>FR997750.1:8760000-10010000 GCA_905475445.1 Ochropleura plecta | reverse complement strand
TGAGAGAGAGAACCTGAAACCAATCAGCCGCCGCGAGAGACGCTCTGGGCGTTGGGCACCACGAAAGGACTCCCGGCCACCGTAGATGTGGGTCCGTCCTTCTAGTGACGACAAGCCGTGTCGACGGCGCGTTCGTGTTCCACGCGCGCCTCAAAGAGATGTCAGCAAAGCAGAGAGGCCTATCAGGGCCACCGCCTGCCGGGCGTCCATTCTCCCCTGTCAGTCGTCACGGCATCATTTACTCCTTTCTTCTTCATATCATTCCTTACACAATCCATCCATATTTTCTTTGGCCTACCTCTCCCTCTCCGTCCATCAACATTCAGATCCATCACTCTTTTAGCCCCATGCGTTTCGTCCCTCCTCATTACATTTACATGTCCATATCATAAGATCAAGTTAAATTTGGTACAAGGGTGATTCTTTAAAACCGAGGGAATTCAACTCATTGGTATGGCTTAATTATTTTTGTACAATATAATCTCAGTTAGGATATTAATTTGTCCGGGTCACTAAATGTAAAAACATATGTCAAAGGCACACATATGCACCCAGTGGCTCACGATTTAGAGCGTGCTGATTAATTGATCAGCCAAATTAATTATGAAAAAAGCAGAATAATGAGACTTTGCGCCAGATTAATTTGAATCATGCAGAGAAATGATAATATCCCTTCATTTTCAATATATTTTATTAATTAAACATTCATAATCACAGTTGCAATTTAAAAATAACAGTAAAATTTTTGGTCCTATTAAACATTAGTTAAGTTGAGTATTAAATTACAATTTCGTCAGTCGTCTTTCGTTTCAAAGAAAATTCTTACAAACACTTTAAAATCCTTACTAATATTATAAAAGCGAAAGTGAGTTTGTTTGTTTGTTACCTCTTCACGCTTTAAAACCGATTTCGATGAAATTTGTTACAGAGATAGTTGGGAACCAGGAGACGGACTCTAATTTTTTATTCAAAAAGTGGGATATGAGAGAGAACGAGGGAAGAAAAGGGAAAACTTAGCGTTGCTATTACAAATCAATAAGGTGCAAGGGCAAAAACTGCAGGTAGCAGGTACTGTGATATACCGAATTTAACGCGAGCGAAGCCGCGGGCAAAAGCTAGTATAATCATAAAATCTTAGACATACTAATCTTAGTCCTACGGCTGCGCTAACGAGTAGTAATGTTCTTAAAAACGTAATGAATGCAATATAATTCAGCCTTCATTTTCAATTGAAACTTTAATATAATCTTCATTATAAACAAAACTCTTAATAACAAACAGCAGAAACAGCAAAGAGCTTGATTTTAAACTAAACCCCTTGTAACTACTTATAATAAAAACAGTAAATTCTTCGTTGAAAACTAAACACTTAATAATAATGATACTCATGAGAATCAAAATCAGTCCTAATTTAAAAGAGGTTTCACTAACTTGAGATCAAAGAATCGAATCTAGGAATATTTCTACCTAGAAATCAAAAAGTATTTAAATCTTCGTCATCAGAGTCCAATAGATACGGATTGACATTTTCGAAATCAATTCAAAAATGTTGGTTTCCATCCCTTGAAAAAGTTATCTCTGATATGTTATCGAATACATCTCCTGTAAATTCAATACATCGATCTGCTCTATCGATCCCTTCTCCTTTAGCTTCATGTTTTTTCATCACTGTTGATTCTTTTTCAATGGCACCTTGTGTATTACTTATTCCTAATGATTTACTTTCACTATGTGAGCAGTTCCGTATTAAAGTGGTTTAATCAATCTCTGACAAACTGATCCCTTCTTTATTTACTGTATTGTTAGGCGTTCCGCTAATATCTTGGTGTAAATTCGTTTTATTACTCATTGTCCAAAAAGATTCACCAATTTCTCTCAGTTGTCTTGTTGAATTAACTAGCGGTGTGACTGACAAGATATGAGAAACTTCTTCTAAGCGATAAAACCCAAGATGATTCATGTGGTTGCAACTAACGGCTTGATTAAGACATTCTTGATCAATGCAACTCAATTTTCGAACGTTCTTTCTACGTAAGTAGCTTTTTCTATTCTTTTCTTGTTGTTCTGCCCATAACTTAGAATTATTTTTTATGTTTTCTTATATTTTCTTCTCTGCGAGCCTCTTTTTTCGAAGTGTTTCTTCTCTTGTTTGTTTCTTTGGTTTTGCCATCGTGATTCTTAATATTGATCTGAAACTAGAAAATGGGGTTTTATTATAAAAATGAAAAGTGGATATGTAAAATCCAGTCTAACCCAAGATATGAACAAAAATCATAAAACTACCACTTTCGCGCTCAGTCTACATCAGTGTGCCACTAGTCGGACCTCAGTTACCAAAGTTGCGTGTAATAAACTGTAAAAACTGTGGTCTATCACTAAATTGACTTCACAAGACCATAATATAGTGAGTAATATTAACACTATAAAATTCAATTTTTTTAATACTTCATAACTAAGTTCGTATGAGGTTCATCCATGAAAAGAAATCTAATTCATCAGGGCATCTAAATTCATCTGGCCTTAAGAGCCAGATAAAACCAGACTAATGCGAGCCAGATAAATTAGGAATTTGAAGATAATTAAACTCTGCTCTTTTATTTATAGACTTACAAAAGTGATAGTGTAAAAAATGTACATAACCAACCTGATAACACACTTTGATTTTATAACAAAACATAAGGACATATGCACAACTCATAAATTAAGACAGATTAATTATGCCGCTTACCTTACAATCGCCAGACGACGGGTTTCAATCGCACTTTTTCGCCAAATACACGCGACGCACCAGCACTACACGCCACGGATCGGCAATGACTGGCGCAGCCAATCACGAGTCAATTTTATTAAATGAAATGCTTGATGTTTACGTTGAATTCATGCGCGGCAAAGATGCGCCAGACGAATGATCATTTTACTCGGGGACAATTTTTAAAGTATTGTTATTACGAGAATTTACAAGTATCTTGAATTTTAGTATGATAATATTAAGAAATAAACATTCAAATATCGATACAACTTACAATTGTTTTTGTATGTCGACAATTGGTAACAGGAAACAAAATTATTTAACAAAAACCGACGTTGGGACACAGCAGATTAATTAGAATTGACTGTTATCTGCAAACTTATTTAATATTTGTTTAAATAAATCGCATTAGCAATATAAGGCCACGATAGATATTAACTATTTACATTACACCTGCAAAGGATATTTCAATAGGACATTACTTTCTTATGTTCTTCAATGAAAATATTGTCAAAACGGTGGTTCAAAGAATCAACCACAAACACTTACCTCGTCTTCGCTATCAATGTTCAGTTCGGACAAATCTGCTGATGCTGCTATTTCCACCAAACCCTTACTGGTTGACGGTATGGGTGACGAAGGAGTTCCTAGCGCTCCCACTGAAAACAACAAAATATCAGTGTAGTCTATGAATTGAAGAGATTAGGGAGAGAAAGAGGGAGAGGTTTGGGTGGACACCGCGAATTGATTATCGTGAAACGGAACAGCTTAACGCCCTGGCAACAGTGCATAGCCGCTGAGGCGATCGGCGGCGGTAAGCCCTCGCGTTCGGCCCTGGTTCAGTCCATGTTCCGGAGAGAGTGGTAATGGGAAGCGGTCACCTCCTCCCTCGAAGCAGTTATGCTAGCGAAGGAGGATCTCGGTTCGTGAGATACTGTCTGGTGATAAACGGACGGACAGCGATGTCTTAATAATAGGGTTGCGTTTTACTCTTTGGGTACGCAAACCTAAAAACCGACTTCTAAAACCAACACTAATAATTACTTAATATTATAAAAGCGAAAGTGAGTTTGTTTGTTACGTCTTCACCCCTAAATGGCTAAACCGATTTTAATGAATGTTGGTACAGAGATAGTTAAGACCTTGGAGACGGACATGGGCTATTTTTTTTAAAAGATTGAGATATGAGGGAGAAAGAGGGCGCTAGGGCAAAAACTACAAGTAGCAGGTACCTGCAAAACAGGAAAGGGGAACTGCGTTACCCCGAATTAAAAGCGAGCGAAGCCGCGGGCAAAAGCTAGTAAGTAATTAGAAGAAAAATATGTTATACTCATAAATTATTATTTAAAAAAAAAATATATATATATTTTACTACTATTATTTTGAAAATCAGCCCACAATGGACAGAGATATTGCGTAACAAACATGTAAAAAATTGAACAGTCGAATAGAGAACCTCCTCCTTTTTTGAAGTCGGTTAAAGATACGAAAATAAGATGGATTTGTGTTGTGTTTTAGAAATGCAGATACAGAAACTGCTTAACATACAAACATAGGAATTCAATTGTTTCTAAGTAATAAGGGTCATTGACACCTGGATATAATATACTTACTAGCTTTTGCCCGCGGCTTCGCTCGCGTTACATTCGGGGTAACACAGTTCCCCTTTCCTGATTAACAGGCACCTGCTACCTGTATTTTTTCCCTTGCGCTTTATTGATTGTAATATTAGTAATAGCAATGCTAAGTTTTCCCTTTTCTTCCCTCTTTCTCCCTCATATCTCAATCTTTTTTTTTTAAAAGCCTTTGTCTGCCTCCAGGGTCCCAACTATCTCTGAAGACGTAACAAACAAACAAACTCATTTTCGCTTTTATAGGTAATATTAGTAAGGATATCGCATGGGGGATCTTTTTAAGAAGTAGATGTTCCCTATGACGGGATTTTTCCAATTCCAACCTCTAAGGGGATGAAACAGAGAACTTCAAACCAACCCAGCCGCCGCGGGAGGCGCCCCGGGCGTCGGGCGCCGCGAGACGACTCCCGGCCACCGTAGATGGTGGACGGTGAGCAATGGGTAGCTCACCGACCGTCCTTCTATTGTCGACAGGCCGATACGGCCAAGGAATCGCGTTCTCTCATTCAAACATTCCCTGGTTCATCCCCTTTTTTACGAATGGGAAATCATCAAATAACTTCTCCCGCTCTGGGTGGAGCTGGGGGCAGTTTCAGACTTGTACTGACTAAAATCCACCCATGTTCCTTTTATTGCCCTTTACGTTCCGGGGCCGCGGTATCTCTTTCGAACAACCCGCAACCCCGGCAGGCAGGATTCGTTTATATGTATGGGCTCGCCTATTTTATGGACTTGCCTATTTTATGGGCTCGCCTATTTTATGGACTTGCCTATTTTATGGGGTCGCCTAACTTTACCCTTTAGAAATCGACTTCCAAAAAACACTAAAAAGACTGAAAATAAAATTACTTTCGGAAGTCTGTGACAAAAAAATGTAAACCAAACTTTTATTTCCAGTGTTTTTAGCGTTTTTTTTGTCAAAAAAGGTTTTTTATTTCATCTATCTTAGTGGTGTGATGGTATCACGCATAAATTCTTATAGTGTGGTAGTGGTATTTCGTCCAAAAACATAAGAAAAAAATATATGTATGTATTTGTTGTAACATCACTATTTAGTTGTACTATTATGGTCTTCACTAGTCTATGTATTATCTGTGATCTCCCGGCGCTCTGCCTCACTTCTTCCTGTCATGTCTTACGATGTGTACCTACCATGTCTCCTGTCAATAAACCAGTATCATACTTAATGGACATCTTTTATTAAGAATACGACATAACATGGTGTCAGAAGTCATTTAAGAAGAAGTCATTCAAGAAAAAGTCGAGGTCGTCGAAGAAAATGCCGGACCAAGCGGACGTCAGCCATGATGGTGAGACAAATTTTCAAACACGTGTGAAGCAGTTGAATATATCGTCGGATCCAGCTCATAACAACGCTGAATCATGGAAAAAATGGTCGCAAGCATTTGAGCTATATTTACTAGCGACAGGCCTTGACAAAGCAACTGAGAAACGCAAAATAGCCATTCTACTGCACTCAATCGGTGAGCGAGGTCTGAACATTTTCAATACCTTTAACCTAACAATCAATGGCAGCACGCTTGAAGAGGTGAAAACAAAATTTGATAAATATTTCGAGCCGAGAAAAAATATCACGATGTGCAGATACCTATTCTTCACACGTAAGCAGGAAAAATCCGAAAGCATCGACGAATTCCTCATGGATTTGGAGAATAAAAGCAGAGAATGTGAGTTTGGCACGCTCAGGGAATCGCTCATCAAAGATATTTTCATTGCAAACCTCAATTTGGACTTGTCACATGTGCGTCAAAGGTTACTGCAAGAACATGACTTAACATATCAGAGAATGCAAGAGCTAGCGAGGACGCTCATAGTCGCACAGCAGGATGCTGAGAAAATAGTCAAAGGGAGCAGCATCGCCAGTGAAAACGTCATGCATCTCAGTCGGAGGAGCCGTAGTCGAGGAGATGGTCAACAGCGAGCTTCCAGTCGCAAGTCAGCTTCAAGCAGTCGCAAGCCAGCTTCAGGCAGTCGCGAGTCACCTTCAGCTTCAAGCAGCTCGAAGACATGTAGCCGCTGTGGGCAGTCTCATCGCTACAAGTGTCCAGCTCAAGGAGTTCAATGCAGGTCATGTAAATCTTATAATCATTTTGCTAAATTTTGTCTCAAAAATAGAAAAGTCAGTCAGTTGCAATCGTTTAATTCAGATAAGGGTAGTCAAGATTATTTCGTAGGTATGCTGAATAGTCAAAGTCATAATGGTCGAAGTCATAATAGTCATTCTCACAGTCAGTCAGTCCAGTCAGGTCCTATGTCCAGTCAAAAAGTCACGGTCAGTCACTCAGTCAGACCAGTCAGTCAGTCAGTCAGTCCAGTCAGGTCCTATGTCCAGTCAAAAAGTCACGGTCAGTCACTCAGTCAGACCAGTCAGTCAGTCAGTCAGTCCAGTAAGGTCCTATGTCCAGTCAAATAGTCAAAAGAAAATGTCAGAGTCTCAATGATGAAATCAGTCACATGTCTGAGGGATTTCACAATAAGGCACAGTCGTCCAGTCAGTCACACAATGGATCATCAGTGGTCAATACTTTGAATCACTCAAAGCAGTCGTGGGAAATTAGCTTATTGGTAGGAGATACAAAAGCTAAATGCATCATAGACTCAGGTGCAGATGTCAATATAATGTCAAAACAAACATTTCAAAATGTTAAAAGTCAAAATAAGCTGTCAAAATTGTCACTTGTCAAATGTCAAATAAATGTCACAGGATTTGGTGGAAAATCCATTCCGATTTTAGGCAAAGTCAACTTAATTTGTAATTTTTGCTTAAACAATAAGAACATTGTTGAAAACATAATGTTTATAATACCAGATATAGAGTGTCCAAATGTCCTTGGTCTCCCAATTTGTGAAAAGTTAGGTATAATAAAACGTGTCTTTTCAGTATCAAAACAAGACTTTTGTGAACAAATTCATACACAATATAATGATGTATTCCAGGGTCTTGGCTGTCTGCCTCCAGTCTGTCATCTAAAACTCAAGCCTGATGCAGTACCATGTGTGGATCCGCCCAGGAAAGTCCCATTCGCATTACAAGGGAAACTGCGTGAGGAGTTGGATCGCATGGAGAAAATGCAAGTAGTTAAGAAAGTAACAAAACCTACAGAGTGGGTTAATTCAGTCGTTGTAACAGTAAAAAGTTCAGGTCAGTTACGAATTTGTCTTGATCCTAGAAATTTAAATAAAAATATCATGAGGGAACATTATCCACTCAAGTCAATTGATGAGATTAGGTCTCAGCTCGAAGGGGCTGTATGTTTTTCTCACTTAGATGCATTTTCAGGGTTTTGGATGCTACGTTTAGATGAATATAGTTCAGAATTATGTACCTTTCAAACACCATTTGGTAGATATAAATATTTAAGATTACCATACGGCATAAATGCCTCATCAGAAATATTTCAAAGAGTCATGATGAATTTATTTGGTGATATAGAAGGAGTTCTAATTTTTATTGACGATATTTTAGTGTATGGTCCAAACGAGTCAATTCACAATGAAAGATTACATAAAGTCATGCAAAGAGCTCGTCAAGTCAATTTAAAATTTAACAAGTCAAAGTGTAAATTTTCACTGTCAGAAGTATGTTTTTTAGGTTATGTCTTCAGTAAAGATGGTGCAAGGGCAGATCTTGAGAAGGTCAAAGCAATTGTCAACATGCCTACACCACAAAATGTCAAAGAGTTACAGAGAATACTAGGTATGATAAACTACCTAGGACCTTTTATAAGTAACCTGTCAGAAAAAACACAAATGTTAAGAAATCTTTTAAAAAAAGATGCAGTCTGGACTTGGGATGAGAATCATAGTCAATGTCTGAGGAAACTGAAAGATGAAATTACAAATTCACCAGTTTTAGCTCATTATAATCCCAAGATTCCATTAGTCTTGTCAGTCGATTCGTCAAAGTCAGCGTTAGGTGCAGTCATTTTACAAAAAAATAAACCTATAGCATACAGTTCGAAAACTTTAACTCAAACCCAAGAAAGGTATGCTCAAATAGAGAAGGAGCTGCTAGCAATTCAATTTGGTTGTGAAAAATTTCACCAATATGTATATGGTAACAGAGTCACAGTTCATACTGATCATAAACCATTAGTCTATCTGTTTAAAAAACCATTACATGATGTCCCAGCTAGATTACAGCGTATGATGTTAACTTGTCAAAAATATGATTTAGAAGTTATACATGTCCCAGGTAAAGAAATGTTTATATCAGACACTTTGTCAAGAGCCGCCTTGAAAGATCACTATATACCTGAAAATGAATCAGAAATGTCTTGTCATGTCAATCTAATGTATGCTAACTTAGCAATTACAAAAGAATATAGTACACAATTGGCACAGGAAACCAGAAAGGATGAATCCTTGCAATTATTAAAAAAATATTATAATGAAGGATGGCCAAACAATAAAAACAATGTCAGTCCATTGGTAAAACCATTTTGGAATATTCAAGGGGAAATTCATGTAATTAAAGATTTACTTTTCAAAGGCTCAAAATTAATAGTACCACAGTCTATGTACAAAGGAATGTTAGAACAGATTCACAAAGGTCACCAGGGTATAAACAAATGTTTAAAACTAGCTAAAGAATCTCTGTATTGGCCAAATATGTCAAGTGATATTAAGAATTTAGTAGAGCAATGTCTTATATGTGCTAAGTTTAAACAAAGCAATCAAAAGGAACCACTACAAAATTTTGAAATCTGTAAATACCCATGGCAACAAGTAGGTATTGATTTAATGCATTTTGATAGTTTAGTATATTTAATTGTCACAGACTATTACTCAAAATACATAGAAATAGCATTATTAAATAAAAACAGTACATCTCAAAATGTTATTACTCATTTAAAGTCAATTTTTGCACGCCATGGAATACCATTGTCACTAGTCTCAGATGGTGGACCTCCTTTTCAGTCAATCCAATTCAAAAATTTTTTGCAAGAATGGGACATAGAACATGTTGTTACTAGCCCATATCATTCACAGTCTAATGGACAAGCAGAGAGTTCAGTCAAAATTATAAAAAACATGCTAAGAAAATGCAAAGAAAATGGATCAGATCCATACATAGCATTGTTACAACATAGAAATACAGGTAAAAATAATTTTTCATCACCAGCACAGTTACTCATGTCTAGGAACTTAAGAGATAACATTCCAACATCATATAAGAAGTTAAAGCCAAAAGTGGTAACATTTAAAGATTACAAAGAGTCTGTCAAGAAAAATGATCAAAATAAGTCAAAATACTACAATAAGAATGCCAAGTCAATGTCTATGTTACATCATAATGATCATGTCTATTTTAAGAGAAACCCTAGTAGCAACTGGGAACAAGCTATTGTTAAGCAAAGATTGTCAAATAATAGATCATATGTTGTTGAGGATGTCAATGGAGTTAGGTATAGGAGGAATAGAATTCACTTAAGACATAAATATTCTCATAATTGTGCTAACCCTCCAATGCAATCCAACTCGTCACAAAGGGGAGAGGAAGGTGACAGACAGGAGTCTAGGCATCAAGGATCCTCATCTCAACAATCCTCAAATGTAACAACTAGGTCAGGTCGTATTGTAAAACCTACCAGAAGGTTAATTGAAGAAATTGATTAAGTTAAGTTATAAATAAAGTCATAAGTAAAGTTTAAGTATAACCATAAGTATAATTAAGCATGTTGTCTTGTATAACGTCAAATAGCATAGCACTTATATTAATTGTCAGTCAGGGGTCTAATTTGAACTCAACAAGGGGGATGTTGTAACATCACTATTTAGTTGTACTATTATGGTCTTCACTAGTCTATGTATTATCTGTGATCTCCCGGCGCTCTGCCTCACTTCTTCCTGTCATGTCTTACGATGTGTACCTACCATGTCTCCTGTCAATAAACCAGTATCATACTTAATGGACATCTTTTATTAAGAATACGACATAACAGTATTATAAAAAATAACTCATAAATTACCCAAGCCATATTTTAAAATTTATATTTTAAAATAAGCTTTTGCCCGCGGCTTCGCTCGCGTTAAATTCGGGGTAACACAGTTCCCCTTGCGCCTTATTGATTTGTAATAGCAACGCTAAGTTTTCCCTTTCCTTCCATCTTTCTCCCTCACATCCCACTTTAAAAAAAATAGCCTATGTCCGTCTCCTGGTTCCCAACTATCTCTGTACCAAAATTCATCAAAATCGGTTTAGCCATTAAAGCGTGAAGAGGTAACAAACAAACAAACAAACTCACTTTCGCTTTTATAATATTAGTAAGGATATTCGGAAGAATACAAAAATAATTTTAAAAAATCAGCCCACAATCGACAGAAAAATCGCGTATGTTTGTTACATACCAACACAAATACAGTCGAAATGAGAACCTTCTCCTTTTTTAAAGTCGGTTAAAAGTCAACTAAACAAGTGCTTATTTATTTATTTAAACTTCATGTACACACGACGACAGATCAACCTATACAAAACCAGTTTATGTCTCATTGTACTTGAAATCTATGGTGTACGATCCGTTGTTGAGAGAGCAGCATAAACTGGTTTTGTATAGGTTGATGTGTCGTCGTGTGTACAATAGTGGTACATAGGCGGACTTAATGCCATAAGGCATTCTCTACCAGTCAACCTTTGGGTAAAATACGACAACATTGTGATAGGGTACAAAAATATATATATCTAAAACTATTTGTTTATGAAAACATATATATTTATACGGATACTAATACACATATACATATCAAATAAACTAATAAATACAATTAAAAAATAAATAAAAACGAGAACTTAAACAGTAATTACTATGACTTTTAATTGGTAGACGGACCTAAATAGTGGTAGTGCTTATCGCTTTGTGTCGCCGTAATTATACTTACTAGCTGGCGCCCGCGACTTCGCCCGCCTGATATCGAAAAAATAGTATCCTATGCGTTATTCCAGACTATAATCTACCTCTGTGCCAAATTTCGTCAAGATCCGTTCAGCCGTTTTGACGTGAAAGAGTAACAAACATCCATACATCCATCCTCACAAACATTCGCATTTATAATATAAGTAGGAGATAACTCAATAGCGGAAATAAACTTGGTGTCGGAGGCTTTGTGTAGTCGTATAGAGGGAAGTGATAAGATACCACCCTGTCCCCTGACTATTGGTAGTTCTTATCGCATTCGTGTGTAGTCTGTGTATTTACTGCATCGAAAATTGCGAATCAACTATAGAAATATTAAAAAAAAACCAGCAATGTCCGAGTTGGATTGGAACAAATATTTGCATAGCCTACAGGTAGTTGTTTCGGGTCTGGCTGTTTGTGTATGTGAGTTTAAATTTTTGTTAACGCACCCACGATACAAGAGAAATTCCTAGTGTGGGGCAACGTTTTTTTAAAAAACAAACCATCATCTGCCTAGCCTTTTCCCAACTATGTTGGGGTCGGCTTCCAGTCAAACCGGATGCAGCTGAATATCAGTATTTAACATGGAGCGACTGCCTATCTGACCTCCACAACCCAGTTAATACTGGGTAATACGATACCCCTTGGTAAGACTGGTTGTCAGACTTTCGGAACACTGACTACCTGTAACGATTGTCAAAGATCTACAAATGACAGCCGGGACCAACGGCTTAACGTGCTTTCCGAGGCACGGAGGAAACTCGGTATGTAACGGGTGGTCACCCATCCACAGACCAACCTAGGCAAGCGCGGCTTAACCTAAAGATTGACCCGAGCGGCTACTATTTATTAAGCCACGAGCTCCTCGTTTTCGCTCCTTTTTTAAAAAACAAACAAAAGAATAAAAACAAGTTTGTACGGTACCCTTTGTGCGCGAAAGTAACTCGCACTTAGCCGGTTCATTTTTCATTCTCTGCTACGCAAAAGTCTTCCCAAAAGTCTTCCCACTTCTCCTTGTTTCTCTCTTTCTCTCTCTCTTTCTCTTTTTAGAAAAACGTTGCCCCACACTAGGAATTTCTCCTGTATCGTGGGTGCGTTTACAAACATTTAAACTCACATACACAAACAGCCAGATCCGAAACAACTATCTGCAGGTAATACAAATATTTGTTCCGTGCGGGAATCGAACCCGCGACACGCAGCGCAGCAGTCGATCGCTCAGCCACTGCGCCAACAGTTTTTGTTGTGTGTGAATCTACAGTCAATCTTTTACAAAATAATAATCTGTAAGCACTCTCGATAAATCTATAGACCTCTCCTCTTTGATCTCGTCATCAGCGTCTTTTAAGGGGATAAAACTGAAGTAGTTTGAAGCGTGTCTTAAGAGCATCGGCATTGACTCATTTTTTGAGATTGCATCGACCTTGGTTCATACTTGCCAATGAAGGTTGCTAATGAAGGATTCTAGTGAAATAGTTTTGAAATATATCAAAAACCCTGTCTGATCGGCTAATACTTTTTCAGTATAGCAATTAAATCCTACTAATATTATGAATGTGAGGATGTATGGATGTTTGTTACTCTTTCACGTCAAATCGGTTGAACAGATCTTGATGAAATTTGGCACAGAGATAGTTGGGAACCTGAAGACGGATATAGGCTATTATATTTTTTTAAAGAGTGAGAAACGAGGGAGAAAGAGGGAAGAAAGGGGAAAACTTAGCATTGCTATTAAAATAAATAAGGCGCAAGGGCAAAAACTACACGTAACAGGTACAACAGGTGTTACCCCGAATTTAACACGAGCGAAGCCGCGGGCAAAAGCTATTAAAAATATAAATGTTATACTTACAGTGGTCAGAACTATGACTGGTATGCAGAAGGTTCTCCGTCGAAGGTTGCTGGTCCTGGTAATCCCTGCTCCGGGCTTTGAACAGTCCAAATTTCACTGGAGCCATTATCTGGAAGGTCAATTATTTATGAAATGATTTGCTTTTTTGAGAAAGTGCCAGAGTATGCCGCGAAATTCAAATTCAATAATGTTTTTTTTGGAACTTGGTGGCCAGTGAGTTATATTGGCGACACGGTTGGCGCAGTGGCTGAGCGATCGACTGCTGCGCTGCGTGTCGCGGGTTCGATTCCCGCACGGAACAAATATTTGTATGACCTGCAGATAGTTGTTTCGGGTCTGGCTGTTTGTGTATGTGAGTTTAAATGTTTGTAAACGCACCCACGGTACAGGAGAAATCCTAGTGCCCTATCCTAAAAAAACGTTGCACCACGTTTTTCAAAAAAAAAATAGTTGATTTAAATACTCGGTCGCTCGGTTATAAAACAGTGTAGTATCTTCTATTTTGTATAACACTTTTATAACATGTAATCATGCAAATAAACGACTTGAACTTGTAATTCACACTTAACATTGGCGTCAACAAGTAAGTTACCCGATTCATTTGTTCTCCTTTTAATATGATATTTTTAAAACGGACAACAGTTGCACAAAAACACATATTATTTACCCTGAGCCACGACCCGTTCCACGGAGACATCTTCGCAACTCAAAACGTGACTTAAGAATGAGAGGAATCGGCTAAACGATGACCTCTTGGCGGGAGAACGGAAGAAAGCTAACGTATAAAGAAGCGGTCAAACCCTTTAAATCTCTTGTCACTTGATGAGAGATACAAATTGGCCACCTTTTAATAGCGGTTTGTTTTTGTGGTCTTCAATTGTGTGATGTTAGGTATCATATTCTCTAAGTACTGACACCGTACACCGTACTGACGGCTTCCACGCAGTCGTACGGAAGAAGATAGCGTCTGTGGTAGCTAGAACCCGGGCCAGTACCAACAGCATTCTAAAAACAGTTACCAAGAGTCTGTTCTCCCCTTTTTTGAGGCATTTTGTGGAGAAGATAACTGCTTGATTCACTGGCTTTCATCTTCTGTACAAAGTGACTCATACTCTAATTGGATTTTTATTTTTATTTATGTATGTACTAACACTAGAATATATAAGACGTGCTACTAACACTATGGATCTCTGGTATCCGAAAAATAAATAAATTATTATAATTTTTATAAGTGAGGCTTGGCTGTAGGTACTCGATAACGAGCTCGTCGTCGAAGCCGCTTTAGTTATAGTCCTCTTCGAACTTTAGGCTGTAACTAAGTGCTAAAATGCCAGCCTTTTCACCCAAGTATTTTGGGGTCAACTATTATCTGTAACAACTGTCAAAGATCATCAAATGACATTCGGGACAAACGATACCCTGTGAATCCAACACACTATATCTGCAGTAACAGTTTTTTGAATTAACAACGTCCATTCGATTTATTTTTGCCCGTTACATGGCCCTGCGTTCAAATTTTTTGACCTTTACATATAAAAATCTAAGATATTGTAATGCAAAAAACACTGTATTCAACTAAAGCTAAAGGAAAAACACGGTAACCGAAGATGCAGTGTAAAATGTTGTTGCACGTTTTCTAAAAATTTGTCTTTCGTAGTTACTTTGCAGTGTATTCTATTCACAAGAGTAGAATAGAATAGTTCAATATACCTACTTCACTCGTGGGCTGCATCTGAAAAACAGCGTCAGGTGGCGGCCTTTTGTTGCCATCTGGCATTATGCTGAGCTGAATCCCTTTTGGCATTATTTATTTTATTTAGTTTAATGTTAAGGTTTTCCTGTTTTTTGTTATACTAATGCTGAGAAAACGCAATATTCTTTCTTTCCTTCTTTCTTTCTTGAGTAAAGCTATAATGGGTATCTAAGCAGGGGCCTTAGTCTGCTATTACAATGGTGTCAGAATGGTCGATCACTGATCGCATAATGGTTGATTTTGACAAGTTTAGTATGTAGTACCTAGATGTCAAAATCAACCATTATGCGATCAGTGATCGACCATTCTGACACTATTGTAATAGCAGACTAAGGCCCCAGGTGTTTCTTATGTATGTAGATCTCGAATAGATACTAAGTGGAAGTTCCGATCGTCCTTTTATAGAAAGAAAACATTGTTTAAAAAATGTAAAAGTTAATAAAAGTTGGTTCACTAGGACAAAGCTAGAGTGTTAGTGGAACCGTAAAGTGAGGATATTTGAGACTAGGGGGGCCTGCCGGGGTGTCGGGTTGTTGGAAACAGATACCGCGGCCCCGGAACATAAAGGGCAAAGGAAGGAACGTGGGTGAGTTTTAGTCAGTACAAGTCCGCTCCGTATGATCGGGGGAAGTTATTTGATGATGTCCCATCCAAAAAAAAAAGAATATTTTAGACTCAGGGGCTTTTCGGAACCCCTGAAAATAATACGATTTGATTGATTATATTGACATACTAGCTGACCCGGCGAACTTCGTACCGCCTTAGCATAGCTTTGATGCACTACTTTATTTTGTATAGCTGACAGTTGTCCTATCTTAGGTATAAGTACTATTCAATTTGAACTGGAATCTATAATATCCGCCATATAAAAATGAATCCCTATTTCACAGCTTATATTTTATATTTCTTTTTTTTGCCTTAGTTTTTACGTCTTGGTCTTGGTGGCATATTTAAAAAGGAAAATCCAACTGAAAATAAAAAAAAAACTTCCTTATATTTTCTGTATAAATATTGTGTAGTCATCAAAAGTTACCAAAAATCGAAATTAAGCTGTGAACTTACCGTGATTAACAAACACTTATTAGCAAACAACAAAATTCTTAGTCTTTAAAACAAAACAAACTTTATCAAAAACTTAAAAAATATTATTAGCGCGGTTATGTAGGTGTGTCACAGATTACCACAGGTTACTAAATAGGTTATGCGAAGTTTGTATACTGCGTTCTGAAATCTAACTCATAGTATACATATTTTATTATTAGATATTAAATACTTCCATTAAAATGAAATCATCACTGGTATTATTAATATAATATTACCGTCAAAGTCGGTACATCTAATAATATTTATCTATAAATAAATATTCCGTGGCGAGTTATTTTCAAAAATTTGTAAATTAGTGTGATAGAATTTAATTAAGTAACCACATTTCCGAACAAACGATGCCCTTTCAATACCTATAGTATAGCTATGGCTGTGAATGACGTTGACATTCGTTACGCGCGTTTTTTAAAATTTGCAAAATTAAATGTATTTTTTTTCAATCTTCTGAGAAATTTTCTTAATTATTTTTTTCCGTAAGAACCTTCTACAGAGTATTAGAAAACTACAAAAAAAATAATCAGCCAAATCGGTCCAGCCGTTCACGCGTGATGCCGTGACAACGGGAAATGGGTTTCATTTTTATATAGATTAGTCTAATAAAACAATTCCAAACCACCATCACTATCACACATACACACACACCAACACCCTCACACACAAACGTACATACACTAAAACCTACCCTAAAATACACATAATTATTTAATTTTTGTCTAATTGTTTTTACTAATATACTTCTGTGGTAGAGTAACCAACGCTACCAACGTTAACCAGTATACCAAAATATTATCAGACGGTCATAATCTTTTTAGAAATTTATTCAGTGTAGTCATTGTAAAAATATTCGTACGCCTTGCAGCACATAGTGAAATACATTTTATTTTTTTAACACCATGTATATTAAAATACACACATCAAAAGTGTCTAGGGATCAAGCATTTTTATGCGGATTTCTTGAGATTGAGATGTGGCTTTGTAATAAATTTATGATTTTATAAATTTATATGGATCCTTTTTGGTGCATTTCATAATTTGAATCAGGAACTCTCAATCAAATTCGAGTAAAAGATGAAAATAAGCTGTCAATATTTTCCCTATAAAAACATACAACGCATTGAAGACATTATTAGTGCTACTGTTTCCCTACTACTGATTAAAACCAACGTTATTATGGAGCGGCGACGTCATTTAAGCAGGGAAGAAATGCTCAGAGCCGTGGGAATGATAGAAGCTGGTTCCCGGCAACGTACTGTAGCTTTAGCTCTGAATACAAGTCAGAGTGTTATCAGTCGACTTTGGACACGTTACCGAAGCACTGGTACCGTGGCTGAGCGCCATGGAGGACGGTATCGCTGCACCACACGGAGACAAGACCGATACATTCAAATCTTAACTCGAAGAGCTCCAACAATAACCGCCATGATGTTAGCCGTGAGGCTTCATCACTCTTCAGGGAACTTAATTAGCGACCAAACAGTCAGAAACCGCTTGCATGAAGTGAACCTTCATTCCCGAAGACCGCTACGGGTACCACCTATAGCAATGCACAATCGTAGGATTCGATATCAATGGGCTCTTGAACACAGAAATTGGGCAGAAGAACAATGGCGTTTCGTGTGCTTTTCTGATGAGTCTCGTTTTGGTATGAGACCGGATACAAGACGTATACGACACTGGAGAACCCCTGGACGCCAACAGCGATTAAAATCCTGCCAGGAAGTCCATCCTTATAGTGGGGAACCATCATGGTATGGGCGGGTATTTGGATCGGCGGAAGAACTGAGTTGATTTGGATCAGAGGCAACCTCAACGCTCAAATTTATGCTGAGACGATTGTATCAGACGTCATCGTTCCTCTACAAGTGCAAATCGGTCCCTTATTTCAGTTAATGCATGATAATGCACGACCGCACACCGCAAGAGTTGTAAGACAGACTCTCGCCGCAGCTAACATCAATGTCCTGCCCTGGCCTGCTCAGTCGCCAGACTTGAACCCGATTGAGCATGCATGGGATATGCTACAGAGAAGAGCTCTGCCGAATATGGAGGGTATCCAGTCGCAAGAAGACCTTTTTTTGTTGTTGCAACGAACATGGGCGGCCATTCCACAGCGTGATTTGGATGAACTCATTTTGAGTATGCCAAACCGATGTTCTTGTGTTGTAGTGTTCGCGGTAGAAACACGGATTATTAATTGTTTAAGTTACCCAATAAAATTTTAAAGAAAACTGTTATTTCAGTCTTTTTTTCGAACTTTAATGTTAGTGGTTCAAATGTCAAAAATCCCTTTATTAGGAAAATGGCAAATTTCTTTATTAATGCAAAGGTGACTTGGTTTATCGTTACTGTGACAAACGAAAACACTTTATTTGATGAATCCTTAAAGAAAATTTTAATTAATATCAATCAGGAGAAAAGTTATTGCAAAAATATATGTTGATCCCTAGATACTTTTGATGTGTGTACTTTTACCTATGTGAAACGAATAAACCTATTTGAATTTGAATTCGATAAGTAATTGTTTTTGTTTCCGCTGACGGGGTTGACTTCTCTATCAAAACCTCAGTTATAGTGATAGTAATAAGTATGTTTTTACAAGTTTTTTTTGCATTTTACTGCAAAATAAACAGTTTCAGTCAACTATTTGTTTAGCTTTTATATTTGACTTTGTTTATGTAACCTTTTTTAAGTTAGGTTAATGTGTGAAGTGCAGTTTGTGTTCGCATTTAATTTAATTTTCAATTCTTAGTCTGGTACTACACGTGAGGACTTGTATTTGGTTTGCAGTTGTCTATGGTTTTATAATTATTTTAGTTAAGTTTCTTTTTAAGCTATAAATCCTTCATGCTGTAATAAATAAACATAGATTTCTCATCGAAAATACTTATCATTATATAACAGTTAATCGGCTGAATATCAGAAAATTATTTGGAGCGACTGCTTGACCTCCACGACCCAGTAAGGATTGGACAACAAAATAATGGGACGTCGTAAAAAAACTCCCAAGATCATAACTTGTAAATGTACTAAGTCTTGTTTAAAATGAAGACAACAATGTTTATTACACAGTACCTAGTCCTAATTTTGGGAAATAAAAACCAATTGTCCAATATTATGTTAGGTATATATTTCTTTTAAATGTATGTTTCTTCTTCTCTTTATTACTAAGTTATTTAAAAACGGCGTATTTTCGATATAAATAGTGAAGAAAAAAAAAACAGGAACAACAGAGACCGCTGTTTATCATATTCATTGATTACCAAAAAGCTTTCGACACAATCTCACACGAAAGTATATGGAACACGCTAAAAAGTAATGAATATAAGAAACATTAATAACCCTGATCGACTGTTACTATTTCCGTGTGTGTAACAACAGCTGATAGGTTTATATTACTACTTTTCTGGTTTTTCTCTTCAAATCTTTCATTCCAAACCTCTCAAACATTATTGCGATAGAATAGGAAGTATGTTTTATTATTAAAAACAGAATTACCTTCAATTCCTTATTTTTCAGTAGGGAAATAACTGAAAAAAACACTTTTACAGACTCAAAAACACATTATAAAACACTCGTCACTGATATGGGTTTTACGACAACAAATGGTACAAAATTCTCATTTAATATAGGAGTCCACTCTCAAAAATATCATTCAGGTACAAAATTTGTGTATAAAATAGTCACTTTATCTAAATATTTAGTTTAAAATATAGATTTTTTTAGTAAAAACAAGCGGTGTCGCCCGCCTTCCTGAATTCCGACGACTGAGCTCTTTTTGGTTGCAACACTGCTTTGTAAAGGGACTACCAGAAATAACAGGTATTTAGAACAACATATAAAAACTGGAGAGGGTTCTTTTTCAATACTCTTTAACGGAATCCAACATTTTACGAGAACTGTCCCTGTATCATGTATCTTATCATATACTCTTTTCCTATATTTGGGGTTAGTTTTTTTTTAATTTGGTCTGTATTGGATAATCAGGTGGGCTATAATGTGAACAATTTCGGATAGGATTTCTAATCTAATAAATGTAATGGCCCGTGTAGGGCGCCATTTTCCAATTAGTCCCTTACTGGGCGCCACTTTCTTATTGGTCCCATGTTGGGCGCCACTATTTTAATATTTCGACGTACTATAATTACGCTCGTATTTACACCAAAACAAAAATGTATTCTTTGTTGTGAGTAAGTACCAACGTTGTTTCTAAGTTAAATTAAATTATCTCCATATCTATCCCGAAAATAATAATGAAAAAAGAAGAATGATAAAATAATACTTAGTAACTGTTCCTAAGTCAATGTTCCAGAGTGTCAACTATAAAGAGCCTTCCGCCATTACACCACAACATCGCAGTTGCGCGCGCACTCTGTTTATAATCCACTTAGTTTCGATTTGACATCCTCTCCTAACACCAAGCTGTTAATCTAATATACACTCAATTTATTTTATCCGAAGGTTTGAATTTAAATGGCTAAAATGGGATCATCACCACTAGAGAATTATGCGGTTCTGTTTGGGTTGAATTGGAATTAATTGGAAAATGATTTGATTTTACTGTTTAAGCATGAATGCCAAAATCAGAAAACTGAAAAAAATATGAGCTAGGCTGCGGAAATCTTACGTACAATTAAGATGTAGGTGTCATAAATAAATCTTGTTTTTTTTTTATTAACACGTGGTTACCACGCGTCTTTAGATTGTATATTTAGGTCTTTATATGTTTGCTTCTCGATTTATTTAGTATCTACTAACTGGAGATTGTCTTTAGCCAAGTGATCGTAAACTTGACTGTTGAGCGTGAGGTTCTGGGTTCAATTCCCAGTTTGGGGACAGTGTTATTGAGTTTTTCCATCAGAAGGGTTACCATGACATCTTATAGCAGTTCTTATTCCTTTGTTAGAAAGAGATGGTGCTAGACACCCTGTATAGCTCTGTCTCTTTCCCTCAGTGGAATAAGTTCTGCGTTAAGACGTCATGGTAGGGTAGCAGTTATTTCTCGTATCAACCACGTCTACATTTATGCCTGGTTGGTGGCAATGCCCTTGTTACATGGGACTCAAACGTAACTGTTTCATTTCCCTGTCTCTCCCATTTTAATACTAACACCAAAAATAGAAAATTAACAGTTTTAATGAATATTATACATAGCTTTTGCCCGCGGCTTCGCTCGCGTTAAATTCGGGGTAAAACAGTTCCCTTTCCTGATTTGCAGGTATCTGCTACCTGTAGTTTTTGCCATTGCACCTTTTTTATTTTAATAGCAATGCTAAGTTTTCCCTTTTCTTCCCTCTTTCTCCCTCATATCTTTTTTTTTAAAAGTAGCCTAAGTCCGTCTCCAGGGTCCCAATCATCTCTGTACCAAAGTTCATCAAAATCGTATTATTATATATATTTTTAGGGTTCCGTAGTCAACTAGGAACCCTTATAGTTTCGCCATTTCTGTCTGTCCGTCCGTCCGTCCTCGCTTAATCTCTGTGACCGTTAGCACTAGAAAGCTGAAATTTGGTACCAATATGTATATCAATCACGCCGACAAAGTGGTAAAATAAAAATTGGAAAAAAATGTTTTATTAGGGTAGCCACCCTGTATGTAAAGTGGGAAGTGTTTTTTTTTAAATTTCAACCCTAACGTGTGATATATTGTTGGAAAGGTATTTAAAAATGAATAGGGGTTTACTAAAATCATTTTTTGATAATGTCAATAATTTCGGAAATAATCGCTCCAAAAGTTAAAAACAATGTGTCCCCCCCCCCTCTAACTTTTGAACCATAAGTTTAGAAAATATGAAAAAAATCTGAAAAGTAGAACTTTATAAGGACTTTCTAGGAAAATCATTTTGAACTTGATTGAAACAACAGTTTTTGTACAAAAAAGACAAAAAGTTGTATTTGGTACAACTTTTTGTCTTTTTTGTACAAAAACTGTTGGACGGCCTACCGCGGAACGTGCAACATTGCACGCTCCTCCACCTTTAAACTCATAAGTGGGAACACTTATTGTGACAGACGGGAAACTACGGAACCCTACACTGAGCGTGGCCCGACACGCTCTTGGCCGGTTTTTCAGAAATAAATAAACAGTGACGTACTAGGATTACAAAAAGCACATACCGTGCTGGCGTTGATGTCAGTAACGTCATTACTTATTGATTTTCTGAATAGAAGTTTATCGTTTTGGATATCAGGCATCAGTGTCGTATTACCATGCCTCATGAGTTTATTATTTTCCTCCACTTGTCCCATCCTATTTGGGGTCGGCGCAACACGATCACTTCTTCCATTCTCCCCTATCAGACGTAACGGCATCATTTACTTCCTTCTCCTTCATATCATTCCTTACACTATCCATCCATCTTTTCTTTGGCCTTCCTCTCGCTCTCCGTCCATCAACATTCAGATCTATCACACTTTTAGTCACATGTGCTTCGTCCCTCATTACATGTCCATACCAAGACAAACGAATCCCTTTCAATTTTTCTGTAACAACTTTCAAACTTCCTCTAATATACTCATTCGTTACTTTATCCATTCTTGTCACTCCACACATCCATCTCAACATTCTCATCTCCGCTACATGCAATCGTTTTTCATCCACCTTTTTAACAGCCCAGCATTCTGACCCATACAGTACAACAGGTCTAATCACGGACGTATATTTTCCCCTTTACCTTGAGGGGCATCTTTCATTTTATAGTAGGGACTGTTTTTCGCAATGGTTTTATGTACTAACTTATTAATTTCCAAAAATATCTACACAGTTCCAAATAAGCATTGATAAAGTACAATAAACGTAAGAACATCGTCATCATCATGTTGCACCCAGCAGTCTATAGATGTACATAGGCATTTTCAATCGCACGCCACATTATTAGATTCTGGTTCACTCTCATCCAGTTGCCACCCTGGAGAAACGGTCACTCGCTCTTTTTTCGGATGGGAAATCATCAAATAACTTCCCTCGCTTTGGGGGGAGCAGGGGGGTGTATCAGACAAAAGACTGACGAAAACCCAACCATGTTCCTTCTATTGCTCTTTGTGTTCTGGGGTTGTGGTATTAATTTCGAACAACGAGAGCACCCCTTTTACGGTTGCTTGCGACTCAAAAATATGTCTATCCCAACGGTCATTGATTCTACCGCTAAAATGGCCGGTCCTTTGCTAATTTAGCTTATTTATTTTGTGAGCTATGTCTACAACTCTCGTTTTTTATCGGATCACCTCGTTTTAGATGCGAACTATTTAGTACACTCCAAGCATAGCCCGTTCGACAGCTGGCAACCTTGAATTGATGGACCAAACGTTTCGTACGAACAATTGTTTTCAACGAATACTTTACATTGCCGAACGGTCTTTTCTGCGCAGCCACCTGCAGCATCCAGCTTTCCAGCAGAGTCGCAGCAGTGAAAGTAACTACATACTGGCCATATTAGATCGTTTTTCAAGTATTTTACAGATAAGTAGCTGGCGCTGGCGCCCTCGGCTTCACCCGCGTGATGATAAAAAAGTATCCTATGTGTTATTCCAGACTTTAATCTACTTCTGTGCCAAATTTCATCAAGATCCGTTGAGTAGTTTTTTTTTCGTGAAAGAGGATCAAACATACATCCATATTCACAAGCTTACGCATTTATAATATTAGTGGGATGTATCTACTACAAACAGATGAACAAACCAACTTCCTTCTACATCACAAAAGAGATAAATACCTCTCACCAGTTCCATTAAACGCTGCCAACAAAAACTTGACCTTATGTTTATAAACCCAAGCTTTAAAATCAATGGCAGGCGTGTGATGTCATTTGATCGCTCTCTTAATGGAAAACCTAATTAATGGAGGTTTTAAAACGGAGGTTGCCGTGATTATACTAGTACAGTTTACGTGGTAATTAGGAAGGTGCAAATGTATACTTAGTACTTTAATGCACAATATAAATAATATAATGCGTCATTACTGTAAGTAGCATCTTACTTTAACCCCGACGGGAGCGGAAGATTCTAGACTTAGCTACTCATCCATACTTGCATGTCTGATGAAAGTTTCTATTGAAGTAAGCAGTAGGTATCTTTTTGCTCCTCTGTCTAAATGTCATGTCCTGTCAAGTATTCCGTGTGTAGATATAATATAATAAACAGTTTTTTCAATGTATGAAAGTACTAGCTTTTGCCCGCGGCTTCGCTCGCGTTAAATTCGGGGTAACACAGTTCCCTTTTCCTGATTTGCAGGTACCTGCTACCTGTAGTTTTTGCCCTTGCGCATTATTTATCGGAATAGCAATGCTAAGTTTTCCCTTTTCTTCCCTCTTTCTCTCTCATTTCTCATTTAAAAAAATAGCCTTTGTCCGTCTTCAGAGTCTTAACTATCTCTATACCAAAATTCATCAAAATCGGTTTAGCCATTTAGGCGTGAAGACGTAACAAACAAACAGACTCACTTTCGCTTTAATAATATTAATAAGGATCTACGGTGCTTACAACAGTTTTTTTCGGATGGGAAATAATCAAATAACTTCTCCCACTCCGAGTGGAGCAGAAGGATGTGCCTTTACTGACTAAATTCCATCCATGTTCCTTCTTTTGGCATTTGATGTTTCAGGGCCACGGTATCTCTTTCAATCAACTCGCAACCCCGGCAGAACTTATAACCCTAAAACTGTTTTCAAAAATGTTTCCTGTCTGTGTCTTTGTTCTGGCTAATTTTCGTAACTGCCGGACAGATATTGACTGGAGTTTTACTGGCATATAGCTGATTTTATGGAGTAGTAGGCTAAACTACTAGTACCTATCTTAGAAAAAGAATTAGGGTGTCAAAAATAAGAAACTTATCATCATAATTTTGCTGCCCTTGTCCCATTCTATTTGGGGTCGGCGCAACACGTTTTATTCTTCTATTCTCCCCTATCAGAAGTTATCATTTACTCCTTTCTCCTTCATATCATTCCTTACACAATCTATCCATCTTTTCTTTGGCCTTCCTCTCGCTCTCCGTCCATCACTCTTTTAGTCACATGTGCTTCATCCTCCCTCATTACATATCCATACCAAGACAAACGACTCCCTTTCATTTTTTTTTGTAACAGGTGCAATTTCAAACTTATGAATAAATATGAAACTGCTAACAATTACATTGTGTTACTCCAGTTGGTTACACGAAAATGCGTTCGTTTAAAATGCGGAAGGTTAAAAGGGCTTGACTAAAAATGGTGTGAGAAAGAGGTAAAGGGATGAAATTAGCGGTATTGGAGTTGATTTTTTTTTCCATAGTTGCACCCACTTTCCTTACGGTGCAACTTTTGATAATATAATAAAACAAATTGGCCATGAAACAATTTTGCATTTTGAATAAATACTACATACATTTTTGTTAACACTATTTTTTTGTGTACATTTAATTATTTATTATATTACAAATAAAAGTGACATAGTAATAAAAAATCTCTAAAAATAGTTCTTCACCCAGCTTGAAAACTATTTTTAGAGAATCTCGTTAAACAGAATAAGCTTTTGGTTGACTAGATTGGTAAGACGGATTTCAATAATTGTATTTTGACTAAAGTAGTTTTGGTTTAAATTCTTTCATAGAGCATTGCTTACATATTACTGTCAAGTACAACTAAATTGTTTGAGATGGGCTGTTAGACTTTCGGTAAAATAACAATTAATTTCAACACTCATAGATAGTACAAATAATTATTAACTGTATTTTGCGTAACATTTGCCAACGTTATAATCATAATATTGTTTGAAATACCTTAAACATTTTAAAGCAAAACTTTTTTTTAACTATAGACAATAATGAAAAAAAAAACAAAACACAATGAAAACCTTTTTTTTAAAATACATTCAGTCATAATTTTTTCTATACCCATCTCTTACAACAAAACAGTAAATTTAAAAATAGCAGCATGAAGAAAATTAGACTGCAAAATATACATAAAAAATAACAATCGGTTTTTATTTTATTTTACAGTGTGATAATAATTATTGTTGTTATATAATACTTATTTATTTTTAATAATTTACTTATAGCCAAGGTTTTTGAATGCCGGTTCCTCGTTCAGATTGTGTTCAAAGAAGGGGCTCTCCCGGAAAATTACTGATGCATCAGCTATGTGCATTTGTCTCTTGCCATATCTGGAAGGGATACAATAATAAATATTTAAAACAGCATTATAAAAAAAAAACTTGAATCAGAAACCTACACCTCATTGTGAGTATAGGTGTACTATTTCCTAGTTTTATTTCGCCAGCTCTGTTTCAGGGGTCATATATTATTTTTGGCCGATATTATTGATTTACGTGATTTCACAAAACTATTTATTTTGTATCTAACAGTGGTGACTATTACAAAAAAATTGTTTTGAGGTCATTAAATCAAAAACAAATAATAAAAATAAATAAGTGGGAAATAATATTTGAAACAATCTCTCATGCTGTGCATTAAAACGAATAATAACTCAGTGAAATTTAATTTCTTAGTAGCAAACGAGACTCTGTATTTGTTGTTGTATTGGTTCACTGATTTACGGGATTGTACAGTTAGGTTTAAAACCGAAGTCTCTGAAAGACTTGATTTCTGGAAATTATAAATTGAAAATAAACGCGCTGCCACAGACGACGCGGTGGATTTGGTGAAGTTTCAGTCAAACAGCAAATATTATTGTGCGTGTATTTTTTGCTCATTCAATCAATCACACGATATGTCTATGTGTACACTTTTCTCCATAGTTAACATTATCTAGTTTGACGGTTCAATAACGTGTGTAACTACTTTAAGCTTTCTGAAAGCTACATGTAGTTATTGGTTCAGCGTTAAATTGGTAGGTGGCGTTGTTTACTTCGAATAGAGACATCTACCGTCAAATAGCGAAATTACAAGCTCGCAAAAGGTTTATAGCGTAACAAGTACCCGTGTTCCCACTTAAACATAAAATATGGATTTAAAAAAAGAAACTTATTGATAATGCCGCCCAACGTGGGACTTTATAGTATTATGGCGCCCAACATGGGGAAATTTAAGTTAATTTATACTGCTTAATTTTGTCTTTTAAACACCCGAAATACTTGTAATCAGCCAAATGTGTAAAAAACATTTCTTAGTTGAGCAAAACACAGAACAAATAACGTACATTTTTACCTTCATATTGGCGCCCAACGCACATTTTATATTGAACTGACTCGTGTTAACGGTTTTATGTTTAATTCGTACAGAACATTCAGGTCTAGGTTTTTTTAGGTAATTTTAAAATATAATTATGTTTTCGATTTTCTGAAATATAACAAAAAATACCCCTTTTTTGTTTAAATTGACGTCAAGTCGAGTGATCAAAATGCAAGAAATAATAATATTATAGTAAAGAAATTTTTAAGTGACAATTGTAAAGACGTTCCCACCTTCCTCTCCCATGTACAGAGTAATACTCCTGTAACTCCTTCAGATAGTTGGAGATCTGCTCAGCGGTGTCGAAGCGCTCCGGACGGCGCGGGCGCGGGTACTGCGCCTGCGTCGCGCACGACAAGATGGCCGACAGCAGCAAGATGGCGGAGAGTAAGAAACGCATTTTGACTGGAAGAAATAGAGAGCAAAGTGTTATTGGAAGTAGGTATTTATTTATATTTGGGGCGTGAACGTTAACTGTGCGCTCTGGGTGAACAGAGACCCCATACAAAGCGCTCGCAAACTGAGTGGTTTTAGGGAAGATAAATAAAAGCTTGAGTAAAGGGAGTGTTAGACTTGTACCGACTAAAACCTATCCACGTACCTTCTTTTGCCCTATGTGTTCCGGGGCCACAGTATCTCTTTCGAACAAAGACAGAGCCGAAACACAGGTTATTTTTAGTTCGGCTACAGATGCTAAAACTTTTGTTTAGAGAATTTGTTTTACTATAGCATCTACATTTAAAACTATCGTTTGTGAAAATAAAGATTTAAAATATACTAGCTTTTGCCCGCGGCTTCGCTCGCGTTAAATTCGGTAGCGCCTTATTGATTTGTAATAGCAACGCTAAGTTTTCCCGTTTCGTCCCTCTTTCTCCCTCATATCCCACTCTTTTTTTAAAAAAAAATAGCCTATGTCCGTCTCCTGGTTCCCAACTATCTCTGTACCAAAACTCATCAAAATCGGTTTAGCCATTAAAGCGTGAAGAGAGGAAAGAGATACCGCGGCCCCGGAACGTAAAGGGCTATAGAAGGAACATGGGTGGGTTTTAGCCAGTACAAGTCTGACACCCCCCCCGCTCCGCCCAGAGCGAGGGAAGTTATTTGATGTTTTCCCACCCAAAAAAAATGGGGAGATTTCGTGAGTCATGGACATCACAAAAACACCTCGCGGCACAAATGTGTAGCGGAGCATATTAGATATCATAATCACGTCAAAGTTAGGAAATAATCCGCCAGTATCGACAGTTCCGGTTCACTTCCAACACAAAAATGATATCATATAATAGGTTTATGATGGGTGTGGAGACTTTCGATACGTGTCGCAACAGATTTTTATATTATTACTAGCTTTTGCCCGCGGCTTAGCTCGCGTTAAATTCGGGGTAACACAGTTCCCCTTTCCTGATTTGCAGGTAACTGCTACCTGTAGTTTTTGCCCTTGCGCCTTATTGATCTCTTTTCTTCCGTCATTTCTCACTTTATTTTTTAAAAAGTAGCCTATGTCCAAATCAAAATATTTTTATTTCACATAGGCCTACATGGCCACTTATAAAACGTCGAGAAAAGATGCACGGTTCGGGTTGGTCGTTTCCTATGGAGAAGAACCGGCAAGAAACTCCATGGTTACTCTTTTAAAATCATTTGGTTTTACAATGTTGTTGTTACAGCGTTAGCACTTACCTAAGTATGAGAGGACAGCGTAGGCCCGGCAATAAGTCATTGCTTACTTTACAAAAAGTAATATAAAATAATACGTTAACAAAAGTTAACAAGCGTCTAAGAATCTACAAGGCCAACCATGTCCACTCATTCACAACGAATTGGTAGAAAATAATCTATACAAGAATAAAAAAAATAAATAAAAAAAATATTGCAAAAACAAAATAATAACTAAGAGATGAGTCACACAGATGTTGCTATCAGTACTGTAACTATTCAGAACAAGGGTGATATAAATATGTGATTTGACAAGTCCGTCTCCAGAGTCTCAACTATTTCTGTACTAAAATTCATTAAAATCGGTTTAGCCATTTAGACGTGAAGACGTAACAAACAAACTCACTTTCGCTTTTATAATATTAGTAAAGATACCTGCACTTGTTTGCACCGACATTACGAAGTATGGAAGAAGACATTCCCCAAATAGTGTAGCTGAATTCCTTAAGGAGAAAACATTTATTGATATTTTTAATTCGATAATTCGACGGCACGGTTAACGCAGTGGCTAAGCGATTGATTGCTGAGTTGCGTGTCGCTCCCCGCACGGAACAAAATATTTGTATGGCCTATAAATAGTTGTTCCGGGTCTGGCTGTTTGTGTATGTGAGTTTAAATGTTTGTAAACGCACCCACGATTCAGGAAAAATGCCTAAAAAGAAAAAAAACCAATGTATTCATTCATAAATTAATTTCTAGAAATTAATTGATACGTTTTAAAAATAATGTAATGTGGCTGAGCTTTAATTTATAATAAGAACTATTGTATAATGGAGGATGGAATGATAGTGGCGCCCGCGGTTTCGCCCGGGTGATTTCGAAAAAAAGGTATCCTATGTGTTATTCCAGACTAAAATCTACCTCTGTGCCAAATTTCATCAAGATCCGTTAAGCCGTTTTGACTTGAAAGAGTAACAAACATCCATACATCCATCCTCACAAACATTCGCATTTATAATAATAAGTAGTTAAATAAATGAAATTGAAGCCTTTGAAACTAGATCCGATTCAAATAGAGAAGTAATATTTTGATAATCGTTACAAATGGGTGCAGGTGGCGGGAGAAAGCAAGTTTAATTTAAATTCCAATATGCCATAGTTCGTCTGGAGTTGAGCTATCGAATACAAGCATAAAACAAATGGCCGGTCAAATATTTGTAATAATTTCAATAGAGAATCTCTAACTATAGTTTAAATTAAATATCTCAAGGTAAGTTCAACTACTTCAGTTTAAGGGTCTCAAGAAGCGACAACTTCTAACTCAAAGCATTTATTTGAATAAGAGCATTACAATTTACAGGCACTTATGAATGACATAAAACAAATTAAAAAAAACAAAAGACGCAGCTTCTTAATCTGAAGTCTGATTGAATTCAATGATACAAGTCTCCTTGTTTAAGAGGCAGGGTTCATGATTTTTTGTACCTATGCATAGACAAGACATGTATCAAAAACATGATAATATGCCTATATTGTATTTTGCTTTATTTCAAACTGTTGTCTGTGTCTTTTATTTGGAGAAATAAACTATGTATTTTATTTTATTATTATTATAGCTACAGTCCCCGACAGTAGACTTGATAACTTCAGAAAGTACCGTAGTTGTCCATTCCAAATTCCAATCGAATTTAGCAAGACACTCTGTGGACACTCTTTTAATTCAAAATCATGGTTACATCATTCATGTTGAGATTACATACATAGTCAAATTTATTTGGGAGAAAAGGAAAAACTTAGCTTTGCTATTACAAGGCGCAAGGGCAAAAACTACAGGTAGCAGGTATCTGCAAATCAGGAAAGATGAACTGTGTTACCCCGAATTTAACGCGAGCGAAGCCGCGGGCAAAACCTAGTAAGTATATAAATAAACCTCGTATCCTAAATCCCTTTTTAAATCCTGCAAAACTTAACCTTGTAACCAACCTACATATTGAACAACAAAAATACTCGTAGTTAATAATTAAATTACTAGAACCCCTGTAGGCTATAACTGTGAAGAGGTGTGCACACAATGGGCCATGTTTGTGGAGCTCTCGATCGGACCAAAACGTTAGTGTTAAAATTAACAATGCACTTTGTCGTTTGTGGGAGCTATATAGTGATCACTTCGTAACCACTATTTAGGTCCGTCTACCAATTAAAAGTCAAATTAATTACTGTTAAGTTGCACGATTTTATATTTGAATGTATTTATTATTTAATTTCTTATGTATACGTGTAATAGTATCTGTATAAGTATACACATTTTCGAAAACAAATACTTTTATTAATTTGTTTACAAAAAAATTATAAACTATCACCATTTTGTCTTGTACATGAAGTTTAAATAAATAAAACGTACCCTGGTAGTTATTAAGAATTTTGGCAGTAGATTTAAGACTAGTAAGAGCACAATACTTCATCATAATTTTCTTGCCCTTGTCCCATTCTATTTGGGGTCGGCGCAACACATTTTCTTCTTCCATTCTCCCCTATCAGACGTCACGGCATCATTTACTCCTATCTCCTTCATATCATTCATACAGTCCATTCATATTTTCTTTGACCTTCCTCTCCCTCTCCATCTATCACTCTTTTACATGGGTTACTCTGCCACATGCGTTAAGAACATATAATACTCATGCCGTGTCAACGGCGCGTTCGTGTTTCACGCGCGCCTCGAAGAGATGTTAGCAAAGCAGAGGTGCCTGCCACCGCTTGCCGGGGTTGCGGGTTGTTTGAAAGAGATACCGCGGCCCCGGAACATAAAGGGCACAAGAAGGAACATGGGTGGGTTTCAGTCAGTAAAAGTCTGGATTTCCATATGTATGAATGGTACATGAACCAGTAATCAGCAGGTGAATGCATGTGGAGTATAGTTAAGCCACTAGTCTCGACGAAAATTAAAGTAGGTACCAATGCAATTCAAAGTTTCCACAGCGCACTCAAACATAATCTATGTATAGAAATCCTAGACTAAAAAGATTAACCTTTACAACAATAGCACTAGATTCCCATCACTAATTACCACTATCGTGGGTTGTAAACTAGTGATGTACCCATCGATAACAAGTGTCACGTGAAAGAGATAGAGGGGGAGCTTTATCGATAATATGAAGTGAGTTATCGATAGTCCCAGCTTTATGTGTTTATCTTGATTAGTTTTTAATATTTAATCTTTTAATTCTTGTGTGGGCTTTGATATGTTAATTAGGATATTGAGTGTGGTGTAGATAGTAAAAATATGAGTGATTTTCTGATGTTTGGAGACTTGCAATCAGAGTATATGTTGCGACAGCGAAGTAGAGTTTTTAACTGAACCATATTACTCAAAGCATTTATTTCAATTAGACCATTACAGGCACTTTAGAATGTCAAGAAAGAAAAGAATGAAGCTGCAGTCCCGGTCACAATCTATCTATATCTATCTATCTATACTTATAATAAATCTGTAGAGAGGTCAATGCTGTACATGAAATATATTTCCAAAATAACTATCAGGTGGTGATTAGTGATCGATACTGATGCCAAAAATGCAATCAGTAATATTTTTGTCTGTCTGTCTGTCTGTCTGTCTGTCTGTCTGTATGTCTGTATGTTCGTTATAGAAACAAAAACTACTCGACGGATTTTAACGAAACTTGGAACAATTATTCTTCATACTCCTGGGCAGGTTATAGTATACTTTTCATCACGCTACGATCAATAGGAGCAGAGCAGTGAAGGGAAATGTTGGGAAAACGGGAGAAGTTACTCCATTTTTTAAGCTTCCGTCGCGTGTGTAGCCTTAATGGTTAAAGCTACAGAGAAATCATGTATGACGGAAATGTTCTCCTTAAAATTATATAAAAAATATTCTACGACAGCATATGTCTATCTTTAATGGTTGACTCACAATAACACGTGTAACTCCCGATAGCTAAGCAGTTCGGTGCTTTCTGATTATATTTGTCTACTCTTACGTTTATACCACTCTCACTCATCTCTTATTAAAAACAGTCAACATTATTACCTATTCAATAAAAACAGAATTATATAAATCTGTAAAAAACACCAAGTTATACATGAAATACGCTAATAAGCCATCGCGCTTGAATACTGAATCATGCCATAAGGATTATTTTTGTGTGCGCTCGACGCGGCTACCGTAATATTTGGCTGTTGATGAGAATAGACGTTCAGAGTTTTCGACCTTATTGACAGACAATGCTTATCAGCGCGACTTTTACGTCTTTAAATAATTTATTTTTAGATTTCTTTTGTTGTTATTTTATAAAATAGGTATTAGTTATTTTGTTTTTTTTTTTAAATATTCGTTTAAATTACAAATTATTGATAGTTTACATTTTATTTGTTTTTAGGTGAAGTAGTAGTAGGTACGCATAGGTTTTTACATACCGAGTTTTGGCTAATTTATGTTCAGTTTTTTTTTTATATTAAGTAGGTAAAAGCGTAGGTACTTTTATTAATTATAGTTATAGGTATTATTGATTATAGTAGTTATAGGTTTTTATTTTTAAGTGAAGATAGATAGTAATGGACAGGCGTTTTAGCTTTATTTTCATTTCTTTTTTTGTTTCAAGTTGTACTTATCTACATAATTTTCTGGGTAGGTATAGTTCTATTAGAATTATTTAGTTTTAGTATAGGTTCTTATAGATAATAATAATTATACTTAGGCATAATTAGATATAATTTAGTAGGGTAGACTGGGTACGGTTGTGCCAGGGTACGGTTGTGACAATCGTAATATTTGCAAAACTATAAGGAATAGCGGGGAACATGTAAGGGATGAAGGGAGCAGTACGCGGATCGGAACGTGTTGCACTGTGTTGCGTCAGCCAACGCGCGACGTGGACGTTAGTGGAGACCCTCTTTGCTTTTTGACAGTAAAAAGTAAGTATTTTTATTCGATATTTTTTGGTGATTGTTGCTAAACGTGTACAGATACAGTAATAAGTATTTTTTTTTCATTATTAGTTAAGCATTAGCGATTAAATAGGAGTGTTTATTTTGTACGTACATTATTTTATATTGCTATAATGATTGTTTTTTTGCGAAAAAGTACTTTGGGTACGGTTGTGACAATTTTTATGGGTACGGTTGTGACAAAATTAAAAAGTTTATTTTGGTTTTCAGATATCAACGAAACGCTTGAGGAAGACGCAAAGAGGTCGATGAGAAATGTTAAAATATGTAGATGCTTTTAAAGAAGTAAAAAGAGGAATATGATATGGCCCTGGACCTAATGATGAAACATCACCACCACTTTCACCATCCATACTGTGCGTATCTTCAATTCCAAATCAGCCAACTGCATCTTCATTCATACCGTTTGTTTTTTTCCCCTGAAACTATTCGGCCTTTTAGACTCCCGAAAGAAAGGGGAAAGGTTCTAGAACCAAAAAATCAACCATCTATACAGACCTGAAAATGAGGCAGTACCTAAGGCAGTATATGCAGAAAAAGAAAAACGATTGAGGGCTAAACAGATGAAGAAAAACTAAATGAACCAAAAACAAAACAATAAAGGAAAAGGAAAAAACAAACGGAAGACATCACCACCGATAACGTGGATTCTGGTCCTACTTAGGGTGCACAGATGGTAGTCGTCATTATATTTGTCACAATTTTGATGACTCTGACTACTTAGATCTGTAAGATCTTTTAAGATTTTTTTTATCCCATGACTTAATGTAAAATGATAGATATCACGTGCAATAAAAGTGATTAATGACCATTTCGGTGTATTTTTCGAACCTGTCACTACCGACCCCGAGTACTGTCACAACCGTCCCTGGGTTGTGGTCGGTTGTGACACTTTCTCTTTTTTTTCTAACTTGCTTCTATGAATTAACCATAACACTTAGAAATATAATTTAAGTATTTATACGTAGGCGAATGTACTCTTCACAATAAAATACATCTTTTATGCATCTAATTGCAACACTAACAATGTTATTGGCCCTTGAATGAAAATTGTCACAACCGTACCCAGTCTACCCTACGTAAGTACCTACCTATTTAAATTATTTTTGGGTTATTAGACTTAGTTTAGGTACTTACCTATATATATTTAAGAATTTTATTTTGGATTTAAGGATTTATTTAGGATCAGTTTTATTATTTAAGTGGGCACTTGGATTTTTGAAGTGTAAGGTTAGGACCTCTAACGTAACTTATTTTGTTAGGTATCTAACTAATTGCCTTTCAATTATTTTCATTAATCCTTACTAATATTATAAAAGCGACGTGAGTTTGTTTGTTACAGCTTCACGCCTAAATGACCGAACCGATTTTGATGAATTAGACATAGGCAATTTTTTTTTAAAGTGACAAATGTGGGAGGAAGAGGAAACAAAAGGGGAGAGAAATATACTTTTTTTTCGATCATCCCGCCGTTTAAAGATAGCGTTAGCCCAAAGTAACTCTGCCACGCGGACGAAGTCGCGGGCGGAAGCTAGTGCATAATAAATAACTTTTGAAAGTACTGTAGTTGACCATTCCAAAGCGTTGATCTCTATAGAGAATAATGGGCGAAAAAATTCCATGGACACTCTTTAAAATCATAATAGTTTTACAAATAATGGTTACGTCATTCATTTTGAGATTATATAAATATGTGAGAACGATGTGGTTAGAGATCGTCCAGAGTAAAAGCAAAAATGGCAATAAATATAAATGTTTTAACGCACCCGTGATATAGGAGAAATTCCTAGTATGGGGCGACGTTTTTTAATTTTAACAAATAGATATCTTTGCAAGTACTGAACTGAGATTTCTAAACACTTTCCTTTACCTGGAGTCCATTGCTACTCCCCGTACTATTTTCGTGAATTAAATAACATTGTACAGACGCCGGCACATCAAGCTACTACAATCTGTCAGATTTCTTTGATAGATTTTCGACTTTATTTCTAAAGTATTAGGTTCAAGGTTCATTGGGAAAAATTGGCAGTTTCGGGTAGCTTGACCTGCTGGCGTCTGTACCTACTTAATTATTTTTACTATTTGTTGGATTCCGTACCTGAAAATAAAATATAAGGAAAAAAACTATACCCTTATTGGGTCACTTTTTTGTCTGTCTGTCTGTCAAGAGCCTTTATCTTGAGAACGCGTATTGATATCGAGTTATATATACAGGGTTATTTGTAAAACACTGGCAACGTCTCAGAGCCATGTTACTAACATCATAATCAACAACTTTTGTTCGAGGACATTTAAACATTTATCATATTTTAGTTCATCAGATTTTCATACAAAAATAAAATTTATTTATTTATTTAATATTAGGCTTCTCAACAATGAGTACGCTATTACATTGTAATTTACACATTGCCAACTTAAGTCTAAGCGCCTCATTACTTATAGAAAAGCACAGCATGCACTACATTTTGCGCGGATAATAACATAAATTGATTTATTATAACAATTACTGTTTATACAGATATTAGAGAAAAAAAAACAATACTATGAATACTTTAAAAACAACTATTAAATGTCAAATTGATTACAATAAATTAGATTAAATTAAAATAAATTACTAAACTTAATTACAATAAAGAACACATTTTAAATTACATTAGATAAAATTTTAAATTGAACGCTCTAAATGTTAGGAAATCTATGCGAAGCAAACGTACCTACAAGCGGCGGTGTAGGTATGTAGGTACAGCAAAATACGGAGTTGAAATGTGTTAGATAGGACAACGAAATCTTGAAGATTTGTTTTTGGTAAATGTATCAAATTTTGTAAAAAATCATAAAACAAAAGTTGTTGTTTATGATGATTGTAATTCAGTCCTGCAAGGTTGTCGGTGTTTTACAAATAACCCTGTATATATTCAAGTTAGTGGAAAATGTCGTTGGTTATACATTTACTCATCTTATAGCTGTAATTTTGCGCAATACTGTAATGTGTAACCGTTTGTTTTCCCAAATAAATAAATAAATTAAGTCTGTGGTCCCTTTGTGTAAAATTGACTGTTTTTAATTTAATTGATTTTCTATACCTTAAATTCCAACCGATAACTTGTATGTGGGGTGTAAACTGTATGATATAGGTTGGTTATAAATAAACTAACTTCCGCCCGCGACTTCGTCCGCGTGGTACAGTTACTTAGGGTTAATGCTAACTATAACCCATGTGGTGATCGAAAAAAAATTTTGCTCTCCACTTTTCTTCCCTCTTTCTCACTATTTTAGCCTATGTCCATCTCCAGGGTCTATCTCTGTATCAAAATTCATCAAAATCGGTTTGGCCATTAAGACGTGAAGGCGTAACAAACAAACAAACTCACTTTCGCTTTTATAATATTAGTAAGGATAATATTTAAGGGTTTGATACAGTGCGCGGTACTCTTGGACACGGCTCGTATCGTTAGGAGGTTCCTTTCTCTGGGGCCCTGACCGCTGGTAGTTTGGACCCTGTTCTCGATACCGGTAGGCTAGTATTTTTTATATTTTTTAAATGTTTTTTGTTTTATTTAATTTTTAAAAAGAAATATGTAAAAAACTTTTTTTTAAGGTGGGAAATGAGGGAGAAAGAGGGTAGAAAAGGGAAAACTTAGCTTAAACTTAGTAAAGCTAAGTTTTCCCTACGCCATATTGGATTTATTTATTTATTTAGGCAAACCAACTAAATACATTGTATACAAAAGCGTTCGTAGTAAGTATCATCTACAATTATAATAGAATTGCATGCATCTAAATTTAAGGCGAACACAGCATTTTATTTAGATCACACTATACAATAATATCAATATAAGGATCTTTAACAATTATTAATCAATGGTCTATACTTAATACTTAAAACTAAATTAATTTGATTGAGGTAAAATAAATTAATAAATTAAATAAAAATAAATTATTTAGAATGACATCATTTCCCAGCCCTTGTCCCATTCTATTTGGGGTCGGCGCAACACGTTTTCTTCTTCCATTCTCCCCTATCAGACGTCACGGCATCATTTACTCCTTTCTCCTTCACATCATTCCTTACACAATCCATCCATCTTTTCTTTAGCCTTCCTCTCGCTCTACGTCCATCAATATTTAGATCCATCACTCTTTTAGTCACATGTCCTTCATCCCTCCTCATAACATGTCCATACCAAGACAAAAGACTCCCTTTCAATTTTTCTGTAACAGGCGCAACATTCAAACTTCCTCGAATATATTCATTTCTTACTTTATCCATTCTTGTCACTCCACTCATCCATCTCAACATTCTCATCTCTCCGCTACATGCAATCGTTTTTCATCCACCGTTTTTACAGCCCAGCATTCTGACCCATACAGTACAACAGGTCTAATCGCGGACTTATATATTTTCCCCTTTAACTTGAGGGGCATCCGTGGGTCACAAGTTGTTCCAGTGACCTGTCGCCATTTCATCCATCCTGCGTTGATCCGGTGCAATTATTTAGAATGACATCACTTTGAAAATTATATGTGTTACTTTTATTCCGGTAGTAAGTTCCCAAGTTGTACTTTCCGTCCTTTAACTGGGTAAGTTTGTTAAACTAAATGCAGTTAAATGTAACTTGAAATCATCCAACAAGGTTATCAAAAGGAAACTACGCACAAGGTAAACGATTTAAATTTGTTATCCAAACTAATTACAAACTTCTAAGATGTCTTACAACGCCATCTTGGATTCTAATGACGTAAGCAGGTTTTTCTTAAAGGAGTATCCTGTCTTCATTCGATATGGTTTAAAAATAAGATAAATAAGTATAGGTAATCTTTATTACACAAGAAGTGGTTACATTTTTGTGAAGTCCCTGACTCCTGTGCTAGTTGGAAGACCTGTGTTACAGGAGCCAGCGCCCTCTCCCAAAAGAGATTTTACATTGTTTTGTGCAACAAGATTAAGAAAACAATAATATTCAAAATTAAAATCAGAATGTTGTGATAGCAGATTTATGTCTACCAAATATATAAGGAGAATTGAACACGGAGTATTCGTTTTTGCTGAAAAATATCAAAGTTAGATACATTTTTGTATTTATTTCATAAATGCCCCAGTTATGATCATCTTATAGTTTTTTTGGATCGACTTTTTATGATGGAGCTCAATGTTGCGTACCTACTCAAAACATTGTGCTGATGGATGCATTGAATTATTCGGGGTTCGAGGAGATGTTTAAAGTAAAGTTGTAACATCAAAAACATGGAATTTTAAAAAAACTTTTGAAAAAGTTGGAACTTTGACACCCAATATCTCTAATCTTTTGACGGCACAGTCGGTGCTGTGGCTGAACGATCGACCGTTGCGCAGCGTGTCGCGGATTCGATTCCCGCACGGAACAATAATTTGTATGACCTGCAGAAAGTTGTTTCGGGTGTGGCTGTTTGTGTATGTGAGTTAAAATGTTTGTTAACGCACCCACGATACAGGAGAAATTTCTAGTGTGGGGCAACGTTTTTAAAAAAAAAATATGACTAACTAGACGATTCCCAGGTACGGTCTAGAATAAAAATCATGAGCGAGTCTGACTCAAGGAGGGTTCCGTATAAACTTGCGATAAACGGCTATACCTTTTGATTGCGTATACTTAGAGGGAGTTGAGTTTTTCAAAGCATAAAGGGACCACAAACTTGAGTATATGTAGGGGAGCGCGGGGCTGGTTTTAACGGAGGTAGGTATTAACAAGCTTATTCCCGCCAAATGCGAAGTGTCAAAAGTATGAGACTCAGTTTAGAATACCCTCTATACACAGCCGAACGTGTCTTGACTTGTCAGTGTTCGACCGGCCGTCGTTAGTGATAGTTGTGCACAGGACCCTCGGATTTACAGGTAAACGAACTTTTCGTACTTCGTAATAAGTTGATTTAAGATTTATTTATTCGCTAAATTGAATCAAAGTTTATCCTAAATGAATCTCTATTCTATTGACTTTAAAACTATTATGTTTGTTTGTTATTATTTTTACTAGATTTTTTTTTTGTAATTGATGAAGAATAAAAAGTAACCTTGGGGCTAAAATTAACAGATTGAGCGGGGTAAGTATTAACATGTTATGCCCCATGTGTAGGTGTTTGATATTAAACGATTGTTTTGTACAATAAGTGTGTTTTGTTATAGGATGAGAAATTACGAAAGGACGAGCACACGAGGTTCGACGTCTCAAGAATTATTTGAGCTGACAGCCGAAGAAATTCTGTCAAATAATAGAAAATTTAGAGATGTTGTTGCTTTCGAAATTTATTGACCACTTTCAAAGGCAAAGAACAACCGTATCATTCTTTTGTCTTTCCCTCCACATTGTTCCCATAATCTTCAACCACTGGATGTCGGGGTCTATGGACCGTTTAAGAATTATATTAGCCGACAGCAAACGAACTGGATGGTTAATCATCCTGGGAAGACAATGACGATCTCCCTGGAATTGTGAAAGAAGCATTTCCTCTGGCATTCACTCAAAACAATATCATCAACTCATTTAAAAAAGCTGGCATTTGGCCGTGCGATGAAGATGTATTTCAAAACTGTGACTTTGCGCCATCATTTGTAACTGATCGTCCCGATCCAAATACTGCTTCGATGGAAAACCAGGGATCACTTCAGCCAGGAGATAGTTCTGTCAATCCAGAAGAAGTATCACTTAATTTAGAATCTTCAATTCAAAAGAAATTTTAGATAACGTGCCTGACATTGACATAAGTGTTTCAGAGATTATTAATCAGCTATCGCATGTTCCATCGAATGAGCAGCGACTGTCGAGTGAACCAGGGCCGTCAAATGAAACAGCACCGCCAAATAAACCAGGACCGTCAAATGAACCAGCACCTTCGAATGGACCAGAACTGTCAAATGAATCAGTACTGTCAAATGATCCTGGACCATCAAATACTAAGCCTACAGAAAAAAATAATATAAAATCAGTAAGACCACTTCCAAAAGCTCCTCCACGTGTCGAATCTAAACGAAAGCGTTCAAGGAAATCCACTATACTCACTGATACTCCCGAAAAATTGGCCTTAGAGGAAGAAGCAAAATTAAAATCATCTAAAAAGCTAAAAACCAGTCAAACTGAAACTAAAAATAAGGGTAAAGGGAAAGGTAAAGGTAAATCAACCCGGAGAGTAGAAGTAGAAAAGGTGAAGAAGCATATTCTTCAGGATGATAGTGAAGAAGATACCTGCTGCTGTTTAGTTTGCGCCGAGTCTTATAATGACGATACATCTGGACTTGACTGGATACAATGTATTTTATGCAAAGGATGGGCTCACATCACCTGTATTAAAAACATTTTTATTCGTGTAAATGATGTTTTATTTAAGTATAATTGCATAAAATTTTTGTTTCTGTTAATAATTGCCCCTTACGTTAATACGTACCCCAGCTCCGTTAATATTTGCCCCAAATGCGGGGCATGTATTAACAAATGACTTTTTTGGTTTTCACGCCTCTCTTTCTGAAAGCACTTACATACCGGATGTATATTGTTACTAATATCATAGCTGAATAACCAAAGCATGTTTTCAATAAAAAAATAAACTAAAAAGTTCATTATCAAAGAAAATATAAACTATAATACAAAATTTGTTAGTACCAGCCCCGCCCTCCCCTAATCACTAGCTTCCGCGACTTCGTCCGCGTGGCATTGTTACTTTGGGCTAACGCTAACTTTTACCCGCGTGATGATCGAAAAAAATGTATGTTTTTCTCCCCTTTTCTTTCCTCTTTCTCACCCTTTTCTCACTTGAAAAAAAATGTCCTATAATCATCACGCGGGCGCTAGTAGTTAAATAAACGTTCACAGAAGGGCCCACCACAACCCAGATAATAACTGGGTATTAGGATACTCTTTGGTAAGACTGGTCGTCAGTCTTTCGAGCCACTTACGGTATGACTGCCAAAGATCTATAAACCGCAGCCGAAACCAACAGCTTATCGTGTTTTCCGAGGTACGGAGGAAACTCGGTATATAGTAGGTAGTCACCCATCCATGGCTCAACCTAGACAATCGCGGCTTTACCTTAAGATCCTTCTGAGCGGCATTATTAAGCCACGAGGTCAACCCACGTGCTACTCATTCATAAAAATTATTTTTTCAAAACGGTGTACATATTTATCTTCCTTTAGTTAGTAAGTAATTTAAAAAAAACTCCTTACAATGAAACCTAAAACCACGTTAAATCCCCTTAACCGTATTTACCAAACAATTTAACGACTATTTTTACAAAAATAACCCGTTAACAAAATGTCGGTGTTTACCGGTAAACTTGAGTAGCGTTTACCGCGCCTTTCAATGGCGCCGCGCGGGAAAATTACCCGCCAACGTACAACAAGTGGTTTAGGGATGGGGCACGATGAGTTGGAGTTATCGATATCGATGAGAAACAATTTAAGGAACTTATTTAACGACTACTCCAGAAGTACAGTAATAATATACTTACCTTATTGTTGTCCCACTTTAAAGCAATGTTAATAATAAGCTCAAGGAGGTTCAGAATGGTCTATTTCGGACTCATAGTTGGGATAACAATGCTAATGTTTTCCTTGACGAATATCAGTGTTGCCCAAGATGATGTTTTTTTAAGTTCGTCTTAAATATTAATTGCACCACTCCTTTGGTATTTCCCGATTTTAATCATACAACCTATTGCGTGAGAGGCAAGGCCTTTTTTTGCGGATAGGAAATCATCAAATAATTGTTCCTTTTATTGCCCTTTACTTTTCGGGGCCGCAGTATCTCTTTTAAGCAATCCGCAACCCTGGCAGGCGGTGGCCCTGGCAGGCCCCTCTGTTTGCTGACATCTGTTTGAGGCGCGCCTGGAACACTTATCACTAGTAGAAGGACAATAGGATATTGGTACCAAAGGCGAGTTAAGAATATATTATTATCTGTAAATTTAATGATCATCACAAAATCTTTAACATCCAGAAGTGGTGATCTAGCTAAAATCGGCGTAATTTTACTGATAATCTAAATTTGTAAGTTCCGAACTGTTTTCATAACATACTTATTATACCAGTAAGTACTGATGCGAAGTTGTAAACGATTTTAAAAAGAGTAACTATAGATTTTCTTGCCGATTCTTCTCCATTGAAAACGACAAACCAGAACGTGCACCTTTACTTGACGTTTTATAAGTGCCCATGTAGGCCTATGTGAATAAAAAAGATTTTGTTTTGATGTGATTTGAATTCTCTATCAAAGACCATTTTTCCATCGATAACGAGAGTTTCACATCACTATGCAGTTGATTTGCCGACCTGAGAACAATAGAGGGGCTCCACAATTTTCATCATGCGTGGTGCGGGTGAATGCGGGCAGATGGCAATTTTCAAACGTTTTGTTGTTTAGAAGTTATGGTAGAAGATAATGTTTGTTTGTGGATGGACTTGGCAATGCGACCAGTCTCTTTTTGAACGATACCAACAGACAGCGTTGGAAATTAATTTTTAGACGATTTTTTAAAACACCAGTTTAAAAAAATATACTTATTCGTATCATCATGAAGACTCGAATTATTTCAGACCATTACAAGCACTTTGGAATGTCAACAAACAAAATAATGAAGCTACAATCCCAGACACAATGCATAATAACTAGTGAAAGTACTGTAGTTGCCCATTCCAAAGCGCTGATCGTTAATCTCTATTATGTTTCGTATTATGAATACAAGACGTGCTATACGCCATTTGCATAACCAAATCTTCACGTGAGCACATCTTAAAAGAGAACAAGCATAACATTTAAATCTAAAATCCAAACCGCTTTAACTTCAATAAATTTTCAGAAAAACTTACGCACGAACAAAAGTATTTGAATAATAAACAGCCAACGGTGTTGCTAGTCTCAAAGGCTGTATTCACACCACGACGGATATTATTTTCATGCTTGGCAACATCGTAACTAGAAACGGAACGTGCAAGATGGCGGCGCGTGGTATGAATTCCCGCCAACTTCGTGAAACAGTTTACAAGTTCTAGTTTAGCAAGTAAGTGTTAATTACGTTCGCCCCTTTTTGATACAACTTTGCATATTTCATCTTTGTAGCTTGCTATATATAAATAAATGGTTTTAAATCGTATTTATATTCACAGCAGTGGGTCGTGATGAATTTGACTCCTATATAAAACAAGCTGTTCTCTACATGTTTTTTTTTACCTAAGTATCTATCTGCGTATTAGATAGTTTTTAAACTGTCAAGGGCACAAAATTTTTTTTTTCATTTTTATCTGGGTATTTAGTAGATATGAAAGGGGAAAATATTCCAATCCGTGATTAGATCTGTCGTAGGTACTGTACGGGTCAAAATGCTGGGCTGTAAAAAAATAAGGATGAATGTAGCGGATATAAGAATGTTGAGATGGATGTGTGGCTAGAATGGATAAAGTAAGGAATGAGTACCGAAAACTTGAAAGGGAGTTGTCTTGGTATTGACATGTAATGCGGAAAGGCGGAGCACATGTGACTAAAAGAGTGATAGATATAAATTTTGTTTGAGGGAGGGTGTGGAAGGAATTATATAAAAGAGTAAATGAAGCCATGACGTCTGTCAGGAGAGAATGGAAGAAAAAAACGTGTTGCACCGACTCCTAATATGCAGGAAAATATGGTATTTATGATTAAAATAGAAGTTAGAAGGGCAAGACAATTTTACATTCAACCTGTGTGAACAATAACACATTGAGAATTCAGAAAAGCTCATTGTTGAAGATCGTGGTTGGACAACAAAACTCTTTGAAAGCCAGTATCGATTGTGGTGTTTGTCAATCACAGCCTAGGAAACAATCTACAAACAAAAACAATCTGGTGTCGAATCCATATTAAAGGTATGTACTTACAGTCAGCAAGGGATATTAGTAACTAGACTCGTCAAATACGACAATATTTTTTTCTTAGAAACCGATGGACATTTCCAACTCAAATTTAATTTATTTAATGAACTGTTCAAATCAAATCAAAAGCATTTACTTCAAGTAGGCCAGTTACAGGCACTTTTGAACTGTCTATACAGTTATAACAATAAAATGAAGCTACAGTCCCATTCACAAGGCATAATAAATAACAGTGAAAGTACTGTAGATGCCGATTTCAAAGCGTAGATCTCTATTGAGAAGAATGAAAAAAAAAACTCCATGGACGCTCTTTTAAATCTGGATATTTTTACAAAACCTTGCTTACATCATTCATTTCGAGATAGTGCGTTATGTAAGAACGATGTAGCAAGTCGTACAAGTTAAAGTGTCTATAGAAAAGACAAAAAAAACATAATAAGCCACAGATCACTTTTTGCTCGACCCGCAAGACCAACGGAGCAGTTAAGAGAGAGACACAAATACAGTTGAAATGAACAAACAAAGATTTAAACAAAATTTGAAACTCAAATTTTTATCTGACGTCATCTCAAAATATGCCCTGCACACAAAATGACACAAGCCGCCATTTTGAATACACCCTCGAGACCTGTCGATCTATTCTGAGGTAAAAACTCCTTGTGAAGTCAAGACACCACGTAGCTTGAGGCTTGAGCTGTCTCCAGGGTGCAACTATTTTGTGGTTTAATCAGAGGATTAGAGGACTCTGGGAGGAATATGTTTTACATATTTCAATCTTAGGCTGTGAAGATCTTACGGGTCGGAATCTTTGTTTCGTTTAAAAAAAAACTGCAATAAAAGAAATACCGAATTTAAAAAAAAAGACAAAAAAACGTGGAGAATAATATTATAGTCGGAAGTCGGTGACTTATGTTCCCTTCGTTTCTTTTCTGCCAGCGACTTCCGAAAGTAATCTTCCACTTTTTTTTTAATGCTGGTGGAAAACCTAAATTCCTCCTTTTTAGAAGTGGGTTAATAATTAAAAAGAATAATTAGTTTGTTATGGTCGCACTGCTGGAACCCTTCACTGGGCCTCCTCTGGAAGGAGAGGGAGTGGGCCGTGCACCTAGGGTGGGTAGTTCAGAAGGGCCACTGCCTGCCGGGGTAGCAGGCTGTTCGAAAGAGATACCACCGAACATAAAAGGCTAAAGAAAGGACATGGGTGGGTTTTAGTCAGTAAAAGTCTGACACTCCCCCCCGCTCCACCAAGACCGGGGCAAGTCTTTTGATGAATTCTTAGCCACAAACAAAAAAGATCAACAAGATGAAAGTACATACATTGACCACATTGTTAAGATTAGGAACTAACTATAGTAACGCCATCTATATGCACCTTTGGCAGGCCTTTCACATTACAAAACATACTTTCAATCAAATTCCGAACGCATTTGAAAGATCTAATCCATTGCTTCATAATATTTCAAAAATGTGAACTGTCACTTGGAATTATTGTAGGTAAGTGCGTCACGCAATTACCCCGCTATTTGAAACACATTCGCCCCCACATTTGGGTCTTAGACATGCCAGTAAAATCTTTAACAGCCTTCCCATTACGCCGTGAGGGTCTTAATTTAGAATTAATTGTTTAATTCTATTTAATTACGTTTCGAAAACGAGTTGCCAGCCATTCGATCGGGGACAAAAGGCTTTGTTTTATTTTCGTGTGTTTTGTCGCGGTGTTTTTGAATTATTTTTTTAGGAGATAAGTATTTTTTAAATTGTGGCAACTATAAAAATAGTTCCACTGTTTATTAGAGATGTGGATAGATCTGATTTATTTCTCAAAAAAAGTACATTATAATACGTCATGATTGTAAGTACCTACTTCACTCGGAAAAGGGCATCATTTAAATATCCAACCTTTCCGTATTTATACCCAAAAAATTAAATAGAACTTCACATACTCAAAAGCCCTCCTCAACCAGTCGATTGTCCTCACAATCAAATAATAAAATCTGACCTAATCAATCTAAAAATACTCCCAACAAAAGACTTCTTCCGTACTCCACTTTTTTCATATTTGACATATACAATTCTTTAGTCTCTGGTTAGAGTGGAACCTCCTTTTACTATTTGTTTATGGTCATTTCAATGCTAGGCTAGGATCATTTGTTATTAGGTTAAGTGTTTTCTCATTGTATTTTGGCGGCAAAAAATATAAATGGAGTGTTTAGAAAGAATTTTTTTAAGAAGTCTGTAAGGGTAAATATATTTAGGAGTTTTGTTATAAAAATAGATTAGCGTAGTGCGTGGGTGCATGTTCCCAGTAGTTGGAACAAAAATGTTTTTTTTTTTATTTTATTTTAATGACATATAGATATGAATAGATTTAAAAGACTTGTAGAAAAACACTAGTGTATCAAAATTTAAAATGTTTGAGATCAAAATTTTTGTATGTAATTGGGAATATTTACATCCAAAATGATTGTTTTTATATCATTGCAGTGTGGGAAAGAGACAGGGCTATATACTACGTCTAGCACCATCTCTTTCACACACTGGAATAAGATTTAAACAATACTGCTTTAAAAAGTTATGCTTATCACCTCTGTGATAAGCATAACTTTTTAAAGCAGTATTGTAGCGCCTCGTGAACGTACATGCTTCTCTATGCATGTACGTTCACGAGGCGACAAAGTATGTAGGTTGTTACGGAAGAGTTCTGTGGTTTCTTTCTTTTTTTTGAAAAACGTTGCCCCTCACTAGGAATTCCTCCTGTATTTTGGGTGCGTTTACAAACATTCAAACTCACATACTTACACAAACAGCCAGACCCGAAACAACTATCTGTAGGTCATGCAAATAATTGTTCCGTGCGGGGATCGAACCCGCGACACGTAGTACAGCAGTCAAACGCTTAACCACTGAGCCAACCGTGTCGTCAAACTACTTACCCCCAGGGGAAGAAGGCGTGGCTGCATGTGTGTTTAATTAATTATTTTTAATTATAGAGGATGCGTAGATTTTTGTAACGCAATTAGCTGAAATCGCTGTGTCATTGGTCTGGAGTTCTTATCTTATTTTTTTTGTAATAAAGTTAAATGTTTGCCTAGCCTTTTCTCAATTCTATTGGGGTTTGCTTCCAGTCTAAGCGGATGCAGCTGAATATTAGTATTTTACATAGAGCGACAGCCTATCTGACCATTAACTCAGTTAGTAGGTACTCTTTTTAATTTTTTAGGGTTCTTTCTTCAAAATGAAATAACTGTACCCCTATATGATCTTTGCCGACCGTCTGTCTGACTGTCTGTCTAGACCCTTTTTCTCGAGAACGCGTGAACATATATTTTTTAGTTTTTTATTTGTGTATGGTGAATGTGAGGACCATGTGGATCATTACTTTTATTTACTTTGTTTGTTTTTGACGATTGTGTGGCAGTTTGAGTACTATAAACGACCTACACGAATGTCCTTTTTTTTGGTATTGTTCTTCGTTCAGCTCCTTGGGATAAGAGTCGAGCTACACGATAACTGACAAATGCTTGCACTGAATGGACAGGTCCACTCAATCTGTGTGGTGCTTTCTTAAAAAGACCATTTCAGACACTAATCTGCATAGTCCTAATGTAAGTTGACCAAGATTTTTGTCTGGACCTTAAAAGAGACTATGAGTTTGTTTCGGCTGTTTCTTCTCAGAGTAGTCGAGTACGAAACACCGGCCTCATCTAGTTTTAAAAAAAAAGACGTGTCAAAGTGTTTGTGATAACCTACTTCCAAAATAGACATCATTTTATCATATAGAGTTAAAATGAAAACCATATACTCAACTCTGTGGTCTCTTGAAGCTGTGAAAAAATCAACTCTCTAAATCTTCACAGTCAAAAGATATGGCTGTATATGACGCAAGTTTGTAGGACACACTCCGTGCGCGAATTTGGACTCCACTCCACCTGGTTTTTGACAGCACATTTTCTTTTAAGCCGTAACGGTCCCGTAAATCCTTATTAAGCTATTGCATAGCTTCTATCGCTGGCCTTGAGCGTGGAGACCGAATCCAGAAATTTCGTAACGAAAAAACCTAACACTTTCATTACGAATACGGTCAGTTATTTCAATCACGATTTCAATATTCTATTAGCGTGTTTGATAGAGACTCAGATAGTCAATCGACGTTACGCTGGATCAAACCCAAGGTCTAGATTTTCTTTTTGCGACTTCTTTTTATTGGAAGTACTTTTTAAATATTATATTTAGTTTTTTATTTATTTATTGCATAACTTTTTTTTATTTATTGCATAAGTTGATAATAGTACATTACGATATTAGTGCGTTATGATGGTTATAACATGCGAGGCGGAATTTCAGCCCGAGCCGAAGGCGAGGGCGTAATCGAGCCGAGCATGTTATAACCAATACGCACGTATATCGTACGACGTTTTTTAACACATTTGCGAGGAAACAGAAAATAAAGTAGGTTTACGATCGAGATGTTTACGTGATAACGTCTTATTGGTGATATAAGTTATCACCAGTAGTGACATCTAAAATGAAATTAAGTACTAATTTAAAGTTTTTTTTTCGAGCCAAGTAACAGATGGCGCTACCATCTTTATGAAATGTCGCTTGTGAGGTTTTGGTGTGACACAAGTTTCTGAACATGTCACCCGACTAAAACGATTTTAAAGACGTTATCACGTCAAAAAACATTTCACAATACAAGTACAAAGAAAAGTAAATTGGCAAAATTGAAATTGGAGAAAAATGGCGCGAGGATTATTTTCTGCCGTGGCTGCGTGAACATGTTGGCAAAGACACTAGACTTCACTAGAGCATGCAGCCAAGTTTTTAAATTACCGAATAAACTGTTTTTTTTTTTTAAATTTTAAATAAACTCAATCTGTGAATGCACAATGCTTTCGTGGTTGCTTTAAAATGGCGATTAGTTCGAAATTTGAATAGCAACAGCGCGCTGCTCACTAGCTGGTCAGTCGTGCGGCGGCGATCAGTTCCAAATTTGAAATGGCAAATAATACTGTTATGGAATTTGTATAGACTATAACTTAACTATTTGCTTTGATAACACACGCGTTTTTTATGACCCTCTTTACATATTTAAAACCGGTGGAATTACATCAGCTTTACGAGCAAGGGTGTTAAAAAAAATGCTATGCAATAGCTTTACCGCGGTAGTCCCCGAGTGCCACACGTATTTTTTTTCAATCGAGGCAGAATATGTAAAAAAAAAGAATTCATTTTATTTTATAGCTGTCATTTTACGCGCAAATCAATCCCCATTGAAAGCTAAGTTAATTTGATTGCCGAACTGATAGGAGTTAACGGAAATATGGCGGCCATTGTTTGTCACAGATTATAAAACACAATTGATGCAAACAAAACAAAAATGTGTGAAAAATTTCTGATGCTTTATGACGTGTTAAAATTGTTATGTCATTTTTTTTGGGTGTTTTGTTGGTCTGTGAATACCCATTCACCCATTTCATACCGAGTTTCCTTCGTGCCTCGGAAAGCACGTTTAGCCGTTTGTCGTCGCTGTCCATGTCGTCAATTGCATTTCTTGCCCATTCTTCTCTATAGAGATCAACGCTTTAAAATGGGCAGCTGGCTTCCCCCGCGTATAATCTACCTCTGTGTCAAATTTCATCATATCCGTTCATCCGTTTTGACGTGAAAGAGTAACAAACATCCATACGTCCATCCTCACAAAAATTCGCATTTATAATATTATATTAGAAAGATATTAGTGGGACTGATACTCGACACTTCTACGATCCTTACAAATAAAAAAAACAATTTTTAGCAAAGGATTAAGAACACAGGGACAACAAGTAAGACGATACAGTTAAAATTGAGGGATCTAGTACTTTGTGCAAGTCTAGATTTTGTGTAGAGAACGGGCGTGTACTTGTCAGGGGCCCAGATCAAGTACTGTCGATTCGATAGATGACCCTGCTAATTGATATAACGCAAGTCATCTGTTCCGACCATAGCCGAGTTAGCCCGAAGGCTTCCGAAGTGAGTCAAGTACGGAAATACCTGTAACGAAGTTAGTTATGTTTGAATGTTAAAGTCTAGTGTTATGGGGGCGAGTTTATTACCACCAACTGTGCTTAAATCTAGACTCCATAGCTACTACTGAGAAATCGACGTATGGAAAAATCCATTAACACTTAGCCACACCTGGGAATCGACCCCAAGACGTCATACTCAGCAGTCGCGCTTGTAACCAAAAGACATCTATGCTAATATTATGAAGAGGAAAGATTTTTTGTTTGTATATTTGTACCGAATAGACTCCAAAACTACTGGCCCGTTTTTAATCATTTTTTCACCAATAGAAAGCACATAGGAGCAGAGCAGGAGATGAAACCGCTAGGCACAAGTTGTAAGAAATAAATAAAAATTCTGTGGGTGCCCCATCCTGTAATATACACTTTTCTTAACCACAGGTTTAAACCCACACCCCAAATAGCCATTAGGTTGATATGCCAGACACTAGCAAACAGGATTACCGAAAATTGACACCTATAGTCCAATCACAATTATTTTACCAACTAGCAGTATCCAAATAGCAACCTTAATATTAAAAGGTTATAGACTATAGTGACTTGGCAGAAATGCAATGACATCTACAGAATAAAACCAATGAAGCTTTTCAAAGTTTTAGGTTTCTAAGACTTTTTAGAATTCCGTACCACAAAGGAAAAATCGGAAACTTTTTTGGATCACTTTATTATCCGTCTGTCTGTCTGTCAAGGCCTTTTATCTCGGGAACGCGTGGAGGTATCGAGTTGAAATTAAAACTATATATACAAGCATATGGTCTCTTTATGCTGTGAAAAAGTCAACCTTCTAAGTTTACGCAGTCAAAAGATATGGCTGTTTATGTCGATGCGCGAAAATCTTCAAATGACCTCTCTTGTTCTGTACAGAGCGTAAGGACAGTCAGACTTGTACTGACTAAGACCCACCCATGTTCCTTCTTTAGCCCTTGATGTTCCGGGGCCGCGGTAACTCTTTCGAACTACCCGCAATCCCGGCAGGCGGTGGTGGTGTTGTTTCGAAACCTTGACATTGAGTTCTGCAGTAATTTTTCAGACCAAAAGAAAGTTGCTTTATAACCATAACTTCTCCAGTTTTTTTTTGTAGCTTTGCCCCACTCTAGGATTTTTTCCTGTATCGTGGGTGCGTTTACAAACATTTAAACTCACATACACAAACAGCCAAGCCTGGAACAACTATCTGTAAACCTTACAAATATTTGTTCCGTGCGGGGATCTAACTCGCGACACGCAGCGCAGCAGTCGATCGCGTCGTCAAAACAGTTCGTTGTCGTGTCTTCAAAGTCGTTTTGTTTGATGTAGTTGACTGTTCCATGAACACCTTGTATACATAAAACTACTCCACTACCCGATTATTAAAGAAATACATTTCTACCAATATCCTGAAAGTTACTATCCGGTTTTTGACTAAGTACGTGTCCGTTACGACTGTCATAAATATTCGTTTGAAAACTAGGACTGACAGTTTAACGTGCACTCAAACCATGGCTTGGAAGCATAGTCATAATATCACGCCAGTATTTTCAGATGGGATTCTCAGAGATGTAGGTAAAGTTTTTTTTTATTCTTTTTGGTGAATGTGGTCTCGAGAGTTACTGCTAAGCGTACGAGGGCTAGTTTTAAGGGTCGGACAAGGTTTGATGGCACGGTTGGCGCAGTGGCTTAGCGACTGTCGTGGGTTCGATCCCCGTACAGAGCAAATATTTGTGTGATCGACAAGGAGTTGTTTCGGGTGTGGGTGTTTGTGTATGTGAGTTTAAAAGTTTGCACCCCCGATACAGGAGAAATTCCTAGTGTGGGGCAACGTTTTTTTTTCAATAAAAATAAACACTTTTACACGTCTTTTTTAATAAAAACTAGATAAGGCCGGTGTCTCGTACCCGACTACTCTGAGAAGAAACAGCCGAAACAAACTCAGAGGTCCATAGTCTCTTTTAAGGTCCAGACAAAAATCTTGGTCAACTTACATGAGGACTATGCAGATTAGTGTCTGTAAATGGTCTTTTCAATGTAGATACTTATTTAATAACCATGATGCTCATAGGATTAAGGAAGAAGACAGGCTGCGCCGGTCGACCACAAATAATTTGGAATAAGGGCGGGAGAATGATTGAATGTGAATCGGAGAGAGCGAGAATTCCGTAAAAACTTGCGACATAAACGACTATATCTTTCGACTGTGATGACTTAGAGAGTTGATTTTTTCACAGCTGCAAGGCACTACAGACTTGAGTATATGGTTTTAATTTCAACTGGATACTTTTACGCGTTCCCGAGATAAAGGGGCTTGACAGACAGGCAGACGGACAATAAAGTGATCCTATAAGGGTTCCGCTTTTTAGGGTTCCGTAGTCAACTAGGAACCCTTATAGTTTCGCCATGTCTGTCTGTCCGTCCGTCCGTCCGTCCTCGCTTAATCTCTGTGACCGTTAGCACTAGAAAGCTGAAATTTGGTACCAATATGTATATCAATCACGCCGACAAAGTGGTAAAATAAAAATTGGAAAAAAATGTTTAATTAGGGTAGCCACCCTATATGTAAAGTGGGAAGTGATTTTTTTTTTAATTTCAACCCTAACGTGTGATATATTGTTGGAAAGGTATTTAAAAATGAATAGGGGTTTACTAAAATCATTTTTTGATAATGTCAATAATTTCGGAAATAATCGCTCCAAAAGTAAAAAACAATGTGTCCCCCCCCCTCTAACTTTTGAACCACAAGTTTAGAAAATATGAAAAAAATCTGAAAAGTAGAACTTTATAAGGACTTTCTATGAAAATCATTTTGAACTTGATTGAGACAACAGTTTTTGTACAAAAAAGACAAAAAGTTGTACAAAATAATTTTTGTAGTATAATCGTAGCAAGCATTTTTTTTAACTTCGTTTACATATTTTATTATCCTGAACGTATCTTTTTTCAAACAAAAAAATAAACTACGGAACCCTACACTGAGCGTGGCCCGACACGCTCTTGGCCGCTTTTTTCTTTTGAGGTACGGAACCCTAAAAATGATTGAAGAATTGACATTTTAAGCTATCAAAAAGCTTATTCGGTTTAAAATCTTTTTAAAAATATGTAAACAGTTGTCCTGTGGTCCATTAAACGTGATTTAACGTTCTAATAATTTAAAATTATGCAAGAAAAGGGGACTGAAAGAATAAACAACAAAAAAATCTTGACTAAAGCGAAGTAAGAGCAATCGTCTAGTCGTAAATATTGTTTAATTACCCAAATAATTTTATATTCTGCCGTGAACGCGACAAAAGTAAGGTAACCGCCATTTTTAATAGATTTCAAAATGGAAGGTCTTGGTTTGAATTTGAATTTGGAGTGAAGAGTTATTCAATAAAAACATTGTATATTTTTGTGCGTTTTTGTTTTTTTTATAGTAATATTTATGTGTATATTGAGTAAAATTCACAAAACTATAATTTCTGGTTTTTCCGTTTTTTAACCTAAATAAAGTAGTATTATTTAAGAAATGAGGATGGCAACCAACTATTCATCTTTTAAAATTAAAGTTCGTGTGTATATTCGTAAAAAGTCGGCAGTATCTTCACATCGTTAATATTTTCCCTACTTTATTTTCTTCACATCTTAAAATTACATTTTAAAATACTTCCTAGAAAATAAATAAAAAAAATTAAAAAGAAGAAAAGTATTGACGGTAAAGATATGCTGGCCCTTAAATAATTGGTACAAGGGCTAGAGAATGGTGATAATGATGATGTGTCAATTGTTACCACAAATACGAGGTGTATGTGTGGTAACAATTGTAAACGGACTTAAAAAAAAGCATGGAGGTTTTTGTTACGCGATTTCTCCGTCGTCGATTGAGGACGAAATTTCAAAATTCTTTTTTTAATCGAACGTGGCTACTTTCGAAAGGGTTCCATATGTTTTTTTTTCAATAATAATAATAATAATATATTTATTTGCTTAAAACATGGTATAAAAGGTCTTACAGCACAAAGATAGAACAGACATGTTTTGCCAAGATTAAACATAGCATGCAAATATTAGTAGTCAAAGTTTAGTTTAGTTACAATAATAATTATATTTCAACAATGCTATTTTCTTTCTAGGAATTGTTTTATGCTATAAAAGTTGCTATTAATTAACCATTCGTACAATTTGGTCTTGAAAGCATATCTCGAATTTATCATTTTCAGGTTACTAGGCAATTTGTTATAAATGCGTACACACATAGTTAAGCAGCTTTTGTTGTATTTAGCAAGCCTGGGAGCATTGTTAAGCACGAGTCGGTAAGGATCTCGTCGGCTTCTAGGATGTACATCGTTTGCTATTTTAAACAACTCTTTATATTTCCACACAAACATGCTTATTTCATTAATATACAGACAAGGTAGCGGTAACAAGCCAAGTTTCTTAAATACTGGCTGACATGATTCCTCAGGATGAAGTCCGTATAGAGCCCTAATGCATTTTTTTTGAGCAATAAATGTTCTGTTTTGGTCCGTACTGTTACCCCATATTATAAGACCATAACGTAATATGGATTCCACATACGCATGGTAAGCCAATATTGCTGTTTTTAGATTGGTACTTTTTTTCACTTGTCTCAGAGCATATACGAATTTATTTATCTTGCTTGAAACATTGTCTATGTGCATTTTCCAATTCAGATCTTCATCAATAGTAATTCCTAGGAACTTAGTATGTGATACTGGTTTAATTTTGGGTATATTTAATTTGAAGTTAAATTTATGATTATTCGATTTATTAAATTGTATATATACGGATTTATCAAGATTTATTTTCAGATTATGTGCATAAAGCCAGTTAATTAAAATGTCAATTGTATTGTTAATGTCAGTTTCATGGTCGTCAATTGTATTATATTTTTTATTAGATGTCACAATAATAGAGATGTCATCAGCAAACAATATACACTTATGTCTCGTTATTTTAATGATGTCATTTATATATATCAAAAATAAAATAGGCCCTAGTATGCTTCCCTGTGGGACACCAAATCTATTAAATCTATATTTCGATGAGTGTTGCGTTACTTCTTTATCTTCGTTAATGTTTGTTATGGTAACGCGTTGTTGCCTATTGTCAAGGTATGATTTTATCCACTGTAAGGTTGGCCCCCTAATCCCGATTGCTTCTAACTTTTGCAGTAGTAGATCATGTGAAACTAGGTCGAAAGCTTTCGACAAATCAAAAAATAATACTGTGGTTAGATTGTTGTCATTGATGTTAGTTAATATAACATCAATGAGGGCATAAATTGCTAATGTTGTTGACTTTCCTTTTTGAAAGCCATACTGTTCCTTTTTTAAAATATTGAACTTTGTACAGTAATTTGAAATTCTTTTGTACATACATTTTTCGTATATTTTAGATAAGATAGGTATTAGGGTGATAGGACGGTAATTGTTCAGGTCATGCCTGTCACCTTTTTTGTAAAGTGGTCTAACAACGGAAAGTTTTAAAGCTTCTGGAAAAATTCCCTCGTAGAATGAAGAATTGATCAAGTGAGTTAGTACTTCAATAATTTCATCCACACATATTTTAATAATTTTTGTATTGATTTCGTCGTGTCCTTCAGAATTTGTGTTATTTAATAGTAGTATTTCCAGCTTAACTTCAGCTATTGACATCGGTTTGAGAAACATAGAGCCAACAGTCTCATTATTGCTAAAGTTACCTGCGGCGTTCGGGGGCATTGATTTGTTTGTTGAATCTATATAATGATCATTAAAGGCCGATGCTATTTCTACTGGATTGGTAATAAGTGTGTTGTTATATTTGATACTCTCTATATTATGTCTTGAGTTAGCACAATTTAGTTCGTCTTTTATAACATTCCACGTAGCTTTGCATTTGTTGTCGTTTTTAGCAATGTACTTGATATTTGCGTTTTTCTTGGAATTAAAGATACATTTCTTAAGGAGATTAGAATATTTTAGATATTTAGTCTTATTAACAGCAGATTTGTTTTTATAAAATTGATGACGGAGTGACCGTTTAGTTTTACAGCTTTTTTTTAAGCCCTTGCTTATCCAACATTGTTTCTTTTTGTTGTTTAAATTTACTTTTACTTTTAATTTAGGGAAACAAAGATTGTAAAGCAGGCAAAACGTTTCATGAAAAATATTAAATGCTGAGTTTGCATCCTTAGCTGCGTATATGTCAGACCAAGACAGATTATTTAAGCATTCCTTAAACTTGCGGATATTTTCTGAACTATAATCTCTTTTGAAGGTATAATATATTGCTTGATATTGGGTTTTATGTTTTAAAGGAATAGCCAACATTTGTGCTGTGTCGTGGTCAGATAAGTGAAGTGGCAAAACTGTAGCAGTAGCGTCGTGAATGTTACTCAGTATGTGATCGATACATGCTGACTTACGTGTTGGTACATCAATGTGAAATTTTAGATTATAATTGTATGCCAAATCCTGCAATTGTGTAGTAATATTACCTTTTTTAAGGGTGTTAATATTCAAGTCGCCCGCTAAGACTACTTTTATTCTAGATTTATATTGTTGAAGTAAATTATACATAAGATTATTTAATTTGACTAAGAATTGATTTGGGTCTGACTGGGGTGTTCTATAGACACAAATTATAATTAGTTTGTGATAAGTCAGTTCAATTCCGCACACTTCGAAGATGTTTTGCGTGGCGTAGGTTTTTATAAATTGCAAGTCTTTGAATACTAGGTTTTTTTTTGCAAAAATACAGGTACCACCTCTTTGTTTTTCTCTGCAGTAGTTAGAAGCCATTTCATAACCGTGAATTTTAATATAGCTTTCATAGTCTTTTTTGATAAAGGTTTCGGAAAGGCATATTATATCTGGGTCATTATGTTCTTCTTGAAGTTCCTGTAATGTTAATTCTAGAATTTCTTTTTTTGATATGATACTAGCAATATTTTGGTGGAGAATTTTAAGGTTATGGCTTACTGGTTGTGATATTTTGGGCACGAAAAAATGTGCTGTTTCGTTTTAACTTTGGAAAATAATACGGAATAGTTCCTATTTGAGGTTTTTCCGCGGGATGAATTAAGTTTAGTGTTTGTGGTGTTGAATTCTTGCGTTGAAAGTAGAAAGGAATCGTTCCTTTTTTGGGTTCATTTATCTTGGTTTTAAATTTAAGGCTTGATTTGTTACTCGCTATCTTCTTAATAAGTTCTCTTGGGTTTAAATAGCTCTCGCTGTAGTCATTATAGTCTATAAGGTAATTAATTTTGCTACATAAGTCGTATGTGTTAGTGGTTTCACATTCTAAAAATTTACACTTTTTGTATTTTTTACACAAGTTTTTTATGCGATAGTTAAGATTATTTATATCCAAATTCTCATTTCTAAATACATTCAAGACAATAATCATATTATTATAAAATGTTTCTAATACAATACGTAGTTGCGATAAAATATAATTTAAATTATGATCGTTTTCTCCAACACAGATTACCAGTTTGTCGTTAGAATTTAACTTAGTATGACGACAGTTCAATATTATTTGGTTACTTAAAGCATTAGGTTTTGTTTCAGAGATAATCTTATACCTTTCGTACTGAGTATTGCTTCTTGATTGAATGATAGCTGCTGCGAGGCCGACACATTGTTGCGAACCGAAGATAAGGATTCTATTTGGCAACTCATTTTGTTGTTCTTGAGTACATGCAGGAACTTGTGGGCAGATTTTCGACGCCTGGGATTGTTGATCATTTTTACTATTATTGTGTTTGAGTGCGTCTATTTGTTTCTTGAAAACTGTAAGCTGTTGCTGCGCATTTTCCAATTCCTTTTGTAGGCTTGTTATTTTCTGTTGCAGCAACACAATCTTAATGGTTTTGTTATCGCTTATATTCATTCTGCTACTTAGTGGAGTAGAAGGTATAGAGGAAGACTGTTGTAGTAGGTTAGAGGAAGACTGTTGTAGTAGGTACTGTTTTCTTCCTCTAATGATTTCTGCGCTGTTTTCAATGGTGGGAGAGTGGCAAAGTGTTTTTAACATTTTTATTTCCGTAGTTAGCTTATTTAGTTGTTGACGAAGACTGTTATTATCTAAAATTGTATTTTCTAGCTCATTCTCGGTGCTATTGAGCTTATCTGTAAGTTCTTTTATAGTATCTTTCATTTCTAAGATTGTTAGAGTTTCCGATATTGTCCCGTCTACGCTTTTAGATAGTTTATTAGGAGAGTTGTACGATTCAGTTGATGTTTCATATTCGGACAGTATGTGGGAGTCTAGTACTTCGGACAGATTAAGAATTGTTGGTTGTACATCTTCAAACTGTTGATCTTTCTCAGCACTATTGCACATCTGTTCCGGGGAAGAGCGGCTTGCATGAGGTTTTTTCCTGGAAGTGACGTTAGATACGGAGCTTGTATTAATGACTTTTTTATTTTTAATGCATGTCGTACATCTCCATTTTTTCTTAGACTCTTGGTCCATAAGTCGGTAGGTTTGTTCCGGGTATCCAATGCAATCTAATTCATAGCGGTTGTTACATGTTGAACATAAGGCTGTTTTTTTTATATCAACAGATTTCTTGCATTTAAAACAAGTCACTTTCTCTAGCACCTTACGGCAATTCCTCGTACTCATTTTAGCTGACATTATATTTTTGTGCGTATTTTCCCGAATTTAAATTGTATTTTTTTCATGTGGTAATAATTGATGACGGGGAAAATAAAGTATAATTATGGCAACTTATACAGGCACGAATTTCTTTTGATCTACCAAAAGACCATGTTCCAAGTCGGTAGAAAGAATGAATGATATTAACGTAATGTCAATCGTGTTCTGCTACTCGCTGATAGATGTCGCTATTTGTGGTACTGCAATTATCGACTTGCCTGAATTTTAAATAAAAATAACGAACAGCTGTTGTTTATCACTCTTTTCCTAGATGTGTTTGATCACCACACACCAAAAATTGTTTGTGATTATGCTTGTTTTGTGGGCTATTGTCTTAAAAATTTAGTTATTAACACTGGTAAAACTTTAGCACTGAGTTAATTGAGGTTTTTTAGTCATTGTTTACATTATTGAGGGTTCATGTTTATGTGATAACCCGGTGTTTTTAAACGATGAAAACACTGTTACTAATAGTTTACGAGTCTATCTTCACTTTTATGTATAATCCACTGTTTCAGTACTGATTATTCTATTTTAAACACTTTTTAACTAAGAGCACAATCACATTTAATGTTTACTTGTCAGTTGTCAATTTCATGATTTGATGATGATTTCTATATTGCTTGGGTAATTTATGTGATTATCTTTTATAATACATATTTTTCTTTTAATATATATGGACGATTTACTAATATCTTTTAGTAACAATTAAAAACGAAGAGGTACTTGATAAGAATTTGTGTGATACCACAACTAAAGGCGCTAAAATAAAAAAAAATGGTTTTGCCAAAAAAATCCGACATCCAAAAAAACATTAAAAATACGGAATCTATGAATAAAAAAAGTCACCGACTTCCGGAAATAAATAAAACTTTCATCGTTTTAGTGTTTTTAACTGATGAAAACAAAAGGAGGAGCAGGGGGCCAATTCTCGATTTTAGCCATTTATCTCGAGTTCGAGATTCAAAGTCTATCTCTATGTCTATCAAAAATATCTCTATTTCTACCAAAAAATGTCGAAATGAGCAGAATTCATCTCTAAAATCGAGAATTGGCCCCCAGGTTGTCAATTCGACATGTAAAAAATTGTTTTTTTGGTCAGTTGATTTTCGTAAGTATTTTCTTAAAACATATGAGATTCGTACTAAACATGACTGTGGCAGAAATAATAAATCATTTCACTGTTTCGTAATTACTAAGAATTTAGTCTAGACATAATGTAGGACTCACCAAAATTCTGATTAAGACATTTACTTAGAATTAAAAATTGTTTTTGATACAGGGTTTATGAATAGTAAGGTTTTCTTTTTTATATGTACATAGATTTTGTCTGAATTTTCACGTTTAAGCATTAATTAATTCTTAAAATCCAGACGAAGAGCAAATTAAATTTAGTTTTCAATTGAATTGTTGTTTTTTTAGGTAACTATTATATAATATATGTTGAAGTATGCTCCTTTGGAACCGCTGTACCATTTTGTGCCCATGGCAGTGGAGACCATGGGCAGTTGGGGTAAAGACGCTAGGGACTTTGTTCAGGACCTAGGGCATAGGCTAAACATTGTCAGTGGTGACTCCCGCTCCAGCCGGTTTCTGGCGCAAAGGTTGTCCATTGCCATCCAACGCGGGAATGCGGCAAGTGTTATGGGCACTTTTGCGCCAGGAATGGTCAGGGGCGGGTTATTTAATTAGTTTTGACATTTAATTTTGTTTAGAAATTATGTAATTTGTAATATTTTAAATATTTCGAAACTCGACAAAAAAAAACATTTTGTTGAAAATAATGTCCATATTTCAGGTATCAGTTTCTGTGGCATATTTGATTATAAAAATCGTAATTAACCGTTACAAAGATAAAAAAGTGGCAAAGATCAAAATAATAACAACTTGTCTGTAAAAAGTTCTTTTTTTAAAAACCGTTCCAAATACTCTATCTCCCGTTACCTAACATCTTTTCAACAACCACTAACCTGTCTTCAGGGTTGCCAGAAGCCAGATGATGACGACCAGGTGCTGCTCTCTAGGATGCGCGGCTGTCAATGATAGCGGGGCAGAGCGCGCTGAGTTTAATACAGCCTGCTACAGGTGGGCGGAGCGGTGGGCGGGCGGGATGATGTGGAGTCGCTGTTGGGGCTAAAGATTTTGGAAAAAAATCAAATTCAAAGCATTTATTTCAATTAAGCTTTTTTTATTTTATCTCATGTATGTATTTGTAAATGTTTGTGATGCTTTGAATGGTTTAATGTTTTTTTTTATTGTTATTATTTTGTGTGCTCGTCGTAATTTGTGACAAATAAATGTTTTTTCTTTCTTCTTTCAATTAGTCCATTACAGGCACTTTTGAATGTCAAGAAACAAAATGAAGCTACATACAATCCCGGTTACAAGGCATAATAACTTGTGAAAGTACTTTAGTTGCCCATCCCAAAGCGTTGATCTCAATGGAGAATAAAAGAAAAAAAAAATACGTTTTTTAATATATTTTTTTGCTGTTGAGCTTTATGAAAATCTAGATTTGGCTTACTGCTTACCTTGCGTAACTTAAAAAATTTTCAATGAAAACGTTTAAAAAACGCCTAAGATACTCGGGAATTATGTAGCTTTATACCGGTGGAATAATTAAAAAAAACGGTTCTGTAGTTCAAGAGAATGCTTCTGCGGAGCTCGTGGCTAAATTACAAGACGAGCTAAGCTGCGCTTGCTAAAGTTGGCCCGTGGATGGGTGGCCACCCGTTACATACCGAGTGTCCTCCGTACCTCGGAAGGCACGCTAAGCCGTTGGTCCTGGTTATCAAAGATCGTTGACAGTCGTTACTGGTAGTCAGTGGCTTGAAGGTCTGAAAACCTGATTTACCAAGGAGTATCGTATTAGCCAGTTATTAACTGGTTGTGGAGGTCAGATAGGCAGTCGCTCTATGTAAAATACTGATATTCAGCTAAATAAGGTTGGATAGGAGCCGAACCCAAAATACTTTAAAAAAAGTAAAAGCTTAAAACAGTATCTGAATTTCAGTTTGTAGTTTGGCTAGCTCAAAATATAAAATAATTGGTTTCGTGTCAACTACAAATGAGTTCTAAATCCAAAAATATTTGAATTTCTTACTTTTAATAATAGGCTGCTGTGGGGAAAAAACACATTAAATCATAGTTTCATACTAATTAATTACAAAAGTATATTTTCTGTTATTAAATTTCTCTGTAAGTGTATTGAAAATTTGTCACTGCTGCACTGCTGTGGCTTTACTTGACAACACCCTGGCCTCGTGGCTTGGGCTTTAAATCTGCCTCGGGCGCAATAAGACGCAATAAGTTTTCTCGGTTAAATCAAAAAGTACTATTCCTATTCTGATACTTTTACATAATTCCTTTTTTGATTCATTAAATTATTGCTTATTGTATTGTATTGTATAACGGGCTGGTGTCCGCAACTCCACGTCTGAGGCGCGTATTTTGCGTATGGGTTCATTATTGCTTAAAAAAAAACGTATTTAATATGTTTTTTATTATTTTAGATTTATTTGTAGAGTTCAAATTAAGTACTAACTACATTAATGTAATAGAAAAAAACTTATCAAATTATTAACACATGACAACAACAAATACACCACAATATTTTTTATAGCTAACAACGACTCCACCCCGCACCTTGTCCGCGACTAACAAACGCACAACAGTACCTGTGCTTCGTAATTACAGCATTTCGACAAAAACTGTAGTATTCCTTGAAAAAGGTCTAGAACGTGGCTTACACCTGATTTCCTTATCAAATCAGGACTTAATCCTTACTAATATTATAAAAGCGAAAGTGAGTTTGTTTGTTTGTTACGTCTTCACGCTTAAATGGCTGAACCGATTTTGATGAATATTGGTGCAGAGATAGTTGGGACCCTGGAGACGGACTTAGGCTACTTTTAAAAAAAAGATATGAAAGAGAAAGAGGGAAGAAAAGGGAAAACTTGGCATTGCTATTAAAATAAATAAGGCGCAATGGCAAAAACTACAGGTAGTAGGTACCTGTAAATCAGGAAAGGGGAACTGTGTTACCCCGAATTTGACGCGAGTGAAGCCGCGGGCAAAAGCTAGTAAACGATAAGACAGTTTTATTGGTGAGTATTTTTACATCACTCCTAAAAATAGCCTCTGACATCTCTAAATGGGCCAATGGGGTGAAGGTATCGATAAGTGAAGTTAAGCTACACTTGTTGAGGTAAGTCGTGGGATGGGTGACCTTTTTGACAGCTTTTAGGGATTTGTACCTCAAAAGGAAACAACGGAACTCTTATCACACTTCGCTGTCCGTCTGTTTGTCTGTCAAGACTCTTTATCTCAGAAACGCGTGGAGGTATCAAATTAAAAATTAAAGTCATATAACGGGTGATTTTTTAAGAGGTATAGGATTTGATTTTCAAAAAAAAACACAATAAATTTGAAAAATTTGATGAAATCTTTATTGGAATCGATAGAACGATCAATATAATTTAATGTTTGAAGATGATTTCATGCAAATGCTGGCCGCGGCTCCGGTTTAGATGGCCCATTCGCAAGGCCCAATTTCGGCACACTCTCTCCAACATATCAGCCGGTATATCACGAATAAATGCTTCAATATTGGCTCCCAGTGCGTCAATCGTTGCTGGTTTATCCCTGTAGACATGAGTCTTAACATGGCCCCACAAGAAATAGTCCAAAGGCGTTAGATCACACGATCTAGGCGGCCAATTGACGGGCCCAAAACGTGAGATAAACTGTTCACCGAAGGCGGCTCTCAATTGGGTCATTGTTTCGCGTGCCGTGTGGCATGTGGCACCGTCTTGTTGAAACGACATGTCAGGCATGTCCAATTCTTCCATTTTGGGCAAAAAAAAAATCGCCAATCATCACACGGTAGCGCTCGCCATTCACAGTAACGTTTTGGGCCCGTCAATTGGCCGCCTAGATCGTGTGATCTAACGCCTTTGGACTATTTCTAGTGGGGCCATGTTAAGGCTCATGTCTACAGGGATAAACCAGCATCGATTGACGCACTGGGAGCCAATATTGAAGCATTTATTCATGATATACCGGCTGATATGTTGGAGAGAGTGTGCCGAAATTGGGCCTTGCGAATGGGCCATCTAAACCGGAGCCGCGGCCAGCATTTGCATGAAATCATCTTCAAACATTAAATTATATTGATCGTTCTATCGATTCCAATAAAGATTTCATCAAATTTTTCAATTTTTTTGTGTTTTTTTTTGAAAATCAAATCCTATACCTCTTAAAAAATCACCCGTTACTTAACTATGTGGTCCCTTTGTGCTGTAAAAAATCAACCCTCTAAGTCTACGCAGTCAAAAGATATAGCCGTTTACGTCGCAAGTTTGTACGAAACACTCGGTCGTGAGGCTGACTCACTATTGGACTGTTTTTTTTTTATTTTGATTTCTAACTTACATAATACCTACCTACTAACTTACCCCTTTTTTCAATTGGGGTAAACAGGAACGAAAAAACGCCAGCTTCCTTAAATACTTCTTTTTTTTATAGCGTTAGGACTTACATATGAGAGGACAGCGTAGGCCCGACATTAAGTCATTACTTACTTTACAAAACGTAAAATAAGATAAAATATTAACAAAAGTTAACAAGCGTTTTAGAATCTACAAGGCCAACAATGTCCTCTCATTCACAAAGAATAGGTAAAAAAAGAATCAATACAAGAAATAGAAAAAATATATATACTATTTAAAACAAATGACATATATGTTACGCACTTAAAACATTTTTTTTTAATCGTTTATTCCAAGAAAATTACATAAATTTTTTTCACAGAAATCTTCTGCCAAACTGCAGTACAGTTTGTCGGCAGTTGGACTCAAGGACAATAAATTTTGTTTTATTTAATGATTGACTTCAAAAAAAGGACGAGATTCTCAATTCTACTGTTTTTTAATTTGCACTTTTATGAGCTACTAGCTTCCGCCCGCGACTTCGTCCGCGTGGCATAGTTACTTTGGGCTAACGCTAACTTTAACCCGCGTGATAATCAAAAAAAATATCCTATGTATTATTCCAGACCATAATCTAACTCCGTGCCAAATTTCATCAGGACCCGTTCAGCCGTTTTGACGTGAAAGAGTAACAAACATCCATACATCCATCAATGCTCTTGCCTTCTCTATTTAAGAAGAGGCGTTGCGCTGCAGTGGGACAATTACAGGCTGGTACTATTACTTTATAATCCTTACTAATATTATAAAAGCGAAAGTTAGTTTGTAGACGGCTATTTTTTTTATTAAAAAAATGAGAAATGAGGAAGAAAGAGGGAAGGCTTCGTATTTACAGCATTTCGACAAAAACTGTAGTATTCCTTGAAAAAGGTCTAGAACAGGGCTTACACCTGATTTCCTTATCAAATCAGGACTTAATCCTTACTAATATTATAAAAGCGAAAGTGAGTTTGTTTGTTTGTTACGTCTTCACGCTTAAATGGCTGAACCGATTTTGATGAATATTGGTGCAGAGATAGTTGGGACCCTGGAGACGGATATAGACTATTTAAAAAAAAATGATTGAGATTTGAGGGAGAAAGAGGGAAGAAAAGGGAAAACTTAGCTTTGCTATTACAATAAATAAGGCGCAAGGGCAAAAACTACAGGTAGCAGGTACCTGCAAATTAGGAAAGGGGAACTGTGTTACCCCGAATTTAACACGAGCGAAGCCGCGGGCAAAAGCTACTAATGTACAAAAGGAAAAATCACTAAGTCACTCATCATTAAATGTTAGGAGTCTCAAGTTTTTCATGGGGAACCGTTTTAAAACATAGGTGCTCATTAAGACAGGATTTCACAAAATTCAATCCGTAAACGGGTGAAACATGGCGGCAAAATTTGTATGGGGGAGCGCGATTCCTTGACCGGAATGACTTGAAATTTTGCATAGGCATTCTTTCACGAAATTAATAGATTATCTACATAACAACATGTTACGACACTGACGTGCTAAACTTATTTAACTATCAGACAATTCAGAATTTCTCTTGCACGTTCAGAAACGCATGGACAGCTTCCTAAGTTCATTCGTGCGACTAAAATCTTTATACACGTGCAACCTGTTCGTTTAACGTCATCTCATATGTCTACGGATGAAGAATTTTGAGAATACGGTCAGGGTGTTTGTAGTACTGCATCTGAGCGTGTGGAGAAATGATGCTCTAAAAATCATGGTGCTTGGATGGGTCGAAGTCCGTGGATATAATATGACACCAACCATAGAGTAAACAAAAGATTATAATGTAGCATCACGTCACTCTTGTACTCGCCGGAGGGTTAAAAAGAGTAGAGAGGCTGGCAGGGCCACCGCCTGACGGGGTGAAGGGTTGTACGAAATGAGCAACGAGACAATCCAAAAATTATCTTCATCAAAATCAAAATATTTCACATAGGCCTACATGGGCACTTATAAAACGTCGAGAAAAGATGCACGGTTCGGGTTGGTCGTTTCCTATGGAGAAGAACCGGCAAGAAACTCCATGGTTACTCTTTTAAAATCATGGTTTTACAATGTTGTTACAGCGTTAGTACTTAAGTATGAGAGGACAGCGTAGGCCCGACAATAAGTCATTGCTTACTTTACAGAAAGTAAAATAAAATAATACGTTAACAAAAGTTAACAAGCTCGCATCGGCTTTTTAATTAGTAACTAATAGTCGGTCCATACATCTTTACTTTTGTAAAATACAAATAAAATGTCACTTTGTCGTCTTTCAATCGTGTCTATCCAAAAAAATTGAGATCTCTTTTTTATGGATGAGAAAAATATCAAACTACTCTCCCCCGCTCTGGGCGGAGCGGGGGGGAGTGTCAGACTTGAACTGACTAAAACCCACCCATGTTAATTCTATTGCCCTTTATGTACCGGGGCCGCGGTATCTCTTTTGAACAACCCGCAACCCCGGCAGGCGGTGGCCCTGGCAGGCCTCTCTGCTTTGCTGACATCTCTTTGAGGCGCGCGTGGAACACTAACGCGCCGTCGACACGGCCTGTCGTGAATAGACGGACGGACGTTGACCCATTGCTCACCGTACACAGGCCCGCATCTACGGTGGCCGGGATTCGTCTCGCGGCGCCCGGCGCCCGGGGTGTCTCCCGTAGCGGCTGGGTTGGTTTGAGCTTCTCTCCCTAAAATGCCCGGCCACTTCCTTCTGCTGTTGCTGTTGAAACTGTTGGTCGCGGCTGTCATTTGTAAATCTTTGAAAGTCGTTACAGGTAGTCACTGTCTCGAAAGTCTGACAACCAGTCGTACCAAGAGATGTCGCCTGGGACGTCTTCCAAGGCGGCTGGGTTGGTTTGAGGTTCTCAAACTCAAACTCAAACTCAAAACCATTTATTTCAATTAGACCATAACAGGCACTTTTGAATGTCAAGAAACAAAACTAATCTACAGTCCCGGTCACAAGGCATAATAACTTGTGAAAGTACTGTAGTTGCCCATTCCAAAGCGTTGATCTCTATGGAGAAGAATGGGCAAGAAACTCCATGGACACTCTTTTAAATTATAATTTTTTTACAAAATTGTATTTACATCATTCATGTTGAGATTATACAAATATGTGAGAACGATGTAGAAAGACGTGCACAGTAAGAGCGTCCAGAGCAAATAAAAAGCAAAATTTAATCCCAAATAAGTTAAAAATGATAAAAAATGACCAGTCCCAACTGACAGCGCCCGTTCACGAACATGACGTATGGATCAGCCCCATTCAGCTCGACCATTTTGAAGGGAGCTAAATGACCCGACACACCCGCCACCATCAGCGAGACATTTAAGTGAGCATGACACTATCAACCACCAGGGCTTCGTCAAGTCAATAATAATACATAGCACTCACATATGGGCTTAATAATTATACAATACTAGAGAATTGATTCTATACATTGCAAAGATAGTCTTTCAATCTTCTGCAGCTTCCACTATAGCTTCGGATACCAATCAATGAGTTTACCCCTATTCTTGTGGAGCAGGACCAGCATTGAGCCAAGCATTTTTATCATCAATATAATCCCCCAACTTATAATATGCTTGCCTACATAGTGTGCGTTTAATACAAGATTTAAATTTCGTTTCATTCAGTTCAAGAATGTGGGGAGGTATTTTATTGTAGCATTTCAAACAGTACCCCATGAAAGATGAGTCTACTTTAGCTAACCTGAAACCTGGTTGAACTAATTGGTCCCTATTTCTAGTATTATAATTGTGTCTGTCACCTCTTTTACTAAAAAGATGCAAGTTTTTCCTGACATACATGATGTTTTCATAAATATATTGACAAGGTACTGTCATGATGTTAGTATCCTTAAACTGTTCCCTTAAAGAATCTCGCCTACGTAGGTTATATATGGCTCTGATGGCTCTTTTCTGCAGAATAAATATAGACTCGATGTCTGCACCCCGTCCCCAAAGTAAAATACCGTATGACTATTAGAGAATGGGATACGATTGCAGGAGTAAAATACTTATTTGTAGTGCAACAGAAAACTATATTTTTCAGACTAATGTTACAACGGTTGCTAGGACACACCATGCAGTAGACAAGATGTAGTTTATATTAAACTTATAGGTTTGCAACCTCTAACACCGCCCCTTAAACTTATCTTGTAAAAAACGACACACATCAGTAGCCAGACCTAACTCGTTAACAAAATACTTATGTTTCTCTACCGACAAAGGTTTTGTTAAGACATCCGCCGTCATTTTGGACGTTGGCATGTAATTTATTTTTACTGCACCATTGCTGACCGCCTCCCGGACGAAATGATGACGTATGTCTATATGTTTTGACCTACCATGAAACATACTACTTTCAGTCAATTTCAAGGCCGACTGATTATCATTGAAAATAGTTATTTCAATGTTACTACCTATACATTCGTGCAAGAAAGTTTTTATAAACAGTGCTTGTTTACAAGCATCGGAGAGCGACATGTACTCCGCCTCAGTACTCGATAACGCAACGGTACGCTGTTTCCTACTTTCCCAACAAGTAATAGAATTCCCAATTTTGAAAACATATCCCGTATAAGAACGTCTATCAATTTCATTAGAAGCCCAGTCTGCATCAGCAAAACCCGTCACAGATAAACCAGTTTTCTTATAGGTAATGCAGTAATCTACTGTACCTTTAAGATAACGCAACACACGTTTAGCTGCTTTCCAGTGAACATCGGAAAAACAGTTATTGAATTGGCTTAATACGCTTACAGCATGACATATATCAGGACGCGAACAGACCGCTACATACATAAGACATCCGATCAATTCTCGATACTCCAAACTGTCATCCTTTTCTTCAGCTTTGTTCAATTTTTGGCACTGCATTGGAGTTTCAACAGATTTGCAGTCTTGCATTTTGTATTTCTCTAATATCTTTTTAATATAGGCACTTTGATCTAGAGTGATCTTGCCATTATCTTTCCTGATTCTTAATCCTAGAACTTTTTCTACAGGACCAAGATCTTTCATCACGAATTCTTTCATCAGCAATGATTTAGTTTTAGTTTTTTCCGCATTACAATTGCTAAAAATTACTAAATCATCAACATACAATGCGATAATTACAAACTTGTCGCCGTTTCGGTTTATGTATACACATGGTTCGGAGACCAATCTCTTAAAGTTGAGTTTGTTGACAAGAATATGATTGATCTTTTCATTCCATGATTTAGGCGCTTGTTTTAGACCATACACAGCTTTGCGTAGTTGATACACCTTATTATTGCCTCTACCTTTTTCAAAACCTTCTGGTATTTCCATGAAAATGGTTTCTTTTAAATCGCCGTTTAGAAAGGCTGTTTTTACGTCCATGTGGTCAATCTCCATGTCGTACTCCACAGCCAAAGCTAATAACATTCTTATGGTTTCGTATCTCACTACAGGTGAAAAAGTTTCAAAATAATCCACTCCATACTTTTGTGTAAATCCTTTTGCCACTAGACGTGCTTTGTATTGTAATAGTTCACCGTTAAGCCCTCTTTTCTTCTTAAATATCCACTTGGTCTTTATTGGTTTTGCACCTTTCGGCAAATCGGTTAAGGTAAAGCACTTATTGTCCAAAAAGGACTGATACTCGTCTTTCATAGCAGCTCGCCACTGCCTGGCTTCAGGACTATTCAACGCTTCTTCAACTGTTCTTGGATCATCACTGCCACACGCTTCCCCCGTCAAAAAACCACACAGGAAGAAGTTCTCATCAGCTTCCACGTATTCTGCTCTCGAGTCATCTGTCTCAAATGAAACATCTGGAACATAAGTAGCATCCGAGTGATGTTCTGTGACCAAGCTACTGGTCGAAGCTTCGCTATCATTAGCATCATCAGTAGTCACAGAAGTTTGTTCTAACTCTGTTCTATTCTCGGATACACAAGGAATCTTAAGTTCTATAATCACATCTGATTCTACTTTAGTGAAGTTCAGATGCTTGAGGAATTTATTCTCAATGAACTTAACATTTCTCGCTATTGTTAACTTATATCTCTCAACATCTAAGAGCCTGTATCCTTTTGTGTTCTCACAATATCCCGCGAATATGTAAGGTTTAGATTTGCGATCCAGTTTATTACGATTATTTTGTACAGCATATGCTAAACAACCAAACACACGTAAGTTATCTAAGTTTACCTTACGTCCAGTGTAAATTTCTTCTGGAGTTGCACCTCTAACAGCCTTTGTAGGTGAGCGATTTTTAATGTACACTGCAGTGTTCGCAGCCTCAGCCCAAAAACGTTGATCCAAACCTGCTTCCAGAAGCATACAGCGCACCGCCTCCATAATCGTTCGGTTCGCGCGTTCGGCAACTGCATTTTGCTGTGGACAATGAGGAACTGTAGTATGATGCCGGATTCCACACTGACTCAAATACTGCTTAAATCTCGTATTGATGTACTCGCCACCATTGTCGCTTCTCAGGATTTTAATCTTTTTATTAGTCTCGTTCTCTACAAGAGCTTTGAAAATCAAAAAACACTCAAAAACTTTGTCTTTCGATTCTATTGAATAACAAAATGTCTTCCTAGAAAAATCGTCAATAAATGTTAGCAAATATCTCGCACCGCCTATAGATTTCACTGGCATAGGGCCGCACACGTCCGTGTGAACCAGTCCTAACACCTCACTTGCACGTGAAAAAGATTTCTTAGGAAAAGGTAAATTAGTAACCTTACCTTCAATACAAGCGATACATTGCTCGTATGTGGATACATCATAGTCGATACCAGTCGCCATACCACTTTTGAGTAGGTTCATGCTGCGACTATTCAGATGTCCAAGCCGACGATGCCATAAACCCTGAGATTGAACCTCTACCTGGGTACTCAAGGAGACACTTACTGGCATACTGTGTTCACGCGAAACGGAATTTATAGACGCATCCCCGGTTTCTAATTTATAAAGACCGCATGCATCCCGTTTTGCTACAGCTACTACCTTTCCTTTTTCGTAAATTTTACAAAAATTCGATATAAATTTTACTTCAAAATATTTTTGTGTCAAAATAGTGACAGATAACAGATTACATGACAGGTTCGGTATAAAAACTACATTACTGACAGTTATCCATTGGTTTTGTAAAAAAAGTTTCACATTACCACAACCCATTGTAAAAAGTTTTTCACCGTTCGCAACACTTATTTCTTTTGGCGTATCACACACAAAATCATGTAAAATGTCTCTATTATTGGTCATGTGGCAAGTTGCACCACTGTCAACGTACCACACATCTCGATCCAGCTTTACCATCAGAGCCGACAACATAGTCGTCCTACCAGGAGTTTTTTGAACCTTCTCCTCCTCTTGACAACTGGAACTAGATGGCTTATCCTTATGCGTAGCTTTCTGCCTGCAATCTCTAGCGTAATGACCTAATTTTTTGCATCGAAAGCACTTGGGACGCTTCGAGATCGAAGTCAAAGTCGTTAGGGCATTCTGTTCCGTACCCTCTGCATCACCTCGTCTCTGAGCCTCCTGGAGTAGTTTAGTTTTCACCAGTTCACTTGAGAGAGAAAGGCTACTATGCTCTAACGTCATAATGAGTGGGTCAAACTGCTTGGGGAGCCCACTGAGCATTATTATAGCAACGAATTCGTCTTCCAGAGAAGCATTTATGTCTTGCAGTTGTTGGGCTGTATCTAGAATTTTTGTAACATAGACCTCCATACTCTCAAACTGCTCTAATTTTAAGCTAAATAGCATTCTGAGGAGACCTAATCTTCTACACAGACCTTTGTCCTCGAACGAATTCTGTATATTCTTCCAGGCGTCAAACGCAGTATTGCAATTCCTGACAACGGAGTAAACAGATGGCTGAACACTGAGGCAGATTCGTGCTAGCGCTTTTTCCTGTTTCTTCTTGTCTTCGCATTCTGGTTTATTTTTCTTATCGACCTCGTTGACACATTCAAACAAGTCTTCATGAATAAGCAACATCTTCATTTGAAATTTCCAGGAGGTGTAATTATTTACTCCGGAGAGTTTTTCAATTGCGATGGATTGGTTACTCATTTTCGCGATTTCGTAATTATTACGTGATAATGTAATTAATTATATCATACGCGTTCTGCTTCCTCACGCTCTGCTACCATATTAGAGAATGGGATACGATTGCAGGAGTAAAATACTTATTTGTAGTGCAACAGAAAACTATATTTTTCAGACTAATGTTACAACGGTTGCTAGGACACACCATGCAGTAGACAAGATGTAGTTTATATTAAACTTATAGGTTTGCAACCTCTAACAATGACATGATACTATGAAAATAACTAAAGTAGACTAGTCTCGCGGTATCTACATCAGTAAACTGACGGATTTTTCTAACAGCATATGCTGCTGAACTAAGGCGTCCTGCAAGAGATGTTATATGCGGACCCCATTGTAGCTTTGAATCGAGTGTTATTCCCAAGAAAACAGTTTTTTCGACGAATTCTAGTTTCTCTTGATTCAATACTATGTCACACTCACTGTTTTTGACATTTGGTAGAGCAAATCTTATACACTTCGTTTTTTTCCCATTTAATACTAAATTATTCTCTCCCTCAAACGCCCGGCCACCCCCTTCGCTAGCATGATTGCTTCGCAGAAGGAGGTGACCGCTTCCCATTCCCTCTCGCTCCGAATTTGTGGTCTTGGGTCCGAAGACAAGACCTATGACTTCGCAGTCCGACGGTCACACCACTGGGCTATTACCATGCAATTTACAAAGCCTTTGACAAAATGACAATCAAAAAACTTAATAAAGCGAATAACATAAAATTCCAACTAAGTAACTTCGTAACGTTCGTTGTACGATTATTTTTATTTAAAATACAAAGTTTTTTAAAAAACGAATAAAATATTGTCTTCAGATTCAAATTGCGAATTTCTGATTAACTACTAAGGAGCAACGACAATCTGTTTGTTTATGACGTGACCGCAGTTTGCGCCCGCGTAGACTGGTATAAAATAGCTTATAAAATCGCACACCTAGATCTAAATTGGGACAACTCCAAAAAGGAATTTTTTCAGGAGACGAATCAAATCAAATCAAAATCATTTATTTTAGACCATTACAGGCACTTTTGAATGTCAAAAAAAACAAAATGTTAAAGCTACAGTCCCAGTTACAAGACATAATAACTTGTGAAAGTACTGTAGTTGCCCATTCCAAAGCGTTGATCTCTATGGAGAAGAATGGGCAAGAAACTCCATGGACACTCTTTAAATTAGAATATTATTACAAAGACGTATTTACAACATTCGTGTTGAGAGTATAAAAATATGTGAGAACGATGTAGAAAGACGTGTAGGTACAGTAAGAGCGTCCAGAGTAAAAACAAAATTCAATATAAAAATCCAAATAAATTAAAAATGAACCGTGGCAGCTAAAAAATTACCAGTCCCAACTGACAGCGCCCGTTCACGAACATGACGTATGGATCAGATCGAAAAAAAAACGTATTTCTGTTTGTATGGGAACTTATGAACATTCATTTTATTTTATTAGATCATAAATAGATTGTAAAATGTCACTGTGTCTAAATTCTGTTGTATATGATAGTTGCGCATGATCACCGGCCATTGGAATACAAGGGTAACTAAAAATTTACGATTTTTGAGTTGTGTCAGTTTAGATCTCGGTGTGCGAAATTTTAATCTGTGGTGTGGGTATCAAACAAAAGGGTTTGTTGAGAAGAATACGACAAAACGTGTTTTTTTTTGTGTTACGTATCATTAAAGAAAAAAAAACGGAATTCTTTTAAAATCACCTTGTCGTCCGTCTGCCCGTTAAGAGCCTTTAACTCAAGAACGCGTGAAGGTATCGAATTGAAATTAAAACCATATTCTCAAGTCTATAGTCCCTTGGACCTGTGAAAAAATCAACCCTCTAAGTCTACGCAATCAAAAGATATGGCTGTTTATGTCGCAAGTTTGTACGAAACCCTTGATTCGCGACTAGCATTTGACCGGCTTTTTTTTTGCTACAATAATTTTAACGCCAAAAACCATGTAATTAGAAGTAAAACCTCGCGAAAAAACCTACACTTAGTAACCCCAACATCGAACTATCACTCGACGGTCCCTACGTACAGACGCCAGCAGGTCAAGCTACCCGAAACTGTCAATTTTTCCCAATGAACCAAAACCAAATGCAATAAAGTCGAACATCTATCAAAGAAATCTGACAGATTGTAGTAGCTTGATGTGCAGGCGGTCAGGCGGTTGTCTGTACCTACATCAAGACGTCGAAAATGGCATTTTTTTTTATTGTCTCATTGGCTTTAGATTATAATTATCTATGCGCACATGCTGACATACGATTTTTATTTTTATTTAAATTATTTACCTTGTTTTAGAAATCGTATAAGAGAACAAGTCTTATAAATACAACGAATAAGTGTCGTTTTCTAAGAAAACGTGAAAAAATAAAATATTTATGTGTAAATGGTATCATAAAGTTCTTAAAACTGTTAAAATATTGTAGAAAGAAAATATTTATTATTGCTCATAGAATTATTTCTAGGGCGTGTTGAACACAAATTACGCTCTCCTATAAACCTCGGTTTTTGACTTAACCTTATGCACGTAGGAACCGTCGCACTATTTTGTCTACCCGAGAACCAAATCCGTTACCAAACTAAGCTAAGCCAAAAATCCAGTCACTGTGCCTATGGGGCCACCGTTAGTTATTACTGTATATTGGCTTGAAGCAACACAGTTTCATTTTTCAATATTATTTCAAATACACTGTCAGATGAATTTGGACTGTGTTATACTGCAAAGAACCATTTAGGTTTTGCAGAGGGTGTTTGCTAATTGTTTGAAAGAGATAGATAGAATTTGACGGCACGGTTGGCGCAGTGGCTGTGCGATTGACTGCTGCGCTGCGTGTCGTGGGTTCAATTCCCGCACGGAACAAATATTTGTATGACCTGCAGATAGTTGTTTCGGGTCTGGCTATTTGTGTATGTGAGTTTATATGTTTGTAAACGCACCCACGATACAAGAGAAATTCCTAGTCCATCTATATGTTGTCTCTCTTTCTTGGGACGGGTGACGGGGTATGTCCGTCATTTTGTATTGACTAAAACCAGACGGTGTTCACAAGGATCTCCACAATCAAATATATAAAATTCTTGTGTCAAAGTGTTAGTTACCATACTCCTCTGAAACGGCTGGACCGATTTGAACGAAATTTTGAGTACATATCGGGTAGGTCTGTGAATCGGCCAACATCTATTTTTCATACCCTTCTCTAGAAAAGGGGCTGAGCAGCGGGTGAAACCGCTGGGCACAGCTAGTATTATATATAGATTAACTCAGTACTTATAAAACCGTGGGAGTATTTTAAGAATTAAACAACTGTCTTGACAAATGAATCAGAATGTTTAACACGTAATCGGAAAGAAATTATAAATAATACGTAGTTCATCCTCGTGTTCCTATCAGCGTTCCGTACGCTTTTAATAAAACTCTTTATTTAGATCCTACTTTAATATTATAATTATATTATTTATCCTTTATTTATTTGTGTACATATTTTTTATATATTTACATATTTCTTAGCAAAAACAAAAAACATTTAAAAATATAAAAATAGTAGCCCACCGGTATCGGGAACAGGGTCCAAGCTACCGGCAGTCAGGGCTCCAGAGAAATTATTTATCCTACTATTATAATATGACTTTTATTATAATTATGCGTACGTTTGTGAGGATGTATGGATGTTTGTTACTCTTTAACATAAAAACGGCTAAACGGATCTTGAAGAAATTTGGCACAGTGGTAGATTATAGTCTGGAATAACACATATGATACTTTTTTTCGATACCACGCGGGCGAAGCCGCGGGCACCAGCTAGTGCAATATATTTCAGACGTTATAATTAATATAAAAACTTTTTTTTTTCTCCTTTGTCGTAACGAAGGCTTTTATTTTATCTGATTTAAACACAGATAACAATAAATAACTACAACCGCTTAGCCTTTTTCCAAACTATGTTGGATCGGCTTCCAGTCTTACCGGATGCAGCTGAATACCAGTATTTTACATGGAGCGACTGCCTATCTGACTTTCACAACCCAGTTAGTACTGGATAATACGATACCCCTTGGTAAGACTGGTTGTCAGATTTTTGGGACACTGACTAGCTGTAACGACTGTCAAAGATCTACAAATGACAGCCGGGACCAACAGCTTAACGTGCTTTCCGAGGCACGGAGGAAACTCGGTATGTAACGGGTGGTCACCCATCCACAGACCAACCTAGGCAAGCGCGGCTTAACCTAAAGATCTATTTGAGCGGCTGCTATTATTTAGCCACGAGCTCCTCCTATAACAATGAATAACTGTTCAATCCAATATGAGGTGATTTTTGTTTAGGATTCCGTAAAAGGAAAAATACAGAACTCCACAACATTAGTTTTACTTTATGCGAAACCCGAAACACGTGTCTAGTTTATTTATGTGAAGAATCTATTTACAAAATTTCAGAACTTTATCATGAAAAATCAGAAAGTTATAAGCTTGTTATTTTACCTGGTTGTCCGTACAAAAACACGGTCACCGCGCGGCACAAACGGCACCGCACGTGTGTACTGTCGCTTTGACCTGCCGTGACCTTGTTGCGCGTATGATTTCGTATACCTACTAAGTGTCCAACTCGTAACCTTTTATTAATATTTTTGGGACAAAATATAACAAGGTGTAAAAATTATTGGAATCGATTCAGTAACTTATTCTGAACAAACTATATTCAGGTTTCACATATACTAAAAATAATGTTGTAGAAGTCACTTTGTTGTCCATCTTTCTTTCTGTGTCTTTATCTGTAGGGTTACCATGACATCTTATAGCAGTTTTTATTCCTGTGTGAGAAAGAGATGGTGCTAGACACCCTGTATAGCTCTATCTCTTTTCCTCAGTGGAATAAGTTCTGTTATAAGACGTCATGGTACGGTAGCAGGGACCCTTTATCTCGGGATATACTAAAGATAATGTTATTTTGCAAACAGGGGTAACAGTAAATGATGACAAAAATATATTGACAGGTTCAGCCATATTCTACCATTTAGACATGTAAAAGTTTTAAAACATACAACGGCTGTTTGTATATGTGAGTTTAAATGTTTGTAAACGCACCCACGATACAGGAGAAATTCCTAGTGTGGGGCAACGTTTTTTTTTTTTAAAAAAAAACTTATACTAAGAACACACTTAAAAATTTTACACAACAATTTAAAAATATTACACAAAAAAACACAGTTCTAAATTAAAAAGTCTTTCTCCGTAAGGTAAGTACTCACTTATATTATAATAACCTTTCACCACTAAAAAGTTTCGGAGTCTTTTTTTAAATAATGGAGAATGTTACTAGGTATGCCAAATCGCTTGAAATGTTGTCTCAGTAAAGCCTGTATGTATACAAACCCACTAGTTTTTGTTGTAGTAAAAAAAACCTAGTAGTTTTGATTTTAAAGGCATTCAAAGTTTCGAAAAATATCGAGCCCGCTAACAGTCACTTGACCGCTTGTGACGTCATTTCACAATGCGCCGCCCGTAAGAGCGCGCGACCACGAGCGGACTGAATGAGCCAGACTGAGCATGTTGTGTGATGACGTCACATCGTAACCGGCAGCCCGCGTCTTGTTTTACTTCTAAATCGGAAACTAATTGACATATACAATAAGTAATTCTTTCACTAGTATTTTTTATTTTTGACAGAGAATATGGACTGCTAATAATCAAAATTAGTTAACATTCTTCATTCTAGCGGAAGCTCTAAAGTTTGGGATTCATTAGAACTGTGAAAAAATCAACCCACTGAACCTACGAGGTCAAAAGACGTGGCAGTTTGTATTTGTATACGTGGCTAGTCCGACTTGCACTTGGCTGGTTTTTTTTATATCAAAGAGCACGTTTCTAAGGCCTATATTAAATGAAAAATTAATTTGTGTTTATGAACAGACACCTTGCCTTGGCTACTCAGCATTTCAAATCGCAAGCGATCAAGTACGGTGTCATCCAACATACCTTTCCGCTGGATAACCCGCACCTGATCCGTCAGTCGTTGTACCGACACGTTGACAGCTGTCATTTTTAAAAAACAGACAATTATAAATAAAAATATGTTTTACTAGCTTTCGCCCGCGACTTCGTCCTCGGGGCATAGTTACTTTGGGCTAACGCCAACTTTAACCTTCGTGATGATCGAAAAAAATATATCTTTCTGTCACCATTTTTTCCCTCTTTCCCCCGCTTTTCTCACTTTTTCTTCGCCTATGTCCGTCTCCAGGGTCCCAACTATCTCTGTACCATAATTCTTCAAAATCGGTTTGGCCATTTAGGCGTGAAGATGTAACAAACAAACTCACTTTCACTATTAAAATATTAGTAAGGATAAAGCGAATTCTCCTTCGAACGCTTTATCAAATTTTCCGCAGTTGAATCAAATGTACACATAATTACTTCTAGCTATTGCCCGTGACTACCGTTCTCGTGAATTCATAAAAGATAATAGTACCAGGGTATTTTAATTAACCTAAGTTTATGCTAATAACATCGGCTACTTATCTACAGTAAACGTTCCAACAAAATCGTTCCATCATCCTCACAAAAAAGGATTCCGTGCAAAAAAATCCAATTCAAAAAGACAAGTCATCATCTGCCTAGCCTTTTCCCAACTATGTTGGGGTCGGCTTCCAGTCTAACCGGATGCAGCTAAATATCAATAGGTATTTTACATGGAGCGACTGCATATCTGACCTTCACAACCCAGTTAGTACTGGGTAATACGATACCCCTTGGTAGACTGGTTGTCAGACTTTCGGAACACTGAGTAACGACCTGTAACGACTGTCAAAGATCTACAAATGACAGCCGGGACCAATAAGCTTTACGTAAAATAAAAGAAAAATAATTTTTTAAATAATTTTACGTCGACGAAAGCCGTGTGCAACAAGCTAGTCAATAAATAAAAATGTTCTTGACTGTACAATTGCCCGCATAAAGCCATCCTGACACAGGAACATAATTTGAACAGCTATTTATATCAATAAGCATCCAGCGCTTTATTTGGCTTTGCTTCAAGCCGCTTGATGGTATAGGCATGGTTATAAATATATTTATTCGCGGTAAATAAACGATGCGGTGTTACCACGGGGTATCGTATTTTTATTTTTGTGACGACACGGTTAGCGCAGTGGCTGAGCGATCGACTGCTGCGCTGCGTGTCGCGGGTTCGATTCCCGCACGGAACAAATATTTGTATGACCTACAGATCGTTGTTCCTGGTCTAGCTGTTTGTGTATGTGAGTTTAAATGTTTGTAAACGCACCCACGATACAGGAGAAATTCCTAGTGTGGGGCAAAGTTTAAAAAAACAAAATTCATATATTTTAAGTAACAATACGACTCATTTTAGGCAACATCATCAATATGCATTCCAATTTAAATAAAATAAAATTACTTAAGTCAGAAAAACTTTTTTGTAAAAAACTAGCTTCCGCCCGCGGCTTCGCCCGCGTGGTGTGTTGATTAAAAGCAGCCTATAGCAAAAATAACAAAATCGAAGTATAAATAAAATTAGGTACGTCTCATTTTTAAGGTTACGTCCCCAATGGGTAAAAACTTTATTACTAAGTCTTCGCTGTCCGTCCGTCCATAGGTAATGGTACGAATCTAACTAATAGGTATGTATTATGAAACTTCATAAAACCTATGTTTTATTACATTTTATGTAATTAGATCTTATTGTACCTATATGTTCACAAATAAAGGATTTGAATTTAGTTTGTAAGGAACGTGTCAACTCAACGTACTCTGTGCTCACGCGTCTGCCCGTGTTCGGGTCGCGCACTCAGCGATGAGCGACTTGTTCCCTACACCGCGCCCGAGCGGGCCAGCCTAGTCACGGCGACATGAAATTAATTTTGTTGCGCGTTATTTTGATTTTGCTATATCTACTAAAGTATTTATTTAATCTGCATGATGTAAAAGGAAAAAATAATCTTCATGAAATTTTCATGCCAACCAACCTATTTAAAATGATAAGGATTAATACTGTATTTGTGTAAATAGCTTTCCAAGTTAGCGCTTTATAATTGCCCATTTGTTAAAGTATTAAAATGGATATAGTATGTTATCCTTAAGATATAGACATATGTCACCGCTGACTTTTCTGTGGACCTATATAAGATACACAATTACACCATACATTATTTTGTTATATCTTAAAGGGTTTAGGCAGCGTTCTCGTTGAAAGCTCCCAGACAGCATACTTTTTGCCGACATCTTCAACAAATATAGTTAATGTACACAAAAATAAATACAAAAACTTAACAAATTATATACTAAAACCTTTCTTAAGAATCACTCTATCTATAACTAAAAACCGCATCAAAATCCGTTGCGTAGTTTTAAAGATTTAAGCATACAAAGGGACATAGGGACAGAGAAAGCGACTTTGTTTTATACTATGTAGTGATAGTGATGATAAAACCGACTTCCAAAAATAAAACTAAAAAGTGGAGATTAACTTTACTGAAGTTGGTTTCGTTGACTTTTTTGCCACTGACTTCCGGAAGTCAGGTTATTTTCCACTTAAAAGTATTTTTTTTTGGAAGTCGGTTTTATTTTTTACAAAAACGGTTTTTGTTTCAGCATTTTTAGTTACCTATGGATAATGATATTACTAAAAGATTAGCAGATCATATATTATATAGACATAGAGAAAAATATATGCATTTACACCAAAGATACCTGATAGAAGAGTATTAAGCAATGATGTGTCGTGGGGAGACAGAACTGATGAGCAGATTGCGCTATATGCGAAAGAATGTCATAATAGGCTAAAGTGTATTGATTTCCCTGCGGAGTTTACACACTGTGCAAATAAACACTGTAATAACTCGGACCATGGGCATATTCTTGACAGGCTTTATTCTGACATTGTGATTGCCCTTCAAGAGTCGGCAATGGCGGCAACGACGGTGCGGGGGGGTACTCGTGCAGGTGGGGGTAGGAGTGGCCCACGCATTGCTGGGTGGAATAAGCATGTACGCGAGGCCCACCGGGTGGCTAGGTCGAAGTTTATGGAGTGGGCGATGTGTGGTAAGCCAAGGTCTGGCTGTGTATATGACGAAATGTTCCAAAGTCGTAAAATATTCAAGTCTAGACTTAAATGGTGCCAAAACCATCAGGATCAAATAAAAATGGATGCCCTCGCTGAAAAACACAGGAAAGGCCATTTTCGTAGCTTTTGGAAGGGCACCAACAAATTAAACGCTCGACCTGGACTACCAGTCAGTGTCGAGGGTGTGAGTGACCCTAGGGATGTTGCCAATATCTTTAGGGACCATTTCCGCGTACTATCCCCACGGGGTCCAGCGGAGGTGGTGCTCGATGTTGAGATACCAGACGGGGACGGGGGGTCTTGCTTCATTGCCAAAGATGTGGCTAAGGCTTTAAACAATATATCTAAGGGCAAGTCCCCTGGCCACGATGGCCTCAGCATTGAGCATTTAGTTAACGCTGGCCCACATGTAAATAGGGTACTAGCAATGTTCTACACACTATGCGTGAGCCATTCATATCTGCCACCTGACTTCATGAAAACCGTGGTAGTCCCGGTAGTGAAAAATAAAACAGGAGATGTTGCCGACAAAAGCAACTACAGGCCGATTTCTCTTGCAACGATTATTGCAAAAGTGTTTGACGGTTTGCTTAATACACAGTTAGACAATTACCTGGATCTGCACGATAATCAGTTTGGGTTTCGACCTCGACTGTCTACTGAGAGTGCGATACTGTGTCTTAAGCATACCGTCAGATACTACACAGATCGAAAGACGCCTGTGCACGCTTGCTTCCTCGACCTGTCTAAGGCGTTTGACCTGGTGGCATACGACATCCTGTGGGCTAAACTCGAGGGAATAAACCTACCACGTAAACTTATTAACGTTTTTAAATACTGGTACAGCCATCAGGTCAACAGCGTTAAGTGGGCGGGTGCAATTTCGGAGCCGTATCAGCTGCAGTGCGGGGTGAGGCAGGGGGGGTTGACTTCCCCGTCCCTCTTTAACTTGTACATGAATGCCTTGATCGTCGCGCTGAGCAGCCAGCATGTCGGCTGCCATGTAGGTGGAATCTGTGTTAATAATATCAGTTACGCAGACGATATGGTGCTGCTGAGCGCGTCGGTCTGTGGCCTCAGAAAGCTGGTACGGACATGTGAGGAGTATGCCCTTGGTCATGGGTTAAAATATAATGTGACCAAAAGTCAATGCATGGTCTTTGAGGCCGGTACGAAACAGTTGCAAAATTGTCCACCAGTTTTTCTAAACGGTGTTCCACTAGAAAGGGTAGGTCAATTTAAATACCTAGGCCATGTAGTTACAACCGACCTCAAGGACAATGCCGACATGGAGCGGGAACGGAGGGCCTTGTCGGTGAGGGCGAACATGCTCGCGCGCAGGTTTGCGCGCTGTTCAGGGGGGGTGAAGATAGCGCTCTTCAGGGCATACTGCACGTCCCTTTACACGTGCAGCCTGTGGGCGAGATACACGCGTGCATCATACGGGGCCCTCCGCGTCCAGTTCAACAACGCGCTTAGGGCAGTATTGGGGCTGCCTCGCTACTGCAGCGCCTCAGGTATGTTCGCGGAGGCGCGCACTGACTGTTTTTACGCGACCATGCGCAAGCGGGGCGCGTCGTTGGTGCGTAGGGTGTGGGGCAGCTCTAATGCTGTCCTGGCGATGATTGCGGACCGAATGGACTGCCTATATATACGGCACTGCTGTGATAGGCATGTTGCCGTCAGCAGGGCCGGTTAAGTTAACGTATGTATATTGTGTTTGTTGTTTATATGTTATCTGTATTTGTGTGTTCCCCTATTATGAGCCAATGTTGCTTGCATTAAATGTATTTTATTTATTATTTATTTATAGACGATAACTAATAAACTTATGATATGGGACCACCTGAAAAGTATACCCCATTAAACAAAAAAAGGTTTTTACAAATCGGTCCAGGCGTCTTAGAGTAATCGGTGAACATACATACAAAGTTATAAAACATTCCGACGAATTGAGAACCTCCTCCTTTTTTGAAGTCGGTTAAAAATACAATAAAATTACACGATGACGATGCGTTTTAAAGGATTTAATTCAATATCATTTTGTAATTAATACCTCTTTCTAGATGGCAGCCAGACATACACAGTTGGTGTATTTTGATACATCGCTTATTTAGCACTATTACACCACACATGTACAGTTTAGGGTTCCCGAAGTTTGTTTTATAATCCCTTCTTCATCCATCCTCATACATCCATCATCTGTGAAAATTTCAACTGTCTAACTATCACGGGTCATGAGATACAGCCTGGAAACAAACAGCGGAGTCACACTAAGAATTTCTCTTGTATCGTGGGTGCGTTTACAAACATTTAAAAATTCACACACACAAACAGCCAGACCCGAAACAACTATCTGTAGGTCATACAAATATTTAGTCCGTGCGTGGATCAAACCCGCGACACGCAGCGCAGCAGTCGATTGCTCTGCCACTGCGCCAACCGTGTCGTCAAACCAAACCAAACCTTAAAAACACAAAAGACGTTATAATATTTTGTCTTGTTTTTGTGTTTTGTCAAGTCGTAATAAACGCGCAAAGCCAGGTCGGAGTCGCTAGTTAAGCGCAATCAAATCTATTGTTTAGTTGGCTTCTTAGGGATTAGCAATTCATTATGCAAGATCCGCATACCTATTACATTTATTTTCATAATATGTCCACAGGAAATTTCAATAAACCATTCAATTTCTCTTGGTTATAATAATAACAGAATAAGCCGATGCTTTTTTACTAACTTAAGTATATAATATTCTCAGTGAGCTATATTGGCTAGTCGTGGTAAGAAGTGCGCGCGAAATGGAAGCCATTTTGAATTTATTTTTAATTTTGTTTTTCTTGTTTTTTGTTCCGTGTTCGGCCAGTTACCATGAGCAGTATAGAGGTTAGTATACGTTTTCTTTTTTAATATTGTATGTTGCTTTTAAAACTATTTTATGATTGTTAGCACTTCACTATGGTCAATGTTCTTTTTATTGCTAGTCTTGTGAAGGCATTTTCGAAAATGTCTTGCGTACAGTTTCTTTTAATATTTAATGGGCCTACTTTAGATCTTAACTTGTTCTCAGGATAGAGATTGGGTTGATTACTTATTTTTAAGTCTTTTTTGTGTTAGCCTATGGGTTCTGGGCACTTTATGTTCCGGGGCCGAGGTATCTCTTTCAAACAACCAGTAACTCCGGGGTCTAAACCCCCTTGAACTTCGTTTGTTTTAATGCAAATGCAACCGAACTACGGTTGATCACTCTATTGTACAGACGCCTGCACATCAAGCTACTACAATCTGTCAGATTTTCGACTTCATTTCTAAAGTATTAGGTTCAAGGTTCATTGGGAAAAATTGACAGTTTCGGGTAGCTTGACCTGCTGGCGTCTGTACTTAGTAAGTCTTTGCTGCAAAAACCTTTCCCTGTTTCTTAAAATCAATATTTGCTCAGCTGTTTTTACGCTAGGTGATAACATTACGAATTTGTAGATGATGTGACGAGTGAATCACGAATTAGTCGATTGTTGAGGGACTTAGCACCCCAGACTTTCATCCCTTTTTTTGTGGATGAGAAGTCATCAAATAACCTTCTCCGTTCTGGGTGGAGCGGAGGGGAGTGTCAGACTTTTACTGACATCCAACCTTGTTCCTTCTTTTGCCTTTTATATTCCGAAGCCGCGGTATCTCTTTAAAAAAATCCGCAAACCCTTGGTATCCCTCGCTATGGAAATTTGCGCTTTGCATATCAGTTTGGATGTGGATACTTGCCCACCTTCATAATTTTCGCCGCACAATGTCGTGTTTTGTCTTTTTTAGATCATTGCGTTTTCTCGACATCCGTGTGTCACTAGCAGGAAGGCTAGCGTCAGGTATTTGGACTTCTTCTTAGTGCAACCTTGAGACACACACCGCCCAGTAGTGGACGACCTTTATAAATGTATGTGATGTGTCTAAGTGTCTATGGGGTCAACCTTACTGCTACCTTATTTTTGGAACGAAGTTCCTCATCGCGCGTTGCGAAAGAGGGCTAGACGGAGAAAAAATAAGACCAAAAGTTGTAACGACACTTTTTGCTGTAGTTGTAAGCCGTGTGGCGTGCACGTGTTTCTCTTCTGTCTCTCTCTCTCATACAAAGCAAGCCAGTTACTTTCGTTTCGTCTTTCTATTTCGCATTGAACAGTGTGGTGTCGCGACGATTATTTTTGTTTAGTCTTTTACAGGTTTTTTGTACATAATGAATAATAACTTCGTCCCATCCGGGTGTCCCTTGACACCTCTCAAGTTTTTTAAATCTGTTTTTTTTTCTCAGTTTGATATTGTTGTGTTACCTAATTCCTGTATTGTGTCTTTTGTTGTATCAATTAAATGATTTATCTATTTATCTCCGCTCATGCTTGATTCACCTATTATTATAAACGCAGCTACAGAACCCTTATCACTTATCTAGATCACGTATGTCGTAACATTTTTCACTCATCATTAATTAAACTTGAAACGGGACATTTACCATGTTTGTTATTTGTTTCGGGTTTCCAATATTAAAAAAAAATAAGAAGGATCGTTTTGTTTACTTATAAACAGCCACCCGCAATAACTTCAGTTCATCCGTGATCATGGCGTTTGCAACATCGCCGAAATATCGGAAACTCGAAACAAATAACAAACATGGTAAATGTCCCGTTTCAAGTTTAAATAATGATGAGTGAAGAATGTTACGATATACGTGATCTAGATAAAGGGTTCTGTAGCTGCGTTTATAATAATAGGTGAATCAAGCATGCTGGTTTTCGAAAGAGATACCGCGGCCCCAGAACATACCTAATAGAAGGAACATGGGTGGATTTTAGTCAGTACAAGTCTGACACTCCCCCCGCTCCACCCAGAGCGGGGAAAGTTATTTGATGATTTCCGTTCCACAAAAATAAACATAAAGTAGGATGAGCCGAGGATGGAAGATGATGATGAACCACCTTACTGGCCCGGGTCTACGAGGTAGATCCACTCGCTCTTTCTCATTTAGAGGAAGCTTGTATGACAGTGGGAACATCACAGACAATCTTCTGAGGCTTTTATTCAATAGCAATTTCTTTGTTTCAGTACCTCAGCTCAGTTCTCCAAAGTGGGAGTCCTATATTTTCAACGAAAAGGAGTACATCGTGCAGGTCTTGCCTGTTAACTGGGAGGAAGCAAAGATCATCTGCCGGTTTGTATGACTCTAAATCTCTTTGTCTTCTTTTTTTAAAGAAGTAGTGGAGCTTCAACATCAGAAGCTTCGTCATTGATTCGAGAAGATGAGGCTCAAGTTTCAATTCCCGCAGAAGCCGCCCAAATGGTGGCACTGCAAGCGTCGTGCGAGATTATTTTGACGGTACGGTTGGCGCAGTGGCTGAGCGATCGACTGCTGCGTCGCGTGTCGCGGGTTCGATCCCCGCACGGAGCAAATATTTGTATGACCTACAGGTAGTTGTTTCGGGTCTGGCTGTTTGTGTATGTGAGTTTAAATGTTTTTAAACGCACCCACGATACAGGAGAAATTCCTAGTGTAGGGCAACGTTTTAAAAAAACGAAATATGTTACCGAAATCGGTATCTCCATTATGGAATGGCCAGGAAGAAGCCCGGACAAGAATCCAATTTAACATGATCTATGGTATGAATTAAGAGACGAATTCGTGCAAGAGAACTTGCCCCAGAAACACTTAGCTAGCTGCAAAATCCACATTGGATCGTGGCTTTCATCCGATCGATGAAGAACCGTATGGCAGCAGTAATAAGAGCTCGGGGAGGGAATAGAAGTTATTAAACTAAATACGAAACCTATGAAAATTTAATTTGGATTTAGAACAGTAGCATTAGGATTTGAAAACCTCATATTATACACTACTAGCTTTAGCCCGCGGCTTCGCTCGCGTTAAATTCGGGGTAACACAGTTCCTCTTTCCTGATTTGCAGGTACCTGGTACCTGTAGTTTTTGCCCTTGCCTTATTTATTGTAATAGCAAAGCTAAGTTTTCCCTTTTCTTCCCTCTTTCTCCCTGTAATCTCACTTTAAAAAAAAATAGCCTTTGTCCGTCTCCAGGGTCCCAACTATCTCTGTACCAAAATTCATCAAAATCAGTTTAGCCATTTAGGCGTGAAGACGTAACAAACAAACTCACTTTCTATTTATAATATTAGTAAGGATTAACGTGTGTTGTTTTATCAATTTCCTTCATACTCCAAACAAGGTAAAAATTGTTATATTGTTATTTCTTTATGGAAACATTCTCTTGGTGGAATCAAACAACTATTCACACACTGTATTAGATAATTTTAATATTAATACATCACTCTATAAAATGCTATAACATTAAAAGAAACACTTTCTAAAATAAACTACATTTTGTATCGGTCTAAATCTCTTCAGAACGACTGACTATAATTTTCTGACAAGATGCTCTTGTCAATAAAACCGTTCCGTATTTAAAATCCATTTCTTCCTTTTACCAAAGACAATAATATTCCCTTCTATAACAAAAATGACTCGTTAAACAAAATACGAAACCTTTGAAAGTTTAATTTGGATTTAGAACATTAGCATTAGGATTTGAACCTCATTTTTCACAATTAAACGACATTTGACATGATTATATTCCTAAATATAAACATTTTTCTGATAATCCTTACAAAAAAAAGTTTAATTTGGATTTAGAACATTAGCATTAGGATTTGAACCTCATTATTCACAATTAAACGACATTTGACATGACTAAATTCCTAAATATAAACATTTTTCTGATAATCCTTACAAAAAATAAACTTGGTAAGGTGTTTCGACTTTTCTGATAAGAAGTGTATCTCTCAGACAGGCTGGTTTTCTCACGATGTTTCATTTTAATGTAAAAATGTTTCGTTTGGTAGACACTTCCCGTGACCCAAAGGCTGGCTTTTACTTTGGCCAGAGGCTTAGCGTTGCCATACAACGTGGCAACGCAGCCTGTCTCTTGGGGACATTGCCGCCTGACAGCATTGAGGACGAATTCTTTGACGCTATTTTTTAATTTATTTAATTCTATTAAAAATTTAATGTCAAAATGATTTTAATTTTCATGATGGAATTATAGCGGGATGTGTACGAAAACACATTGTAATATCTTAGTAAACCACATTTTATGCAATTAAATATAGGTACTTACTAAACAATTGTTTGTTGCAGTGGCTATCACAATGGGACACTAGCAATCCTGGATACAAAAGATAAAGCAGAATTCCTAGCCGAAGCATTAGCGGAGTCACAGTTCAGTAAGTATTTTATAACATAACATCATGTTTTTGTTATCTTTATATTGAACCATTTATTTATGCACACACAAAATACATAATAGGACATTACATCAAGACAGAAGCGCATAAAGATATCATTGTCTTTGTACCATGTGTTTTTTTTATTCTCTTATCATTTCAAAATTTAATAATTGTCTTGTCAAACTTTTTTGGAACTAGTTATTAAATGAATGCTGTGGTTTCCTGTAGTTGGAGGAGCACAGTAATCAGTTCCTATTTGTATTTTTTGTAATCATGTAATTTGTGTATTCTCTGTTAGAAATCCAAATAAATAAATAGAAATTAATCTTTCCATTGTTCATTAAGTTAGAGGTAGATGTCGCTAGCTGTCTGTGCACAAGACAGTTTTGCCGTTTGTATCGTTTTTAAAGTACCGTACATCAAAAGGAAAAAAGGGAACCCTTATTGGATCACTTAGTTGTCCGTCTGTCAATACCCTCTATCTCGGGAACGAGTGAAGGTATCGATTTGAATTTAAAACCGTATACTTAAAACCTGTGGTTCCTTTGCGTTGTAAAACAATCAATCCTCTAACGCCCGGTTCCAATAAACAAAAAACGAGTCGTTTTGCTTACGGATAGTAGTATTTTGACATAAGTTCTATGAGACTATGTCAAAATCCTACTATCCGTAAGCAAAACGACTCGTTTTTAGTTTATTGGAACAGGGCGTAAGTCTACGCAGTCAGAAGATATACCTAGCCTTTTATGTCGCAAGTTTGTACGGAAGGCTCGCCTCGGTTCGTGAGTCCGATTCGCATTCAATCATTTTCCTGCCCTTATCACAAATTATTTGGGGTCGTTCGCCGCAGTACGTCTTTTTCTTCCATACTTCTTTGAGCACGGAACCCCCGGTGTGCGAATCTGACTCGCTCTTGGGGATCATAAGTTGAACGATAACATCCTACTATTTTAAATCTGTATCCTGCAGCTTTAACATCGGTGTGGGTAGGAGCTCGTCGTGACTCAGCTGAAGATGCAGCAGGCTACCGCTGGGGGCCAGGCATGGAGCTCCGGAGAACAGCTCTCGATGTACTGGCCAACGAGGAGGAAGATGATAACGTGGAGAGGCATTATCCGATGGTGAGTTGCATTGACATTGCTCTGCGCCCATACATTGTTGGCCTTGGAGCCAAGAGCATCAGAAAATGATGTATTGTATTCTCTATCATTAGTAAATTCATTTATTATCTTACTAGCTTTTACCCGCGGTTTCGCTCGCGTTAAATTCGGGGTAACATAGTCCCCTTTCCTGATTTGCAGGTACCTGCTACCTGTAGTTTTTGCCCTTGCGCCTTATTTATTGTAATAGCAAAGCTAAGTTTTCCCTTTTCTTCCCTCTTTCTCCCTCATTTCTCACTTAAAAATATAAAAAAGCCTAAGTCCGTCTCCAGGGTCTAAACTAACTAACAAACAAACTAACTTTCGCTTTAAGTAAGGATTGTTCTCACTTAATAACCATGGTATTCAATTACACGAAACCCGTGTGACTTATTAGAGATCCGTCCCTCAAAATAAAAATACGGGACCCTTATTGGATCACTTTGTTGTCTGTCTGTCTATCAAGACCCTATATCTCAACAACACGTAGAGTTTTCGAGGCGAAATTAAATCCATATATTCAAATCAGTGGTCCCGTAGAGCTGTAACATAATCAACCCTGTAAGTCTACGCAGTCAAAGGATATGGTCGTTTATGTCGCAAGTTTGGCAATCGTTGGTCTAGACATTCTTTTTTGCAATTTAAGAATGTAATAACATCTTGTATATATTTCCTTCTTGATAAAAAGTGGCTGAACAGAACACACGTCCCCGTTCCGGAGATGGGCGCTGACTGCGTAGCGTTGGAGAGAGTGAAACATGACCGCCCTGTGTTTCTGGACCTTCCTTGTCATCTAGACAGAGCCTTCGCTTGTGAGAGAGGTATGTACTTATACATTTTAAGTTACATAACAGTCCTGTAATCTCCTTTTAAGTTAGGAAGTGGTGAAGCAGTCTTGCTAGCGAAGGTCGGGCGTTTGAGGGAGAGAACCTCAAACCAACCAAGCCGCGACAAGACGCTCCGGGCGTTGGGGGCCGCGAGACGACTCCCGGTTACCGTAAATGCGGGTCTGTGGACACTGAGCAATGGGTAGCTCACCGTCCTTCCGTCCATTAACGACAGGCCGTGTCGACGGCGCGTTAGTGTTCCACGCGCGCCTCAAAGAGACGTCAGCAAAGCAGAGGTTCCTGCCAGGGACACCGTCTGCCTTGGTTAGGCAGAGGTATACCTCATAGTACACCCACATTTCGCCAGGTGTGCGAAATCATTATGATCGCTGGCGCGCGCGCAAGCGACGCAAAGGAAAGGGGCGACCGAGATAAAAAAATTCGCCAGGGCCTGTGTTTATGTACATTTATATGCGACGCAAAGGAAAGGGGCGACCGAGATAAAAAAACACGCCAGGGCCTGTGTTTATGTACATTTATATATTATTCTATTTGTTTTAGTATGACGTCAGTTCATTAGGTATATTCATTAGGTAGAGCTAGACGGAAAAAAATAAGACCAAAAGTTGTAACGACACTTTTTGCTATAGTTGTAAGCCATGCGGCGTGCGCGTGTTTCTCTCTCTCTCATAGAAAGCAAGCCAGTTATTTTCGTTTCGACTTTCTATTTCGCATTGAACAGTGTGGTGTCGCGACGATTATTTTTGTTGAGTGTATACAGGTTTTTGTACATGATAAATAATACATTCATTCCATCCAGGTGTCCCTTGACACCTCTCAAGTTTATTGTTACCTAAATACTGTTTAATAACAAACGAAATGTCAAAACTTCATCAAAATAAAGATATTTAACCATCCACAGATGCGAATGAGTTGAACCCTGTCAGAGAAGTGAAGACAGTTCGGTGCAGGAGTGGTTTGTACCACCTGTATGATGGCAAGATGGACTGGCATCAAGCAGCCGCCTACTGTGTGCTGAAGGGAATGGCGTAAGACCATATAGAATAAGCCAATTATCACATTTTTAGGTTTTAGGAAGAACAGGGTGTAAAGTTCTCCATCCTCTATGGAAAAGGGAGGATCCTCCGACCAGACGGGTGTCGTGTCTGGTGGGCCACTGCCCGACAGTTGCTTGTCGGGTGCTCGTTTTATGTTAACTTCACGTACAACTTTGCTTGCGCGATGTAGGAATTGTTGCTGTTAGTTCTTCAGTGGTTACATAGATGGCGCTGAAGTACTTTTTGCCTCTTCATATTTGTGTCGCTACACCTCAAAAGGAAAAACGGAATCAGAGCAAAAAGGATTGTTCTAACTTAATAACTATGGTATTAAACTTCACGAAACCCGTATGACTTTTTAGGGATCAGTCCCTCAAAATAAAAACACGGGACCCTTATTAGATTACTTGTAGCCCCTCTGTCTGTAAAGACCCTTTATCTCGGGAAAGCGTGGAGGCATCGAGTTGAAATTAAAACTATGTACTCAATTCTATGGTCCCTTTGTGCTGTGGAAATCAACCCTCTAAGTCTACGCAGTCTAAAGATATGGTGTCCGTCTGTCTGTCAAGACCCTTTATCTCGGGAAAGCGTGTGTGAGTACTGTTCAATGTTTGTCAAACATTTTCTGAACACAAAATCTAAAAATAGAATAAATATTTTATGTAAAGTTCTCGTGTCGCGATGTGTACCAAACTCTTCCGAAACGGCTGGACCGATTTGTATGATTTTTTTTGTGCATACAGTGAGAAGGCGAACTGAGCAGCGGGTGAAACCGCTAGGCACATCTAGTATACTATATTATAAACTTTATTGTTCACAGTCTAGCAAATATTGGCACATTCAAATGCTTAAAGAAACTCGGCATGATCATGCTAAGAAATCGACCAAGTAAGTCTAATTTTATTATTATATCACGCTAAGCACATACTGTGTAGGAGTACTGTAGATAACGATACGAGTGTTGCTACGCGATCTTGGTATAGCAGGCGTTGCTACGCGCACTCTACGTAGCAAGCCCGTAGACGTTGTTACGCGCTTTCGGCATTGGCACACCCGTAGACGTTGCTACGCGCACTCTACGTAGCAAGCCCGTAGACGGTGCTACGCGCTTTCTGCATTGGCACACCCGTAGACGTTGCTACGCGCACTTGGCGTAGTTAGCCCTTAGACGTTGCTACGTAGACTCAACGTTGCACGTTGCAGCCACACGCTATGCATGCAATACGTCCCGTCAAGAGTCCCGTAGGGTACCAAATGCTGTTTGTCGGATTAATACGCGCTTCAGGGAATCATCGTGTGAAAATCATCAATCATCATCTTTGGAAATACGGGCAGTATGATTTCGATGGACAACTACAGTATACTTTCACAAGTCATTGTGTCTTGTGGCTAGGACTGTAACAGCATCTTTTTTGTCTTAATGACATTCAAAAGTGCCTGTAATGGTCTAATAGAGGGTTGCTGGTTGTTAGGGTTTTGGGTTGTTCGAAAGAGATACCCCGGCCTGCCTCGGAACGTAAAGGGCAATAGAAGGAACACGGGTCAGTACAAGTCTGACCCTCCCCCCGCTCTGGGCGGAGCGGCCATCCGCAAAAAATGGTCTAATTGAAATTTAGATTTAAGTTTGAGTTTGATTGATTGATTGATCGACGAAGATGTAGAAAGAATAATACTATACATATACGGTTGTCACAATGGTGTATGGAAATGGATGATGAGTGTGGTATACGAAGCAAAAGTAGAATAAATGCTGTGGAAATTCAAGAGGTTAATTATATCTGACTAGCTTTTGCCCGCGGCTTCGCTCGCGTTAAATTCGGGCTAACACAGTTCCCCTTGCGCCTTATTGATTTGTAATAGCAACGCTAAGTTTTCCCTTTTCTTCCCTCTTTCTCCCTCAAATCCCACTTTAAAAAAAAAAAAATTAGCCTATGTCCGTCTCCTGGTTCCCAACTATCTCTGTACCAAAATTCATCAAAATCGGTGTAGCCATTAAAGCGTGAAGAGGTAACAAACAAACAAACAAACTCACTTTCGCTTTTATAATATTAAGTAAGGAAGTAAGGATTTAATTTTGAATGTGTCACACAGGTATCGAGAACGCCTGGATAGGTGCTAAAGGTGCCCTTGGCCATTGGAAATGGATCGATACAGGGGTCAATGTGTTCCAGACACCTGCTCTGACTGACGCTACCTCTGACGCCTGGCCTCCTATGAGGTACGTACAGAAAGTATAGTGGAAATAAAAAGTTAGATAATGTAAGTGTCGATTCGGTTGGCGCAGTGGCTGAGATTGACTTCTGTGCTGCGAGTCGCGGGTTCAACCACGCACGAATCAAATATTTGTCTGACCTACAGATAGTTGTTCCGGGTCTGGCTGTTTGCCTATGTGAGTTTAAATGTTTGTAAACGCACCCACGATACAGGGACAATTACAAAAAATATTGTATTGCTTGTGATTGTACACGTTTGCTCAGTTCTAAGTGATGCACACAACACACGCCCACTCACACATGCAGAAATTAATATTGATATCCGTACTTAAATTTTTTATTAAATTTAAGTTGTCAAAAGAAAATTAAGAAATATAACTAGAGGGGATCGGGACTGTTACTTCTTAATACAGGCTATTTCATAGCTTAGCAAGAAGAACAGCACGTCACCCAGCTGATTGTCAGAAATCTATATTCTATATCTATATTTTGACGGGCCTGTTGGTCTAGTGGTTAGTGGCCCTGACTACTGAGCCGGAGGTCGTGGGTTCGATTCCCACCCAGGACAAACTTTGTGTGATGAGCATGATTGTTTGTTCTGTGTCTGGGTGTGATTTATCTATAATATGTATGTATTTATAAATTATATAAGTATGATATCAGTTGTCTGGTTACCATAACACAAGCTCTGCTTAGCTTGGGATCAGATAGCCGTGTGTGAGTTGTCCCAAGATATTTATTATTATTATCTATAACAACCCACTTTGTGAAACCTGTACTACAATCTGTTTTTATATATTACTTTTGTAATTTTTCAGGGACAGAAACAACATCAAACAGAATGGATGTCTGCAACTGGACAGACACGCTACTCATGCGCCCGTGTTCTTAGAAGCCAGGTGTGAGAGGAAGATGCAGTTCATATGCTACGAAGGTACTGTATTTGCTTTCTTTTTAGGGTTGTGTACCCTTATAGGATCACTTTGTTGTCCGTCTGTCTGTCAAGACACTTTATCTCGGAAACTTCTAGAGGTATCGAGTTGAAATTAAAACCATATGCTCAAGTTTATAGCCCCCTTTTTTTGGGGTGGGAAATCATCAAATAACTTACCCCACTCTGGGCGGAGCGGGGGGGAGTGTCAGACTTGTACTGACTAAAACCCACCCAGGTTCCTTCTATTGCCTTTTACGTTCCGGGGCCGCGGTATCTCTTTCGGACAACGGAAAAAAAATTGACCAAAAGTTGTAACGTTTTTTGCTATAGCTGTAAGCCGTACGGCTGCGCGTGTTTCTCTGTCTGTCTCTCTCTCTCTCTCTATCATCGAAAGCAAGCCAGTTATTTTCGTTTCGTCTTTCTATTTCGCATTGAACAGTGTGGTGTTCCAATTTCGATGAATAAAAAAAAAGATTTTTCACTTTTTTTGAAAAAAAATCGCCTATGTCCGTTTCCAGGGTCCCAACGATCTCTGTACCAAAATTCATCAAAATCGGTTTAGCCATTTAGGAGTGAAGACGTAACGAAAAAACAAACTCACTTTCGCTTTTATAATATTAGTAAGGATTAGACGCTTTACGAAGTCGTCAACTAACATCTATAAGCACATCCAACTAAATAGCAGTACACAAAAATGAATGCTGTGAAATGACTTCTTTTTGTAGAGAAAAATAACGTTTATTTTATGACCGTTAGGGGGAGAAAGTGGGAAGAAAAGGGGGGAGAAAGAAATTTTTTTTCGATCATCACGCAGGTTAAAGTTAGCCCAAAGTAACTATGCCACGCGGACGAAGTCGCGGGCGGAGGCTGGTTATGTAGGTATATATATTTCTCCTGACCCCTTTCGGCCACGGCGGTCAATCTCAGGGAAGATTAGCCATCGGCGCGGAAGATATTATAGTTGCGGCGTGTGTGCGCAGGCGCAGGTGCACTCTCTGTTCCCTCACTCTCATAGTCCGATGGGACGACAATCTGACACGAGTGGAGAGTGATCAGGCGCAACCAACGGCGACACATGCCATCCGAGGCACGGGGGTATCTTACCGCCAACTTCCAAACTCCAGGCTGCTACTGTGCCGTGTCGACGGCGCGTTCGTGTTTCACGCGCGCCTCAAAGAGAGTCAGCAAAGCAGAGGGGCTTGCCAGAGCCGCCGCCTGCCGGGGTTGCGGGTTGTTCGAAAGAGATACCGCGGCCCCGGAACGTAAAGGGCAATAGAAAGAACATGGGTGGGTTTTAGTCAGTACAAGTCTGACACCCCCGCTCCGCTCAGAGCGGGGGAAGTCATTGGATGATTTCCCACCCGAAAAAAAGAAAAAAAAAAAAAAAAGGCTGCTACTGTGATATCCTATTGGAAAAACTCAAGAACACCCGCCCGACCCGGCAGTCACGTCAAAGGAGCAGCAATTACACCATGTATGTACAGACGACAGCAGGTCAACCTATTATAACCTAGGCCTATCATGCATGACGTCTTATTGAGGGAAAGAGACAGAGCTATACAGGGTGTCTATTTTTTTTTTTTATTATTTATTTCTCAAAAAAAATTTTGTGTAGATTAATACAATATTACTCGCCAAACTTTACGTTTGATGGCGAGATGCGCTCTTTTCTTTTAAATACACGTAAACCTTATACTATTTTAACAAAATAAATACTAAATTAAAATTTTAAAAATTAAGACATAAATTAAAAACTGACAGAATTTGCTTCTCAACAAAAAAACGTGCCGAGGCTGCAACCGCAACCTCTAAGTAATCTTGTCGAGAAGCAAACTCTTCAGTCTTGATCCTAAAATACCTTTACTTAAATTAGAGGTTTGCCTTAATAAATCTATTTTATTAAAAACTTTTGGCACTAAATATTGGGACATTCTTTCTCCATAATAATTTTTTTTTCGGCTGAACTAGTTTTTTCTCCCTTACACTCCTCGTATTATATTTATTTTGAACAGCCACTTTATACTCATCACAATAATAGTATTCTAATCCTATCAAATAATCTATTTTTAAATCTATTGGCATAATTTTACAAATGCATCTAGCACCATCTCTTTCCCTCAGTGGAATAAGTTCTGCTTTAAGACGTCATGGTAGGGTAGCTGATCTCTTTGGGGGCGTCCATAAAATACGTGAGATGTTTAAGGGGTGGAGGGGGTCTAGACAAATCTCATCTAATCTTACGTTGGAGAGGGGGGTTCGGGAATCACGCAATTTTTTTTCTGATGAAACAAAAAAAAATATACTATTTTGGTCCTTTTAATCCAGATTGTACATGCTTAAGATTTAATCTTAAGCGTAATCGTTGTTATCTTAACTTTTTTTTCTTTTTACAAAAATAATACAACGCGTTTACGTAAGAAACCCACATTTTGAAAAATCTCACGTGTGTTGGGGAATGGGGGAGGGGGTTGAATAAAATCTCACGACATCTCACCAAGGGGGGAGGGAGAGACAGAAAATTTTAAAAAACACCTCACGTAATTTATGAACGCCCCCTTTACTAAGGATCGCACACCGTAGTAGAGAGATCAGGTTAAAATGGTTTCGTGTATGTTGATGTGCCGTCGTCTGTACAAGGATGAAGTACAACGAGTAAATAAGAATCGTACCGATCTACAGTTTCTGCCTCCTCCATGAGGGAGAAAGACGTATGTATAATGGCGTCTATCCACGGACAGGATATACCATCAAAAATTAAACCATTGGTTGTCCGTTTTCAGAACAAATCGGCGATTTAGAAAGAGAAGTTCGACGAAGTGGTTAGTACCTATCGTCGTTAAAGTTCTAACACCACGTTTAAGTCAAAAATAGTAACTTTTCAGGAGAGAGAAAAAATCGCATAATTTTGTATAGATACTATAATATTACAAATTAACTGTTTATGTATACTTTATTATAGTTTACCTAATGTAGAAACACTTGGCTAAAACGATGCGTCTTCCGATTCTCTAACGAATGGTATCAAAATGTCATAACAGCCAAAAAGTTACTTACGTGGTGTTACAACGTCAACGACGCTATGTTCTTTGATGTGGTGAATCTAATCATCTTTTACACATGTTTCTATTTCTATGGTCTCAACACACCTGTTACTTATTGTATTAGCAAGGGTATTTCGTTATTTTCTTTTCAATACACTTCTATGAAAATTGACTCTTATTGCACTTCTTTTAGGTTCAACATGGAACTTATTTCACACATGTTATTTTTCTCATTTAGCACATCAAAGGCTTTCATTTTTGCAAACGGATATATTATGACGGGAAGTGTAAATTATGTTTTCCGTCCATACTGCCATTCTTTTCTGATTAATTTCGAGACTGTTAAATCGTTTCTCTGAAAATTTATCGAGCTTCATTGTCTCGTCGGTTTTCTGATTGTTGTGGTGTGGGAATAGTGTAGTGGGCTTGTCCCCATGTTCATAGCCTACTTCTAATTCAAACGACTTAATTTAAACAATAGACAATATTGTTGCCCTCTGAATAAACCTATTTTCGTCTCAGTAAGACCAAAACTTTGAGAGATATGATTATTTTTGTACACGCATAGAGAATATCTCAAAATGTGTGTATCGAATTAGTACAAACACTCGTTACATAAGTATCTAGATACTTAGCGATATTCTAGAATATCGCTAGTCTATGACCGGACATATTGTATAATAATAAAAGTGAACAGTTGTTTACTTTTATTTGCAAAACGAGGTCAAGTCAAAGTACCTACGTTTCCTAAATTCTACTCTTACCTTATTCCTAACTTCTTGTTCTCCCTTCCCACAGGTGGCAAAATACGTACATGACGGCAAAATCGCATAAAATAGCGGAGCTCTCCCAAAATAAAAGACCACCTTTACTTCGGGGATGAGCTCCTCCACTTTTTTATGCTAAGTCGTTCTGCCTTGCGTTGTGTTTGCTCTCAATTGAGTTTCCTTGAGGTCTCTTTACGCATAGATCATCAGATTAATAGCGGCTGACCTCTTCTTACCTACTTCTTTTTTAGTGCTGGTAGATTAAAGCGTTTTAAACCATCGCAACCTCTTTTGTCATGTGTTTCTACTATCTGCGTGCTATCACTTTATAGTTAATTATAACTATTTAGATGGCCAACCTGACATTTGATTGATTCCACTGAATAGTCCATAAAATCTACTTAATTATGGAAGACGCGCCAAGGTAACCCGCGAAATCTTATGGGTTTTTATGCAATTTGAAGGTCTGTGTTTTTTTTTTCGGGTGGGAAATCATCCAATGACTTCCCCCGCTCCGGGCGGAGCGGGGGGGCATGTCAGACTTGTACTGACTAAAACCTTCCTTCTATTGCCCTTTACGTTCCGAGGCCGCGGTATCTCTTTCGAACAACCCGCAACCCCGGCAGGCGGAGGCTCTGGCAAGCCCCTCTGCTTTGCTGACTCTCTTTGAGGCGCGCGTGAAACACGAACGCGCCGTCGACACGGCCTGTCGTCAATCGACGGACGGACGGTGAACTACCCATTGCTCACCGCCCACAGGCCCGCATCTACGGTGGCCGGGAGTCGTCTCGCGGCGCCCGGCGCCATGGGCGTCTCCCGCGGCGGCTGGGTTGGGCAAGGTCTATGTTTGAGCGTTGATTAAAATATGATTCGCGACCGTAAGAAATACGGCTTTGCTGAGTCATTTAAGTTTATTTAGTCCCATTGAATTACTTATTCATAAAATAGTAGCGTCACTAGCAGTCTACACTGGCGCTTCCCTTTTAAAGTGACATCTGTCAAACTCGAGGGACATCGTAGTTTTGGTTATCCTTTTGAACGTCAGAGCATAAACGTACGCACCACGTGCGCTCTATGCCAAACATCTCATGTTACCTCAATTTTCGTCATTGGCTTTCAGGTGACGCGCTTGCTTGTCACATACCTATATTATGTGACAATGGCGTTCAAAAGGTTAAAACCGGTCTCTGATCTTTGGTTTTATTAGATTTCATTTGGGGATTTGGCTGTAGATATCTGCTGGCTTTTTATCGACATTTTACATTAATATTACATTTCCTTTTTTTTTTTAGGATCATCCCCAAAGTTTCCACTAGAGACACCTAGCGATGACCAATATTACTACGTGTTAGTTCGGCAGTTGTTTTACTGGCAACACGCACATCAAAACTGTTTGAAAATGAACGGCACGCTCGCGTCTCTGGACAACAACGATATTCTAATACAGTTGCTGCTTGTTATGGGCGAGAATAAAGACGAACGTAAGTTTTCGACTCTGTTAATCTTTTGAACGACATTGTCACATATAAGTGACATGCAAGCGCGTGCCTTGGACGCCAACGTCACACATATGTGTCAAAAGGTAAGTCTGATGCTTGACGTGGAGGGCACTCATCTGCCCAGCATTTTCCCAACTATGTCGGGGTCGGCTTCCAGTCTTATCGGAAGCAGCTGAATAACAGTATTTTACATGGAGCGACTGCTATCTGACCTCCATAACCCAGTTAGTACTGGGTGATACGATACCTCTTGGTAAGACTTGACGTGGAGGGCAATCGCGTGCGTTTATGCTCTGGCGCGGCGTTCAAAAGGTCGACATTAGTGCCGAAGATGACCGAAGCTCCCGACTCGGCTATCTTCGGTCATAAAAGCTACCTTGAGAAGAGGTTTCAGAAAACAGATGAAATTTTAATGTTACTTTGTTGACGCGCAGTGAAGCCAGTCGGCCAAAATTTGTGGCGATGGGAAAACAATGAAATGATGTGGTGCTAATCCGGTGTAATAATAATAAGTGCTACTGGACCGGTCCGATCCTAGATTGGCCGACATAAGGAAATCTGTTCTGGTGAAGCTTTATAGCTGATTCTGTCTTGCAATGTAAATGCGGTGTTGCTCCATAAACATACCTATCTCTGAATATCATGCTCCACATGTCCTCTTGTTTGCTAAATTCGTCTTTTGGCCATCGAATTTAGATTTAGATCACCTGAGCTGAATCGCCTGTGTGTCGTATTCTCAAGTTGTCAACGCTCTCCTGACTGCCCACTCTGAATGTGATGTGTTTGCGGGTGAATGGAATAAAGTCATGCTAGTATATCTGGTGTTTTGTGAAACAAAGTATGCAAGAGTGTCCACTGTTCCATGTTAGTTTTAATTGAACCTATTGTAAGTTGTTTACTTTATGTTTTACTTCTATTTTATTTACATCTATGTTAATTATTGTAATTGGTGTTATACCCTTTTTATTAACTATAATTTAATAAATATATTACCATCAACAGAATAAAAGGTGTGCTTTCGTCTAAACAAAATATAATTATTTCCAGCTATCGAACACATCTGGGTGTCCGGCCGTTTGAACATGACGAAGGACGTCTCGACCGACACGGTCAGGTTTAGCTGGTACAATCCCAGCAGTGGGAAAGTGATCCCCAATCCTAAGGCTGTGGGTGGCTCCGTAGCAGGGTCATATGTGAGTAAAAATTCGCTTTTGATAAACTTACTATATTTTCCTGCCCTTGTCCCATTCTATTTGGGGTCGGCGCAACACGTTTTCTTTTTCCATTCTCCCCTATCAGGCGTCACGGCATCATTTACTCCTTTCTCCTTCATATCATTCCTTACACAATCCATCCATCTTTTCTTTGGCCTTCCTCTCGTTCTCCGTCCTTCAACATTCAGATCCATCACTCTTTTAGTCACATGTGCTTCGTCCCTCATTACATGTCCATACTAAGACAAACGACTAACACAAACCATTTATTTCAAATAGACCAGTTACAGGCTCTTTTTAATTGTTAAAACCAAAAACATGAAACTACAGTCAAAGTCACAAGGGAATGAATGAATGGCCTGTATTTGTCCATTCCAAAGGGTAGATCTCTGTGGAGAACAATAAGCAAGAACTTCATGAACTGATGAATGTTTCACGAAGTGACACTTCAATTAATGGCAATTTGCACTGTTGGAATTTCATCTTTAAGCCCTTTAAGATTAAGTTAAGCAGATAGTAGTAATAGCAAGTTACTTTCTTGAAGTTTTACCTGAATTAAAAATATAAAATAATCCTATACCTACCTACCCAAAAGAAAACGCGCACATATTTTTAAAAGTATTAACTAAATAAAATATTTTTTTAGTAAACCTTAGAAGCTTCGCCACGTTTTAGACAGATTGCCAACTACGCAGTGCCGCCATTTTTTAATGGATGGCATTATACTGACGGCATATTTTTATCAGCAATTTTGCTCGGAAGTTTCGCTATTCCCCGTTAGATGACGCTACACAAACATGACATTTACAGGGCTGTTCATCTTAAAAGTTCTGCAATTCCCCGCCAGACGTCACTAATTTAAAATAGTTGTTACTTTCCTCTCTAGATGTCGCTGTTCACAATGGCAAAAAAATCTAATTCGTTTCTTCTATTTCCCACAAGATGCCGCCGTGGTGGACGGATGAAGAGTTCACAATGGATAATTCTTGTCTGAATTTGGATAGACAAGACCACCTCATTGGCCTTATCTATGGTCTTCCATGTGACACAGCTCAGTACTCCGTGTGTATGATAGGTAAGCAACTTACAACATCACCGTCTTCAACGTACAGCAATCCACTGTTGGACGTATACCCCTCTAATTGCACGACATCTTCTCCACTTAAGAACATGTCTGCCCAAAGGACCTCAATTCTACAGGTAATAATGCTCACGACTTGCTTGCTTTTTCTCTGATGAATAAAGACAAGTTACACCTCTACCTTACTGCAATACAAAACCTGGAATCGAAAATTCGAAATCAAATACAAGATAAATGTTCAACCACGTCACAAACTCCAGGGAAAGTATAAATAAAATTGAAACTATGGATTTATAAAAACAAGTCAATACTGACTACAGGGCAACAATCGAGACTATAACGGGAAGGAGACTGTATGAACACACAGGATTTGCATGCATTTAGCACATTTAATATGTAAGATCTAAATGTACAATATACTTAGAAATAAATATATCTTATATCATCTAATGTTATCTTAAAATCTAAGAAAAGTCCTGGACCAGATGGCATAATAAATGAAGCCATAAAACTAGGTGCACCTGTTATACTCCAAAACTAAACCTAGCTGTTCAATACTATAGTAGATTCCAAAATGGTTCCTCACCAATGGTGTCAGAAATAATACTAATCTATAAAAAAAGGAGGCGCTACAAGAGGATATAGGAATTTACAGGTCAATCAGCTTAATGGCAAGTACATACAAATTCTTCGCATTTATTTACTATACGAAGCAGAATAAAATTTTAGTGATGTATGACTACAGCAAAGCTTTTGATACTATCAGTCATAGCTCATTCTTGGACTTGGAAACAATGAATTGAAAAAACAAATGAAGCTACAAGGTCGATTACCTGTAAATACATAAATATCCTGCAAGATATCTATGCCTACATCATTAACTAGGTAATACTAGAAACAAGAGGTGACCCAATCAAGATCGAAAGAGGCGTCAGACAAGGAGACCCTATATCTCCTTAACTATTTTGGAACACATATTTCAGAAACTAAACTGTACTCGAAAAGTCATAAAATAAGCAAAAGATATCTCAACCAGTTCAGGTTTTCAGAAATACACGAATGATCCAAAATAAGTTTGTAAATGAACGTTAAGAAATTACTTGATATTGGACACAAAAAGGCATTTTATTATTCATTATTTAATTCATCCCAAATTGCTTCTACAAAACTTGATATTCTTATTATATCTATATAATTATTTTTTTTTTTTTTTTAAAGATTTTATTTATTAAGTTTATTCGAATCAAATATTAAACATACTAAGTAACTTACAAATAAATTGAAAAATAGCGTCAAAAAATTCGTCCTCAACGCTATCAGTTGGCAACGTCCCCAAGAGACTGGCCGCGTTGCCACGTTGTATGGCAACGCTAAGCCTCTGGCCAAAGTAAAAGCCAGCCCTTGGGTCACGGGAAGTGTCAACCAAACGTTTTGATATTTCCTTAAACAGGCTGTGAGCACAAGGACCCCACGGTCCCAGAGTTTCAACCCCAAACGGCTCGAAAATATAGTTACCAATAAGGTTACTATATTTACGCCGCTTGAGGTTCTCTGCAGCCGCAGCAGCAGCGCCAGCGCAGCACGAAGAGCTAGGAAGATGGGATGGCGCAAGAGTATCGACGCACGTTGCGTCCCACACTAAAGGCCTACCCAACTTCCACGGAAACAAAGACATACCGTCCGGTCTTTTGCCATCGTCGCGTGCCAAGCCATTTTTATTATATAATTATATAATTTATTCAACATTAGGAAAATAGTTGGGTCAATGCTTGGCAGATTGTATGGGAGTACCATGGCATTTGAAAAAATATTAGTTAATAAAATATATAATGTGTACTAATTTTATTTGACTATGATTTTTCGCCGAAATAAACCCTAAATAAATAAAAAATATTAAATATATTTATTACCTAGCCCTTTGAAGATTTGTTTTTGACCATTTATTATTCAGACATTCTTGTTTTATTTGCTATGTTAAAACATCTTAATAATTTCTTCTCTTTTCTAGAAAAATCGCAAAAAGTATTGCCCGTCATCGTCCCACCTGCCTCAACAGCCGCATCAATAGTAGTGTTGACAGAACTCACAACAGTACTTCCCACCACTGATGGTTATGAAAGCAGCTGAATAGCGAGGATGAAGATTTTCTATTAAATACGTAACATTTTTTTTTTAAATGTAGTCAATAATATATTTTGAATAAATAATTTATGTAAAATGGTGTTCTTGTGAAGTTTTATTTTAAACTGGCTGTGCCCAGTAGTGTTACCTGCTGTAAAAAAACATATTTCAGTTATTTTATCATCTCACGGGGACACTGGATTTTTCCAGTAGGTATAGTAGCCCACGTGCTAATCTAGAATGTTTCATTCAAATTGCTATTTGAGCATGAAGGAGTAACAAACATATATACACATATGTAGAAACTTTTGCCTTTTCAATATTATATTAGTGTGATTCCTGTGTTTTATCCTTGCAGCTGTATAACATACTCTATCTATCATATTTTCTCTTAGTAACTGAGTATAGAGTAACTGTGTATTCAGTTGTATCCCATTAGGCTGGAAGCTGTCCCTATCATAGAACATTCTAGATGCAAAAATAATTTAATAAAGCTACAGGTTACAGTTAGTATCTAATATTTGAATAACAGTGAAAAGCACTGCCAAGCAGGGTTCAGATATTAATTCCTGGCTTGGTAAAAGTTATCAGGAATTTCTCAGTAGGGCACCAAGGTGTCTGGAGTGGTCTACGCTAAATATGAGGTACTATTAGGTACACCATAGCTATTGCTGATGAAATGAGTAATAAATAAACAATTAAATATATTCTTAAAATAATTTATTCTTAACAAAGTTAACATTATTTCTTACCACTCAATATATTCACCCATTGCTTATTTACTTTATTCATTTGTGTGTAGTTTTCATAAACAGCTCCTAAGTTCTTGTTAAGGCCTCTCAGATGTTCCAAGTAGGCTCTAAGACTACTGTTCATTGCTCGCACTGAGTCTATTTCTTGTGCAAGCTCTGTGGTAGCTTTCTGCAAAAAAAAATTCTTCAAGGAATAGTCAAATTCTATAGTTGAATTGCAGATTCTATACAATATGAAATTAGAATAGATTACTAAACAAAGATAAAAGTCACTAATTGCTCTCCTAGAAATGGCAATTAATTGCTGGTAGATGATTGGTATAAATTCTTTAGTCCAAATGATTTATGAATTAAAGTACATGACAAATGTTTTTGATTTTAACTGTAAATAACCTTACGATCCCTAAACAGTTGCATGCATAGGTTACGCGTTACTTTGTTGAAGAGGAAAACTACTCTAAAATAAAACCTATTGGCCAAAGCTTCGGGGGTCGCCTATGAAAACAACAAACACTCGGCTCAATTTTTCTTTTTTGCAGAAAAATTACATTATTTTACCTCACGTTTAGACGAAGTCATAGATACACTAGACATTTTATTCGGAAGACGATTCTATTTCTTCTTATTATTCGGTATTCACCAAAAATAAAGTTTGTTGTAGGTACACACAGCGAGCGAAGAAAAGAAAACAACTTTTTAATTTGGCGGTTGGTTTAGTGTTGCAATAATATAATTCAAAACTCCCGTTTTACACACCGATGTTCCTTTATCAAATATTAGATTAATAAAATTATATTATACAGCTTTTGTGTTTTTGAAGAATTCTGGCTAGAAAATATGATGTGGCTGTTAAAATAAAAAGTAAAAGAGAAGTAGGAAAGAAGAAGACATGCTGCGCCGATCCCAAATGAATTGGAATCAAGGCAGGAAAATGACGACAATAATGTGGATTTGAAAAAAGTTTTGTAAATAACAATGCGTTTCAGGTAAGGATAATAACGTCAATGACCTCTGTCTGTCATTCTTACTACATAATTCCTACTTCCACCCTTCTCTCGTTTCAAGCCATATCATTCTTCACGCAGGTCGTATATCCAACGAATCCTTCAAATTTACATTTTTTTTAAATCATATATTATGATTTTCCCCAAAATATTGGGAAATGGCTGAAGTGGCAGTACTGATAACTTTGCGGTTCATTTCATTCAGAATGAAACTGATAACACGGGTTCGATGTTATTTATTTTAACTATAATAACACAAGTACAAACTGTTTAAAATCGAACATAATGCCCTAGGCGTTTTTTACCAGTGTACTTAGATATCTTGAGATGTTTCCTCATATCATCTTGATAGTCATCTTTATTCACTTCTACAAAGAACTACTTAGTTGATAGAAAAAAACAAAATCTTTTTAGGGTTCTGCACGCAAATGGCACGTCCGCTTAACTGTTGTCTGTCTAGAGTAGGAGTCTTATCTTTTCACTTTACTCTTGGTCTTCACCGGATTGCATAGAAATCGAAAATTATTTTAATAATATCCTACTAGAAAAAGAAATACAGTAAATACTTAGGTATGTACATACCATGGTCTAAATATATTTTTCATCCAAATCCGTTGAGCCGTTTAGGCTTGAAAAAGCAAGTAATAAACTCACTCCCACGTTTATAAAATTAACATTAGAGAGTAATGATTTTTGGTTCTGTAAACTTGATCTTATTGGAATGAATAGATCTCAGGGAAGGTAATATTTTAAAATAACTTAACGTCGTTAATCAGTTTGTGACCTAGCTAACACCGCCATCTACAAATTAGTTTTCACCTACCTCTGATTAGGGTAAAAACCTTCAAAATGACTACGGACGGAACCCTTATTTAGCAGTCCTCGAACGAATTGAATTATTGAAAAAGAAATCCTAAAACTTAAAGTTTTATTATTTCACTCTCAGAATATGATGAGAATATATGAATCTTAATTTATTAATTGATCTATTTAAAAAAACTTTCTAAAATAAGTATTTTTAAGTTTCATCTCTCAAAAGCACTGGATGCTCAAAACCTCGAGCTCAAGCTCAACCCAACCTCCAGCCAGGCCCAGTATCGACCTTCGAAGCAGTCACAAAACGCATGCGCTCAACCCGCCACGGCGCCATCTGCAGAAAAACGTCGTAGTTAAAAAAAGAAACGCCGCCATTTTGACATTTGTTTGGCTTTTGTGTTCTACAATAAAAGTTATCATGTAATTACTCGTTACGAGTTATGATTTAATAATATTTCCGGTATAGAACTATTTCGCTGGTAATTTGGATGAATAAAATCCAACGCAACAGTGGGAATCGCATGCGTCGAGCAGTGAAAAATCGATAATGTGCCAGTGCCGCTTTTTTACTTTCGCGTTAGAAATGTTCGTGATATAGTAATAATTTATCTACTAAACTTAGTTAAAATACAGCTTGTATTCATCAAGAAGTGTTTTAATTGTGTTTGGACTGGAAACTGACAGTGATATGAGGTGAAAAGTGGATTTGGAAAAAGGCGCGAAGTGCATATGCCGCTATTGACCACGGAAATAAAAAAATAATATCTATAATAAAACAAGGGATTCTGCCAACGCGTTAAGCGTATCACATTGAAGTGGTGTTTCAATTAACTTCCCGGTTATGTATTACGTACAGCAAATGGAATAAATGATACTTTCTAAAAATTAAGTTCATGTAAGTACATATTTCCTGAATTAGGTAATTTCATAATGCTTTAATAGCATACGTTTTCGATACTCTGTTTTATTATGTTTAACCTTCATAATATTACTGCTGTTACTCTTCAAAAAGAGATTGAAAATGCTCTTGCTCATGTCAATTACATCAGAAGATAACAAATCAATATTATTTTGACAGAAATATGTAAACAAATATATTGTTGACATTTTTTAGATAATTTACATTTTTATTTGCACTATTTTCTTAAGGCTACTAATTGAGCTCATAGATTGTTATGTCTTGGTGCTCTTCATCTCTTCGTAATTATAAGAGATCATCTAAACACTGTTTTGTTAGGGTCCATAGATTTTATAGATCTGTCTATTCTTCCAGATATCTAGCTCTCTAGATCCATAGACTGATTGTTTGTTGCAAACTAAATAAAAAATCGGCATGAGACAGAACGCAATTTTGAAGAAGACATAAGATGTCCAATTTTACAAAAAAAAACATCATCTTTTGAAAAGCAGTCATGATTTCTAGAATGATACTTGGGTGATTGCAAAAGGCTCATGTTACTTGGGACTTGACCTTTAGTAACATGGGTCCGTGGACTCATCATTGTCATTGTCCTAGCCATATCCCAATTTATTTGGGCCAAAGGTGAACAAAAATGATGGGCCTACTGAAAGACTGACTCAAGCACAAAGGGTTCCATAGCACCAAACAATAGAACCCTCAGTAGGGAAACCAGCACAGTCCGGAAAATAATACAGATACAGACCGCAATACCTTTTACCGGCCTCACCCCCGAGGCCCGTAGCGAAACCCCGGTAATGTAACCGTTCATTGTTCTACAAGCCAGCCCGCGATGCTAAAACTAAACTAAAACTCGCAAAATAATTGACCCAAAAAAAAATACAATATGCTTAACCCTCATCTCTGTGTCACTTTACACTCAACAGTGAAAATTTTGTTTTTCATAGTATGCTAATTAAAAACTAAGTTACTGCTGCAGTTTCACATACAATTGAAAGTTTATCTCTAAAATATAATTTACTTGATGAGTATCAGAATTATTTATTTGTTTTTATATTTTATTCCTTTATTTTATACACTTTGAGGTACGACTTTCCATTGACGTCCGTCGAATTAAGGGTGGGGAGGGGGGTGGGGGGAGGGGGTTGGTTGGGTACTACCCCCCCTTAAAGGGAAAAGTTGCGGAGCCCCCCCCTTTTCGAGTTTTTTTAATTTTTAAGTCTGAGGAAATTTTTCCCATTTTATGAATTAAAATTAATAGTAAGTGTAAAAAACCATGGGGGACCCCTTAGGGGGGAAGGGGGTTCTCCCCCTACAGAAGGGGGAAACCCCCTTCATCAAAAAAAAATGGCACTGATTTAAAGAGGCAGTTGTAAATAGCGGTTTTAGTAAGTTAAAAATTATAAATGGCACGTTTCATAACTACCTACAGTACGACACAAAAGAGTTGAAAATAAATGAGGGCGCCACTTTCGTACATGTAGCAACCCAGCTAGTACGGCTTAATCCGTCTTGATACTTAATATTATTTAAAAGCTTATAATATTTCAAGGTAACGAACGCAAGTGTTTATCTTATCCTAGTAATATTATAAATGCGTAAGTTTCTTAGGATGGATGTATGGACGTTTGTTACTCTCACCTACCATCAGGTAAAATTTATGCTCATTATGTTACCTGAGTACAAATAAAATCAGCTATCACATTTATGGTATGATATATTTAAAATAGGGTATGATATATTGAAATAAAAAAACTGGCATGTACAACACATGCAAAACTTATTTATTTAAAAATAGGCTGAAATCAGAAATGTTACATTAGACAGCCCACCAAGTCACCCAAACTATCGTTATCGAGATATATTAAAGAAAATGTACTAGTACACTATTCTAATAGATCAAAATCTAAATATTCGACACCTTCAATTCCCTCAGAGTGTGACGTGCTTGCACCTTGGTTTATATCGTCTACTTGCTCCGACATTGATTCGTCACTGGACTCTATATAAGAGTCATCGTCACTGCTGTCTGCACCAACCTGGATAATTAAACTGTCTATGTCATTGTACAATGTTTTTCCACGATTATAATATTCTAACTCGATTTTCTTGACATGTTCGCAGCAGTTCTTCCAATCCTCTACTGTAATGGAATTGAATGCCTCTTCGGTTAGTTTTTTAACATCACTTGCACCCACATTACGCGAAGCAACCTTTCGTTTGGCTAGTGCCCAAATTAATTCTATAGGATTAAGATCACAGTGGTATGGTGGCAGCCTTACCACTGTGTGACCGTGTTGACCTAGAATCACATCAATCTCATATTCTGGCTCAGGTTTGTGTTTCTTAACCAGCTCCAAAAGAGAAGGTTTCCTTAAATCTACATCAAAAGGCACATTATTTTCTAAAAGCCATAATCGTATTTCATTGACTTTACTTGCTGATGTTGGAGCTTTATTCAGAACAACGGAATGATAAGGTGCATTGTCCATCACAATGATTGAGGGTTCTGTGACATTAGGGATAAGTTTTTCCTTCACCCATTTGGTAAAATTATGCTGGTTCATTTCGGAGTGATAATCTTCTTGTTTATTTACACCGCTAAAAATTAAAAGAGCATTAGGTACAAAGCCCTTTGCAGTACCAGCATGAACTATAATCCATCTCTTTCCTTTTTATATGTCTGTCGTAAAACCTTGAGTTTCAAGTGACTGCCAGCATTTTTTAAGTTTATAGCTGGAGTGGATGTAGCTTTCATCTAAATAAATTATGTCTTTTTGAAGCTCTTCAGGTAAATTTCTATTATCCATTATTATTTTTAGATACCGTTCTCTCTTATGAGCAATAACAGGTTTTTCAATCAAAGCTTGTCTGTTAGTTTTGCATTTTTTGTATAGAAATCCAATCTTTTTAAGGAGTTTTCGCAAGTGTTCTCGACTTCCGTCATAGTCTATATCTTCCTTTAATTGAGCTAGTAATTTCCCTATGGTTGGTACTTCTTTCTTAACAGTATAAAAAAAATGAACTTTTTGTCTTATAGCACATACGTCAAAGTCATCTAAAACCTTTGAAGGACGACCCTTTCTGTGTTTAGCTGGCGTCGAGAATTTTCCACCACTTGCGGCGCCATGCTGCACAATTCTTCGCACTGTGCTTACAGAAACACCTAGAACCAACAAGATAAAACAAAAAAGTTAAATAAGGCCCTTGGATGAAAGTATTTCTCATAATTTTATCTTCACTACTATCAGAACTGTGTGACTAAGTCTCATAGAAAATATGATTAATACAAAATTAAAAAAGAAAAACAAATAATTTGGTCTCATTAACACAAATTGTTGTATTGTTGTTATAGGGATTAAATACGTAACATTTTTGCTTTACATAATTCAAGATTGTTTAGTCGCACTATAAATACAGTGCCTTTGTTTATCATAGCATAACCTCAAAAACGATAAACAATAACTATTGTAAATAATAGTTAGCTTGAAAAATAAGCTCTCTGAATGTAACAATGACTTGTAATAGCTGTTTGATGAAACTTTTTTAGTTACTTACCAGTAAAATCAGCTGTGCGGTTATAAACATCGTCCAAATCGGTTAGCAGTTTCCCAGCTTGGAATTCTGCCATACATCGCATGAAAACTTTATATATAATTTCACGTGCACCACCACGAATCACCTTAGGCATGATTATTCTTCTTTCGCCTTCACAAATAAGAAAAACTACTCGAAAAACAGAATTATCGCGTAATAACAACTTATGATTGAAGAGTTTGACAGCTCACGTACTCACTTTAAGTGTTGCCAGAAAAAATCAATATGTTAGTTCCAAAATATTTAATTTCTTCTCTTTTATGTTGCACTGTACCAGCCAAGCCAAACCGTAATATATTTTATGCATGGTCGAGGGCGGGCTTGGTCGACGGAGCCCCGCTTCGCGGGGCTCCTACTTCTGGGTGGTTTATAAAAAAATAACCACGAAGGGGATGGCGGGGTCTATTCGCTCGCTTCGCTCGCTCACACGACTCCGCCATCCCCTTCTAACCTAACCTATCCGAGTCGGGGTGCCCTAAAGTCCAGATGGCAATCAGTTTCTCCTATAAAGTAATAATAAGCCGCAGCTTCTCAACTGCTAGGGACACAAATGATGACTGACGATGACAGTGACAATACAAATAGCGTCAGTTTTACGTTTCGTTCCACAAGCCGACAAAAAACGGTAAACACTTAACATTTTTTTTTTTTATTTCGTACTGAAAATAATGCTGTAATTTATATATAAACTGTTAAATATATGTGTGCATGAAAACTATTTAAACTAGTACAAAATATTATTATTTACGTAAATTTATATAAAATAAAATGTTACCAAACGTAAGACAACTTAACCGTTGGTGAAACGAAACGTTCAATAGCGAGAATTCTATATAATCTGTGGTAGGAATTGATATAAATACTGCAAAAATATTGATTTTCAACATTTTTTTTCTCAAAAAGTACGCGTCTCCGCATGTTGAGACTTTACGTGTGTTCTTATAATAATTTAACCTTTCTGTAAAAAAAATATCAACCCCCAACTCGACGGACGTCAAAGGAAAGCTTAGCCTTGTGAATATTAAATTTTGGATGATTGTCTGGCACTTTGTGTACTACAAGTGACCTACACAAATGTTCTTTTTTTGATATTGTGTCATTAAGCTCCTTGAGTCAAGCTACACAATAACTGGCAAATGCTAGCAATGACTGGACAGGTCCACTCAAATCTGTCTGACGCTTTCTTAAAAAGACCATTTTTGACACAAATCTGCATAGTCTCCAGGAAAAAACCTTGGTTAACTTATACAACCAAGGTTTTTTCTGGACCTGAAAAGAGACTGTTTGTTTCCACTATTTACACACTACTTTTCAGAGTAGTCTGGTACGAAACACAGGCCTCAAACAATAAAAAAAAAGTGTAAAAGTGCTTGTAAAAACTTACTTGTAAAATAATACATCATTTGTCAAAAACTATAATTCAAATCTTATTAGAACCAATTTTTGTTGAAAGTTCTTTTTACATTCTACATTATAAACCAAATTTTTTAAGAATTTTCCTCTTGATTTAAAAATTAGAGGTATGTTATAGACACAAAAGACTTGTTGAAATATCATCCTCATCAAAATAGATTATTTTATTCAACCCTCAGTTACATGTCATGTACAAACTCAGACAATCATCCCTGTATATTTCTTTTATAATTTCTGACAAAAGACTGAATGTTGATAGATAGAGAGTGAGAGGAAAGCCAAAGAAAAGATGGATTGTGTAAGGAATGATATGAAGGGGAAAGGAGTAAATGACGCCGTGACGTATGATAGGGGAGAACAGAAGAAGAAAACATGTGCCAACCCCAAAAAGAATGGGACAAGAGCAGGAAAAAATGAACCTTGAACCTCATACTTTAGAAATAAAGTCGAAAATCTATCAAAGAAATCTGACAGATTGTAGTAGCTTGATGTGCAGGCGTCTGTACCATAACTCCAATAAATCTGCCTTTAAGACGACCCACTTCCTGAAGTCTGCTAAAAATAAATTCTTAACATAACTTTAATTCCACAGGTTCAGTTGTCCTCTAATCTTGCGATGCGGTTAAGAAGTAGGAAGAGGGAGCGACCGCTCTCAAGTAAACGGAGTTCTAAGGTAACGAAGCTAAAGAAGCCCATTAAGCCTTTAACTAAGCCCCCAAACGCTTGGAAGAATATTCTCAACCGTGAAGCGAAAAATGCGGTGTCTGAGACACCACAATTCTGCATCACTCGGTCACAGAAGAATTTAAAAACACGTCCTGTAAGAACTAAATTAAGCATGGAAAAGCCTTTAGAGACGATGCACAAGAAGGCAAAGCACAAAGATGATGGTCGCACAAAGAAACCAATATTCCAGACCGTTGTACGGAGTTCCTCTGCAAAAGATCCGGTGTCTTCTTCAACTGCAGTGAAGAAGCCTCAGAATGATAAGATCACTACTACATCTAAAATCAAAGAGGTTCGTACAACAAAGAGTGTCCAACTAAGACACAGCTCATTGAACCGAGAGCTTAAAAAGACTGAAGTTATATCCTCAGCAATAAGTTCACCTCGTAAGACCAGACGTATGGATAAGACTGACAAGTCTGCCTCACTAAACAGTTCACCAATACGTAAAGTCCGTCAAATTGGGATCATAACTCCTAAAATAACTAAGTCTTCAGTTAGTTCAACTAATGAGAGTCCTAAGAAGAGGACTAAGAAGGCTCCGGTTGTGCCAGAGACCAACTGTTACCCGGAAGATAATGATGTAACTATGTATGAAGCCCATACTACAACGTTTGTTGACTTCCCAACTCAGAAGTCAGAGGAATCAGATTCCGATGGTCATGTAGAATCATCAGAACTCTGTCTTCCAAATGACTGTTTGAATGACTTCATGGCTATAGCAGAGTGCGCTAGGCTGATCAACGAAGACATGCCTGCTACTGAGGAAGATATAAACTTCTTAGCGGACAAAGCAGCAAGGGTGATGACTACAGAAAAGGCAGAGGAGAAGACTTCTCGGACCAATTCAGTGGATAAACGGGTGATGAAACGCAGGAAGTCTAGTAATGACCTGGAAATGTACCAGCCAACATCCACTACGGACGATTTGGATAATTGTACTGATTTCTTGACCAACGGGGAAAAATATGTTCAGGTGAGAGTTTTTACTTTGTACACCTTTTGATACTTTTAAATGGCTCATTTTAATTTGAAACCTAAAAAAAAAAAATACAAATTTATATGATGATGACCCTGGTTAAAAATCTCCTTGCTGACTGTACACTCTTGTAATTCTTTTAAAATATTTTTTTCTTATCTTTCTGACCCAGCCCGACTTCGTATCAATGCTAGAGCAGGACGGCTACGTGCGCGACTCAGAATGTGAGATCTCCTCAACCTGCGACACTCAAGGAACTGCTATAGAAAGTCTAGAGGCGTTATCAGCTCGCAGCCCTAGCTCCGGATTCTTGGCTGAAATTAGTCAGAGCTTGGCTGGGGAGGCGCATGGTGCGGTGAGTCCTTTTCTTTATAACTTGATTGAAAAAACAGTATCATGTGTTATTCCAGACAATAATCTAACTCTGTGCCAAATTTCATCAAGATCCGTTCAGCCGTTTTGACGTGAAAGAGTAACAAACATCCATACATCCAACCTCACAAACATTCGCATTTATAAAATTAGTAGGAAGGATTAAATGGTTGAGCGCTGAATGAGGCAGATCTATGCATCATGTTCGTAAACGCTGTCTGTTGGTACTGGTCATCTCTTAGGGACTTTACTCAAGCAATAGGTGGGCGCTAGCTATATTACTAATATTATGTTACTCTTTCACGTCAAAACGGAGGAACGGATCTTAATGAAATTTGGCATAGAGGTAGATTATGGTCTGGAATAACACATAGGATACGTTTTTTTTTTATATCACTGCGTCAGCTAGTTATATATTCTCGTTGGTTTTTGACCAATATGGCAGCGTTTGCGCAGCTCTCTTTTACTGATGTGGAGTTGACGCTTTCGTGAAGTTAGGCGCAGCCGCGTAGAGTTGCGCTCCATTCCACAGATTGTTAAGTATTCTTAACACATGTTAGTGTTCTTGGCTTTTTTATTGGGATGGGAAATCATCAAATAATTTCCCCCGCTCTGGGCGCAGCGGGGGGGGAGTGTCAGACTTGTACTGACTAAAACTCACCCATGTTCCTTTCATTGCCCTTTATGTTCCGGGGCCGCGGTATCTCTTTCGAACAACCCGCAACACCGGCAGGCGTTGGCTCTGGCAGGCCCCTCTGCTGATTTATCAAAGATGCCAGGTGATTTATTAAAGATTGTTTTACCAACAGAATGGGACTGATCTCAGCGTTGATGATGCCTCGCTTGCTTACCACGACGAGCAGTCTCCAACAGACATAGAGGTAAGTTATTTTTTTTTTTCCTTTAATGTCATCTCGTAGTTCAATCTAGAATAAGAATCATTTTTTTGCTTAAAATATAGGTAAAACCAGGTGTTTAAATTGGTGGTTTAGACAAACCATATTTTGCTTGCAGTCAGATAACTTTTATCTGAGGAATAAAAATGGCGGTTTGAAAGCTTATCTATACAAAAAATGTCAAACCGCTATTTTTATTCCTCGGATAAATGTTATCTGACTACTGATAGAGTTATCTGACTGAAAAACACCCCTTTGTAAAATAATGCGGAATTGAGCTAAAAAACCAAATATATATTTAAAAAAAAAAACATTAAGCTTAAGCTCGTCGTTAAGGTTGTCATCTTTTTAACCGGACGATATACAAGAGGGTAGTGTTGTTACTACACTTTTTACTAGTGATGTAAACCAATCAATGTCAGTTGAGACTTCAATTTTAAAAATCATAATAAAAAGTCGTTATGGAGCACAGTATAACTGCTATGTGACTTTTTTTATTCATTATGTACTTTCTATAAGTTTATCTAAAACATACAGACAACGGTGAAGGAAAACTTCCTGAGGAAACCTGGACTTATAATTAACTAACCCAAGTGATGATCGAAAAAAAAAAATCTCTACCCTTTTCTTACCTCTTTCTCTCACTTTTTTAGCCTATATCCGTCTCCAGGGTGCCAACTATCTCTGTACCAAAACTTATCAAAATCGGTTTGGCCATTAAGGCGTGAAAACGTAACAATTAATCAAACAAACTAACTCACTTTCGCTTTTAATTAAGGATATAAGTCTGAAATCACCAACCTGTCTTGAGCAAGAGTGGTCATCAATGCTCGTGCCTTCTCTATATAAGAAGTGGCCTTTGGCCAGCTGTGGGACAGTTATAGATGGCTCCAGGGACTGGTCTTCCTCTACTCTACCTTTCAAACCTTTCCTCACTACATTTTTCTCATTCCTCCGCATCACATGACCATACCAAGTCAACCGAACCACATACCCTTGCAATCGCCAACAAGATGAATGTAACATTCTTTAGCTCCCATATTTGACAGTTGTCTTCTTAAATGACGTATACAAGTAGGTATAGAGACGGCTGCGTCCCCTCAAGTAACCCCCGAATACTGAAACGTCACTCAAAATTTGAGGGCTGCTTAACATTTGAGCAGCTCTTAAACTTTAGATTTCGTATTGTCAAACGTCACTTTTGAGTATCTGTTAAATTTAAGTGGTACTTAAATTTTGAGTGACGTTTCAGTATTCGGGGGTATGCCTCAGTCGTGATTATACAAACCTACAAGAACTACGCCTTGTCATTCTACAACCCTAAAATGTGTAACTATGTGCGTATGTCATCAGGGTACCGTATTGTATATGTTGTACCAGGAGGAAGCTGCGGACGTGATCTCATCGTGCAGCAACCGCGTGGACTGCGAGCAGATCTCTTCATGGGTGGACGCGTTCGACCCTTATCTCTTTATTAAACAGGTGAGCTAACTAATCATGGATTAATCTTTATAAGGTTTCGTAACTCAAAAGGAAAAGGATCCTTATAGGATCACTTTGTTGTCCGCCTGTCTGTCAAGACCCTTTAGCTTGGGAACGCGTGAAGGTATCGAGTTGAAATTAAAACCATGTAGTCTAGTCTGTGGTTTCTTGGAGTTGTACAAAAGAAATCAACCCTTCAGGTCTATGCAGTCAAAAGAGATGTTATTAAACAGTTTCGAATATCTTGTCTAAACCTATAATCTTTTAAATAATAAAAAAAAACACGTGATGGGGGATGCAGGGGTAGTCTAAAACCTCACGATGACCAAGAGGATGTTGGGGGAGGTTATGAAATGCGCTGAAAAACCTCACGTGATTAGAAAATTACCCCTTACAAATCAATCATGGATTTACTTTTAAATTAAAAAAAAAAAACGTTATGCTGGTGGGGAATGGAGGGGTAGTCTAAAACCTCACGGTGACCAAGAGTCTGGGAAGAGTGTGTGAAATGGGCTGAAAAACCTCACTGATTAGAAAATGACCCCTTTCAAATCAATCAATCGTGGATTTTCTTTTAAAGTGTTTGTGGAACGTAAATAACAGAATGCAAGGGACAATGACGTGCAAAATTTTGCCATAAATTCATTACGCGATTGTAGAAATGTTTTCGTTGGCTATTAAATAATAATGAGCTGTTAATGTACACGTTCACTGTGTAGTACTTTCGTGGGGCAATTAATTAACGACACCTATAAAACCTATGAATATAGGTACCACTTTCTTAAATGTTTTTCCCATTCCTTAAAACTTATATTTCCAATTTCCATTGAAATTCCGGGAAATGTGAGTGAGTGCCACACTGCGCCGGGGTTATTTTTTTTTAAACGTTGCTCCACACTTGGAATTTCTCCTGAATCGTGGGTGCGTTTACAAACATTCATACTCACATACACAAACAGCCAGACCCGAAACAACTATCTGCAGGTATACAAATATTTGCTCCGTGCGGAGATCGAAACCGCGACACGCAGCGCAGCAGTTGATCGCTCAACCACTGCGCCGAACCTACTAAGGGTAGTAGACTTGCTGTTTAGATTCCTTACTTAGATGTCAACTCACAAATTAATTATTTATCCACAAGCTGCCCTATTGGGAACTCGCCAATTTTCTTTGGCACGATTATTGAGTTCCGTAAACTTCCGTACCTCAAAAAAAAAAACGGAGCCTTTATCATCACGTTGTTATCCCCTGTCTGTCAAGAATCAAGATCCTTTACTTTTAAAAACGCGTACAGGTATAGAGTTTAAATTAAAACCATATACCCAAGTCTGTCGTCCCTTGGAGCTGTGAAAAAATCAACCCTCTAAGTCTACGCAGTCAAAAGATATGGCTGTTGCGTTTATATCTTAAGATTTTTGTTGTTGTTACAGCTACCGCCATTGGAGACAGTAGCGACGGGTGCATTGCGGGCCCGCTATCCCGCGTTACCGCTTAAGACAAGGACCAGTCCAGATTTTAGTCTTGTATGTATATCTAAACTATTGTTTTAATTTTTTTTTTTCACAGCAAACTCAAAACATTTATTAAATACTAGCTTTTGCCCGCGGCTTCGCTCGCGTTAAATTCGGGGTAACACAGTTCCTCTTGCGCCTTATTGATTTGTAATAGCAACGCTAAGTTTTCCCTTTTCTTCTCTCTTTTTTCCTCACATCCCACTTTTTTCAAAAAAATATTAGCCTATGTCCGTCTCCTGGTTCCCAACTATCTCTGTACCAAAATTCATCAAAATCGGTTTAGCCATTAAAGCGTGAAGAGGGAACAAACAAACTCACTTTTGCTTTTATAATATTAGTAAGGATGTATTATCTAGAGTTCTAGATCTATTTAAATTGCAATACTTAAACAGGCAACTAAGTTTTAAGAACCTACATATTGTTAACATCAAAATTCTGTACCCTTTGACTAAATTAAATTCTTCACCATCCTTTTTTTTACGCGTTGCATAAATACGAAAGCATGACATTTCAAGACAAACTTTGGATAGATTTAAAGGAGGAGAGACAGTACTGTAGGTAGTCTGTGGCGTTCCATTACTCAAAACGAATAGCTACATTTGTAAAAACAAATACTTATATATAAACTAGCTTTTGCCCGCGGCTTCGCTCGCGTTAAATTCGGTAGCGCCTTATTGAATTGTAATAGCAACGCTAAGTTTTCCCGTTCCGTCCCTCTTTCTCCCTCATATCCCACTCTTTTTAAAAAAAATAGCCTATGTCCGTCTCCTGATTCCCAACTATCTCTGTACCAAAATTCATCCAAATTGGTTTAGCCATTAAAGCGTGATGAGGTAACAAAAAACCCCACTTTCGCTTTTATAATATTAGCAAGGATACATATAAAATAATAATCATGAAGAGCAAAGAAATATTTTATTGTTAGTAGTGATTTTAGACCATAATTTTAAAAGTAGACAACGTTTGAGCGCTCCTTACAGACACGGGCAGCGCATTCCAAAGTCGTACAGCTTGAACCGTAAGGAATTTATAATTAACACTTTATTGTTTTAAATTAGCTTTCACTATGACTAACCTGATCTGATACATTGTTTCACACACCTAGATCTTAACGGAGACAACTCAAAAATCGTGATTTTTTAGTTACTCTTGTATTCGAATGCTCGGTGATAATCCGCAACTATCTAATGTAACACAATTTCCATACAGTGTCATTTTTCAAACTATTTATGATCTAAATAAATTTAATGTTCCCATACAAACAAATCATGAATTTATTAGTCTCTTGAAAAATTACCTTTTGTTTTTAGTTGTCTTAGTTTAGATCTGTGGGCGATTTATCATCTGCCAAAAACACAGTGGCGAATTTGTCATACAAACCCACAAGCCCAATTCTTGAAGTGGGTTTGTGGGTATGTATGACAAATTCGCCACTGTGTTTTTAATTAAAGTTTATTTAAACTTGAGCTCAAAGATAACAACAATACATACAGGTAAAACACATACACATACTTAATTTTGGGCTTAGCCGCAGTCTGCTGGCTTTTATTAAAAGTAGCGGTTTTACTAATATCTTGTGGAGAATGACATTTTTTTTAAATCTATGTCTTTTTTGTGGCAAACTCAGCAATATAAATCAAAAGTCAATTATTCAAACTGAGCTGATGATTAGCACTTTTTGAACGTCATTACACAAGACAGTCCCTCAAAACGTCCACCCTTCGGTACTGCCTAGTGTTTTAGCTGGAAAGGAAAAGTGGTGGAACATAAGAAAGAAGAAAATAATGAATAAGCCTTGATTATTATTTTTATGTAAATATTTGTACGTCATAATATAGCAGGATATGCAGGTACTAAAACTGTAACATCTATTGTACTATATTCTTACAAATAAATATATTTATTTGAATGAATAAAATACATACATCATTCATCTTGGTATGAATTATCAAGAATTTATGGAAGATCCAATTTTAAAATAGAACGTTCAAATATAATTATGTATGTGCTAAATGTTTAAGGTTAGATATAAGTTAAATGAATATTGTTTAAGGCTACTTAAAAGTTTAATTAATATAATCTTCTTAATATATATTATAAATCACGTGTCACGTTGTTTGTCCGCGATGGACTCCTAAACTACTTAACCGATTTAAAATAAATTTTGCACACCGTGCGCAGTTTGATCCAACTTTAAAGATAGGATAGGTAGGGTAGGTAGAAAGGTAGAAAATTTCATTACAACGCATGCCGGGGCACAGCTAGTATTATTGTAAAAGTTCCTACCATACGTGATATTCGATACTGCAATATAATTTTATTAGTTTTAAGACATTTAGCTGCGTCCTAACAGGGTCATGTACTCATTAGTTATAAGCCTAGCGTGTAACTATTTGCACATTGTGAATTACATAAATAAAAAAAACTTGAGAGGTGTCAAAGAACACCCGGATGGAACGAAGTTATTATTTATTATGTACAAAAAACCTGTATACACTCAACAAAAATGAAAATATCTGGCTTGCTTTCTATAAGAGAGAGAGAGAGACAGACAGAGAAACATGCGCACGCCGCACAGCTTACAATAGCTTACTATAGCAAAAAGTGTCGTTACAACTTTTCGTGAGAATTTTTCCGTCTAGCCCCCTTTCACAACGCGCGATAAGGAACTTCGTTCCAATAAATATTGATTGAACTAACTAACTCATGGTTTCTTTGTCCAGGTGTTAGATTTAGATGAGACGCTGGTACACTGCTCGCTTCAGGAGCTACCAGACGCGAGCTTCCACTTCCCAGTGCTGTTCCAAGATTGCCGGTACACTGTAAGTATATAATTATGGTCCTCCTGACCATATTCGTCCACGGCGGCCAATCTCAGCAGAGGTTAGCCATCCGCGCGGGAGATGTTATAGTGACTAAAAGAGTGATGGATCTGAATGTTAATGGACGGAGAGCGAGAGGAAGGCCAAAGAAAAAATGGATGGATTGTGTAAGGAATGATATGAAGAAGAAAGGAGTAAATTATGCCGTGACGTCTGGGGAGAATGGAAGAAGAATACGTGTTGCGCCGACCCCAAATAGAATGGGACAAGGGCAGGAAAATGATAATGATGCGGGAGATATTATAGTGCGGGCTTGAGTGCGCAGACACAGGTGCACTCTCTGTTCACTTCCTCTCATAGTCCGGTGGGATGGTAATGGGATACAAGCGGAGAGAGATCAGGCGTAGGACCAACGAAGCAGTTTTACACCTAATAGTCCCAATTTTTGTCGGAAATGTTTACTTTAGGGTTTCGTATCTCAAAAGGATAAAACGAAACCCTTATAGGATCACTTTGTCTGTCTGACTGTCTGTCAAGACCCTTTTTCTAAGGTCCGCGTAGAGGTCATCATCTGCCTAGCCTTTTCCCAACTATGTTGGGGTCGGCTTCCAGTCTAACTGGATGCAGATGAATATCAGTATTTTACATGGAGCGACTGCCTATCTGACCTCCACAACCCAGTTAATACTGGGTAATACGATACCCCTTGGTAAGACTGGTTGTCAGACTTTCGGAACACTGACTACCTGTAACGAGTGTCAAAGATCTACAAATGACAGCCGGGACCAACGGCTTAACGTGCTTTCCGAGGCTCGGAGGAAATTCGGCATGTAACAGGTGGTCACCCATCCACAGACCAACCTAGGCAAGCGCGGCTTAACCTAAAGATTGACCCGAGCGGCTACTATTTATTTAGCCACGAGCTGCTCCGCTTCTAAGGTCCGCGTAGAGGTATCGAGTTGAAATTAAAACCATTTCCTCAAGTCTCTGGTCCCTTAGAGCTGTGAAATAAACCCTCTAAGTCTACGCAGTCAAAAGAAATCCTTACTAATTTAATTTTTTTTAAAAGTGGGATATGAGGGAGAAAGAGGGAAGTAAAGGGAAAACTTTACAAATCAGTAAGGCGCAAAGGCAAAAACTGCAGGTAGCAGGTACTGTGTTATACCAAATTTAACGCGAGCGAAGCCGCGGGCAAAAGCTAGTTTCATATAAGACGCAGGTTTGTACGGAACCCTTTGTGCGAGAGTCCGACTCAAACTTGGCCGGTGCTTTGACCGCGTGGCCACAGGCTGTGCTAGGATCGAACCCACGCAGCGCAGCAGTTGATTGCTCAGCCACTGCGCCAACCGTGTCGTCCATGTCGTATTAAGTCCTGTCAATGAGTGGACATTGTTGGCCTTGTAGATTTTTAGACGCTTGTTAACTTCTTATCTCATGTTACGTTTTGTAAAGTAAGCAATGATTTATTGTCGGACCTACAGTGACTGTCCTCTCATACTTAAGTACTAACGCTGTAACAACAGCATTGTAAAACCAAATGATTTTAAAAGATTTAGTTCCTTGCCGGTTATTGTCGATAGGAAACGACCAACCTCAACCGTGCACATTTTCTCGACGTTTTATAAGTGCCCATGTAGGCCTATGTGTAATAGAAATATTTTAATTTGATTTAATATTGGCGAGTTATAACATACTAGCTTTTGCCCACGGCTTCGCTCGTGTTAAATTCGGGGTAACACAGTTTCCCCTTTCCTGATTTGCAGGTACCTGTTTTCTGTAGTTTTTGCTCTTGCGCCTTATTTATTGTAATAGCAAAGCTAAGTTTTCCCTTTTCTACCCTATTTCTCCCTCATATCTAACTTTAAAAAAAATAGCCTATGTCTTTCTCCAGGGTCTCAACTATCACTGCACCAATATTCATCAAAATTGGTTTAAACATTTAGGCGTGAAGACGTAATAAACAAACAAACTCACTTTCGCTTTTATAATATCAGTAAGGTTTTTGATTTGGCAAGTTATAACATTATCTTTTCCTCTCCTGCAGGTTTTCGTCCGCACCCGACCCCATTTCGCCGAGTTCCTATCGCGTGTCTCCCGCCTCTACGAAGTAATTCTCTTCACGGCGAGCAAGCGAGTTTATGCAGACAGACTACTTAACTTACTCGACCCGTCGAGACAGTGGATCAAATACAGGTAAACTAGTCTTCTTTGAACTGGGTAACAACATTTTAGTCGAGAAATGTAAGTCCACCGCTGGACGTAGGCCTTCAGAATCAGAAATATTTATTCGTGAAACATAGGTACAGTGGGTAAAGTTCGCTATGATCAGCCTATTACAGGCATACAAAAATAGTGAAATACAAATTATACAATCAAATAAAAGTTATTGTTACTACATAATAAATTAATTAACATAAAAAATTTGAATGTTACTTTAATCACTAGGTACAATTAAATCAAAGAAGTCACAATATTTATTAGGAAGTAGATGTCAAAAACAATTCTGATTTGAATAAATGATTTAGGTTTGTTAGTTACAATAATTAAAAAATAAGACCTGCCTTCTCCCAGACATCGCTACAGCGACCAGGGGCCTAAGTCTGCTATTAAAATAGTGTCAGAATGGTCGATCACTGATCGCATATTGGTTCATTTTGACAAGTTTAGTATGTAGTAGATTACCAAACTTGTCAAAATCAACCATTATGCGATCAGTGATCGACCATTCTGACACTATTGTAATAGCAGACTTAGGCCCCTGTCCTGATGTAGTTACTTACACTACCCTTTTTTGTACTTAACTTATTGGTACTTTACCTGTACCCTATTGATACCGTCCTTGTTGGAATTAACTTTATTGGTACTGAGCGTATTTGTACTGACCTTATCGGTACAGACTACTGATATTGACCTTATTGGTACTAACCTTATAGGCACAGACTTTATTGATACTGACTGTTTTGGTATAGACCTTATCGGTACAGACTATTGTTATTGACCTTATTGGCACTGACCTAATTGATATTGATTTCAATGAAATAAAAAAAAAAATCTTATCGGTACAGACCGTATTGGTAATGACCTAATCGGCACAGACATCATTGATATTGACCTTATTGGTACAGACTATTGTTATTAACCTTATTGGTACTGACCCTATTGATATTTCCCTTAATGGTACCGACCCGGCTTATAGGATTTGGTTGAAATTTGGTATGTAGAAAGCCTGAATTAACACAAAGGCTACTTTTTATTCCAATCTACCCGGGTAAAACCGCGGGACGCAGCTAGTTATATCATAAAAATCTGAATAATTCTACCATTGATTGTATATCAAGTTTAGTGACTAATTTTGCAATATAACTAACTAATAAAATGTAACATTTCCCTTGCCACCAGATTATTCCGCGAGCACTGTCTCCTGGTGAACGGCAACTACGTCAAAGACCTGTCCATCCTCGGTCGGGACTTGCGCAAGACTGTCATAGTGGATAATAGTCCACAGGTAAGACTATCTGACCACCACAACCAAGATAATGGGTCCCACGGAACTCCTTGTAAAGAATTAAGACCGGCTGTCATTTTTTTATTATCTGTAAGCTAATCTTTTACCATAATCATGAAATAACTTCCCCCGCTCTGGTTGGAAGAGGGAGTGTCAGACTTTTACTGACTTGCCGGGGTTGCGTGTTGTTCGAAAGAGATACCGCGGCCCCGGAACATAAAGGGCAATAGATGGAACATGGGTGGGTTTTAGTCAGTAAAAGTTTGACACTCCCCCCCGCTCCGCCCAGAATGGGGGAAGTTATTTGATGCTTTCCCATCCGCAAAAAAAGGATGTAAAAGCAATCTTGACGAAACCAAAAGGCACGTGTTCTTGACATTTGCGATCATTTTTTAAGTTCTATTTATTTTTATTTATTTATTTTGTACACCAGCAGCAATACATAATACGGTATTACACCCATTTTTAAAAAGTATCTCATTTTGATCCTAGGGTCCTAGTAAAACACCAAAAAAAACAAAAAAAAAATATTCAATCGATAAGTGCCATAAAACTGCATTTCAATTTTACAATTTCTATTTTCGCGCGTAAAATCACAAAATCGCTTGACGCCATGTTACTCTGTGGTCATGACGTCAGTTGGTCATGTAAACAAATGCGCTGTTATTAGTCTTTCTGTTTAGTTGTATATTTCACTATAGTTTATGGTATTATTATATGGTAGTATTTATTTCTTCCATGGTATTATTACTATTATTTCAATAAAAATTAAAATTTAAAGTTTTTTAATACAAAAATAGTAATAGTTGCTCAGTTGACAGTTGTCACTTTTTGTTTACATGACCATAAGACGTTATAATCATGGCGGACACTGTTTCGCTTAGTAAAACAACAGACTAAAAAAGTGAAAACTTTGAAATCAATTTTAAAATTCATTTAGTTATTTTATTAACCAAATTTAACATTTTCCGACTGCTTATTGCCTAAGCTATCTGAATTGTATATTTTTAGAATTTCTTTCATATAGAGTAAAATACCCTATTGTTAGTATGTCGGCGCGTCATAGCAATGCTTTTTTTAAACTTTATCCCACACTAGGAATTTCACCTGTATTGTGGGTGCGTTTACAAACATTTAAACTCCTTTAAAACCCACCCATGTTCCGTCAAAAGTCCACCCTCGGGGTCTGCCTGCGAGCTATGGAACGAAGCATACTAAACGCCAAAATTTCTGACCGTATAAGAAACAGTATGCTCCGCTCCAAGACCCAAATAGCAGACGTTGGCAACACAGCCGCAAAATTAAAGTGGAACTGGGCTGGCCACATCTGCCGCATGTCGCAACAAAATTGGGCCAAAGTAACAACCGATTGGGTCCCGAACAACAGGACCCGGCGACGCGGTAGGCCCAGGAGGAGATGGCGTGACGAGCTAGACTTCCACGAAAAGGACTGGGCCACGACAGCAAAAGACAGAAAAAAATGGGAGGAAGGAAGGGAGCCCTTTGCCCTGCAGTGGAACACAACTGGCTCATAATAATAAATGTTCAGTCTATTGCCTTTTACGTTCTGGGGCCGCGGTATCTCTTTCGAACAACCCGCAACTGCTTTTAAATCCTTTATGCAACCTTTTCACACAGCTTACCTAAATTAAATAATTTTCCCTTTCCAGGCATTCGGTTACCAGCTCGAGAATGGCATTCCTATCGACAGCTGGTTCGTCGACAGAAGTGACAACGAGCTGCTTAAGCTGTTGCCTTTCTTGGAGCATCTAGCGACTGTAAGTACTGTTGGTTATGTGTGAAGCTTCTGATATGAATCACGAAACACCGTTATGATTTTAAATCGTTTATTATCATACACAAAACACAGATGTACAGTTATAGATAGCACGGAAAGATAGGCAAGAACAAGAAGTAATAGGATGAAGATATTAGAGAAATAGGAGTAAAGCGAAAGTCTAGATTTAGCAAGTTTAGCGGAATAGAAATTAAGCGTGCATTCGCCGTCAGGGCTGGCGAGGCACTGGTTTATTAGCGCGAGCGAACGATCGCGGACCGGTGGCGCGCAGGGAGATGCGCGTGCGCACGGTGCGAGGGACATGGCCGACTTGAATATTGTGCAACTCTTGGTGCTGCCACAGTACTTATAAAAGTACACTAAGTTTTACTGCACAGTGTCGTGATGGTCCAGAGGTTAAGACCTTGCTTCTCATGTATGAGGTTGTCGGTTCAAATCTGGGCAAGTACCAATGTGACTTTTTCAATTTAAATGTACTTTCCAAGTTCCTGGACAACACAAAAATAAAGGTTCCAAAGGTTGTCTGGAAGATATCGCTATTAGCGATAAGACCGCCATTGTAACCATAGATTTAGAACTTTTTTGTAAAACACTTTTTTTTTTCAAATTTGGTGTGCAATAAAGTATATTCTATTCTAACACAAACATTGGTCAAGGAAAATATTGTGAGGAAACCTGGACTTGTAATTAATACTAGCTTTTGCCCGCGGCTTCGCTCGCGTTAAATTCGGGCTAACACAGTTCCCTTTGCGCCTTATTGATTTGTAATAGCAACGCTAAGTTTTCCCTTTTCTTCCCTCTTTCTCCCTCACATACCACTTTAAAAAAAAAAATAGCCTATGTCCTATCTCTGTACCAAAATTCATCAAAATCGGTTTAGCTATTAAAGCGTGAAGAGGTAACAAACAAACAAACAAACATACAAACAAACTCACTTTCGCTTTTATAATATTAGTAAGGATGTGTCTGAATTCCCAACCCGTCTTGAGCAAGCGTGGTGATCAATGCTCGTGCTTTCTCTGTATAAGAGCGTTTGCCCAGCATTCAGAATCCCTGGCTGGAGGCCTTAATTCCAAGGCATCCACAGGAATAGCCTTGTGACATTCGCTCGTCGCCCTGCGAGCGAGGCCGAAGTTTTCAGGTGTTTATTGCGACAGGTGTACAAATAATAGCCACTACAGGTTTTTGATTTGACGACATGTTTGGCGCAGTGGCTGAGCGATCGACTGCTGCGCTGCGTGTCGCGGGTTCGATTCCCGCACGGAACAAATATTTGTATGACCTACAGATAGTTGTTTCGGATCTGGCTGTTTGTGTATGTAAGTTTATATGTTTGTAAACGCACCCACGATACAGGAGAAATTCCTAGTGTGGGGCAAGTTTTTTTTTTTAAAAACCCCAGGTGTTCCAACCCCTTTAACAGGGGTAAAAATACACAATAGGTTTGGTGAAACATCACAAACTGAACTGCACAATAACTGATTCAGAAACTGATTTTAGGACATTCGAAAATAGATACAGCTTATTAAAAAAATACAATAAACTAGCACGTGTGGCTGCTAGCCGTAATCCAAAAACGTAATGAGCCAAAAAAATACTTGAAGATGAAATGACAGAATGAAATTCGAAATATGAATATTTCTGGAGATCTGTCATACAGGTCCCGAACCCATTATAGACTCTACTAAAGCAGAACTTATTCCGCTGAGGGAAAGAGACAGAGCTATATAGGGTGTCTAGCACCATCTCTTTCTCACACAGAAATAAGAACTGCTATAAGATGTCATGGTAACCCTACAGCTCTCACAAAGGTTACAAATCTGATTTGACATAATATGACATGAACCAAAGAATCAAATGTAAGGTACATTTTGAGAGAAAATAAAAATCTTTTCTATTCTATTTAAAATGTAAAAATCAATGTTGATCCAAAAGGAAAGATGTTAAAACAGCAGAGGGTAAAATATCCACTCTGTTACAGCCTTATTAACCAGACGATAACCTCCTTGGTTGAACTGCGAGGTGCCCAGGTCTCTTTTAAGGTCCAGACAAAAATCTTGGTCAACTTACAAATGAGGACTATGCAGATGAGGGTCTGAAATGTTCTTTTTAAGAAAGCACCGATCATTTCTTATTCAAAAGAAAAAAAAATATCACTACTTGTTGTATTTAAACAAAACAACTTTAAGAATATTAAACAGTATTATTAGTAGTATATATATACAGGTTTTTTGGACTTTCAACAAGAAGTACCTACGCGTTCGATTAGTTTTCTTTCGACTTGTCCACCATCGCGGGCTGCGCAAGCGCACCAAAAGTCGCGTCCCCCCCCTCCCCTCTCCCCTCGCTCGCCCCAGTACTAATCCTATGTTTCTCTCTCCTACAGAAAGACGACGTGCGTCCCTACATCAGAGACAAATACAAACTGTTCAGCTACCTTCCACCTGACTAAGGACCATCCGCTTCTATTTATACACAAGAACCGTTCGGACATTTCGGAGAATCGCCGGTCACAGCAGAATTATCGAGGTATGACGTGTCAGTAAAAATTTTGTTAGCAGAAAGAAAAATTACCGGATGAAGTGAATAAAGAACAATAAGACTTATGTAAAAGGATAATGTGTGTTATTTATTTATTTATGTACACACAAAACACATATAATGGAAAAAATACATACAGACAAAAGAGCACATAGGTACTGCTTATTTCATAAAGAAATCTCTTCCAGCAGACCTGTGATAGGACAGTTTGATAAGACATGTATACGCTATGTTGAAGTTGGCTTCCAGTCTAACCAGGTGTAGTTGAATACCAGTATTTTACATGCAGCGACTGCCTATCTGACCTTTCAATAGCTAATATGATACTCCTTAGTAAGACTGGTTGTCAGACTTCTCAGCCATTGATTAGCTGTAACAACAGTTAAGTGTTCTTCTGGGACTGGTAACCTTTTAAATAACCTAAGGGTTACTTTAAATTATACTACTGGAAAAAATGAAGAGATAAAAAAAGAACCGAATTTTTGGTAAATTTTCAACAGGCTGTAACTTCGATAGAAATGATTGTACGCGAAATCCGGAAATAGGAAATTGTAGCTCCAAGTGTCTGGTATTTATAATATTATATACATATACATAAAAATAAAATTTACTTATTCAAGTTCTTGAAACCCACCTCTAAGTATCCGATCCTTATAGTGGTTAAGCAAAACACAATTTTTCCACGCCTGTAGACCAAAAAATAAACTAAAAAAGTTCTAATCCAAAAACCAGACACTTGGAGCTACAATTTACTTTTTTTTTATTTCCCGTACGACCATTTCTCTCAAAATTACGGCCTGTTGAAAAATTACCAAAATTTTGTCCCTTATTTTTTTCCAGTAGTATAATTTTTGACCGTCTCGTTCTGTAATATTGTCTTAAATATAAATAACTTGAAATATGAAGTATTTATGTAAAATGGTGCCGATTCTGATCAACTACCGGATTAAACTAGACTAATACTAAAATGACATCTAATTTTGTTCCACAATATTTTAGTTGTGATTAAAGATAGTCCGATTTAGCTTGATAGCCACGAACCACCAGAAATGGTGAAAAACGTCAATTTCAGAATAGCGAGATTGCGATTTTATCTAAAGGCCTATTCAGACCTATGCGGTATTCGCTACCGTCTGCGTCAGAGAAAACCCAGTGGGTATGTACCTCTACCCACAGCGGCAGCGAATATCGCTCAGGTCGCTCTAGCCGCGGTACTTGATACTAAATACCTGAGCGAAACCCGCGCGGTATGTACCTCTACCCACAGCGGCAGCGAATACCGCTTAGGTCTGAATAGGCCTTAAATTGTGTAACTAAACTATCTTTAATGCTGTCAAACTATAATATGGTTTTTGTCACTTTAATTTCAGAGGAGGAATCGTCGTTTGGCAGAAATAAACTGTATTAATGTGATTTTTAGAGTAGTTCTAGTTTAATTTGTGACGATAGAATTGGCACCACTGTCTATGAAATAAATACTTAAATATTTCATTAATATATAAATCCTTTTTACATAAGAAATGAAATGCATTCTCCAAAATGTACATACAGTTTTCAAATTAGTGATAATTATATATAAACAAAATTTTTCGATAAAATTCATAATTATTTCTAAAATTTTAGGAGATGATATTCTAAAGTATAGATTAATTTATTATTTAATGAGAAAAATAAAATGGAATCGGCATACTATTAGATTTTATTGATTTAGTCTTAGTATTTTTGACTTTTGGCTGTTGTAATAGGAACAATTTTTCTTTGACCAGTTAGAGATTGCCTCAACTTTTGTACGCGAAATGGTCTATAGCCAATCGAGAGTTGTCTATGCAATAAATAAATGGAAATGTCTATTTTCGATAAACTGTTGACCGCTATGTCAAAACTCGGCGCCGGTGACAAGCTACTATTACATTTAAAAGTCTGTCATGTAGTCATGACCGGCTGGACATATTTTGCCTTGTCATGTATACATGACTGGCAGTCAAAAGGTTAAAGGGGCGTTGATTTATTTTGGACTTTAAACGTTGAGCCAAGTGTCCATAATCGAACGAGTTTTATTAATATCTTCTTGGATTAATAAAACCGGTAAAGGCTGCTGTAGTATAGAACTAAATAAAAATCCTTCCCATTCCAACAGCCAGACTGTAATAATTTTAATGCATTTGATGAGAAATTAATAAAATAAAAAATCAAATGTTGTCAAATTGGGTTTACAAATCTGTGATTATGTTTTACTTTTTCAATTCGTTTAAATGTGCACTTTAAATCTTGTGTAGACATAGCCTTCATTTTTAAAATATATCCTTACTAATATTATAAAAGCGAAAGTGAGTTTGTTTGTTACGTCTTCACGCCTAAATGGCCAAACCGATTTTGATGAATTTTGGTACAGAGATAGTTGGGACCCTGGATGTGGTTTTAATTTCAATTCGATATCTCCATGAAGGACATGTGACTAAAAGAGTGTTGGATCTGAATGTTGATGGACGGAGAGCGAGAGGAAAGCCAAAGAAAAGATGGATGGATTGTGTAAGGAATGATATGAAGGAGAAAGGAGTAAATGATGCCGTGACCGTCTGACAGGGGAGAATGGAAGAAGAAAACGTGTTACGCCCCAAATAGAATTTGACAAGGGCAAGAAAATTATGAGTTTGGTTTCACTTTGTGGAAATAACCCGTTGTGGTGAAGAGATATGTCAGGTCAGCATAGTGGACAAACATTAATGAAATTATAGTAATTTTCTCAATGTTAAACTACAGATTCTCATACTACATTAATTGAGTTAGTATTATTTTTAATCTAAGCTATGTCTGCACACAGATTATTATTATAATTTTATAATAAGTATTTATATACACAAATATGGTAGGAAAATATAAAGATTGGTTTCAACTATGTGGGGTCGGCTTCTAGTCTAACCGGATGCAGCTGAATACCAATTTTTCAAGTTGAGCGACTGCCTATCTGACCTCCGGGCACTCGGAATCAGTCTTACCAAGAAATACTGATTCTGACTGCCCATAATGCCAAATATCAATTTATTTTTTTCCTATTTTCGTGTATATGATATACAAAATGAATTGTTTTATAACTTAAGCAATAAGTGTTTTTTTATATATATTATTTAATATATAAGCGAACTCGAATGAGGTGCTAAACATTTTTTTATTTTAAATTTTGTATGCAATAAGACTATATTTTTTGTATTTCTTTTTTTGTATGTGTGTATGATTTGAGGATGTGTGGAATAATTTTGATTGTTAAGAAACCTTTTTTTATTAAAGGTTTGTGGTTCGGTGCGAGTCGGAGCAGAAGCTCGTGGCTAAATAAATAGCAGCCGCTCGGGTCGATCTTTAGGTTAAGCCGCGCTTGCCTAGGTTGGTCTGTGGATGGGTGACCACCCGTTACATACCGAGTTTCCTCCGTGCCTCGGAAAGCACGTTAAGCCGTTGGTCCCGGCTGTCATTTGTAGATCTTTGACAGTCGTTACAGGTAGTCAGTGTTCCGAAAGTCTGACAACCAGTCTTACCAAGGGGTATCGTATTACCCAGAATTAACTGGGTTGTGGAGGTCAGATAGGCAGTCACTCCATGTAAAATACTGATATTCAGCTGCATCCGGTTAGACTGGAAGCCGACCCCAACATAGTTGGGAAAAGGCTAGGCAGATGATGGTTCGGTGCGAGTCGGGACTCGCGCATCGAAGGTTTCATATAAACTTGCTATACAAACCGCCATATCTTTTGTCTGTGTAGACTTAGAGGGTTGATTTTTTCACAGCTCGAAAGTACCACAGACATGAGTATATGGTTTTAATTTCAACTCGATACCTCCACGCGTTCCCGAGATAAAGAGTCTTGACAGACAGACGGATAACAAAGTGATCCCATAATTGGAACCCTACCTAAAAAAGAGTCTTGCAGAAACACAAAGAAGATTGGTGAGTTCTTAAGAGCCATTTCACAAAATGATTGCGCTCGAGTTTAGGCAAAAGAGTGCGTCATTGTTTATGTGTGCGTAGCGAGCCACACACGTGCAATATAAACAGTGTAACACGAGAGCAATCTTGAGCCGTAATCGTAATATGATTTGGTAAATTTTATTTTAGTATTGTATTAGTATTTATATGTTATTGTAATTTAGACTGATGTTCAAATTGATATTTTGACAAATTATATGCAAATATTTTCAAAATAACTATAGGGTTCGATTTCCCAAAGAACATTGATTATTTCTGAATAATTTTATTTTTATAATTACTATGTATTTGAACCAAAAAACACGTAAAAAAAACAAAATAAAAGTTAAAAATTGGTCTAAGAATTTATTTTTTTACTAATTAATGGTAATATAATTCAGGAATCTATTTCATTAAACGACGATTTAAATATATATCTGAACCTGTATGTATTTTGTTTAGTTTCATTTATAAGTATTATTGATAGATTTAGGACTCAGAAGTAGACTCTGCGGCAATTTTTCAGTAAAATGGTTGTGGGAGATGTGTCATTATAAATTAAACAAACCGATTTTAGTAAATGTGTTACATTAAACGACACTATAAACGATTAATCTATATTTTGTATTCATTCAATAAATTCTAGATATTACTTAGATGGTAATAGAGAAGCTCAAAGTCTTAAAAATTTGGGCGAAAATGTGAAATGGCTCTTAATCGGGCAGCTTGTGAATAAATTAATGATTTGTGAGTTGGCATCTAAGTAAGGAAAGCCTTATTACCCTTAGGGAGGTAGGAACAGTTGAAATGAATTGATCCTGGCGCCCATGGTGAAAAACACTTCATATTTCCGGGTTCCATTTCTAAATTGAACTTAGAAATACCAGTGTTTTTCTAACTAACATTCAAAAATAAAAAGGAATATTCCACACATTCTGAAATAAAAAATAATGTTTTGTAACAGTACTGTTTAAGGTTTTTTTTAATGTTTATTATTAATTAATGTACGTCCATTTTTTTATAATTATTATGTGTTTTAGTAGTTTAGCTATATTATGATAAAAACTATCTTTAGGCTGTATAAATTTCATGTCATCACCATGTTTTATAAAGTAAGAATAAAATAAAAATGATAATGTCTATGGTTGATAAAATATTGGTGTGTTAACTGCTATAAAAAATGTTCTTTTTTATATTTCGTTTTTGAAAGCACTAAATTAGGGGGAATATTTAAAAAAAATCTTAAAAAATATATTTTTAATTCCCGTATCGGGATTTGGATAATGTTTTGTAACTAATATCAATAATAATCATAGACATTTTTTAATATTAGAATTTGATCTGCAATGGGTTGCCCCAATTATGTTGGGATCTGCTTCCAGTCTAACCGGATGCAGTCTTACCAGTAGCGACTGCATATCTGACTTCCATAGTATTGTTAGGTAGTAGATAAAACACTTCCCATTGGTAAGACGGGCCGTTGACGTAACTGTTTCATTTTTATGTTTAAAACAAATATAGCTGTTAACATATCAATAATTTACTAAATAAAGCTAAAACATACTTCCTAAATTATACATAATTAATCAAAAATCAATTTATTCTTTCGAATACAAATTTTATATGGTCCAAGACGTATTGAAAATGACAGTGTTGTCAAATATTTGGTTTATAAATACTTTCATAGACCACAATAGAGAAATGGCCCAGTCTATAAAAACGCTTCAGTTTAGCCTAGCCAACTATGGTAAGGTTGTCTTCCAGTCTAACCGCATGATGTTGCATACAAGATAAGATATTATGACCCCCACAACCCTATTGTACACACGACGGCACATCAACTTATACAAAACCATTTTAACCTGATCTCTCTACTACGGTATGCGATCCGTAGTAGAGAGATCAGGTTATAATAGTATAGAATAGGTTGACCTACCGTCGTGTGTACATGGTTTCAGCATCATGCTGAGATAGAGGCCTTTTGGCAGGACTAATTTAATTGATTGTCTTTTTATATTGTTTTTTTTTATTAAGTACATTTTTTAATTGTCTTGTCCAGTGCCAGTCGAATAAAAAGTTTATCTTTCTAAAAATATGTATAAAATCTAACCAAATATTTGACTAGAATGTCAGTAATATAAATAATCAATTTATTTTATTTGTACAATTATATTCTTATTTTTTTATAAGTCTGATGTATTTGATCTGAAAGTAAAGGATAACGCTCATTTCTGCTAGTACTCAATGACAAAAACAGCTTTTGGGCACTGTACTGAAGGTCGAAAATCCGACAGCGGTCATTTAGGCATTGTTTTAAGTGTCACCTAGTCTTATTAAGGCGTAAGACAAGTCCAAATTGCCTATTCAGGTTCAACTAATATGGTGTCCCAGCTATGGCCTGAAAATGATCTAAAATTCTGGTACAAGTATTATAATTGTGAAAGGTTTGATTTTATTTTTTTAACGTATACTATACAGTAGCTAGACTAATAATGTTCTGTGGTTTTGGTCAATATTGGTAAGTAAATAAACTTTTCAAGTCCGTTGTCTTCTTAAATAAATATTTTTTAGGTTAGAGAGCATTTAAACAAAATCGTAATGAGATAATAATATGAATTAAGGATGTTAAAATCCGTAAAATAGTCCTACAGTGATAATGACCTACGTCTATAACTATTTTAGCCTTTTGAACGCGATTGTCACATATAAGTGACAAGCAAGCGCGTGCCCTGGACGCCAATGATACAAATATGTGACAAACATTAAGGTAAAAACGAGTTGACGTGGAAGGCATGCGCGTGCGTTTATGCTATGGCGCTCAAAAGGCTAAGATTTTTAACTTAACTTATATTCAATTTTTTTTTTTTCAAATTCAAAACATTTATTTTAATTAGACCATTACAGGCACTTTTGAATGTCATGAAAACAAAAAAGATGCTGCTACAGTCCCAGTCACAAGACATAATAACTTGTGAAAGTACTGTAGTTGCCCATGTATTCTTATACTAATATGATTCAACTAAACCGGCAATTTTAGTCTCCCAGGTGTCACGTGGTATCGGGGTTGTGGGTTGTTTGAAGGACACACCGAGGCCCCAGAACATAAAGGGCAAAAAAAGGAACATGGGTGGGTTTTAGTCAGTGGGATTCTCACACCCCCACCCCAGAGCGGGGGAAGATTTTTGATAGTTTCCCATCCGCGAAAAAAGTGTCCCATGCTAACTTCTACCTTTTACAATACCTAGTTTTAAACACCTACATTCACGCTTAGTACTAAAAATCAAAATCAAAAGTCATTTATTCAAATTAGGCTGATAATCAGCACTTTTTGAACGTCACATTACAAGAGACAGCCCACAAAAACGCCCTGCCCTTCGCCTCCACTCATTTGGGTCAGCAGAACCTTAAGAACACCATATGCTACGATTCTCACTTCTTACTCTCACGTTAGTTGCACTAATACTAAACGTTGGTCTAGTAGTTTGTAAGCGCGACTTTTGAGCTTGAGGTCTTGTGTTCGATTCCCGGGGTAGGAAAAGTGTTATTGGAGATTTATCCGGCTGATAGTAATCCTACTAATATCCTTACTAATATTATAAAAGCGAAAGTGAGTTTGTTTGTTTGTTTGTTACCTCTTCACGCTTTAATGGCTACACCGATTTTGATGAATTTTGATACAGAGATAGTTGGGAACCAGGAGACGAACATAGGCTATTTTTTTTAAAGTGGTATGTGAGGGAGAAAGAGGGAAGAAAAGGGAAAACTTAGCGTTGCTATTACAAATCAATAAGGCGCAAGGGGAACTGTGTTACCTCGAATTTAACGCGAGCGAAGCCGCGGGGAAAAAGCTAGTAATATTATAAACGCGAAAGTTTGTATGGATGTATAACTGTTTGTTACTGTTTCACGCAAAAACTACTGAATGGATTTTACAATAATATAGCTTTTACATCAGAATAACACATAGACTCTAATTAGAGTCAGATAAATTAGAGTAATTAGAGTCAGATTTCATAAAGATATATTGTAAATTCTATCACCGCGCGAGTGAAAGCGCGGGGCGCAGCTAGTAGGCTATATTACAAGGTATGATGGGACTTCAACATATCTTGCAAAACGGGGGTGTACTGTAATATCTTAATACACCTCTGCTTAGGAACACAAGACTGTTGATAACGTGGTTATATTTTTTGTGTCTTGTGTCCCGTATAAATAAACTTATTAATTCAATATCTTCCATGTTATCAATTTTGACCAAAACCACACCCAAACCCTAAGATTAAATCAACAATTTAAAATACATTGTAATATATTTAATAAAATAAAAAATAAATATTCATCAACTATTTCTACTTAACCCCTATATTAAATGGTATTTAAGATTTTAACTTCCAAATGTATTTGACAAGAAATTTAATACTACGAACTTCTGCAACGCAAGTAAAATGGAAATTTTTGGGATGACCAGTGAACCGGCAATATTTAAAACGAAAGTCTTAAAATTTTATCCCATTTCTATTTTGCATTTTTTTTTTAAAGTAATATTTATTTTTTGGCAACTACAAGAAACAGAGAGAAGTTTCAAGAAAAGTTTCCTATATTAGGAAATACTTTGGATTCAATCGTGGGCCGGTTTTTAATATCTTTTTATGATCGAAAGGGTCCCATGTCAATGTTATCTATATTGCTTCGGCAGTTTGTAAGTTATCTTTTATGAAACATATTTATTCTTCTAATGTATATGGATGATATGCTTATAACCTTTAGTAGCAATCTCAAACTCAAAGCATTTATTTCAATTAGACCATTAAAAGCACTTTTGAATGTCATAAAAACAAAAAAAAAGATGCTGCTACGGTCCCAGTCACAAGACATAATAACTTGTGAAAGTACTATAGTTGGTATTAAATGAATATTAAAGGTTGTATGGAAAATGAATACTCGATAAAAATTCGTGTGAGATACTATCATACCACAACTAAAAAGGATGAAATAAAAAACGATTTTGCAAAAAATAAAAAACTCATCTTCCATAAAAATTTGGGCACCAAGATGCTATGCCTAGTTTGGGGCCCACAGCTACTTCTACTTTGCTTTCTTCTAAATTGGCTTGTTGTATTTCAATGCTTGTATGTAACCTAACTAGTGTGTCAATAAAATTTATTATATCCTCACCCTCACTAATATTATAAAAGTGAAAGTGAGTTTGTTTGTTACCTCTTCACGCCTAAATGGCTAAACCGATTTTGATGAATTTAGGTACAGAGATAGTTGGGAATAAAAAAAGTGGGATATGAGGGAGAACGAGGGAAGAAAAGGGAAAACTTAGCGTTGCTATTACAAATCAATAAGGCGCAAGAGCGAAAATGCAGGTAGCAGGTACTGTGTTATAACGCAAGCGAAGCCGCGGGCAAATGCTGGTTTATTATAAAAGACGGAATATTAAAAGTTACAGACTTCCCGAAGTAAAGTTATTTTTCCATTTTTTAGTTTTTAATTCATGACATTCTTTTGAAACACATACTTATTTGTGTACATACATTTGGAAGTTAACATTTTAACTTCTAAACAAAAAGTTGTCTTCTTGTTCTTGTTTTATAATTTAACGATGTGGTCTCAGGATTGTATGCACGCCTGTTTATGATTCTGTATTGTCTATGATTTGATACTGATTGGTATTAGAAATGTATCTTCAAGCCAGATCTTTTAAGGGGGTCAGCAGATGGATTGTAATGATGGATGGATTGTGATGATGATAACTAGTTTTTCTAGTTAAGGCAACAGAACCCTCGTTTTGGTTTTTCCTGCAGTCGGTGAAATAGATGTTAAATTACCTTTACCTTTTTTTCTGTATGTATTTCTGTAATAGATGCCCAACTTAATCACGTATCATTATGGTATATTATGTATATACTGAAATGTACCGATTCATTTAAAATTTTAAGAAGTATGTCATTGGTAGATAGAACAGGGTTTCGAAAAAGTAGATCTTGGGTCTATTCAATTTGGCCACCCCTGATCTAGACTATTACAGCAAAAGATTATGGGGCACTATTGAATGTGTCATTCTTCGTTATTTAAATAAATCTCTCTCTACAACTGTTTGACATAGGCCTATCCCGAACATCGTAATTCATTATTCAGATCATTGTCTCTTAAGATTTAGTTTATTTAAGAGACAGGGTTCATAATTTTTAGTATGCATAGACTAATTTGTGTACCATAATTATCTTTGCTCAAAAACATGATAATATGCCCATAGTATTGTATTTTCTTTTATTTCAAACTGTTATCTGTGTCTATTATTTGGGTAAATAAACTATTTATTTATTTTATTTAATTGGGTATGACAAGTTGAAGAGTTAATTCTGCTTACCTTAAAAGACGGCTTGAAGATATAAAAATAACTACGCTATTGTTTTACAAGTTTTAAGTTAAGCAGTTTTTGTGAAACTGCTAATATTTTGTATTGTGCTTAAATCTAGTGAATTGTTATTGGTCATACGTATTCACGAATGTTTTTATATTTCATCCAAAACTTTTTGCAATGTGATTTTAATCCTCAAATTTTATTTTAAATGATTAATATATCAAAATTTTATGATTGTACTATTTGTAAATTATTTATTTTTTATAATATTTTTCGAATCATAAATGGGGTTGCCAGAAATCAAATATCTAGTATAATAGTGTAGATAAGTGAAAAATCAAAATTTTAATATAAGTAATTAGTAGTAATATAAATGTAAGGTATGTACCGATCAAATTGTTTTCAATCTTATTGTAGTTTAAGACGTAATCAAATGTTTAGTCTATTAAAAGTATTTAAAGAAAAAAATGTTTTTTGTTTTATTTATTCACGTCACGTCGTCCATGAGCTGCAGTTTTGAGACTTCCTTACCTCAAAAGGTAATAAAGCAATCCTTATAGGATTACTTTGTTGTGTATGTTTACACAAATCTACACTAATATTATAAAGAGAAAAGATTTGTTATTTTGTTTGTAATGGATATACTCCAAATCTACTGGACCGATTTTAACCAGTGTTTCACTAATAGGAAGCTACATTATCAGGAAGTAACATAGGCTATACAAGATCACGCTACTACCCACAGGAGCGGGGCAGCAACTAAAGAGGCGGGTGAAACCGCGCAAGAAAGCTAGTGCTTTATAAAAAAAAACATATAGGTATACAAAATATTTCCCCCCTTATCGCATCGGCCGCTCGATACGATCCCTCGCGAATAAGTAAAATTCGTCGTCCTCGTCACTCCTGACGATGCTAACACTGCTTCAGGAGAGCAGCAGGGAGACTAGCACCCTTCGAAAATTCAGACGCAAAGCACCGTCATTCCGTCCTCGCCGACGAGGCCCGTCGCGACGTCCCGGTAACTGGAGTGCGATTCACTAAGGCAAAACATCTTTACAACCAAGACATCATCGTTGAAACATCTGATGATAACAAATCGGTATTCTTTAAATAAAAACTCCGCGATCGTAACGCCTCAACGATGTCGACGGCGCGACATAGAACTAAAAATGGTCCCGAATGTATGAAAAACGGTATTCACAAACACAAATCATCCTCGCCTGCAACGACAACGGCGCCTTCGCCTTCGATTTTAACTGTCAAACCGTAAAGCTTGTAAATTGTAGATGTTTCCTTGGATGTAGAGTTGAAGACGATTAAAATGTAAGTAAAACTAGTTATTTTTTAAAGTAAAATTATTATAACTATTGATTTTTTTATCGTACTTAAATTAAATTCCTATTTATTGATTTCAGGGGCCATTCATGATGGTTGGTTCCATGTAGCAACCCTGAGCCTGGATCAAGAGAAGAATATTATAATGATCTGCATGCCACGGCAAGAAATACTGCAGAACGAACCATTGGCATACTTATAGGCCGTTTTAGGTGCCTTTTGGTTCGTCGTGTTCTTCACTATGATCCTGAGATGGTGGGAAAAATTATAAAAGCTTGTTGTGTGTTGCATAACATTTGCAATCAAGCTGGAGTTCCCCCAGTGGAATTACCAGCTCATTTACAGAGGCAAGAAGCGAGGGTGATCCGGTTATTATAACAAGGAAGCCAGAACTCTATGAGTGATTTGGACAGTGGACGTCTTGCTAGGACTCGTCTAATGGACTGTGGCGTGAACAAAATAGTTAATGAAGAAGTAGGTAAATACTAACAATAGACTTAACATATTACTAATTTAAGTTGTAATACAGTTTGATAAAAAATATAGTGTTAGTTAAATAGTAGTGTATATTGTTCATCATAAAATATAGAAAGTGAATGTTTTTTCTTATGTATTTTACCTAAAGATAAAATTAAGATAGCCTAACGAAATAGTATGTGCCTAGGCAAATTAATTTTAATATTATTAATTAATAAATAAAACAATCTTTTAACATATTAATAATCTAGGTTGTAACACAGTTTGTTTGTTAAAAAATATAGTCTTTGGTAAATAGTAGTGTATACTGTGTGTGTGTGTGTGTGTGTGTTAGTAGTGTATTATTATTGTTCATCATAAAATATAGAAAGTGAATGTTTTTTCTTATATATTTTACCTAAAGATAAAATTAGGATAGCCTAGTGAAATACCTAGAATGTACCTAGGAAAATTAATTTTAATATAATGAATTGATAAATAAAACAACCTTTAAACATACATTTTATTTTTACTTTTATTAAATCTCTAATTGCACTACTTATTCTATCTAGAGCCTGAGCTATAGCCTGATGGCTACTTGATGACTTATTGCTTGGGCAATCAAGAGCTCCGCTTGTGCTCGACGTTCTTCTATGGCTATGAAACACTCTGTGATGCTACCATCTCAGATTGATTTATTTCTAAGTTCTGATCTCCACAACCAAAACTTTCTCCTCCCATAACGGTTTGTATTTTGAACTCAATTTATTTCACTGAGTTCTGGAAAATCTTCAATGCCACCACCAGTGCGCCTGGCGGCTGCAATTAAGCTGGACTTCCTCTTCACTGCCCCTTTTTTGTCCTTCCAGTACTGCAATACAAGAATAAATTACATGATTTGATGTATTAAATAAATAGAAAACCTATTTGCTCGGTTTGGTTTAACTTTTTATTGCATTTTTAAATGCTTTTATAACTGCAATTCGAAGGCTTAAGTACATACTTGTAGTTTATACTAATTTAGTAAAAAAGAACATGCACAGGGTGCTGTCTATGTAAAAGTATACTATACCGTAGAAGGCTACCTAGTCAATGCAACAATACATATAATTACCAACCTTACAACACTGTTCCGATGTTTTCGTACACCAACTACCATCACTGGGGCTGTTGTTATTTCGGACCATGCCTGACGACGGCGAATGCGAGCATGGCCCATAGCCAACCATGGTTTGCTTTCTAAAAAGCTTACTAGCGTTTCCAGCTGATTCAACGAAGGAGCTGCGTTGCGAGACACTAAAAAATAAATATTTTGGTTACATAGATAGTAGTTCCAGAAACTGTGTTGTATATTTAAATAGGAATGTTATCGTGTACTTACTTTCGATAGACTTGGAACCAACTAAAACTCGGAACAAATAGAACGCCTTAGGGTAGGGGTGCAGCATTTTTTAACAGTCCACTTAATACCACTTGGAGCTTTGGAATTTCATAATTTGATAAAAAAAAAACTATAATCAAGATAAGATCAAGTTGAACCACTTCTGAAATAACACAGACTATACATAACCTACAATTACAAATGTCAAAGATTTGAATCATTATTTTCCAAATCGAAAATGATATAATTAATTTAATATTCGTTGCATAACAAATATTACGTGTTTTATACATACGTTTAGTGCATTTATAAAAATTTAAAATGACGAAATAACTTAAAAATAGGTTAGTCGAGATTTTCTCGATTATACACTAGATTAAATATAGCAACACTGTAAACATCGAACTCATCATCGTTGTTCAGCAGATCGTCGACGAGCACATGTAGCTTAGCGAATACGGTTTTTATCAACGTTGTTTTTAAAAGCGATATTTACGATGAAACATCCGTGAACTCGTCGTTGTTAACATCTATGATGTGTCTGTTAGTGAATCGCATAGCTGCCCCACCCGTCCCTTGCAAGAGCCAGCCCGCGCTGCTGAGCCAGTAAGTTAAAATAGTCCATAAATAATATCACTCAGATCCAGCCTGTCCCTTGCTGTCCCTCAGCGACGCCCTAAGCCGAGGCTTGTACCCCACAGGGGGTGCCCTTAGCGTGTAGTCGCTTAGTTTGTAAGTTTTTACCCTGGCTGGAGGTCTTAATTTTTAAGGCACCCACAGGATTCGCCCGGTTAAGCAGATGACAACCTCCTTGGTTGAACTGCGAGATGCCATTCTTAAAAAAAACAAAATATTGAAGTACCTAAGGAGAGGTAAAGTTCTTTGACTAGTTATTAGGATTAAGTACTTCAAAAATAAAAAAGAACCCTTATAGGGTCGCTATTGTCTGTCTATCAAGACCCTTTAACGCGTAGAGGATTAAAACCATAATAATATGCTCAAGTCTGTGGTCCCTTGAAAAAATCAACCCTCTATGTCTAAGCCAGTCAAAAGATATAGCCGTTTACGTCGCAAGTTTTTTTTTAAACATTGCCCCACACTAGGAGTTTCTCCTGTATCGTGGGCCCGTTTAGAAACATTTAAACTCGCAAACAGCCAGACCCGTAACAACTATACAAAATATACCGTGTGGGGATCGAAATCCAATCGATCGAATCGAAAGAGGGGGCTTTCTAGGCGGGATGAGATATCAGATTTGTACACACGACGACACATCAACCTATACAAAACCAGTTTATGCTGCTCTCTCAACAACGGATCGTACACCATAGATTTCAAGTACAATGAGAGATCCGTATAAACTGGTTTTGAATAGGTTGATCTGTCGTCGTGTGTACTTACTAAAACCCATCCTTTTTTTCCGGATGGGAAATCAATAATCATCTAATGACTTCCCCCGCTCTGGGCGGAGCGGGGGGGCATGTCAGACTTGTACTGACTAAAACCCACCCATGTTCCTTCTGTTGCCCTTCACGTTCCGGGGCCGCGGTATCTCTTTCGAACAACCCGCAACCCCGGCAGGCAGAGGCCCTGGCAAGCCCCTCTGCTTTGCTGACTCTCTTTGAGGCGCGCGTGAAACACGAACGCGCCGTCGACACGGCCTGTCGTCAATAGACGGACGGACGGTGAGCTACCCATTGCTCACCGTCCACAGGCCCGCATCTACGGTGGCCGGGAGTCGTCTCGCGGCGCCCGGCGCCCTGGGCGTCTCCCGCGGCGGCTGGGTTGGGCAGATGTTCTCTCCCTCAACCGCCCGGCCACCTCCTTTGCTAGCATTACTGCTTCGCAGAAGGTGGTGACCGCTTCCCATTCCCTCTCGCTCCGGACCAGGGCTGGACGCGAGAGATCGCCGCCGCCGATCGCCTCTACGAGGGCACGGCGGTGCTCCGCCCAAGCTGGGCAGACCGCCACTGTGTGCTCCACCGTGTCCTCCGGGCGATCGTCACAATGGTGACACCCGGGCGCTTCCTCCCGCCCGATGATGTGCAGGAACCTCCCGAAACTTCCGTGTCCGGTGAGGACCTGCGTCAGGCGGTAGGTGTGGACGCCATGACGCCTCTCCAGCCACTCCTCAAAGAGGGGACTTACCGCCACTATTGTGGCGTGCCCTTAAAACCCATCCTTGCTCCTTCTTTTGCCAACTCGCAGCTCCGGTCTAACGAGCCCCTCAGATTTGCTGGCATCTCTTTGAGGCTCGTGTGGAACATGAACGCGTTGTCGACACGGCTGTTACGGAGTCCAGTTGCTGGCAAAAGGCTGTCGGAAATACAGTGCTTAATTTCAAACTAGCTTTTGCCCGCGGCTTCGCTCGCGTTAAATTCGGGGTAACACAGTTCCCCTTTCCTGATTTACAGGTATCTGCTACCTGTAGTTTTTGCCCTTGCGCCTTATTTATTGTATTAACAATGCTAAGTTTTCCCTTTTCTTCCCTCGTGCTATCATTTCTCAATTTAAAAAAAAAATAGCCATCCGTCTCCAGTGTCCCAACTATCTCTGTAGGTACCAAAATTCATCAAAATCGGTTTAGCCATTTAGGCGTGAAGACGTAACAAACAAACTCACTTTCGCCTTTATAATATTAGTAAGGATTGTATGATAGGCAGAGTTCATGGTGCTCAAAACAATTATATACCTATTAATTTATTCAGGAAAATGTGTACAGTCAAAATTCTTTAGCTAATCTAAAATTCGTGCAATTAAATACCCAAAGATATCCATCAAAGTTATCTTTAAATTGTATAATAAAAAAAATATGTTCAGATTGTATCTACAATTTTATTCGACGATAACATCAATCTTTTTCTGACTAATTAATTGAATTACACAATTTATTTTCAAATACGTAATGATTCGGGTAGAAGATAATGGGCCTAAAACGTGCCTTTGATTTGCAATAAATTAAAATAACATGATTTCACTTTTTGAAGATTTGTATCGCTGTTATAATCTTTGTAATGTTGGCGTAATATTCATAATTATATTCACAGCCAAGGGTGGGACCTTGATGGGCTGTTAGCATTGAAAAATGCATAAGTATTTCCTGAAGATTTTATTGATCGATTTTAGTGTGTCCAGTGGCTGATAGTAGCGATTGGATTTCGATCCCCGCACGGAACAAATATTCGTATAAACGAGTTGAGTTAAAAGGAGAAATCCCGAGTGTAAGGCAAAGTTAAAAAACCAACCAAGTGTGCGTCGAACTCGCGCACAGGGTTCCGTATAAACTTGCGACATAAACTGCTACATTTTTTTGACTGCGTAGGCCTAAAAAGCCGAGATTACAGCTTCAAGGCACCACAGACTTAAGTATATGTTTTTAATTTCAACTCGATACCTCTACGCGTTCTCGAGATAAAGGGTTTTGACAGAAAAAACTTATCACTTATTGCATACCTAGGTAAGTAATATCAAACTGACCGTGCTGGTACAGAAAGTACAAAGAACTAGTTCTGTCCAATTTAGAGAAAATTTGGAAGAACATGCATCAGACGGAGTAGGTACCGAATTGTGATTGGTCTGCTTTTTTTTAAATGGCATATCGCAGTTCAACCTTTGAGGTCGTTATCTGCTTATCCGGGCTAACCTGCGAATGCCTTGCAATAAAGGCCTCCAGCCAGGGGCATAAAACATATAAATAAGCGACTGCACGCTAAGGGCACACCCTGCGTTGTACGCGGGTATCGGCTTAGGTCGTCGCCGGGGCAGCAAAGACAGCAAAGGGAGAGGCTGGATCTGAGTTCCATTGTTTGGGGGATTTTAGTTTACTGGCTCTGCAACACGGGCTGGCTCGAGCAAAGGGAGGGGGGAGGGGGGGGGAAGTCTGCACTGGTGTTCTCGATCTTATTATAGGGTGCTGGAACGGGGGATGCATGTTGTTTGAAAGAGATACTGCGACTTCGGAACACGGCAAAAGAAGGAACATGGATGGGTTTTAGACAGTTCAAGCAAGTTCAAGTCGGACACTCACTTACGCTCAGAGCTGGAGGAGTTATTAGATGGTTTCACATCCGAAAAAGAATGCTGTAGAAGTTTCGTTTTCAATCAATCTCAGAAAAAAATAAGCCATCGAGGAGATATTATAGTGCAGACGTTTGTGGGCACGCACAGGTGCACTCCCTGTTCCCTCACTCTCATAGTCCGATGGAACGGCAATCCGACACGACCAGAGAGAGATCAGGCGCAGGACCAACAACTTAAGGCGACATTAACTGCGTCTAACCGTGACAGTAGTCAGCCATACACTGCCGCCCGTCGCCCGCCAGAGCCCCGCTTCAACGCGCACCAAGATTCTTCGAAAAAACAACCCACCTTGATTTATCAAACACAATACAAATAAAAGCCGTATACTAAAATATGGGTCATTAAATTGTCTTTTATATGATTAAAGTTTCATGTAAATACGCCCCATAGTTTTTGCGTGATTATCGTTTTTTTGTCCACGTTAGACAATACTTTACAAATTAATTACACTATGTTATTAAAATATAATTTCACATTTTCACATATCAAATTATGTATAAAATTGTCTAGTATAACATATATTTTTATCAAAGAAATAAGACTACATACAAGTTTAGACGTGATGTTCAATATAAAATCATTAAAAGTCGTTTATCTGCGCCTTAACGTGCTTTCCGAGGCATGGAGGTATCGTACGACCAACTTCCAAACTCCTTGTTGTCAGTCACCAAGGAATTCTTAATGGATAATCGCAGTAACATTTTTTGTCCGTTCTGGGAACCGCGTCCCCTAGATCAATTTTATTCCAGGCTTTAATTTATTTACTAGCTTCCGTCCGCGACTTTACTTTGGGCTAACGCTAACTTTAACCCACGTGATGATTGAAATAATAAAAACTTTCTTTCCCCTTTTCTTCCCTCTTACTTCCCTATTTCTCACTTTCTTTAGGGTCCCAACTATCTCTGTGCCAAAATTTATTAAAATCGGTTTGACAAACAAATAAACAAAGTGTCGCTTTTATAATATTAGTAAGGATTTATTTATTATAACTTTATGCACATGTATAAAAACACTGTACAAAGGCGGGCTTAATGCCTTTTGCATTTTATACCAGTCTACCTTAGGGTGATGCTTTCAAAATCAAGATGTCAGCAAAGCAGAGGGGCTTGCCAGAGCCTCCGCCTGCCGGGGTTTCGGGTTGTTCGAAAGAGATACCGCGGCCCCGGAACATAAAGGGCAACAGAAAGAACATGGCTGGGTTTTAGTCAGTAAGAGTCTGACACGCCCCCCCCGCTCCGGCCAGAGCGGGGGAAGTTATTTGATGATTTCCCACCCGAAAAAAAAGACGTAACAAACAAATAAACAAACTGTCGCTTTTATAATAGGTATTAGTAAGGATTTATTTATTAAAACTTTATGCACATGTATAAAAACACTGTAGGTACAAAGGCGGACTTAATGCCTTGGGCATTTTATACCAGTCTACCTTAGGGTGATGCTTTTCGTTTTCGTTCGAAACTCGTGCGTGAAACGGGATGTCGTGTCACGCACGTGATAAAAACGATAAAAATCTTTGTTATTGTTTCAAAATAAGTTGTTTACAGGAAAGTCCAGACATTGATTAAAATTCATAGAATCTATGAATAATATGCACTATTACTAAATCTTTATTTTGATGAATGCATGAAAATGTAAATAAAAACAGATTTTAATCACACAATCTAACTGCGCATGATCATCTATTTTTATGTTTTCATGATACGGAGGGACGATCGACACGTCATATTGTATCTACAACCAAGTGCTTATGATAGACCCAAAAGGGTAGGCAGTGGATACTTCTTTGACATGGAAATTAAGCCAGTTAGGTATGTTGTTATATCTATAGATAGGAGCTTACTGTCATCACCCGTGCAGAAATCTAGGCTCCGAGAATGGTGAGATTTTTACTAAAGGAAGAATCGACCTGTGAATTCGAAACCTTCCCAACACACGCTAAGTACTAGTGCTATGCAAGGGGAGTTTGCTCTCCGCGGGAACGACTCAAGACCACCCTCCGTCCGTCTAGTGATGAAGGGCCGCGTCGACGGCGCGTTCGTGTTCCACGCACCTCAAAGAGGTGTCAGAAAATCAGGGGCCCGTCAGGGCCACTACCTGCCGGGCTGCGGGTTGGCACACTAGAGATACCGCGGCCACGGAACACAAAGGGCAAAAAAGAGAGATGGATGGGTTTATTCTGACACAAAGTGAGAGGGGGAGTTTGCTGGTTTCATAATTCTAGCTATAGAGATTGAACGACTTCGTTCGAAGATTTTCTCATGTCCGAATGAGCTGTGTGGAGTCCAGTGCATCCTGCCTATAATAACTTACGGGGCTGAAACGTGGATACTCACTGTAAGGTTGCTCCATTAATTTTCAGGTCTCAGCAAGCTATGGAACGGGTTATGTTAAGAGTGTGTCCTTGGGTTCGCCTTCCGGGGTTGCGGGTTGTTCGAAAGAGATACCACGGTCCCGGAACATAAAGGGCAATAGAAGGAACATGGGTGGGTTTTAGTCAGTACAAGTCTGACACTCCCCCCCGCTCCGCCCAGAGCGGGGAAAGTTATTTGATGATTTCCCACCACAAAAAAAAAAAAAGTGTTCGCCTTCGGAATGAGGTTATACGAAATAGAGTTGTCGACATTGGTAGGGCCCAGAATTTATAAATAAGATAAACATACTTTATTTTGCAATTATGGGTGCAGGCAATGGTGGTAATTAAGGAAAACAGGATCAGACATATTTTACCTGTTGGCAACTTTGGCACAAACACTTTACACAAACTAAAAAATGCACAAACAAAACACCTTTATAAAAAAACCGGCCAAGAGCGTGTCGGGCCACGCTCAATGTAGGGTTCCGTAGTTTCCCGTCCGTCACAATAAGTGTTCCCACTTATGAGTTTAAAGGTAGAGGAGGAAATTATTTTGTACAACTTTTTGTCTTTTTTGTACAAAAACTGTTGTGTCAATCAAGTTCAAAATGATTTTCCTAGAAAGTCCTTATAAAGTTCTACTTTTCAGATTTTTTTCATATTTTCTAAACTTATGGTTCAAAAGTTAGAGGGGGGGGGACACATTGTTTTTTACTTTTGGAGCGATTATTTCCGAAATTATAGACATTATCAAAAAATGATTTTAGTAAACCCTTATTCATTTTTAAATACCTTTCCAACAATATATCACACGTTAGGGTTGAAATTAAAAAAAAAATCACTTCCCACTTTACATATAGGGTGGCTACCCTACTAAAACATTTTTTTCCAATTTTTATTTTACCACTTTGTCGGCGTGATTGATATACATATTGGTACCAAATTTCAGCTTTCTAGTGCTAACGGTCACAGAGATTAAGCGAGGACGGACGGACGGACGGACGGACAGACAGACATGGCGAAACTATAAGGGTTCCTAGTTGACTACGGAACCCTAAAAACGGGGTACCTAATTACCTACATCGGCTTAAACTTGAAATTCCTTTTCAGTTAAAAAATCATTTACACTGTAATTATGCTTTAGGGGCTAGAAATTTACGAAGCGTTCTTTTTAGGGTTCCGTAGTCAACTAGGAACCCTTATAGTTTCGCCATGTCTGTCTGTCCGTCCGTCCGTCCTCGCTTAATCTTTGTGACCGTTTGCACTAGAAAGCTGAAATTTGGTACCAATATGTATATCAATCACGCCGACAAAGTGGTAAAATAAAAATTGGAAAAAAATGTTTTATTAGGGTAGCCACCCTATATGTAAAGTGGGAAGTGTTTTTTTTTAATTTCAACCCTAACGTGTGATATATTGTTGGAAAGGTATTTAAAAATGAATAGGGGTTTACTAAAATCATTTTTTGATAATGTCTATAATTTCGGAAATAATCGCTCCAAAAGTAAAAAACAATGTGCCCCCCCCCCTCTAACTTTTGAACCATAAGTTTAGAAAATATGAAAAATATCTGAAAAGTAGAACTTTATAAGGACTTTCTAGGAAAATCATTTTGAACTTCATTGACACAACAGTTTTTGTACAAAAAAGACAAAAAGTTGTACAAAATAATTTCCTCCTCCGCCTTTAAACTCATAAGTGGGAACACTTATTGTGACGGACGGGAAACTACGGAACCGTACACTGAGCGTGGCCCGACACGCTCTTGGCCGGTTTTTTTAATTTTACTAACGGCAGTTCCAGAGTTCCTTTCAATTTTTAGGTAATTTGTTGTATATAGCCGGTGCCATACAAAAGACACTTTTGTGCATTAGTGTAGTCTTATCGATGTGAAGACATAGCAAGTTGTTGTCGCGGCTATTACGTGGAAATGCGTCGTCCATACGTTTAAAAAGAACTTATATGCTGAAGTAAGTTGGGCTGACCATATTAGCCGTAGAACCAATGACCGTTGGGGTACACGTGTTTTTGAGTGGAGGCAGCGAAACGCCAAGCTTCTGGTGGGACGCTCTTAGGCTTTGCGTAACGACGATCCTGGAAGGATAGCAACTGGAGTGGCGTGCGATTGAAAATACTCAATACTCAATATCTTTTTTGCATTATCTGTGTACTTAGGTGGTAGTTTTTTTATAATAATGAGATTATTATGGACCCTGTAGGGCACAGCAATGGTGTAGAGGAAAAAAAAAAAAAGTCTAGGTCCAGCAGTATGCAGCAAAGCAACATTGTAAAACCAAATCCTTACTAATATTATAAAAGCGAAAGTGAGTTTGTTTGTTACGTCTTCACGCCTAAATATCTAAACCGATTTTAATGAATTTTGGTACAGAGATAGTTGAGACCCTGGAGACGGACATAGGTTGTTTTTTTTAATTTGAGAAATGAGGGAGAAAGAGGCAAAGAAAGGGAAAACTTAGCTTTGCTATTACAATAAATAAGGCGCAAGGGCAAAAACTACAGGTAGCAGGTACCTACCTGCAAATCAAGAAAGGGGGACTGTGTTACCCCGAATTTAATGCGAGCGAAGCCGCGAGCAAAGGCTAGTGATTTATAAAGAGTAATCGTGGAGTTTCTTGCCGGTTTTTCTCCATAGGAAACGAAACGACCAACTCCAACCGTGCACCTTTTCTCGACGTTATATAAGTGCCCATGTAGGCCTAGAAATATTTTGATTTTGAGTGGACTGCTGTATTCTGATAATGGAGCTCTGAAACAGCAAGAAAGTGTCCTGAGAGACCTCGTTGAGAGAATAGATGTCGAGACGAGTTGTAACTGGTCAATTGATTGAAGAACATGAAAGAATTTTAACCTCTCAAGGATCGCCATTATTTACGTCAACTATCCGTCAAGCACCGGCGGTCGGGCTCTTATCGTAAGCGTAATCTAATTTTAAGACTTATGTTTACTACAAGTACAGTTTTAAATCGGTCGGGGCTTGGTGGCACAAATTTGTGCCAGCGGGGCTCAAGCGCAGGCCACACCGCCGGGCGGGCTAGGCGGGTGGGCGAAGCGAACGAAGGAAACTATACAAACTACGCGAAATATTGGCGAGCTAAACTATGGGGTTCACACCGAAAACTACGGACAGACGAGCGACGGGCGGAGCGCGCGGAGCGGGCTAAGCGGGGGTAGCGGGGGGCGCGGATGGGAGATCGAGAGGTTTCGGCATTCTATCTGTCCATTGTCATTTGCAATTTCACAAACGTAAACACTACACTGCTATTCGAAAGACGAGCGTCGACTAGTCTACTCGAAACGGGGAGGACGGGCGAACGAACCGGGCGAGCGGGCTGGCGGGCGAGCTAAGCTAGCGAAGCGCGGGCGCGCCAACGAGGTGAACGAGTAGCTTCGCTGGAATCGTCGGATATTTCGTTAGCTTAGCTCGTTAGGTTAGTCGGTAGCTCGCGGTGTGAACCGAAGTATGTAAAGAGGTGAAACGATGTTCACCCGCCTAGCCCGCCCGCCCGCTAGCTGGCGGTGTGGCCTGCGCTTCAACGGTAATACTTGTTTACTGACACGTTTTTGTACCGCTGGGGCTCTAGAGATTAAAGTCATGGGAGAACGCAGGGTAACATGAACGTAGGTAGGTCACTAGGCGATTGACTATAAACATTTATAACATTCAATAACAATTAGGTAATTCCTATTTATTGCTGTTTTCCGTTAATAAATAGCTAATGTCCGATAAATCTGTTAATCTAATACTTCGAACTCTATGATAATTGATAAGAAATCAAATACTTTATGATAGACACGTCACGTTAAAACATGTTGGTCATTCAATTATTTTTGTTTTTTTTTTCATTCTATACTATCGTGATTGGCAGCTATATTCCAGCCAGTACTGATGGTATGCAAGGTTTAAACTGACCAAGCATTCTGTCTGTACCTACATCACACTAAGATAATCAAAATCAAAAGTCAAAATTTTATTCAAATTACGCTGATAATCATTTAAGACATTTTTGAACGGCAACATTACAAAAGACAGTCCCCCCAAAACGCCCGCCCTTCGCCACTTCCTAGTGTTTTTGCTGGGAAGAAGAAGTGACGGAACAAACTCCTTAGTAACACATCAGGGGCCTTAGTCTGCTATTACAATAGTGTCAGAATGGTCGATCACTGATCGCATAATGGTTGATTTTGACATCTACTACATACTAAACTTGTCAAAATCAACCATTATGCGATCAGTGATCGACCATTCTGACACCATTGTAATAGCAGACTAAGGCCCCTGGCCCGCAGAAGGGCCCGCCACTGTCACTGCGTTGTGACAGTGTGTGTGGTTGTTTGAAAGAGATACCGCGGCCTCGGAACGCTTACCGCGGGAAGACAGGCACGGTAGAAAGAAAGAAAGAAAGAAAATTGCGTTTATTCAGCATTATTAAAAATAAAAACACAGGGACACGTTAACATTAAATGAAATAAAATAAATAATGCCAAAAGGGCCTCAGCTCAGCATAATGCCAGATGGCAACACGAGGCCGCCACCTGACGCTGATTTTCAGCTGCTGCCCACGAGTGCCATACGCTCGAAAACATAACCAAACACATAGGTATAAAAGTCACAGTTGACAACAGTAATAAAATTGAATAATAAAATAAAAACAATATGAGCAATATGGCAAATATGGCAGGAGCACGCGACCCGCCGCGCCGCCCGCCAAACGCCAGTGTCATTTTTTCAGTACCAAATTATACACCTACTAGCTGGAAGCCGCAGCTTCGCCGGCGTGATATCTAAAAAAAACATCCTGTGTTATTCCAGACTATAATCTACCTCTGTGCCAAATTTCATCAAGTACCGTTCTGCCGTTTTACGTGAAAGAGTAACAAACATTGAAAAGCATTTCTTTATTTAAAATTAGATTAAAAGAGCATTACCTTTCCTCCCAGTTGTGAATATTTATAATATTGTATTTACATATCTGTTTATGTATTTTTGTGTTATGTATGTAATACAGTTAAATATTATTATGCTTATATGTGTACTTATATTTAGGTTAAGACATTCTTATTTTAGTTACTATTCTCTTCCTGTTCTCACACACTATTGTCTACGTTTCTTTCTTCATATTTCCTCTCGCAGGCCTGCTGGTAGAAATTTCTTTAGAAATAAGCTGTGCCTTTGTACTCTTTGTTTTTTATGATGTTTTCCTGTGTTTTTTCTTGTGTGTACATAAATTATTAAATAAATAAATAAAATAAATAAACATCCATACATCCATTCATCTTCACAAACATTCGCATTTGTTATATTACTGTGTAGCTTTTGCCCGCGGCTTCGCACGTGTTAAATTCGGGGTAACACAGTTCCCCTTTCCTGATTTACAGGTACCTGCAACCTGTAGTTTTTGCCCTTGCGCGTTATTTATTGTAATAGCAATGCTAAGTTTTCCCTTTTCTTCCCTCTTTCTCCCTCATATCTATTTTTTTTAAATTAGCCTATTTCCGTCTCCAGGGTCTCAACTATCTCTGTACCAAAATTCATCAAAATCGGTTTAGCCATTTAGGCGTGAAGACGTAACAAACAAACCAAAAAACTCACTTTCGCTTTTATATTATTAGTAAGTATAATATTAGTACCTAAGGATTTTAATACAGTCCACGTACAGTTTTATTGAAAAGGCTATCATTCCATCCCCAACAGTACCTAGAACTCTTTGTTTGTTCGCGTCCTGATTCCTGAAGTCTCTATCTGTCTACAGCTCTTAGATAAAAATAAGATTTTAAGCCCTTTTCATTTGTTTTCCTCATTGGCTATCTTTGCGGATTTATTGTACATACTTTACCATTTTGATACTTGAACATATTTTCTACTAGCTATTGCCCGCGACCTCGCTCGCGTTAAATTCGGGGTAACACAGTTCTCCTTCCACATTTGCAGGTACCTGCTACCTGTAGTTTTTAACCTTGCGCCTTATGTATTGTAATAGCAAAGCAAAGTTTTCCCTTTTCTCCCTCATTTCTCACTTTTTTTTTAAATTAGCCTATGCCCGTCTCCAGGGTCACAATCTCAACTATCTTTGTACCAAAATTAATCAAAATCGGTTAAGCCATTTAGGCGTGAAAACGTTACAAACAAACTCACTTTCGCTTTTATAATAGATACTAGTTTGTAAATAATATACATTGATAAAGTTTGGAAGTTGGCTGTTGGCTAATCTCTGCTGAGATCGACCGCCGTGGCCGAAAATGATCAGGAAAATCTCTAATCTTTTCACAGAATACGATTTTAATCTAGGAAACTAAGTAATATAATTAAATAGAATGGTCTAGCACTCCCTGATGGTATTATACATATAAGACCTTTTAAGTTCAGGAGGCCATGAGGATCGCCGGCGGGTTCCAAATTTTAATTTAAAGTAAAAGAAATGTCTTGCACGGTTTCAACCGCGTCTAAGGTTACTGCCCTCGTTCCCGTGGGTGGTAGCGTGGTGCTGTGAAAAATAACGGTTTGATGAGATTTTAAACAAACTATATCATATTAATGTTCCCAAGGCTAAAAGTACCATGTCTTAATTGCTGAAATGATCGCACTTGATAATGAGGCAGTGAATATAGTAGAAAGGGCTGGTTAGAATAATAAATATAATATATAGAATCCTTAACTTTTCTAATACAGGAGATGAACATATACGTAATTAATCGTTTTGTTTTTCATTTTACCAATTATTTCCATAGACTTAACACAATATTTTACAGTAATATATTATTTTGTTAATATGCCATAGTTTATTCATTTCTGCAAAATTTTCAAGAGTCTTTATTTTATTGACGTCGAAGATTTATTACTGACATTTTGTATTCATACATACTTAGGGAAGGTTCATATCTGACGTAAAATACGCCGAGCGTATCATCAGTCGCGTCTATTCGGTCGACGACGCACTAACGTATCATCGGTTGAGTGTGAACGGTCAAGTGTTTTTCTATACATTTGTCTGTTCTGGCGTTACGCGACCGATAATACGCGACGCATGTTCCGTCAGATCACACTGAATACAGAACAATAAAAGACAGAAACAGACAATAGGTACACAAAGGTAATGCTTATTTTTATATAAATCTCTTTCAGCATACCTGCGAAAGGAGAGTAAATAAAAAGAGATGTAGACACAGTACGTAAAAGACTGAGACTTTTACTGACTAAAACTCACATAATATGTAGGGTTACCATGACATCTTATAGCAGTTCTTATTCCTGTGTGAGAAAGAGATGGTGCTAGACACCCTGTATAGCTCTGTCTCTTCCCCTCAGTTGAATAAGTTCTGCTTTAAGACGTCATGGTAGGGTAGCTGTTCTTTCTTTTGCCTTTTATGTTCCGGAGCCGCGGTATCTCCCGTTATAACCCGCAACCCCGGCAGGTGGTGGTCCTGGCATGCCCCTGCTTTGCTGACATCTCGTTGAGGCGCGTGTGTAACACAAACGAACCGTCGACGCCTGTCGTCCCTGGATAGATGGAAGGTGAGCTACCCATTGCTCACCATCAACAGACCCGCATCTACGGTGGCCGGGAGTCAACTCGCGGGTGACCACCCATTAAATACAGAGTTTGCCCCTTGCCTCGGAAAGCACGTTAAGGTGTTGGTAAGAAGAATTCTTAACGGTTTGGAACCGGCTGTCCAAATTATCTCCGCGAGATGGATGGACTCCCTCTCAAAGAGAAAAGGACACTGATTGTGATAAGCGTGATTAATATTGATAAGTATGATGAGGAGGAGCTCGTTGCTAAATAGACTCTGACTGGGTGATCACCCATTATGTACCGAGCTTCCTCCGTACCTGGAAAAACATCTTAAGCCTTCTCCTGTGGCGGCTGGGTTGGTTTGAGATTCTCTCCCTCAAACGCCCGGCCACCTTCGCTAGCATAACTGCTCGTGAAAACCTACTTGCAAAATAAACATCATTAGTTTTTTTCATTTAATCCTGAAATGCGTAATGACTTTTAAAATACCCATGTTCTGAAACACACCTGAGGAAATTCTAGTTACGAAGATAATGGAGGTCAAAGGTTTTAATTTCGTTGAGCTCCTTGGGTTATGAGTCGAGCTACACGATAACTGACAAATGCTTGCACTGACTGAACAGGTCTACTCAATCTGTGTGGTGCTTTCTTAAAAAGACCACTTCAGACACTAATCTGCATAGTCCTCATGTACCTAAGTTGACCAAGATTTTTTGTCTGGACTTTAAAAGAGACTATGACCTCTGAGTTTGTTTCGGCTGTTTCTTCTCAGAGTAGTCGGGTACGAAACACCGGCCTCATCTAGTTTTTAAAAAAAGACGTGTAAAAGTGTTTGTGAAAACCTACTTGCAAAATAAAAATCATTTATCATTATCATTTTAATGTTATAAGTACTTATAACTTTACTGTAATTACACCCCACGACCCCCGAGATACTATTCAATACATCCATCGGCCTGTGGACGGTGAGCAAAGGCTAGCTCACCGTCCGTCCGTCTTATTGACGACAGGCAGTGTCAACGGCGCGTTAGTGTTCCACGCGCGCCTCAAAGAGATGTCAGCAAAGCAGAGGGGCTTGCCAGGGCCTCCGCCTACCGGGGTTGCGGGTTGTTCGAAAGAGATACCGCGGCCCCGGGACGTAAAGGGTAATAGAAGGAACATGGGTGGGTTTTAGCCAGCACAAGCCTAACACTCCCCGCCGCTCCGCCTAGAGCGGGGGAAGTTATTTGATGATTTCCCATCCGCAAAAAAATGCATCCATCAACACAGGAAGGACAATATTTTAAGTGCGTTCCCTTAAATATGTGTTAGATACGATCATACCATTACTAAAAAGGGCTGAAATAAAAAACTTTTTACCTAAAAATGTCAGGTATGATTTTTAGTAGGTATTTAAAGAAATCTTTCCCACTCACAACCCACCTAAATAATATTCGCCGCATATTTTCTCGACATCCGTGTGTCACTAGCAGGATTCAGCAGAATACCAGCGTCAGGTAATTTACCTGGCATTATGCTGAGCTGGACTACTTTTTGGTGCAATTTTGAGACACACACCGCCCAGTAGTGGGCGACCTTAATAAATATATGTGATGTGTCTAAATGCCTATGGGTCGATCTAACTTAGTCTTCCTTACTTTTTTTTAATGTGTTCCTTTTTTTTCTGCGTGATGATTTGTATTAATTCCTGTATTGTGTCTTTTGTTGCATCAAATAAATGATTTATCTATCTATCTATCAGGTTGTTGGTGACGAAGTCAGTAACTGCCGAAAGTTATTTTCCACTATTCTTTTTTATTGCGAAATAGCTAACCTATATTTCATTTTTGTTGTTGTAAATAAACAATTTCTCGACCTTAAGGGCAGACTTGATGCCGTTGACATTTTATCAACACAACATAGCGATATCAACGATTGTATTTTTATTAATCTTTTTCCGACTATATTCTTCCTTCTTTGATAATTACCTGCACAAACGTAATGACAGCTCAATTAAAAAACAAAAACCTTTACTACAAACAAAATAAAGCTCAGTTTTGTGTGTGTTTACAGTTTTTTGATGGCAAAATCTATCCTGATTAATTTGTTAGCTTGTTTCTATAAAAGTAATGGCGGTTTTTGATAATTAGACAGTAGAACACAGCATTTGACTGTTTAGGAGTCTGTCCCAGTCCATACAGTGCTACACCGTGAAAAAAAAACCAAGTGATTTTTTTAAATTATATTTTATTGTGCAGACATCGAATTTTTTTAAAATGATCGGTGAGTTCTTTTCTTACTCTTATTTTTTAAAGGAGGTACCTATAGGGGACACATTTTCTTTTTTTTTTTTAATCTTTGCCCCACACTTGGATTTCTCCTGTATCGTGGGTGCGTTTACAAACATTAAACTCACATAGGTACACAAACAACCAGACCCGGAACAACTACCTGTGGGCCATACACATACTTGTTCCGTACGGGGATCGAACCCGCGACACGTAGCGCAGCAGTCGATCGCTCAGCCACTGCGCCAACCGTGTCGTCACGTATTATATTCAGCCGTGATGATTTTTTGTCTATTGCACAATAGATTTTTTTTCATAGGTTTTACTGTTTCCCACAGTTGGGCAAAGGTCTCCCCTTTCTCCTTCCACATTTCTCTATTTTCTCTAGTTTCAATTTAAACGTTTTTTTCAAATAAGTACCTAACCATTTAACATGACATTTAATTTTAATGGAAATTATGTTTTTTTTTTTTTTAGTTATTTTTTTAAACTTAGCCCCACACTAGGAATTCCTCCTGTATCGTGAGCGCGTTTACAAACATTTAAATTCACAAACACCAACCGTCAGAACCGGAATAACTATCTGTAGGCTATACAAATATTTGCTCCGTGCGGGGATCGAACCCGCAACACACAGCGCAGCAGCCGATCGCTCAGCCACTGCGCCAACCGTGTCGGTATTTAATTTTAAAAGGAATTATTTTTCTTATTTAGTAAATACCTAGGTACTTGGGTTACTGTTAGCTCACATTATCCCACTGGACAATGGCACACAGCCTGGGTAGTAGGTACTGGGCAATTATTATATATTATTTATAATAACTAGCTTTTGCCCGCGGCTTCGCTCGCGTTAAATTCGTTTAATAAAAATAGTAAATTAGAGCGATAGAATTTAATTAAGTAACCACATTTCCGAACAAACGATGCTCTTTTAACATAGTCTATGGCTGTGAATGATGTTGACATTCGTTACGCGCGTTTTTTAAATTATGCAAAATTAAATGTATTTTTTTTTCAATTTTTCTAAAACCTTTTTTTAATATTTTTTTCCGTAAGAACCTTCTACAGAGTATTAGAAAACTACAAAAAAATAATCAGCCAAATCGGTCTAGCCGTTCTCAAGTTATGGCGTGACAACGGGAAACGGGTTTCATTTTTTAGGGTTCCGTAGTCAACTAGGAACCCTTATAGTTTCGCCATGTCTGTCTGTCCGTCCGTCCGTCCTCGCTTAATCTCTGTGACCGTTAGCACTAGAATGCTGAAATTTGGTACCAGTATGTATATCAATCACGCCGACAAAGTAGTAAAATAAAAATTGGAAAAAAATGTTTTATTAGGGTAGCCACCCTATATGTAAAGTGGGAAGTGATTTTTTTTTTAATTTCAACCCTAACGTGTGATATATTGTTGTATGAAAAAAATCTGAAAAGTAGAACTTTATAAGGACTTTCTAGGAAAATTATTTTGAACTTGATTGACACAACAGTTTTTGTACAAAAAAGACAAAAGTTGTACAAAATAATTTCTGGACTAAGTTTGTAGTACCTATAATCGTATATGCAAGCATTTTTTTTAACTTCGTTTACATAATTTATTATCCTGAACGTATTTTTTTTCAAACAAAAGAAGAATTATTGAAATCGGTTCTCGCAATCCAAAATTAATGAATTGTTCGGTTGGTCTCTCCTTGGCATTGGCGGTATCTTAAAACTACATAAAACTTCTATCAAGAACATGCTAAGGCAATTTAGAAAAAAACTAAAATTCATTTTTTTTAACACCATCGAAATGTTAAGGTAAAAACCAGTTCATAAATGGTTCGATAGATGGCGTTGCGTAATGACGTCATTTTTTTAAAAGTCGATGTTAAGATTTTCCGTGCTTTCATGACCTACCGTGGTAAAGAACACTTATTGTGACGGACGGGAAACTACGGAACCCTACACTGAGCGTGGCCCGACACGCTGTTGGCCGGTTTATATATATATAAATATAGATAGAAGATAGATATGTACTAGGTACGTTAGCATTCGTAAAATGATCACAAAGTGACAATTCACAATATTAACTGCTTCTGCTTCAGTGACCATTTTAAGAATTTTAACTTAATTCATAATATTATATCCAGATCCCTTATTCAGTTCTCATCCTAAAATTACATTTTGAAATATTTCTTAGAAAATCCTTACCAATATTATAAAAGCGAAAGTGAGTTTATTTGTTTGTTTGTTACGTCATCACGCCTAAATGGCCGAACCGATTTTGATGAATTTTGGTACAGAGATAGTTGGGATCCTGGAGACGGACATAGGTTTTTTTTTAAAGAGTTAAAAATGAGGGAGAAAGAGGGAAGAAAAGAGAAAATTTTGCATTGCTATTACAATAAATAAAGCGCCAGGGCAAAAACTACAGGTGTTACCCCGAATTAACGCGGGCGAGGCCGCGGGCAAAAGCTAGTAACTTATAAAAGATATAGGTTTCCCCCGGTAAAATCAGCAGGGTCCAAGCTACCGATGGTTAGGGCTCCAGAGACAGGCACCTCCTCACAATGCGGGCGTTTCGAGGAGCACATGCCTTCTGAATCAGGCTCTTGATCCAATCACCGAAGGAAAGCTTCGTCAGTTATTATGATTCTGCTAAAGTACTTTAGCCTTTAGCCGTTTTAGACCCCAAGTTCTTTCTATCGTTGGTTCTGTCCAGCTCGATTCGCTATCTTCTACGAGATCTTAGGTACTTAGGCACATTCTAGTAATTATAATAACCTTTTGTAATTGCTAAAAAAAAAAACAATACATTTCTTAATAACCCTTACTTACCGCTGTAAATTGAACTAATTAAGTTAATTAACAATGATTTTGAGTTCAATCATTAAGGCGTGCAGTGTTGGTACCTGATTGGGTAAATTAGGGATTTCCATTCCATGTAAATTCTTATGATCTTAAAAAAGTTTTTCATGTAGTGACAAAAAGACAATAATGTCCAACTAGGCTATCTAGTTGTTCAGTAGTTGCTGGACTAACTAAAACAAGGGCCTCTTTAAGCGCGGACCGTGAGTTTGTGGGGTCTTTTTGAGGGCTACTATTTGAGGGCCTTTTTAGCGGATGGGAAATCATCAAATAACTTTCCCCGCTCTGGGTGTAGCGGGGAGAATAACTGACTAAAACCCACCCATGTTACTTCTTTTGCCCTTTACGTTCCGGGGCCGCGGTATCTCTTCCGAACAACCCGCAACCCCGGGGCACTATTTGGTGGTTTGCCAAATTAACGAATTAATTACCCTTTTGTCAAAAAACTCTTTTCGATAATGATATACCAGGTAGTACATACGACGACACATCAAGCGCATTTACAGTACAATACAACCTATTATAGCCTTTTAGTAGTTTTGTATCTGATAATGTTATGTTTTGTAATGTATACCTGCCAAATTACAGTGATTCTTTTATTAAATGGAGACTCTTCACCCCCGAGGGGCCCTGGGATACAGCCCAAGAAACCTTTACATAGAACCGCCCCTGATTCTCGCTGGTCAACGTATGAGGTTATTAGCTGCTCAAACCATACTATCCTGTGGGTGCCTTGAGAGTAAAGATAGGATACCAGCCAGCCAGGGGCAAAAACTTAAATCTACAGCGATGTGGAAGATCGCTGAACACTTTAAGTTTTATACCCATGCCGTTTCCGCCGTGCCTCAGAATGCAGGTTAAGCTGTTGGTCCCGGCAGTCGAAAATACGATTTTGTAATAATAGATATTATAATTTAAAAGAGTGTCCATGGAGTTTCTTCTCCATAGAGATCAACGCTTTGGAATGGGCAACTACAGTATTTTCACAATTTATTATTGTGACCGGGATTGTAGCTTCATTTTGTTTCTTGACATTCAAAAGTGCCTGTAATGGTCTAATTGAAAGAAATGGTTTGAGTTTGTCATTTGTAGATCTTTGACAGTCGTTACAGATAGTCAGTGTCCCGAAAGTTTGACTAACAGTCTTACCAAAGCGTATCGTATTACCCAATACTAACTGGGTTGTGGAGGTCAGATAGGGAGTCGCTCCATGTAAACTAGTTCAGCTGCATTTGGTCAGGTTAGGCTAAACAGATGTTCTATTGTATTAAAAAATGTAATACTTAATTAAGATGTGACTTAGCTAAAACCAGCGTGAGCTTATGACGTTAATTAATCATTAATACTTACTAAAGATTAGGGATTAGGGTGATTAGTGACGAAAATCGTGTCTGTGATATAAAAATCTAACGCCATTGGTAGTTTCGGTTACAAAAATATCTATGATTCCATAGATATTTTTGTAACCTACGTGTTTAATAAACGTAGAAAAACATAATATGTGATGAAATGATAAGCAGTGCCGGATTAAGAAAGCGTAGGGCCCGTTGTTAATTCTATCTGGTTGATCAAGTGCCCCTCGCACTTGATCTACCAGAGAGTACATCCCAAATAATATTTTTCGGTGTGTCCAGACCTAACTTCTAGAATAAGAATTAAGTTTAAATAGTTACTAGCTTCTGCCCATGGCTTCGCTCGCGTTAAAATCGTGGTAACGCAGTTCCCCTTTCCTGATTTGCAGGTACCTGCTACCTGTAGTTTTTGCCTTATTTATTATTTAGCTTATTTATTGTTTAGCTTTTCTTCCCTCTTTCTCCCACAAAAAAAATAGCCTATGTCCATCTCCAGGGTACCGACTATCTCTGTACCAAAATTCATCAAAATCGTTTTAGCCATTTAGGCGTGAAGACGTAACAAACAAACAAACAAACTCACTTTCGATTTTATAATATTAGTAAGGATTGTTTTTTTTTTTATAAAAACGTTGCCCCTCACTAGGAATTTTCCTGTATCGTGGGTGCGTTTTACAAACATTCAAATTCACATACACAAACAGCTAGACCCGAAACAACGATCTGCAGGTCATACAAATATTTGTTCCGTGCGGGAATCGAAACCGCGACACGCAGCGCAGCAGTCGATCGCTCTGCCTCTGCGCCAACAGTGCCGTCGATTGTTGTGTAGCTTTCTTTAAAACTATCGATTTCGGCTTGTTATCAATTATTGTAGCGACAGGGGTGGGTTGACAAGGTTGGAACTGGGCTGGTTTAGACACGCGGGGCTCGTTACAATGTCTATTCTTGCCAAGTGGTTAATCTCAAAGTCAAAGGTTTTAATTTGTTAAACATAGGTGTAAAAGGTGTAAATATAAAGCAGGTATCTCCATGTTTTGCCGTAAGCGGCGTACAAATATTTAACAAAATTAAAATTCAATTAGGTACAAAGGTAATTTTGGTATTGTTCGTCGTGTCGTTGAGCTCCTTGGGTTATGAGTTGAGCTACACGATAACTGACAAATGCTTGCACTGACTGGACAGGTCCACTCAATCTGTGTGGTGCTTTCTTAAAAAGACCATTTCAGACACTAATCTGCATAGTCCTCATGTAAGTTGACTAAGATTTTTTTGTCTGAACCTTAAAAGAGACTATGACCTCTGAGTTTGTTTCGGCTGTTTCTTCTCAGAGTAGCCGGGTACGAAACACCGGCCTCATCTAGTTTAAAAAAAATGAAGTGTAAAAGTGTTTGTGAAAACCTACTTGCAAAATAAACATCATTTATCATTAACATTTTTATGTTAAAAATTACATTTTTTTTATAAATAATAGCTTAATTAATTGTTATATGAACATCAACATTAATTAGACACTGGTGTTATGACATATCCAGTAGTTACGTGTCTCAAGGCACAGGCGCAAGGGCAAAAACTACAGGTAGCAGGTACCTGCAAATCAAGAAAGGGGAACTGTGTTACCCCGAATTTAACGCGAGCGAAGCCGCGGGCAAAAGCTAGCAATGTTATAAATATAGTCTTATGATATCGCCTTACCATATTAGAAGATGTCGGGTGTCCCAGTTTTGACGATCACGCGATCACTCATAAACAACAAACAATATCAATAGCCATAAAAAAATATAGATCAATGAGTGTGTAGAGTATTTGTCTAATCATATCTGTGTTAACCCTCGGCATGCCTGGTAGGGTCTGTCAGACCCACCACGGCAGAAAAACCGTTGTATTTTATTCAAATTTGAATTCTGAGCGCACCCGCAAGCTGTAGCTGGCCGTTACGAACTACTCAATGCTTTCCGCCCGCTACCTCAGTCCGGGACGCGTTCCCACAACGAAAAGACTTGTTTAAAGTGCTCTCTCTACTTTTATTTCATAATAATTGTTAACAAAAAGCTCAAAGCTTAATTTTATGTTTAAAAGGAACAAATTTTCATTTAAAATTTAAAAAATAAAGATCGTTGATTTGTAAAACGATTTTTATGTCTAATCCTAATATTAGTATGTAATTTCATTATAAAACAAATATTTTTATTTTTTTACTGCAATATGTATATGAAATAGTGATCCAAAACTGGGTCTGACAGACCCACCAGGCATACCGCGTCACTTCTCGCCACCAGGCATACCGAGGGTTAATCTGTCTGGGGGGATCATCCAGTTGTAAATAACATATACACCATCACGGTTGTAATCCCTGAAGATTGGAGAGCGGCGTTCATAATATTACATGCGAAAATATAACAACTTGTAGCGAAACAAATTATAATGAACGTGGCAAAAGTACTAGAGCGCCATCTATGCAAATACTGAAGAACTAACTGCAAAGCGTATTTACGAAAATCTAACAAACAATAATTGTTGGGCAGTTGGTCGGTGTTTTCTATTTAAAACTTATTAGTATTTATTTATGAACAATGTACAGATATAGGCTATCCTTAAAATTATGAGTACGAGATCAACGCACGTGCTTCCTCCATCAAATATTAAAAAAAAACACTTAAATCGATATTTACCTAGGTACATAAAAAGCTGATTGAATTCCTAACCTACTTTTTTGATCGTCGTCGTCGTCGTTTAATACTGGCCATCACCTTGGCCGTTTGCATATCCTCATGCCGATATAATCAAACATAACATGACAGGAAACAATTAATATCGATACAAAATCGATTGAAAAAATCGATAAAAATCAAACAACAAAATGTGAAAATAATAGGGATTGTATTTATTATCAGCTGCTAGCTATCTTAACATCTATGCACTCTCCGCCCTCTAACTCTAGGTCTTGTGGCGTGGATTTACCTGAAAAGATAGATAATAACAACTATATAAATTAAATAATGATTATTATAATATTGGATCAAAAGCCTGATTCAGTAGGCAGTACTCCTCGAAACGGCCCGCATTGTGAGGAGGTTCCTGTCTCTGGAGCCCTAAACACCGGTAGCTTGGACCCTGCTCCCGTTACCGGTGGAAACCTATTTTTAATGGTTTTTTTTTTTTGTTTTCTAAGAAATGTTTAAAAATGTAATTTTAAGATGTAATAAACGAATTATAAAAAGTTATATAATTTGAGCCCGAATAAATGTTTTGAGTAATAAATAATAAAAAATAAAAGTAGTAATTTGAGTCCCGTTTGTCTGCAATGACTTGTAGGATGGTGTTAGTGCTCCCCGGACTCTGCCTAACAATGATGCGAGCCTTGCGCACTATGGCATGGAAGCCATCTACAGTGGCCTCCGCAGACTTACCGGGGGCACTACAAAAGTAGTAGTATATAGTCCTCCTAACCAGTCCTTCCAGTCTAACTGGATGCAGCTGAATACCAGTAGTTTACATGAAGCAACTGCCTAACCAACCTCCTCTACCCAGTTAATACTAGATAATACGATACCCCTTGGTAAAACTGGTTGTCAGACTTTAGGGACACTGACTACCTGAGTACAAATGACAGATGGAACCAACAGCTTAATGTGCTTTCCAAAGCACGAAGGAAACTCGGTATGTACGAGGTGGTCACCCATCCACAGACTAACCTAGGCTAGCATGGCTTAAGCTAAAGATAATCGAGCGGGTGCTTTTATTTAGCAAGTAATACTTGGTGAATAAGGGTTACAAATCAAATAAAGCAAGACATAAACTTACTAGTAATCAAATCTCCATCAAAGTAGAATTTTAATCGTTCTATCGGTGTTTCCAAGTGCTCGGCACATTTCATCATCGCTAACCCAAGTTTGTCTTCCGGTCTCAAAGTAGTTTCAAATGGTTTTTTCTTATTCTGACACTGGAATTTGATTTTAAGGCCAGCATTTTCTTCCTCTTTGCTACCCTCTTTCATTAAATGTGTTAAGTTTTGCTTGACAATGCCTCCGTCAATGAATTTTGCTATGTTATAGTTTATCGAGTCCGGAGTGTCATCAATATTCAAAATTCTATCATTGTAAGTCAATAATACGTTTTCATTGCCCACTCCTTCTTTTTCAGTAAAAAAATCAAATATTTGTGTAAGTTTCTGATATCTTCTTATATTGAATTTGAATATATCAATACTTTGCCAGTAGACTTTGACAGACATTTCTTCATTGTCGTCATCCATCGGGTCTTCTTCAATGACCTCTACATCATTGGTAGCGGGTGTTGTTGAGAACAACTGCTGATTATCAGACTGGTCCGGATATTCATCTGTGTTGCCGACACTGTATGTAGGATAATTGGTTGAAGAATTTGAAGCCCTGGAGCTTGATGGTTGATTTGTAGGTCGAATGGAATTTAATACACTACCAAACATATCATCAAACATGGCCCAAAGATCTCTTCTAGTGCGTCCTCGTCCTCTGGCCCTGGCTCGAGAGCCTCTGCCTCTACCCCTGGCACTACCCCTCGCTCTCGTTGCAGCAGTACTTACAATCGCGTCTATAAGATCAGTTAATTGTGCAGTGCTTGGAGGTGCTGTACTAGGCTCTGAAACAGGACTGGTGCTACCTGAAAGAAAAAATAAAACCCTTAATTTCACTATTACATGAAACGCACAAAAAGACTTAATATATGCGTCTTAAACACGCAAAATATATTATACCTCTTGTAGAATTTGCAGTTCTCCGTCTAGAAGACCTTGTTGCCCGCTCAGCGGGTTCAGGAGCTTCCCTAGAGGCCTTCCGTTTGGTAGCACGTCCTCCAGGTTTCGCCTTACTATTCCTAGCTATTATCGCGTCCAGCGTGAATTCCTCATTGTCTGAGCTATTTACACTTGTATTTAATTCTTCTGGGACGATTTCTGAGGTACTTTCTAGATTTGTTGACAACGGTCCACTAGTATTAACAACTTCATGATCACTGTCGTTTATCGTAGCGCTGTCAACTTTTTCTTTTAAGAATGTGCTTTTGATCTTTTTAAGTTTTTGAGCCATATTGCCATAGCAATCGTCTTCGGAATCTGATGAAGAAGACATTATTAAAAGTTATAATTTATCACAAAACATTCAGTCTAAAACACCCTGGCAAATTCAATTCAAAATATTTGAAGTATGTAGTGATGTGCCGCAAAGCGTGATGCCGACATTGTTTTCGATTTTATCGAAAAATTTCACAATTATCGATTTTAATAAAATCCTTACTCCTTACTTATAATATTATAAAAGCGAAAGTGAGTTTGTTTGTTTGTTTGTTACCTCTTCACGCTTTAATGGCTACACCGATTTTGATGAATTTTGGTACAGAGATAGTTGGGAACCAGGAGACGGAAATAGGCTAATTTAAAAAAAAAAAGTGGGATGTGAGGGAGAAAGAGGGAAAACTTAGCGTTGCTATTACAAATCAATAAGGCGCAAGGAGAACTGTGTTACCCCGAATTTAACGCGAGCGAAGCCGCAGGCAAAAGCTAGTACAATATAATTACATCCTTACTAATATTATAAAAGCGAAAGTGAGTTTGTTTGTTTGTTTGTTTGTTTGTTTGTTACCTCTTCACGCTTTAATGGCTAAACCGATTTGGATGAATTTTGGTACAGAGATAGTTGGGAACCAGGAGACGGACATAGGCTACTTTTTATTTAAAAAAAGTGGGATATGAGGGAGAACGAGGGAAGAAAAGGGAAAACTTAGCGTTGCTATTACAAATCAATCAGGCGCAAGAGCAAAAACTGCAGGTCTGCTTGGTGTGTTATACCGAATTTAACGCGAGCGAAGCCGCGGGCGAAAGCTAGTTTTTTTTATAAATGTTATAATCATGATGTTAAATGAAATAGTAAACTAAAAGTATTTTAGGTGTTTAAATAGGTACGTATTTTTGATAAGAAAAATAAATGATTTTGCTGATTTATTTGCAAACGCGAATTAGCTGATTACGTTTCTCAATAGACACGTTTATTGGCATTGCCGCAAAAATAAAGATAAATTATATTTTGTTTTTAGGCCACAAAATATAAACGGAGAAATCGTCGATCAATAAAACCCATCCCTAGTAGCCTGAAGCTAATAGTCACAGACGGCGTTTTGTTACTCTTTGAGGTTTTTCAAAAGTACCTTTTTTAAATTTATATGGTGAAATTATTTTTGCCATTGAATTTCTTCAAAAAACAATTATTGTAACTTGCTTTTACGTTTTTGAGATTTTTTTTGTTTTCAGTCGAACTTTGCAATAATAAAACGGTCTGTAACGATGCGTTCACAATAAAAATTGTGTTTTCTAATTCGTTACATGTCTGCAATCTGCGCAATGTTGATAACAGAAAGATAAATGTGGAAAATTGTTGTTGATAATTATTTTGGTTGCGATAAGATTCACATTGACACACCACATACCGACTTGTTACTTTTATAGTTTCTTTGCCTTCATCCTTGGTCCATGTAGGTTTTAATATGGCAGTTAAATGGGATTTTTGGGAACTCAAAAACTTATTTCGGGTATTTTTGGGTTCGTAATAATAGACGGTTAAACGGTATTCGACCTGCGTGGGCCCGTCGTTGGTGTAGCTCTTGAAAAACATCTCATAAGCTGTGACCGTAATTTGGTATGTTGTCATAATTTTATCACAATTCCATAAAAACAATCATGACAGTAAACTTTATGGATTCTCATGATAATTATTTCTTTATTGTCTGGAATAAAATTAGTACAAACCATTTATTTAATTTTCATTGATATTGTTTTATTTCGATAATCGACAAATCTAACAGCTAGGATTATAAAATTTGATTTGCGGTATTGAAACTAAAATGCGATTATTCAGACGTACGACGGAGCGTTAGTGTTCCACGCTCGCCTCAATGAGATGTCAGCAAAGCAGAGGGGCCTGCCAGGGCCACCGCCTGCCCGTGTTGCGGGTTGTTCGAAAGAGATGAGGGACAAAAAGGGCAAAAGAATGGGGTTTGTTGTTATGGGGTTTTGAGCCTGTAAAAGTTTGAAACTCCCTCCCGCTCCGCCTAGAGCGGGAGAAGTTATTTAGTGAGAGTTCCCATCCCCAAAAAAGGCGTCACATCAAGCTCTACAAATCCAGCGTCAAGACCTCAATTTGTATGAACTTCTCGTACAATGAGAGTTTATATAATGGTTTTGCATATCTTTATTGGCCGTCGTGCGTTCATAGTCATACCTAGATATAGAAATCACACGTAATTCTTGCTGTAAACACGCGAAAAACAATCTGTTTACGAAATCTAAGGAACTAAATCGAGATACGAGTAAACCAATTTATTGATAAGCATCGATGTTTTATGAATTGATACATCTACCATTTAATAGTTACATTAAAAGATAGAAATCTACTGACGTATTTTTTTTTTAAATATTAAGTGTTTATGGGTTTTTTCATAAATGATTTCCTTAGTAGCCAGTAGTTTTGAAAATTGGAAACCCCCGTGTTTCGGAACGCATGTCTGCCCGGTCATGTCGGCTTGTGTCGGCTTGCTGTCCCATGAGAGTAGAGAGTGAAGGAATAGTACTTTTTTTTTTTTTATTAGTGATAGGCTCGCGTTTGACCACTATCTCACCTGATCTGATGGTAAGTGATGATGAGACTTAAGTGTCGGGTTAGCTTACTTCTTGTATTTTGAATGGGAAATTCAACATTTTTAAACGATTAAAAAAAAGGAGGAGATTGTCAATTCGACTGTATAATTTTTCCGTCAATTGTGGGTTGATTTTCATAATTCTTTTTATCCCGAATTTTATATGTATTATTTCGGTAGTAGGTAGGTATATCAGTTATATTCAATAATACATTTTGTTTCTTCTAATGTAGGTAGGTATATAGACGATATGGTTACTTATATCTTTTAGTAGCAATGGAAATGTTTGAGATACCCCACGATTAAGAAGGCTGAATTAAATAGCATTTTTGCCAAAAAACCGACTTACCAAAAAACATTAAAAAGCGGAAACTACCTTTACTACCGGAAGTCAATGACTTTTTTTTTATTCATTATTATATCTTTGTTTTTCCACGTCAGAATAAAAATTAAAGTAGGTACATCCGAAATGGATGCCTACTCATTAAAAGTCCGCGTTTTGCCGCCAATCTAGTTAAAGCATTAAATAATGATCATTATCGGTGATTAAATATCAACTACGATCAATCAAATTCTAGGATTTATCTCAACTTTTAGTGTAATCTTAATAGATCGTTAGAATTACTTACATAAATACATTAGAAAATCCGAATCTAGGGATATCTATGGATTTGATATTATTATGAAACGGATATGGATCATACTTAGATTATCAGAGCTGGGGTTCTAAAATGCCGCTTTAGCAGATTCATAATAGGTTAATAATATGAATTAAGAATGTATAAAGTAAGGAATGAGTATATTAGAGGAAGTTTGAAAGTTGCGCCTGTTACAGAAAAAAAATAAAGGGAGTCGTTTGTCTTGGTATGGACATGTAATGAGGAGGGACGATGTATATATATGTGACTAAAAGAGTGATGGATCTGAATGTTGATGGACGGAGAGTGAGAGGAAGGCCAAAGAAAAAATGAATGGATTGTGTCAGGAATGATATGAAGGAGAAAGGAGTAAATGATGCCGTGACGTCTGTTAGGGGAGAATGGAAGAAGAAAACGTGTTGCGCCGACCCCAAAAAGAATGGGACAAAATGATGTAAGTATATGAATTATGTTACCTTTCGTTCACAATATTAACTGCGTCTACGTCGACCATTTTCATAATTTTAACGTCCTACTTCCTACTATTTATATAAATCCTACTTAATATTACTTATAAATGCGAATGTTTGTGCGGATGGATGTATGGATGTTTGTTACTCTTTCACGTCAAAACTGCAGAACAGGTCTTGATGAAATTTGGCACAGAGGTAGATTATAGTTTGGAATAACACATAGGATACTTTTTTTTTCGATATCTGGCGAGTGAAGCCGCGGGCGCCAGCTAATAATTCATATTATTGTCCTATTATGATTCCGCTATAGCGGCCATTACAGAACCCCTACTACCCTACCATGACGTCTTAAAACAGAACTTATTCCACTGAGGGAAAGAGACAGAGCTATACAGGGTGTCTAGCGCCATCTCTTTCTCACACAGGAATAAGTACTGCTATAAGATGTCATGGTAACCCTTCTGCTGTATGATGTGGATAGTAGGATCCTTACTAATATTATAAAAGCGAAAGTGAGTTTGTTTGTTTGTTTGTTACCTCTTCACGCTTTAATGGCTAAACCGATTTTGATGAATTTTGGTACAGAGATAAAATAGTAAATTCGTGGTAACACAGTTCCCCTTTCCTGATTTACGGGTACCGGCTACCAGTAGTTTTTGCCCTTGCGCCTTATTTATTGTAATAGCAAAGCCAAGTTTTCCCTTTTCTTTCTCCCTCATTTCTAAGTTGTTAAGTCTGTTTATTACGTCTTCACGCCTAAATGGCTAATTTAGGCGTGAAGACGTAATAGACAGACTCACTTTCGCATTTATAATATTAGTAAAGATACCTACTAAATTATTACCTTATTCACAAAATTAGTTCGTTTAGTAGATTTTGTCGATTCACCTGTGCGTTTCTATTCACTCAGTCCTAGTCGATCCAAAATCGTTGTCCCACCCTAGGAATTTCTCCTGTATCGTAGGTGCGTTTAAAAACATTTAAACTCACACCAACAGCCAGACCCGTCACAACTACCTGTAGGTCATACAGATATTTGTTCCGTGCGGATCGAATCCACGACACACAGCATAGCAGTCGATCGCTCAGAAACTGCGCCAACCGTGCCGTCAACGGTCAAGTGTTATGGTACCCCTTTTGTCTACCTCTTCAGGCATATGTATGCGTCTGGCTGACGTAGTATATGTATGTTTTATTTGTTTTTTCTACACCTTTTGCCTAACTCTTCAGGCATATGTATGCGTCTGGCTGACGTAGTATTATGTATGTTTTATTTGTTTTTTCTCCCCTACAGCAAAACTCTTAACCACGTTGTTAATGCTGAACGTGGTCTTCACTGCGGAGGTAACGAAGAAAACCACCACAGAAGATGCCATTCACAAAGCCTTCGACCCCAATGTGGACCCCAACGACCTTAGTTGCGACCCGTCGGGACAAGTAAGTCTATATGTATATACAACTAGCTTTTGCCCGCGGCTTCGCTCGCGTTAATTTCGGGGTAACAAAGTTTAAAAAAAAAAACGTTCTTCCACACTAGGAATTTCTCCTGTATCGTAGGTGCGTTTACAAACATTCAATCTCACATACACAAACAGAAACAGCCAGACCCGGAACAACTATCTGTAGGTCATACAAATATTTGTTCCGTGCAGGGATCGAACCCCCAACACGCAGCGCAGCAGTCGATCGCTCAGCCACTGCGCTAACCGTGTCGTTCCCCTTTCCTGATTTGCAGGTACCTGCTACCTGCAGTTTTTACCCTTGCGTCTTATTGATTTGTAATAGCAAAGCTAAGTTTAGCCTTTTCTTCCCTCTTTCTCCCTCATATCCCACTATAAAAAAAATAGCCTTTCTCCGTCTCTCAGGGTCCCAACTATCTCTGTACCAAAATTCATCAAAATCGTTTTAGCCATTTAGGCGTGAAGACGTAACAAACAAACTCACTTTCGCTTTTATAATATTATAAGTAAGGATAAGGATATTAAGGCGCCACCCCGACCAAAACGCCGCGCAAGCCGTTTTTGTACAGTTTACTAGAGCTATCTACTTGTTATATAAAACGAACTAAGTAACAAAAAAAATATATTAAATTTCTTTATAATCTTGATTCCATTATTGTAGATTTAGTTTTTATTTTTATTGAGTCATTATTTAGTAAATCTCCTTACAACAAAGCCCCCGAAATGAGAATATGCAATAAAATGCATCTCCTCGTAAAGTAAACATTGTTTAATTTTGCTACTGACACTAATGGATACACAATTCTATAATGAACATTTTGGTAGAAATATTTTTTCCAAAAACCCAATACTTAATTTTATATAGATTTTATTCCAAAAAATAGGCATTATTCACTACTGCTCTCACTCACTCACTCCTGCGCGGCAAAGAGGGAAGCGAATACTCAAGGTTATTTGCGTAGGGTACGGCCTTAATCGCAAAGTAAATAAATAAATAATAATAAATATCTTGGGACAACTCACACACGGCTATCTGATCCCAAGCTAAGCAGAGCTTGTGTTATGGTAACCAGACAACTGATATACATACTTATATAATTTATAAATACATACATATTATAGATAAATCACACCCAGACACAGAACAAACAATCATGCTCATCACACAAAGTTTGTCCTGGGTGGGAATCGAACCCACGACCTCCGGCTCAGCAGTCAGGGCCACTAACCACTAGACCAACAGGTCCGTCAGGTTCAAGTCTAATCGATAGGATTATTATTCCGGATAAAAATAACTATCCCGCTGTCTGTGCACACACTAGCCCTATCGATGGCTCAGCCTTGCCGAGGTTGACCACCAGACCGAAAATTCGGCCTGAAGGACTATCATCATTATAACGATCCATTTATTCCAGATCTTCTTACTCCTGCCGCATTTTTACGACTGCACCAAGTTCTACATGTGCGCTCATGGAGAGGAAGTCGAGTTCGTATGCCCGGGAGGACTGATCTTCGACTTTCAACTGCAGGTAATTTTGATATGCTCTTTTTAATCCAGGATGCAGTTAAATACCAGTTTATTATATGATGAGACTACATATACTTTATATACTTCTCTCTATACACTTTATACTTTTTCACAATCAGTAGACTAAAAGCTCTTGACAAGAATGTTTGACACAGCTTCGCAAAAAAAACATTTCACAAAAAAATAAGAGGAAAACGTGCTGTGGGAGGCTACAGAACCCCCCTTTTTTGCGGATGGGTAATCATTAAATAACTTCGAGGGGGAAGTGTCAGACTTGTACACACGACGACAGATCAACCTATACAAAACCACTTTAAGCGGATATCTCGTCGTACGGGAAATCTACGGCGTACGATTCGTAGTTGAAAGATCAGCATAAACTGGTTTTGTATAGGTTGATCTGTTGTCGTGTGTACTGACGAAAACCCATCCATGTTCCTTCTTTTGCCTTTTATATTCCGGGACCGCGGTATCTCTTTCGAACTACCCTCAACCCCGGAAAGTAGGGTTTAAAAGACCATCCGCACCTAGCTTAAAAAAAAAATACGTGTAAAAGTGTTTGTAAAAACCTACTTAAACATCATTTATACACGACGTCTAACTCCATCTTATTCTTTCCTATCGTTCATGTAATCCTAGTATAAGAATTACATACACAACTCAATATTCCTACCTTCGCTGTCCTCCCTCAGCGACGCCCTAAGCCGAGGCTCGTACCCCAAAGGGGGTGCCCTTAGCGTGTAGTCGCTTAGTTTGTAAGTCTTTTGCCCTGGCTGGAGGTCTTAATTTTTAAGGCATCCACAGGAATCGCCCGGTTAAGCAGACGATAACCTCCTAGGTTGAACTGTGAGATGCCATTACTAAAAAAAAACAATATTCCTATTTTCTCTAGACCTGCAATTGGGCGTGGGCCACCACGTGCCAGCTGAGAACACCTAAAGATGAAGAAGAAGGCTCTGGAGATGAAGCTGACAGTCTTATTGGCCTCTTCAGTGATGAGCTGGAACAGCAAGCTGTTGGTAAGGATCATTTGCAACCTTCTAATTGAACGCTATGCAATCTAAATTGCATTGTTTTACATGGGCCTATAGTTTTAAAAAAAAGAAAAACGTTGCCTCAAGAAATTTCTGTATCGTGGGTGCGTTTACAAACATTTAAACTCACATACACAAACAAATATCTGTAGGTCATACAAATATTTGTTCCACGCGGCGGCGCGGCGGCGCAGCAGTCGATCGCTTAGCCACTGCGTCAACCGTGTCGTCTTTTGGCCCTATTATGTGTGTTTTATATAATTATGTGAGAACCATGTAGAAAAACAAGCACATTAAGAGCGTTCAGAGTAGATGAATTAAAACATAGTTTTCTTTACAGACACCGTAGCAAGCGTACGCCCAATTGCCCCAGTAATGGGAAGATACAACGGCGTCATCAATTGCGCAAGACCTGATGCTGCTTCAAGACAACTGCCTTACAAGTAAGAGCAGTTTATTCCATAATTACTGATATTCAAATCAAAAGCATGTATTTCAAGTAGGGCAGTTACAGGCCATTTTGAACCATCGATACAGTGATAACAGTACAAATTAAACTACAGTCCCAGCCACAAGGCATAATAACTGTGAAAGTACTGTCGTTGCCCATTCCAAAGCATAGATCTCTATGGAGAAGAATGGCCAAGAAACTCCAAGGACACTCTTTTTAATCTGGATATTGTTAATGATTATAACTCTGTCTAGAAATATTTGTTGCGGTCGCAATCATATTTTAACTGAAATGCAAATGGCCCAAAAACTTTTACATTAGAATTTCGCGCGCTAAGCATATTCCATAAAAACTTTTTATAATTAACCTTTTTCTTCCCTCAGGGGTGACTGCCAGAGGTACTGGAGGTGCGATGCAGGGGTCCCCCAAGTGGCTTTCTGCTCCGACGGCCTATTCTTCAATGAAAACACCCAGCAATGCGACTTTGAAGCCAACTCAAAGTGCGTGCAATTACAAGAAGACGAATTAAAGAGTGAATTTATAAGATACGACCAATAATCGACCCTGGAGACTTTCTAATAAGTTTTAGACTGTAATTCAGACTTTAGAACGTTGTTTCGGCATGATTTTGATACCTTTATGCCCTCCATTTACCTAATAAAATTACTACTTTAGTGTGCAGTTGATGCCAAGAGATGGCGCTGCTTGTCAAAAAATGTATTGAAATGTCAAACCTGGTCAATTCGTTTTAATAATAATAATTAACGTTTTCTATGGCATTTGCAAGTCCAAACATGATTTGAAAGTCATGTTTTCAAATATCTGCAGGTAGATTGCTTTTCGTTTTATTTTATAATAGCAGAAGGTTTCAAAATAATGTTATTACTAATTTTATTAACATATCTAATGATAAACTATGATAAGCCCAATCATATAAAACTTGCTGGTTCAAGTATACAAATTGGTGTTGTCATTCGTCTGGTTACACTCTTAACAATTGAATGACTCTGCTACACTGCAATTGTGTTATTATTTAATTAAAGTGATATAAAAATAAGGTGTTTATAAGTCATTTTGCAGAGAGCAGAGTCGTTTCGCTGATTAAATGGTTAAATGCCCCTGGTTTCAAAAAACCTATTGAGTTTACTGTCCAATTTCAGATAAATTAAATAGGTTATTGCAAAAGCCGTATAATTATAACGATGACATCTGTCATTTGTGTTTGACAGCTGTCAATCTATAAATGAGCTTTTCTGAAATCGGGAGTTTATTTTTCATAGTGTGTGGAGATCTTATAAAATGTAAATTAAAACATGTATTAGTACTGATTTTTATACCATTGTGTTAAGTTTAATTATTGTATTTTATAGTGTATTTAAGTATTTTTTGATTCCCGACTGTACAGTGTAATTTTGTACCTAATGGATTATTATGGTATTTAATATAATGTTTTAATAAAAAAAGGTTTTGTTTAATTCTTTATTTCGTTAATAAAACATTTCAAACCATGGCATAGTTTTGCGATTGGGTTGGTGTCAATATATTTTTCTATACACTTTCTCGAAAACTGACTCTTATTGCACTACGATTAGGTCCAACATGGAATGTATTTCACACACGTGTTATTTTCTCATTTAGCATAACAAGGGCTTTAATTTTTTCTGTACCATTACGGATAACCATAAACAACTGCTCAAATCCCTATAGCCGGCAGTTTTTTTTAAAGCAAAGAGGCGCTTGTTCATAAGGCCTTCATATTTATTTAAGTTTATCAACAGAATATCACTTATAAAAATAATAGTTTATAAAATTATTTGCTTTCAACATCAAATTGATATTTATTTGAGTTCTAAATTCAAAAAAATAGATAGATAGATAGAATATTCTTTATTATGTACCCATACAAGTAACAAGAATAACACTAGACAAACTTATAAATAGGGTGACACAATGGGCGGTCTTATCGCTAAAAGCGATCTTTTCAAGACAACCTTTGGATGGATTTAAAAAGAGGAGAAACAGTACCGTAGGTGGTCTGTGGCGTAAAATTTTTCAAAATTAATTTCCAAACAATTATTTGATTTGGAAAGAGCAAAGAAATATTTAATATTGTTGTTTATGGAGAGAGGTAGTGCTTTTTGACCAGAATTTTAAAAGTGGACAGTGTTTGAGCGCTCCTTACAGACACGGGCAGGGCATTCCATAGCCGTACAGCTTGAACCGTAAAGGATTTATCGTAGAAGCTAGTAGAATGCACCGGCATCTCCAGTCTCAGGTTTTCCGATGACCTCAGATATCTATTATGTGTGTCATGAAGGAACTTAAAACGTTCTTTAAGATAAAGGGGGGTTCTGGGATTAAACAAAATATTGTATAAGTAGCTGAAACATGATATGAATATTCCGGCGAAGTCTTATGGGAAGCCACTTAAGCTTTATACGGAACTAGCTTTTGCCCGCGGCTTCGCTCGCGTTAAATTCGGTAGCGCCTTAGTGATTTGTAATAGCAACGATAAGCTTTCCCGTTTCTTCCCTCTTTCTCCCTCATATCCTACTCTTTTATAAAAAAAAATGTCCGTCTCCTGGTTCCCAACTATCTCTGTAGGTACCAAAATTCATCAACATCGGTTTAGCCATTAAAGCGTGCAGAGGTAACAAACAAACAAACTCACTTTCGCTTTTATAATATTAGTAAGGATAGTAAGGATAAGGATTTAGAGACATGATCATATTTGCGCAAGCCAAATATAAATCTTATGCAGACATTCGTACATTAAAATATTTGTAATTCTTATTTTTAATATTAGGTTGCTTAGCGATGTCATGCCTTTGTTTTTCCTTCAGTATGAGAAGGGAAAAAACAAATTAAATCATAGTTTCATATTGATTATGACTTTTTATACTGTTATTTTTAATTTCTCTGAATTGTATAAAAAACGCCGTTTAATTCACGTGAGGATTTGTCATTCCGGCGTCTCCCCGACCAAAACGCCGCGTAAGCCGTTTTTGTGCAGTTTTCTGGAGCTATCTACTTGTTATTTAAAGCGAACTAAGTAACAAAAAAATACATTTAATTTCTATATAATCTTGATTCCATTATTGTAGATTTATTTTTTATTTTTATTGAGTAATTATTTAGTAAATCCCCTTACAACAAAACCCCAGAAATGAGAAAAAATATCAATAACATGCATCTCCTCGTAAAGTAAACATTGTTTAATTTTGCTACTGACACTAATGGATACACAATTCTATAACGAACATTTTGGTACAAATATTTTTTTCCAAAAACCCAATACTTTATTTTATATAGATTTTATTCCATAAAATAGGCATTATTCACTGCTGTTAGGTTACTCCTGTGCGGCATAGAGGGAACGAATGCTCAAGGTTATTTGCGTAGGGTACGGCCTTAATCCGCCTCGACTGCAATGACAAAGTTTCTTCACTTGAATCAAATTGTACTATTTATTGTAATGTTTGATGACACGGAACCCTATGTGTCCGAATAGCACTTGGCCGGTTTCTTTAACTTATACCTATTGCCCTATTTTTCAACAAAGGACTTCCCATAACTTTATACACGTCTTGCTACATCGTTCTCACATAGTTTATTACCATAGGTATCAAACCGAATGATGTAACCAAGGTTTTGTAACAATTTTCTGATTTAAAGAGTGTCCATGGAGTTTCTTGTCCATTCTTCTCCATAGAGATCTACGCTTTGGAATGGGCAACTTCAGTACTTTTACGGTTATTATGCCTTGTGACTGGGACTGCTTCATTTTATTGAAGTCACTGTATCGACAGTTCAAAAGTGCCTGTAACTGGCCTATTTGAAATAAATTATTTTGATTTGATATAGAGTATAACTTGTACAGAAAATAATAATATTGTCTTTGGCGTGACTTTAAATCCAAAGATAACGCACTAGGTAGTTATTTTTATGCATTCCCATAGTTATTACGTTTAGTTTTTAATAACTCATTATTTTCCTGCCCTTGTCCCATTCTATTCCAACACGTTTTCTTCTTCCATTCTCCCCTATCAGACGTCACGGCATCACTCCTTTCTCCTTCATATCATTCCTTACACAATCCATTCATCTTTTTTTTTGACCTTCCTCTCGCTCTTCGTCCATCAACATTCAGATCTATCACTCTTTTAGTCACATGTGCTACGTCCCTCATTAGTCATTTTATGTCCATACCAAGACAAACGACTCCCTTTAAATTTTTCTGTCACAGGCGAAACTTACAAACTTCCTCTAATATACTCATTCCTTACTTTATCCATTCTTGTCACTCCATGTAAAATTTTTAATAACTTTAATATTCAAATAAATTCGAAGGCAAAATAAAACAAAAGGTTATAATAAAAAGTTTATTTGGAGCCTGTAACTTTATCCCTTTTTGTTGAATAGATCGGGAGCTGGTACATCTACCTTCTCATAAGGGTAGTAGGGATGATCTTGCCAGAAACTTGGAAACACAACCCGGTAGTCCTTGTTGAATTTACCTGAAAAAAAATATACAATTTAACTCGACTGAGTTCTCGTTCATGCAGTAGCTAAAAAGCTCTTCTAACAAAGGTGGTGTAACGGAACATCTAGCGTAAAGCTGCGCAGAACCAGGCCGTGTTCTAATGCTTTAGTTGGCGTTTCTCGCGCACCTCAAGGAAATGTTGGCGGAGCAAGGGATCACCTGCCGGGGTTGCGGGTTGGTCGAGATACCGCGGCCCCGAAACACAAAGGGCAAAAGAAGAAACATGGGTGGGTTTCAGTCAGTAAAAGTCTGACGCTCCACCAAGAGCGGGGCAAGTTAATTTTCCCATCCGTAAAATAAAAAGCTGCGCAGAATACAATTTTGACTATCAGCGGGACACAGAGGATGCATCGTATTGACTGTATATTGTATAACTAGCTGGCGCCTGCGGCTTCGACCGCGTTATGTCGAAAAAAAGTATCCTATGTGTTATTCCAGACCATAATCTACCTCTGTGCCAAATTTTATCAAGATCCGTTCAGCCGTTTTGATGTGAAAGAGTACCTACCATAATATTATTAAGATAGCCGGCCCCCGCGACTTCCCCCAGGTGATATCGAAAAAAAAGTATGCTATGTGTTATTCCAGACTATAATCTACCTCTGTGCCACATTTCATCAAGATCCGTTCAGCCGTTTTGACGTGAAAGAGTAAAAAACATCCATACATCCTTACAAACATTCGCATTTATAATAACGGGTGATTTTTTAAGAGGATTTGATTTTCAAAAAAAACACAAAAAAATTTGATGAAATCTTTATTGGAATCGATAGAACGATCCGAACGGCCCAAAACGTGAGATAAACTGTTCACCGAAGGCGGCTCTCAATTGGGCCATTGTTTCGCGTGCCGTGTGGCATGTGGCACCGTCTTGTTGAAACCAATTCTTCTTGTCAGGCATATCCAATTCATACATTTTGGGCAAAAAAAAATCGCCAATCATCACACGGTAGCGCTCGCCATTCACAGTAACGTTTTGGGCCCGTCAATTGGCCGCCTAGATCGTGTGATCTAACGCCTTTGGACTATTTCTTGTGGGGCCATGTTAAGGCTCATGTCCACAGGGATAAACCAGCAACGATTGACGCACTGGGAGCCAATATTGAAGCATTTATTCGAAATATACCGGCTGATATATGTTGGAGAGAGTGTGCCGAAATTGGGCCTTGCGAATGGGCCATCTAAACCGGAGCCGCGGCCAGCATTTGCATGAAATCATCTTCAAACATTAAATTATATTGGTCGTTCTATCGATTCCAATAAAGGTTTACTCAAATTTTTAATTTTTTTTTGTGTTTTTTTTTTGAAAATCAAATCCTATACCTCTTAAAAAATCACCCGTTATTAGTAGGATGCGCAGACCGTCACTTGTAGCTTCCATCCGAGCCGTCAGAAAGTCCGAACAGAACTAAACCTACTAGATTGACTTCTACAAGTTTATCTGCGGTACTTACTCAAGGTCTCCATTTCTTCATTTGTAAGTTCGAAGTCAAATACTTCGATGTTCTCCTCCACACGGTTCTTCTTCTCTGACTTGGGGATTGGAACTACTCCTCTTTGGACCTGAAAATAGGCATTACGTGTTTATATAGGTAGATAGAATATTCTTTATTATGTACACCATACAAATGAGAAGAATAACAACAAAGGTACAACTTATATTATATTGACTTGGCTCGCGAGGTTGTCGACATGTGGGATGTGGACTCAGCAATCATTGTGCCGATAGTCGTATCTGCCAATGGCTTAATTGCCAAGAGCCTCGACCAACACCTGAGGAGGCTCTCGTTAGGCAGCTGGATCAAGGGCTTGATACCGTGCGCGGTACTCCTCGACACGGCTCGTATTGTTAGGAGGTTCTTCTCTTTGGAGCCCTGACCACCGGTAGCTTAGACCCTGTACCCGATACCGGTGGGCTACTATTTTTATATATTGATAAAACAATAAATGAACGAAATTCAACTTATTATTGAACTTGTTTATTGAAGTCGTGTGGCATAACATAAGGCAATCGGTTAAAGCGCATGAGGTGTCCGTCAGGGCCTCTGCCTGGAGGAGCTGGGGGTTGGTTTCGAAAGAGATAAGGCAGCTCCAGAATACAACAAAAGAAGGAAGTTTTGGTTGGTGCAGTGGCTGAGCGATCGACTGCTGCGCTGCGGGTCGTGGGTTCCTGGGCATGGAACAAATATTTGTATGGCTTGCAGATAATTGTTCTACGTCTAAGTACGTCTAAATCTAAGTTCTACTAAGTCTGGAACAATCGTATTTAAAATTATTGTTTTATGGAGTTGGGCGTTGATAGATGAACCGCAGTATTGTACTTTTGCAGCTATCTTCGTTTCTTTTTGTAAAATTGTTCCAAAATAAACGTTTTTAATTTTTATTAATTACTAGCTTTTGCCCGCGGCTGTATTTTGGCTGGCTAAATTCGGGGTAACACAGTTCCCCTTTCCTGATTTGCAGGTACCTGCTACCTGTAGTTTTTGCCCTTGCGCCTTATTTATTGTAATAGTAAAGCTAAGTATTCCCTTTTCTTCCCTCTTTCTCCCTCATTTCTCACTCTTTTTAAAAAAGCCTATATCCATTTCCAGGGTCTAAACTATCTTTGCACTATGATTCATCAAAATCGAAGACTTAACAAACAAACAAACTCACTTTCGCTTTTATAATATTAGTAAGGAAGTACGGTGTATACTTACCAAATATCTTAACGCTATTTGAGGCACACTCTTTCCATACTTCTTAGCTAACTCCACAAGCGTGGGGTCATCAGCTCTAGGCGCTGGGGGTCCAGACTCCTTGCTGAATAGAGACCCGAAGGGGGTGTAGGCCATCACTACGATGTCTTTGCTCTTGCAGTAGTCTAGCAGCTTATTCTGGGCTAGATTTAGATTTACCTGGGGATCGAATGTAGTAGAAAAGTGATTAAAAATCAGGGTCTTCTGAAAATTATCATCATGAAGATAAAGATATATTTATTTTGTAAAACATGAGTAATATAGATGATTTTGCAAAGTTGCTACATGTTTTGCCATTCAGGAAAGGCGTACATTGTTTTTGGCTTGAACCATGTGTTAAAATAAGACATAAAATATTATAAAAAAACAAAAACATAAATTGACGACACTGTTGGCGCAGTGGTTGAGCGATCGACTGCTGCGCTGCGTGTCGCGGGTGCGATCCCCGCACGGAACAAATATTTGTATGACCTACAGGTAGTTGTTTCGGGTCTGGCTGTTTGTGTATGTGATTTTAAATGTTTGTAAACGCACCCACGATACAGAAAAAAGTTTGGGGCAAAAAAATATATGAAACGTAGCATAAATCTGCCTAGCCTTTTCCCAACTATGTTTCATTCAGCTTCTAGTCCATTAGGATACATCTGAATGTCATTAATTTACACAAACAGCCAATTTAACTCCAATCACTCATTAAATACTGGAGAATACGAATTAATAAGAATTAGTCTGTAAAATTCAGTACTGGCTGCACTCTTTCCTGTCATTTTAATGCCTTTAAAGATCGAGTGAATCAGTTTTTTTTCGCATTATACCTAATCAGAATGCTTTATTCGTAAACATAGGTCAAATTACAAGAGAACATGAAATGTTACAAATACATAGATCCTCTATGCTTTACCTAGCGCCGTACAAATATTGTTTTTGATTAACATTGACAATTTTTCTTCTTTTTTATCACCCATTTATCTTTTAAAATGTAATATGGTAGTGGAATTATGTAAACTTTCACATCAGTTATAAAGTCAATGTTAGTATTTAATAATCTTACCTCAACCTGCAACACGGACGGTTTAACCTCACAGTTTGACAGTAACCTCTCAATCATACTGACGTTAAAATTAGATATGCCTATAGACTTGGCTAGGCCCAACTTCTTGGCTTCCTCCATGTGCTTCCAGGTGTCGACGTAGTCAATGCCTATGTCGAAGCCGCTGTGGTCTGGCTGAAAAAAAAGAAGAACGTTTAACAATCCCTTATAACTAAAAAGTCAAAAATAAAATAATGATCTTAAAAAAAAACCCGACTGCCTTAAAAGTGAACCAAATAACACACCTAATTTAAAAAAAAAACTGGGAACAGATAAACAAGTACTGTTATTTGGAACTATGAAGAACAGTCGGGACCCATAAAAATCTAGAACGGCTCACACTCCAATAATGGGTCCCGACTGTTCTTCATAGTTCCAGATAACAGTACTTGTTTTTCTCTTTTGTATTTTTTTTTCGGGTTTTTTATTTTTTTAAATCATAATTTTATTTGTACAAAAATACAAAAAGTTTATTTTCTCTCTCAAATGGAAATATACAAGGAATAATTTACATAATTCAAAGTGTACATCGGTGGATTATAATCTATGTGAGAGACTGGTTTCTGTACTAGGAGACCTGTATGACAGATTACCAGCCTCTCCAGACTTCGGAAGTGGGTAACAGGTAGTAGGTGTACATCATTCCAGTTAAGAGAATTTAAATTAAAAATTAGGTAAAACTGGGTAAAGTGTGTCTGTTGTGAGGATTAATTAGATGAGGGAGTGAGAATCGGGTGTGTGAAAGTGTATATGATATTTATATACTAGCTGTGCCCAGCGGTTTCACCCGCTGCTCACTTAGGGATATGAAAAATAGATGTTGGCCGATTTTCAGACATACTGAATATGCATAAAAAAATTCATAAGAATCGGTCGAGCCGTTTCGGAGGAGTATGGGAAGGAAAATTGTGACACGAGAATTGTATATATTAGACTAGCTGTGCCCAGCGGTTTCACCCGCTGCTCGCTTAGGGATATGAAAAATAGATGTTAGCCGATTCTCAGACTTACTAAATATGCATAAAAAAAATCATAAGAATCGGTCGAGCCGTTTCGGAGGAGTATGGGAACGAACATTGTGACACGAGAATTTTATATATTTGATGTATACTACAGGGGAGAGTGTCAGACTTTTAGTGACTAAAACCCACCCGTGTTCCTTCTTTTGCCTTTTATGTTCCGGGGCCGCGGAACGATCAACCCGCAACCTCCACAAACACTGGCCCTAGTGGGTCCCTCTGCTTTACTGACATCTCATTGAGGCCCGCGTGGAATACGAATGTACCGTCGACACGGCCTGTCATTACTAGGTAGACGGTTGGTTATCTACCGATTGCTCACCACCCACAGACCCGCATCTGCGGTGGCCCGGAGTCTTCTTGCGGCGCCCGACGCCCAGAGCGTTGGGTTGGTTTGAGAACGTTACAAAATACAAAAAATCATTATTTTTCCTCCACAAACAACACTTATAGGCTAGAACTTAAAAGATAACAATATTTCAGTAAGCATCTCTAATGTTCATTTGTGGGAGACTGGTGCTTAAACTAAGTCGTGGCCTGTATTTTAGGACACCAGGGACTCCCCCCTACAGGGACAGCTAACGTCAAAACATTAGGTATCATTAGCTGATACGTTTAACAAGTCTAAGGGCATGTTCACACAGCAGTCCGTTTTCCACAGGCCCGTTTTATCGTATACTTTTTTATTTGGCGATGGATGATATGATTACAGTATAAAGGGTCGATCTCCAGAGGCATTTTTTTTCGTGTCGGGCTGGATAAACCCATTTTAAAATCGAAAAACGTTTTCAAAATATTTTTTTATATACAGTTCGGTGTCTAATCTACGTGATACAACGCTAATATTATGAATAAGTTTATTTTAAATATTAAAAAAAAAATCTTAAACCCTAAAATCCTGATCGCTCTGGGTTGACCCAACTCCCGATTGAATGAAAAAAATATTCTTTTACTTTTTAATGAGAGGGTTCTTAAGAAACAACTTATTTAGATTACATAACAAATAGTTAATCTTCATAGTAATAAAATATTTATAATTATATTAACCCTAGAACCCTACATGGGGTACTGGTGTACCCCAGACAGATTTCTTTTCTAAATATCTCAGTTGCTTTACTATCCATGGATTCGCGCCTCGGAGTATTTTATTTTAGAGGTGAACGCTCGAGATTCGTCAGGGCCACGACAACAGCCGCGCCGCGTGGTCGCCTGCGCAAGTGTTGTGGGGTGCGCATGTACCCCAGTGTAGGAAAATCGAAAGTATTTTTGTTTACTATGTATTTTAAATTTTTAATGCATTTGTTTGTTAGTATATAAAAAAATACCTGATTCGATTATTTTTTAATGAAATACCTTGATAGATGCATGAAGAGATATTAGATAAACACGTTTTTGACGCAATGGCCAAAAAATATTCTGTCCAAAGGAAAACCAAACGTTGGCAAATGTGTATATTTTATGGGCTGCTGAATGCGGTTGGAATTAATTTTAGGGTTCTCTTTAAGTGTTCTCCAGCAAACAACAAGAAAAATATAAAATTTCGGCGTACATTTTTGAAACAATTAGGCTGAGAGCTGATTCACGAACATTTGGAGGAACGTTTCCGGATGCCTACTTTGAGGCGGGATATAAAAGTTTCTATTGGAGCGATTCTCCAAAAACCACAGGAACCTGCAAGGACAGTTCCTTCGCGTTCGACGCCTGAGCTGTGTGCGTTTTATCCAAGGTCCAAGGACAGAAAAACTAGGAAAATATGCCAAAGGTGCAGAATACCTATTTGTTTGGAGCATCAAACAAAAGTTTGTAGTAAGTGTTCAAATTAAGATTAATTTTATGCTATAAGGTTGATTTGTGATCTCATGTTCCTAATTACTTATAAATAAACATTATTTTCGTTAACTAATTTATTATTTTAAAATTACAGACATTTTATTATGGGGTACACCAGTACCCCAGAGTAGCAATAACGTGTGCGCTAGATAGTGTAGGGTTCTAGGGTTAACAATACTTTTGCCACAATTTGAAAAGACTGTTATTTTAGTCATGATTCTAAGTCCTATTAAGCATGATGATTAGTTACATTTTTAATTATTTATTTTTAAGAATTTTATCTTGTTCTTTATAAACGTTAGTTTTCTTTAATTACTTTTTAAAAACTAATATTTAATGAGTCTAAGCCATTCTATAACTATAAAAGACTGTATTAGGTTTTAATGATTGATTTCAAAAGGTTTTTAATTTTGTCTCATTTATGTACCTAGAAGTGATTTAATTAATTGCAAATAATTGAAACTAAGCCAAAAGTTGATTTTTATAATTATGTTAATTTGTTAAATTAACAATTATTTTATATAAAATATTCCGTATTTTTATATGTATGACTGATAAAAGGTATGCCTTGACCTTTTTGACATATAATCTTGTTACACGTGCACTGAATATGACTGAAAACGGCTAAATAAATAATATTTTATCAATAATTTTTTTTTGTTTCACTGATTTCGCCATTTATGATCACTCTGGCACCAATTATGATTGCTCTGGTCGCGAAAATAGTGCGGGATACCTTCTTGAGAAAAGGTCCTTTTCTAGTATATCTGATTACTATAAGTCGACAAAATTTAAGACGAAATTGGAATTGAAAAAAAAACGGACGTTAACGAAAGACAAAAATACACAAATATGATAATTAAATACGAAGGACATTATGAAAAAACTTAACAACTATGAAATACAAATACGAAAGACATTATTGCATAAAACTTTATATGCGTGAAAACATGGACGTAAGTAAGAGTAGGCAATAGGTATGGTCGAAAGACTATGTATATAGCCTTCCCTTTGGGGTAAAAAAAAAATACTATAAGTCGTAGCTTCAATAAATATTGTGCAATTATAATCAGTACTTGCATTGAAAAACTGATAAAAAAGAACAATCAAATCATGCAGTTTATCGCCATTTTAGCATATCAAAGTCACGCATCTTCGAATCATATTCTAAATTCAAACTTGTGACAAATGAGGATAGTGTTCGGATAAATAATTAAAAAAAAAACAAGTCATACAAATGCATAGATAAAAGAATATAGATTGTTATCTTTTTAATTAAATTATTGTTTAATGCGATTAATCGGCAGCGGGCATTTTGAAGTGGAACGATTAGAAGTTAAAGACATTGTAGAATTTGCGTATCAATTTCTTTTTCGGTACTTTTTTATATGCAAATCATATTTTTATCGATGGATCTAGAATCTAAACAAGCAATCTTTAATATTTTTTATTGTATTATGCATGTATTTGGTAAAGATAAATATCGAGATTTCGAGAAATATGGATGTGACGTAAATGAAATGCGTGGAGTAATTATGAGTTTTTAAATATGGAAAGCACGAGGTTAGTGCATGTGAACCTAGTAGGGTGAAATCGGGATTTCGGGATGCCACACTTTTAGAAATATAAATTGTGTTTACATAACTAGCTGTAGGTACTGTCCCTCGTGGTTGGAGCTCGTGGCTAAATAATAGCAGCCGCTCGGGTCGATCTTTAGGTTAAGCCGCGCTGGCCTAGGTTGGTCTGTGGATGGGTGACCACCCGTTACATACCGAGTTTCCTCTGTGCCTCGGAAAGCACGTTAAGCCGTTGGTCCCGGCTGTCATTTGTAGATCTTTGACAGTCGTTACAGGTAGTCAGTGTTCCGAAAGTCTGACAACCAGTCTTACCAAGGGGTATCGCATTACCTAGTACTAACTGGGTTGTGGAGGTCAGATAGGCAGTCGCTCCATGTAAAATACTGATATTCAGCTGCATCTGGTTAGACTGGAAGCCGACCCCAACATAGTTGGGAAAAGGCTAGGCAGATGATGATGAGCTGTCCTGTCCGGTTTCACTCGCATCTTTAGTTGCTGCCCCGCTCCCGTGGGCAGTACCGTTATTATGTATAGCCTATGTTACTTCCTGATAATGTAGCTTCATATTAGTGAAAAAATGGTTTAAATCGGTCCAGTAGTTTTGGAACCTATTCGATAAAAACAAACAAATCTTTCCTCTTTAAAATAGTATTAATATTTTTTGTATGTCCAAAAATCCGAATATACATATATGGTCTTTAAAAGACTTTCAAAAGACGCGATCCACTTAGTTGTAGTTGGAAAATCTTATCGATATATAAAAAAAATAGCAAGAGATGAATCGAGTAATTACAATTGGGGCATCTATCCTCCGGAGGCATCCTATATACTATTATAGATTATGCGAATGTTTGTCAGGATGTATGGATGTTTGTTACTCTTTCACATTAAAATGGCTGAACGGATCTTGATGAAATTTGGCACAGAGGTAGACACCATTGTTCTTTTGGTGATTATCGTCACAATGAACGGTTCAGTGGATAAAGTCTGGAATAACACATAGGATTTTATTTTCGATATCACGCAGGCGAAGCCGCGAGCGCTAGCTAGTATACAATAAAAAGGACAGCAGATTAACTACATTGCCTAACGCTCGAACGTACGAACGTTTGTTACGTCTTCAAGCCTAAATGGCAAAACCGATTTTGGTACAGAGATAGTTGGGACCCTGGAGACGGAAATAGGCTATTTAAAAAAATCGAGAGAAAAAGGGAGAAGAGTAAAGCCGCGGGCAAAAGCTAGTAAAAAACTAAAAAAGACAAACCTTAAACGTGACAGGGCTATGAATCAGGTACAGATCCACGTAGGTCATGTTCAGACGAGCCAGCGAGTTCCTCAGGGAAGACAACACGTCCCGAGATTCATGAGATGGAAGCTGCAATTGGGCAACACAACATTAAGAAGGAAATAGTACATTTTGATTTAAGTGAGGAAACTTTGTTATTGCCCCCGAGAAGGATTTAACTCACGATTCGCCAGACTCGAGCGATACAGAGCCGAGAACAGAAGGGTTACTATGACATCTTATAGCAGTTCTTATTCCTGTGTGAGAAAGAGATGGTGTTAGACACCCTGTATAGCTCTGTCTCTTTCCCTCAGTGGAATAAGTTCTGTTTTAAGACGTCATGGTAGGGCAGCAGCAGTGACAAATTCCCGTAGAAATTAAATGATATTGTCATTAATCCCTATGAAACTATGATTTAATTTGAATTTATTCCCGCGCTTTTCTTTCTTCAGGCTGAAGAAAAAGCAAAAGTATGACGCCGCTAAAAACAGCCTAATATAAAAAAGAAGAAATTCAAATAATTTTGAATTTAGAACTCAAATATGATTAGAGCCAGTTTTCGAGGAAGTTTATTGAAAAAAGTACCTATCAACTATCGGATAGATACATACTTACGACATTTTTTTTTATTCGACAGTTTTGATTTACAATGTAACATATTTATATTTTTGGAATCCACTTGTCAAATTCTAGACGATAATCACATGCATCAACAGAATAAATAAAAAAAAAATTGTGGGTGTTTATTTATTTAACATACCCGCCACATTGCATTTATATACTTTTTCAATAGCCTACTGTTACTGTTACTCGGGACGATGCAAGGATTCTAATGATACCCCATACATGTAAATCCGTTCGGGCGTTTAGAACTTATGATGGAATAAAGAAACTCACATACATACAAACATACATGAACCCTGAAAACATAACACACGTCCCTTTCCTCCTAACACTCCTTTTTTGGGGCAGTCGTGTAATAAAAACACAACACTCCTTTTTGGGGCAGTCGTGTAATAAAAACACAACACTCCTTTTTGGGGCAGTCGTGTAATAAAAACACAACACTCCTTTTTGGGGCAGTCGTGTAATAAAAACACAACACTCCTTTTTGGGGCAGTCGTGTAATAAAACACAACACTCCTTTTTGGGGCAGTCGTGTAATAAAAACACAACACTCCTTTTTGGGGCAGTCGTGTAATAAAAACACAACACTCCTTTTTGGGGCAGTCGTGTAATAAAAACACAACACTCCTTTTTGGGGCAGTCGTGTAATAAAAACACAACACTCCTTTTTGGGGCAGTCGTGTAATAAAAACACAACACTCCTTTTTGGGGCAGTCGTGTAATAAAAACACAACACTCCTTTTTTGGGGCAGTCGTGTAAAAACTACTCAGTAAGATAAAACCTGTGTAATTGTTCTCACCTTAGTCACTACGAACACATCCTCCCTGGGTACTCCAGACGCTCTTACTCCTAAGCCCACTTGGTCCTCATTCTTGTAAGCCGCTGCAGTGTCTATCATTCTGCCAACATAACACAATATTAGGCTTGCACTTTTCTCAAGAGATCCAGAACTGAAAAATAGCAAAATAGTGCTGTGCACAACTGTAAGTGACTACTCTAGATTCTAAGAATGATTGTTACTTCTAAAAATTTTCTAATGAATAAATCGTTGGAGTGCCATAATTTAATCTAATATTTAAAATTCTCGTATCACAATGTTCGTTCCCATACTCCTACGAAACGGCTCCACCGATTCTTATGATTTTTTTTTACGACAATGGGCGGTCTTATCGCTAAAAGCGATCTTTTCAAGACAACCTTTGGATGGATTTAAAGGAGGAGATACAGTACTGTAGGTAGTCTGTGGTGTTCAGTAAGTCTGAGAATCGGCTACTATTTATCTTTCAAACCCCTTAGTGATAAGGGTGGTAAGTAGCGGGTGAAACCGTTGGGCAAAACTAGTAAATAAATAAAATCTTCTAATGCATTTACATTTCGGAAATAGTGCACATGTAAGCCAAAGTAAATAGAGGGGAAGTAGGTTATCTCCGGCCCAATTCGCGATATAATTGCCTACTGTCATAGGGTTGTCACTTTTAGCTAAATTTTAATTCAGTACCTATAAATTGGCAAGGGTCGAGAAGTTGTATTTTTTACTTTTATTTTCTGGGTACAGGGTTTGTCAGGCCTCTCTAATTTGTACTATCACAAATTCATTAGTTTAAAGCCCAGCCCTGTCAAAGATCTCATAATAGTCAATAAAATTCAACAATGGTTTTCCTATCAAATATAGAAATGTATTCAAGATACAGAGCAGCATTATTTATAACTAACTTCCACCCGCGGCTTCGCCCGCGTGGTGTGTTGATAAAAAGCAGCCTATAGCAAAAATAACAAAATCGAAGTATAAATAAAATTAGGTAACTACGTTTCATTTTTAAGGTTACGTCCCCAATGGGTAAAAACCCTATTACTAAGTCTTCGCTGTCCGTCCGTCCATAGGTAATGGTACGGATCTAACTAATAGGTATGTATTATAAAACTTCATAAAACCTATGTTTTATTATATTTGATGTAATTAAATCTTATTGTACCTATGTTCACAAATAAAGGATTTGAATTTAGTTTGTAAGGAACCTGTCAACTCAACGTACCTACTCTGTGCTCACGCGTCTGCCCGTGTTCGGGTCGCGCACTCGAGCGATGAGCGACTTGTTCCCTCACACCGCCCGCGCGGGCCAGCCTAGTCACGGCGACACGAAATTAATTTTGTGGCGCGTTATTTTGATTTTGCTGTATCTCCTAAAGTATTTATTTAATCTGCATGATGTATAGGGAAAAAATAATTTTCATGAAATGTTCATGCCAACCAACCTATTTAAAATGATAAGGATTAATACTGTATTTGTGTAAATAGCTTTCTAAGTTAGCGCTTTATAATTGACCATTTGTTAAAGTATTAAAATGGATATAGTATGTTATCCTTAAGATATAGACATATGTCACCGCTGACTTTTCTGTAGACCTATATAAGATACATAATTACACCATACAATATTTAGTTATATCTTAAAGGGTTTAGGCAGCGTTTTCGTTGAAAGCTCCCAGACAGCATACTTTTTGCCGACATCTTCAACAAATATCGTTAATGTACACAGAAATAAATACAAAAACTTAACAAATTATATACTAAAACCTTCCTTAAGAATTACTCTATCTATTAAAAAAAACCGCATCAAAATCCGTTGCGTAGTTTTAAAGATCTAATCATACATAGGGACAGACAGACGGCGGATAGCGACTTAGTTTTATACTATGTACCTAGTGATAAAAAAAAGATAAAATAAACCGAGCGAAGTTCAATAGGTAATCTGAACAGACAATTCTGGAATTGATGAATTATTAAGACACCCAAACACACAGGAATACTTTCTCCCGCGATTATCAGACATTTTTTATTCGTTTAGCGGTGCCGAAAAGCCGTGACACGCGAACCTCGTGCAGTGTTAGCCCCGACTGGCGCAGCGCGAAAGGAGCCGAGATTTTGTTTAGTGTGCGTGCGGCGACGCATAGATACTACGGCGCACACATACAAGCCGCGCGCTACGCGTTTGTATGAAGTTATCGTACTTCCCCTCTTTATACTATGTGTAAGCTTTTAAAGTATTGTTTTTTTTTTCGAATGGCAAATTATCTAACTTCTCCTGCTCTGAGCGGAACGAGAGGGAGTGTCAGACTTTTACTGACTAAAAACGTCGTAACCCAGCAATGTTTTTTGCGTAGATTTACTTTTTTTGATGTACATAATGCATGGTTGACGGCTTTGGTTACGGTTAACTTTGCCCCACGCTAGGAATTTCTCCTGGATCGTGGGTGCGTTTACAAACACTTAAACTTTGGTAAAGGTTGGTTACACCTTGTATCAGGTAGGTGAGTGAGCAATAAAGTAATAAAGTCTTAAAAATCTCCCGTAGCTTTATATATACAGTATGTTAGTTTAAACGAGGGACATATTCAAACCCACAATAGTGCATACTTACATGATTCTAATAAAAATATGAACAAAAAAAAAACACTAATAAATAAAAGACAGAACCATACTAAAAATTTCGCATAAGTCTCGCAACGTGTATATACCCTTGCGCTAGCGATTTAATACTATCGCAGAACATGTGTGCATGTCAATGACCTTTAGGTATAATCCATTTTCCCTTCATACTTTAAACCTGGCTTAGGACGCCTTTTCGGTACAATCGGCGCGTAGGTATTTTGCCGCGTGATTTACTTCACTGTTTACAAGTTTACTTCTCTCGCGCTCAGTGTTCATGAATAATGTATTTTATTGGACAATTACGTCAGAAATTAAGGTTATAGGTTTTTTTACATATTTGGGACGAGAATCGAATACTGAATACCCTCCCTCAATAAGTCCCTCGTTTAACCTAACACACTGTATATATTTTTTTATTACTTTTTTATTTCTCCTAACTTAAAATAACTTTTCCCTCTCTAGGCGGTGCGGCAGGGAGTGTCAAAGTTGTATTGTACTAACTAAAACCCTTCTATGTTTCTTTTGCTCGTTATGATCCGGGCCGCGGTATTTCTTTCGAACAACCCGCAACCCTGGTAGGAGGTTTTATGCATAGCCGAGTATCCTTCTAATCCTACTAATATTAATGTAATAGATAAAATGCGAAAGTTTGTGAGGATGGATGGATGGGTTTGGATGTTTGTTACTCTTTCACGTCAAAACGGCTGAACGGATCTTGATAAAATTTGACACAAAGGCAGATTATAGTATGGAATAAAACATAGGATACTTTTTTTCGATCATCACGGCGGGCATATCCGCGGGCGCTGCTAGTTTCGATATAAAAATCGCGGATGTAAAGCGGTCGAAATAACTCAAATGCTTTTGAAAGTGTCTTCTTACCTATATCCAGCCTTCAGCGCCCAGGTGACAGGGTATTCCACTGCATGCTCCTCTACCGGTTTCTGTCCGTTCTATAATATAAAAAAAATAGGTTATGCTCATAATTAAGTAAGTTAATAAATCACGCGGGTTAAAGTAAGCGTTTGCCCAAAGTAAATGCCACGCGGACGAAGTCGCGGGCGAAAGCTAGTACTATATAATGGTGCTTCTGGTAAATGATTGGTTAAACTAGAAGGTACCATCGATGGAAACTCAAATCAACCCAGCCGCCGCAGGAGATGCCCCGGGCGTCGGGCGCCGCGAGACGACTCCCGGCCACCGTAGATATGGGCCTGTGGACGGGGAGCAATGGGTAGCTCACCGTCCATCCGTCTATTGACGACAGGCCGTGTCGACGGCGCGTTAGTTTTCCACGCGCGCCTCAAAGTGATGTCAGCAAAGCAGAGGGGCCTGCCAGGGCCTCCGCATGGCGTTGCGGGTGGTTCGAAAGTGATATCGCGGCTCCGGAACGTAAAAGGCAATAGAAATAACATGGGTGTGTTTTAGTTAGTACAAGTCTGACAATCCCCCCCGCTCCGAGCGGGGGAAGTTATTTGATGATGTCCCATCTGCAAAAAAAAGGGTGAGGCAGACGAGATACAGTTTTATATACCTACTAGTACGAGGGGATAGGGCGAATCAATCCGAAGAGAATCTAAGATCCACCATTTCACATTCTACAATTGTTGTCGTACCTATTATATTATTAACAAAATAACTATAAACGAATGTCTACCTTGTGGTTATTATTAAGTTACTCTGTATGGTGGTCTCATATTTATTTACTAGCTTTTGTCTGCGGCTGCGCTCGCGTTAAATTCGGGGTAACAGAGTCCTAGAAATCTAAGTTTTTCCTGATTTGCAGGTATTTTTCGCGTGAAGACGTAACAAACAAACAAACTCACTTTTGCTTTTATAATATTATTAATAGTAAGGATTAGTTACAAAACTTAATTAACCGTATTATTGTCATTGTGTACACTATCGCATTAGCTAACCCTGTAAGGATAGTCGTAAGATGGAGAATAAATAAATAAATAAAAATTAGATCAAAGAGGAAGTCAATTCTTTTTTAAAGTGTGTCCGACTTACCTCATCAAAGCCCAGGAAGGTGCCAAGTCCTAGTGCCGGTATCGAATTCCCGTCATTCAGTGGGATCCTGTAAGCTTTTCCGCCATCTTTGTCATCACATAACTAAAAATAAGATGAAGTTAAATTAGTGCTGTAACAAATCTGTAAAAAAAAACGGGAAATTATAAAATAATTTCCTTCGCTCTGGGCACAGGATATAGAAAGTTCCTGTCAAGAAATCAAATTCAGATCAATTTAAGAAAACATTAAAACAATACTGACAATCAATTGGTGAATTTTTAAATGATAGATCTAACTGACTAATCTATTGTATTTTCTATTAATGTTAATTTGTTGATTTAATTATATTATTGGAACGAAGTTCCTAATCGCGCGTTGCGAAAGGGGAAAAAAATTAACGGACCAAAAGTTGTAACGACACTTTTTGCTATAGTTGTAAGCCGTGCGGCGTGCGCGTGTTTCTCTCTCTTTCTCTGTCATTTCGCATTGAACAGTGTGGTGTCGGACGATTATTTTTGTTGAGTGAATACAGGTTTTTTGTACAGACGCCAGCAGGTCAAGCTACCCGAAACTGTCAATTTTCCCCAATGAACCTTGAACCTAATACTTTAGAAATAAAGTCGAAAATCTATCAAAGAAATCTGACAGATTGTAGTAGCTTGATGTGCAGGCGTCTGTACATAATAAATAATAACTACGTTCCATCCGGGTGTCCCCTGATACCGCTCAAGTTTTTGTATTTTAAAATGTGACTGTTTTTTTCGACATAATTTGTACATAAGCCTTGGTCAAACATGTTGAGCCTGAAAATTGTTTGTAGGTAACTAATAGATAGTAAGCATCATACCATGTATATTATCTACACATGTTTTTGCAAATATATGAAACTTGAACTTGTCTTTGGAGCCCTAACACACTAGCTTGGACCCTGCTCCCGATACCAACAAAACACATTTTTTTTTGTAGATTAGTATTTTTAGGAATACTGTTTTTTTTTGTTGTGCTGGGCCTTTTGAACTTAGTGTCAAGTGTTGGAGTCTTAAATATTACATGGATCCTTTTAAAATGTAGGTGTTCATTAAGACCGGATTCAATCCCTAAGGGGGTGTCGGTAAGCACCAGTATGGTTTCCGCAAGGGGCGCTCGACGGTGGACGCCATCATGCGCGTGAGAGCCCTCACGACGGGGGCTACAGTGTCCAGGGGTGGGGTAGTCGTGGCGGTGTCTCTCGACATCGCCAACGCGTTCAACTCCATGCCTTGGAGCTGCATCAGGGAGGCACTCCGATACCACCGGATGCCGACCTACCTTCGTCGCATGGTCGGGGCATATCTGACGGACAGGGCCGTCATCTACCCCGGTCGCTCTGGAGAGTGGAACTGGCGAGAGATGTCGTGCGGTGTCCCACAGGGATCGGTCTTGGGGCCGCTCCTGTGGGACATCGGTTTCGACTGGGTGCTGCGCGCCGACCTCCCCAGCGGCGTCAGCGTAGTTTGCTACGCTGACGCCGCTGGGACGCGGGGTTGCGATAGTCGCGGAGAGGATCCGGCTACTGGGTCTCGAGGTGGCCTTGCACAAATCCGAGGCCATGGTATTTCATGGCCGCGGAAACACGCCACCGTCGGGATCCCAGTTGACGGTAGGAGGGGTTCGCATCGGCGTCGGGTCGACGATGAAGTACCTGGGAATCGTCCTCGACAGCCGGTGGAACTTCGTGGAACACTTCCGACGTTTGGCTCCCAAACTCGAGCGGACGGGGGCTGCTTTCAAGCGGCTCCTGCCCAATCTGAGGGGGCCAAACGCCTCCTGCCGTAGGCTCTATGCCGGAGTCGTGCGGTCCATGGCCCTTTACGGGGCCCCGGTATGGGCGCGTTCTTTAGGGCGGCGCGCCGCACACTATCTGAACGCAAAAGGTGGTAAACGTCAAAAGGTGGTAGCCATTAGGCTGATCCGGGGCTACCGCACGATTTCCGGCGAGGCAGCGAGCCTCCTTGCCGGATTGCCACCTTTGGGATCTGAAGGCGATAGTCCTCGCGCGCATGTTTGAGTGGCGCGCGGAGGCACTACACCGGGGGGAAACTCCGCTACCGCGGCAAATTGCCGCTCAGCGGACAGACCTCCGGTGCGATCTCATGGTGGCATGGAGAGAGCGACTGTCGCCACTCCGTGCAGGGCACGCCACAATAGTGGCGGTAAGTCCCCTCTTTGAGGAGTGGCTGGAGAGGCGTCATGGCGTCCTCACCTACCGCCTGACGCAGGTCCTCACCGGACACGGAAGTTTCGGGAGGTTCCTGCACATAATCGGGCGGGAGGACGCCCGGGTGTCACCATTGTGACGATCGCCCGGAGGACACGGTGGAGCACACAGTGGCGGTCTGCCCAGCTTGGGCGGAGCACCGCCGTGCCCTCGTAGAGGCGATCGGCGGCGGCGATCTCTCGCGTCCGGCCCTGGTTCAGTCTATGGTCCGGAGCGAGAGGGAATGGGAAGCGGTCACCTCCTTCTGCGAAGCAGTAATGCTAGCAAAGGGAGGCCGGGCGTTTGACGGAGAGAACCTCAAACCAACCCAGCCGCCGCGGGAGACGCCTCGGACCCGGGCGCCGCGAGACGACTCCCGGCCACCGCAGATGCGGGCCTGTGGACGGTGAGCAATGGGTAGCTCACCAACCGTCCGTCTATTGACGACAGGCCGTGTCGACGGCGCGTTCGTGTTTCACGCGCGCCTCAAAGAGATCAGCAAAGCAGAGGGGCTTGCCAGAGCCTCCGCCTGCCGGGGTTGCGGGTTGTTCGAAAGAGATACCGCGGCCCCGGAAGTCGGAACGTAAAGGGCAACAGAAGGAACATGGGTGGGTTTTAGTCAGTAAAGGTCTCTGGCCTGAAACCTTTACTGATTGCTGAGAGCGGGGGAAGTCGTTTGATGATTTTCCACCAGAAAAAACAAAAAAAAGGGGTGTCAGCATTGATATATTAAAAGGAGGAGCTTTTAATACATCAATGGGTGTCAGTCCTGCCAGGGACACCACCTCCCGGGGTTGCGGGTAGTTCGAAAGAGATACCGCGGCCCTTGAACATAAAGTGCAATAGAAGGAACATGGGTGGGTTTTAGTCAGTACATGTCTGACACTCAACCCTGCTCCGTTCAGAGCGGGCGAAGTTATTTGATGATTTCCAGGCAAAGTTTGTAGAGGAGAACGCGATTCATTCGCATTGTTTTACAAAATAAATAGACTATACATAAAAAAATAAATAAAAAAATGAAAGGTTTATTTCAATTACATATTACTTTAACATAAGTATGTACATATTTTGTAGATCACCTTTTAAGCAAGGAGATGCTTGTGTAAAGTGACTCCGCTCTTCCACTTCACATTGTATGCAATTAAACACAAGGGATTGTTTAAGAAAATATACAAAAAAAAATAAGAACAAAATTAAAATACAATAAGAACCGCACTTGTGTGACGTATACGAGTGTGATTATGAGTGTGGGTAATTGCGTGAGTGTGTGTGCGTGAGTGTGTGCAATAGTGTGAGTGTATGGTAAGCATTACGTTTAGGGTTGTTTAAACAGTTTATTTAGATAGCCCGCGTGTAGGTACAGTTTAAAATTTTAGTAAGTATGGTTCCCAATTTGAGTTTCGGAGTTTTTGAGATCCCAAAACATTGTCGCAGGGCTAACCCTGCAACAATGTCTTGGGATCGGAAGAAGCCAGTACAGTTTCCTCCACTAACAAATTCGCGACCGCAGTCCTATGTAATCTACGATAGCATACACACACTAAGACATTAACTATGAAGCTGAAGAGCAGCTGAAACCGCTGGTCACAAGTACCAGTACCTAGTAATTAATATAAGCCTGTCTACTCCAACCAGTCTTCTCTGTGTGAGAACAGGCATTTGCCCTGCAGTGGGACAGTTATAGGTTGGTATCATTATTTATGTAATGTAAAATAATAAGTAAGAAGAATAAACAAAGGAAATAATAACTTACCACGCCAACTACCACAGATAATATAATAAAAACAAACGTCATCTTCTAAGCTCAGACTAAATCAAACTGACCCCTTCACTTGCTTTATACTGACTTCCTAATAAGCTTAAATTTTTAAAAATACACCAATTTGAACCTTATGACTATCCGTAAAAGGTTTATAAGCATATCTAGGGAGGTTGTGGAACTTTTTAGCTTTTGATATCGGTGCGTTTTTAGTTTGAGCTTTGTGTTGTAAATAATAAAGTTTTATTTTAAATGAAGGGTGTACCACAAAGGATTTCTCAATTATAACTGTACAACATTAATTTGAGCACGTTAGGTTAATACTACTAATATTATAAATGCGAATGGTTGTGAGGATGGATGGATGTATGAATGTGTGTTACGCTTTCACGACAAAACGGCTGAACGGATCTTGATGAAATTTAACACAGAGGTAGATTATAGTCTGGAATAACAAATAGAATACTTTTTTCGATCATCACGCGGGCGAACCCGCAGGCACCAGCTAGTATTTAGTAATCATGTTGAGACTGTTACTTTTTTTAGACATGCTCAAAATATTCTCAGGCCGATATTTAGATTAAGTCGCGCTTGGCTAGGTTAGTCCGTGGATGGGTACCCATAACATGCCGAGTTTCTTTTATTCCTCGGATATCACGTTACACGTTATATTAGGGATTTTCATTAGGGATTTCACAGTAGCAGTCCGGAGCTTGAAAGTTGGCGGTAAGATACCCCCGTGCCTCGGAAAGCACGTTAAGTCGTTGGTCCTGCGCCTGATCTGTCTCCACTCGTGTCGGATTGCCGTCCCATCGGACTATGAGAGTGAGGGAACAGAGAGTGCACCTGCGCCTGCGCACACACGCCGCAACTATAATATCTCCCGCGCAGATGGGTAATCTCCGCTGAGATTGGCTAACATAGTTGGGAAAAGGCGATTCATCTATCTTCAATTGATATACAGTTGTGGGTTGTTCGAAAGAGATCCCGTGGCGTTGGAACATAAAGGGCAAAGGAAGGGACATGGGTGGGTTTTATACAGTAAGAGAGCGGCGAAGTTAAATGATGATTTGCAAACCGCAAAAAAAATATATTATATACACGCCGAAGATTAATATACAGATACTAACGTGGCATATCTTACCCATGAACATTTTTCTGTTCAATTACAATCATCATTATTTTCCTGCCCTTGTCCCATTCTATTGGGGGTTGGCGCAACATGTTTCTTCTTCCATTCTCCCCTATCAGACGTCACGGCATCATTTACTCCTTTCTCCTTCATATCATTCCTTACAAAATCCATCACTCCTTTAGTCACGTGTGCTTCGTCCCTCCTCATTACATGTCCATTCCAAGACAAACGACCCCCTTTATTTTTTTCTGTAACAGGCGCAACTTCCAAACTTCTTCTAATATACTCATTATATTTATCTATTATATTTCTGTTCAATTACATTCACTTGTATAATTTGCGGGCGAGAGGTGATATTGAAGTTGTCGTACTATATCAATTATGTAGTCAACAATAGTTCCAAGGTAAACCACTTAGTATACAAAGTTGACAAACTTGTAGTAAAAACTATAAATGTACTATCAATGTTTTGTTGATATCCATTGTTATAAACGTAACTATACAAATAAATGAGATTGAACTGTCTGTACGTTATTTTCAAAATAACAACATTAAACTAAATGCATATGAGAGTGGGTATACCCATAATGTGAATGGATATTTATTTAAAAAAATATATTCATTATCTTTTTTCCCTGTCTGTTTGTTTCGGCTAATATCCAAAACGACTGGACCGATTTAGACAGGACTTTTTCTGTCAGATAGCCGATGAGGAGTTACCAAGTAGGTTATATTTATTTTAGGAAAAAAAACTAGGTTTCAATAATATTTAGGATCCCTAGGGCAGGCCACAATAGTGGCGGTAAATCCCCTCTTTAAGGAGTGGCTGGAGAGGCGCCTAATAAAGGCGGTTCACTAACCGCCTCTAAGCGCGTGGAACACTTTCCACGCGCTCCTCAAAGTGATGTCAGCGAAGCAGAGGGGCCTGCAAGGACCGCTTGCCGGGGTTGCAGGTAGTTCGAAAGAGATAAGTATCGCGGCCCTGGAACATAAAGGGCAATAGAAGGAACATGGATGGGTTTTAGTCAGTAAAACTTTGATACTCCCTTCCGCTCAGTCCAGAGCGGGAGAAAGTTATTTGATGATTTTCTATTCGAAAAAAAAAAACATTTTTGTAAAAAATAAAACCGACTTTTAAAAAAAAAACTAAAAAGTAGAATAGGTAACTGTGTTGGTTTCGTTGACTTTTTAACTCGTTAAGTTTTTTTTTTGGAGTTTTTTTTTGAGTTTTTTTTTTAGGTTACTGGAACAACTTGTGACCCACGGATGCCCCTCAAGTTAAAGGGGAAAATATATAAGTCCGTGATTAGACCTGTTGTACTGTATGGGTCAGAATGCTGGGCTGTAAAAAAAGGTGGATGAAAAACGATTGCATGTAGCGGAGATGAGAATGTTGAGATGGATGTGTGGAGTGACAAGAATGGATAAAGTAAGGAATGAATATATTCGAGGAAGTTTGAAAGTTGCGCCTGTTACAGAAAAATTGAAAGGGAGTCGTTTGTCTTGGTATGGACATGTAATGAGGAGGGATGAAGGACATGTGACTAAAAGAGTGATGAATCTGAATGTTGATGGACGGAGAGCATGGAGCATGGACGGACAGAGAGGAAGGAGGATGGATTGTGTAAGGAATGATATGAAGGAGAAAGGAGTAAATGATGCCGTGACGTCTGATAGGGGAGAATGGAAGAAGAAAACGTGTTGCGCCGACCCCAAATAGAATGGGACAAGGGCAGGAAAATGATGATGAAGTTTTTTTTTTGGAAGTCGATTTTATATTTTACAAAAAAGTTTTTTATATCAGCTTTTTTAGTTATGGTATAATGATATACTTAATACATATTTTTTATCGAGTATTCATTTTCCATTGTTACTAAAAGATTAGCAAATCATTAGAGAAAAAAAAAAGATTCTGACGAATTGAGAAACTCCTCCTTTTTAACACGCTTTTATTAGCTTCATTTGAAGTCTGTTAAAAAAAGGGTTGGTTTTCATTCATTTGACGGGCCTGTTGGTCTAGTGGTTAGTGGCCCTGACTGCTGAGCCGGAGGTCGTGGGTTCGATTCCCACCCAGGACAAACTTTGTGTGATAAGCATGATTGTTTGTTCTGTGTCTGGATGTGATTTATCTATAATATGTATGTATTTATAAATTATATAAGTATGTATATCAGTGGTCTGGTTACCATAACACAAGCTCTGCTTAGCTTGGGATCAGATAGCCGTGTGTGAGTTGGCCCAAGATATTTATTTATTTATTCTGGATAGCGGTATAATTGGGGCCGATAAGATGCTAGATTTAGCTAACTTAGACAATAATAACTAAGGTCGATAACCTCACAGAGTTGAAGGAGGTTTGATTGGTTTTTGTTGCCAACATAAAAAAAAAACCGGCCCGGCTCTGTTCTATTTGCTTCAACAATTTTATTACTTAGATAGTTCATTGAACTTCCCACAAGAAATTTTGTATGTTCCTTTATTGACTCGATGGTGCCCTAATGTTTGAGATGTCTCGCTGATGGTGGCGTGTGTGTCGGGTCGTATAACTCGTATAGTTCCCTTCAAAATGGTTGACCTGAATGGGGCTGATATATGCGTCATGTTCGTAAACGGTCGCTGTCAGTCGTGACTGGTCATCTATTAGCCGCCATGGTTTGTTTTAATTAATTTATTTATCTATTAAACTCTTGTTTTACTCTGGACGCTTTAAATGTGTTCGTTCTTCTACATCGTTCTCATATGTATGTTATCTCAAAATGAATGATGTAAAAGATTTTGTAGAAATATTATAATTTAAAAGAGTGTCCATGGAGTTTCTTGCCCATTCTTCTCCATAGAGATCTACGCTTTCGAATAGGCAACTACAGTACTTTCATAAGTTATTATGTCTTGTGACTGGGACTGAAGCATCATCTTTTTTGTTTTATGACATTCAAAAGTGCCTGTCTAATTGAAATAAATGCTTTGAGTTCGAGTTTGATAACTCATAATCCCACGTAAAGTTAATAACATTTGTACTGGGCCAATTTACGAGCGCCCGCAAGCTCCGCAATTAAAAAAAAAACGGTTTAAATAAAACTAAGGCGAAATAGAAAACAACAATTTTATAATAAAAATATACTTTAACACACAGTTCACATATATGTTACAATTAATATACGTAATACCCCGGACTTACGCGGTAGGTGGATCCGAGCGATTGCCGTGTAAGTCGAAGTCGCGTAAGTCGGGGTTCAACTTTGCATATAAATACATATGTGTTCTTCTTTTCTGGCTCAAATGACTTATTTATCGTTCTTTTAGATGACATAATTAGAGATTATAAGTAAAAACGCACTGCGCACGTAAAACAATTCCACGCGGAACACGTAAACCTGTCGTGAGAGTTCGGAGCAAGAGAGCCGATGCGCGCGGCAATCAAAATGAAAAACCGCGTATCTCCAAATTCACGTAAAGTCGGGGTATTACTGTAATTAACAAAGGCGTAAAACTTATAAACGACACCTAAAAATGCAGAGACAATGTTATCAATGGAGATAGTCTATTCAATATCCAAATTTACTCCATTCTTCCAAATACGAAGAGACTCAGGGATATCCATTTTCTCAGGAACCTTCTCGAAGGGATAGTTCTGGTAATCTTGCCAGAAGAATGGTCTGACTGTGCGGTACCCGTTGTCGAATTTAGCGATCGCCTCCACGTCATCTTTGTCAAGATTGAAGTCGAATATCGATGCGTTCTCAACGACGCGGGAGTTTGTCACTGTTTTTGGTACGCTGACGATTCCTCTTTGGTACTGGAATTTAAGAAAATAATGGTTATTAGACAAAATAATTGTTAGAAAAAAAAATGATTTTTTTTGCACCTACGAGAGAAAAAAAACTAAAAACTTTTTTGCTTATTTATTTTCGTCATTTTAGCTTTTCTTGGAAGTCGTTTTCTTCTTTTTTGCAAAAATGTTTTTTAGTTATGGTATGATGATATATCACAAAATTTTTCATCGAGTATTCATTTTCCTTTGTTACTAAAAGATCTTATGGACAAAGAATATTAAATAGACGAAATATAGAAAAAAAATATTATAGACGATAACTCATAAACTATCTTAGCAATGTATGTATATAAAACTAGCTTTCGCTCGCGTTAAATGCGGTATAACACACCAAGCAGACCTGCATTTTTTGCTCTTGCGCCTGATTGATTTGTAATAGCAACGCTAAGTTATTCCTTTTCTTCCCTCGTTCTCCCTCATATCCTACTTTTTTTTAAATAAAAATTAGCCTATGTCCGTCTCCTGGTTCCCAACTATATATGTACCAAAATTCATCAAAATCAGTTTGGCCATTAAAGCGTGAAGAGGTAACAAACAAACAAACTCACTTTCGCTTTTATAATATTAGTAAGGATTCATATGGGACCACCTGGGAGAAATCAAACAAAAAAAAAAAATCGGCCAAGGCGTCTTTTAGTAAAAGATTCCGACGAATTGAGAACCTCATCCTTTTTTGATGTCGATTAAAAAGAACTGGGCAATGCTCGCTTCGCTCACTCATGTATAGCAAAATCTGTTCAATCATTTTTTCAATCATCAATAAATCTGGGCAGTCAATCTTTGATTTTATGTTCATTGATTTTATTAGTAATTTGATAACGAGAAAGTCTAAGCTTTTCGAGCTCGCTGTGATCGCTCCTCATTATTCCAGAGCTTGAGCTTTTAATATTGTCTGTATGACTGCAAGCTTGCTTCGCTCGCCCTCGACAAAATTACATGGTGAAAAATCTTAAAAAAGCCACTAATTGCAAAAATATAACTTTCAACGTTATTTTTTTTGTTAGTTGGGGGTACTATACTAACAAAAAAAAAGTTGAAAGTTATATTTTTGCAATTAGTGCCGTCAATACAAGATATTTTACCATCAAAATACTTTCTCGACACTTCCACGCGTTATGTAAGGTATATATTTTTTCTTTACCTTTTAAAATCCATTATTTTGATACCTCTCTCCAAAAGTTTTCAATATAGTGTCAAAAATCCACCATTTTGTATTTTTTTTTATTTGGAAGTATCCTATGTCACTCCCACAACTGAGACGAATTCAGACACCTTATAATTATGTCAAAACCCCGTTAATCGATTTAGGCTGTGGAGCGTGCCAAAGAATTAGACATACATACGCTCGAAAAACATATCCATCTATATCTATATCGATCTTTAAGTTGAGCCGCGTAGGGTGACCACCCGTTACATACCGAGTTTCCTCCGTGCCTCGGAAAGCACGTTAAGCTATTGGTCCCGGCTGTCATTTGTGTAGGTCTTTGACAGTCGTTACAGGTAGTCAGTGTTCCGAAAGTCTGACAACCAGTCTTACCTAAGGGTATTACCCAGTTTCAACTGGGTTGTGAAGGCAGTTTGTGATAGGCAGTTGCTCCATGTAAAATACTGGTATTCAGCTGCATCTGGTGAGATTGGAAGCTGACCCCAACATAGTTGGGACAAGGCTAGGCTGATGATGACGCTCGACAAACATAACTCTCCTTTCCGCAGTTGGGTAAAAAAGTTCCTCTTACCAGATATCTCAATGTGACTTGCGTAACAGTTTTCCCATGCTTCTTTCCTATCGCCAACATGGTCGGGTTGTTTAGCTTCGGTTCGGGGCTGTTCGGGGCACTTCGGGAGGGCACCATGGTCCCGAACGGGGAGTACGCGGTGATCAGAACGTTATGCGACTTACAGAAGTCGACGAGCTCGTTCTGGCCAAGATTGAGGTTGATCTGGAAGAGAATTGGGAGATTTGTAAGATTCTAAATTCAAATAAAAGTATTTTATTCTACTGATTGATACTGGCCAGTAAATTGCAAAAAAAGTCTGGCGTTTTCTCTTCAATGTTCACTAATAGCCAGTACAACTTGTAAAAAAGGAAGGAATTAAATCATTACAGGCACTTTTGAACGTCATAAAACCAAAAAAATAAAAAGCTACAGTCCCAATCACAAGACAAAATAACTTGTGAAAGTACTGTAGTTGCCCATTCCAAAGCGTTGTTCTCTATGGAGAAGAATGGGCAAGAAACTCCATGAACACTCTTTTAAATCAAAATATTTTTACTTAATCATGGTTACATCATTTATGTTGAGATTATACAAATATTAAGAGCGTCCAGAGTAAAAGCAATTATACGAGAATTAGGTACCGCACGAATAAATTTTCACCTGTGTCAAATTTGATGACATAGCTTATAATTTCTGGTATCTTACCTCAACCTGGTTGGTGACCGGTGGAACCTTGCAGTTCTTGAGCAACCTGTCCATCTGCTCCACGTTGAAGTTGGATACTCCGATGCTCTTCACCAAACCCTTGCTCAGCACGGACTCGAACCCGCGCCACGTTTCCAGATAGTCAATCTTCTCGTCAACTCCGTCTTGCTGAAATATTTTAAATAAGTAATGCTAATATGATGACGGGTAGCAAGCTGAGAAGAAAAGACAAAGATTTATAAAGATAGAAGAAATAAGATTGACCCATAGACAATTAGACACATCATCATCATTTTCCTGCCCTTGTCCCATTCTATTTGGGGTCGGCGCAACACGTTAGACATCACATACATTTATAACGGTCACCCACTACGGGGCGGTTTGTCTCAAGGTTGCATCAAATGGGAGTCCAGTTCAGCACATGCTTGGTAGAATACCTGAAGCTGGTATTCTGCTGAATCCCGCTAGTAACACACGGATGTCAAAAAACTAAACGTTGTTTTTTATTGGAACGCAGTTTTGTCTCTTATCGCGCGTTGCGAAAGGGGGCTAGACGGAGAAATTAAGACCAAAAGTTGTAACGACACTTTTTGCTATAGTTGTAAGCCGTGCGGCGCGCGCGTGTTTCTCTGTCTGTCTCTCTCTCATAGAAAGCAAGTCAGTTATTTTAGTTTCGTTTTTCTATTTCGCATTGAACAGTGTGGTGTCGCGACGATTTTTTTTGTTGAGTGTATACAGGTTTTTTGTACATAATAAATAATAACTTCGTTCCATCCGTGTGTCCCTTGACACCTCTTTCTTTTTTTGGGTTTTGGAATCCCAAAAAGGAGCAGATTGGGACAGCTCAAACGTTAACATGGACCTGCTGCAACGCCCAGAAGATTCCCAACTCACCGAGATAGACATGGGCCAGTGCATCAGCACCAGGTCGATGTACTCCAAGTTCAGGCGCCGCAGAGACCCTCTTACTGACACCTCTACATCAGCTTCCCGGTGGAAGTGATGCCATACCTGTAATAAATGAAAAGGCACGATTTATAGAATATATTTTAACAAAAAACATTATCCTACTTTTTGACCTCTCAAAATCTTAATTGGGTCTTGAACTGCTCCGTTGGTTTCGCGGTCGCAAGCGCGACTGCTGAGCATGAAGTCCTGGGTTCCATTCCTAGGTAGGGCAAAACTGATGTTGGGCTTTTTCAGTAGAAATTTCACAGTAGCAGCTTGGAATTTGGCGGTAAGATACCCACCCCCGTGCCTCGGAAAGCATGTTAAGCCGTTGGTCCTGCGCCTGATTTCTCTCCGGTCGTGTCGAATTGCCGTCTCATCGGACTATGAGAGTGAGGGAACAGAGAGTGCACCTGTGCCTGCGTACACACCCCTGCACTATAATTAATATCTCCCGCGTCGATGGGTAATTTTACGCCGAGATTGGTCGGTGTGGCCAAAAACGGTCTGGAGGTCTAGAGGTACATATAATGCGTGCTTTAAAATGTTTTGTCAGAAGGAAAAAATACTATACCGTCTTTTCTTGATATACTCGTATTATCCTATAGCTGTGCCTAGCGGTTTCACCCTCTGTTCAGCTCCTTAGTGTGATGTGATATGGTGTTATAATTTCGTGAAAGCATGCCTATGCAAAATTTCAAATCAATCCGGCGAAACAATCGTGTTCTCCCATACAAACTTTGGCACCCTGTTTCACCCCCTTAGAGGATGCATTTGGCAAAGTCTTGGTGAGCATCTACGTCCTAAAAGGATTCCCCATGCTTAATGCGAGACTCCTTACTCTTGTAGTTTATGAGATTTGGTGATTAGTCAATGCTGTTCTCTTTTCTATTTAAAGATGAATGAAATATGACTGTTATAACATCATATAACGCTTAGGCTATGGCCTTGACGTTTTAAAAGTAGAGCACTGTCTCAAACTCTTTGCGTTTAGGTGAAAGCGCCGCTGTGTGGATGGCGCGTTCGTGTTCCACGCGCGCCTCAAAGCAGAGGGACATGCCAGGGCCACTGCCTGCCGGGGTGGCCGGTTGTCCGAAAGAGATACTCCAACTCCGGAACACAAAGGCAAAAAGAAGGAACATAAAAGTCTCCCCCCTGTCCAGAGCAGGGGAAGTTATTTAGTGATTTCCAATCCAATAAAGGTACACAGATAATATTATAATTGATTATTTTTCCGACCCAAATATCGACCAATAGAATTGCACCATTCGACGTCACGTGGTACAACCTACATGGTATTATACTGAAAATTTTTTGAAAATTTTCTCTGGTCGTTGTTATGCATAAAAAACAAAACATGGTGCAATGGGCAAGATGACAGTAAGACAGAATCATTAAAATATTGTGTTTATCTGATAAAATATGATGTATGTATTGTGGAAAAAATCTCCTTTTTTAGATTTAAGACGAGATTATTATTTTATTTTAGAAAATAAAATTACAAAATACTGCCATCCGCCATGCTTTTTAAAACACCAATCAAAGTGTGTTACGTCAGCCCTCAGTAAATACTGTCACTGTCACCGAATTTATTTCGAGTTTCTATATCTTGAGTTTTTACATTGTTTAAATTGATTAAAAGTGGTATCATAAGATCTGTATCGGTCTTTTGCTTACTTCATTAACTAGTTAAGCCATGGAACTAGGATTTACTAAGGCAAACAGTTCTAATTTGCCCCGAATTGATTTGTTAATGCTGGGAGAGTTCCTGGCGACAAACAAAGATTTCTGTTCAGCAGAATTCAGAAACGTGAAAACTGCAGCGTAAGTACTATTATTACTGTATGATTTTTTTATAAATTTAGAAGATATTTTGTAAAATATCACTTGATATATTTAGTATTTGAGGTTATGTTTTCGTTATGAGAATTTGTTTTGTGTATGTAACCTACGATTAATATTATGAATATATGGAATAACGTTACAACTTACGTCAAAGTGATCTTCACAGAAATAAATAGAAGTATCAAGACTAACAGCTTTAGGATCTCGCCGTGCCAGAGTTAGCCACTTAAATCGCATCGTTTTATCGTTTGGCACGTAAATAAACACTTTGTTAGGGGTTTTTAATGACGTATTAGTGCACTGAGGGACCGCACACCACTTATATCCTTTGGAATTTATATTTAAATAATATATAATATGTTTTATTTGTTGCTTTGACTCTAATGTTTACAAGTTTACTGAGGGTTGACGTCACAGCAAATGTCAACGCCGGTGACTGCGTTTTGGCGCGAATTTAAGAACGTTTCATTAAAATTTCATTTTTTTCAATAATAATTTTATAAATTACAGAAATATTATATTTTTTAGAAATAGTAGATACTTAAGGATATTTTAAAACACATTTTCAAAAATTGTCATCTTGCCCATTCTATTGGCCGACATTTGGGACGGAAAAATAATCCCCCGAATACCACACGAGCTTCAAAATTATCTGGCATTTCCCGATAGGTTCCCTGCAAACAAATAAAATCGTCAAGTTTTTCAGGAAAAATCACTCGCGCTTCGCGCTCGTGATTTTTTAACCTGAAAAGAAAAACTTGACTCCTTCATTTGTTTGCAACGAACCTCTTGTGGTATTATATGTGAAAAACTAATAATACCCCTTACCTTAGTTGTAACAAAAAGGTCCTCCCTCTTTACGACGCCATCTTTGATTTTCTGCTGAATGACATTTCCCACATCTGGTTCCACTCTATACAAGTGAGCAGTGTCTATGTGCCTGTAGCCGATGTCTATGGCATATGAGAGGGTCTCCGCCAACTTTGGTATGCCTGTGGCGCTGAATTCGAACTGGAAATTCATTAAAGAGTAGGTTAATGAAAGAGTATGTCAGTATAGTACATATCGATATATATATACCTATATATACAGAATAGAACGGAAACAAAAAAAAACTGGTTTAGTGCGAGTTGCACCGAGGATTCTGTTTTTTTTAAGATAGATAGATAGAATATTCTTTATTATGTACACCATACAAGTAACAAGAATAACACTAAACAACTTATAAATAGGGTGACACAATGGGCGGTCTTAGGTATAGCTAAAAGCGATCTTTTCAAGACAACTTTTAGAAATGTTTTTTTTTTTAAGAAATGGTTTCTGAATGGTTTTTTTTTAAACTAGAAATTTCTCCTGTATCGTGGGTGCGTTTACAAACATTTAAACTCGCATTCACAAACAGCCAGACCCGAAACTAGGACAAAATAGAAATATTTGTTCCGTGCGAGGATCGAACCCGCGACATGCAACGCAGCAGTTGATCGCTCAAGACTTGAAACGGCCATATCTTTTGACTGCGTAGACTTAGAGGATTGATTTTTTCACAGCTGTAAGGGGCCATAGACTCGAGTATATTTGTAATGTCAGGGTCTTGACAGACGCACGGACAACATAGTTATGCTGGACACATCAAAATAATTAAAAACATAGAGCTAAAATGCCCCAGCATTTTCAAAATTTTAAGAGTAATTTACAGGTTTTTAACAATAAATGTCATGAACCTCTGACCGCCTGGTAGCTTGGACCCTGTTCCCGATAACAATTTTTTATATTTTTCGGTTTAATAGAGAAAAAATAATAAATTAAAATTTTATGTGTCAATAATGTCAATATGAATAAACAAAAGTTGTACCTATATACATTATTTAGTTTTCATTGCTCCTCAAAGATCCAGGATTGAATACAAGATGCAGCACCTACCCGCATTAATATTCAGATGCAAGAAAAGCAATAACAATTAACATGCACAATGCACATGCACACAATGGATCTTTTTTGCGAAATTAAAATTAGCCATTGTTCATAATGATTTAATGTCATTGACTAGGAAGGGATTAATATTATTTTAAGGTCTTTTTTAAACACAAACAGCCATAACCAACAAATAACCAAAACGATAAGAATGACCCACGCCACTTAGTACAACACCCAATACCTGAACCACTGCACCAAAAGTGCCGACAAAACGGAAATGTCGAGGCCGTACTGTTAGGTGCTTCGCTTAGACCCCGTTCACACACTCGGGCCACACGACTTGCATAAAGCGATAGCGAGCTTCTCTTTCCTTCACCCGTAGCTAGTGTCGGAATCCCAAAACTAAGATAAGTATATTTGCGCACATCATTAGCGCGACGCGTGGTGTTCGCGACCAACTAGTCAGCCATGGTCGCTTGTACACAAAGTCGGGTCACCTTAATTTAATATTTTAATAATTGATGTTCTGTGTATTGCTCCAATAAAGTGTGTCATCGAGTTTACGCGTTTTGTATACAAATGGCTACTCAACCCCATTTTCCACAGCTAGACGTGGAGCACTCAGGTCGCGGAGTTTGTGAAGTACTATGGCAGCCCGCGAAATTCAATTTTCTTGCAATTTGTAGTCAGTTTCAGGAATGATGACGAAATGGACGGAGAGCGAGAGGAAGGCCAAAGAAAAGATGGATGGATTGTGTAAAAATTGTTATGAAGGAGAAAGGAGTAAATGATGCCGTGAGGTCTGATAGGGGAGAATGGAAGAAGAAAGCGTGTTGCGCCGACCTCAAATAGAATGGGACAAGAGCAGGTAAATGATGATGGGGTGAAATAAACTAAGAAGGTTGCATTGATTATTTTAATGATTATAATTCTGTAAATACACACGTGTAACTATCGCAAATCATATTCAGCTTGACACTTACCTACAAGTTGAAAAAACTTAGGGAAATTTGAATTTCGAGGGCTACGCTGGCGCTTTCACAGTCGCTTTAGTAAACGCGTGATCGTGTAGTTCGTGGCCAAGGGGTTAGGAAACAAATAAAGCGGAATACACAATACATGCAAAAAGTATATTAAGGCATAGTTACTAACATTAAACGGCTTACTCGGGCTCGAATCGTCCTACAGAAAAAAATGCAAAAGAAAATATTATACACATGCAAATAAATATAATAAATTTATAAAAAGAAAACCAATGATACAGAAGGACAAACCAACTACAGGTTAAAAAAACAACAAGCATCGTTATCTACAAAAAACATGTTTGTTGTATGGCCCCCTTAAATATTTATTTTATTCTGTCATTAGTATTTGTTCTTATAACGGCTACAGTGATGTATTTCTGTTGCCGTTATACATTAATAGAATAGAATATAATATACTTTATTGTACACCAAAATTGAAATAAAACTGTTTTACAAAAAAGTGCTAAATCTATGGTTACATTGGCGGTCTTATCGCTAATAGCGATATCTTCCAGACAACCTTTATTAATTAATTAATCATTCATTAGTCTAAGCATTCCAAATAGGGTGCAATCAAACTACAAACGAATCCCACTATTTTTTAGGCAACTGAGACTACGTTACCGATTCTTCCACGCCCAACCAAGTGCCGTAACCCAACGCTGGGATCTCCCGGCCGTTGTTCAGTTTGATTGTTGGGATGTTTACCTGGAAACCGAAAAATAAAATATATATAAGAAAAAAATGATAACGATCTATACTCAGATCTATCGAATGTACGTACACACATAATTACATAAAAATCGATCCAGCCTTTTCGGAGGTATATGGCAAGTAAAACTGTGACATGAGAATTTTATATTGTACTAGCTGATTTGCAGGTACCTGCTACCTGTAGTTTTTGCCCTAGTGCCTTATTTATTGCAATAGCAAAGCTTAGTTTTCCCTTTTCTTCCCTCTTTCTCCCTCATTTCTCACTTTTTTTCAAAAATAGTTAGTCTATGTCCGTCTCCAGGGTCCCAACTATTTCTGTACCAAAATTCATCAAAATCGGTTTAGCCATTTAGGCGTGAAGACGTAACAAACAAACTCACTTTCGCTTTTATAATATTAGTAAGTAGTATTACTAATAAAAATAAGTAATATTAGTAAGGAATCTGTGGCAATGAAACACTAGTTGAGATAAATGAAGAAAATCCACGAGTGTGAAATACATTGCATGTTGCACCTTATCGTTGTGTGATAAGACCCACTTCTCGTGGAAGTGTACCTGTTGAACAAATCTTAATGAGGTTGTCTGATAGGTTACTGCTCCGTCGGTCTCTCTGACCACTGAGCACGGGGTTCGATTCCCATTGGGTTTTAGCAATAGGAATTTCACAGTAGCAGGCCGGAACTTGGAAGCTGGTGGTAAGATACCCCCGTGCCTCGGAAAGCACGTCAAGCCGTTGGTCCTGCGCCTGATCTGTCTCCACTCGTGTCGGACAGCCGTCCCATCGGACTATGAGAGTGAGGGAACAGAGAGTGCACCTGCGCCTGCGCACACACGCCGCAACTATAGTATCTTCTGCGTACATAGCTAATCTCCGCTGAGATTGGCCGCCGTAGCCGAAAACGAAGTCCTATACTACCTATAAGGATTACTAGTATTTTATAGAGAAAGATAGAATCCTTACTAATATTATAAAAGCGAAAGTGAGTTTGTTTGTTTGTTAGGTACGTCTTCACGCCTTAATGGCTAAACCGATTTTGATGAATCTTGGTACAGAGATAGTTGGGGCCCTGGAGACGGACAAAGGCTATCTTTTTTTTAAAAAATAGTGGGAAATGAGGGAGAAAGGGAAAATTTAGCATTGCTATTACAATAAATAAGGCGCAAGGGCAAACACTACAGGTAGCAGGTACCTGCAAATTAGGAAAGGGGAACTGTTATACCCAGAATTTAACGCGAGCGAAGCCGCGGGCAAAAGCTAGTCTTAAATACTTGTAAGTTCCAGGCAACAAATCTACGCAAAAAATCACAAACATTCATGTAGTCAGTGAATTTATGCGTTAAAAATTGTGTTTTTTTTTATTTCAAGAATTTGTGTGTCTATGGATTGTACAGATTGTTCTTATTCCAAATATTTGAAATAAAATGCTATTTTGAATGATGGTATGTATTGCGAGGATGGGTAGTCCTTTACCACTATTATATTCAGGGTTTAGCCTATATTTTGTCATGATCTTAAATCGCGGTAACGTTCCAGATTGGAGAGGAACTGTTCATTCATCTAATGTCACCGCACCATTCTATAGAGAAAACAGTACTGTACCTATAAGATAATTTTATGGAGTTTCTTCTCCATAGGAAACGACCAAACCCGATCCTTACTCCTTTTCTCGACGTTTTATAAGTACCCATGTAGGCCTATCACATTAAAATTGTTTTTTTTGGCGTGTATGCTTAACGTTTACCTAAAGTTTAGGTAAACGTTAAGCTAAGTTTAGGTCCTAAACTGACATTCTGACGGACACCTACAAACTTGGCCTTAGTAAAAAAAAAACGCTAAAAGCAATCTTTTCTAGACAACCTTTCAGTGGATTTGAGGAATAAGAGAAACTATACTGAAATAATATTAAGACTACAACTCTGAAATTACACAACCGATTTCAATAACTCTTTCACTCACGTAAAGCTACACTATTTTTAAATCCCATAGAATGTATTAAATAAGCGGGAAAAATCGTTGTTAGAAACTACATGGGCATTTACAGAGTGATAAAAATGTAGTACTTACGCGCGCCATTATGCAAGCAGTCCTCTTGTTGTCGAGTTCACACAATACTGGCCACTCACAATTGAATTGCCGGCCGGTAACGTTCCACGGATTATAAACATTCGACCATAGATTAGATAATGGAACGCAGATACGTAATCTTTGAACTTGGAATGCTTTTTATCGCAGCTGATATTTATTTTAGTCTATATTTATGTAGGTTCGGTTTTCATAATCCAACATCAATAAAAAAAACAAAGCACTCAGTTTTTGGCAAGTCATACAGATATTAAAACCAGAGATTTTCCCTTGTACGAGTGCGCGTTACAAGCATGATCAATATCCTACTTCCTACTAATATAATAGGTACTAATACAATAAATGCGAATGTTTGTGAGGATGGATGGATGGATGCATAGATGTATGAATGTTTGTTACTCTTTCACGTCAAAATGGCTGAACAGATCTTGATGATATTTGGCACAGAGGTTGATTATAGTCTGTTTTCTGTTGAATTTTTTTTCGATATAATTAGTCTTCAATATATTTATGAATATATTGTACGAGAAGCTGGTATTTTTAACCGACTTCAAAAAAAGAAGGTTCTCATTTCGACTGTATTTGTTGTATAGACCGTTTTTTGTTTTAATTGATTTTAAAATTGACGTCTGTTGTCGTTTGCACTGAAATCGTAGCCAAATAAAGTGAAAGCACAAACTGTGCATTTTACGCCAAGTAATAAATTAATAGTTGTTAAAAATATGTAAATTGGGCGTCAAAAAATTCGTCAACAGGAAAAGTGCCCAGAAGGCTGGCAGCATTACCGCGTTGGATGGCAATGCAATTTTCTTGCGCAAAAAACAGGCCAGCCTTCTGGTCACGAGAAGAGTTGACTAACCGCTTGGCGATTACTCGAAAAACTGCGTGGGCACTCGGACCCCATGGCCCTAGTGTTTCAACCCCAAACGGCTAAAATACACAACTACCAATCAAATTGTGATGAGGGTTGAGGGTTTCAGCACCTGCAGCATCAGCCCCAGAGCAGCCCAAAGACCTAATTAGACTGCTGTAAACACACTTGCTGACCGGAAAGTCAACAGTGAACAAACATGGCGACTATGGCCATATCCACTCTGCAGAATCTCCATTCTGCTGAGTATTTATCAACACACGTTCAATTAGCACATTGGACGACTACCTTGAAACCTCTAGCTGTAGGCTAATTACACATCATTACAATAACGCCCTGTCCATGACTTCAGGTGGTGCGACTTGTGAGAGTCGCGACACATCATCTCAACTTCAAGATACCTTCTGAAAAGGGGACTTTTAGCGAAATGTGTCGTGTAGCAACCTTACCGAGGACAATTGGGGTTGAACTTCATTACATCATCATTTGCCTAGCCTGTTCCCAACTATGTTGGGGTCGACTGCCAGTCTAACCGGATGCAGCTGAATACTAGTTTTTACATGGAGCGACTGCCTATCCTCGACAACCCAGTTAGTACTGGGTAATGCGATACACCTTGGTAATACTGGTTGTCAGACTTTCGGGACACTGACTATCTGTAATATCTGTAAAAGATCTTCAACTGGCTTCCGCCCGCGACTTCGTCCGCGTGGTATAGTTACTTTGGGCTAACGCTAATTTTAAACCGCGTGATGATCGAAAAAAAAACTTACTCTCTTCTTTTTTCCCTCTTTCTCCCCATTTGTCACTTTCACACATCTCACTTTAAAAAAATATATTAGTCTATGTCCGTCTCCAGGGTTCCAACTATCTCTGTACCAAAATTCATCAAAATTGGTTTAGCCATTTAGGCGTGAAGACGTAACAAACTCACTTTCGCTTTTATAATATTAGTAAGGATAAGGATAGTAAGATACTGAACTATACTGTTACATTTAAAATTTTAAGAAGTTTAATATTATTTATATTTAATATATTTTGTAATTACATGAGCAATGATTGTTAAAACTTATTATAATGTGATGATAATCCTATGACATGAAATCTATGAATAATAATAATTAATATGATATTATAATAGTTAATTTAGAATGTTTTTTTTTTATTTATATGTACCTATCATTAACTATTAAATTGCAATGCCTAAACAGCCAACTAAGTTCTAAGAACCTACCCTTTGTTAAGATCTAAATTACTACACTTAGTTAGCAATAAAGAATTTGACTTTGACTTTGAAGTTAGACAGCGCAGGGTTTCGTACGTCAAAAGTAGATCTTAGGTCTATTCAAGTTGGCCTCCCTTGGTCTAGAACAAAATAATGAAAGGAGAACAAGTGCCTTTAGGATAGATTCTTTTTAAAATGTTGCTCCATCTTGGATTTTCCGGGGTTGCAGGTTGTTCGAAAGAGATACCGTGGCCCACAAATAGCAAAACAAGAAGACATGGGTGGTTTAGAGTCAGTAAAGGTTTGACCCACTCCGCCCAGCGCGGGGGAAGTTATTTGATGATTTGGGAAATTAACAAAATAAGTTCGGCAAAAAAAAACACTAGGAATTTCACCTGTGCATTTACAAACATTAAAACTTACATACAAATCAAATCAAATCATTTATTTCAATTAGACCATTACAGGCACTTTTGAATGTCAAGAAACAAAATGAATCTACAGTCCCGGTCACAAGGCATAATAACTTGTGAAAGTACTGTAGTTGCCACAGTTGTACACAAACAGCCAGACCCGGAACAACTACCTGTAGGTCATACAAGTACTTGTTCCGTGCGGGGATCAAATCTGCGACTTGCAGCGCAACTGTCAATCGCTCGGCCATTGCGCCAACCGTGCCGTCAACTTGTATGTTATAATTACTATTAACACTTGAAACGGGATATTTACCATGTTTGTTATTTATATCGAGTTCATCCGTGATCATGGCGTTTGCAACATCGCCGAAATATCGGAAACTCGATATAAATAACAAACATGGTAAATATCCCGTTTCAAGTGTTAATATTAGTAACCATGTCAGTTTAAAGAGTTATAATTACTGTTCGACCGAAGATTCGGTTTCGGTTTCGGCTAGTTTCGGCTAAAAATCTAGTTTCAGCTTTAGTTTCGGTTTCGGCCTAAAATGGCTGAAAATACGACCGAAACCGAATGTGCATTCGGGAGTTTTTGCGCTGTGATCGGTCATGTTTGGCGTGTTGAATGTACGAATGAATCCCATGAGAGCCAATGTCGTGATTCGCTTGTTTGTTTGCTGTTCGTTTTGTTTTGTTGTAGTATCGAGTTTTCGAGTGATTTATTTTGAATTTGGTAAGTTTTATCTCGTTTCTTGTCATTATAACATAAGATCGGGTAGTCAACATCAAAAAAAAATTCAATATGACTGATAAATGTGATCAAAATGATAAAAGTGATCCTTGTAAGAAAGTTTCGGTTTCGGCCGTTGCCGAAATTCTTTTTCAGTTTCGGTTTCGGTCATAAAACTAGTTTCGATCGGACATTAGTAATAATACATGTATTTACACAGTAGTCACATGACTGTCTATATCATTGACATCGGCCTTCACACAATACTTCCTGTTTAGAAAATAAAATCATTAATTGTTATTCTTGATGCCTGTCCACCTACTTCATAAATAATACAACAATCGTAATATTATACCGTATAAATACCACTTTAATTCATTTGTATTAATAGCTCAATAGAACGTAGTTCCTACCGGGGTTGCGGGTTGTTCCAAACGAACTTCCAAAAAAAAATACTAAAAAGTGGAACATAGCTGTACTTCAGGAACTTCCTTTTATTGGTTTCGTCAACTTTTTGCCACCGACTTCCGGAAGTAAAGTTATTTCCACTTCTTAGTTTTTTTTTGGAAGTCGGTTCTATACTTTAAAAAAAAGTTTTTATATCATAATTTTTTTTTTCGAGTATTCATTTTCCATTGTCACTAAAAGATTTGCAGATCATCCATATAAACATAGAGAAAATAATATACGATAACTCATAAACTACCTAAGTAATATAAATAAAAATTTATATGGTGTGGATAAGTATACCCACCCTATCAAACAAAAAAATAATTTTTCAAATTTTCCAGGCGTCTTTGAGTAATCGATGAATGAACATGCATAAAAAATAAAAAGATTCTGACGAATTAAGAACCTCCTCCTTCTTTTTAAAGTCGGTTTAAAAGAGATACCGAAGCCCCCGAAACGTTAAGGGAAAAAGAAGTAACAGGGATGGGTTTTAGTGAGTTAAAGTCTGACACTCCCACCCGCTCCGCACATAGCGGGGGAAGTTATTTGAAGATTTCCCATACACAAAAAAAAGTGTGTATGTTTGTTTGTATGTAGTAAGCAGATACCTTTTCACGACTAATCGTCTACTCTGATCGTTATGAAACTTGGCAAGGGGATAGATTTCCACCTAGGGAAGTATATAAGGCTATACACAATATTATTGTGTAATTAAATTATTATTATATTTTAGTATAATTGGGCTGTAAAAAAGGTGGATGAAAAACGATTGCATGTAGCGGAGATGAGAATGTTGAGATGGAGTTGGTTGGAGTTGAATGTTGAGTGTGGAGTGACAAGAAAGGATAAAGTAAGGAATGAATTTATATTCGAGGAAGTTTGAAAGTTGCGCCTGTTACAGAAAAACTGAAAGGGAGTCGTTTGTCTTGGTATGGACATGTAATGAGGAGGGATGAAGGACATGTGAGTAAAAGAGTGACGGATCTGAATGTTGATGGACGGAGAGCGAGAGGAAGGCCAAAGAAAAGATGGATGGATTGTGTACGGAATGATATGAAGGAGAAAGGAGTACTTAAATGATGAAGAATGGAAGAAGAAAACGTGTTGCGCCGACCCCAAATAGAATAGGACAAGGGCAGGAAAATGATGAAATGATAGTTCGTAACCACTATTAAGGTCTGACTAAATAGCTCCCAATTAAAAGTCATAGTGAATACTGTAACTTTCTCGTTATTTTTTTACCTATTTTTGATATTTCCGCTCTATCGCATTAGGCATATATAGGTACCTGTAACGATAGCTGTAAGGGAGATTTATGAATAAATAAATTTTATTTAATGTATTTATTTGTTTTTTTTATTTGTATATGTGTATTCGTAGCTGTATCCTTACTAATATTATAAAAGCGAAAGTGAGTTTGTTTGTTACGACTTCACGCTAATAACCGATTTTGATGAATTTTGGTACAGAGATAGTTTGGACCTTGGACACGGACATAGGCCAACTCTATTTAAAAAAAAGTGAGAAATGAGGGAGAAAGAGGGAAAAAAGGGAAAACTTAGCAATGCTATTACAATAAATCAGGCCCTAGCGCAAAAACTACGAGTAGCAGGTACCTGCAAATCAGGAAAGAGGAATTGTGTTCTCGAAAACGTTCGTTTTTTTTTAATTATAATTTTTGTACCCTATCACAATGTTGTCGTATTTAACCCAAAGGTTGACTGGTAGATGATGCCTTATGGCATTAAGTTCGCCTATGTACACCTATTGTACATAAAGTTTAACTACCTAAATAAAAGATTATATATATTATATAGAGTTACTATAAAACTGTAGGGTATTATGATATATATTTATAAGTATAGTGTGTGGGTACATGCAAATAAACAGTTGTCACTTGGAATCGCAGTTTTACTAATCGCTCCCGCTATATTAATCCATAAATACAACTGGCGACGAGGAAAACAATTAAATTCGTGAGGTTTAGATCGTGTAATTCAATATGCCTATCGGAAAAATTGAGGAATTTGACCTATCAAACAAAAAGTGGTTGGCGTATATCCGACGCGTGGAACAGTTCATAACCTTAAACGAAATTAAACCGGAGTTACAAGTTGCAATGTTGGTGACTGTGGTGGGAGCAGCTACGTATGACCTAATGTGTGATTTGTGTGCACCTAACCATCCAGAAAGCAAAAAATTCAGTGAATTAGTGAAAATTGTTGGCGACCATCTTGAACCAAAACGCTCCGAAATTGCAGAACGCCATGTTTTTAGGCAAAGACGCCAAAATACGGGTGAATCTCTCAGTGACTATCTGCAAACACTCAAACACCTGGCCAGTACATGTAATTTCTATACAACTCTGGAGGAAAATTTACGCGACCAATTTGTATCGGGTTTGGCTAGTGATGAAATGAGATCGCGTATTTTTGCGGAACCATCCATAACATACAGAAAAGCCGTAGAATTGGCTTTGGCATTAGAAGCGGCCGAGCGACACTCGCAGACGAGCGGTTCAAGCGCCGCGGGCGCAGCGAACACGTCAGCGGCTGGAACGCGTACGTTTGAGGCGGTGCATCAAGTGGCGACGGCTAAGCGGGCGGGCCGACCGCTGGAACGCGGCACTGCGAGTAGCGACAACTCGTCTACCGAGGTCAGCGTGCCGACATCGCGCTCGACGCGTGCTTGTTGGAGGTGTAGCAGAAACCATCGCCCAGAAATGTGTCGATTTAAAAACTATTCGTGCGATTTATGTGGTCAGAAAGGTCACATTAAAATAATGTGCAAATCGAACAAGGGGGGAGGTGTCGAGCAGAGTCAGGACACAAAAACGCAAGCGCAGCGCCGAAATAATTATCTCGGAAATAGTGAAAACGATTCGGAGTGTGATTTTTACAATCTAAGTGTGTGCGGTGTAAATGACCGACCGTATATGGTTATGGCGCAAGTGAATGGCAGAAAGATAAGTTTCGAACTGGACACTGGAAGTAAGTTATCTGTTATAAGTTTAGATTACTATAATAACATCTTTTGTGACTTACCGATGATAAGTAATGATATTTCTTTATATTCCTATGTCGGCTCCGTAATAGAACCGGTAGGTTTTGTGTCTGTTAATGTAGTTATTGGAGAATATACAGCCGGGAATCTCAAATTGTACATTGTTAAAAATGGTGGACCACCACTTTTAGGTAGGTCGTGGTTAACTAAATTAAATATTAATAAGATCAGTATTGACGATTTTTTATTAAAACTCACTGAAAACAATTTAGTTGAACTGTTACAACAAGAATTTCCGACTGTGTTTGCTCCTGGACTTGGAACATGTACAAAAAAAATTGCTTTAAAGTTGGTGGATAAAAATCCAGTGTTTATCAAAGCAAGGCAATTGCCGTTGGCGTTACGTAAACCTGTCGAGCAGGAGTTAGAGCGACTCGAGGCTGAGGGTACGATTCGAAAAGTGGAGTATTCTGATTATGGCACGCCAATAGTGCCAGTTATTAAAAAGAGCGGAGAAATTAGAATTTGCGGTGATTATAAGGTCACGGTTAATCCAAAACTTATGCGTGAACCATACCCTCTGCCGCGAATTGAAGAGCTATTTGCGGCACTGAGTGGGGGTGAACAGTTTTCTAAAATTGACCTCACGCATGCTTATCAACAACTATTTTTAGAGGAGGAATCTCAGGCATGTACCGCTATAACGACACATATAGGAACATTTGTGTACAATCGTACACCATTTGGACTTACATGTATTCCTGAAAAGTTTCAAAAGTTTATGGAAGAAACGGTTAAAGGACTCAAAGGAGTCGCCGTTTTTATCGATGATATAGCATGTACTGGGACGTCCCGTTCTGAGCATATTAATAATTTAAAAGCATTATTGAGTCGCTTGCGTGAGGTTGGTTTGAGAATCAAATTGGATAAGTGCGCATTTATGCAAGATAGTATTACTTATGTAGGGTTTGTTATTGATAAGCACGGCTTGCATCCCGATGAAAATAAAATTAAGGCCATCGTGGACGCTCCAAGGCCAAGTGATGTGACACAGCTTAAGTCTTTTCTAGGCATGGTAAACTACTACGCTAAATTTATATCGAATTTAAGTACTATATTATATCCCTTACATAAGTTATTGCGTAAAAACACCGAGTGGGTGTGGTCGTATGAGTGTGACGACAGTTTTAACAAAGTTAAACAGGCTATTTTAGGTAGCAAAGTATTAGTACATTATAACCCAGAGCTTCCATTGGTTCTAGCAGTGGATAGCAGTTCTTACGGCATTGGTAGCGTGTTGTCGCATAGGTATCCCAATGGCGATGAACGCCCGATATGTTTTGCATCGCGAACATTAAATTCAGCAGAGCGTGCATATAGTCAACTAGATAAAGAGGCATTGGCAATAATTAATGGAGTCACAAAACACCATCAATATCTTTATGGTCGTGCTTTTATAATTAAAACAGACCATAAACCTTTGACATTTATTTTTGGGCCAAAGTTCGGTTTACCGCAAACTGCGGCAAGCAGATTGCAAAGATATGCTACAAAATTAGCAGCCTATGACTTCACTATAGAATTTGTAAAATCCAAAGATAATTATAATGTGGACGCATTATCACGCTTACCGCTGCCGTGTGAGCGTAAAATAGAAACGGGGCTGGATTCGGTGTCATATATTAATTTTGTTGAAGATTCAATTCCTATTAGCGCGAGAGATGTGTCAAAGAAAACACAGGAAGATGATGTTCTAAAACATATTTATGGTTATTTAATTAATGGTTGGCCATCAGTAGTTACACGAAGTGAAGAAAAGCCTTATTTTCATCGAAAAGACAGCCTTACTATCGATAGAGGGTGTATATTATACAATCACAGGGTGGTCATTCCTAAGGTACTTAGACAGCAAGTTTTATCTGAATTACACGAGGGACACCTAGGAGTAGTCAAAATGAAAAATGTATCGCGAAGCTATGTTTACTGGCCACAGTTGGACAATGAAATTGAAACGTTGTGTCGTGAATGTAGTGCCTGCTTACAGCAGCGCGATGCACCTCCACGTGCACAGTTGCATCCGTGGGCTTTTCCTACACGCCCATGGCAACGATTGAATATTGATTTTGCTATATTTCAAGGGAAATATTATTTAATAACGGTAGATGCGTACAGTAAATGGATAGAAGTTCAAAAAATGTCAGGAACTAATGCGAACTCCACTATAACTAAGTTGAGAGAACTTTTCGCACGTTTTGGAATACCGTCACATATTATTAGTGATGGTGGGCCTCCATTTAGCTCGTTAGACTTTACAAATTATTTAAAGAAAAATCTAATTAATCATACAATCACAAGTCCATATCGACCAGCCGGTAACGGGGCGGCTGAAAATGCAGTAAAACTCGTAAAACGAGCTATGAAAAAGGCAATACATGAGGGCAGGGACGTAGATACTGCTATTTCAAAGTTCCTGTTTCAGTATAGAAATTGTGAGCACGCCACTACCGGAGTCGCACCAGCGGTAGCTATGTTTGGTAGGCGACTACGAGGTCGCTTGGATATTATAAAACCGTCCACTGAGCGAGCAGTGGAAGCGTCTGCGGAGCAAGCGGGTCGCGCGCAGCCCGGCGCCGAGCGCCACGTGGAGCCAGGTGCGCAGGTGCTAGCACGTGACTACCGTGCTCGCGCTGACAAATGGGCAGCAGCCACCGTACTTACACGAACTGATCCACTCACTTACAAAGTACGCGTATCCGATGGACAGGAGTGGAAACGTCATATTGATCAATTATTGCCACTTAAGAAACGTTTTTCTCGACATTCCATTACAAGTAGCGTAGATAAACCAGTAACTGAGTTAGATGTTTCGGAGTCCAGTCAGGACACTCAAGTAGAGAATTCATCATCGTCACGTGTAGTCGAAACTGATCCGAATTCAAAAGAACTTGATAATACGACTGTTAGTACCAAAAATATGACAGCAGAGCCAGCTCCGATTTCTGATAAACAAAAGGTTAGACCAAAGCGTCAGTGTTTATTCCAAGGTAAATATAAATAGTGATTATGGGCACTGTGTACTGATAACGTTACATTGATTGTTGTTTACATCATATTTTAGTTAAGTAGTAGTAGTTTAGGTATATTTTATAAGTTACTGTTACTTTCAATGTAAAGTAACTCTTATTATAGCTGTTGTGAACGTCATTATCGATTGCGCATCACATGTTTTGATAGCAAAAGTGAATGGATTGTACGTGTAATGATAACAATGTTTTTTTTTTCAACCACATTATACTTTGTTTCTGCTTAAACTCATAGTCTAATGGTAGACAGTAGTTAATTTTTCCTTGTGTGTACTATTAGACACAATTAGCTGTATATCTTTAGTTATAACTTAAAGTAATGTGTATTTACATATTTAAAAGGGGGAGGTGTAGGGTATTATGATATATATTTATAAGTATAGTGTGTGGGTACATGCAAATAAACAGTTGTCACTTGGAATCGCAGTTTTACTAATCGCTCCCGCTATATTAATCCATAAATACAACTAAAACATATAAATTATTACTCATCATGCACAAGTTAAGATTATAATAAACGATTTGCTAACACATACCTAGCAAGATTAACCACGCGTGTTGAAAATAAAAATAATGGTTTAGCGTCACAAAATGATTGGCAATATATCCGAATCTTGATATACCTACACGGCGCTCGTAATCCTGATTGATAAGAATGATTCGTAATATCGATTTGTACGTGAGTAGATATAATGAAGAGGAGTAAGTTTGTTCCAAAAATTCATAATTGAATGGGAGTCCCCATTTTCGCCGCTAGAGGCGTTCGTGTAGAGTGAGGTCAAAGTAAATAGAGGGGAAGTAGGTTATCTCCGGCCCAATTCGCGATATAATTGCCTACTGTCATAGGGTTGTCACTTTTAGCGCACGTAGGTACTGTCGCTTTGACCTGCCGTGACCTTGTTGCGCGCCGTATGATTTCGTATGCCTACTAAGTGTCCAACTCGTAACCTTTTATTAATATTTTTGGGACAAAATATAACATGGTGTAAAAACTATTGGAATCGATTCAGTTACTTATTCTGAACAAACTATATTCAGGTTTCGCATATACTAAAAATAATGTTGTATATAATTTAAAATTAGTCAATAACTTATTTTTAATTACGATTTCATAACTGTGGGTAGTTAGGTACTTAGTTAATATACCTACAATACTGAGAAATCGGCACAACTAAACGTAAACAAAGCAATAGCGGTAAATTAGTTGACAGGTCAAAAGTACAAACATTCTAGTGGGAAAGTAGACCTACCTACCTACCTACTTCGCGATAACTCGCGGTACTTCTTAGCGATAAGACCGCCATTGTAACCATAGATTTAACATCTTTTTGTAAAACAGTTTTGTTTCGTAGATTTTGGTGTGCAATAAAGTATATTCTATTCTATTCTACTTCCTCTGTGTGATAGAAAACTAATATGCTAATACAACAAAAAGAAGTCAGTAGGTAGGTAGGTATCTCATTATGAAGTAAAAAATTGAATTATGCTAGAATAAGTGAGTAGCTTACCTTTCCTGTTCAATAGGTAATTTGAACTGAGACAATTCTGGAATTGATGAATTATTAAGACACCCAAACACACAGCAATACTTTCTCCCGCGGTTATCAGACATTTTTTATTCGTTTAGCGGTGCCGAAAAGCCGTGACGCGCGAACCTCGTGCAGTGTTAGCCCCGACTGGCGCAGCGCGAAAGGAGCCGAGATTTTGTTTAGTGTGCGTGCGGCGACGCATAGATACTACGGCGCACACATACAAGCCGCGCGCTACGCGTTTGTATGAAGTTATCGTACTTCCCCTCTTTATACTATGGTGAGGTGTTCAGAAATGAATGACAGATCATATTGTTCGTTTTTTTTTAATACCTATTTGAAGACTGAGCTATTCCTAATTAATTTTGTAAATAATTTATAGTCCTTTATTTGTTTATTGTAAATGTGAGGACTATGGATCATTACTTTTACTTACTTTGATTGTTTTTGACGATTGTTTGATACTATAAGAGAACGAGAGTTTGATTACTATAAGCGACCTACACAAATGTCCTTTTTTTGGTATTGTTCGTCGTGTCGTAGCTACACGATAACTGACAAATGCTTCCACTAACTAGACAGGTCCACGCAATCAGCGTGGTGCTTTCTTAAAAAGACCATTTCAGACACTAATCTGCAAAGTCCTCATGTAAGTTGATCAAGATTTTTGTCTGGACCTTAAAAGAGACCTCTGAGTTTGTTTTGGTTGTTTCTTCTCAGAGTAGTCGGGTACGAAACACCGGCCTCATCTAGTTATTAAAAAAATACGCGTAAAACTGTTTAAACCTACATACTTGCAAAATAAACATCATTTAACACTAATTACTTGTGACTTTAAGATTTTAAATGACAAGATTAGGATCAAAAGTAAGCAGAAACCATTCATACATAGACTGCCGGGCAGTTCTTTGTACTCCTAAAGACGACTATTTACAACGTCCCCACCGGTTAATTGTTGCGAGCGAAACCGCAGGCAAAAGCAGTTATCAGCAAGGTGTATATCAGTTAATGACAATGCAAGGTTGATCGGTTTAATAATAATCATCAAAACAAAAAATCACTGATCTCGATAAATATTATGTATACAGTTGAAAACTGCTGAGGTATCTTTGACTACATGTGAATTTACAGAAAAATAATATTGTGAAACAAATTTTGTGCCAGCTGTACGTATTATTTTACGAATGTTTGAATAACTTACAAGTCATGAAAAATGATATTTATTTTGTTTTTAAGTTGTTTTTTTTTATTAAACTAGATCAGCATAGCTATTCACGAACAATCAGGGTGGTAATCCTTACTAATACTATAAAAGCGAAAGTGAGTTTGTTTGTTTGTTACGTCTTCACGCCTAAATGGATAAACCGATTTTGATGAAATTTGGTACAGAGATAATTGAAACCCTGGACGGACATAGGCTAATTTATTTAAAAAAAAGTGAGAAAGAGGGATGAAAAGGGAAAACTTAGCTTTGCTATTACAATAAATTAGGCGCAAGGGCAAAAACTAGTTATTTCATAATTGTAATGCGTACCTTGGATATTCTTCTAATATATAAAATTTCCGTGTCACAATGTTACTTACCGTACTCCTCCGAAACGGCTCGACCGATTCTTATGAAATTTTGGGTAGGTAGATATTGGGTAAGTCTGAGAATCGGCTAACATCTATTTTTCATACCCCTAAACCTCAGCGGGAGAAACCGCTGGGCACAGCTAGTTACTGTATAAAGTCTGGTTCATCAAACCTATCAGACAGCTGTGTTGTTGGGGAGTTTGTTCCGCCACTTCTTCTTCCAGCGACAACACTAGGAAGTGGTGGAAGGAGGACGTTTTGGGGGACTGTCTTGTGTAATGACGTTCAAAAAGTGATGATCATCCATCAGCCTAGTTAAAATAAATGACTTTTGGTCTTGAACTAACTACATCACAGCAGTGCCGCCAATAAAAAAATCTCGATTCCCCGCGTCAATAGGGGATATTACTGCAAAATTCTGGCGCAAGGGCGCAGCACTAGCGTAAGCAGTAAAAAGTTTTTTGCCGAGACGTAAATGGCCGTAGGACGCCATAATATATATAATTAAAGTACAGATAGGTAAGTTATACCAAAATAATTAACACTTTGACATATTTTCACAGAATATCTGGATACGCGATTGCGCACATGACGGTTTGTTTACTGCATGTGCTAGTGGCGCCCTCTGCGCCGAGGTTTGCGTAATATTCCCTATTCCCCGAAATTCCCCGCTTGTTTTTGATTAATTCCCCACGTATTCCCAGAATTTATATTTTTGGAATAAAAACACTGTTTTATTCAAAATTTGTTTAGTATTAAACAAAATTTGAATAAAACAGTGTTACAATTTTTATAAATTATACCATATAAAAAAATAAGTACAGACGCCAGCAGGTCAAGCTACCCGAAACTGACAATTTTTCCCAATGAACCTTGAACCTAATACTTTAGAAATAAAGTCGAAAATCTATCAAAGAAATCTGACAGATTGTAGTAGCTTGATGTGCAGGCGTCTGTACATAAAAGTCTACAGACTACATCAATAAGTACTATTCAAAATAAAGTAAATCAAAATTCTAATGCAGGTACAAAAAAAGTTTTTATTTTAATCTTTAGTGGCCCTTATTTTATTTGGAATAGTAGTATATTATTTTTGCCATATTTTCGTAGTAAACATATTTAATGGTGTAGAAATGGAAGCGTTCAGAAATACAAAATCGTGTTCAAATGACAGTTGAGCAGGCATTTTTTAGTTGTAAAGTATTAGATACCCGATATAAAATTGTTTTAGCCAAATTGGTCTGATTCCCCGAAATTCCCCGATTTATGTCATTCCCCGGGCTCTCCCCGCGCTAACCGTTAATTCCCCGCAAATCTGAGATTTTCCCCGCGATTGGCAGCACTGACACAGGCTCACCATAATTACCACTAAGCTTTTCCAATTCCAATTTTATAGTAATGGCTCCATCGTTTTATCGATGATTCTGAGACTAAGCTTTTAATATCTTCCAACTTCCCGCCAACGGTGACTGATAGTTGACATTAGTGACAGCTCTCTGATTGTTTGTGGTCGTGAGAAAGTGTTTACATATCTATTAAATAGATACACTACAGACAGTATAAGGAATTTGAATTTAAAAAGAGATTATACAGATATAAGATGAGCAGGATGAAATAACTAAGAAGTGTATAATGTCAAAGTCATTCTTATTTTTCATTGCACACAAATATTTGAAAAAGAAATATATTAGTACAAACAAATTGCAATACTAAGTAGGTAATACTTATGTACAACTGAGAGCTTAAACCAGTTTTTTTTTATCTTATCATCCTTAGATTAATTAAGAGTGATTGACGGGACCAGACAAAAAATATTGTAATTCAATCCATTTGTCTAGTGTCACACGCCCGTTTTTCAAACACTCTTATTTATGTCCAAATCTAAAAAGTACGGATCAAAATTTTTGTATGAAAATATTCCCAATGTCCGCTATAAGTCTTTTAAATCTCTTTGATTGTAAATAAAAGTGACGTAAGTAGTACCTACCTACTAAACGGCACCAAATCTGTAGTCTAGTCTAGACGTTTGATAATTTTAGCACGTTTGTCCTTAAAAAGGTGAAATCTCTGTACGTTGGTAGTTATTGTTTAAACAGAAAAGTACTCCAGAGTTTCAATAGTGTTGTCCGGGAGAAAAGATGCTGCAACAAACTCAATGATTATAAGTTCCGGTTTGTTCTGTAATACGCCTTTTCTAGTTCCAATAGATATTGAAACTAGAAAAGGCGTATTCTTTATTATAGATATATTTATAATCCTGTGCACATAGTACAGTGTACAGACATTGGTATTTATCAAGTAGCAGCTAAAATTAATCAGTTACTAAATTATTATATTCTAAAAATAACTTCTCGAAGACAAACATTTTGTTTAGGTATCTTTTTTATTCGACTCGTTCCATCAAAGAGAATTAAACCAAATTCTAAAAAATAATTAGGTTTTATTGTCATTGCGTTACCTATTGGACGGCAACTGTCAAATTAATTTTTTTTTTATTCTCTACAAACGCCTCTAGTCACGTCCAAGGAGTTTTAATAAACTCTTTGGTCAAAACAAATATTATCGTTTTTTTTTTTAAATCACAGTCGTTGGAATTCATGACAGTTTTGTTTTATGAACTTCTGTTTTTCTAGTCATCACAATAGATGACGCTAAAACGTTATTAATCACCTAAGTACATTTGCACTGATTCCTTATCTATACTTATTTCTAGAAATTAAAATCTACCAGTCACCGTAATTGAATTATCTATTACGTGACATAAATTATTTGTGACGTTAACATTATAAACCTTTGATAAAAAGGTTTTCTAAGTCATTGATAGTAGAACGTAGGTACGTTAAAAATATGCTGATTCTTTATCAAAAAGGAAACATGGCATTTTTATTTTTTATCGGATGGGAAATCACCTAATAACTTCTCCCGCTGTGGGCGGAGCGGGAGGGAGTGTCAGACTTTTACTGACTAAAACCCTTCCTTTGCCCGTTATGTTTCAGGGCCCCGGTATCTCTTTCTAACAACCCGCAACCCCGGCAGGCGGTGGCCCTGGTAGGCCCCTCTGCTTTGCTGACATCTCTTTGAGACGCGAATAGGTACTAACGCGCCGAGTAGGTAATAAGTCTGTAACATTGTACTTTTGTAATGCTTTTTAATAAAGAATACACTTTTAAAAACTGTTGTTTTATTTTAGGGTTTCGTCAAGTAGGTATTTCGGTTTCCAAAAGGGTTCCGTCACCATAAAAGATTGAGAATCGCTGGTACAGACGATAATAAAATTCATAAACTACGTAAATGATTTAAGGCCGTACCCTACGCAAATAACCTTGAGCATTTTTTCCCTCTTTGCCGCGCAGGAGTAACAGTAGTGAATAATGCCTATTTTTTGGAATAAAATCTATATAAAGTAAAGTTGGAAAAAATATTTGTACTTAATTCGTTTTAAATAACAAGTAGATAGCTCTAGAAAACTGCACAAAAACGGCTTGCGCGGCGTTTTGGTTGGGGAGGCGCCTTAAATGAAATTGATATGGGACCACGATCAAAAAAAGGATTTCTCAATCGGTCCAGGCGTCTTTGAATAATCGGTAAACATACCTACATAAAAAAAAGATTCCGACGAATTCAAAACAAAAACGAGGAGGAGGTTCGCCTCCTCCTCGTTTTTGAAGTCGGTTAAAAAACACAGTCATTATTTTCGCATGGGGTCGGCATCATTTGATAGGTATTATTAATGATGAAATGTGTGGGTACAAATTAGTTCACCCTCTGTCCTCTGTCTTCTACTCTATGTCCCAGCTATTCCTGTCATTAGTGCGCGGTGGTGATTAAATATATTGCTATGCTACTAATTACACAGCGCTCAACTACGTCCGACTGTTTCTACAATTGCAATAGATAAGGAAGGATAAATGTACCTACTTAGTTTAATTAAATAAGCTGCCCCTGCTTGTGTTGGTTGTCTTTTAATGGCAAAATGTACCTAACTTGTTGTATTTATTAATACAATAAGGTAGGTACATTTTGCCAACCTTCTGTTTATCTTTTCGAACATAATATTGAAAATAAAAGTTATTAGTTCTCCAAAAAGTAATTGATACTAGAAAGGTTTGGTTATAGCGCCACCTGTGCTCATTTGCTTGAAGTGTTAACCTATCATGTTCACTAAAGATAAAAGTAGTATAGCTATTAGCCGCTAGATGTCTCTTTAAGAAAATTTTCGATTATATTTTAGTTCGACTACTCGACACTAGATGACGCTGCTAAGCTCAATTTACTTTACAAGCTAGATTATTATCTAAGAAATTGCCTGCTGAAGATACATATCTGAGTAAGTCGGCGAAACGTTTCATTGAATCATATCGCAACGTGTTATTACACTCAATAATACACTCTTTATTGCACCATTTTCTTTTATTCTTGTTCATACGCTATCCTCATTAGGCGTTTGCTTGAAAGAGCAGCAATTATTACTAATTGTCATTTATTACCGGGCGTTTCATGAAAGTACGAGCCGTAATGAGAATGTGAGTTGTAATTTTGAGGCTATAGTCATGTGAAGTAGTTCCTATTTAATTTTTTTTAGTTTATTTTATTGTTTTTGCGCGTAGGTAAGCTAAATTGGTGGGTGTGATTTCCGGTTGGAGCTTTTAAATTACGTAGGCAGCTTTCAGATTGGATGTAACGGCTATAAGTATGTTCTGGGGTGCTGCTTGTGTCCTACTTTCGTATATCAAAAGTTGTAAGGTCGTGGGAATTATTTTTCCTAAAAAGTATGCATGCTCTTTCTACATAAAATGATTTTGTTGAATTGATTTTGTTTGTTTTTTCAGAATTGGAATCACTGGTTGCTGGATTAATTAAGTACGGTTTACGTTGGTCACCTATGATGACCAACCTGTGAGTATCTGTGTGTGGCTTTTGTCCACCGGTGGTACATATTTGATTACTAAAACACCAATGAAGACCTTACTGGATTCATCAAAAAGAACTAAACATTCTTAGATACTATAAGATTGACTTACTCGTATTGGTTTCATTAAGAAACTTGTATTTTGCAATCTAGCCAGTCAACATTAAAAAAAAAAACAAAAAAAAACGACTTACAAATAATCGAACACCCAAAAAAAAAACAAGTCATACTAAGTTATTTTTTCTTTTAAACGAAGAAAAGTCTCAAATGTACCAAAGTGACTTGTAAGTTAACTTTTTTAATTAAAAAGGGAATGGAAATAACTATCTACTAAGAGACGCGTCGAAAGAAAACATTGTCTGTGTTTTACGAGAAAATAAGACTTATTCGCAACTAGCTAAGATATTTGGGGTCTGTTTATATCGGGCGCGTTACTCGCGCGAGTTGGCTTGCACAATGAAAATGATCAATCTGCTTCACTAGCAAAACCTTTAAAAATACAGGCATACAAAATTGAGATCGATATAGAAGCTAATGTTAGATGATATTTTGAATACTCTTAATAAATATTTTTTTCCACGATAATATAAAACGTTTTCAATCCATTTTTATTAAGTAATATCTTGAACCAATTTTATAGCACATTGATAGAATAAAGTTTGAGCCAAAATAAAAAAGCTAAGCTTGTTAAAATATTTATCAGTATACATAAAGCAAAAAAAACTATTTCGGTATGCACTAAAAACTTATACAAAAACAAAAAAAAGTAATTTCACGATGCATATTAAAATATATAATTGGATTTTCATAAAAAAAAACTTATTCAATTTTCGTTCAATCACGTTTCGGTTTCAATTATTTATAACTAGCTAGTTTAGGTGTTTTATTGTTATATAAGTGGATTGGTTTTATAGCTATATAACAAGTTGTTAACAATAAAAAGATTTTAAGAACATGTTAGGTGCATATTATGGTCTAGAAATAGTTTAGTCTCATGACTAAAAATTTTGAAACATTCTCGTTTTTTTAAGCTGCCTTATTTAAGCTGCTATGAATGCCCCTGTATTGTACAAACATTTAAACTCACACACAGGAACAGAAAGACCCTGAATAATTATCTAAACACAATACAAATATATTTTCTATGCGTAGATCGAACTCGCTACACGCAGCTAATTCTGTCGCTCAACCGTCACTAAATGAAACTGAAGGCCTAGGAAGCGACAGACGTTCAAAGTGTTGGGCTGTGATTGTATAGTGAGGTTTTATTAATAAGCTATCATCATTTTCCTGTCCTTATCAAAATTATTTGTGGTGGGCGCAGCAATGTCTTCTCCCTGCCGGGGTTGCGGGTTGTTCGAAAGAGATACCGCGGCCCCGGAACGTAAAGGACAATGGAAGGAAGATGGGTGGGTTTTAGTCAGTACAAGTCTGAAACTCCCCCCCGCTACGCCCACAGCGGGGGAAGTCATTTGATGATTTCCCACCCCAAAAAAAGCATGTCTTCTTCCATACTCCTGTATCATTTGTCATTTCATTTCTATTATATCTAATATATAAAATTCTCGATTTGTCTTGGTATGGACATGTAGTGAGGAGGGATGAAGCACATGTGGCTAAAAGAGTGATAGATCTGAATGTTAATGGACGGAGAGCGAGAGAAAGGTCAAAGAAAAGATGGATGGATTGTGTAAGGAATGATATGAAGGAGAAAGGAGTAAATGATGCCGTGACGTCTGATAGGGGAGAATGGAAGAAGAAAACGTGTTGCGCCGACCCCAGATATAATGGGACAAGGGCAGGAAAATGATGATATAAAATTCTCGTGTCGTGGTATTTGTTGGCAAACTCCTCCGAAACGGCTGAACCGGTCTGTTTGAAATTGTGTGTGCATATCGGGTAGGTCTGAGAATCGGTCAACATCTATATTTTTTCATATCGCAAAATGATAAAGGTGGCCTTTTCAGAAAAGTTGTCCGTTAGGCACAGCTAGTAAGCTATTTAATTAGTTTATTAATTACATTTGCAAATGTGTCTCCTTATTAAATCATCAAATTATGATAACTATTTTCATTACGTAAGAACCAAATTTTATACTTTTCGCATTACACAAACATTTCACTCGCCCGTAACTTCCATTTTCGCTACGTCTAAACGCAGCATCCGTCTTAAAAACACTTAAAAAAGGTGACTAATTAAAAAACTCCCTTCCTTTGGGGTGTTTTTATTTTTTTTCTCGCCCCTCACTCCCTCAGGTGGACAGGAATGCAAGGGGATGAGAATTACAGTCGATATAATGATTCTTCAAAAAAAAAACAGTTGATACAGAGTGTATTTTTTTTAAATAAGACATTTTGCGACGTAATTCCTAAAATACTCTTTAGACTTGTTAAAAAAAACGTGTTTACTTGTCCTTGATAATTGTTGTCTTTTTACTTTTAAATTGCATTCGAAGTTTAAAACAGCTTATAGGAATATAGAAGACTTGCATAAGTAACTACGTCTTACCGACTAAAAATATTGATAATAATGAACGTAAAATACTTTTTTTTAACAAAACAAGGCACATAATAAAAATATTCTCAACACAAAAATGAATTGATAAATAGAACAAAAGCGCAATTTTGTATATTTATTAATAATCTCTATAAACTGATATTTAGAGGAAGTTACGCGCACCTAGGTTGGTCCGCGGATGGGTGACCTATTACATACCAAATTTCAAAGCATACTAAGCCGCTCGTTCCCGCTGCCAGTTGTAGATCTTCGACAGTCCTTACATGTCGTCAGTGGCTCGAAAGTCAAGCATTCTTACCAAGGGGTATCGTATTACCCAGTACTAACTGGGTTGTGGAGGTCAAATAGGCAGTCGCTCCATGTCAAATACTGGTAAGACTGGAAGTCCCCAACATACTTGGGAAAACGCTAGGCAGATAATAATTCAAAGATAATATACCTATTGACTTACGCATAATTATTTTCTAATTAAAATGTAAAGAATATTTTACGTTTACACGACAAAAGTGTAGAATATATTCTAGTTAATGTAATGATTAAGCTATTAAAATTATAATTTTCTCAGAGTTGTGTATCAGCTGCTTTGGTATAATTATGTGTAATTTCTTAAACGAGTTTTTAGATTATGTCAAATTATGCGAATTAGTTTTACCTTGTTGGTTTAGATATGGATATGTTTATCAAGATTTAACTATTTAGTTGTTTTACAATATTGATAGAATAGAATATTCTTTATTGCACACCAAAATTGAAACAACTGTTTTACACGATTATTATATGAATACTTATGTATAAAAATAATACAAAACAAGCAACAATAACAAAATTTTTTTCATATTTATCTATCTATATCATATTTTTTTCCTCCATGTTTTGGCTTTTTCTACCCCAGTTAAAAGAGAAGATACCAATATTATAATGTAAAATATATTTACATATAAGTTTACATTTTAAAATATTTCTTTTATAAAAATATAAAAAAACACATTTAAAAATATAAATAAGTAGCCTACCGGTATCGGGAACAGGGTCCAAGCTACCGGCAGTCAGGGCTCCAGAGAAAGGAACCTCCTAACAATACGAGCCGTGTCCAGGAGTACCGCGCACTGTGTCAAACCCAAATAAAAAATGTAAAATTATTCTTAACTTCCCAACAAATTTCGCAATTTTAAATTAAGAAATTGTTAAACTCAGAAGTAAAATAAATTAAATACATTGATTATTGATTTGAAAATACAACTATGTTTTAGCATTTTGTATTTAAATTGTTTTCAATAAGCAGAATCAGGCGAACGTGTGAATGTGTCTGTTTAAGTATGTTTGTTAATCCTTCACGCTTAAACAGCTTCACAAAATTGAATGAAAATCGGTATGTAGATAGCTTATACCCTAAATTAACACATAGACCTTTTAATCCTGTTCTACGAGGGTGAATCCGAAGGGCATATTAGATAAATTTATAAAATTATTAAAATATATTTTTTGTGATGCGCATATTTTTAAATTTTAAAATCGATGTGTTGACGTAGCGTTTAGCCCGCGCATTTGTGCTAGGGCCTCAGATCTGACCTGAAGTTGGTGTAAAGTGGAGTGATAGTTGAAATCATGGGTAAGTGGCTAAGTACCTAGATGTCTACAGATAATCTATCATTTTTATAATTATAAGTATCAAGCTGCTTTTCCCACTAATTTTGTAAGTTTAATGATACATACCTAAACCAACGCTAATGATTTGGTAATAACTACAATTTCTGTAATTACAATAACCATCTAGCTATTCGATAGATATTTTTTTTGTTTCAAAAATTTTGCTTTTCAGTAAGAAAAACTAAGTAGGTAAGTAAGTTTTAAGACATCAAATATTTAAGCAATAAGTACTTATACCTATATGTTATTGCCCTGGCAATTTAAATATAAAGGTAATATTAAATATCGTATATAATAAATATTAAATACGAAATTTAAAACGGCTGAACAGATCTGGATGCAATTTGGCACAGAGATATATTATAATCTAGAATAAGAAATAAGATAAGGCACTTTTGTTTTTCTTACAAATTCACATAAAAAAAATTATACAAACAAAATTATCACTTAAAAAAACAAAAGCTCTCAAATTTGTCACACCATAACAATAAAAATCGATAATTAATAAACACAAGTAAGTATAACATTTTCCATCAGTAAGAATATTTAGTACTTACACAAAATAAATTTAAAAAATATATTTCGGTACCTACCACAGACAACAGAATACCAACAGTATACTAATTAAAGCCACCCAACGCTTTCAACCCAAAATGGCGGCAAGCCTGTCCTATCACAAAAAATGTTTCTCAATTAAGACGCGAAAAATCACGGAGTCAATACAATGACGAACAAACAGATACACATTACAATATAATAAACTGCCGACGAATATAATAAAACCAAGAAAGTAAAAATAGGAAAAAAAATATTACGCGAAGCCCCGCCTCGCGGTGGGCATGTTAAAGCCACGCCTATAGAAGAGGGGTGGGTAGACTCATTCGCCAGTCGCAGCCGATTCGCGTATAGAGTTAGCGCTCCAAACGTTAAAACCTCTTTTGTGAAAATTCAATTAACTGTCAAAATTATTTTTTAATCTGTATTTTTTTTGTCTATATTCCCGCGCGATTTTGACAATTCCGTTTTTTAGATTTTTAAGCGCGTTCGGTTTAGTGTCTGTGTGTTTAGTGTGTGTGTGAACTGTTCGTTCAGTTTTATTTTATAGGAAAATTATTGTTAATATGAAGGATTGTTTTAGTGTATCAAGTGGGATTTTGTAGAAACGTAAGTACTATTTTGTTTCTATAAGCGTCATGATTAATGTCAGTCGCAATATCGGCCTCTTCGGTAACAGAAAAAATTAAGAGGAACAGTTATGTCCATAGTCTTTATTTACATTTAAAAAGTATAAAACTAATCCGTTCACAATATTTATATTAGGCATTGCCAAAATATTTTTCTAAAACATGATTCACAGGCTCCTATTTAAAATTCCGTGATAAATGATGGCGTGAAACATTAGCGTTCCGTAAATTAATTTATTACAGTTCTAATTTATAGCATATGCCAGTGTGGGATTATTATGATTTATCGATATTTTAATTTCCAAGATACATTTTCATGTTGCGACGCATTTTAGAGATGGCAGAAACGTCAATAGCTTCTGAAATCTAGATTTAAAAAGAGAACCAATTTGAAAAGAGTCTATTGTCTATGCGATAAACATTTCGAATAGGGAATAGGACAGATAATTCACATGCCAAAGTCATTTTCAAATTTGTCAAGTTAAATATGGAGACAAGACCGCGGTTTCTAAACGATATCGTTTTTTTATTTAAAACGTAAAGATATTTGAAATAAAAAGATGTTTAACCTTCCCGGCTGTCGTCGAATTGTATTGTTAATCGATAAATAAGTTAATAATTGAGATGTATTTCAAAATAACAAGACATATTTTATTTTATGCTTAAAACTATCCTAAAAAGGTAATTTATAAGCAGCGATATAAAAATGTTTTGTTATTAAGAGTTTTGTTGTTAGAGAGAACAGGCTTTAGTTAGGTAGGTATATATTTTTAACACTATTACCTAATAATTAAAAAAAAGTTACCTTAGTAGGTATGTGTTTTTACTTTATTTAAACCTTCTTACGGGATATATTTAGTGTTGTTTTATTTACGTTTTCTATACTTATCCTAGGTACTAATATCTACTATAAATGCGAATGTTTGTGAGGATGGATGTGTGTACCTATGGATGTTTGTTACTCTTTCACGTCAAAACGGCTGAACGGATCTTGATGAAATTTGGCACAGAGGTAGATTATAGTCTGGAATAACACATAGGATACTTTTTTTTCGATCATCACGCGGGCGAAGCCGCGGGTGCCAGCTATCCTACTTCCTACTAATATCCTACATCATATCATACTAATATTACAAATGCGAATGTTTGTGAGGATGGATGTATGTATGGATGTTTGTTACTCTTTCACATCAAAACGGCTCAACGGATCTTGATTAAACTTGGCACAGATGTACCTAGATTATAGTCTGGAATAACACATAGGATACTTTTGTTTTTCGATATAACGCGAGGGAAACCGCGGGCGCCAGCTAGTTACATAATATGTATACCTTTGAATCCAATTCGTTGGAATAACTGTGAATATGTATTGAGTATATACTAAGTAAAATACGTAGTAGAATTAATACTATATATAAGCGACCTACACAAATGTCCCTTTTGGTATTGTTCTTCGTGTCGTTGAGCTCCTTGAGTCGAGCTACACGATAACTGACAAATGCTTGCACTGACTGGACAGGTCCACTCAATCTGTGTGGTGGTTTCTTAAAAATACCATTTCAGACGCTAATCTGCATACTTAGTCCTCAGTCCTCATGTAAGTTGACCAAGATTTTTGTCTGGACCTTAAATGGCCTCTGAGTTTGTTTCGGCTGTTTCTTCTCAGAGTACGAAACACTGGTCTCATTTAGTTTAAAAAAAATTACGCGTAAAAGTGTTTGTAAAAACCTACTTGTTAAGAAACATCATTTATTATCATAATACCAGTATAGTTTATATACCTATTTACTTAGTACATGGGTAGGTATTTGCTTTTCTATCTTTATTATGAAAAAATAATAAATAATAGAATAATATATTAAATAATTAATATCTAGTTATTAATTTTCATCATAAATTAATAATGTTTATAACCAATTAATCATTTAAACGCATTAATTAATATTTAAATCGACTGTTGTAATTTACACAGTTGTATATTATTGAACAAAACTGTGTACGACCGTCCTTACATATGCCATACAGTAGGGTGCGACCACCAGTTGTCGGCCTAAGAATATTTGAATAAACAATGTAACTTAACCATAACATTAATAAATGAGACCTTAATATATTAAACTGAAGGTGATAAATATTAAATAATGGACATACTTATGTATCGTATTATAAATTATTAATTAATCTGTTAATAAATAATTAATGGATAAATAAACACTTCACACTTCTAGACTAAACACCGTAAGTTGTGTCGTACCTTGTCTATTATCTTGATATAGATAAATAACATTAATTTACTTGCATTATGTATGCATTCCTAAGTAAATAACAATGATAATACTAAGTCAATATAATGAAGGCTTGAGAGGAACTTGTGATTAAATGATAACAGCCCTCGAATCGATTTTTAGACATCCAAAGTTTTCTCCGTGCCTCGGAAAGAACGTCAAGCCATTGTTGATCCTGTTATTTGGATCCTGTCTTTGACTGTCGTTACAGGTAGTCAGTGGCCCGAAAGTGTGAAAACCAGTCCTACCAAAGGGTATTACCGAGTACTAACTGGGTTGTGGAGGTCAAATACGCAGTTGCTCCATGTGAAAGACTAGACGACCCCAACATAGTTAGGAAAAAGGCTATGCAGATGTGATGATGAATCTTTGAAACTCTATAAATATCTTTTACGTGGGGAATGTGGATTTTAAAGAAATAGTTTCTTTTGTACTTGTTACCGGTTTCTAAACGTTTGGTTATCCATCTTCATTTTTGGCCGAGCTTGCTTGTCATGTTTATTTCTAGCAAAACATATTTTGTAAGATGACTCAAAATTAAAAAAAATCTTCAGTTGTGGTTACCATGTCACTCCTTCGTCACGATGATTCCCATAGTTATTTAATTAAATTTATTTCTACCAGCACTCGTCCATATTGACGGCGTTGATACTTCGGACCCGTCGGTCGAAGAGACCGCGCTAAGAGTGCAGGTGGAGTTGCACAAAGAGCTGTGCTCCTGCACAGCTCCTATGGTCCACCTCCTGGTGGGCCATAGAGACTTGGCTCTGCTTCACTCACTAGACCAAGTTGTAGCTGAGGCGGCCCAATTGGCTTCAAAGTCGGTTGCATAACATCATCGTATCAACTATCTTCAGCGCTTAATCACGCCCTGCTTCTGTCTGAAATCCAGTACAAATCTCTTATCAGTAGATCTGTTGTCATAATAACGTGTTAGTTGTTATGATTGCTTGACTTAAACAGCTCTTACTAATCATCTCACGTGGGTCTTTAGATTTGGTAGCAGATTAGCACTAATCAGAATTTTAAGTAGTCATGATAACAATTATTTGTGTAACGATTTTTGCCATACAAGGTTTTCGTTTGTACTGTGTCATGAATTACTGGGCGAGCTGTCAACAAAAATATGGGTACTATGGAGTAACTCTGAAGATATAGTACGTACTCTAATCAAGATCCCATGCACAGATAGAACATTACATACTTGTGAAAAATTGAAATTTTGACCCCCAATATCTCTGTAACTAGAAATTTCCCAGGTATGGTCAATGGAAAAGTGGCTTTTGACTTCGTTTATGGTATTTTAACAACCATTGTAGAGCTCGTGAATCTTGGCTAAATATAAGCAGGCACTCGGGTCAACCTGTAGGTTAAACCATGCTAGTCTAGGTTGGCCTGTGGCTGGGTGACCACCCGTTTGATACTGAGTTTCCTCGTAACGCACATTAAGCTGTTGGTTCTTGCTGTCATTTGTAGATTTTGACTGTCGTTACAGATAGTCAGTGTCCCGAAAGTCTGACAACCAGTTCCACCAGCGGGTATCGTATTAATCAGTACTAATTGGGTTGTGGAGGTCATATAGGCAGTCGTATCCAACAGCATGTGATTAGACTGGAAGCTGACCAAAAAATAGTTGGGAAAAGGCTAGATTATATGTGTGCAAAACTTCACAGAGCCTGTCAGTATAATAACCTTATGCTTTGCACCCATATTTGTTATGGTTGTCAACCCGCGCAAATTAACCCAGCGAAAGGAAATGACTCATTGTGAGTATTCGATAAATTGTCGAGTCCTTTAGCCGAGTACTGGTTAGAACGAACAATTGTGAAGTTGTCCAGTTTTAAACAATTATGTTATTGAAATGGAAGTAGTTGATTATTTTTTGGCGATTGATTTGAACAATGGCGTGGGTCATGTTGATAGATTGATTTTAGGGGATATCCGTTTGGGATTTGTTAAAATATTAGTCCGTAACTGTAGGAATTAACTGCACAATTATTTAAGCAATATTTTTTTTTTACAAAATATGAACGATTATATCATTCGTATTTTGTAGTTCTAAGTCTGTCATTTTAGGACTAAATATGCTACAAGAGCATTGCTAAAGAGCTTTACAAATACCGCTAAGACAACTACGCTGCTGATCTTACGCCAATAAACAAGGTTTATAGATAGATACATAATTTATTTGGTGCAACAACAAAAAACACAATACAGTGAAAAACAACCTTAGAAATGTGAAAACAAAAGAAAAAAAATATGTATTCTGTTTTTTTTTTCAGAAAACGTAACAGACAATTTATTTACTTTTCACAAATACTTAAAAATCAAACCAAGGGCAGCATCTCAGAAAAACCGCCCAAATGCCAATTGGGATCCGCAAGGGCCCCGTATAAACTTGCGACATAAAACGGCCATATATTAGACTGCGTAAATTTAGAGAATAGATTTTTATCACAGCTCTCCTAGGCACCACAAACTTGAGTATATAGTTTTAATTTCAGCACGATACCTCCACGCGTTCGCGAGATATACGCTCTTGACAGATAGACAACAAAGTGATCCTATAAAAGTTCCGGTTTTTCCTTTTGAGGTGCGGAACTCTAATAAAAAGACACTGACTGCTTGAAAAGTAAATTTTCATCGCTTGTGGTTACGTGAAGGTGAATTTAACGAATGAGCGTTGTTACCACAGAGTTATTTCTGTAACGATTCATTCAAAATATTGCTGACTAGCTGGCGCCCGCGGCTTCGCCCGCGTCATATCGAAAAGAAAAGTATTTTATGTGTTATTCCAGACCATCTACCTCTGCGCCAAATTTAATCAAGATCCGTTCAGCCGTTTTGACGTGAAAAAGTAACAAACATCCATACATCCTCACAAACATTCGCATTTATAATATTATTAGGATTAACAAGCATATGTAATTTAACGTGTGCGTAACGGAGCGGTTTGATTCAATCTTTCGGTTAAGTCTTAGGTACGTTGGTCTCTAGATGTGTCACCACCACCCATTACATACCAAGATTCCTCTGTGCCTCAGAAAACATGCTTAAGCTTATTAGTCCTGGATATCAACTGTCTTACCAAGGGGCATCGTACTTAGTACTAACTGGGTTGTGGAGATCAGTTAGGCCGTCGCTTCATGTAAAATACTGGCATTCAGCTGCACTCGGTGGGGAAGCCGCCTCGAAATGATTGTTTTTTTTTTTGCGATGTGTGGTGCATCAAAAATAGTTAGAGAATAGAAGACAGGAGATAATATAACATCACCTATGTAGTCCTTACTATCACCAATCGGCCATAAATCCATACCCTAAGATAATACAGAGTAATTCCTGCTGGAAAAAATCAATAATTTCTTATCAGAACCTCAGGACAACGTATAATAAATAGGCGATAACTTTAGCGGCCGGTGGACCCAAAAAGTGGAAAAAAATTAAAGACTAAAATAATAAAACATTTAATTTAGTATTTAATTTTTATTTTATTTCATTGTTATAGTGTATATAATTAGTTTTCTCTCATTAAATCTAAATCATAAGAAATAAAGAAAAATCTTACAAATACCTATTAATTGGTATAAAATTCCCCTAATTATCAGTCAAATTATCCTTTTTCGACTACATAAGTAACTACATATAGGTCAAATAATATTGTAAAAAATCTTAAGAAAATAATTTTACGGTAACCCCACTTTCAGATAAATAATTACCTGAACCATTAATTGGGTCTCCCACCCTAATTTACTTTTGTTTACACAAATGCTGTAATTAAACCTAAAACGTAATTAATATGTCTTTTGTAACAATTGAACCTCATTAGAGATGTTTTTGGATTTTAATTTATTATGATTTTGTACAAAAGTAAAACAAACATTGGTAATATATTTTTAAGTACTTAGTAATTGCTGGTTCTAATTTAGGTTCTAGTTTTTCTAAAGCAGAGGGTCTTAAACAAAGAGACATACCATCAGAAAAATAAGTGTGACGATGTGTGTGTGTGCGTGTGTGTGTGTCTGCGTAGGTGATTTGTGTGTGTGTGTGTGTGTGTAAAGACCTCTAGCGATGCCGAAAAGGAGAACCAGTGTTCTTCCTGTCATTACCGCCTATCACAGAACCGACATTTTTTATCAAAATTTAAACCAATATTTGTAAACTTTTTCTTTATTTTTGGTAGAATGTAATTATATTTTTTTTTTAAATTGGAACACGTTCTATCTTTAAGTAATTTTAGTATGTTCATAAACATATTTAAAACGAAAAAATATCCCGCCATTTTTCTTCGGGCGCCATTTTAATTTTCACGAAAATGGCTTACTTTAACTTCTTCCCATGACGCTATTCTTTTGTTTACATCATCAAACAAGCATAAAATGAAAAACAAAGCCTTCATTAACATAAAGTGACAATATTACCATTCAAAAAGTGTGACTAACCGTATATCTTACGATAATCATATAATTTATCGTCTCAAATGTGTATGGCGAACAATAATACCAGATGTATGATGATTTTAGCACCTTGTTGTGTTGGTAAAATATTCTTTTGTAATGCCGTTAGGTTGGTATCACAAAGTTTTTTTTTCAGTGGCTGCGAATTTGATTGTTGATTGGGAATATAACCTCATTGATTGATTTTGATTAAATACGATTTTATTCATACTGATTGACGCGTTTAGTGATCGCATACGTGTTGCTGAGTGAGACGCGTTGGATTTGAATCCCAGGGCGAGCAAAATTGTGGACGGTGAGCGACGGCGCGTTCATGGAACATGCGTCAAAGAGAGAGAGAGATGTCAAAGAGGTGGTGGGCCCCTCAGCGAATCTGAGGAGCCCACCAGGGCCACCAACTGCCCGAGCAGTTTTGTTTTTTTATTCGGATGGGAAATCCCAAATGACTTCCCGCGGTATCTCTTTCGAACAACCCGCAAACCACGCCCGCAACCCCAGCAGGTAGGTTTATCGGGGCTGTGGGTTGAAAGAGCTACCGCGGCGCCGGAACACAAAGGGCAAAAGAAGGAATATAGATAAGACTGGTTGTCAGACATTCGGGCGATTACCTACGTGCAACGACCAACGGCTTAACGAGCTTTCCTAGGCACGAAGGAAATACGCGGAATAATAGAAGCTCATCTACCCAAAAACCTCTGCAAGTGCGGCGTAATCTCAAAGATCGACCAGTGCGGCTTTTTAGGGTTCCAAAACGAAACCCTTATTCAGATCACTTTGTGCCCGTCTGCCTGTCAAGATCCTTTATCTCGGGAACGCGTGAAGGTATCGAGTTGAAATTAGAACCATATACTCAAATCTATGGTCTCTTGGTGTTGTGAAAAAATCAACTCTAAGTTTACGCAGTCAAAAGAAATGGCTATTTATGTCGCAAGTTTGTACGGAACCTTCGGTGAGCGAGTCTGACTTGCTCTTGGTAGGTTTTTTTATTTAGCCACAAGCGTGTACTATGGAACAGACAGACAGACAGCGTGTAATATGGACTAGAAAGAAAGAAAGAAGAAAGAAAACAAGTTTATTTGGCACAAACCATTAATGCACACAGTATTAATAAAAATAAAATGTTTTTTTGTTTTTCATAAGAAATATGTAAAAATATAAAAAATATGTACGTAAATAAATAAATGACAAATTAAAACTTAATTCTAAACACAAATAAAAAATAATGTATATATTATTGTGTCTCACGGCTGCGCCAAATAGGCCCAGTTCAGCTAACTGCCGAGCAGCTAGTGCCCGACGCTGGTTTTCAACTGGACCTGATATAGTGATGTCACTGTCACTACACTTCTACTTAACCATTCGGGTCAAAAGAAGCGTGAAGTTGTGTTAATGGCAATTGTCAACAATATTGTTGGCAGTTGTCAATGGTCGTTGTCTAGTAAAAAACTTATACGCCCTGCAATCCGCAACAGCAAGTGATGTGCCATTTCTGACCTTGAAGAAAGGTGCATAAGGTTACAATCAATTTTAATTTTAAGCCGATCTCTCTATCTATATTATAGAAATGATACGGCAAAACAAAAAAGCATCTACATTCGAATCTCCCACCCGTCCTGTCAAAATTTCAAACGTCATTCTAATTCCCATGACGGCCGCTAGATGGCGCTAACATCCTGGAGCATCGCATGCGCATTGTTTATCGCTCATCTACTAGATGATTAAGGAGATCGTGATGCAAAGCTGTTTGTGTTGGTTTTTTGTTTGTTTTTCGTCTATGTTATTTTTTGTAAGGATCAATGATGGAAGTCTTTGACTTCAGAGTTTTGCAATTACAAAAATAAAGACTGTGCTTGCTCTAGTTTTACGAATACCGTAGGTTCGACCAAAGGCACTTTTGAATGTCAAAAACAAAAACATGAAGCTACAGTCCCAGTCACATAGCATAATAACTTGTGAACGTACCGTAGCTCGTAGTTGCCCATTCCAAAACGTAGATCTCTATGGAGAAGAATTGGGAAGAAACTCCATGGACGTTTTTAACGATACAGTTAAACGTGCACATTAAGAGCGTCTATAGTGAAATGGGTGGTCACCCATCCACAGATCAATCTAGGCAAGCGCGGCTTAACCTAAAGATCGACCTGAGCGGCTGCTATTATTTAGCCACGAACTCGTCCCCGCTCATTGATAAAAATACCAAATAATTATGTAACTTTGCCCCCGGCAGGCGTGATGTATCGCTAATAAAACATGCCTAAACAATAATATATAAATTACGAACACACAAACAAACAGACGTTTAGACGCTGTAACGTTTGTCTGTTTATTCAGAAGAAGATTTATGATTTTAAGATCGTTTCGGGTGTGTTTTTAATTAGTTTTTCAAATGTAAGTTCGTTTTAACTGTTGGTTGTAATCGTATGTGTGCTTTTAATTCTTGAAGTTTAAGGTGTCGTTAACATGTATGTGCTGAAGATTTTAGGATAGCTGTGTCTGACGATTTTTAACCGACTAAAAATAAGCAGGAGGTATTCAATTCGACTGTTAAGTAATTTCAACCGCAGAGGGGTTTGCCACGGCTAGCGGGGTTGCGGGTTCTTTGAAGGCGATACTGCGGCCTCCAAACATAATGATCAAAAGAAGGAACATGGGTGGGTTTTAGTCAGTAAAAGACTGACACTCCCTGCTCCACCCAGAGCGGAGGAAGTTATTTGGTGATTTCACATCCGCAAAAATATAAAACTGATCTCTCCGTTAATTTGTGAGCCGATGTACAAAATACTTTTTTATAATCGAAGGGATATGTATTCACGAAGTACCTATATTATTTTATTTGTATGGCTTCGGTAGTTTATAAGTTATCTTCTACTAGCTGGCGCCCGCGGCTTCGCCCGCGTGATATCGAAAAGAAAATGTGTGTTATTCCAGACTATAATATACCTCTGTGCCAAATTTCATCAAGATCCGTTTAGCCGTTTTGACGTGAAAGAGTAACAAACATCCATACATCCATCCTCACAAACATTCGCATTTATAATATAACTAGCTTTTGCACGCGGCTCCGCTCGCGTTAAATTCGGTATAACACAGCACCTGCTACCTGCAGTTCTTGCCCATGCGCCTTATTGATTTGTAATAGCAACGCTAAGTTTTCCCTTTTCTTCCCTCGTTCTCCCTCATATCCCACTTTTTTTAAATAAAAAATAGCCTATGTCCATCTCCTGGTTCCCATTGTTCCCAACTATCTCTGTACCAAAATTCATCAAAATCGGTTTAGCCATTAAAGCGTGAAGAGGTAACAAACAAACAAACTCACTTTCGCTTTTATAATATTAGTAAGGATATTAGTATGATGATACATATTTTTTGTTGTAATGTAAATGGATGATATATGCTTATATCTTTTTGCAGTAATGGAAAATTAATACTCGATAAAATATTGTGTGTTATACCATCATACTACAACTGTAAAAGGCTGAAACAAAAAAAAATTGAGGTGTCAAGGGACACCCGGATGGAACGAAGTTATTGTTTATTATGTACAAAAAACCTGTATACACTCAACAAAAATAATCGTCGCGACACCACACTGTTAAATGCGAAATAGAAAGACGTAACGAAAATAACTGGCTTGCTTTCTATGAAAGAGAGAGAGACAGACAGAGAAACACGCGCACGCCGCACGGCTTTCAATTTTATATAAAGTAACAACTATAGCAATAAGTGTCGTTACAACTTTTAGTCTTAATTTTTTCCGTCTAGCCCCCTTTCGCAACGCGCGATAAGGAACTTTGTTCCAATAACCGACTTTCAAAAAACACTAAAAAGTCGGTACCGAAAGATTTTTTGAATCAAACAAAAGTCACCGTTTTCAAAGCAAATTTGGTTTCCGTAGCCCTGGTATCACCCAGCCTAACCTTCACTTTGGTACAATTTCTGATTATACCAAACAAAATTTCCATTTTGCATGAACGACCACGCAAAGTAGAAGTTCAATTAATAAATTATTAAGACTAGCAAGCAAACAGCAAACATGAGATAGGAGAAAGCGGTCTATAAATAAAATTGGCAATGTTACTCTATGGGAATTAATCCTACATAATATTGGAGTTTAATAAATTCAAATTCATTTGTTTTGTGGACATAAGTAAAAAATAGATGGTAATGGAAGCCAGAAACTTCCGTTCCGCCGTTAGTCATACAATTTTTTCTCAAATTAAGTATATTAAATCAAATTATATAAAGTAATTAACACAATAACAATTATTACATTATATTGGGTATATAAAATAACAGCTAGATGTCAATATTAAAAATACATGGACAAAACGTTAGTCATCTCAAAACAAGTAATTAAAAGTAAGAATCCTTACTTACTTATAATGAAAAAAGAGTGGGATATGAGGGAGAAAGAGGGACGAAACGGGAAAACTTAGCGTTGCTATTACAAATCAATAAGGCGCTACCGAAGTTAACGCGAGCGAAGCCGCGGGCAAAAGCTAGTAAATCAATAAAATGTCAACATTCTAAAAGTTTGTCGTTTATAAATTCGCTAACTGAATAGTACACTTTGTCAATCAATAATAGTGATAGTCTGTTTTTAAATCCATTGAAGCTTTTGCACTCTTTAATTTGTTTAGGCAACTTATTGTACAGTAAGGGAACACGACAAGAATGAATTGACGCCTCCCTTTTTGTAGGTGACATGAATAGGAGTAGGAAGCTCTCTCAGTCTACCAAGACATAGGTTTGTAGTTCTAAGACTAGTTGCCAGATAATCGGGACACTGACTATCTGTAACGACTATCAACGATCTGCAATTGACAGTCGGAACTATTAGCTTAAACCTTCGCGCGACAAAGTGTGCAGACGGTTGCAAAGTTAACATACATTGTTACCCTACATTTTTGTAAACAATCGTGCAACGGGTTAACGTGCTTTCCGAGGCACGGAGGAAACTGGACAAGTAATTTATGGCTACCCATCCACGGGCCAACCTAGGTAAGCAAGGCTTAACCTTTACATCGATCCGAGCGACAGTTATTATTTAGCTGCGAGCTTCTACTTTAAGATGATAAAGCTATGAAATGAAGACTCAAAGTCAAAGTAGGTACTTATTTATTATACATGGAAGACACATACAGCTAAAGAAAACATAGCAAAACTTTGCATAAAAGTCTGACATCCAATTACAAGTCTTCGCTTATACACACTTGAACAAAACTAAATTCTATGGACATTACAGTAGTGTAGCGGGCATAGCTAGAGCTACACCGGTAGATTACTTAATTTAAAACTAAAGTATAAATCAGTATAAATTGTAAACACTCCACCTTTCATTCACATACCAACATTCACAAAACGTCAAAACACCACAGATGCAGAACACCACATACTAAAACAGAACACAGAAAAGAAAATAACGAATGCAGAAATTACTGCAGCTAAACATATATTGTTCACACTATACATATAACAGCCTACTACTAAACTAAGTGAAAAAAATCGGCTTTAATCTGAAAAGAACTTAATACAAATACTTTAAACTTTTCAAACAATTTTAACGAACAGAAAATCGAATCACGAATGTAAACCTTACATGACACCTTTAAAACGAGGGTAGGGGAGCTCTGCCCGCTCCCCTACACATTTGTATGTCACGGTAATTTAGTCCGACGCCTTATATTTGGCTATTAAAATACTTTCTTTTGCTTGCTCGGGTGAATAATAATGTTCTAGCATCGACGACCATCTCTCGAAGAAGTCATTAGGCGGTTGGATTAAGGGCCTGATTCAGAAGGCAGTATTCCTCGATACGGCCCGCATTGTGAGGAGGTTCCTGTCTCTGGAGCCTTAACCATCGGTGGCTTGGACCCTTCTAGAATTTTGGTCCAGGATAGTTGAGACCCTGGAGACAGACATAGGCAATTTAAAAAAAAATGAGAAATGAGGGAGAAAGAGCCAAGTAAAGGGAAAACTTAGCTTTGCTATTACAATAAATAAGGCGCAAGGGCATAAACTACAGGTAGCGGGTACCTGCAAATCAGGAAAGGGGAACTGTGTTACCCCGAATTTAACGCGAGTGAAGCCGCGGGCAAAAGCTAGTATACTATAGGTGGCGAGGACGTGGCATGTTGTACTGAAAAAAACCTGTTGAAAAAACCCAGTACCCCATCGCTCGACCCGGCATTCGCTCCCAGGTCCCCATTCTTAGCATTCCCGCTAGTAACCTCTAGACCAACAAACCAGTCAAGTGACGTAAAATATATAAAGTAAAAAAAACCTTAGATTGAATAACAATTTTCACACTCTGAACTCGTTAGCGATCCACAAAAAAAAAGTTGATTAAATCATTTAAAAACATTCAATTAGCGAATTCGATGATTTTATTGTATAATTTGATGGTGTTTTTTTATTGCTGTCTACAATAAAATGTAATGGTATTCAATTTTGTTGTAAAACCATCGATTTTTATGGAATTAGCGTGTAATTAATCGATTTTGAATTTGGGTGTTTAGGCAGTTCTTAGGCGCGTCGCCCACACGACCAACAGTCGAGGCGCAGTTGAGGCGCGGGCGCATTAGGCGCGTCGCCCACAAGATCAACAGTCGAGGTGCAGTTGACGCGCAGGCACATAAGAGGCACGCCACAACGAGATTTTCTTTACAAATGTCGTGTGGGCGACGCGCCTCGACTGCGCCTCGACTGTTGGTCGTTTGGGCGACGCGCCATAGGGTACCGTGTACCTCAACATAGAGGAGTTCGTGGCTAAATCTCTCGATCTTTAGGTTAGGCCGCGCTTGCCTAACCTAGGCAAGCGCGGCCTGTGGATGGTTGAACACCCGTTACATACCGCGTTTCCTCCGTGCCTCGGAAAGCACGTTAAGCTGTTGGTCTCGGCTGCCATTTGTAGATCTTTGACAGTTGTTACAGATAGTCAGTGTCCCGAAAGTCTGACAACCAGTCTTACCAAGGGGTATAGTATTACCCAGTACTAAATGGGTTATGGAGGTCAGATAGGCAGTCGCTCCATGTAAAATGCTGGTATTCAGCTGCATCCGGTAAGACTGGAAGCCGACCCCAACATAGTTGGGAAAAGGCTAGGCAGATGATGATGACCTACCTATGAAAAGCCCATCATTCGTCCGTCACATCACATCCCAAGTACAGTTGAAAACCAGCGTCGGGCACTAGCTGCTCGGCAGTTTGCTGAACTGGACCTATTTGGCGCAGCCGTGAGACACGCAATGACGCAACCTAGTCTTTTTTTTATTTTATTGATTAGATTTTCTTTTATTTTGTTGTGTGCGAGCCCCGCGAGACGACTCCCGGCCACCGTAGATGCGGGCTTGTGGACGGTGAGCAATGGGTAGCTCACCATCCGTTCGTCTATTCACGACAGGCCGTGTCGATGGCGCGTTAGTGTTCCACGCGCGCCTCAAAGAGATGTCAGCAAAGCAGAGGGGCCTGCTGGGGTTGCGGGTTGTTCGAAAGAGATACCGCGGCCCCGGAGCATTAATGGCAATAGAAGGAACATGGGTGGGTTTTAGTCAGTACAAGCCTGAAACTCCCCCCCACTCCGCCCAGAGCGGGGGAAGTTATTTAATGGTTTCCCATCCGCAAAAAAACGCCAGTGCCAAATAAATGTGTTTTCATTCTTTCACATTATTAATTGAGTAGGTCTGGATGTGTGTCCCGTTGATGGCAATAGGTGACCCTTATTATGTGGGACTTAAACATAACTGGCGAAATAAGGGTTTACTATTAGAAACATCTCTGACTGACTCTACAGGGATTACAAGCGCGATGTTATGTTCACTTTAAGTGTACAGTTCAAGCAGAGATATGACGTCACGGTTGGCGCAGCGGCTAAGCGATTGACTGCTGCGTTGCTTGTCGCTGGTTCAATTCCCGCACGGAACAAATATTTGTATGGCCTACGTATAGTTGTTTCGGGTCTGGTTGTTTGTGTATGTGAGTTTAAATGTTTGTAAACACACGAACGATACAAACTAAACTCCTAGTGTGATGAAACGTTATTTAAAAAAAAAAAAATGTACTGCGGTCCCGGTATCAAAGGGCAAAAGAAGGATCATAGATGGGTTTTAGTCTGCTCGTACAGACTGCCTAGATCGGGGAGAGTGTCAGAGTTTTATTTGAAGAAAAAAGTTATTTGGAGATTTCTCATCTGAAATAAACGACTTTGTGGCAGTTACTGAAAATACCATGATGGAAAACTTAAGAAAACTTAGCCCGTACCTGGAAATCACGTCGGTAGAGAGAACAGATCGCCAACTTTTTTTTTCTGAATGGCATCTCGCTGTTCAACCTAGGAGGTTGTCGTCTGCTTAACCGGGCGAATCCTGTAGATGCCTTAAAATTAAGACCTCCAGCCAGGGCAAAAAACTTACAAACCAAGCGACTACACCACGCTAAGGGCACCCCTGTGGGGTACGAGCCTCGGCTTAGGGCGTCGCTGAGGGAGGACAACAAAGTGACAGGCTGGATCTGAGTGCGACTGCCACCTGCCACGGTCTTCACACAAGTACTTGTTTTTCCTCGTCCACAGCCAACATAACTTTTTATTATATCTATTTATATACGCAAAAGTAGTCACTAACTACTGGCCATTTCAGTTATCACATTTTATCATACAGTCACTTACTAAAATAAACGAGGTGCGTTCGTATTAGCAGCCATGTACAAACTTAATGTATTAACATAAAAATGACGGATAAGCATTGACACATTGCTATACAAATATCCCATTTTAAGTCAAACTTATAGCGAAACAGCTGAAACACAAACAAAAAAATCATATTATTTAAAATTAACAGTAATAAAAACGACCTTGTTTGATAGTAATCAACAGGACACAGGCTGTATGTGGGCATTCCTTATACGCAACTTCTTAATGTTTCCACTAAGCATTAGCACGGTGAACGGAACGCGGCTAGGCAGGAAGAAAAAAAAAGTTAACTGTCAAAGTGACGTTTACATTTTTCCCGCCAATTTAAACGTCAAATGAGTCTAAGGTTGTTTGCTTGCGACCGTTATTTTCCTTTTTGAGGTCTCTAGGTGTTGGAAATAACACTTTTAAATGCATTCGGCGTGATAAAAATTTATGGTATAACTTTTTTTTTATTTGTAAGTAGTCGATTTTCCCTTAAATGATGGACTGAATTAATAGTATCAAGATTGTGTATTCCCACCAGTTCCTAGTTTATTTACTTGATCTTTGATTAAGAATCTCATTATTGGTACCTATTTCCTTTGGTAGTGAGCTTTTTCAGGTGTGAATATCAATTTTGTAGTAGAATTTTATTCAATAAAGACGGAAAAACGGTTGTAAAACACGAATGCTTTGATAATTCTTATCACTCTAGCCTTCTGGCAGCTTCTGTCAAAACTTATAAAATGTCGTTATCGTCAAAAAGGTTCGAAAGAAAACATTTAATTGTTTAGAGCTACTTAAAAAACCTGAGACAAAAGAAAATGGCGTGCCACAATATACGTTTAATTAAAATGTCCATCTTGCATGTGCAAACAGCGATAAATATGTAAACAATTCGGTGACATCCGCCATTTTGAAATATCATTTGCAATTAACTTTATAAAACGGTGTCAAGTTGTCTTTAATTCAATCTGCTTTTAACATGAAGTGTGTGACGGGTTTCAATAAATTAATTACTAATGATAAATTGTGACAACCCAATGAAAGAATAAGTCAATTTACTTGTCTTTGTGTTTGGTATCTATTCTAAAAATGAGGAAGGAAAACATTGTGATGAAAAATCAAATAATTTTATTGTCACGATTACTTCATGTATCGATTATATTAATTTAACAAACTAACACTTACAACAAACTATATTAGGGCATTAAAAAGCTTGACGCTGTCAGCCAGTAAGATGCCAAAGAGACTGGCCATGTTGCCACGTTGTATGGCAACATTTAGCTACCGGCTGAGGTAAAAGCCAGCCTTTGGGTTACGGGAACTGGGAAGTGTCAACTAGGTGAAATTGGTTGTGTTTTGCCACCGAAAAAGAGATGAGACATTAACCGACCCTCACTGGGGCTGCTTCATAGATAATGATTGATTGACGATTGATTGATTGATAGTTCATTTATTATATATACTGTATTTGTATCTACAAAAGTTTATAAGTGTTTTCACAAGTAGATATATTTTTAGATTTAAATTTTATACCCTATCACAAATTAATGTTGTCGTATTTAACCCAAAGGTTGACTGGTAGTAATGCCTTATCGCATTAAGTCCGCCTATGTACCACTATTGTACATGAAGATAAAATAATATTAATGACTTGTTTTACTTGTTAGCGGTTTCAGATAATCAAAGAAAAAGTATCTTTATGTGTTATTCCAGACTATAATCTACATTGTGCCAAATGTCATCAAGATCCGTCCAGCCGTTTTGGCGTGAAAGAGTAACAAACATCCATACATCCATCCTCAAAAACATTCGCATTTATAATTAAAAAAAAAGTTGGATAGGATATTATGAAAGTTTTAAAACATTAATTTTTATTACAATAATATAATTTTAATGAATAGTTCGATTTAGATTTTAATCAAAGTGTAACATTTAGTATTTTCTTCGAAAGAGATACCGCGGCCCCGGAACATAAAGGGCAAAAGGAGGAACATGGGTAAGTTTTTCCGTCCTCGCCGACGAGACCCGTCGCGACGTCCCGGTAACTGCCCCACCCGTCCCTTGCTAGAGCTAGCCCGCGCTGCTGAGCCAATAAGTTCAAACCAGTCCCAAAATAATATCACTCAGATCCAGCCTGTCCCTTTGCTGTCCTCCCTCAGCGACGCCCTAAGCCGAGGCTCGTACCCCACAGGGGGTGCCCTTAGCGTGTAGTCGCTTAGTTTGTAAGTCTTTTGCCCTGGCTGGAGGTCTTAATTTTTAAGGCATCCACAGGAATCACCCGGTTAAGCAGACGACAACCTCCTAGGTTGAACAGCGAGATGCCTAAAAAAATGGGTGGATTAAGTCATTACAAGTCTCCGCCTGAGCTGGGGAGGCTATTTGATGATTTCCCAACCATAAATAACCGATTTTATTTGATTTTCTCTTATGCGGATATTCTTTCCTAGCAACAGCCAATTATTTCCTAGAAATTTGCTTTAAAAATCTGCTTAATAGGGTATTTATCCTTACTAATATTATAAAAGCGAAAGTGAGTTTGTTACCTCTTTACGGTTTAATGGCTTAACCGATTTTGATGAATTTTTGTACAGAGATAGTTGGGACCCTGGAGACGGACATAGGTTATTTTTTTTTAAAAAAAGATTGAGATATGAGGTAGAAACAGGGAAGAAAAGGGAAAACTTAGCATTGGTATTACAATAAATAAGGCGCAAGGGCAAAAACTACAGGTAGCAGGTACCTGTAAATCAGGAAAGGGGAACTGTGTTACCCCGAATTTAACGCGACGAAGCCGCGGGCAAAAGCTAGTCTCACATAAAAACTTCTGAACTCTTTCAGATTCTTAGCAAGAAACACTTAAAAAAACAATAATTAAAAAAAAAAACTCGTGACCCTGTATAATGTCAATTGGCTACCCAACTTGCGTCAATGAATTGCGTTCACAAATAGCCTTTATTAACCACAAATCGACGTTATTACTGTAAACACGTAAATGCAACGATTTGTTTAACAAATCAAGCGATTGGTTTGAACCTAGGAATAGTGTTTTAAGTGTGATAACTGATCATTTTCGAGTTACCAGAGCCTTACAAGTACAGATATATACCTAACACCTTTGAAATTGCGAAATCGTGATACTAAAAATAAAAAAAAGTACGATTCGCTTCACTCCGTACTTGTAATCTTTTACCAATTTATCTTTTCATTCCATACAAACCTTACTAGCAACAAAATACGATCGATATTCGATTAATTTTAGTTGAAAAATATCGTGGTTTCGTCTCGTTGTTTGACAAGTTTAATTCTGCGGTTACGAAAGTGCATAATGCAAGGCGGTTAGTACGAGAATCGTTTAGGTGGGCGGTAAATATAAGTTGGTGGTCGGATTAAACGAAATATCTGGTTGGAGCGCGTACGGTCGTCGTGTGTGGTCCCGAGACAGTACGGCGGGAAAGAGGCTCTATTTTAATTTTGCGATTTAAATGAAGGATTTTTATGAGGAAGTAATTTGTTTTGTTTCAGTTAAATTGTGCTTTGTTTAAAGGATTTTGATACTTTTATGTTGATACATTAATTTAGTTTAAAAAAAAAACTAATAGGTATACAGGTTTGATGATAGAGTTAAAGATGGTTAAAGTTAAATGAAATCAACATCATTTACTAAGAAGACTTCAATTATATTTATGGAACCTACGAACTGTGATTGTTCGTTACCTAAACATAACCTCACGTATTTAATTACCAAAGGATTAAGCAGAGGTGTAAATTTATTATAACCACATACCTTTTTTTCTAAAACCAAAACTATATAAGATATAATTAAGAAACCATTTTAATTTTATGAATTGCAATTGTTTGTGAGGATGGATGTATGGATGTTTGTTACTCTTTCACGTCAAAACGGCTGAACGGATCTTGTGAAATTTGGCACAGATGTAGATTATAGTCTGGAATAATACATAAGAGGCTTTTTTTTGGAACATCACGCGGGGAAAACCGCGGGTGCCAGCTAGTCTAAACTAAATTCATACAGTCCAGACTGAAAATAAACTGTAATTTAATTACGCTTTTACATGACTAATATACAAGTGACAGATTTAGAAATGACTGCCATTTGTAACTTTTGATTCGCGTCAAATTCTATGAACAAGCTGAAGTGTCGTGTTAAGTGGGGTGTCAATTAATCACGTCGAATTAATTCTGAGTCTTCTCTAAAAGCCTGTCATTTAAATAACTTACCCAAGTTTCTAGAATCTGTATTTTGGTTTAAATGTTTTTCAATAGACAAAGCTAAGACTTGTCCTTATTACTTGTCGTTGGAGCAACATATTGTTTTTCTTCCATTCTCCCCCATCAACCATTACGCTGTCATGTTCACGCTAATGGTAAATATAGATATAATGTAAAAAAACAACATAAATTTTCGATCTGTTATTAGTAAAAACACTGTTTTAAACTTAAAAAGACAATATTATTGAAACTTGAAACGGGATATTTACCATATTTGTTATTCTTTTCGAGTTACATGGTAAATATATCTCGTTCCAAGTTTTGATAATAATTTTAGAAACCATGTCAGTTTAAAGACTTAAAATGACAAGCTGTGACTCTAACTCTCTACCGCTCCAACCCCGTTCATTTTGTGCTCTAACCTTTAGCTAATGCCATTTAGTTTAACTACAGCTACATTAACTTAATCACAAGGGTTCTCGCCGCCATTAATACCAAACAGTTAACCACTAGCACTTCATCTATATAAATGAAAATTAAATAGCAGGCTTTTTTGGCGGAAGGGAAATCGTCAAATAACTTTCCCCGCTAAGCAGAGCTAGTGTTAGACATTTGCTGACTAAAACCCACCTATGTTCCTTCTATTGCCTTTAACTTTCCGGGGCCGAGGTATCTCTATCGAACGACCCGCAATCCAAATAGCATGTATATGTATGAAAAATCATCACTTGAGACCTACTTGATCAGTTTGGCCGTTTTTAGGGTTCCGTAACTCAAACGGAAAAAACTGACATCTCATAGGATCACTTTGTTGTCTGTCTGTCTAAATGTCTGTCAAAAAAAATATCTTGAGGGTTCGAGTTGAAATTAAAACTATGTTCTCAAAGGAGATTGAGCACTTATAGTCTCACTTTTTGACGCGTAAAGCCATTAGAGTTAATGTATAATTAATTATGTTATTTTTAATGTTTTTTTACCTAAATTCATTGAAATCATTTGTGGGGTTTCTATTTTAATTTTAATTAGTATGTACATTTTTAATAAAATAAATACGTCATTTGTTGCCTAATAGTGAAGCGACTCCTTTTTCAATTATAATCGATTGATTTAACGTTAACATAAATCGTAGAACAACAAAATAATCTACATTCGCAACTAAAAAGTATTAAGAGTGGTCATTATTATTATTATTTTTCGATTGTGTTACTATTTTTTTAGTAAAAAATCAATTTCTAGACAAAAATAAAACAAGATATAATCTATAGTGTTACGATCATGACTCTCTCCGTAATCTATTGTTTGGTCACAACACTATTCGATGAAATGTCAAACATTACAGAATGGTGTTTTCTGTTTACCGTGTTAACTGAATATTGTTTTTAACTTTTATCTATTAACAAATATAAATTCGTATCGAGTTGAGTTTTAGGATTCCTCCACGTCTATTTCCTACATCGAGTAATTCGACTCTTTTGGTGCGTGTGCTGCAAAGTGAATTGTTAGATTTGTTAGAACGTTTTTACGTCCACGGTGATTTGTTCTAGACGTAAAACATGTCGCGCTGTGTGAACTGTTCTCTTTTATTAGCACACCCGCTGCCTAGACGCCAAACGAGGCCAAACGACGACGCGAGGTTTTAAAAAGTAACATAACCTCAACAGGTACTCAACTTATGTTTTTTGTTTTTTCAAACCCCACAATATTTAATTTTGAATTTAACCTTGTTTTAAAGTATGACACTAACCCTTTTTTGTGGTTAATTTTCACTATTTTATTGTGTCAAAAGTTGCGCAACCAAGTTCCATAGTACGTTGCTCAATCTCCTTTGAAGCTGTGAAAATATTAATCCTCTAAGTCTATGAAGTCAAAATGTCATGCCGTTTATATCGCAAATTTGTACGGCACCCTTAGGGTGCGAGTCGAACTCTCACTTGACCGTTTCTTTTTCCTTTTATGTTCGTGATTGTTATTTTTTTCAATAAGCTGCTACAATGATATACCTTTTGATTCTTCCTCAATTAAATTAAATAATATCAAACAGAGCACCTTGCTTTTCTTAACTCAAGTGGGCTCTATTTCCCGCTCCTACTGTCAACGCGATAAGTTAGCCTCCGATCATTATTTTCAGCAGACGCTGCGGCATGCGGCATTAGCAATAGTCTAACATAACCTAACAGAGCAGCTTACCTGTCATACCACATGTAGTCCTACATTCCGCTGCTACCGTCACCGCGATACTGTTTTATCATTATTTGCAACAGACAGGACATAAGCAATAGTCTGTACTAATATTGTAAAGAGGTATTTATATTGTAACTTTGTATGTAGGGATCTTTGCAGTTTCTCATCCAATTCTGAAGTTTCTTTCCTGAAACGGGAGTCTACATTATTCCCAAAAATTAGATTAGATTTAGTTAGCTGCCACCGTATTTTTAATTAATTTATTTTTGGAACGAAGTTCCTTATCGTGCGTTGCGAAAGGGGGCCAGACGGAAAAAATAAGACCAAAAGTTGTAACGACACTTTTTGCTATAGTTGTAAGCCGTGCGGCGTGCGCGTTTTTCTCTGTCTCTCTCTCTCTCGCTCTCTATCATAGAAAGCGAGTCAGTTCTTATCGTTTCATCTTTCTATTTCGCATTGAACAGTGTGGTGTCGCGATGATTATTTTTGTTGAGCGTTTACAGGTTTTTTGTACAAAATAAATAATAACTTCGTTCCATCCGGTTGTCCCTTGACACCTCTCAAGTTTTTTGACGTGATAACGTCTTTAAAATCGTTTTAGTCGGGTGACATGTTCAGAAACTTGTGTCACACCAAAACCTCACAAGCGACATTTCATAAAGATGGTAGCGCCATCTGTTACTTGGCTCGAAAAAAAAACTTTAAATTAGTACTTAATTTTATTTTAGATGTCACTACTGGTGATAACTTATATCACCAATAAGACGTTATCACGTAAACATCTCGATCGTAAACCTACTTTACAAACAACCAATTTTTTAATTGATATTTTTGTATTTCCTCTGGACGCTCTTAATGTGCACGGTTAACTACATCATTCTCACATAATTGTTTAATCTCAACATGATGTAACCATGATCTTGTAAAAATATTAATATTTAAAAAAGTGTCCGAGGAGTTCCTTGCCCATTCTTCTCTGTTGAGATCAACGTTAGGGAATGGAGGAACTACGGTACTTTCACATGTCTTGAGACTGGGACCCCGGCTTCATCCTTTTGTTCTTGTCATTCAAAAGTGCCTAAAATGGTCTACTTGAAAAAAATGTTTTGAGGTTAAGTCATAGGCTAAATTTAAATCGGGAGCGAAGCCGCTACCAAAAGCTAGTTTAACAAAATCAATTACAAAATAGAGCAGCTTACCTGCCATACCGCAAGTAGTTCTTCCTTCTCCCGTCGCCGCTATATGTTGACGTTCCATCATTATTTGGTTTAACCTGACCAGACTTGTGGTCTGATTGGCTACCTGTAGGAATTAAGGACCTGGGCATCAAGGACCTAGACTTTATCGTCTCGCTTTTTGATTGAAGAAAGAAAAACTGTTATAAGATTCGTACAGGAGAAGACAATACATTGTCGACACGGTTGGCACAGTGGCTGAGAGATCGACTGCTGCGCTGTGTGTCGCGGGTTCGATCCCCATACGGTACAAATATTTGTATAGCCTACAGATAGTTGTTTCGGGTCTGGCTGTTTGTGTATGTGAGTTTTATTGTTTGTAAATGCACCCACGATACAGGAGAAATTCCTAGTGTGGGGCAATGTTTTTTTTTAATCCTCCATTTCAAGGAGGAAAGTTGAACCTTTCCATTCTAAAACATGAGAGCAAAGTAGCGTAAGAAGCGCATATAATTATGTGAAAACTAAAGCGCAAAAGGCGAAAGATGCGTGCGAGGTCCAAATAAAATCGTACACACATGGAAATTAGATTCATCTTATACTACTACTGTATCAAATAAAAACTATGAAACAAAAACCTTTTTCACAGTAGTGTGATAACTTCGTAACCAAATATAATTCACTACCAGGCATCAGTCGGTATACATTTAAGATAAAAGCTTGCGAACACATTACTTAAGAAGTTGGCAGACTCATCTCAAAATTAATGTGTTGTCATTTTCTTTTCATATTTTGTAGTTTTACCTCTCTTTAGTTTTGTAAATTGCCTATGAATGTTTAATGTATTTATTACTAGCTTTTGCCCGCGGCTTCGCTCGCGTTAAATTCGGAAGCGCCTTATTGATTTGTAATAGCAACGCTAAGTTTTCCCGTTTCTTCCCTCTTTCTCCCTCATATCCCACTCTTTTTAAAAAAATAATAGCCTATGTCCGTCTCCTGGTTCCTAACTATCTCTGTACCAAAATTCATCAAAATCGGTTTAGCCGTTAAAGCGTGAAGAGGTAACAAACAAACAAACTCACTTTCGCTTTTATAATATTAGTAAGGAAGTAAGGATTCATATAACTGATATAATTCTGTCACATTGCACCTACTATGTTTTTGTATCTGCATTCATAAGGTGGGCTGGTAGAATATGCCCTTTTATGTCCGCCTTTGTACAATTTTTCTACATGTGCATAAAGTTTTAATAAATCATCATCATTTTCCTGCCCTTGTCCCATTCTATTTGGGGTCGGCGCAACACGTTTTCTTCTTCCATTCTCCCCTATCCGACGTCACGGCATCATTCACTCCTTTCTCCTTCACATCATTCCTTAGTTAGAAGTTTTAATAAACAAATAAGTAATTGTCAAACAGTTTGGAATTACTTTAAAAATGACTGGTAACTTATGTCTTTCGCGGGCTGTACCTTCAGAGATTTGTGATTCCGTAGAAAATTGTTCTTAAATATCTTCAACATACAACAAAATCTGTTTGAAACTAAACTATGGGCGAAACACCTTGTTAAAATATCAAAATATGACAGGTAAACTGCTACCTCGTGAGATGAAGTCCATAATAAGATGTTTGGGAGATAAGACGTGATGATACTTCACGCTTTTCGTTTGTGGGGTGAGCAGCTTTAGCAAAGGTGGGGGGTACAATTGTGTTAGAATTTTATCCAAGCTTTGCCTTGGTAAGACTCCTGTCGGGGTTGCGGGTCCTGCCGGGATTGCGGGTTGTTCGAAAAAGATACCGCGGCCCCGGAACATAAATGGCAATAGAAGGAACATAAGGGCGGAGCCCACAGCACAGCGCTGGTTTTCAAGAGATATTATTAACATATCGTCCATATATAATGTGTACGGTCATGAACTAGCGATATTCTACCTAGATACTTATATAACGAGTGTTTTAATATACTATTACGATACACACTTGGGTCTAATTCACTTCCCCGTTTTTTGGCAGCCATTTTGAGATATTCTCTATGCGTGTACAAAAAATAATCATCTCTCAAAGTTTTAGTCTTACTGAGACGAAAATAGGTTTATTTAGAGGGCAACAATATTGTCTATCAATTAAATTAAGAAATGATGAGCTTACTCTGAGCTGAATCTTTTTTTAGTCGATTACTCATAAATTCGATTATAAAAATAATTTTGAAAATCGATCAATAATTAACGGAGAAATCGCGTAACAACAAAACAAAAGTCGAATTGAGAACCTCCTGTTTTGAAATCGGTTAAAACTAGCATGTATCACGATATCAGATAATTCACACAGCGCCAGCATTAGATTGGCATTCAATAAACTAAATGATGCAAATCACTGACCCCTTGATCTCTGCTAATTTATGAATTAACTCGTAGTTCTAAATAGCAATCAAACATTCTAATGTTAAGCAGAGAGGTAGCTAACTAAGTATACAATATCTCGGGGAACGAATTCATTCGTTTTTTTTTTTATTACAATAATGGGTTGTTTGTTTTAAATGTGATTTTAAATGTTTGTAAACACACCCACGTAAACACGTGATTTTCCTAGTGAAGGGCAACGTTTTTTGAAGGAAAAAATAAAAACCACTTAAAAAGCACTTTCCCCTAATCATTATAAAATTTGCATTATAAAATTTGTCCTTATTTCACAAAACTTAGGAATTCGATCTCCAAATCAGTATCTGATTGATTACCATTAGCGTGTTTGATTGCAATTTTGAACTACGAATAAATGTATTTATTATTTTCAATAAAAAACATATTTGACAGTCGTTACAAGAACATCCGAAATTGTTTTAAAATATTTCCTTTGGTTGTTAAAAGGAAATGGTATATTTTAATAATTTAATTCCACAGATATTATCTAGGTTCCTATTTTTTTTGCCGATAGGAAAAATATTAAATAACTTCCCCCGCTCTGATCGGAGCACGGGGGAATGTCAGACTTTTGCTGACTAAAACCTACACATGTTCCTTTTTTTGCCCTTTATCTTCTGGTACCGCGGTATCTCTTTTGAGCAACCCGCAACCCCGAGGCCCTGCTTACAAATATTTGTTCCGTGCGGGGATCGAAGCTGACCCACGCAATTCAGCAGTCAATTGCTCAGCCACTACGCCAACCACGCCGTCAAACAATCAGAACGTCAAACGTTTATAGATGTTGCGGGTTGCTCGAAAGAGATACCGCGGCCCCGGAACGTAAAGGGCAACACAAGGAACATGGGTGCCCAGAGCGGGGGAAATTATTTGATCATTTCACACCCGAAAAAAAAAACGTTTATAGAATACGAACGTGTGCATTTTCTTGTATGTTTATTATACAAATTTCTTAATAGGCCTAATATCTGTTTTTCAGGTCCAAAATAACTCTTGGGTAAAAACTTCTTGAAAAAGGATTGTACTTTTTTGTCTGAAGAATGTAATCAGTCTCATAAACAAGTATTCATAATACCTAACTATTATCTTAGAATTATTGAATGCTGTTTTTCACACTAATATTTATTAAGGCGAAAGTTTGTATGTGTGTGTGAGTGTGTATGTTTGTTACTCCTTCACGCTCAAACGGTTTCACGGATTTGGTATGTAGATAGCTTATTTCCTAGATTAACACATTACGATACTTCTAATCCTAGCGTAGACGAGGGAAGCCGTCGAAAAGAATGTAAAACTACAGTTAAGATTTTTCATGACTTCATAACCAAACATTTTAACAGTTATTCAAACTTTTAATCACTGCTTTTCTCCAACAGATGGCGTAAATTCCCCAATCCAATATGGCTGCGGTATCATCAGCCCACCTTCAAGACTCCAGGATCAAAATCCAAGACCACAGCGATGACGAGCCTTACTCCCCAAACACCAGAGACACCACAAGCCCAGAGTACCACGAAGATGAAAAAGCTGAAGACAGACCCATACTGTCCTCCTCTTTCGCCATACACAACGTTCTAAAGAAAGAAAGAGACAGTAATAGTCCAGAGAATGTCTTCTCAACTGACAAGTTGCTACAAAACACACCGAATTACGAAGACTTACGAGAGGTTAACGAAAACAGCCGAACGTCTGATCTTATTGATGATGACGATGATCGGACGAACGAATCTAGAGCTGAAATTAGTATAGACGATAATTCTTGTTGCAGTGACGATACTGTTCTTTCAGTTGGCAATGAAGCGTTGCCAACCTTTGAGCAAAAAGTTCCAGAAACGTCACAGAATTTGACGTCTTTTAAACACATACAGACGCATTTGAATGCAATATCACAGTTAAATCAAAACATCAATATGAATCAGCCGCTCCTTCTGAGGCCAAGCCCTATCACTCCAAATCCTTTAATGTTCCTAAACCAACCTATTTTGTTCCAAAACCCTTTAATAAACCAAGTAGATTTAAAATCTGGATTACAAAGTCGAATGCCAGTTCCTCAAAGCAATTTAAACCTTAATCCTCAACCTTTTGGTTTAAACTTCGGTTTAAGAATGAAGAGTCAGAACCAAGATTTGAGAAGGACAGATGAAAACAGAAGAATGAACTATGTCTCTCCAAAATCGCCTGAAAATGAATCTGGGAGGGATTTCATCAACCAGAATTGTCTAAAATTCAGTATAGACAATATCCTCAAGGCTGATTTTGGGAGGAGGATAACGGATCCTCTGAATAAGAGAAAGACGAAGTCTAGGGTTGAGGCTAAAATGTCTCCTGTAAAGGAGCCGTCTCCTTCAAAGCCTGAGGAGGCGAGAGTTCCTGAGGTAAAGCCGGGAGAGAAGAGTGGAGCTATTGACTTGTCAAAAGGAGAAGATAGCGGGAGCAGTCAGAGTTCGGCAACCGGTAAGAGTTTTGAAAAATTATGACTATCATGTATCATCATCATTTTCCTGCCTTGTCCCATTCTATTTGGGGTCACCACAACACGTTTTCTTCTTCAATTCCTCCCTGTCAAACGTCACGGCATCATTTACTCCTTTCTCCTTCATATCATTCCTTACACAATCCATCCCACTATTCTTTGGCCTTCCTCTTGCTCTCCGTCCATCAACATTCAGATCCATAACTCTTTTAGTCGCATGTGCTTCGTCCGTCCTCGAAACATGTCCATACCAAGACAAACGACTCCCTTTCAATATTTCTGTAACTATCAAACTTCGTATAATACACTTAACACTCATTCCTCACTTTATCCTTTCTTGTCACTCCACATATGACAATAATTTCTAGTTTTTAAGTTGTTGTCCTAGCTGGGTTCAATAACATCTGTTTTTTATTAATTTAGTAGCTTCTTCCTTCTGAATTGACTTGAGATTAACTGGAAAGCCAAAATGTCGATTATGCCATCTAGTTGATTTTGGCTCTATTATGTGCTCTCAAGTGGCTATCGTGTCCAACTTTGGCCGAAAAACTCCGAGCACAAAGAGGACATGTCAGAACACCATTGATGAAATTTAAAGGTCTACCTTTAAGGTCATCACGCTTAAAATCTAATTGGTACCTTCTTCTCTCTTCAACGGCGCTGATTTGCAGTTGTACAAATCCTGTCTTCATTAAAAAATCTTAAACTTATTTATATCAAAATGCTTTTTATTATCATGATCATTCTCTTGCCCTAAACCCAACTTCTTCTTTTTTAATTCTTCTCTTTTACTCGCTATCTCAGTAGTCTTTGCTTGCCATATCACCCTTCCCATAGCTCATCCAGCGTTTCTTTGGCTTCTAAACTTAATACTTGGAGTAAAAGACGTAGGGTCTTCTACATTCAATATGACGAAATCAGACATGGATATTTCAATGGAATTCTTTTAAAAATATCATCATTGACAATTTTTTCGAGGAGATGATATTAAATAGTAGGTAGCAGCAGCTCGGGTCGATCTTTAGGTTAAACCGCGCTTGCCTTGGTTGGTCTGTGGATGGGTGACCACCCGTTACATACCGAGTTTCCTTCGTGCCTCGGAAAGCACGTTAAGCCGTTGGTCCCGGCTGTCATTTGTAGATCTTTGACAGTCGTTACAGGTAGTCAGTGTTCCGAAAGTCTGACAATCAGTCTTACCAAGGGGTATCGTATTATCCAGTACTAACTAGGTTGTGGAGGTCAGATGGGCAGTCGCTTCATGTAAAATACTGGTATTCAGCTGCACCCGGTTAGACTGGAAGCCGACCCCAGCATAGTTGGGAAAATGCTAGGCAGATGATGATGATCTTTGACAAATGTTTTTTCTTTTGTTTCTTGCTCATTGCTTCCCCTTGTTTTCTATTTATTAATCCATGTTCTCTGCAGGTACTACGATGGCTGATGGCGCGATGGTATGGCCAGCCTGGGTTTACTGTACTCGGTACAGTGACCGACCCAGTTCCGGTGAGTCACATTCAGTTGTTACTATAGACACCCTAGTCAGTTCTTAACTATTGCGTGCGCGATGCTACATGATTTATAGATAGATAGATAGAATATTCTTTATTGTGACAATATACACCATACGAATTACAAGAATAACAGTATAAAACTTTTAAATAGGGCGACGCAATGGGCTTATCGCTATAAGCGATCTTTTTAAGACAACCTTTGGATGGATTTACAGGAGGAGAGACAGTACTGTAGGTAGTCTGTGGTGTAACATTTTTCAAAATTAATGTCTACATTTAAAAAAACAAATACTTATATAAAAATACATATAAAATAATAATCATGAAGAGCAAAGAAATATTTAATGTTGTTGTTTAAACCTTTGCGCGACAAAGTGTTACGAACGGGTGCAAAGTTTACCTACATTGTTACCCTACATTTTTGTAAACAATCGTGCAACGGAGAGAGGTACTGCTTGTGACCAGAATTCTAAAAGTAGACAGGGTTGGAGCGGTCCTTACAGACACGAGCAGGACATTCCATAGCCGTACAGCTTTAACTGCAAAGGGTTTGTCGTAGAAGCTGGTAGAATGCACCGGTCCAGTCTCAGGTTTAGATGACCTCAGATATCTATAATGTGGGTTATGAAGGACCTTAAAACGTTGCATATTAATTTGAAACAAGAAGTACTGTTTTATACCAAACTACCTTTCGCCCGCGGCTTCGCTCGCGTTTAATTCGAGGTAAAACAGTTCCCTTTACCTGATTTGCAGGTACTTGCTACTTATACATAGTTTTTGCCCTAGCGCCGTATTTATAGTAATAGGAAAGTTAAATTTTCCCTTTTCTTCCCTCTTTCTCCCTCATTTCTAACTTTTAATTTTTTCCAAAATTCATCAAAATCGGTTTAGCCATTTAGGCGTGAAGACGTAACAAACAAACTCACTTTCGCTTTTATATTATTAGTAAGGATTACCTATGTGAAGCGATGATGCGGCCTCGGGCGTGCTCCACACTAGAAGACACCGTTTCACTAAAATTTTGAAGAGGCCCAGATTATAATGAATTCACACACATCCAGACTGACGGTTTGCACAATAAATGTGGCAGCATTTCGCTTTGTTCTGGTTCGTGGAACTGCAGCCATGTAACGGTGAAGCTCCGCTGTTTCTCTGTTTGTCCCATGATAGAATGGGGATGGGGGAATTAGAACACTGGTACGCCATTTTTTTCTAAACCAACGCCCAATCTTTTGTTCCGTTTGTAACAGAGTACAGCTTTAGAAATATATCTTTACTGAAAACTAGTTTTAAATCGGGTCTCATCGTTGTCTAGAATTGTAACTTAGAAAATATGATATACGCTCAATGGTTTTTTAAACAGGATATGTATAATTAATTATTAAATTCAATTTATTTTTCGGACATCTTGATCCGACAGTTAATTTACATAATGACTTCAAAACTATTGTTAGTAACACAAATATAAAAATTTAAAAATATTATTGCATATCATTTTGCGTTTACAATTCACCCGTGCTTGCCTAGGTTGGTCTGTGGATGGGTGACCACCCGTTACATGCCGAGTGTCGTCCGTACAACAAAAAGCACGTTAAGCTGTTGGTCCATGCTTTCATTTAAAGATTTATTTGACAATCGTTACAGGTAGTCAGTGTCCCGAAAGTCTGATAACATCTTACTAAGAGGAATCGTATTACCCAGTACTAACTTAGTTGTGGAGGTTAGATAGGCATTCGCTCCATGTAAAAAGCTGGAATATAGCTACATCTGGGTAAACAAGAAACCCATCTCAAAATGGGAAAAAGCTAGACAGATGATGATTTTGCATTCACAATTTTGACTACGTTCATGGTGTTAATTTTTCTACTCTATGAGGTTATCTACCTTATGTTAACGACATTGAGCTGCAAGGGTTGTATTTATGTGGCGGGTTGTTCGAAAGAGATACCGCGGCTCCGGAACGTAAAGGGCAATAGAGGGAACATGGGTGGGTTTTAGTCAGTACAAGTCTGACAGTTCCCTCCGCTCCGTCCAGAGCGGGGAAAGTTATTTGATGATATATTGTGATCATTCTTGCAAAACAGTTCATCAATAGTTCTAAAACATATCTCCTTACCAAATCCTTCTAAATAATCAAACAAATTAACTAGGCTCCTGAACACCCTCTTCTGCACACCCCAACAACAAGATTAACTAAATCTTTTCGCACTAAAATCATCCCTTTAGCCACAATATTCAATGTAGCGGGGTCCAATAATTTGATAAGTGCCCCCTTGGGGTCGTGTGGCGTTAGATAAGGGGGGCGGAACGGCAACCCTCGAGGGAGGGTTGCTTTGATAGGAGTGTGAAGATTGTTATTCGTGTTATTGGTTTAAAGGAGATAGGAGGAAGTTTAGTACGTAAAGACGACACGGTTGGCGCAGTGTTTGAGCGATCGACTGCTGCGCTGCGTGTCGCGGGTTCGATCCCCGCACGGAACAAATTTTTGTATGATTACACACTAAGAATTTATCCTGTATCGTGGGTGCGTTTAAAAACATTTAAACTCACATACTCAAACAACCAGACCCGGAACAATTATCTGTAGGCCATACAAATATTTGTTCCGTGCGGAAATCGAACCCGCGACACGCAGCGCAGCAGTCAATGGCTCAGCCACTGCGCTAACCGTGACTTAAAGCTTTAATGTCAATTCTGTAGAATAGAAATTCGTTGTGGAAAAACCAAAAGCTTCTACATTTATTGCCACTCATTAACTTTTCCTTCAAGTTTTTCTAACCGAAAGGTTTTTCACGTTTCGTAGATCAAAACAAACAGACGGATAGACTGTAGTAATAGAATTAGGGATCATTAAGCACCGTGCAATGCTGTTGATAAATATGTATACAATCAGAAGGGGAAGAAAAAAACATGCTTTTTAGAGATGTGGGGATGTCGATAAAATGTTTGGTAGTTGTCGATAGTTTTAATGGGTTATTGAAGAAGCCGACTCGATATTATTTTAATAATATTTTACAATCGTTTTTAGAGTTACACGTTATAAGAAATACAACCTCTTTTATGTACGAACAACAGTACTTAATTATCAATTGTAATTTATCATGTTGTCTGTCATGCCATGCCAATTGTCACGTAGTACTATTATTTAATAATAAAGAGCCCTTTATTAAAACAATAACTTACTATTAAATTAATTAAGTACAACGAACGATTTGTATGTTTACACGATCGTAAGGTCAAGAAATGATTACTGTGAAGTTTTTGTTGAAGCTTGTCTAGTATATTATTAAGAACTAGCTTATGACCGCGGTTTCACACATGTGGAGGTCGTAAATTATCCCACGGTAATGAACTATTGGGATCAAAAGTGTCCTATGCCCTAAGAAAAGTGTTAGTCTATCTATGCGTCATGTTTTATTGAAATTGGTTTAGCTCTTTGGGTTTAATGTAATAGACAAGTTATTTTTTTGACCACCAGTTTAGGTTGATGAATTTTTGACAGCTCCAATGGACCACAGACTTGAGATTATACAGTATGTTAGTTTAAACGAGGGACATATTCAAACCCACAATAGTGCATTCTTACATGATACTAATAAAAATATGAACAAAAAAAAACACTAATAAATAAAAGACAGAACCATACCAAAAATTTCGCATAAGTCTCGCAACGTGTATGTACCCTTGCGCTAGCGATTTAACACTATCGCAGAACATGTGTGCATGTCAATGACCTTTAGGTATAATCCATTTTCCCTTCATACTTTAAACCTGGCTTAGGACGCCTTTTCGTTAGAATCGGCGCGTAGGTATTTTGCCGCGTGATTTACTTCACTGTTTACAAGTTTACTTTTCTCGCGCTCAGTGTTCATGAGTAATGTATTTTATTGGACAATTACATCAGAAATTAAGGTTATAGTTTTTTTACATATTTGGGACGAGAATCGAATACTCAATACCCTCCCTCAATAAGTCCCTCGTTTAACCTAACATACTGTAGTTTTAATCTCACCAACTTCAACGTGTCCCAGAGATAAGAAAGAAAGAAAATAATTTTATGTGGCCGCATACCACAAGTGAAACATTATTTAACAAAGAAAGAAAATAAAAACATAAAATATCCTACTTCCTATCCTACTAGGTCCTACATGCAATTAAATATACTACCTAACTTATAAATAAATTAAAAAATAGCGTGAAATTCGTCCTCAACGCTGTCAGTTGGCAATGTCCCCAAGAGACTGGCCGCGTTGCCACGTTGTATGGCAACGCTAAGCCTCTGGCCAAAGTAAAAGCCAACCCTTGGGTCACGGGAAGTGTCAACCAAACGTTTTGAGATTTCCTTAAAAAGGCTGTGAGCACAAGGACCCCACGGTCCCAGAGTTCCTACTATCCTTACTAATATTATAAAAGCGAAAGTGAGTTTGTTTGTTTGTTTGTTACCTCTTCACGCTTTAATGGCTTAACCGATCTTGATGAATTTTGGTACAGAGATAGTTGGGAACCAGGAGACGGACATAGGCTAATATTTTTTTTTTTAAATGTGGGATGTGAGGGAGAAAGAGGGAAGAAAAGGGAAACCTTAGCGTTGCTATTACAAATCAATAAGGCGCTAGGGGAACTGTGTTACCCCGAATTTAACGCGAGCGAAGCCGCGGGCAAAAGCTAGTAATATTATAAATGCGAATGTTCGTGCGGATGGATGGATGTTTGTTACTCTACCACGTCAAAACAGATGAACGGATCTTGATGAAATTTATTATTATTAAAGATTAGACCTTTTATCTCGAGAGCGCGTAAAGGTATCGAATTGAAATTAAAAACGTATTTTCAAGTCTATGGTCTCTTTGTGCTGTGAAAAGATCAACTTTCTAAGTCTACACAGTCAAAAGATATGGCTGTTTATGTCGTAAGTTTGTATGGAAACCTCTCTTGTGTTCAAGTAAGTCTAACACGTAAGTCTGACACGCTCTTGTAGTACCAACAACGCATACAATGAATCGATTGGTGTGTACAATCGATTATCAATTTCGATTCTATTTGATTGCCCGGTAATCAATTAGCGTATCTAATAGAACAAATAGTGTTTGTTAGTTTGTTCGTATGAGTCATATTTGTGTACAATTGCTTGCTTTGCTTTGGTTTTTAGAGATCCGTACCTCGAAAATCTGATGGAAAACCCACGGCACGGTTGGCGCAATGGCTGAGCGATCGACTGCTGCGCTGCGTGTCGCGGGTTCGATTCCCGAACGGAACAAATATTTGTATGACCTGCAGATAGTGGTTTCGGGTCTGGGTGTTTGTGTATGTGAGTTTAAATGTTTGTAAACGCACCCACGATACAGGAGAAATTCCTAGTGTGGGGCAACGTTTATTTAAAAAAAAATAAAACACTTTACCCAACCCTGGAACCGAACTCAGAACTTCAAGCCTAGTAGTCGCACTTGTGACCACTAGACTATAGAAAGCACGTTAACCCGTTGGTCCTGCGCCTGAACTCTCTCCACCCGTGTCGGGTTGCCGTCCCATCGGACTATGAGAGTGAGGGAACAGGGAGTGCACCTGCGCCTGCGCACACACGCCGCAACTATAATATCTCCCGCGCCGATTGCTGATTACCGCTGAGATTGACCAAAAACGATCAGGAGAACTATACAGTCAGCAAGAGAGATAACTAATCAGGTTCCTCGGATACAGTTAAAATTTTCTTAAAAAGTCATGAATATCCTTACTAATATTATAAAAGCAAAAGTGAGTTTACGTCTTTACACCTAAATGGCTAAGCCGATTTTGATGAATTTTGGTACAGAGATAGTTAAAACCCTGGAGACGGACATAGGCTAATTTATTTATAAAAAGAGAGTTATAAGGGGAAGGGGGAAAAAACGGTAAATTTAGCTTTGTTATTACAATAAATAACGCGCAAGGGCAAAAACTACAGGTAGCAAATCAGGAAAGGGAACTGTGTTACCCCAAATTTAACGCGAGCGAAGCCGCGGGTAAAAGCTAGTTTTCAATAAACTTAAATTTATTTGTTAGAAAACGATGCATGACTCGTACACAAACAGTTTATTGAACAAAAAATGAGTTGAATATGCACATCGGTTTCTAAGAAAAACACATTTATATAAGACGAACCTGGTTATTTATCTCTTTTGCTAACTGTACATACATTAAATCATCTTACTGCTAATTATAATCTTATCTATATTAGAATCTTACTGGTCCTGAGGTGAACACACTGCTCTAATCAAAACTTAAGATACAAGTAACTAATTATGATGCTACAAATTAGTCTAATTACTTTATTAATTAATGTCGTTACGGTACATAATATTAAGTGGTCTTACTTGTGTAGACTTGGCACGTGAATTTTTTGTGCGGTTTATCTTTTAGAATTTTCCAGAAGCAGACTGGATTTGTGCCTAGTTGTTGATAATATTCGTCATCAAAATCAAAATATTTGTATTTCACATAGACCTACATGGACACTTATAAAACGTCGCGAAAAGGTGCACGGTTCGGGTTGGTCGTTTCCTATGGAGGAGAACCGGCAAGAAACTCCATGGTTACTCTTTTAAAATCATTTGGTTTTACAATAATTAAATAAATAATCATTTATTCCAGATTCTTCTTACGATTACATCCATATTTGTTAGTATAATTACGAGATTACAGACTAGTGTTAATAATACATACATAAAACAACATAACGTCTCCCTCCATGATGACTCGATGACTCCAGCCACCGCAGATCTGGGTCTGTGGACGGCGAGCAATTGGTAGCTCATCGTACGTTCATCTATTATTGACGACAGGCCAAAAGAAGGAACATAGGTGGTTTTAGACGGTAAAAGTCTGACACTCCCCCCGATCCGCCCAGAGCGGGGGAAGTTATTTGATGATTTTCCATCCGCAAAAAAAACTGAGAACTGTGTAAAATACTTTTTATTACTTATTGGATACGCTACATTATACCAATAGTCATAGAAAAATATCAAATAAAATACCAAAATTTGTAGTCACCTTTTTTGGTATTTACTAATTAAATTAGGACACACACATATTTAATTCTAATAAGTGCACAGATCATTATTGCTGAAAAACCATAAAAGAACATTAAATTAATAGAAAATTTCTGCAAACAAAAAAAATGTGTACGGAATTCGACATTTAAACCAGAATTCATACTTGAATGTACTCATTAACGTCATTAATTTTGAAATTAGAACTCCGATGGTTCGAAATTACAAAATGGCGGTTTGACGTTTTAAACTCTATCCTAACGTACTAGAGGTGCATTTTGCGCTTTATTCCGCGGCACTAGAGGTGTGCTTATTCGATGATTTTCCAAGTTAATCGATTGGAAATGCTGTTAATTACTCGATGTAATTTACTTTGCGGTTAATTATAACTTGTGGGGCCAATTACCTGTTAATTTAAGATGTAGTATGTTTTTTCTGTGTATATGTTCTAAGGTTTTTGCCTAGAAAATGTTTGTAAAGTAGGTTTTGTGACGGTTTCAAGTGATTAATTGTGTTCAGTTTAGAATTAGTGCTAATTACGATATCATTATAAGCTTGGGAATAAAGTAATGGAAGTGATAAATCAATAAGCCTTTTTCATATAATTATTTATTTATTAACTATGGCAAGCTTTAAAATGAAGAGTTTTTCATTTTCTTTACTGTTGGGGTTTAGGTTTCTATCAAACTTACGACAAAAACGACCATATCTTTTGACTGAGTAGACTTAGAGAGTTGATTTTGTCACAGCACAAGAGGGATACAGACTTAAGTACATGGTTTTAGTTTCAACTCGATACCTTTGCGCGTTCCCGAGACAAAGGTTCTTAACGGACAATAACGTGATTCTAATAAGGATTCCGCTTATTCCTTTTGATGTACAGAACCCTAAAAAAGCACGAGGCACGAGGTCTTCTACAATTTTATATCAACAAAACAACTCACACTTCCCCTTGTCTAAAAAAAAAAAAGATTTATCGATAGGTACCCACCCCCTCACTATCACCCTTAAACGTATGTTTTCACGCTCAAACTAAAGATTGCTCTTAACTTATTGACTATAGTGTAGTCACTTATCGGTCCCTCTCCAAGGGCGCAGTCGATTGAATTAGACGAGTAGAGGGATCAACTAATATGTTGGTTTCATTATTTAAAGTTGTCTTGCATTTTGGGGGAGTATTTTTAAGTGTTGTGTGCATTGCATCTCTCATGGGTATTTTGTAAAAGCGGTTTGCAAGTTTGTTCAACTAGCTGTGCCAAGCGGTTTCATCCGCTGCTCATTTCCTTATTATCGTTATTCTTTAGCGTGATTCGTATGTTAAATGCGATAGTCTAATAAATAAAGGAAACGCGTTTTCCCATACAAACTTTGCCACCCAGTTTCATTTTGTAAAACCCCGTCTTAGTGAGCACCCCGCATGCAAAATTTGAAACTCCTAACACTTGTTTCTAAGATTTCGTGAGATTTCTGATGGCAGGTTATCAAATAATTTCCCCCACTATGGGCGGTGCGGTGCGGGGGAAGTGTCAGACTTCTACAGACTAAAACCCAACCATGTTTCTTCTTTTGCTTATATTCCGGGGCCGCGGTATCTCTTTTGAAAAACACGCAACCCTGCCTGGCAGTAGCCCTGGCCCTCTGAACAACAGACCTTGACACCTTAAAAAGCTGTCTATCCTTACTAATATTATAAAAGCGAAAGTGAGTTTATTTTTTTTGACCCTGAAGACGGACATAGGCTATTTCTTTTAAAAAAGTGAGAAATGATGGAGAAAGAGGGTAGAAAAGGGAAAACTTAGCTTTGCTATTACAATAAATAAGGCGCAAGGGCAGAAGTTACAGGTAGCAGGTCAAATCAGAAAAGGGGAACTATATTACCCCGAATTTTATGCGAGCGAAGCCGCGGGCAAAAGCTAAGTCTCTCCATAAACAATAATGTTTATTCATTTATCGATAATTCGATACCCTAATCGCAGTCCCAGCCTTATTTCCAAGCATTTCATTCCAAACGATTAAGTTTTGATGTCCCGGCGTTTTTTCTCTTCAATACATCTGCAGTGCCCGTGAAAATAGTTGGACAAATCGCTTTTTACACTTCACAGTCTTTGAAGAAATTGTTCAACGTTTAATGTGTTTTTAATGTCCTGAGTTTTGGCGGAGATCGAGTATTTAAGGGTTGAATCCGGTGTTCGTTCAAGAGAATTGAGCGTCATCGAGATTTCCGGAGATGTATCTAAAGTTGGACTTTGTTCTTATAAGTGGTGTTTCATTGGAACTTATTTTAACACGTGGGTGGGGTGCACCTAATATCAAGAAAAGATATTTATTTGCTTAACCATGTGTACACATGTATGAATAGTACAAAAAAAAAACAAGCACGCAGGGTAACAAAAAGAAACGGTCTGGACATGTTTGCCACATCTTATGGCATTCAAAATTATGGTTATGTTAAAAAAAATGATTAAAATTTAACATCATGGTAGTTACAAAATAATCATGTAAATGATAAAAAAACTGTGTGTGTCAGCTCCGACGCACGACTGGAGTTTACTCCTTAAGTACAAAAAAAAAATTAAAATATCACTGACGGACGACAAATTACATAAAGCGCCATCTAGTAATATTCAACTGTACGACAAACACCATAGGTGCGGTTGCACCAAAGTTGCACCAAAAACGTAACGAGGTCATTCATCAGTAGATTTTACACCTCACATTTTTCTCATACCGGGCGCCTTATACATACCTTTTATGAAAATCGATTCTTAAGGAGTAAACTCCAAAAAGTGAAAATGTATGAATGTCAGAATAGTAATGGAATTTAAATAATTTCTTTACAAAATATTGGTCAATTAATGTCAAAATAACAATGCAATTATTATGTCAAAGGCTATTACACCCATTTTTACTTAGCTAGTTATGTTTAAGTTTCATGAAATAGATATCATGCTTATTGTCATCAACTGGGCAAAAATCTCCTCGGATGTTACTGAGAACTTCGTGATGGATAAACCCAGTCTTAATTTTCCCCGGGAATTAATTCCCGGGTACATGTTTAAGGCGCTGTACAAAGCAAACACTTCGTAAAACGTCTAGATTTTCGTCACAAAGTTAGCGGTATCTGTACATGCCACTAGACAAAAAAAATACCGTGTATAGTCAAATACATAAAGTAAAGACTTAAACAAAATCAGTTTACAAAAGTGGTCTAGCACTACGAAAAAAAAAAGTTTAAAAAGACAACGAAAAAGATCTTTTCGTCAAGAAATTCTCAATTTTTTCAGCGACAACCATCATATTTTTTATATCTATAACAAAGGAAATTTTATAGACTAAAGAGATATCTAAAATTTTTCAAACAAGGAACTGTATTTTTTTTTATATTTAATTAAAACTGCAAAATGACCTACATTTTGGAGGACATGATATTCAAATAAAATCAAACGCCGAAATATTTTTGACCTTATTTCTATTCTTTCGATGCACTCTTGTCCTGTACTTGTGTCAGACCATGCCCAGTCTGCAGCTAGCCTCACTTCCGCGAATACCTAAAGATTAGCTTGTTACCGCGCCTTAACGAGTACATGTTTATCCGTCCGTCTGTCTGTTTGTTTGTCAATACACTTTATCTCGAGTACGCTTGAAGGTCTTGAAAGTCCGCTTATATACCACTATTGTACATGAAGTTTAAATAAATAAATAAAATACCAAAAAAAAAACGAACATCAATTTCGATCACCGAAAATCAACGCTTTTCAACACCGTGTCACAATTACAGTGTTCATCTATAATTATTTCTCATTATATACTTCCTAATGAGCATAGCTATCTATGCTTTAATGAAGAACTGCTCATTATATCTAATGATCACTTGTTACATTGGTGTGAAGTTTACACGAGCTCACACCTGGTTTATGTAGTTAGTAGTTTTATGTACAAGTGTGTAATTAGATACATTATGTGTTTACGTTGTGTTGGTATTGAAAAATTCAGAATATTGGATTTTTTTGTAGGTGTATTTGAAATCTACTGCCTTGTTGATCTAGTGGTCGTAAGTGCGGTTCGATTCCTAATTCGGGAAAGTGTTTTCAGTATTTTCCTTTAGAAATTTCGAGTTATTCATCAACTTGTTCTACTTAGATGTTTACGGCCCATTTAGGACGGCTTGCAGAAAATCAACTCGTCTCACGTTACAATTAAAATGAGGATAGGTATAATTGGTCCGGGGTTGCGGGTTGTTCGAAAGAGATACCGCGGCCTCGGAACGTAAAGGGCAATAGAAGGAACATGGGTGGGTTTTAGTCAGTACAAGTCTGACATGCCCCCCCGCTCCGCCCAGAGCGGGGGAAGTCATTGGATGATTTCCGGGAAGTCATTGGATGATTTCCCACCCGAAAAAAAAAAAAGGTATAATTGGTAGCAAAAGTGTTTGTGTGGACATATTTTATTTATATATAACATTTTTAATAATCACAAAATTGACACATTTAAACACAATTAAAGTAAGACCTAAAATATCCAGGGTTGCGGGTTGTTCGATAGAGATCCCACCGCCCCGGAACATAACGGGCAAAAGAAAGACCATGGGCGGGCTTTAATCACAGTCTGAGACTCCCTACCGCTCCGTACAGAGAGAAAGAAATTTGATGACTTTAAAAGGTAAATCTTTGGCAATTGTTACAGATAGTCAGTCACCCGAAAGTCTGACAACGAAAGTATTACCCAGTACTAACTTGGTTGTGGAGGTCAGATAGGCAGTCGCTCCATGTAAAATACTGGTATTCAGCTGCATCCGGTTAGACTGGAAGCCGACCCCAATATACATTGTGAAAAGGCTTGACAGTTGATTGACACAAGCACCATTCAATACCACCTCATTACAATTAAAATTGTCTCCCGAAATAATCATACAAGCGATCTTCTCATACTCTCTAACCCTTGAAAGGCGTACCCTTCCATCTCAACCAAGTCAGTTACGTGATTGTAATTAAGTACCTCTAACTAATAAAATAAGTTAAAACAATAACAATTCTAATTGTTTCCATCGCTTTATTAAGCGCTAAAGCATTCGCTTCCCGACATCTGACTGACTTTTAATTGGCAAACTTGTGGCAATTGAAATTTCACTGCTCACTGCAGGCGAGGGGTTGAGTTGGGCCACGAAAATGGCGGAGCGATTGGCGGAGCGGAATTTGGGGCAAAGGAAGTTCGGTATTTTTTAAATTTAGTCACTTTTTTTTCTCGTCATATGTAACACATTCATTAAATTATTGCGTTCTTACTCGGCTATCATCGCTTTTCATCAATCTAGTTGGGGATATACAAGCCAATAAGGTGTCAAATTGTCTAGAGGCATGTGTCCTAAGATTTTTAATAAATTACCAAAAACGTTAAAAAGTATAACCACAACAGAGCATTTTAAAACTAATCTAAAAGAAATCTTAGATAAAAAGGCATACTATAGAATAGTATGCCTTTTTATCTAAGATTTCTTTTTTAATGAATAAATTATGATTATTCTAATAATGAAAAATCCTTACTTCCAATGTTATAAAAGCGAAAGTGAGTTTGTTTGTTTGGTACGTCTTCACGCCTAAATGACTAATCCGATTTTGATAAATTTTGGTACAGAGATAGTTGAGACCCTGGAGACGGCCAAAGGCTATTTTTTGACGGCCAAAGTGCGAAATGAGGGAGAAAGAGGGAAGAAAAGGGAAAACTTAGCTTTGCTATTACAATAAATAAGGCGCAAGGGCAAAAAACTACAGGTAGCAAGTACCTGCAAATCAGGAAAGGGGAAATGTGTTACCCCGAATTTAACGCGAGCGAAGCCGCGGGCAAAAGCTAGTCCTTACTAATATTATAAAAGCGAAAGTGAGTTTGTTTGTTTGTTTGTTACCTCTTCACGCTTTAATGGCTAAACCGATTTTGATGAATTTTGGTACAGAGATAGTTGGGAACCAGGAGACGGACATAGGCTAATATTTTTTTGAAAAAAGTGGGATGTGAGGGAGAAAGAAAGAAGAAACGGGAAAACTTAGCGTTGCTATTACAAATCAATAAGGCGCTACCGAATTTAACGCGAGCGAAGCCGCGGGCAAAAGCTAGTATACAATAAAACTGTCTGATCTATGTGTCATTCTATTTTGTATTTGAAACGGTTTTACCATACCACTACCTAGCATGTTATTTCTCGTAATTAATTTGTACGCCTTGCAAGGCAAAACATAGTGAAACAATACATTTTATACCATAATAACCTATGTTTCACAAATAAATAACTTTGAAAATAAAAATATTTCGTATTATAATCAAGGAAAACTTAGAAACAAATGATGATCCGATCTAACCGATTTCAACGATAGGGACTGACATTTGAGAGTTTTCTAGGGTGGTTTTCAAGAGGTTGTATTACGATATTTCTTCTTCACGCCTAAACCGATTTTGATAAATTTTGGTACAGAGATAGTTGAGACCCTGGAGACCGCCAAAGGCTATTTTTTGACGGCCAAAGTGCGAAATGAGGGAGAAAGAGGGAAGAAAAGGGAAAACTTAGCTTTGCTATTACAATAAATAAGGCGCAAGGGCAAAAACTACAGGTAACAAGTACCTGCAAATCAGGAAAGGGGAACTGTGTTACCCAGAATTTAACGCGATCGAAGCCGCGGGCAATAGCTAGTATACAATAAAACTGTCCGATCTATGTGTTATTCTATTTTGTATTTGAAACGGTTTTACCATACTACTACCTAGCATGTTATTTCTCGTAATTAATTTGTACGCCTTGCAAGGCAAAACATAGTGAAACAATACATTTTATACCATAATAACCCATGTTTCACAAATAAATAAGTTTGAAAATAAATATATTTCGTATTATAATCAAGGAAAACTTAGAAACAAATGAAGATCCCATCTAACCGATTTCAACGATAGGGACTGACATTTGAGAGCTTTCTAGGGTGGTTTTCAAGAGGTTGTATTACGATATTTCTTCTTCACGCCTAAACCGATTTTGATGAATTTTGGTACAGAGATAGTTGAGACCTTGGAGACGGACGTCGGATATTTTTTTTAGAGTGATTAATGAGGGAGAAAGAGGGAAGAAAAGGGAAAACTTAGCATTGCTATTACAATAAATAAGGCACAAGGGCAAAAACTACAGGTAGCAGGTACCTGTAAATCAGGAAAGGGGAACTGTGTTACCCCGAATTTAACGCGATCAAAGCCGCGGGCAAAAGCTGGTATATTATATATTAGGAGAATATAGGAAGTTCCAACATAACTTCTTTAATGTGTATAGTAGTTGATTTTTACTTACATTAAACAACTCATTCGGGCGAACCCAAGCATTAGCTGGTAATGCTTGGGTTCGCCCGAATGAGTTGCGATAATTTGTCCCACTGGATAGTAGTTCTTGGAAAAATGTATCCCATGTGTAATACAATGGGCAATAGAAGGAACAACGGAACATGGGTGGGTTTTAGTCAGTACAAGTCTGACTCTCCCCCTGCTCCGCCCAGGGTAAGTTATTTGATGATTTCCCATACGCAAAAAGAAAAATAGGGCAATTTTTTATACCCCTCGGCCATAATTGTATCCCTCTTCGTGTAGTTGGACTGTAGACAGACAAGCGAAGTCAATCAACAACACCTGTCTGTATGTATAGAATTTGATTGAAAACTATTTTAATTAATTTTCAGTCTACATTTTCTGCTGTGAGTGGTGGGCTGATTTTCAACGGATTTAAAGGTTATATTTAGGAATATTTTATGAACTCCCCTTTTGTAATCCTTGATATACGTGTCTGGCTGTCTATCAAGACGTTTTATCTCGGGAACGGGAGGTATCGAGTTGAAATTAAAACTGTCCTCCCTCAGCGACGCCCTAAGCCGAGGCTCGTACCCCACAGGGGGTGCCCTTAGCGTGTAGTCGCTTAGTTTGTAAGTTTATACCCTGGCTGGAGGTCTTAATTTTTAAGGCATCCACAGGATTCGCCCGGTTAAGCAGACAACAACCTCCTTGGTTGAACTGCGAGATGCCATTCATAAAAAAAAAGAAAATGTCATTTGTAGATCTTTAACAGTCGTTACAGATAGTCAGTGTCCCAAAAGTCTGACAAACAGTCTAACCAAGGTGGGTTATCGTATAACCCAGTACTAACTGGACTGTGGAGGCAGTCGCTCCATGTAAAACACTGGTAATCAGCGGAACGGAAAACATCCCGTTAGACTGGGATCCGATGAGGAAAAAGCTAGGCAGATGATAAACTTAGTCCGTTAACATCCCAACTGTTGGCACTGAGGCTTCTTTTGAGAGGGAGTGGGCCATTTACACCCATGCGGACCCAGTCTCAATTTAAATTAACTCCTGCGATTTCACCTCCACCACGTCTCTAGTTGCTGCCTCGCTCCCATGGGTAATAGCGTGATGTTGTTATGCCTATGTTACTTCCTGATAATGTAGCTTTCTATTAGTGAAAAAATGGTTAAAATCGGTTCAGTAGTTTTGAAGTCTATTCGATACAAACATTTAATAATATTTCTTTTTTATAATATTGGCATAGATGTCACAGGACTTATTATTGACAAGTGTTTGGTACTAGGTCCTGCCGGTATTCCTCAAGATGTTATCCTATGCCACAAATCTACATAGGAAAACATTGTAAGAAAACCGGTAGGTAAGTGATAAATTATACAAAGTGCCATACCATAAACACAATAAAATTATCTCTCAAACAAGTTATTTCTCAAACAATAGACTACAACTCTACCTCCTCAGACAATTCTTAGTTCGCACATCGTAACACAATATTCTCGTAAACTAATATGCAATTAAAGGCATTGCTCTTGCCTTCTTACCTCTGACTTAACCCTAACGAGGGCCGCATTCACACCGTATCGTAACATGTGTGCAGATTGTATCGGTTCTTCGAGCCGGATGAAATAAGTTGTGGTGTGATATTATCTTTTATATGCGTGTAGTGTTGTATTGTTTAAGTCTTTATGGGTTTTGACTATGTTTTATGTAGTTCCCTTCTTATATTAACATTCACCACAACTACAGAATACCTAAGAATATTATATTCGTGAGATTTTTGATCATATTGTAAGTTTGAAAGTACAATTTGGCAGTAAGCTTTGCTTTGCTTGCTGGTTTTCTCGTAGTTATATCAGTACATTACTTATTTCAGTACCTTTATTTGACGATGTATGTACACACTGAATATAGTGAAGATGACAGGAACACAAAATAGGTACAAAGGTAATGCTTATTTCTAAATAAATCTCTTCCAGCATACTTGCGGTAGGAGAGTAAATAAAAAGAGATGTAGTAAAATATAATAAAGAGAAAAAAAACCTAAAGCAAATGATGAATTTAAATACAATATAAACATATACTAACACAAAACAAGCAGAAAGATAAAATATAAAAATATTATAAATCTAAATCTATTTTTATTTAACATTTTTTTCTTTATAATTCTGTGAATGAAGAAGGTTTCCAAACCTTGGATTGATTCTGAATATTAAAAGTAAGAGATTTTTAATTTTTTATTTTCTAAAAAAACTTTGCCCACACTAGGAATTTCTCCTGTATCGTGGGTGCGCTTACAAACATTTAAACTCACATACACAAACAGCCAAACCCGAAACAACTATCTGCAGGTCATACAAATATTTGTTCCGTGCGGGAATCGAACCCGTGACACGCAGCGCAGCAATCGATCGCTCAGCCACTGCGCCAACCGTGCCGTCAATATATATATAAATAAATGATCTTGTTATAAGATTTATATTTAACGTAAGATAATACAGACTGTCGAGCATAAGGTATTCGATTCCCAGATCGGCCAAGTGTTGCTGGGTATTTCGGTTTAGGTCTAAATAGCAGCCACTGCGTCTAGATTTGTGCTCTGTTGATGGCAATGGGCGCACTCCTTTTTACATGGGACATAATTATAACTGGTAAAATATGGGTGTACAATTAGATACACCTCTGTAGAACCCTTGGTGGATTACAGTCGTTACTAGCTTCCGCCCGCGATTTCGTCCGTGTGACATAGTCACTTTGAGCTTACGTAACTTGATGATCGAAAAAAAAGTGTGTGTGTCAGCTCCGACGCACGACTGGAGTTTACTCCTTAGGTACAATTTTTTTTTTTTTAAATATCACTGACGGACGACAAATTTCATAAAGCGCCATCTAGTAATATTCACCTGTACGACAAACACCATAGGTGCGGTTGCACCAAAGTTGCACCAAAAACGTAACGAGGTCACTCATCAGTAGATTTTACACCTCACATTTTTCTCATACCGGGCGCCTTATATATGAAAATCGATTCTTAAGGAGTAAATTCCAAAAAAAAAATCTCTCCCTTTTTCTTCCCTCTTTCTCACTATTTTTTAAATAGTGAGAAAATGGCCTATAGACGATTAAGCCGTGGAGACGTAACAAACAAACTCACTTTCGCTTTTATAATATTAGTAAGGATGTTAGTGCCAAATACCATCTTACCTTTTTCTCTTCCTGCGTAAAAAGTTTAATTGAAATAAATACTAAGATATTTCATCCTAAGCTGATACGCCACACTCTAACAGCCATCCGACGTAAGACGTTTAACTAATCGCCTAAGTAATTATCCCGGGTTATTGGCAGCGGGCAACGTTTCAAGATGGCGGCCTGTCAAATTTGACGTTTACAAGTTTCGCGCCATTTGAACGCTTGTAAGAGTTAGTTTAGGATTATGGGTGATTGTTTATGTTAAGTTAAGATTACGTCTTCATTGTTTGGGAGTGATGATAAATTTTGTCGTTGACAAAGTTTCGCTCACACTTTTGATTTTATTTGTTTTGTTAATTGCCTGCCTAAAGTGTGTACTATACAATCAACATAGTCTAGACAAAGATATATTTACAACGTCTAGCCTTATATAAGGAGTCTTGTATAACTCACTGCTCGGCAAAGGCGTCTCCCTATCCTTCCAGTTACTCTTTTCGTCCTCCTCAAATCACCCTTCGTGATGGACGTCCAGACCTTCCTTAGGCACCCATGATGTTTAGACCCTTGGTAAGCGGTTCACATGCCTAATTCCATTTGGGTTGCCATAGGTAATATACAGAAAAGTATATGTCAAACCAGCCGGCGCCCGCGACTTCGCCTGCGTGATATCGAAAAAAAGTGTTATATGTGTTATTCCAGACTATAATCTACCTCTGCGCCAAATTTCATCAAGATCTGTTCAGCCGTTTTGACGTGAAAGAGTAACAAACATCCATCCTCACAAACATTCGCATTTATAATATTAAGTAGGATAGTAAGAAGTAGGATTTATGTACACACAAAATTCTTGGGTGACATTAGATTAAGGTAGAAGAGCACGAACGTACTTCTTTTTTCGTTACTCGTCCTCACAGACATTCGCATTTATAATATAAGTAGGATCTTATATTTAACGAGCTGTACACAGTTTCACCCGCTCCTTAATACCATAGTATAAAGAGGGGAAGTACGATAACTTCATACAAACGCGTAGCGCGCGGCTTGTATGTGTGCGCCGTAGTATCTATGCGTCGCCGCACGCACACTAAACAAAATCTCGGCTCCTTTCGCGCTGCGCCAGTCGGGGCTAACACTGCACGAGGTTCGCGCGTCACGGCTTTTCGGCACCGCTAAACGAATAAAAAATGTCTGATAACCGCGGGAGAAAGTATTGCTGTGTGTTTGGGTGTCTTAATAATTCATCAATTCCAGAATTGTCTCAGTTCAAATTACCTATTGAACAGGAAAGGTAAGCTACTCAGTTATTCTAGCATAATTCAATTTTTTACTTCATAATGAGATACCTACCTACCTACTGACTTCTTTTTGTTGTATTAGCATATTAGTTTTCTATCACACAGAGGATAGAATAGAATATACTTTATTGCACACCAAAATCTACGAAATAAAACTGTTTTACAAAAAGATGTTAAATCTATGGTTACAATGGCGGTCTTATCGCTAAGAAGTACCGCGAAGTAGGTAGGTAGGTAGGTCTACTTTCCCACTAGAATGTTTGTACTTTTGATCTGTCAACTGATTTACCGCTATTGCTTTGTTTACGTTTAGTTGTGCCGATTTCTCAGTATTGTAGGTATATTAACTAAGTACCTAACTACCCACAGTTATGAAATCGTAATTAAAAATAAGTTATTGACTAATTTTAAATTATATACAACTATTGCTTTGTTTACGTTTAGTTGTGCCGATTTCTCAGTATTGTAGGTATATTAACTAAGTACCTAACTACCCACAGTTATGAAATCGTAATTAAAAATAAGTTATTGACTAATTTTAAATTATATACAACATTATTTTTAGTATATGCGAAACCTGAATATAGTTTGTTCAGAATAAGTAACTGAATCGATTCCAATAGTTTTTACACCATGTTATATTTTGTCCCAAAAATATTAATAAAAGGTTACGAGTTGGACACTTAGTAGGCATACGAAATCATACGGCGCGCAACAAGGTCACGGCAGGTCAAAGCGACAGTACCTACGTGCGGCGTAGTTTGTGCCGCTCCGTGGCCGTGTTTTTGTACGGACAGCCAGGTTAAATAACAAGCTTATAACTTAAAAGCTTATAACTTAAAAGTGACAACCCTATGACAGTAGGCAATTATATCGCGAATTGGGCCGGAGATAACCTACTTCCCCTCTATTTACTTTGTTAATACCTTTCGGTAGTTGTTTCGGTCTCCCTGTTTGTGTATGTGAGTTTAAATGTTTGTAAACGCAGCCACGATTCAGGAGAAATTTCTAGTGTGGGGAAACGGTTCATAAAAAAAATACTGGTCCCTTTGTGCTGTGAAAAGATCAACCTTCTATAGTCCAAGTCTACGTAGTCAAAAGATATGGCTGTTTAACGCCCCGTTCCAATAAACAAAAACGACTCGTTTTGCTTACGGATAGTAGGATTTTGACATAAGTCTCATAGAACTTATGTCAAAATACTACAATCCGTAAGCAAAACGAGTCGTTTTTGTTTATTGGAACGGGGCTTTAGTGTTTTTGTCATAAGTTTGTACGGAACCTTCGGTGCGCCAGTATGACTCACTCTTGACCGGTTTTCCTGTCTTGTCTGTCTACTGTGTGTACATTCATTGTTAAACATATATATAAGACGGGAATCTGCCTCAAGTAAGGAGCTACATAATTACTGCCTTGTTGACTAGGGTCTTCTAGAGTCTATGGTCTTATGGGGGACTGCTAAGCCTGGGCTCGATTCAAAGCTCTGTCTGGTGCCTTTTTTTGCGATTGGGAAATCGTTAAATAACTTCCCAAGGTGTGGGCGGAGCGGGGGGGAATATCAGACTTTTACTAACTAAAGCAAAAATACTAACTAAAAAAAAGGAACATGGGTGGGCACCCATGTTCCTTTTTTTGCCCTTTATGTTCCGGGGCCGCCGTATCTCTTTCGAACAACCCGCAACCCTGGCAGGCTGTGATTCTATGACAATAGAACTAACTCCATCATTCAATAAAATTTCGCAAAAAAAAAAACTAGCACATATTTTCTCAACACTCCGTATAAAAATCAAAATATACCATGTTCCACGCTACCAAAGTTACAGTTGTCACAAAAAAAAACCAGAGACAAATATAAAATACATAATTTTGACACTTCGTAGGTGTTATTAAATCAATTAAAAATTAATGAGGCTCATATTCAACACCTAGAACGTGTGATAACAGTCACTGACATGTCTTAGTAGTAATTATTACGTTTTTAAACCACTAATTAGCGCGTTAAAAGGAAATATATGAGAAATAATATCTGCTTGTTCAAATACATATTAGTTTTTGTAGGTTATTTTGTACTGGATTTTTAATAAAATGTGCTTTGTAATTTTGAGGTGTGAATGGAATATTGTTTTTTAGTTTTTTTTTGTTGCTAGTGTAAATTCTTATTATTATATCTTCATTATTATTTGTAACTGTAGTTTTGTTACTAACCTAGATGGAAAACTATTACAAAATAACTTTAAAATGGGATTGTTGAATACTGTTGAGAGAAAAGGTAGTGGCCATATAATATCAGCTGCTCGGGTGGATTTTCATGTTAAACCGCACTTACCTTGGTTGATCCGTGGATGGGTGACCAGCCATTACATACCGAGTTTCCTCCTAACATCTGAAAGCCAGTTAAGAATAGAATAGAATATACTTTATTGCACACCAAAGTTTAACATAACTGTTTTACAGAAATTGCTAATTCTATGGTTACAATGGCGGTCTTATCGCTGATAGCGATATCTTCCGGACAACCTCGGGATGAACTGTACGAACAAAAAAAATATAACGGCGGGTAGTCAATGGTGTACCTAAGGTCAACACAAACAATTAAAATAAAGTTAGTTAGTTTATAAATACATCCTACTAATATAATATTATCCTTCCTACTAATATTATAAATGCGAATGTTTGTTTCTCTTTCACGTCAAAACGACTGAACGGATCTTGATGAAATTTTATGTTGTACCTAGAACTGTTATGGGACGCGGGGTGCGCGCACGTCCACTATTCGCCATCCCATCTTGCCGCACTAATGCTGGAGTTCGCGCACCTCTACGTCGTATAGCAGATAATTATAACACAAATTTCTCGGATATTGATCTATTTACATTATCATCCAACAAATTTCGAAATACTGTAATCCAAAAATTAACAAACTAAAACTATATAACTGTAACCTTAAAATAAAACAAAATATCAATCACTCGCATGCCTAGTTTAGTTCTTATATAAAAAAAAATGGAATAGGTAACATGTGGATAACGTTGTGAGTTACACATACACTATATACTTTAGATACTAAGGACTATTAATTAAGAAACCTTTGTGTAACTGTTTGTTTTCCCAAAGAAAATAAAATAAATAAATTTGGCACAGAGGTAGATTATAGTCTGGAATAACACATAGGATACATTTCTTTATCATTATCAAGCGGGCGAAGCCGCGGGCGCCAGCTAATATAATATATTCTGAACATTCCGGTAGCCAGAACCAATCTGTTGATGAAAACACCCCTCAGCAGAACGATTCGCGTTGTAAACGAACTTCACGAGCGATTGGATGTTTTCTCGTGCACTTTGAGTGACTTCGCAAGTGTTTTATTAAATATACTTAGTTAGTTATGTAAGACCATAAGGAAAGAGAAACACGTTACTTTTTTTGTTTGTTTATAATTACTTAATTAGGTACTTAGTGTGTTTTATTTTTAGCTTTATTTTTATTAGTTGATAGCTTTACAGTCGCATTAGGTTAAGGCCTGTTAGGATAGTTGTAAGAAGGATAAATGAAAAAATAAATAAATATTTAAATAGTCAAGCTTTTGGTCCCAGCTGTCATTTACGTAGATCTTTGACAGTCGTTACAGATAGTCAGTATCCCAAAAGTCTGACAACCAGTCTTAACAAGGAGTATCGTTTTAAAAAACACTAACTGGGTTATGGAGGCGGTCGCTTCACGTAAAATACTGGTATCAGCAGCTGGATCTGGTTAGACAAGAAGTCGACCCCAGGTTTGGAAAAGGCAGATCATGAAAACACCAATGTCAGTCGGATAGAGACTGGCTTATAATGATCTGCGTATCCAATCCTTACCAATATTATAAAAGCGAAAGTGAGTTTGTTTGTTTGTTACCTCTTCACGCTTTATTGGATAAACCGATTTTGATGAATTTTGGTACAGAGATAGTTGGGAGCCAGGAGACGGACATAAGCTAATTAAGAAAGAGGGAAGAAAAGGGAAGACTTAACTTTGCTATTACAAAAATTAGGCACAAGGGCAAAAACTTCAGGTGGCAGGTACCTACAAATCAGGAAAGGGGAACAGTGTTACCCCAAATTTAACGCGAGCGAAGCCGCGGGCAAGAGCTAGTATGTAATAATAATTGGTGTTTTCATTATCTGCCTTTTATCAAATCTTAGTATATCAGTTCTGATACAGATGGCTTCGAAAGGGGAAGTACACCCCCATGCACCCCAAGTGAGGGTGTAAAATAAATGTTTAATTCAAACGCTTCCCCATGATCAGTTGATCACAAATTCACAAGTGTGCAGAGTTGATACCATGAATTTTAGTTACAAGTCATTTGTTAGCGGGGGTGAAGGTAGGGGCTGTGTTTTCTAAAAAAAAACTCATTAAGTGACACGTTGGTTCAGTGGTGGCAATGCGCGACTCTTTACTTGGTAAACGGTTTGATTCCCGAATCGGATAAAATGTAAAGTACGTAATGTCATGTTAAACAAGCATTTGCCCGCGGCTTCGCTCGCGTTAAATTCGGGGAAACACAGTTCCCCTTTCCTGATTTACAGGTACCTGCTAACTGTTTTTGCCCTTGCGCCTTATTTATTGTAATAGCAATGCTAAGTTTTCCCTTTTCTTCCCTCTTTCTCCCTCATATCTCAATCTTTTAAAAAAAATAGCCTATGTCCGTCTCCAAGGTCCCATCTATCTCTGTACCAAAAATTATCAAAAACGGCTAAGCCATTTAGGCGTGAAGACGTAACAAACAAACAAACTCACTTTCGCTTTTATAATATTAGTAAGGATTTAACTGAGACATCACAGACAACGGTGAAGGAAAACATCGGCATAGACATAGGCTAAAAAAAGTGGGATATGAGGGAGAACGAGGGAAGAAAAGGGAAAACTTAGCGTTGCTATTACAAAACTGCAGGTAGCAGGTACTGTGTTATACCGAATTTAACGGGAGCGAAGCCGCGGGCAAAAGCTAGTTGGTTATAAGTCCTGGTTTCCTCACGATGTTGTCTTTTACCTATGTCTGTGATGCCTTACATAAATCCTTACTAATATAAAAGCGAAAGTGAGTTTGCTTGTTTGTTTGTTACGTCTTCACGCTTAAATGGCTAAACCGATTTCGATGTTTTTTTTAAAGTGGGATAAGGGGATAAATTGAAAAAGAAAAGGGGAGAGAAAGATATTTTTTTAAAGGTTAAAGTTAGCGTTAGCCCAAAGTAACTATGCCACGCGGACGAAGTCGCGGGCGGAAGCTTATTTGGAAATAAAACTTAGAACATAAATTCATCGAGCGTTCCGATATTTGTTAGTGTGCCTTATTGTCAACTAAAATGCTGTGAGTAAAGTGATATTTTACCTCATTCTCCTGCCCTCATCTCATTGTTTTTGTGGTCGAAGCAGCATGTCTTCTTGTTCCATACTTCCCTATTACTTGACAACTCATCAGACACCTCCTATCTTGCCATATCATCGTTTCTTTGGTCTTCAACCATCCGCATTAAGATTCCAGCTCCCACCCGTCCCTTGCTAGAGCCAGCCCGCGCTGCTGAGCCAGTAAGTCCCAAATTAATATCACTCAGATCCAGCCTGTCCCTTTGCTGTCCTCCCCCAGCGACGCCCTAAGCCGAGGCTCGTACCCCACAGGGGGTGCCCTTAGCGTGTAGTCGCTTAGTTTGTAAGTTTCTTTACCCTGGCTGGAGGTCTTGATTTTTAAGGCATCCACAGGAATCGCCCGGTTAAGCAGATGACAACCTCCTAGGTTGAACTGCGAGATGCTATTCAGAAACAAAAATAAGATCCCAGCTGATTATTGCATCATTTTTTAATCACAAAGACACAAAATTCATTTGTTTTCCAAATTAACGCCAGTAAAAGCCATTACTAATAAGTCAAAAAGCTCGTGGTTCTGCGTGCGAGCGAGAGGGTCGTGACGTCACATCTTGCGTCTCGCTCGCACGCTGCGTTCGTTGGTTTTATTTTAGCTGCCACGGTATCGGACGCGAGGGCCACCCAGATGTGGCGCTAGGGTTGGCACAAGCTTTGAAAAGTGTATTTTTTATTGCAAGCGTATTTATTGGGTATGTTGATGATGAATTTCATTGCAAAATTATGGTAATTAATCATGTGTGTTTGAGGATTATTTAATTGGCAATGCTAGTTAGATCTTTCGTTAAACAAAGGAATCATTTCTTGTCTGACTAATTAGCGGAGATTTAGTGCGTCTATTACTCCAATCATCATCATTATTTGCCTAGCCTTTTCCCAACTATATTAAGGAACTGGGTAAAATCACTGACTAATAAAACTGGTTGTCAGACTATCTGTAACGACTGTCAATAATCTATAAATGACAGCCGGGACCAACAGCTTAACGTACTTTCCAAGGCAATTAATACATAATTTCATATTATTTTATTTATTTGGGAAAATAAACAATTATACATTGAAACCTGTGACTAAGTTATAAATATATAAATAAACAATAGTTATAAATGTTTAGGTAACCTACGACATTCTCCACAACAAATTAAAAGTTACATACCTAATATACGCTATTCTAAGCTGTTAAATCGGAAAAGTAGTAGAAATTAACTTATACATACATAGGCACGTTAACAACATAGAAAAAGAGAGGAAATAAATATTGAACTATTAAGTTAACTACGTGTTATAATCTAGGTAAAAATGAAAATGATAAATGTAAATGAGACCCACAAACGGCCAAGCACGGCTTAATCTCAAATATCGGTCCGAGTGGCTGTTATTCTTTAGCTACGAGCTCCCCATACAACCTTACAAAACCAATTTTACTATCAAGCCCACCCGAGTGTAAGTTACCCGCGACAACCCTACAACTAAATATAATTATCGGTAAACTCTTGCGCAGAATTAATTTGTCAAAACTTAAGTCGGTTCCATTATTAATAAAATGGCTTGCTTGAGGTCACGTGTGTGACCGTGTACTTGGACATGGAATTTCTGATGGGAGGGATTAAGAGGATCTATGGATTGAGAGGGTAATAGTGAAATCTTCATCCTACTTATCCTACTATCCTTACTAATATTATAAAAGCGAAAGTGAGTTTGTTTGTTTGTTACGTCTTCACGCTTAAATGGCCAAACTGATTTTAATGAATTTACATTGTACAGAGATAGTTGGGACCCTGGAGATGCATAGGCTAAAACATGTGAGAAAAGGGGGAGAAAGAGGGAAGAAAAGGGGAGAGAAAGATATATTTTTTTCGGTCATCACACGGGTCAAAGTTAGCGCGCTTGCCCAAAGTAACTATGCCACACGGACGATGTCGCGGGAGGAAGCTAGTAATATTATAAATGCGAATGTTTGTGAGGATGGATGTATGGATGTTTGTAACTCCTTCACGTCAAAACGGCTGAACGGATCTTGATGAAATTTAGCACAGAGGCAGATTAGAATCTGGAATAACACATAGGATACTTTTTTTTCGAAATCACACAAAGCCGCGGGCGCCAGCTATTTTATAATAAATTTTTAATAATCTATAATTCTTACATGATCTGATACAGAGTTCGTGGCTAAATAGTAGCCGCTCTGAACGTTCTTTAGGTTAAGCTACACTTGCCTAGGTTGGTCCGTAGATGGGTTCCTCCGGGCCTCAGAAAGCATCTTAAGCTGTTGGTCATCCGTGTCGACGACGCGTTCGTGTTGCACGCGCGCTTCAGAGATGTTAGCAAAGCAGAGGTGCCTGTCAGGGCCACCGCCTGCCGGGGTTGCGGATTGTTTGATAATGGCGCCGGAACATTAAGGGCAAAGAAAGGAACATGGATGCCCGTATACCAGCTATTATAACAATTTTATTACATAAGACTTAGACATAACTACCGGAATGTAAATACACATACAAAGTTAGTATACTGCTGCATACCCCTTTAGGGATTACAGGCGTAATGTTATTTTAAATGCGAAAGTTTGTGAGGATGCACGAATGTATGTTTGTTACTCTTTCACGTGAAAACTACTGAACGGATTTGGATGAAATTTGAAACACGAATCAAATCATTTATTTCAATTAGACCATTACAGGCACTTTTGAATGTCATGAAAACAAAAAAAGACGCTGCTACAGTCCCAGTCACAAGACATGATAACTTGTGAAAGTACCCATTCCAAAGCGTAGATCTCTATGGAGAAGAATGGGCAAGAAACTCCATGGTCACTCTTTTAAATCATATTTTTACAAAACCATGGATACATCATTCATGTTGAGAATGATGTATCCAAATACATCTGAGAACGATGTAGAATAACGAGCACATCAAGAGCGTCCAGAGTAAAAGCAAAAACAAATAATGAGTAACCTGGATTAACAAGTAGGATACTTTTATCCCAATCAAAATCAAAATATTTTTACTTTACATAGGCCTACATGGGCACTTATAAAACGTCGAGAAAAGATGCACGGTTCGGGTTGGTCGTTTCCTATGGAGAAGAACCGGAAAGAAACTCCATGGTTACTCTTTTAAAATCATTTAGTTTTACAATGTTGTTATCCCGTGTATACGAACTACGTGCGAAGCCGCAGGCGTAAGCTAGTTATTAAATAATATGCGCCATACTGTTGTCGTGTGTTTGTTGCGAATACATGCGTGGGCGCACATGGACGCCGGTTTTTATTGTTTTTGTATACAGGGTGTTGGAAAAGTGGTGGCATTAAATTTTGCTATAACTTTTTTTTGGCAGATTCTTTTTGACTAATTGATATCTTATAGTGTCTAGAGACAAATAAATATACCTCATCATCTGCATAGCCTTGTCCCAACTATGTTGGGGTCGGCTTCCAGTCTAACCGGATGCAGCTTAATATTAGTATACATGGAGCGACTGCCTATCTGACCTCCACAACCCAGTAAGTACTGGGTAATGCAATACCTCTGGGTAAGACTGGTTGTCAGACTTTCGGAACACTGACTACTTGTAACGACTGTCAAAGATCAACAAATGCCAGCCGGGACCAACGGCTTAACGTGCTTTCCGAGGCACGGATGAAACTCGGTATGTAACGGGTGGTCACCCATCCACAGATCGACCCGAGCGGCTGCTATTATTTAGCCACGAGCTCCTCTCAAATAAATATAGGTTAGGTACCTACCTATGTTGTAAAAATACTAATTTCTTTCTTGACTGACAGACCGTCAAAAAGTGTTCGGTTTTTTTCGTTTTAATATCGGAACCCTAAAAAGACTTTTTAAATTGTCTCTTTATATATATAGCTGAAGGGTTACCATGACATCTTATAGCAGTTCTTATTCCACTGAGGGAAAGAGAAGGTGCTAGACAGCCTGTATAGCTCTGTCTCTTTCCCTCAGTGGAATAAGTTCTGCTTTAAGACGTCATGGTAGGGTAGCTGATGTATAAATAAATAAAGTGACATCTACCAACCCGCAATACGCCCTAATGGTTGTTACAACCGGGTTTGCGGGTTGTCAGAAAGAGATACCGCGGTCCCGGAACATAAAAGGCAAAAGAAGGACCAACAAACCGACCCAGGTTTTTAATTAATAAAAGTCTGACACTCCCCGCTCTGCTCAAAGCGGGGGAAGTTATTTGATGATTTCCCATCTGTAAAAAAAAGCCCCCTGATTTTTGTTGATGTCGTCGGCCGAGAAGACGAAGGGCAATAGAAGAAACACAGACGGGTTTTAGTCAGTAAAAGTTTGACTCTCCGCTATGCTCAGAGCGGGAAAGTTATTTTAAAAAAAAAAGCGTTGCCCCACACTAAGAATATCTCCTGTATCGTGGGTGCGTTTACAAACATATAAACTCACATACACAAACAGCCAGACCCATTGCCATTAGCCATTTGATGATTTCGCATCAAAAATGACCTCTGATTTTCTTCTCATTCAAAACACAACACCCTGTGTTTGCATAGTGAAAGTTGATAGTGTCAATAATAAGGATAGAATGTCTCCAGCAAGGGATACTAAACATTACCTTTGTCATAAAACCAAGAAATTACAATGAAATAATACTTTATACTAAATTCGCAATTTTATGATGAAACACGCAATTGTGTCATTTTTGAAAAAAAAAACAAAATACCATAAAATTAAGAGAAAATGTTGAGATAGCCACTCGGGGTTTATGTTTAGGTTAAGCCACACTTGCCTTGGTTGGTCTGTGGATGGGTGACTACCCGTTACATACCGAGTTTCCTTCGTGTCTCAGAAAGCACGTTAAGCTGCTGGTACTGGTTGTCATTTGTAGATCTTTGACAGTTGTTACAGTAACTGGGATGTGGAGGTCAGATAGAATTTCAGTATGTCTAAGTGAAAACAGGATATGCAACGTTTGTAGATTTAAAAATATATAGCTCTATTTAAGGGTAAAGGGTTCTTCGAAAGAAATACCTGGTCCCGGAACATAAAGGGCAAAAGGAGGAACATGGGTGCGTTTTTAGTCAGTACAAGTTGACATTCCCCCCGCTTCCCCTAGAGCGGGGGAAGGTATTTGATGATTTGCTATCCGCAAAAAAATAGAGGCTAATATACAGCTCACTAAACAAGCGGTTCATAAACACAAGTCTTAATGTCTACAATTTAAAAGACACAGAACAATAGACATCTTTTTAATAAGACATCTCTTTTGAGCTTCAAGCTGCGACAGATTTTTTGATCACATATCGATTGATGTGGATAAATTATTCATGTTATGACTTCATTGCGATTTTCATAATCGACTGAGACAATTTAAAAAACCGGTCATTAGCGAGTCAAAGTCTCGCATCGTAGGTTCCGTACAAATTTGCGACATAAACAGCCATATATTTTGACTGTGTAGACTTAGAGCGTTGATTTAATTTTATTTAAAAAAAAAAACTTTGCCCCACACTAGGAATTTCTCCTGTATCGTGGGTGCGTTTACAAACATTCAATCTCACATACACAAACAGCCAGACCCGGAACAATTATCCGTAGGTCATACAAATATTTGTTCCGTGCGGGGATCGAACCCGCGATACGCAGCGCAGCAGTCGATTGCTCAGCCACTGCGCCAACCTTGTCGTCAAATTCACAGCAGAAGGAACCATAGAGTTGAATATAATAATGATTTTAATTTCAACTTGATACCTTCACGCGTTCCCGATATAAAGGGCCTAGACAGACAGACGGACAACAACTTGATCCAATAAGGGTTCCGTATTTTTCCTTTTGAGGTCATCATCATTTTTCTACCCTTGTCCCATTCTATTTGGGGTCGGCGCAACACGTTTTCTTCTTCCATTCTCCCCTATCAGACGTCACGGCATCATTCACTCCTTTCTGCCTCATATTATTCCTTATACACTCCATCCATCTTTTCTTTGGCCTTCCTCTCGCTCTCCGTCCATCAACATTCAGATCCATCACTCTATTAGTCACATGTGCTTCGTCCCTCCTCATTACATGTCCATACCAAGACACACGACTCCCTTTCAGTTTTACTGTAACAGGCGCAAATTTCATACTTCCTCTAATATAATCATTCCTTACTTTATCCATTCTTGTCACTCCACACATCCACAGTTAACTTAATAGTTTAATTTTTATTTCCTCTCTATTTCTATGCTGTTTACGTACTCTCTCATGTACTCCCTCATATCACGCCTTACACAATCCATCCATCTTTTCTTTGGCCTTCCTCTCGCTCTCCGTCCATCACTCTTTTAGTCACATGAGGTACGGCAACCTTGAAAAAACAGCCTTATTTGAATGACACTGTTGTAAACCACAACTACAACTTGTCACACCCTGTATAAAAAACAACAGGATTGACATCTATATCATCGGCGACTCAACGTGTGAGGTCTATAAAGCCATTCTGCCCTACACCCACGCGGACGAAGCGAGGCGATATCCTCGGACAAATTCGTTTTATACACCCAGTTATGGCTGTGGGAATGTTGTTTAAGTTTCGTGTTCAGCGGATTAAGTTGTTATTTTTATATTATTTATCTATTTTACTGTTCGAGCTGTGTCCGGCGGTTTCCCCCGCTGCTTAGTTCCTCAGTCGTAGCGTGATATTATACACTTTTTTTGGGGTGGGAAATCATCAAATAATTTCCACCGCTCTGGGCCGAACGGAGTGTCAGACTTGTACTGACTAAAACCCACCCATGTTCCTTCCATTGCCCTTTACGTTCCGGGGCCGCGATATCTCTTTCGAACCCGCAACCCCGGCAGGCGGAGGCCCTGGCAGGCCCCTTTGCTTTGCTGACATCTCTTTGAGGCGCGCGTGAAACGCTAACTCGCCGTCGACATGGCCTAAAAACTTTTGGTTTTTTTATAACTCCCCACTTCCCTAAAATAGAGGGTGGAAGTTTGTATGGGACTTTTCGCAGTTTTCAAGTTAGTAAGCTAAAAATTGGTATACACACTCTTTGTTATCAACGAAAAATACCTGCAAATCAGGAAAAGGGAACTGTGTTGTCGAATATAACACGAGCAACGCCGCGGGCGCCAGCTAATCCTTACTTCCTTACTAATATTATAAAAGCGAAAGTGAGTTTGTTTGTTTGTTACCTCTTCACGCTTTAATGGCTAAACCGATTTTGATGAATTTTGGTACAGAGATAGTTGGGAATCAGGAGACGGACATAGGCAATTTTTTTTTTAAAAGTGGAATGTGTGGGAGAAAGAGGGAAGAAAAGGGAAAACTTAGCGTTGCTATTACAAATCAATAAGGCGCAAGGGGAACTGTGTTACCCCGAATGTAACGCGAGCAAAGCCGCGGGCGCCAGCTAATAATAAATAAATACTCAAAACACCGGCTTTCAAAGTAAAACGTATCCTAGATATGATAAAACAAAGACGAAAAATGCGTCGGTAATTAAAATAAGCGGTGACGGAACGAACCAATCCGTACGCACAAACATGAGGCTCAGATAACATGGTAATAAATAGGGTTTTAAAACGTGTGAGATATATTCAATTTGTTAAATGAAATGTGGTAGGTGTAGGCTGTTGAATTGGGTGTTGGGTTCCGCAGAATAACTTTATCATAGTTTTATCTAATACTGTAAGCTGTCTTGCGCGGATTATCTATAATATGTATGTATTTATAAATTATATAAGTATGTATATCAGTTGTCTGGTTACCATAACACAAGCTCTGCTTAGCTTGGGATCAGATAGCCGTGTGTGAGTTGTCCCAAGATATTTATTATTTTTATTATTCACCCGCGTCTTTAGTTGCTGCTCCGCTCCCGTGGGTAATAGCGTGATGTTGTATAGCCTATGCTACCCCCCATTCTGCTCAGAGGAGGGGAAGTTATTTGATGATTTTTAATCCACAAAAAATAGCCCTTGGTAATTGTCATCATGAAAAGTTTTATGAACATCACAAAAACTTTCCCGTTTTACTATTAACCTACAGTACCCCAAAAAGAATCTCCCAGCCCATTAATCTGAGCGACTTATATTAATCGCAGTATTATCCGTTATCTGTCAGTTTTAAACTTATCAACGACCAGCCGTGTAATTTTGATAGTAAAAAATATCCCCAATTTGTCTATGGTAGCTAAATAGGCTGACAATATTTTTTGCCGTTGCCACCGCAGCGAAAGTAATTAAAAGAAGTTAATTGGAATAGTTTTTGGTGTGGTGGTACATTCGTTGGAATGTTGCAGCTTCATCGATTAAGGTTGATTAAGATTTTTAAGTGTTGGTAAAATATAAATAAGTTGTCTACTAGGAAAAGATGACCCCACCCGTCCCTTGCTAGAGTCAGCCCGCAATGCTGAGCCAGTAAGTTCAAACCAGTCCCAAATTAATATCACTCAGGTCCTGCCTGCCCCTTTGCTGTCCTCCCCCAGTGACGCGCTAAGCCGAAAACCGTTAAACACGAAGGCGCCCGTCGACAAGGCCTGTCGTTACTACATGGACTGACGGTATTTCTGAACAGGACTCATCATCATCTGCCTAGCCTGTCCCAATTATGTTGGGGTCGGCTTCCAGTCTAACCGGATGCAGCTGAATATCAGTATTTTTTATGGAGCGACTGCCTATCTGAACTCCACACCCCAGTTAGTACTGGGTAATGTGATACCCCTTGGTAAGACTGGTTGTCAGACTTTCGGAACACTGATTACCTGTAAAAGTGTGTGACTGTCAAAGATCTACAAATGACAGCCGGGACCAACAGCTTAACTTCTGAACAGGACTGCAAACACTTAATTCTTCGCCAATCTTCGTGATAACAGTAAAGGTATTAATCCTAGTTTTAACATATCGCAAGTTATAAGGTTTTTAAATTTGTTTTCATAAAGAAATACTTGTATTTATCTAGCTGGAAGATTTACAAATGAAAACAGGAAAAATACAGTTTATTTAAAACAATAATTTAAACTGCGCCATTTTTAAAACCTGTCAAAAGAAATATTTATTCAAAAATCTTTGACGTTTTCTTAAAGAACACAACTTTTTATCCACAGTCGTATTCGCACAAAACTATCTATAAATTCTTACCAACAGAATTCTATACACAAAGACCAATTCCAAAAACCATTTCTCTTTTCCCCTTTCACACACCATTTAACAGTAAAAACATCAATGTATTGTCACTAGCTGTCATTCAAACGTCAACACCTCTAATGTCAGTATGACTTTGACAGTTTAGTGTCACAAACACTAATTTGTCAGTAAGTTGTTGGTAATTATTGTCGAGTGGTTGCCTTCTCGTTTCTCGACGATTTGTTCGGCATTAAACATGGAAGAACATTCAGGGATATAAATATGTCTGTGGTGCCATACGTTTGAATGTTAAGAGTTGGGACTATATTTAGAATGTCAGTGTTGCCTGTTGGCAAAGATTTTGGTAGTTATTCGTGTTTATAAAGGGATACTTGGTGATTATTTTTTATAACGGTGTTAAGGTTTTATTGATTTTAAACTAACAGAATAGTATTTTAGAGTTTGGTAGAGCCGTACAAACAAACAGAGTTACTTTCACAAACTTGAGATGCACAATTATTAGCTTTGGGCTTTTTGTGTTTTTGCTCAAAAGCAAGAGATGTCAACAAAGCAGAGGGGCCTGCCAGGGCCACCGCTTGCCGTGGTTGCGAATTGTTCGAAAGAAAAACCGCGGCCCCAAAATATAAAGGGCAATAGAAAGAACATGAGTGAGTTTTAGTCTTTACAAGTCTGACACTCCGCCCCAGTACAGTACAAGTTATTTAATGATTTCCCATCCGCATAATAAAACCGCAAACATAAATAAGTTGTGTATCAATAAACATTTTATTTATTTTTGCGCTGCAACAACACTGGCAACACTATATTTACATCGCGGCGGCATGACAGCAACGAGCAGTGTCACACACACTGATATGATTTATAGCGAAGAAACACCAGAAATAAATATACTGAGTTCGGTACAGAACACAGCAGGGAACTAAGCTATAGATGCGCTAGTAAAGCGTTTTCGCTGTAGCATGGTGCAGGTGGCATTAGATGAAAATATACAATGTGTCCGGTCACGGAATAGCGATATTCTATGTACTATATAACAAACATTCTAGTACTCAAATTTAGAGTTTTTTTTTTGTTTACAAAACTATCGTTGATTTGCATATTTTTTTGGACTTTAATTTTGTTTTCTAAAGTTACGAAAATGTAAGCTCATCATTTCTTAATTTAAATAATAGACAATATTGTTGCCTTCTGAATAAACCTATTTTCATCTCAGTAAGACCAAAACTTTGAGAGATATTTTTGATATTTTTTTGTACACGCATAGAGAATATCTCAAAATGGCTGCCAAAAAGCGGGGAAGTGAATTAGACCCAAGTGTGTATCGTAATAGTATATTAAAACACTCGTTTTATAAGAATCCAGAATATCGCCAGTCCATGACCGGACACATTAAATAAATAAAATAAATATCTTGGGACAACTCACACACGGCTATCTGATCCCAAGTTAAGCAGAGCTTGTGTTATGGTAACCAGACAACTGATATACATACTTATATAATTTATAAATACATACATATTATAAATAAATCACACCCAGACACAGAACAAACAATCATGCTCATCACACAAAGTTTGTCCTGGGTGGGAATCGAACCCACGACCTCCGGCTCAGCAGTCAGGGCCACTAACCACTAGACCAACAGGCCCGTCAATTGTATGTTTAGTGCTTCATAGTAAAACATCCCATCATTAAACATGTCTGTTGGTAGTCCTATACGGCTACGCCTTAAAGGCTTAAAGGGTAAAGCCTTAAAGGCTTTCAGTCATGATCAGAAATCGAGGTTGCGTTCCAGATTGAAGAGTGAACATTTTACTAATGTCATCCGCACCATGCTTCACCGAAAACAGTATAGTTGGCTCATGTGTAACAATATTGTCTGTACATTGGTAAAACGTGTGCGTGACTGATTCATTGGTCACAGTCTTAGGCCTTTTTTTGTGGATGAGAAATTATCAAGTAGGTAGCTTCTCCCGCTCTGGGCGGAGCAGTTCCTTCGTTTGCCCTTTATATTTCTCGCTCTTTCGAACAGCCCGCAACCACGGCAGGCGGTGGACCTGGCCCCTATGCTTTGCTAACATCTCTTTGAGGCGCGCGTGGAACACTAACGTGTCGTGTCGACAGGGTTGGTCACAAGTCTTCTTCTTCTTCTTCTACGTGAAACTGCGTTAAACGCGAAAAGTGCACTGTCGCGGGGGCACACACGGGGCCCGCCAGTGGTATCTCGAAGGGCTTGTTTAGTCAATATTGCTTGGCGGCGCGGCGGGCTCCTTGGCGTTCAAAGAAACACACGTGACGGGGGCCCGTCGCGGATGCCAGTTTAACGCAGTTGAAACTCCTTAGAAGTCGTCCTTAGAAATGTATCCCACCATCTCCGTTTTACTACCGGGCTACCAGACGCACGGCAGGGTACCACCCGCACTTGGTCGATATACCGTCTTGTCGTACTAAGCGCTTTTCCTCAACATTTATTGTGCGCACGGCCAAGGTGTGGAACTCTCTGCCAGCTTCTGTGTTCCCTACCACATACGACCCGTCTGCCTTCAAAAAAAGAGTTAATAGGCATCTTCTGGGCTCGCTCGCTCCATCGTAGACCTCATCTGTCGCTTACCATCAGGCGAGATCGAGGTCAAGAGTGAGTTCATTCTAAATTAAAAAAAAATGTACCAATGAATAAATCTTAAAATAATTAGGAGTAAAGTATATGACATAATATTTTTCAACCACAATCTATATCAATTAGTATATAAATTATTTTTTAAATGACATATCCAAAATTTCTATACCTAGCGCTGGTAAAACATTTTGAACTCTTCATTATTGTTGTATGTACGATGCCGCGATGGTGCAATGCGTTGAGAAGCAGTAAGGCGACATCTTTTTCGGTCATCGATCGTGCGATTGACGAAAAGGAAAGCGCGGTATCTCTGACACACACCCACCCGGATGGGTGCTGCTAGTTGCGTTTTATCGCAAAAATTTTAACCAAAATACTGACAACCTTATATCCTTAACAAATATAATTGCTACCAACTTTCAATTAGAGTGTAATCTTTTATGTAACCATAAATAACTAACATTAAAAGGTGTAAACAGCTGAGAAGCAGTTAATAAAATATCTAATCTTACTTCTTTTCATCTTTATCAAAAGCTAACCTGACTAATAGCCTTTTATATTATATCTCCTATCTCAAACTGGTCAATTTCCTTAAGATATAAAAATGTTTTATATCAATAAAATTTAATATGCGGGCCACACACCACGATTGAAGTTTAAAATAAAATTCGTCCATTTTTGTTGGCGCCTCGTTTCGATTTAGTTAAATAGTGATCTATTTATGACAATTACATTTGATAGGGATGGTTGAGTGGTGCCATACTTTTGATCTATTATGAGAATCCTAATTATAATTATTAAAAAGGCGAAAGTTTCTATGTGTGTTTGTCTTTCACACTAAAACGGCGGAATTGATGAATTTAAATTATAGAAGTATTTCTTGAAGAGTAATTCAGAAATAAATAGTATATTTTAACATTTTATCAGTTAAGACAGGAGATAGGCAGTTGCCCTGTCCGGACTCTCTGCAGTTGTAACTTTTAGCCTAGCTTAATATTCGACAACACGGTTAGCGCAGTGGCTAAGCTTTTGCCTGGTGTCGCGGGTTCCATCCCCGCAAGGAACCAATATTTGTATGGCCTACAGATAGTTGTTCCAGGTGTGGCTGTATGTGTATGTCAGTTTAAAAGTTTGTAAACGCACCTACGATACAGGAGAAAGTCTTAGTGTGGGGCAATGTTTAAAAAAAACACTTATCGAGCCCAAGTTCTGGGCTGATTTTGCTGAAAGTGTGTGCTAAATTCTGGACAACATCGTCAATATACCTCGAAGATCTCGATCTGTCTAGCCTTTTCCCAACTATTTTGGGCTTCCAGTCTAACCCGATGCAGCTGAATAGGTACCTACCTGTATTTTACAATAAAGGGACTGCGTATCCGCTCTCCACAACCTAGTACTAACCTATAAAACGATTATGACTATTAAGACTAAGCAAAAAAAAAATACTCTAAAACTTAATTTTATCTTACAACTTAATTTTTTTTCGTTATATCCAAAATAGTCGTAGCACCTAAAAACTTTGTAGTTCGTATGAAATTTTCGATATTTTTAAAAGATTATTTTTGTAGTTAAAAATAAAGGTTCTATTTTTTTATTTACCCTGGATTTCATCAAACTTTCCACTACCTACACCAATGTTCCAATTTCTAAAACATAATATTTACCAAATGACTCACGAAATCACTTCTCGAGATATTCCTTATTACAATACTTAAGAAAGAGAAGAAAAAAAAAAACAAGCAGTAGCTCACACCTTCAAACCATTATTATACTATCGTACTCATCCATCATAGACATTAAAACTCTATTTTGACATCTGTCAAATTTTTTCATCATGGCGGGCTTTTTGACAGCGCGCATTTGGTAGCCAACAATACAAGATGTAATGGGGTTTAATAGATCTTAATGGGTTTGTATTTCTAGTTAGTTGTAGGTTTATAACAAGAATGTAATCCTTGCTAGTTAAAAGGACCCAAACGAGATTATGAGGTTTAGAATTTGCCTTTAGTGTGTGGACAAATTGTTGTAAGATTTTTAACTGGAATTTCTTTAATCCATAATCAATATTTTGGTGAAACACAAACTTTTTTTAGTACATTTTGCTAATATTACTTATCAGAACAAAGTCAACTGGAACCTCAAGCCGCGCTCGCCTAGGCTTGTCCGTAGATGGGTGACCGCCCTTTACTTCGTGACTCGGAAAGCACGGTAAGTCGTTGGTCCCAAATGTCATTTGTAGATAAAATATTCTTTATTATGTAGGTACACCATACAAATTACTAGAATAACAGTATTCAACTTATAAATAGGGTGATACAATGGGCGGTCTTATCGCTAAAAGCGATCTTTTCAAGACAACCTTTGGATGGATTTAAAGGAGGAGATACAGTACTGTAGGTAGTCTGTAGTGTTCCATTTTTCAAATAAATAGCTTCATTATATTATTATATTTATATTAGACATCACAGTTAACCTGGCGATCGACCCGACCGTCTGGTATAAATATTGCTCCTGACATCCGTATAAGTCACACCTTGAAGCACATTTGTCTTCACGTCAATTGAGCTTACTATGACCTTAAGGTGGCCAAACTCTTTTCTAAATTTTAAATAATTACATCTAAATCTAGTTTCTCTAAAAGCCTAAAATCCACTGCCCATTGACCCCTAGCAACTAGCAACTCCAAAAAAAAAGAAAACATCGCCAAATCGTAATGTTGCCATCAAAATAAATACAACTGTCAATCTATCTGAAACACAATATCACGACACTTTATTTTTTTGAGGACCACACTGAATAAGTTTTAATACTATACATAAAAAAGTTTGATGTCATAAAAAATAACGGCCATTAATTTTCATCAAGTGGGCTGACTGGATTCATCATTTTGCTTTTAATTGAAGACTAGGCTATAAGTCTAAGGTTAGTGTGAAGATACGATATATCACGAGGTTGGGTTACAGGATAGGTACACCTACAGGAGAGAGTGGTTCGTTTATAAAACGGACTTTTTGCTACTAGAATTTAATCTGTTGCTTTGTCAAATTTGACGTGCCGTTTATTGGCATAATTGAAGTAAATGGTTTGCGGTTGATTTTGGATTTTGAATCCTGATAAGTCCGTGTGGTTGAGGCAAGTTCTATCAACAAATTTTATTTATCAACAAAATACGTTCAGTATTTTTGTGTAAAAGAGTAACAAACGTCCTCAAAATTTTTCGCATTTATAATATTTATTATGTAAGGTTATTCTTTCGCCCGGTAGTTTTCTCACCCTAATCTTCTAGCTTTGTGTGGTGACAATATGTCTCTCGGGTGTACAGTGTCCGGTTACCGGTGGTTCTAAAAATTAAGTCATCACTCAGAACATTCTCTTCGTTTTATTTTTTTGTAAATGCCACGCGGGACGGTGTTATGTGACATAGTTTATGAACAATTTATAATTATAATAGTGAAATCATCGTTATTCTATAAAGTCATGCTCAAATACATGTGTTGACGACAAGGCTGGCGCTGGAATGGTCGACTTGAAATTCAAACCATATACTTAAGAATGTAGTCCCTTGAAGCTGTCAAAAAATTTACTCTCTAAGTTTATGTAGACAAAAGGTATGGCCGTTAATGTCGCAAGTTTGTACGGAACTCTTAGTGCGCCATTCCGACTCGCACTTGCCAGGTTTTTTTTATTGTGAACTAGCTTTTGCCCGCGGCTTCGCTCGTTTTAAATTCGGGGTAACACAGTTCCCTTTTCCTGATTTACAGGTACCTGCTACTTGTAGTTTTGCCTTAGCGCGTTATTTATTGTAATAGCAATGCTAAGTTTTCCCTGTTCTTCCCTCTTTCCCCCTCATATCTCAATCTTTAAAAAAAAATAGCCTATGTCCGTCTCCAGGATTCCAACTATCTCTGTACCAAAATTCATCAAAATTGGTTTAGCCATTTAGGCGTGAAGAGGTAACAAACAAACAAACTCACTTTCGCTTTTATAATATTAGTAAGGATGGCATTTCGCAGTTCAACCTAGGAGGTTGTCGTCTACTTAACCGGACTTATTGCATAAAGCTATCCAAACTTCTTTTATAATCCTTATTTTGACAGCAAACTCTTCAATGGAGAAAAAAACGAAGTGTGCGAGAGAGACGCCGATATTTGCGGAACAGAGATGGCGCTGTTTCACTCGTTGGGTGGCATAGTGACTCACGCAATAGGGATTAAATTGACGTTTTTTTTTTGTTTTTAGAACCACGTGTCATACTTTTGGTTGGCAAGTGGGTTTGTATTGAAAAAGTGGATAAAAATTGTTAGGTTAAGTGTCGGTTGGCAAGGTTTGGACAAGGATGGGTGGGTGTGAAGTGTTTGTTTTTCTTTTGTGTTTTTTTTAGGGTTCCGTAGTCAACTAGGAACCCTTATAGTTTCGCCATGTCTGTCTGTCCGTCCGTCCGTCCGTCCGTCCTCGCTTAATCTCTGTGACCGTTAGCACTAGAAAGCTGAAATTTGGTACCAATATGTATATCAATCACGCCGACAAAGTGGTAAAATAAAAATTGGAAAAAAATGTTTTATTAGGGTAGCCACCCTATATGTAAAGTGGGAAGTGATTTTTTTTTTAATTTCAACCCTAACGTGTGATATATTGTTGGAAAGGTATTTAAAAATGAATAGGGGTTTACTAAAACCATTTTTTGATAATGTCTATAATTTCGGAAATAATCGCTCCAAAAGTAAAAAACAATGTGTCCCCCCCCCTCTAACTTTTGAACCATAAGTTTAGAAAATATGAAAAAAATCTGAAAAGTAGAACTTTATAAGGACTTTCTATGAAAATCATTTTGAACTTGATTGACACAACAGTTTTTGTACAAAAAAGACAAAAAGTTGTACAAAATAATTTCCTCCTCCCTCTTTAAACTCAACATGTGGGAACACTTATTGTGACGGACGGGAAACTACGGAACCCTACACTGAGCGTGGCCCGACACGCTCTTGGCCGGTTTTTTATCAGTGTGGACAGTTTGTCTAGGATGATGAGTCAATTATATTGTAGTAGTTTAGTCTGTGGATGGGTGACCATCCGTTTGTTCATTTGTTACATACCGAGTTTCCTCTGTGCCTCGGAACGCACGTTAAACCGTTGGTTCAGGTAGATCTTTCACAGTCGTTCTACTTTCTTTGTAAAAAAAAACTTTGCCCCACACTAGGAATTTCTGCTAAATCGTGGGTGCGTTTACAAACATTTTAACTTACATACACAAACAGCCAGATCCGAAACAACTATACGTAGGTCATACTAATATTTGTTCCGTGCCCGATCGAACCCGCGACAATTAGCGCAGCGGTCATTGCGCCAACTGTGCAGTCGAATTATTATGTACAATTTTTTCCCGCGGCTTCGCTCGCTTTAAATTCGGGGTAATACAGTTCCCCTTTCCTGATTTGCAGGTACCTGCTACCTGTAGTTTTTGCCCTTGCGCCTTATTTATTGTAATAGCAATGCGAAGTTTTCCCTTTTCTTCCCTTTTTCTCCCTCATTTCTCACTTTTTAATAAAGAAAGTTAGCCTATGTCCGTCTCGAGGGTCCCAACTATCTCTCTCGTAAAATCGGTTTAGCCATTTAGGCGTGAAGACGTAACAAACAAACTCACTTTCGCTTTTAAAATAATTAGTACGGATCCACAATGGTAGGCCGTTGAACTGTTTCCCAATAACAATAAAAAAATATGTAAATAGCTACCTAACTTAAATACCTACGTCCCATATAATATCTTGAACATAAAATGGATTTAGTCGTTTATAATCTATGGGCTTTATAAGACATAACTTTTTATATCTTTAAAGTTTGTTTTGTTAAAGACATCTTAACTATATTTCTCGATTTTAATACCCGTTTATATTGACACCGTTAAATGCATACATTACACTGTTAAGTTAACGTAAGGGTCTACAAAGTCTGGAGGCGATAGTCCTCGCGCGCCTGTTTGAGTGGCGCGCGGAGGCACTACACCGGAGGGAAACTCCGCTACTGCGGCAAATTGCCGCTCAGCGGACAGACCTCCGGTGCGATCTCATGGTGGCATGGAGAGAGCAACTGTCGCAACCCCGTGCAGGGCACGCCACAATAGTGGCGGTAAGTCCCCTCATTGAGGAGTGGCTGGAGAGGCGCCATCGTGTCCTTACCTACCGCCTGACACAGGTCCTCACCGGACACGGAAGTTTCGGGAGGTTCCTGCACAATATCGGGCGGGAGGAAACGCCCGGGTGTCACCATTGTGACGATCACTCGGAGAACACGGTGGAGCAGACAGTGGCGGTCTGCGATCGGCGGCGGCGATCTCTCGCGTCCCGCTTTGGTTCAGTCCATGGTCCGGTTCGAGAGGGAATGGGAAGCGGTCACCTTCTTTTGCGAAGCAGTCATGCTGGCAAAGGAGGTAGCCGGGCGTTTGAGGGAGAGAACCTCAAACCAAACCAGGCGCCGCGGAAGACCGCGTCTTGATGGACAGACAGACAGACGGACCACTAATTGATCCAATAAGGGTATCTGATGAGCCTGATCGCTTATCTCTTTTGCTGACTGTACATGTACCTACCTAAAAGACAAAAGTATATTCTCACTTCGCTTCACACTTTTTTTTATTTATTGCTCAGATAACTGTCACTAATAACACAAAAAAATGCAGTGGTAACTTTGAGTAGCGCCTCATCGCTAAACTTTTGTCAACAAACCTTTTTTTTAGGATTATCTATCAAAAAAAGTCACTCACGCTTTGAGAAAAGAGAAAAAAACAGTTTGATTAAGAATAGTAGTAAGATTGAGAATAGTCTATCAAGGTTTTTAGTCTTATAGACAAATAGCTGGCGCCCGCGGTTTCTCCCGCGTGATATCAAAAAAAAGCTGTTGAAAGAGATACCGCAGCCCCGGAACATAAAGGGCAAAAGAAGGAACATGGGTGGGTTTTAGTCAGTACAAGTCTGGTACTCCTTCCAGCTCCCCAGGGGAAGTTATTTGATGATTTCCCATTCGCAAAAAAAGGCCCATAATGCTTGATTTTTGAAGCTCTCTGCGTTAACCAAAAAAAAACGGTTGAATTGAAAATGGAATAGGTAAGTCTTTCCAAATCAGACAAGATTTATTTTCACCATACAAAATACCACCCCCAAACTCACCATAATACTTCATCCCTTAAACCCGTTTTTAAACTACAAATTATTACAGAAACGTGTTCCACACTCAAATAACTAGATTAACAGTGTTCTTACAACTGGTGACAGGAAATTGTAACAATAAATGTACCTATAATGTGCGATTTTATCGTCCATCTGTTAAAAGTAAAAAGTTTATCACATAGAACACTAGCTTTTGCCCGCGGATTCGCTCGCGTTAAATTCGGGGTAACACTGTTCCCCTTTCCTGTTTTGCAGGTATTTTTCGTTGGGTAACAAAGAGTGTGTGTACCGATTTTTAGCTTCCTACCTTGAAAACTGCGAAAAGTCCCATAAAAAATGTTATCCCCTCTTTTAAGGGGTTGGGGGCAGATTTCCAAAAAAAAACAATTTTTAGCTTCTTACCTTGAAAATTGCAGAATGCTGCATACAAACTTCCACCCCCTATTTTAGGGAAGTGGGGGGTTATAAAGAGACAAAAAGTAGCCTCTGTCCGTCTCCAGGGTCTCAACTATCTCTGTACCTACCATAATTCATCAAAATCGGTTTAGCCATTTAGGTGTGAAGACGTAACAAACAAACAAACTCACTTTCGATTTTATAATATTAGTAAGGTATATAAGGATAGCAGACTAACTACAGAATAATATATTTAAAAAAAATACCAGATTTTGAGGTAATATTGAGTATGATTTTCCATTGCACAGGGTAATTTTTAAGAAACTGAAAAATGTAATCATAATACATTTAGCTATTTTTAATACTTACCTAGACAATGACTAAATACGATACGATAAAAGATTTCATATAATCTAATATATAAAACTTCCGTGTCACAATGTTAGTTACCGTACCTACTCCTCCGAAACGGCTCGACCGATTCTTATGAAATTTTGGATACATATTGGGTAGGTCTGAGAATCGGCTAACATCTATTTTTCATACCCCTAAACCTCACCGGGTGAAACCGCTGGGCACAGCTAGTCTAATATATAAAATTCTCGTGTCACAATGTTCGTTCCCATACTCCTCCGAAACGGCTGGACCGATTTCAACGAAATTTTGTTTGCATATCGGGTAGGTCTGAGAATCAGCCAACATCTATTTTTCATACCCCTAACCGAGCAGCGGGTGAAACCGCTGGGCACAGCTAGTTATATATAACATAGGTAGCTACCTGTATTTTTAACATTAGGCATGTATGGCTGCTGGCGGATGTCATTAGTCGCGTAAAATACCATAAAATGTACATTTTGGCGTACAGCTAGTCCGTGTAACAGAAGTATTTGCAACTTTCATAATAAAAAAGACAATTAATTGCCATGTATTCTAATACTCTTTATTGCACAGGGCCATTTTGGACATTGTCCATTATTTTTCCGTATACACAAATAAGTGTATTGAAATTAGCATTGTGTGTAAGTTCCCACAGGATTCAAGGTCTATGACGCACCCTACCGTATCCCTCCACCAGAATCGCTGCCTCAGGCAATGTTACGAACTCTATAGGAATGCCAACAGACTTGAGGTAGTCAGCTAATTGCGATTCGTTATACAAAGAGCTAAAATTTGATGATTCAATCTGTGGGTCTGGGGTACCGTAGCGTTTATTGGCATAAAGAATCTTTTGATTTTTAATCACGTCGCGCGTCGTGTTGTTATTGATGAATTTTCTGTTATCAAAACCTCTTCTAACTATCCTTTTTCCAATGGATGGATATGAATGTTGATGGATGGAGAGGGAGAGGTAGGCCAAAGAAGTTATGGATGGTTTGTGTAAGGAATTATATGAAGGAGAAAGGAGTAAATGATGCCGTGACGTCTGATAGGGGAGAATGGAAGAAGAAAACGTGTTGCGCCGACCCCAAATAGAATGGGACAAGGGCTAGAAGATGGTGAATTTTCATTGGTCCCTAAGAGGTAGGCCAAAGAAAAGATGGATGGATTGTGTAAGGTAAGGAATGATATGAAGGAGAAAGGAGTAAATGATGCTGTGACGTCTGACAGGGGGGAGAAAGGAAGAACAAAATGTGTTGCGCCGACCCCAAATAGAATAGGACAAGGGCTAGAAGATGGTGAGTTTTCACTGGTCCCTAAAACACTAGAATCATCTTAAAACTTTGCATATTCCACTACAGTAATTAAAGTGTGAAGTTAATTAATAAAATAAACGCGTTCACGGTTAAATGGCCAACTCGCACATGACTGAATTTTGTTATTAGCGTATATTTTTTGTCTGTTCGCCTGACCGTTGCTAAAATACGTGATTTTAATATAGCTATTATTTTATTAAGATGTTTCGTTTGATATGGAAGTGGATTTGTTTTTATGTTTGTACGTTTTGGGCATGAGTATTGAGTTTTTTGCTCTATTCTCTCTATCATTATTTACTGCTTAGCCTTTTTGCTATAGGCATCATGTGCCTAGCCTAACTATTTTGGAGTGGGCTTCCAATCTAACTAGATGGAGCTGGATATATCAGTCTTTTTTTTTTTTATAAAGAAAGAAATATATTTTTTTGGGACTCGCACAAAACAAGTAAAACAGAGTTACAAAATGAAATAAAATAGTACAGACAAGGTTTATTGTCTGTGCAAATATTTAAATTAAAAAACAATTGTTTTTTTATCTCTGGGTGGAGCGGGGGAGAGTGTCAAACTTGTACTGACTAAAACCCACCCATGTTCCTTCTTTTGCCTTTTATGTTCCGTGGCCGCGGTATCTCTTTCGAACAACCCAAAAAAAATATTCAGTTCCTTATTCTTCTTCCTTACCTATATATATTTATTATAATGACAATCTCAGGGGCTTAGTGTGTTGCGGGTTGTTCGAAAGAGATACCGCGGCCCCGGAACGTAAAGGGCAATAGAAGGAACATGGGTGGGTTTTAGTCAGTACAAGTCTGACATGCCCCCCCGCTCCACCCAGAGCGGGGGAAGTCATAGGATGATTTCCCACCCGAAAAAAAAAAAAAAAAAAAAAAAAAGGGGCTTAGTGTAAGGAAGACCCTTCAAGGCACGCCACAATAGTGGCGGTAAGTCCCCTCTTTGAGGAGTGGCTGGAGAGGCGTCATGGCGTCCTCACCTACCGCCTGACGCAGGTCCTCACCGGACACGGAAGTTTCGGGAGGTTCCTGCACATCATCAGAGCGGGGGAAGTCATTGGATGATTTCCCACCCGAAAAAAAAAAAGGGAGACCCTTGAGCATAAACTCCTGTGTTAGATTCCCAGGCAGTGACGACAAGGTTGGCGCAGTGGCTGAGCTGCTGCGCTGCGTGTCGTGGGTTAGATCCCTGCACGTATTTGTATGGCCTACACATAGTTGTTTCGGGTCTGGCTGTTTATGTTTGTGAGTTTAAATGTTTGTAATCGCACCCACGATACAGGAGGAATTCCCAGTGTGGGGCAAAGTTTTTTTTTTAAAGAGCGTGACAAAACTCAATAGATTTTATTATTATATGGGTAGGTACGTTCATCGTTTTTGCAAATCCTACGGAAACTGTCAATTCGTAATTTTATAAGATAGATGAATAATATAAATAAAACATTTATTTGATACAGCAAACGACACAATACAAGAATTATTACGAAAAAAATATCAAACAGAAAAAACACATTAAAAAAAAAGTAAGTTAGATTGACCCATCACATCATTGCATTTAGTTAGACACATCACATCTTTAAGCGCAATACACACTGAGCCCGCCGGGCCGCGGGCGCCGACAAAGCCCGGCAACACAACCCGGCGGCCTGTATGAAAAGAATCATGTCGGCAACATGCGCCCGCGCGTGTTGCCCGCCGACATGTTGGCGGCTTGGGTACGCCTGCGCTCAGTTGCCCGGCGACGCTCAACCTGTAGTGCTGACTGCCTAATAAATTTCTCATCTCAAGCCGCCGACATGCCGCCGACCAAATTTTCCGACTTGTATTAAGTGAAGCCGCCAACTAGACCGCCGACAATTGGACAAGGGCTAATTATTTAAAAAAACGGGGCGTGTGAGGAAGAAAGAGGGATGAAAAGGGAAAACTTAGCGTTGCTATTACAAATCAATGAAGCGCAAGGGGAACTGTGTTAGCCCGAATTTAACGCGAGCAAAGCCGCGGGCAAAAGCTAGTACATTTATAAAGGTCGCCCACTACTGGGCGGTGTGTGTCTCAAGATTGCACCAAATAGGAGTCCAGCTCAGCATAATGCCAGGTAGACTACCTGACGCTGGTATTCCGCTGAATCCTGCTAGTGACACACGGATGTCGAGAAAATGTGCGGCGAATATTATTTAGGTATAACTGCGGACATCGAACCCTGTGCCATTAATTCACAATACCCATAGAGGTTATAATACATGATCGTAGGCCCTGAGGTTAAATAGTGCCAGCCTGGCAGGTTACCAACCCAAACATAAAGCAGAAAGACAGACAGACACACAAAAAGATGACTACGGAAGACAACTCAATTAGTTCTCACAGTTCTCCAAATAGATAACTTATTAACAACGAAAAATCTACCATAAAAGTATGTGACTAAAGTCTAAAATCAAATGTCTTAAAACGTCATCTCAAATCCCAGAATAAAATCTTCAAGAACAAGTTTCAATTAAAAGTAAGTTATGCTACAATTGAAATACAGTGCAATTCTCTTTACACGGCTTACCACAAAGAAGGAACGATGATCTGTTATGCAAATTGCGAGCTTATTTGTATAGTGGTAAAGTGTGTTTTCACTTGTAATGATTTAAGTACGCGGGCAGTCGGGCTTGAAATGTTTTGGTGACATGAGCGAACGGCTAGCGCAGAGGAAGATGTGGAGTCGACTTGTTTTATTTTATTTGTTTTTTATTTAATTTGCGAAGTGGTATGCGAATTATGGAAAAGAATGGAGTATGTCATTGTGTTTTTAATAGAACTGTTTTTGTATGATTTTGAGTTTAATTATTTTGCAATTCGCAAGAATAGAAAGATTGGCTGTGTGTGTGGTTATACATATTATTTTTTTTAGATTCAGGACCTGTTTATCTGCTTAGCATACGAATATATGCTCTCATAAGAGCCTGAAATATTTCTTAAAAACTTATGAGTTATCTAAGGTACAATTGGTGCGCAAGATCCCTGGAGTTTCTCCAATCTATAGATTCATTTCTACACTGACTTATATTGTTTTTAATAGATAGTCTTTGTTATACTGTTTATATCTATTCTTCAGTAAGAAAATATCACTGGTGTACATCACAGATCTCAATAACAACAACATCCTTTTAGAAATATCTTCTACTGTAAAATACCAACAAATAAAACTAAACTCTCACCGAATACAGAATAACTACCTAAAAAAATATATTTTCAAAAAATCTTTACTCTGATTCGACTCCACGCCTCTGACTCGTGGGTGGTAGACCACCCAGCCCGTGGTACTTTCCCCATGTGTTTGTACGCCTCAAATTAGGCGATACCATTCTCAATTCCTAATTCCGGCTATACGCAAGCTAGCCAGTTAAAGGGTAAGCAGTATTCATAGAATCTTGGAGCATATGGTAGATATTACTTCTTTAAATCTTGACTTCTAAGGAGACGTTGACAATTGAATACGAACTTGATTTTCGAAGATTAAGTTGTAATACGGCTCTGGTGGTGGATCGAAGAGGCATAATTTACGTACATTACCTCATGCCTTTTTCCATAGGGGCAGGTAGGAATGAACCTCAGAACGCCGTTAGCATGACTGCTTCTGCTTCTCTCCGGACCAAGGACTGAACCAGGAACGGACGTGAGAGGTGGCCGCCGCTGATCACCTCTACGAGGACACGGCGGTGCTCCACCCAAGCTGGGCAGACCGCCACAGTGTGCTCCACCGTGTTCTCCGGGCGATCGTCACAGTGGTGACACCCGGGTGTTTCCCAGAACCCAGACCGAACTGGAACCTTCCAAAACTTCCGTGTCCGGTGAGATCCTGCTTCAAGCAGTAGCGTGGCGCCTCTACAGCAAAAAGTTCAACCCTCCCTTCAAGTCTACGCAGTCAAAAGATATGACCGTTTATGTCGCAAGCTTGTACGGAACGCTTGGTGCGTAAGTCCGACTCCTTCTTGGACGGTTTTTTTGATAATTTACATAGTGATCATCATGATCTCCATCCAACACATATTTGACCTCACCATTCTCGTTGGCAATTTCTTTTTTGTGTGGTTAGTAATCCGGTGTCAGAGATTTATCCTGCCCATGGGCCTCATACCTGACTTAACATGCCGTCGAGAAATATCTCTCAGACATGCTGGTGTCCTCACGGTGTTTCCCTTCACCGAAGCAACTGACAATTATACAATACGCACATGAATCCGATTGGCCCCGGTAGATGTATTGGCTGCCGGGGTTGTGGGTTGTTCGAAAGAGATACCGCGGCCCCGGAGCATAAAGGGCAAAAGAAGGAACATGGGTGGGTTCTAGTCAGTACAAGGCTGAAACCCCCGCTCCGCCCAGGCCGGGAGACGTTATTATTTGATATCACCTTCCGCAAAAAGGTGGGCTGGCCAAGAGTTTTTTTTACCAAAAGCAAAGCAAAAATGTATTTCTATTTGAGCTGATTGCTACTCCCAAAATAGTAATTGTTATTAATTAGAACTTGAAATTCTTAACAAACGAATGAACATGCTAAATATATGCGTTGGACGCCAAAAATAGATCTCGCGGTCCCATTCCATGAAATGCAGTGTGGTCTGACGCTAAGAATAGCTTCTTTACTTATGAAAAACTAGCTTGTGCCCGCGGTTTCGCTAGCGTTAAATTCGGGGTAACACAGTTCCCCTTTCCTGATTTGCACCTGTAGTTTTTGCCCTTGCGCCTTATTTATTGTAATAGCAAAGCTAAGTTTTCCCTTTTCTTGTCTCTTTCTCCCTCATTTCTGACTTAAAAAAATGTCTACTATGTCCGCCTCTAGGATCTCAACTATATCTGTTCCAAAACTCATCAAAATCGGTTTAGACATTAAGGCGTGAAGACGTAACAAACAAACAAACTCACTTTCGCTTTTATGATATTAGTAAAGATTAGTTGTTGCATTGGTAACTTCTCCAACTTGCTTATCGTTGAGGATTCTTATCCAGAGGCTCCAGCACGAGGGCGTGGTGTAAAAATTAATACATTATATGTATAAGTTGTCATTTTGAGTCGCTCACGGCAAAATAATAGTAGCCAATTAATTAATGACCAATGAGGCAGTTAGTTCACTTTTTCAAGTAATATTTAAATCTAGCTGGCTCCCGCGGCTTCGCCCGCGTTATATCGAAAAGAAAAGTATTCAATATGTTATTCTAGACTATTATCTACCTCTGTGCCAAATTTCATCAAGATCCGTTCAGCTGTTTTGACGTGAAAAAGTAACAAACATCCATACATCCTCACAAACATTCGCATTTACAATATTAATATTAATAGTACTTAGCATTATAGAAGAATAAATAAAGTATAGTAATTACCCGCAACTAATATTAAATAATTTAATTTCTGACGGCAAGGTTGGCGCAGTGTTTGAGCGATCGATTGCTGCGTTAGGTAAGTGTCGCGAGTTCGATTCCCAGACGGAACAAATATTTGTATGACAAGGTAGTTGTTCCAGGTCTTGATATTTGTGTATGTGAGTATGAATGTTTGGAAACGCACCGACGATTAAAAAAAAAGAAAGAACGAAATATAAAGATCATACAAAGTTCTTTAAAACAAACAAAGTAAAACATTCAAACGATTTTTTCAAAAAATAATTTCACATACTTAACTAATTAAGCAATAAAAATCTTTTATTATATCTTAGGGTGCACGCTACAGTTGCTGTCCATACAAAATTAAAAACACAAATTAAGTAATCCAGGTGCTCTTACGATCTCGATAAAATACCGCTTTGGTATAATTGTTTAATTAACTAAAATGTTGTATCGGCTGCGGTATGACAAAAATGAGACCTTTATGTTTACCGACGTGGAGGAACAACGACGATAATTGGGTGGTTTACCTTACCGTTCAATAAAAGGAAATAAATTAATTGTTCGGAATTAAGGGTATGGTGGTTAACATGGAATTTGGATCGTTAAGGAGTAGGTTCGAATCCTGGTTGTTAACTTTTTGTCCACAGGATATTAATGCCAAGTAGAGCGTGTCTCTTAGAGTTCCTCGGTCAAGCCAAAGACGTCAGTCTAGCTAGACTAACAATTCTTGTAGATAATCAAAAAAAAATTGCGTAAATAAGGTACAGAAAGTTTCTTCCTTTAATTTCGGCGTGCAAATTTAAAATAGGGTAATATAATATTTTTTTATTTTAATGAAGGAATTATCCTTACTTAATACTATGAAAGCGAAAGTCAGTTTGTTTGTTACGTCTTCAAACCTAAATGACCAAACCGATTTTGATGAATGTTGGTACAGAGATAGTTGGGACCCTGGAGACTCACACAGGATATTTAAAAAAAAAGTGAGAAAAGGGGGAGAAAGAGAGGAGAGAAAGATATTTTTCGATCATCACGAGGGTTAAAGTTAGCGTTAGCTCAAAGCAACTATGCCACAGGGACGAAGTCGCGGGTGGAAACTAGTTCATTATGATCATGCAGTCATAGTACAGATACTCACATTAAAATTTAAAATTGTATCGATTATTACATTGAATATAATAATGTTTTTTTTTGAGTTTTAGTTAATGAAATAAAGACATCCACGGAACGATGTAGTCAAGAGCCCCCCTAAGTTATCATCGCTCGCACGTTTTAATGTCCATTAAAATTACTTAAAACGTATCTACCATAGACTATCAAACCCAAAAATGTTGCCATATGCAAACCCACATAATTATGCGTACAGAAACGAAATAAAATTATTAATTGGTAACATTGGCATAAAAACTATCATGGGTACAGTTGATGAAGAAATTAATGTCATTTAGTAATATTTATGGATATGCTGAGTTATAAAATTTGCATAGCTTTAAGATGTGTGGGTGATTGAGAATACAGCTATGAAGGATGGTTAACAAACATGTTGGAATGTGTTGGTTGAATTTGAACATGTTGGTCAAAGTAGAGAAAACCTCAGCTAGATCCGGTAAGACTGGAAGCCGACCCCATCATAGTTAGGAAAAGGCTAGACAGATGATAGTTCGGAGTGTGATTTATTTGCTTCGAGATGGCTAGATGTTTGAATTTCCGCGAGAGGATGTACGAAAGATGTCGAAAGTTGTCACTAGCGGAATTCAGTAGATTACTGGCGTCAGGTAGTCTACCTGGCATTATGCTGAGGTAGACTCACAGACACTCAGGAGAAAAATACCGCCCACTAGTGAGCGAATGTTATAAATGTGTGTGATGTGTCTAATTGTCTATGGGTCAATCTAACTTCTATCTTTTGTAATCCTTGGCTTTTTTCTTAGCAAGTTTGTGTGTCTGTTTGTTTTTTGTGTTGATTTTTTCATGGTGAAAGATGAATGATTTCTGTATTTGTTCTGTATAAGGACAGAAAAAAGATGAGTTTTTCTTTTTAAGTAATTTATTTAATTATTTCGTATCGTAAATTATGATTCATGTAACTGTGCATTAGCTTATGTGTTTTTCGTTATTAATGCGTTTCGTATTTTTTTTATAAAACAAACAAACCCTTCAGCTTTATAATATTAAGTAGTTCAGATTTATCATTTAGCTCACCGTTCTACTCAACCGTGTGTCCCCAACAAAACTTAACCGAAATTCATCAAAATCAGCATATTACGGCTATTAAAAGTAGTTAATTAAAATTATCCAGTTTATAACCATTCATTTAAAAAGAAGAGCCATCATTGGTCGCATATTTGGAATTGTTCCTCTAATGAATATGTACTGGGAATATTTTAAGAATATATATTTGCATAATTTGAAATAAATTACGTTGATATTAACATATTATTATGCGTATCTATTAGTTTTGACTGGTGTTGTGGTGAGTGGTGATCATGATGCCCCGTCAATTGAACCCAGGACGGGTTCGAATGACGGGGCGGGAAAATTTTTTTTAGGTTTTCGATCAGGAATTTCTTAGTAGTAGGTGTCTGGACTTGTGCACAATTGACGGCAATACGGCCGCCTCTTTTAGATGGGACTCAAACATAGCTGGCGAGATATTTTTTTTTTATTTCAATAACTTAAAAATATCTTTACAATGTGTTTTAGGAATTTCCATTCGACGGTCGAAGGGTTGAAGGTTCGAATAATACAATAAAAAAATTCCATTTTTTTATTGTATTATTGGCTTTAGATTATCTATGCGCACATGCTGACATACGATTTTTATTTAATTTATTTACCTTGTTTTAGAAATCGTATAAGAGAACAAGTATTATAAATACAACGAGTAAGTGTCGTAGAAACGGTCATCTATCAGTTTTTCAAAGAAAACGTGAAAAAATAAAATACTTTTGTGTAAATAGCATTATAAAGCTCTTAAAACTGCTAAAATATTGTAGAAAGAAAATATTTATTATTGCTCATAGAATTATTTCTAGGGCGTGTTGAACACAAATTACGCTCTCCTGTAAACCTCGGTTTTTGACTTAACCTTATGTACGTAGGGACCGTCGACTTGTGTTAGGAAGTTCAGCTCTTCCACTAGTTAGTCTTAGACTTATTGAAGGACATACCATTTCAGAAGATATTAAGATGAAGGATATAGATGTCGGTAAACTATTTTTGCTAAATCTATAATTATTACAGGCATGAGGTTTTTCCGGGCACCGCGAGACGACTCCCGGCCACCGTAGATGCGGGCCTGTGGACGTTGAGCAATGGGTAGCTCACCGTCCGTCCGTTCAACTCGCGCACCGTGGCGTGGGCTCCGTACAAACTTGTGACATAAACGGCCATATCTTTTGACTCCGTAGACTTAGAGAATTGATTTTTTCACAATTCCAAAAGACTACAGACTTGAGTATATGGATTTAATTTCAACTCAATACCTCCACGCGTTCCCGAGATAAAGCGTCTAAATAGATAGACGGACAACAAAGTGATCCTATTTATAAGGATTTCGTTTTCTTTTTGAGGTACAAGAACGTATAAACAACCAGAATTCAGCAGATCAGTCACTCTTCAAAAATGAACCAAAAAAACAACCTACTGAACCCAATTTGTGGACCCCTACTGAGTTTTAAGCAAGTCGCCACCAACGACGACTTATAATTAAGACATTTGCTCCGATACATGAGCGCTTACTGTATTTCCACTGATAAACAGCTTAATTTTTAACCTACAATAGACTTTCAACCTTATATCATTGTGTCTAAGGAGTACAGTAAAAGGTATGGTTTAAATAGCTTGATTTTTTTTGCCACATACGAATTTCAACCTTATAGCTTTGGCTTAAGAAGTAGGTATAAGTAAATCTCAGTCTGGCCAAGATTTTGTGTCTGATTTTAAAATGCAGTTATTATCAGTTGATGTTAATTTCTTAATTTCAGAGGTCAGACAGTCGCTTCATGTAAAATACTGGTATTCAGTTGCATCCGGTTTGGCTGGAAGCTGACGCAAACATAGGGCAGTAGGATTTAGAAACAAATCTCACTCATAGTCTTGAGGAAAACTCGGTCTTAACGTAAGACCATGCTGTTAAATTTGTTCTTAATGAATAAATACTGTATCAAGATCATCTTAGCTCTATACCCAGTCGCACGACTTTTGATACAAATTAATAGACAGTTTGAAATGAGATCTCTATTTTACCACAGATAACATAGAATCTGTCATATTGATGCTCAAAAGTCTGAAGTTGCCAGAATCTAGAACGTTATAAAAACAGACTTTTTTTATAACGTTCTAGATTCTGGCAACTTCAGACTTTTGTCTTATTTGTCAAAAAAACTATCCCCGAGAAAGGTTCTGTTAAGAAATTCTTCTATTTTAACTTTGATATTTTGTACAAGTGGTTTTTTCACACAAACCAACACAAGTTAAACGTGATTTTAACGAGCAGATCGACGGTCCCTACGTACATAAAGACATGTCGAAAATGGCATTTTTTTATTGTATCATTGGCTTTAGATTATCTATGCGCACATGCTGACATACGATTTTTAGTTTACCTTGTTTTAGAAATCGTATAAGAGAACAAGTATTATAAATACAACGAATAAGTGTCGTAGAAACGGTCATGTATCAGTTTTTCCAAGAAAACGTGAAAAAATGAAATACTCATGTGTAAATAGCACTGTAAAGCTCTTAAAACTTTTAAAATATTATAGAAAGAAAATATTCATTATTATTCTTAGAATTAGTTCTAGTTTTTTAGTTCTAGTGTGTTGAACACAAATTACGCTCTCCTGTAAACCTCGGTTTTTGACCTAACCTTATGTACGTAGGGACCGTCGAAATGGTCTTAGGGTAAGGTCTAACATGTCTTGAGACCATCTTAGCGATAGGATGGACATATTAATCAGTAGTGATCTCACTTGAAAATCGAGTCGTAAACCGGGTTTCAATATCTGTATATTAATCATTATATAGATATCTCAAATGTGGTCTCACGACCGGATTTCAGAAGTGAGATTTGTTTCTAAATTCAGCCCTTAGTCTTTTCCTAGACAGATTCAGGTATTCTTAGGTGTATAGATAACTAAAACAAAAATACGAGTATGTTTTTAAACATGCTATAATTACGGCAAAATGTTTCGGGCCCTAAAACATTTTAATATTCTACTTATACTATAAATGCGAAAATTTGTGTGGATGTATGGATGTTTGTTAAAACTGTACGGATTTATAGGAAATTTGTCACACAGATAGTGTTTAACCTGGATTTAAAAATAGGGTACTTGTTAACCGGCAAAGCCGCGGGTTCTTCAAACAGTTCTTTAAATAACACATTTAAAAAAATTAACATATTCTTACTCTTACAAAATATCACTTCCAACTATCAAACATATACTAGTAAAACCTATAAAAAAACTATTGCAGTCTAAAATAAAACCATCCAAATCTTATCCTGGTTACCCTTTTAAGAAGAACCCGTGAACATACTATAAAGCCCATGTTTTCGTCCTAATAAAACACCAAAAAAACTTTTATAAAAATAAACATAGATGGTACAATAACACTGAATGTCTTAATTATCGAGCGGTATGGGTGGTCCGTTACGTCATTCCTAATCAGTAGTTCCACACACCAAAAGACTTTGGTCGTGGAGAAATTTGGAACTACACAAAATGTATGAGACCTTTGACGTTCCGCGAAGAAAGTGGCGCCACCCGTCTGGCCAAGTTTGTAATGGTCGGCTGTGAGTCAGAGCTTTATTCCTTGACGCTTATTAATTTACTGTGTAGATCGCCTGATTGGTACTAAAGCTTAGCAATGATAGTAATAATTATAAAAGTTGATGATAGGAAGTTTAATTTGCAATTTATTGATGAGTTGAACTGCTTTTTGCAATCATCTTTTATTGGTAGGGGTAAAGCTAAGTTTATATTTAAACTAATTCGAAATAATGGTTAGAAGTAAAGGTGAGTCTGATAAGTAATTTCCAGCATAATTACAACCAAAAATATTTCTACTTTTGTCTATATGCACTGTAATCCTGACTAATCTTCTATAATTTAAAAATGAATCTCAAAATTTGTTGTTAAGCGCATAACTCAACAACGCCTGGACCAATTTTACCAATTTTTTTTTAAATATTCGTTGAATTCCAAGGATGGTATTTACGGCGCGAAAAAATCGATAAGGTAGGTTAGGTAGGATAGAAAAATTGCATTGCAACGCATGCCGGGCACAGCTAGTATTATAAAAGCGAAAGTGAGTTTGTTTGTTTGTTACGTCTTCACGCCTAAATGGCCAAACCGATTTTGATCAATTTTGGTACAGAGATAGTTGGGACACTGGAGACGGACACAGGCTAAAAGAAGTGAGAAAGGGGGAGAAAGAGGGAAGAAAAGGTTTTTTTTTCGATCATCACGCGGGTTAAATTTAGCGTTACCCCAAAGTAACTTTGCCACGCGGACGAAGTTGCGGACGGAAGCTAGTCATATTATAAAGAGGAAAGCCTTTTATGTTTGTTTGTGCAGAATAAGCTCTGAAAATACTGTACCGATTTTAACTATTTTTCGTCAATAGGCAGCAAAATTATCAGGAAATAGCATGGACTATTTATCAACACGATACGATAAATAAGAGCTGTGCAGCTTCTGAAACCAGTAGGGACAACTAGTACTTATAATAATGAAGATTAAAAATTAATAGTCTATTTGTGATTTCAGTTTTTTTTACTGTTGCATATGAACGTATATAGGTGTATAGGTATCGTACTTGTAACAACAAAATAAAACTCGAAACAAATAGGGAAATAATGTTTTAATAGTAACTTTATGCAGACAAAGTACTAAAACATTTAAATAAGGCTTAATTCACACCGAAATACTGGCAATAATAATGTCAAACTATTTCAAGCTTTATTTCTATTTCAGAAATGCATAGTATTGCTTGAAATAGTCGGACGTGCAGTGGCGTGCGGCGCCATCGCGATTCTCTCAAGCAATACTATGCATTTTCTTATGGAGACAAAGCTTAAAATAGTTTGACATTACTATTGCCGGCCGCTACGCTGCCTCTCTCCAGTCTGAGCTGATTCTAAGCTACTTGAATAAATACTAGTTGGTCTTAAAAGACTTGCACTTAAGTAAAATGTCCATATTTTGTTCTTTATGTAAGTATACTGTTTGTATTCAAGGAATTGCACAATGTAAAACCATATATAACCTACCTATTTGTCAAATTTGTTAATATTGTGCGATTGGTACTACCTACCTACTTTACTAGATGCATTTTTTCCAACTGTATAATATAAGTTTTATAAAATAAATATTGTTATTTTTATTATACTTGATGTTTTTTTTTTGTAAACATATAAACGATCTTTACTTACTGAATATACATCCTCTATACATCATAAAAATGTCTATAAAAATATATTGGCACGCATAGTAAAAATATTTTTAATTTAACTTAAAAATAAATTCGCTGTCCGGTATTTCTCATTTTTTTTATTTAAGTCATTATTGCCGCAATTATTATTCCAATAAAACAAATTATGAGATTAAAGTGTTTAATTGTATTTTTCTGTATTGTTTCAGGAAGAAGTAAGTACGGGACGCGCTCACGGGGACCACGTGAGATAATTCCATTTATTTTTCATATTTATTTATTTTACGTATCTACAAAACACATTGAATTTAGTTCTTTATCTTTTTAAAAACGTATTTATGAATCAAATCAGGGCTTAGATAAAACTACATTTGAGCAAAAAAAAAAAAACGGAATGGCACGAAATGGAAAAATTGTTAGGTATAATAATTGTTGTCATAGACTGCAAAGAGTAGGTTTCGTGAACTGAAACTTGATTTAAGAAATGACATAAGCTATCGAAAAACTTTTGTCGATATCGTTGACAGTTGTTGTAGCAAGACGAAATGCTTGGAGAGTAACCGTAACTGTAATTGTTTTTTACTTCACTTGGCATAAGGAAACTGTCAACAAATATTTTCAATTTTTATAAAGGATCAGTGCAAACATATATAATTTCAAATGTGTTTTAAATATTATTTTTTTATTAAACTTGTTTTAAAACTAGGAACTTTTATAGATGTTTCAATATTTTAGTAGAAGATTTTTCTAAACAATTTTGGTTGAAAGTAAATACCGAACATAATAAGTAGGTAAGTAAGTTGATGGCTCCAATAAAAAAAAAAAACTGGTTGTCAACTAAAACTTTTTGTGTCTTGAGTCTTTATACACAGTCAAGAGTGGACTTTATGACAGCTCCACAGAACTCTATTTGAGTCAGAAAATAATTGTAAAATATTTTGTAGTTTTTTTTAAATTGAATAGAATACAATACTTTACTGCACACCAAAATTTAAACAAAACTGTTTTACAGAAATTACTAATTATATGGTTACAATAACAACAAAAATAATAAACGCTTACAATAACAACAAAAATTGTACGCATTTAGTGGTAGCCAAAGCTGTCTTTCTTATTTCATGTTCTTTTCCTACATTACACAAAAAAAAAATAAACAGAAAGAAAATTAACTATTTTGGCTCGTTACAAGTGCGTTATGCATTTGTTTTAGACTGGGGCGATTTCTTTTTTATTCGATGACATAATAAATCTAATGGAACGTCTAAACCCAATATTTTACTTAGAGAACGTGGTTACTTACAGGTACTTTTGTACAATAAAATGAAGCTACAGCCCCAGTCACAAAGCATAATAATAACTGTAAAAGTACTGGAGTTGCCCATTTCAAAAAACGTAGATCACTGTGGAGAAGAATGGGCAAGAAACTCCATACCGAAATTCGATTACATTCTCGAACCTCTAATTGGATTGTCACAAAATCAATTCAGTAAGATTTCATATAAAAACCGGTCTATTTTCGTTGGCACAAAGAGCAAAGTTGTAAAAAAACGATTGACAGAAATAAACTCGTGATTCTGTTAAAAACGAATTTAATTGATTTGTTACGCGTAAATTGGGAATACGTGGTCGCATTCAGTTCTTTAGACGAAGTTGAAAAACTGTTATTGTTGATACTAGCTGGTTGATTTGATTATTAAACTGGGAAGTATCTATAGCGTTCTATTTTATATATGGGAAAAAAGATAATTGTTTATTATCCAAATATTACAAACGCGGAGAATGACCTCTTTAAGTGTGCAAATCTAGGTAGCGTTGTTGTTAAGAAAATATTGTGCATCGAAATATCAAAATTGTTATATTTAATTTAGTTATTTGTTTTCACCCGTGAATAAATACGTTGCTTAAAGGATACACGGATTTCCGAAATTGCAATTTAATGGAATTTAAATCCATGTTTTTTTTCCAATTCTCTTCACAGACATTGGCAGTATAGTCGACATTGTTCAATGATATTATATTAAACAGATATGTTATGAGCGCGCAATCTTGAAGACTCGAAAAGACCGCAATTGGCATCTATTGCATTTAGTCTGCGTTACGCATCGCTTCGAGTCTAGTACGTTTTTACGAATTTATAAAATATGCCTTCGTGTGTGTTTAGAAAGTGTACCAATTATAATGCCAAAATTAATAAAACACAAGGGATCTCATGTAGGAAATGTACAATGAATAACAAGTGTGTGTGCGTGCTGCGGAACACATTTTGCGGTTGTTTAGTGAGTGTATAACATATCTGTTTATTATAATATCATTGACATTGTTTGATAAAAAACTGGAATAGAACCACAAAATAGTTGGCTAGGGAAAGCTAAATATTACTTTTATAAGGCAAAGGTAAAACATGACCATGTAATCATTGTATAACCATTAATTTTTAATTTTTAACAGTTTGGACTGTTACGTATACCCATGTATGTGTAACATCAACATGTATATATTTATGTCACAGTCGAAACTGTTTATGAGTCAAAACTACTTTTGACAGCTTAAAACTTTATTAAAAATGTATATACTTAAAAATCTTATTAGGTTTGTTCTTTTTTTTATACAACATTGAAATGTACTAATATTGTGATCTTTATTTACAAAAAAAAATCTTTAGTTTTAAATAAAACATAATAAAAATTAAAATTAGATATGTTCAGTTTTTTTGGTACCGTCTGAAAAACTTTGGTTGGTAGTAATTTTAAGTACCTAATCATGAAAAATCATATTTTGATAGAGAAAACGCATTTTAACATAATAACAATTTTGAATGAGTCCTAAGTGGTTTTGACCAAATGACAGTTTAAACAGTAACTTATACAATGGGTTCCGTTTAATTCTTGTTTCCAATATTTGATTTCTGAATATTTATGAGCACACATCACAAGAAGCTCCAGTACCTGCTCAATAAAAAAACTTCGCATTAAGAAACCAGCCGTGACAACAAAGGCTAACCACAAACAAATCTTCAGAAATAAAATATAAAGACAACAAAAGGTATAGTAAAATTAAAAATTCATATTTTTTTTCAAAAAATAATACTATATTAGTATTATTTTTTTATATTTGAGTTGACGACGTTCAAGAAGAAAAGACGAAGAAAGCCAAACTCGTCGGATATAGTTGTGTTTTTTTTAAATATATTCTAAAAAAAACAACTAAGTATATCCGACGAGTTTGGCTTTCTTATCCTCTGCAACGCAATGTGCAGCATGTTTAAATGTGTGTTCTAATCTGTGTTATATAACAATGTTTGTGCCGCTTTAGTTTTTATGCAACATTATTGTTTTGTTACTAACAGCTTTTATAACATTTTTTTAAAATACAATATAGTTTTTTTTTTTTTTTTAAAAAGCGATTCCGTTCCAATTTTCGAATGATCTAAACTGAATGCCATAGTTGTTATTCCCTTTTATAATCTGTTTTTAGTTAAGTTGATTCAAATCAGTTCATTATTGAAATTGTCAATTGAATCTTATTTTTGAACTTAAAATCTTTGTTATCTTAAAATCACTACAACAATTTTTAGCATGCCCCTCCAAATTCCAGCGAAGAAGAACCCATCAAATCATCACTATTGTCTCATCACCATCGTCATCAGCAGCCCGACAGGCGGTCGGTGAAATATTTTGACCAATTTTATCACTTTTGTCTTCGACGCTCGTTTGAGGTCCGGACTGAATTGGTTAAGATATTGCATCGTCCGCTTGTCTCGGGGTCTTCAACGAGGGATGTTTGTGCTACGTGTGTTTTTGTGTACTTTCCCACTGCTTGGCGAAGGCCAGTGTTTTTGTTTGTGGTAATTTTGTTTAGAATGTTGGTTAACCTGTATGTGTTGCATGACCACTGTTAAAAATGAAGGAAGTAAATACAAAAGTATAGTTGTAAGACCTTTGCAGCAATACATTCACGAAACCGTCAAGGCTCCATGCTCCATGCATTCTGTTGGACATACAACTAGCTAAGTACTTAACTCTTGCCGGAGTTACGATTGTTCGAAAAAGATACCGCGGCCCCGGAACGTAAAGGGATACAGAAGAAACATAGGCAGGTTTTAGCCAGTACAAGTCTGACACTCCTCCCCGCTCCACCCAGAGCGGGGGAAGTTATTTGATGATTTCCCATCGACAAAAAAAAGTATTTAACTCTCACCCAAAATAAAATCTGTAAGTAAATGTCTTTTTTTTTAAATTAAGCATCACGTTTTACGGTAGCACTCAAAACATTGTGCTGATCACATATATAGATAGACATAGATAACGCAAGTATCACGGTCTGTATGAAAACCAAACGTGCCAATTTTTGACTACCTACTATGATGTCACAAGCACAAGATTTTGTGACGTGACGTCAATTTAGTGATCGACGAAAGTTTATAGTAAAGACAAAAATTAACAAAAAGAAAATGTCAATTTGTCTTTGTAGAGACAGAAAGTGATCATGCGACGCGTGCTGGCATAACGTTAGTTTTTGTGTTTGTTTGGTCCTGCAACTATACCTACTGTTTTCGCTGTACCATGGTACGGGTGCACTAGATGCAAAGACATGTTTAGTGCCGGGATTGCGGGTTGTTCGAAAAAGAAACCGCGGCCCGAAACATAAAAGGCAGTAGAAAAAACGATCCAGCCTGTCCCTTGCTGTCCTCCCTCAGCGACGCCCTAAGCCGAGGCTCGTACCCCACAGGTGCCCTTAGCGTGTAGTCGCTTAGTTTGTAAGTTTTTAACCTGGTTGGAGGTCTAAAACTTTAAGGCATCCATCGGATTCACCCGGTTATGCAGACGACAACCTCCTTGGTTGAACTGCGAGATGCCATTCATAAAAAAAAAACTTGTGTGGGTCATAATCTGTACAATTCTGACACTCCCCTCCCCCGCTCTGGTCGGAGCGGGGGAAGGGGTGGGAGTTATTTGAAGGAAGACAAGTTTAGTGATGGGATGTATTGCTATGATGGGTACTCCTTTACAGCTATGATATTCAAGGTTAAGCCTTTATTCAGTAATGATTTTAACTCGCGGTAACGTTCCAGATTGAATAGGATCGGATCATTTATCTAATGGCACCCATACCATGCTACAGATAAAACAGTATAAATGTTTTTTGTTTGTATGTTGTCTTTGTGCCTTATCATTGCTCAACATTATTCTTGTTTGTTGTAACACACTGTGATTTTTGATTACTGTTATATTGTTTGTTTTGTTTGCTATTTGTGTTTGCTTGTGTATGTTTTTGTTGTTAAAATGCTTATTTTGTTACAAAATATGGTCATGTTTCAACTTCGGGCTTGAAATTAACAGTTCACTCCAAATTTAGACTGCAATAAATATTTTGGCTACAGATAAACTTATGCCACACCATTATAAAATAATGCCATATAAATAACTATTTAGGGTTTTTTTTTGTAAAAACAGTACGTATGTGTCACTCAAGACGTCAAAATTTATACATCATAAGTATTCAAAATCAATTAAAAACATTTTTATTAAAACTTGAACACACGGTTCATCCGTGATCACGGTGTTTGCAACATCTCCGAAATATCGGAAACTCGATACAAATAACAAACATGGTAAATATCCCGTTTCAAGTTTTAATAATAATTTCAGTAACCATGTCAGTATAAAAACATTTATTTCAAGTGGACCAGTTACAGGCACTTTTAACTATCAAAACAATGACAATAAAATGACGCTACAGTCTCAGTTACAAAGCATAATAACTGCGAAAGTACCGTCCTTGCCCATTGCAAAGCGTAGATCTCTATGGAAAAGAATGGGCAAGAAACTCCATGCATAATGTTAGAAATCAGAATATTGTTACAAAACCTTCTTTCATGTTGAGATGGTAAATTATGTGAGATTGATTTAGCAAGACGTGTACGTTAAAAGTACCCATAGTAAAAACATTAGACTATCCAAAAAAATATAATTATTTCAAATGCAACTGAGACATAACCAGTCAACGGAAAAACCTGTATTATTATAGGGAATTTTAAATCAATACAACCAGCTTAGTAAAAATCATTGATAGATATGACACTCGTTTCCGAAAACTTACCTATTTTATTTTACTTTACGTCACTCTTCTTTTTAACGAATTTCGAACAACTTCGTGTAGACCTCCTTCAAATTCCGCTATTTATCTCGGTCTTGCGTCATGTTGGATGCACATCAAATCAAGATATTTTTATTTCACATAGGCCTACATGGGCACTTATAAAACGTCGAGAAAAGATGCACGCTGCGGGTAGGTCGTCCTATGGAGAAGAACCAGCAAGAAACTCCATGGTTACGCTTTTAAAATCATTCAATAAATCTTTTAAAATCACTTAAGTACTTAAGTATGAGAGGACAGCGTAGGCCCGACAATAAGTCATTGTTTACTTTACAAAACGTAAAATAAAATAATACGTTCACAAAAGTTAACAAGCGTCCATAAATCTACAACGCCATCCATTTTGACCCTGCAATTTTCTTAATGCCATCTTTCTACCTATTCTGTGTATTTTTTTTAGGGACTTAGACATTCGTCCTCCATTGTAATTTGTTTGCAAGCAGGTCCCCGGACGCGAAGGCCTAAGAAACCCCCTGGAGACAACGCCGTGCCAGACGAAAAGAGACCCCGCACTGCTTTCTCTGGACCTCAACTTGCAAGGTTAAAGGTATGGGGCATTTTGTTTCTTCATCAGACAATCTTTGTGCTGAAATCATACTTTTTCTAGATAACTGGCTGGAAATCTTATAAGATCCAGAATGCATCTCGTGTTTTTTTTTTAATATATTTCTACTAGAGATTTATTTGCACATATAACTTTAAATTAAATCCAACGTGATTCAAATTTTTTTATTTATGTTTTTTTTAATCCCATCAAAGAGGAGCCTGCCTCAAATCGTGCTTATAAAGAAAATATCATTTGCTTTTATCAAATAAGAAAGTTTTGTATAGCCATAGGCATTGCTTAGCAACAAAATCTGCTACAGGTTACCACAAATCCGGGGTTGCGGGTTGTTCGAAAGAGATACCGCGGCCCCGGGACATAAAGAAAGAAAAGAAGGAACAGGATTGAGTTTTAGGTAATAAAAGTCTGAAACTCCCGTCGCTCCGCCCAGAGCTGGGGAAGTTATTTGATGATTTCTCAACCGCATACAAAAGGATTACCACAGATTACCAACCATGGAATTTCCAAGTGGTAATCTCTTAAATACATCAACGCATCCTTCTCTCAAATTCCTCCCAGAGTAAGATAGACAGAATAGGTACACTTCATCCATGATACACAAACAAATCAAAATTCTAACAGCCCTTTTCCTCCACAGCACGAGTTCGCCGAAAACCGCTACCTAACAGAACGAAGACGCCAGAGCCTGGCAGCAGAGCTGGGACTAGCTGAAGCACAGATCAAGATCTGGTTCCAGAACAAACGGGCCAAGATCAAGAAGGCTTCGGGTCAGAGGAATCCGCTGGCGTTGCAGCTGATGGCACAGGGGCTGTACAACCACAGCACCGTGCCTCTTACGAAGGAGGAAGAGGAGTTAGAAATGAAGGCCAGAGAGAGAGAACAGCAGTTGAATAGAGTTTAGATTTGGAAAGGGAGTTGAGTTTTGATGGTGGACTTTTGAATGGTAAAATTCACAAGGATTTTTGTGTTTCGTTCTTTTTTTTATTGTATTAAAACTGGGCGTGCTTTGGAACTGAGACTAGAGATCTTCTAGTTACAAAACTTCTATAAAAAAATGCTGTCCATAATTCTCCCGTCGTAAGTTATTTATGTATGTGTTCCGTGATTCTCAAAGTACGAGCAATTTCTTAATTGGTAATAAATTACGAAGGTATTTAATAACTTCTTGACGTTCAGTGTTATTTCCTAATTCTTCATTGATCTAAGTTATTAATAATTATATCAGCTATCATTGTGCCGATAGTCGTATCTGCCAATGGTTTAATTGCCAAGAGCCTCGACCAACATCTAAGGAGGCTCTTGATAGGCAACTGGCTTGATACAAAAAGCGGTACTCTTGGACACGGCTCGTATTGTCAGGAGGTTCCTTTCTCTGGAGCCTTAATTGCCGTTAGCTTGGACTCTGTTCCTGATACCAATGGACTAATATATATATATATAAATAGGTACAAAAACTAAATACATTAAATAGATCACAACTGATACTGTGTCACTGTGGACTAGTTAATGTAGAGAATTCAACAGAAGTAATGTCCTAGAACCATCCAAGACTCATCAAAACTCAACTGCTGAAGTTAAAAGAGATCAGGAACATCCTACGTCCCTCTCGCACCCGTCAAAGTATACAGACAACAGTAATACAACTGAAATGACACTTTAATTTGTAAATGTTTTTTTGTAATGTTTTTTCACTTTGTGATATCGTCGCAATAATGTCCGGTTTTAAAATCAATTTATTGATTGTTATTAGTAACTAGTTTCTTGAATGTCAATCAAATACTTTCTCATAATTTAATTTTGCTGAACGTTTGTGTAAGAAAAATATTGTCAATTTTTTCTTGATACTTGATATAAAAAATATCTAGAGAAAAGAAATCTTAATAACTTTAATGTCTGTAGTCGTTGACTTCCTACCGACTTCCGATACTAAAGTTATTTATAGTTTTTTGAAAGTCAGTTTTTTATTTCTTTTCTTATTTACAAACTGGTGTAATTTTACTACTTTAGCAGTGCAAAAATACGGAGATTTTTATTCAACAGTGAAAACAAAATAGTACAGTCTTTAAAAAGTGTTTATTAACGTCACAATATCAAGTATTTTTTTTGTATTTTACAATGTTAATATATCTCAAAATTAAATTATCCTTATCCACTACTTCTTGAAAATTACAAGTTATTTGCAGTATATTATACCAAACAGCATATTGTATTTAAATATAACTATTACGACGATATACACACATAATTTTGTGTTGTTTTCTGGTCATACATTTGAAGATTACCATAGCATTTGATCTGACTAATTATTAATTTGCATTTCTTGTTGTGTGCGCAGTGGCCTATGCTGGTTTTACTTTAGTTTTGAATTTTAAAAAATGTGCATACTTTTTATGCCATGGTTACTTACTTCCTTCTGGTTTCTGAAAACATGGATGAGACCCTGTTTGGTGCAAAAGAAGGAACATGGATGAGTTTCAGTACAGTCCAAAACTCCCTTCCGCTCCGCCCTAAACGGAGTCATTTGATGATATCCTATACGAAGAAAAAGACCTTGGTTGGTAAATTCTCAGCAAAATCAACACTTATATATTACTAGCTTTTGCCCGGGGCTTCGCTCGCGTTAAATTCGGGGTAACACAGTTGTTCCCCTTTCCTGATTTGCAAGTACCTTCTACCTGTAGTTTGGCCCTTGCGCCTTTTTTATTGTAATAGGAAAGCTAAGTTTTCCCTATTATTCCTTCTTTCTCCCTCATTTCTTATTTAAAAAAAAAATACCTGTGTCTGTCTCTGGGGTCCCAACTATCTCTGTACCAAAATTCAGCAAAATCGGTTTAGCCATTTAGGCGTAAAGACGTAACAAATAAACAAACTCACTTTCGCTTTAATAATATTACTAAGGATAACTTCAGGAATTGGAGCTAGTAAAATCTCATTTTTTTTGTTTTATCAAAAATATGACTCAAGCAAGATCCAGCAAATGCCAATGTGGTCATGACCCTTTCAAATAATCCATGCGTTTGAGAAATTAATAAAAATAAACTGAAAAAAATGTTTTTGTAAAAAAGTATAGTCGAATCTCCCACTCGAATTGTATAAAATAAAAGTGTAAATAATTAAAAAAGAAACTTAATTTTAAGATTTAATTAACAAATTATTATTAAGTTATTTATTGTGCAATGTAGCAGTATTAGTCATTTGTTATATTATGACAACATTTTGAAAAACAGGGCACAAAACATAAACATAAAATAGTTTCACATTTTCTTTTATTTCAGTTTACTTATGTATATTTTTTTTGGTTTAATTTGTATTTTCAAAGTGTTGTCAATTTATAAATGTGAAAAGTAGCGATTTATAGACAAATCTTATTAAAAGAAGTTAAATGATCTTTTTTTGTTTTATTTTTTATCAAGATTAAAACTTTTAATGTCATCCTCCTTTGTCAAAAATCTTTGTTAAAACGAAGGGAGCTAAAGTAGGCGTGTCTACTAACGGGATCAAAGTTATCCTACTTCCGAATCAAGCTTATAATCTACCTGTGTTCCAATTTCATCTTTCACCCATCATAGTTTAAAAAGGACATAGACAGACTGAGTTACTTTTGAATCAATGTAAAGATTAAATACTTCGATCATAATTGATAACTACCTAATCAATCATAGGTCACCATAACTGACCAATTGATATTTTCATACAAGTCTACAAGCTTGGCTTTAGCTTTATAACTTCTACTGTTCATGATGTTAGGGTATCTGAACCCTGCCGGGGTTGCGAATTGATAGAAAGAAATCTACATCGTTCTCACATGTATTTATAATCACAACATGAATGATGTATCCATGGTTTTGTAAAATAAATATGATTTAAAAGAGTTCAGTGTCCATGGAGTTCCTTGCCCATTCTTCTCCATAGAGATCTACGCTTTAGAATGGGCAACTACAGTACTTTCACAAGTTATTATGTCTTGTGACTGGGACTGTAGCAGCATCATTTTTTTCATCATTTTCATTCAACATTCAAAAATGCCTGTAATGGTCTAATTGAAATAAATGATTTTGATACCGCGGCCCCGGAATATAAAGGGCAAATAGAAGGAACATGGGTGGATTTTAGTCAGTACTATAATGACACTCCCCCCCCCCCTCGCTCCGAAGAGCGCGGAAAGTTATTTGATGATTTCCCATTAGCAAAAAAAGGGTATCTGAACAGTCTCCTCACTTTGCCTTTATTCTTTAGCCCTAGACACTTCACTGACTGTAAATAGGTAAGTATTCTTCCCTCACCAAGACATCAGAATAACTCATGCCGAAGTAAGTACCTACCTAATTAGATAAGAAGTGTCATTACTGAGCCTCGATTAATACCGAAATATGAAAAAATAAAACAGGCAGCGCCGATCTCAAACAAATAGGGACAGTGACGTTTTATTAGGTTCCGTAACCAAAGGGTACAATGATGTATATCTGTTGCCGCTATAACACTATCACTTTTAAATCATAATATTTTTACAAGATTATGGTAACATCACACTACAATCGTACTAGACTGCGAAAAGTGGAAAGAGAGAAGGGAGGCTTTTGCAATGCAGTGGGACAAAATAGGTTCATTATAAAGAATCAAACTCAAAGCATTTATTTCAATTAGACCATTACTGTCACTATTGAATGTCATAAAAACAAAAAAATAGATGCTGCTACAGTCCCAGTCACAAGACATAATAACTTGTGAAAGTACTGTAGTTGCCCACTCCAAAGTGTAGATCTCTATGGAGAAGAATGGGCAAGAAACTCCATGAACACTCTTTTAAACCATAATAATTTTAAAGATTCATGTTAAGTTTATACAAATATCCGAGAACGATTTAGTTAGACGTGCACATTAAGACCGTCCAGAGTAAAAGCAAAAACAAGAATTTTTAGTTTTTTTAGTATAATTTTTAGTTTAATTTAATAGATGAATTAATTAATTAAAACAAACTGTGGCGGCTAAGAGATGACCAGTCACGACTGACAGCACCCGTTCACGAACATGACGCATATATCAGCCCCATTCAACTCAACCATTTTGAAAAGAACTAAATGACCCGACACATCTGCCACCATCAGCGAGACGTTCAAGCGAGCATGACAATCTCTCAACCACCAGGGCAACCATCGCGCACGACATTCGCAATTTAAAAGATAAAACATTTTTCGTTCATTTATTGTTTTACAAACATATAGGTATTTACATTTTTAAATATTTCTGAAAAACATAAAAAAAAACAATTAAAAATATAAAAGATAAAACATTATTTATATTTGTCCAAATAAACTTCATTCAATTCATTCGCCTATAAGCACATATCTTTCTCCAAACCGTCAATCGTTCGCTTCGCATTTAAAAATGCAATAAAAAAACACACGAAATTAAAGTTTAGCGCCCGGGAATCGAACCCGCATTCCCGATTCGCGATGCCGCCGCAAGTATTTCAATAAAACCACCCCTCTCACCCCCTGGCTGTCAGTTCATTCGCAAGACACCAAATTAAAAAGGGGTGAGAGTTTAAGAAAATTTGTTAGGGGTTGTTTCAATGTTTATTTTTTACCGAGAAGTATTTGTTTTAATGGTGATTTGGGGCGGAGAATAAGGGTATTTTTCCATCAAAGATGACTATGCTACATAGCTATGAATACGTTTGATACTTATCAATCTGTTGGTCTAGTGGTTAGTGGCCCTGACTGCTGAGCCGGAGGTCGTGGGTTCGATTCCCACCCAGAACAAACTTTGTGTGATGAGCATGATTGTTTGTTCTGTGTCTGGGTGTGATTTATCTATATTATGTATGTATTTATAAATTATATAAGTATGTATATCAGTTGTCTGGTTACCATAACACAAGCTCTGCTTAGCTTGGGATCAGATAGCCGTGTGTGAGTTGTCCCAAGATATTTATTTATTTATTTTTATTTATTTATATTCATTGGTTCATATAGCTTAGCAATGTTGGAAACGGGTTCGATTAAACTGTTATTTCTATAAATAGATTTGTGCTACGGATGGTCGCGATTTGTGTAACTATGTCCTTCCCATAGATATCAGAATTACTTATAGGATCACTTTATTGTTTATCTATCTGTCTGTCTGCCTCTCTCTCTCTCTACGTTTCTTGCCCATTCTTCTCCAGTACTTTCACAAGTTATTATGCCTTGTGACCCGGACTGTAGCTTCATTTTGTTTCTTGACATTTATAAGTGCCTGTCTAATTGAAATAAATGATTTGATTTGATATATCGGGAACGCGTGGAGTTGTCGAGTTGAAATTAATAACTAATACTCAAGTCAGTGGTTCCTTGGAGCTGTGAATTCAAGTCCCCTCCCTCTAAGTCCATGCAGACAAAGGATATGGTCCTTTTTGTCGCATATTTGTACAAACCCCTTGGTGCGCGAGATTAGTTTTAGACTTTTACTGACTAAAACCCACCCATGTTCCTTCTTAAGCCCTTTATGTTCCGGGGCCGCGGTATCTCTTTCGAACAACCGGCAACCCCGGCAGGCGGTGGCCCTGGCAGGCCACTCTGAGCTCTCAATGCTTATCACCAAACTTACACCGTCACACGTTCCAAGAGAGGGATGACCAACTTTTTACATCAATGCACTCACAAATCCTTGCCAAAATCCATTCAAAATAACAGCAATAATGTTGTTGATTTTTGTTCTGTTAAAAAAAAAAACAGTTAAGTTGTGATCATTCTAGTGACATGGTGTACCTCTTGTTAAGGGGCCGTTTACATGGCTCCTAAATAATATGGATGATAGAATAGTAAAATATTATAAATGCGAATGTTTGTGAAAATGAATGGGATGTGTGGATGTTTTTTACTCTTTCACGTCAAAACGGCTGAACGGATTATAATGAATTTTGGTATAGAGTTTGTTTTACAACTAGAAATGTGCTATACACTAACCACTGTGAGAAAGCTAACTGATGCTAAGATATGTATCGAGGCGAATAAGATGTGATATGAAGATGCGCCACCACGAGCTAGCTGTGAGAGCAGACGCGCAGCTCGAGCAGTTGGCAACGTTGGCGAAGTGGCTAAGCGTTTGATTGCTGCGCTATGTGTCGCGGGTTCGATCTCCGCACGGAACAAATATTTGTATGGCCTATAGATAGTTGTTCCGGGTCAAGCTGTTTGTGTATATGTAATTTTCAATGTTTGGAAACGCACCCACGATACAGGAGAAACATAGTGTTAAGCAATTTTTTTTTAAATGGCTTTGAGATACTTTTCTACAAAAATCTTAAAAAAAAACATTCTCCAAATTCTTCAGCCATACAAACCCAACTCAAACTCCACATTCTAGTAAGTATCTCGACATTCTTACCAGAACCGATCGAGGGGGTTGACAACACCCCTATTGAATTTGATTACAAGTCGCGACTTTATTTTAAACAGCCCGCTGTATAAGGGTGGATTGTTTTATTGTGACCTTTTTTTCACGGTTGACACTTAGATCGACATGAGTGCTTTTTAGCCGACTACGGCAGCGAAAACGGAGGGTAATGTGTTCGTGCCCTTTCAACTACTCATCTATCCGGGTTTTTGGGTATATTTGAAAGAGATACGTGGCCCCGGAACATAAAGGGCAATAGAAGGAACATGGGTGGGTTTTAGTCAGTACAAGTCTGACACTCGCTTCACCCAGAGCGAGGGAAGTTATTTGATGATTTCCCATCAGCAAAAAAAATGCAAGCTATCCATACTTCCTATTATATTTACTTAATATATATATATTATATATATATATATATTATATATAATATTATAAAAGCGAAAGTGAGTTTGTTTGTTTGTTTATTTGTTTGTTTGTTACCTCTTCACGCCTTAATGGCTAAACCGATTTTGATGAATTTTGGTACAGGGATAGTTGGGACCCAGGAGACGGACATAGGCTATATTTCTTATATAAAAAAGAGGGATAGGAGGGAGATAGAGGGAAGAAAAGGGAAAACATAGCTTTACTATTACAAATCCATAAGGCGCAAGGGCAAAAACTGTAGGTAGCAGGTGTCTGCAAATCAGGAAAGGGGCACTGTTACCCCGAATTTAATGCGAGCGAAGCCGCGGGCAAAAGCTAGTTATTTATAAATTTTTAATATTATAAAATGCTGTCAGCCTTCTGGGCACTTTTCCTGTTGACAGCGGTGCGGACGAATTTTTGACGCCCTGTAATTTACCATTTTTTACTTGTGCATATTTTTATCAATAGTTTGTGTCTATTTATACAGTAATTATTTTATTAAAGCTAAAAAATAAAAATAAAGCTAGTGAGGATGTATGTAAGTGTGTTTGTTCCTCTTTCACGCAACAACTACTGAATGGATTTTGATGAAACTTCACAATAATATCGCTTACATATCGGAATAACACATAGGCTACTATTCATAAAAATATATTGTATATTCTTTCACCAGGCGAGTCAAACCGCGGAGCGCAGCTAGTATATTATAAATGTAACAGTAACTTTCATTTGTATGGCACTTCATCGGCCTGCCTTTTCCCAACTATGTTGGGGTCAGCTTCCAGTCTTACCGGATGTAGCTGAATACCAGTATTTTACTTGGAGCTAAACTGCCTATCTGACCTCCATAACCACTTGGCACATATTTGAAGAAACTGGTATTGACTTCAAAACATTTGCAATTCTGAGAACATGACAAACATACAGGTCGAAATGGTAACCGCCTTACTTATTTTGCGCATGGGAAATTCCCCCGCTCTAAGCGGAGGGGGGTATCAGACTTGTATTGCCTAAAACTCACCCATGTTCCTTCTTTTGACCTATATGTTCCAGAGCCGCGGTATCTCTTTCGAACAACCCACAACCCCGGCAGGCACCTTCTTATAGTCTGTTTTTATGAAAAAAAAAAAAACAGTGTTTCTTCAATCAAATTAAAATTCTTTGAAAACGATTGTCACTTGTTATTCTCTTGTCGTAGTGATAGCAATCACAAGGTCGAATAAATACAAACAAAGTAACATCGCGCTCGTTAACTCATAGGGGTTGGGTAGAGGTGTATGATGTTTCTATCTAATAACAACTAGCAATTAATTAGTAGCACAAGGCAATAAAGTCTCTATTTATACGAAGGTATAGAATCTTTTCTATGAAAATAAAATAAAATGATAGTAGACCAACATTTTCTCCAGTTAAATTTTGAGTCCCAACCAAGTAATAGAGGGCTAATCTTTTTTTTTTAAACGTTGCCCCACACTAGCAATTTCTCCTGTATCGTGGGTGCGTTCACAAACATTTAAACTCACATACACAAACATCAGACCCGAAACAACTATCTGTAGGTCATACAAATATTTGTTACGTGCGGGGATCAATCTCGCGACACTCACCGCAGCAGTCGATTGCTCAGTCAATGCGCCAACCGGCAACTGACTGACTGAGGCAAATGAGGGAGAAAGAGGGAAGAAAAGGGAAAACTTAGCTTTGCTATTACAATCAATAAGGCGCAAGGGCAAAAACTACAGGTAGCAGGTACCTGCAAATCAGGAAAGGGGAACTGTGTTACCCCGAATTTAACACGAGCGAAGCCGCGGGCAAAAGCTAGTAATCTATATTTTTTTTTATAAAACGTTGCCCCGCGCTGTAGGAATTTCTCCTGTATCGTGGGTGCGTTTACAAACATTTAAACTCACATACACAAACAGCCAGACCCGAAACAACTACCTGTAGGTCATACAAGTATTTGTTACGTGCGTGGATCGAACTCGCGACACGCAACGCATCAGTCGATCGCTCTGTCACTGCGTTAACCGTTCCGTTTAACTATTGCCACCAACAGCGCACAAATCCACAATCCATGGCAGCTACAAAAAAAAAACTTACGAAAAACCCAATGAAATTTTGCCCTACTTTGGAACCGAACCAAGAACTTCATGCTCAGCAGTCGTCTATGCGACAACTAGACCAACGAAGCCGTCAAATAAAAAAAACACTTTTTAAAGACATCTAAAATACTAGACGAGCATAACACACAATAAAACAAGCCTTCTGTTCTGCCTAACCTCTGAACCAAAACCTTGAACATATTAATTACCAATTAATCAACGTTTAAACTTAAAAGGAACTATCTATCAAGACTTGAATATCAAACTAAAAAAAGTTTAAAAAAAAACCTATACAGGTGTCAAAAATTAATCGGACGGAGGTGAATGACCTTTTGACGGCAGAATAAAAATTACAGACCACCCACGACGTACGCACTGCACTAAACTACTTTGCGACAGCGGCTATCCCCGTCCCTTTCTCCCTTAGAACATTCCTTGCATTTCTCCGTACAATAGAAAGAGATAGCTATATTCTGATGGTTACCTTCAACATACGAATATCGTTCGAAAAGCATCTAACGTAAGTTGAGCTGTCATTTAGAACGTTCATTCAATGAAATGAGGCCTATTGCTATGGTTTATTGTCTATTTTATCTTGAGCCGTTCTGTTGAGAATCTAGTAGGTTTCGAAAGTTCTAGTTATAATGGCAGTAACCAGTATAAATTGGACTGTGTCTTAGAACTTGGAAAAAGAAAACAGAGGTCTTTGTTTATGGTTATTAGGTAAAGACAGATTGTCTTTGGTATTACATTGACGTTTAGTTTCGATCTAAGTATCGGCCATCACATAATCCTTGTCTATGGGTTTCTTAAGAGGCAAATAAATGGGATTTTATGTAGTGGATAGATAAAACTTAACTGGTAGTTAAGAAATCACGAATTCGTTAAACAAGCTTGGTGATTTTATGAGTAATTTTATCAATCTTATGAAATACATACATACATACAAATGTCATTTTGCCCGTAATTTCTATTGTACCGTTATTATAATCTACTTGTCTTTCCAAAACTTTGTTGGGGTCGGCATCCAGTCTAACCGGATGCAGATAAACACCAGTATTTTACATGAAGCGTCTGCCTATCTGACCTCTACAAGGTTGGAATTATGGAATATAAGGAACTAAAAATTTTTTCAAATTATTTTAGTACTATCTGGCGCCCGCGGCTTCGCTCACATGATGATCGAAAAAAAGTCTCCTATTGTTATTCCAGACTATAATCTACTTCTGTGCCAAATTTCATCAAGATCCGTGCAGCCGTTTTGACGTGAAAGAGTCACAAACACCCATAGGTACATCCTCCCAAAAATTCAAAGTGAACTTGAAAACAAGTTTTGACGGACTCCATAGTCGGAAGCGGTACTTCTGAATATCAGTTCCACAGTTCGATTCCTGTAGGTATAACGCAAAATGTTTGTGTTTCTTTTTTCTTATCATAGTAATAACACACATCTTTTCTACCAATGGGGGAAGCAGAAACCACAGAAAGCCACCTGCCATGATCCTTACATACTCCTTAACCTTATTAAATTTGTTCTGCAGCTGGGAGTCATCAAATAACTTTCCTCGCTCTGGGCGGAGCAGGAGGGAGTGTCAGATTTAGACCCTTTTTATGAATGGCATCTCGCAGTTCAACCTAGGAGGTTTTCGTCTGCTTAACCGGGCGATTCCTGTGGATGCCTTGAAATTAAGGCTTCCAACCAGGACAAAAACTTACAAACTAAGCGACTACACGCTAAGGGCACCCCTTGTGGGGTACGAGCCTTGGTTTAGGGCGTCGCTGAGGGAGGACAGCAAAGGGACAGGCTGGATATGAGTGATATTATTTAGGGACTGGTTTGGACTTACTGGCTCAGCATCACGGACTGGTTCTAGCAAAGGACGGGTGGGGCAGGTTCTCGTTAGCGGGGACAGAATGACGGCGCTTTGCGTCTAAATTTTCGAAGGGTGCTCGTTTCGCTACTGCTCTTGTGAAGCAGGGTTATAGCATCGTCAGGAGTGACGAGGGTATGTCGAGGACGACGAATTTTACTAATTCGCGAGGGGATGACTAAATCAACCCATGTTCCTTGTTTCGGGGCCGCGGTCGAACAACCCGCAACCCCGGCAGGTTCTCCTTTACCCTTTTCCACATTCATACATCTGGTCTGTTTGGGCCGTTGCGTGTAACCCACCTGACGTTTCTGAAGAACCTCACCAATTTTTAACCGTCTTCAAAAAGGAGGAGGTTCTCAATTCGTCAGAATTTACGTTTACCGAATACTCAAAGACGCCTGGACCGGATTGCAAAATTCTTTTTTTGTTTAATAGGGTATACTTCTTAGGTCCCATATTAATTTTATTTATATTGCTTTGGTAGTTTATGAGTTATCGTCTATAATACATACTTTTTTCTCTATGTCTATATGGATGATCTGCTAATCTTTAAGTAACAATGGAAAATTAATACTCGGAAAAAAATAAGTGATAAGTATATCACTTTACCATAACTAAAAATGCTAAAATTAAAAGAAAAAACTTATTTGTAAAAAATAAAACCGACTTCCAAAAAAAACTAAAAAGTGCAAAACAACTTTACTTCCGAAAGTCGGTGAGTTCTGTTGGTTTCGTTGACTTTTTGCCACCGACTTTTGTTAATTAATTAACATGAATTCCGGCTTTGTACAGTTTTACTTGTGCATAAAGTTTTAATAAGAATTGGAAAAAAATGTTTGTAGGTACATAAGTATACCATTGGGTACCTCTGCTTAACTGTTCTGACATTAAAGCCGTGATGTTATGATTTGCAACGCAATCACATTATTTACAAAAGTCTTTTCTGGCCAGACTTTTTAATACGAGTGTGAAAAGAAAGACTTTATTTACTCTGACTATTAAAAGAAAAATATTGAGACGGTTATGTCTTCTGTCATAAAAAGCGCTTTGTGTGGTCTCTACTCTAATTTATTTAATACTAGCTTTTGCCCGCGGCTTCGCTCGCGTTAAATTCGGTATAACACAGTACCTGCTACCTGCAGTTTTTGCTCTTGCGCCTTATTGATTTGTAATAGCAACGCTAAGTTTTCCCTTTTCTTCCCTCGTTCTCCCTCATATCCCACTTTTTTTTAATAAAAATGATAATATGATAGCCTATGTCCGTCTCCTGGTTCCCAACTATCTCTGTACCAAAATTCATCAAAATCGGTTTAGCCATTAAAGCGTGAAGAGGTAACAAACAAATAAACAAACAAACAAACTCATTTTCGCTTTTATAATATTAGTAAGGATTTTTTACTTATCAGTTTAATGTGCAATTTGTACGAGTAAAATAAATTCTTCTGTCTGCATGACTATGTGGTCTTAGGTTCAATTCCCAGGCCAAGCAAAGTGTTGCCAGGCCTTTTCATTAAGAACTAGCTTTTGCCCGCGGCTTCGCTCGCGTTCATTTCGGGGTAACACAGTTCTCCTTTCCTGATTTACAGGTACCTGCTACCTGTAGTTTTTGCCCTTGCGCCTTATTTATTGTAATAGTAAAGCTAAGTTTTCCCTTTTATTCCCTCTTTCTCCCTCACATCCGATTAGCCTATGTCCGTCTCCTGGTTCCCAACTATCTCTGTACCAAAATTCATCAAAATCTGTTTAGCCATTAAGGCGTGAGGACGCAACAAACAAACAAACTCACTTTCGCTTTTATTTAGTAAGGATATCTTAGTATAGTTCTGTTCAAACTTTATAGCGACTCGGAAGTTACCTCCGAGTGACGCGTTTTTTTGGGGTTCCGCACCTAAAAAGGAGGAGCTCGTGGCTAAATAATAGCAGCCGTTCGGGCCCATCTTTGGGTTAAGCCGCGCTTGCCTAGGCTGGTCTGTGGATGGGTGACCACCCGTTCTATACCGAGTTTCCTCCGTGCCTCGGAAAACACGTAAAGCTGTTGGTCCCGGCTCTCATTTGTAGATCCTTGACAGTCGTTACAGGTAGTCATTTTCCCAAAAATCTGACAACCAGTCTTACCTAAGGGTATCGTATTACCCAGTTTCAACTGGGTTGTGGAGGTCAAATAGGCAGTCGCTCCATGTAAAATACTGGTATTCAGCTGCATCTGGTAAAACTGGAAGCCGACCCCAACATAGTTGGGAAAAGGCTAAGCAGATGATGATGACCTAAAAAGGAATAAGCGGAACCCACATTGGATCACTTTGCTGTCCGTCTGTCTGTCAAGAACTCAAGACCCTTTATCTCAGGTATCGTGTTGATATGTATACTCAACTCTGTGGTCCCTTTGCGCTGAGCAAAAATCCACTCTCTGAGTCTACGACATTAAAAGATATAGCCGTTTATGTCGCATCTTTGTACGGAACCCTCGATGCGTAGGTCTGACTCGCACTTGACCTTTTTTTCACATTGCTTGAGTACACAATGCTAAAATATATATTATGTAAATATATGTGACTTGTCTGCAAGCTTCTACCAAATGAAAAAAAAAAACGTAAATAAGACCAGTAATCAGCCGCCGCGGGAGACGCCCTGAAAGTCTGACGACTCCCGGCCACCGTAGATGCGGGCCTGTAAACGGTGAGCAATGGGTAGCTCACCGTCCGTCCGTCTATTGTCGACAGCGTGTTTGTGTTTCACGCGCGCCTCAAAGAGATGTCAGCAAAGCAGAGGGGCTTGCCAGAGCCTCCGCCTGCCGGGGTTGCGGGTTGTTCGAAAGAGATCCCGCGGCCGCGGAACGTAAAGAGCAATAGAAGGAACATGGGTTGGTTCCCCCAGAGCGTTATAAGTTAATTGGTGATTTTCCATCCGCGAATAAAAGGACCAGTTATCACGGAGAAAAGAATCACCTAACGTTACAAACAAAAACGAACTAAGAACCTCGTCTTTTTAAAGTCGGTTGGGAATACTATCTTAAGGCGCCTCCCCGACCAAAACGCCGCGCAAGCCGTTTTTGTGCAGTTTTCTAGAGCTATCTAAGTACTTGTTATTTAATTCGAACTAAGTAACAAAAAAAGTACATTAAATTTCTTCGTAATCTTGTTTCCATTACTGTAGATTTATTTTTTATTTTTATTGAGTAATTATTTAGTAAATCTCCTTACAACAAAAGCCAGAAATGAGAAATAATTATCAATAACATGCATCTCCTCGCAAAGTAAACATTAATTTAATTTTGTTACTGACACTAATGGATACGCAATTTTATAATGAACATTTTGGTACAAATATTTTTTTCAAAAACCCAATTCTTTCTTTTATATAGATTTTATTCCAAAAAATGGGCATTATTCACTACTGTTACTCCTGCGCGGCGAAGAGGGAATGAATGCTCAAGGTTATTTGGTTAGGTTACCGCCTTAAGATAGCTTCTAGTGTAACCAGACAGACTGGTACCTATCAGACCACAGCATATCACAGATTAGAATGCATAAGATAATTAAGTTTTATTCCGTAATTTGACAGTTGGTGATCAAACTCCTTTTAATAAATATGCGAACGTATGCAGAATTTATGTGGGAACATATATAAATAATAATTATTTATTTAGACGTGTAGTATCAATGCGAGGAATTTTTGTAAATGTGCTGCGCAAGCGCCAATCAGCGACCAGGGTTGGCACGGACGAGAATTAATCATTATGAAAATACCATAATTACAAACAACATACCAAAATTATCTATCAATGTCTGTTTTGTTAATTTATGTAGTAGGTACATAGTTTTTTTTTTAAATTAAAACGTTGCCCCACACATGGAATTTCTCCTGTATCGTGGGTGCGTTTACAAACATTTAAACTCACATACACAAACAGCCAGACCCAAAACAATTATCTGTAAGTCGAACAAATATTGGTTCCGTGCGGGGATCGAACCCGCGACACATACCGCAGCAGTCAAAGGCTTAGCCACTGCGCCAACCGTGTCGTCAATCAACAATTAAAACAATCAATATCAAGAAGCTTCAATCTTATCATTACTATAAAAAACTCGATTTTAAAACACAATTCTACACATCGACAACCCTACCAACCTCAACCAATCAGCGTCGCGGCCGCCGATCTATCACCGACCGGCGCGCGCGCAAACCAAAATAAAAACAAACGGCGCGCGATCTGGGTGGCCCGCAGGTTATATATCAATTTACAATATTCACTTTTAATCAGGCTAACTTGACTTAGCAGGCGAACAGGCGGTTGGAGTTTGGGTTTTGCGATGTTTTGGGAACCTGGTGAGCTAAAGTGATATGTTTTGGAGGGAAATGTCAAGTTTAACAACAAATTACATGAGAATAAATCATCCTTACTTCCTTACTAATATTATAAAAGCGAAAGTGAGTTTGTTTGTTTGTTACGTCTTCACGCCTAAATGGTCAATCCGATTTGATGATGTTTGGTACAGAGAAAGTTGGGACCCTGGAGACGGACATAGGCTAAAAAAAGTGAGAAAAGAGGGAGCAAGAGGGAAGAAAAGGGGAAAGAAAGATATTTTTTCGATCACCACGCGGGTTAAAGTTAGCGTTAGCCCAAAGTAACTGCCACGCGGACGAAGTCGCGAGCGGAAGCTAGTAATATTATAAAAGCAAAAGTGAGTTTGTTTGTTACGTCTTCACGCCAAAATTTTGATGAATTTTGGTAGGTACAGAGATAGTTGGGACCCTGGAGACGAACATAGGCTATAAAGGGGAACTGTGTTACCCCGAATTTAATGCAAGCGAAGCCGCGGGCAAAAGCTAGTTACTTACATATAACTGATCATCGACTTTAATGTCTGTTTGTAAGATTTATTTTGAGAATTTCGAAAAACGTGATGAAATTCTGACCACCAGTCTTACCAAGGGGTATCGTATTAACTATGTACTAGGTTGTTGAGCTCAGAAGGACAGCAGCTCCATGTAAAACGAGGGTTCCGTACAAACTTGCGACATAAACAGCCATATCTTTTGACTGCGTAGACTTAAGCCCCGTTCCAATAAACAAAAACGACTCGTTTTGCTTACGGATGGTAGTATTTTGACATAAGTTCTATGAGACTTATGTCAAAATCCTACTATCCGTAACGGGGATGGAACGAGGCTTTTTTTTTTTTTTTTTTTTTTTTTCGGGTGGGAAATCATCCAATGACTTCCCCCGCTCTGGGTGGAGCGGGGGGGCATGTCAGACTTGTACTGACTAAAACCCACCCATGTTCCTTCTATTGCCCTTTACGTTCCGAGGCCGCGGTATCTCTTTCGAACAACCCGCAACATGGAACGAGGCTTTAGAGATTGATTTTAGTTGGTGACAGAGTTTAGTAGGTATATGATATTAATTTCAACACGATACCTTCTTCTTCTTCTTCATGTGGACCCCGTTTCTTGGGGAGGGTCCGGTTTCCACGCTTACTCCTTCCAATGGACCCATTGTGCGTATGCCGTGCACCTGGTGGCCGCTACTCCAGCCAGACCACCTCCTTCCAGAAGCAGATGAGTCTTTTCGGGTTCCTGAGGGCGTCCGCAAATGACCCTGGTGTACCCAGTGTCATACCTCCACGCATTCCTGAGATAATGGACTTGCTAGACAGACAGATGGACAACAGTGATCTAATAAGGGTTATCTAAGTCTGCGATATAGGAATGCTTACTAAGCTCTTTCACTCGGCTGATATATTAATGAAGTATATAGAAAACATTGAAGGTTAATTGAGGTTCCTTTTATATCTTCACAGTATTTCTTACAGAGATTATATCAAGTATGATTTCTACTGACCATTGATTCTGTTAAGTCGGTGTTACACCGCAAGCTATATTGGAGAAGCTGAGATTTTGTGTGAACCTGGATGGGAGTAGAACAAGCAAACGAGTAGTCTATTCCCAATTTTCTAGCAGTGGGTAGAGTCGGACTGTTTGTTAAGTTCTTTTTTTTTAAAAAAACAACGTTGCTACGTTTTTGGATTTTCTTCTGTATCGTGGGTGCGTTTACATCGTCATCATTTTCCTGCCCTTGTCCTATTCTATTTGGAGTCGGCGTCGTTGGAACACGTTTTCTTCTTCCATTCTCCCCTATCAGACGTCACGGCATCATTAACATCTTTCTCCTTCATATCATTCCTTACACAATCCATCCATCTTTTCTTTGGCCTTCCTCTCGCTCTCCGTTCATCAACATTCAGATCCATCACTCTTTTAGTCACATGTGCTTCATCCCCCCTCATAACATGTCCATACCAAGACAAACGACTCCCTTTCAATTTTTCTGTAACAGGCACTTTCAAACTTCCTCTAATATACTCATACTTACTTTATCCATTCTTGTGACTCCACACGTCCATCTCAACATTCTCATCTCCGCTATTTGCAATCGATTTTCATCCACCTTTTTTACAGTCCAGCATTCTGACCCATACAGTACAACAGGTCTAATCACGGACTTGTCAAGTATATTTTCCCCTTTAACTTGAGGGGCATCCGTGGGTCACAAGTTGTTCCAGTGACCTGTCGCCATTTCATCCATGCTGCGTTGATCTGGTGCTTTACGTCCTGTGACACTACCCCGGCAGGCGATGGCCCTGGCAGGCCCCACTGCTTTGCTGACATCTCTTTGAGGCGCGCGTGGAACACTAACGCGCCGTCGACACGGCCTGTAGTCAATAGACGGACGGACGGTGAGCTGCAAACAAATCCTTCAGCTTTTAATATTAGTATTTATAGGTAGAATACTTTCCTAACATAGCATCTCAACAGCTCAGCCTCCTCTATCTCACAATCCCAAGATCTTATCTCAACTTCAGATCAATTAGATCGATAACACACCTTTGACAAGCTCCATATTTGACAGTTTTGACAGTTGTGACAGGCTTGACAAGTGTCGTGACAAGCGCGTGCTAGCGTGTAAGCAATTATTGTAACATGCTTTGTGTGTTTATGACTTTATGATGGTAAGCGACTGTGGGTCAGGATTGGATTATGATGGGTGACCGCGGTAATGTAGGTTAGGTGAAGGGAATTTGAGGTTTTTGACCGACTTCAAAAAAGGAGGAGGTTCTATGTTTTACCGTATTTTTTTAATTTATTTGTCTTCACCGATTACTCCGCCAAATGTGAGCCGATTTTCATAATTCTTTTTTTGTTCGTAAGGGTGTAATACCGAAGTGGTCCCATATCAATTTTATTTATATTGCTTCGGCAGTTTATGAGTTATCGTTTATGATATATATATATATATATATATATATTCTGCCATTTCTAAATGGATGATCTGCTAATCTTTTAGTAACAATGGAAAATATATACTCGATACAAAATTTGTAAGATATCCTGCCATGACTAAAAATGCTGAAATACAAAACGTATTTGCAAAAAAAAACGACTCACAAAAAATACTAAAAAGAGGAAAGTAACTTTACTTCCGGAAGTCGGTGGTGGTAAAACCCAACGAAACCAACAGAAGTCACCGACTTTCGAAAGTAAAGTTATTTCCACTTTTTAGTTTTTTTTTTTGGGATTTGGATTTTATTATGTAAAAAAAGACTGCCCCCCACTAGGAATTTCTCCTGTACCGTGGCTGCGTTAACAAACATTTAAACTTACATACACAAACAGCCAGACCCGGAACAACTATTTATTTACTACTATCTGTAGTAAATATTTGTTAAATGTGGGGTTCGAACCCACAACACGTAGCGCGGTAGTCAAACGCTTAGCCACTGCGCCAAACATGTCGTCGCCTTGGCAGTTTTTATGACAAATTAGTAAGAAGGACAATTTAACGTCTGGTCGTAAATACGACTTGTAGTCCTGAGTACGATGTCCGGATGGGAAAAGTGTTAAAAATTGGATTTAGCGGATTTATATAAAAACTTACTAGCTGGCACCCGCGGCTCTGCCCGCGTGATATCGAAAAAAAGTATCCTATGTGTTATTCTAGACTATAATCTAATTATGTGCCAAATTTCATCAAGATCTGTTCAGCCGTTTTGACGTGAAAGAGTCATAAACCGATAAAACATTTACCGTTAAAAAATATAACCAATAAAACAAAACAATATCTAAACAAAAACTATAACCAATTAAACCAAAACAAGACAATATTTAAACAAAAACTATAACCAATTAAACAAAACAATATTTAAACAAAAAAAAATGAAAAACAAAAAAAAAGTAAATAAGTACTTACAGTCCCAATTTCATCTATGAAAAATCATTTCGAACTTGGAACATTACAAGCAAGCGAGATAGCAACAACTTTCTTCGTGATTAGAAAGAGATAGGACATGTAGAGGTCACAGGTGGACACATGAAATGGCGATATACATATTGCACGTGTGCGAAAGAGATATACATTGCAAAAGGGATAATGATAAGTGAAAAGCATAGATTATTTTGGTGACAGAAGTGATCAAACTCAAAGCATTTCTTTTTTATAAGACTATAAGGTACACTTTTGAATGTCAAGAAGCAAAAGGATGACGATACAGTCGCAGTCACAAGGCTCAATAACTTGTCAATCAATCAATCAATGTTTATTTGTGAATATAGGCATAACAGTAAAAGTCTTATCTAAAGAATTATTTTAGTTGTGGTCTATGTCCTACCAATGAAATTGGTGTTCAAATTATATTAGTACTAGCTTCCGCCCGTGACTTCGTCCGCGTGGCATAGTTATTTTGGGCTAACGCTAACTTTAACCCGCGTGATGATCGAAAAAAATATATCTTTCTCACCCCTTTTCTTCCAAAGCAGTGAGAAAAGGGGAGAACCCCGTTTTCTCACTTTTTATGTGTCTATGTCCGCCTCAGGGTCCCAACTATCTCTGTAACAAAATTCATCAAAATTGGTTTGGCCATTTAGGCGTGAAGACGTAACAAACAAACAAACTCACTTTCGCTTTTATAATATTACCTACTAAGGATTTTTAGTAAGAAAAAAATCTGAAGAAACACAATACAGATTCAAATTCACGAAAATAGAGTCAATTAAATGCAATGAAATAAACAATCTATAATAATTTACAAATATTTACAAGTCCCAAAAAGGAAAAACAGTTACAGAGAGCGTCAAAAATTCATCCTCATCGCTGTCAATAGGAAAAGTGCCCAGAAGGCTGATTGCATTGCCATGTTGGATGTTAATAAATCCTATTATCCTATTATTTTAAAGGCGAAAGTTTGTGTGGATGGATGGATGGATGTATGGATGTGTGGATGTTTGTTACTCTTTCAGCAAAACCAATGGATGATTTTAATGAAACAACAATAATATAGCTTATACATCAGAATAACACATAGGCTTCAATTCATAAAGATATTATTGTATATTTTATAACCACGCGAGTGATACCGCGGCCGCGGGGCGCAACTAGTTAATTTAATGCATGTCAATGGTAAAATATAAAAAAAACTAAACGGTCATATTTTATCAACTAAAAATTTCTCAATACAGTAATACGTCTTTTAAAAAAATACTACTTTTTAATTTTAGTAGGTTCGAGCCCCGGGGACTCAGTCGGGGGAACAGTTTCGAGAGGGAGGCCAAGAGGAGGATCCAGCTGGGCTGGGCAGCGTTTGGTAAACTACGCCGAGTCCTCTCGTCATCCATGCCGCAATGCTTGAAAACGAAAGTTTTCAATCAGTGCGTCCTACCCGTCATGACCTACGGAGCCGAGACATGGACACTCACGGCAGGGTTGGTCCATAAGTTCAAAGTCGCTCAGCGAGCTATGGAGAGAGCTATGCTCGGAGTTTCTCTGAAGGATAGAATCCGCAACGAATACATCCGACAGAGAACCAAAGTTATCGACATAGCTCAAAGAATCAGCAAGCTGAAGTGGCAGTGGGCTGGCCATATCTCACGAAGAACCGACAACCGTTGGGGTAAACGTGTTCTTGAGTGGAGACCGCGACTCGGCAAGCGTAGTGTAGGACGCCCTCCGACCAGGTGGGATGACGATCTAAGAAAGACTGCAGGCAGATGCTGGATGCGGCAAGCTGAAGACAGGGCGCTATGGCGCTCATTAGGGGAGGGCTATGTCCAGCAGTGGACTAAGATAGCCTGATGATGATGATGATGATGAGCCCCGGGGAGGTCAATAAGGATGAAATCTCTTTAACAAACTGTTATGTTGTTGTTTAATGTAACACATATTTAATCAAATTCATGATATGGCCGCAGTATTCAAAACAATAGTTCAAAGCAAACAAACATCCCCTTATTCCCAAATACTGGCGCGTGCCGATGTATGGCGGTACCTAAATCCGTTCGCCACTGTTATAGTTTATAGGAACGCCCTAAATTACGGAAGAGACCCATTTAGTAGAATAAGTATTTTAAGACACAAATTATATTAAAAGCCCAATTCAAACCTAACCTAACTACAGCTAACAGAAATAAAATTATGTTGTTTTTTTTTTAAATGGCTATCTTATTTTTTTTATTAGCCAAGGAAATATTGTTCCAAATTCTCAGTTACGAATGAGGTTTGTACGTTTATTTTTTTTGTTGATTTTATTATTTAAGTATGTATTTTTTTAGTTTATTATTTATGTAACTAACACACGAATAAGCAACAAATTAAAAAACAAAATTTACGTTTTTTTTTAATTCTAACTTTTTTTAAGTAGGTAATATGTATTAAGAATCTTACACATTACTACTTAGTTAATCAGCGAGAAAAATATTCACAAAACATAATTTATTTCCACTTTTAACATTTATCTGTAACACCTTACCTTATTTTTAATAAAAACAAACGATTACAAACTGTAGACATCCCGAGCGCCGTATTTCCTTTCAAATCTTACCCCGAACACTTTTGTATACAAAACTCTTTTTCCTTCTCAAAAACAAGAAAGAAACATCAAAAAGGCGCTTCATTTCAGCACTCAAGCCTAATCAAAGTACTTCAGATCTATGATAGTACAAATTAAGCGAATCTTCAACAATCCACACTTACTCTTTGACAGCCAAACTTCAAGAGAGGAAGAGAAAACAATACAACAGAATGCACGTGTTAGAGCGAGATAGCACGTCCCGTTTAGACCACCCAAGTCGAGGCTTGGCATCCGACAAACTATTCAAGTCCGCCATTATAATCTTGATAGTTTTTTTTTCTTTTTAATTATATTTTTTTTTCGTTGTTTATTTAATAAGCGAATTTTGATGTGCAATCAAAAGTCACAATTGGTTTCGCAAAGTCCGGTTTTGATTCCGGTTTGGGATTTGTTAGTTTTTCGGGGTAATTATTCTTCTTAATTGAGATGTTTTTATAATTTTGATAAAAAATCTATTGAAGCACTCTGCCGTCTGCCATTTGTGATTTACATTTTAATTGTCACTACTGTAACGAATTACGTAATATATAAAAATCTTATGTTTTGGGAACGTTGTAGAAGCAATATAATGCTACAATTGAGAGATTTTTTTTGAAAAGTTATCTCAAAAAAATATGGTATTTTCTAATTATAGATATTTTATAGGAAATAATGAATAGCCTTTTTTTTGGTGTGGGAAATTATCAAATAACTTACTCCCCCCCGCTCTGGGCGGAGCGGGGGGGAGTGGCAGACTTGTACTGACTAAAACCCAACCATGTTCCTTCTATTGCCCTTTACGTTCCGGGGCCGCGGTAACTCTTTCGAACAACCCGCAACCCCAGCAGGCGGAGGCCCTGGCAGGCCCCTCTGCTTTGCTGACATGTCATAATAAATAGCCTGGCTTGTTTCGAATTTGCGTCTGATACCGTCTGCAGATATTATTTTTAAATATGTGACACTTTACTAGTTATTTTCAGATTATTACCTAAGGGGGTTTATAAAATTTATTTATTTTACTACTTAATTAATTCAGTTTAGAACACAAGAATATAATTCGTTAAAGGAAAATAAATAATTTCTCTACTTTGCCTCTATATCTTAATGATATGCAATAAAAAGTTCATCGCATTACTTTTATTGATAATTCAAATATTTATATCTAGTATCGTTAAAGATTGCTAGTAACATATTTGAATTTTAATATTAACCTCTCACGCACCGCCATTATTTACGTCAACTATCCTTCAAGCACCGCCGGGCGGGCTCTTATCGTAAGCGTAATCTGATTTTAAGAAATATCTTTACTACAAATACAGTTTTAAATCGGTCGGGGTTTGGTGGCACAAATTTGTGCCAGCGGGGCTCTAGAGGTTAAATAAAAAAATCTATTTAAAATAAAGACTATTCTAATGATAGCTCATTGCAAAAAAAAAACATGTTTTGAATTAAGTTTTGCTCAGCACTGACTGCTAAGATGCGGTAGGAAAAGTGAATTAAGGCAGAAAAAAACATGCTGTGTCGATCCCAAATAAATTTGGTTAAATCAAGACAAGGTTGATGACGATAATGATCAGTCTTCCGTTTTGAGATAAGCGAGTCATCCTTATAATCACATTTATTATAAACTAGCTGGTGCCCGCGGCTTCGCCTGCGTGATATCGAAAAAAAAGTATCCTATGTGTTATTCCAGACCATAATCTACCTCTGTGCCAAATTTCATCAAGATCCCTTCAGCCGTTTCGTCGTTGAAAGAGTAACGAACATTCGTACATCCATACATCTTAACAAACATTCGCATTTATAATATTAGTAGGATTTTTTAAATTTTCTGTCGGTCTATCTGATAAGTCGTCAAAAGTAACTTTCAATCATATAACGGATTTGGGGCCGTCTTTTTTTGCGGATGGGAAGTCATCAAATAACTTCCCCCGCTCTGTGCGAAGCAAGGGGAAGTGTCCGACTTGTACTGACTAAAAACCTACCCATATTCCTACTTTAGCCCTTTACGCCCCGAGGCCGCGGTATCTCTTTCAAACAACCCCGGCAGGCGGTGGCCCTGGCAGGCAGCTTTGCTGACATCTCTATGAGGCGCGCGTGGAACACGAACGCACCGTCGACACGGCTTTGGGGTAAGTCTAAGGTGTAATCAGCAGTGGCGGTACTTTCATACAAGCTGAAAAGCTTGGCTTGCTTAAAATGGCTTCTAAACAATCTGCTTGCCTTACGGACTTGCCGGAATATTGGCCCACAGGCACGCCACTGGTAATCAGATGTATGACACTGCCAGAAGGTTTCCGACGTCTACGCGGGCAAAGTCTAGTCACAAATGATGCCTGATAAACGCTGCCATTGAAAGAGTTATTATTTAAAATGCAATTTCAGAATTTGCAAATTAATGCAATTTGCAAATAAATGATTTGACTTTGACTCAGAAACACTTGATTTTCCTAATTACGCTATTTGCTGATTGATAATGATGAGTTCTGTTGTAAAATTAATAGTCAATCAATTGTTCCCAAGTATCAAGCAAGTAGGTCGCAGTAATTCGGTTGTAATAGTCTAAAGGTTTGCACCAATACATTTTTTGATCTCAACCAATGATTGTACTAGCACTGAACAATTTAGTATGGAAACATACGGGATTGTAATAGGGCCCGTTGCTTTTGGCAAGTGGAAAGAAAATGTAATACAATTTTTAAGCGTAACTTTTCATTTAAAAAGTATTGGTAGTAGGAAAGGTAAACCTCAATTGCATTTTCTTTACACACTTAGGTACAGTTTAAAAAATAAAGACTGCTACAATATAATTTTATATAAGCGAAAATAATCGTCGCGACACCACACTGTTCAATGAGAAATAGAAAGACGAAACGAAAATAACTGGCTTTCTTTCTATAAGAGAGGGAGAGACAGACAGTGAAACACGCGCACGCCGCACGGCTTAGAATTCTAACAAAAAGTGTCGTTACAACTTTTGGTCTTAATTTTTTCCGTCTAGCCCCCTTTCGCAACGCGCGTAAAGGAATTTCGTTCCAATAAACGCCGCTTACCCGCTCCTACTCACCGCCCGTGTATTTCCACCCACGAATGTTTGCTTAGCGCCTCTTGAGTACATTTTTAATCCAAAGTATATTATTGATAAATAATCGATTGATGTGGTTGCCGAGTGGTCCATCAGCAGTTAATGGGATGCATCCGCTAAACATTAAAATGTTTGTGGCTATTAAGTAGTAGTTGTTAAATAGAGTAGACTAGCTACGCCTCGCGGTTTTACCTGCGGACACGGGGGTCAAAGTAGCATATGTTATATCCAGGGTTTAAACTATATATCTGTGATCCAATTTTCATACAAATCTCTTTTGTAGTTTTTACGCGGAAGAATAAACATTCGTCCTCAAAAACTTTCGCATTTATAATATTAAGTATTGAGAGTTTTTCTTGTTCTAAGTGTGAAAGTGCACGACGTCGACGACTCCCGGCCACCGTAGACGCGGGTCTGTGCACGGTGAGCAATAGGTTGCTCACCGCATCTAGTGACGGCAGCGCGTGTCACAGGCGCGTTTGTGTACCACGTGCGCCACAAAGAGATGGCAGCAAAGCAGAGGGGCCTGTCAAGACTGCTTGTCAGTTGTTCGGAAGAGGTACCGCGGCCTTGGAACACAAAGAGCAAAAGAATGAATATGGATGGATATTAACCAGTACAAGTATTTGATGATTTTCCCAGAACTAAAAAGGGAGGCTACAGTTGAAAATTTCTTAAAATCTATGCATGTTTATCAACAAAGTTAAGTTTATTTCATAGATAACAAACAAATCAAACGCACTAAAGGGTAGTAGTTCCTGCCGGGGTTGCGGGTTGTTCGAAAGAGATACCGCGGCCCCGGAACGTAAAGGGCAATAGAAGGAACATGTGTGGGTTTTAGTCAGTACAAGTCTGACACTCTCCCCCGCTCCGCCCAGAGCGGGGGAAGTAATTTGGTGAATTCCTATCCGCAAAAGAACGGTAGGTTAGTTTCGAGATCTTTTAGGCTTCCAAATCACCAGGTGAAAGTTCTTTGTAAATGATGACGCGGGAACGTGTTAACAACTATTAGAAATGTTTTTAGGGTTCAGTACCTCAAAAGCAAAAGGACACGGAACCCTTATAGGATCACTTTGTTGTCCGTCTGTCTGTCTGTCAGACCTTTATCTCGGGAACGCGTGGAGGTATCGAGTTGAAATTAAAACCATATACAGTGTAATACAAAAAATATGGCGGATGAAGTTTCGTGGAGAATTAGTGCTTAGACTTTTTATTTCATTTTATGGAATTTCTTTGGTATTGAACGGCATGGTTAAATGCTGTAAAAATAATCATTTATTTACTAGTTACTCGGCACTCGACAGGGACTAATATTCCCATTCACGACAACTTTTTCAATAAGTAGATTTATTTCAATTGAAGTGACGAATGTCTTAAGCCCCGTTCCAATAAACAAAAACGACTCGTTTTGCTTACGGATGGTAGTATTTTGACATAAGTTCTATGAGACTTATGTCAAAATCCTACTATCCGTACCTAAGCAAAACGACTCGTTTTTGTTTATTGGAACGGTACTTTAGAATTTTAAAAGACTTTTACCGAACTACCAACAATCCTTTTTATATTTCAGTGCATGTGCAGCTACCCTACCATGACGTCTTAAAGCAGAACTTATTCCACTGAGGGAAAGAGACAGAGCTATACAGGGTGTCTAGCACCATCTCTTTCTCACACAGGAATAAGTACTGCTATAAGATGTCATGGTAACCCTACAGTTCTGTATTTACTGCTTTTGAAATAACAATTACCTACTTAAATTATTAAAAAGTGAACGCTGCTAATTAAGAAAGCACTTGCAACTTTAACACAGCTGTAAATAAAAAATGCAAACAGCGACACAAGTGATAGTCCCTTGAAGTTGTGAAAAATTCAACCCGCTAAGTCTATATTATCATAAAAAAAATGGCCGTTTATGTCGCAAGATTGTACAGAATCCTTGTTGTGCGAGTACGGATCGCACTTGACCGTTTTTTTTGTATTAAGTTAATGTTCACTATTCGTTTATTTATTAATAAGGTCAGAATTAACAAATGCTATTTATCTTTAACTAACTTTTGCCCGCGGCTTCACTCGCGTTAAATTCGGGGTAACACAGTTCCCCTTTCCTGATTTACAGGTGCCTGCTACCTGTAGATTTTGCCCTTGTGCCTTATTTATTGTAAAAGCAATGCTTAGATTTCCCTTTTTTTCCCTCTTTCCAAAAAATAGCCTATGTCCGTCTCCAGGGTACCAACTATCTCTGTACAAAAAATCATCAAAATCGGTTTAGCCATTTAGACGTGAAGAGGTAACAAACAAACAAACTCACTTTCGCTTTTATAATATTAGTAAGTATTCAATCCTCAGCAGCGTTGCTTTTCTCCAACTCCAACTGTATTGTGGTCGCCTTCTAGTCTTACCGTATGCAGCTGAATACCAGTATTTTACATGGAGGGTCTGTAATCTGACTTCCAGAAGCCAATTGTTTTTAGGGTTCCTCAAAAGGAAAAATCGGATCCCTTGTTGGGTTCCGAACATTTAGTTGTCTGTCTGTTTGTCAAGATGCGAAGAACGTGTGGATGTATCAAGTTGAAATTGAAACCATAAACTCATATCTGTTTTTCCCTTTGCGCTGTGAAAAAATCAATCCTCTAACGCCCGGTTCCAATAAACAAAAAAAAACGATTCGTTTTGCTTACGAATAGTAGTATTTTGACACGGTTGGCGCAGTGGCTGAGCGATTGACTGCTGTGCTGCGTGTCGCGGGTTCGATTCCCACACGGAACAAATATTTGTATAGCCTACAGGTAGTTGTTTCGGGTCTGGCTGTTTGTGTATGTGAATTCAAATGTTTGTAAACGCACCCACGATACAGGAGAAATTCTTAGTGAGGGGCAACGTTTAAAAAAAAAAGACATAAGTTCTATGAGACGTAGGTATGAAGGAACCGGCGTTAGTCTACGTCGCAAATTGTGCCAATATCAATAATTTAATTGTGTAGGTGAGTGCACATTGATTAATTATTCAATTTTAATTTTGGCTTCATTATACAGTTACCCATTCATTTGCAGCTTCCTCATTAACGAATGATAAGATCATTGTCTATTTTTAGTTAGGCATCTGTATTTTTCTGAATGATGAATCATAGGTACCTATTTAAATGATTTGAAACGAGATGATATACGATATCATTAGTTATCGTGATTACTGATCAGTGCAAAAATTATCAAAAACTATTGGGATAATTCTTGTAATTATTTTCTTTAGATGTGATGGTTACGCGTAAATTAAAAAAAAATGGTTTATGAAAACAGCAATGGGACAGTTATGCATTTTGATTCAAGTGGGAAAAGTTTGTCATTGTGATCGTGGTGTAATTCACACCGTAGCATTCAAGCCGTAGACGAGGGTGCTATAAAGCCGAAAGCTACCTACAGAAACATACGCCTACACGAATCAAACGACGTTTTTGTTTTGACGAAGGAGTAAATATAGTACAAAACTGTTTGTTTTTTACCAACTTAAAAAGAACCCAAATCACATCCCTTTATCTTCTCATAGAAATATTAATCAAACCACTTCTCCCGAACATTTATAATCACAAACAGTTAATGATAACTTTGACTGATGTGGTGAACAGTAAGTAACCGCTAATCGGAACTTAAACATCCGTTTAATACTTAGTGGCTTCTCAAACGAGAGTTCACTATTAATACGAACGGCGAGCACGGTTAGCGCAGTAACTGAGCGATCGACTGCTGCGCTGCGTGTCGCGGGTTCGATCCCCTCACGGAACTAATATTTGTATGACCTACAGGTAGTTGTTTCGGGTCTGGCTATAATATTCCTCTGTGCCAAATTTCATCAAGATCCGTTCAGCCGGTTTGACGTGAAAGAGTAACAAACACCCATACATCCATCCGCACAAAAGTTCGCATTTATATTATATTAGGATTTAGTTTGGTTAGTAGTCGTCAATCACCACTTCTTGCACAATCACCAGTGCCACACAGCTTGCTTGTGCGATTGGTTGTTGAATCTGTCGCTATATAAAGTCTACTAGATCACGTCCGCGGTGTTGCGTAAAGTTCGGTATTTGTCCTACGGGATTGTTTTATTGTTATAAAAAGTATTTTATATGTTAATGCAGGTTGACAATTATATGTGTGCCAAATTTCACCCAAATCCGATAAGTCGTTTTTGGGTGAGAGAGTAACAAACATCAATTTATAATCCTCACAAACTTTCGCATTATTTTGTAATATTAGTAGGATTTGCCCCTCCATACTTAATGACAGGATCATATCGAATGTACAAGATTAATTGTCAACTCTGCCACTATTTTCATCATTAGTCACTAATCACCACTGCATGCACAATCACCAGTTCCACAGTGTTCATTTGCAACTGGTCCAACAGTCTACCGCTACATAAAGTTCATAACGCCACTAGTTCTTCTCATCACCGATCACTAATCACCAGTCCTTGCACAATCACCAGTTCCACAGGGTGCGTGTGCGATTGGTTGTCGAGTCTGTCGCTATATAAAGTTTATTATTGTTATTAATACTGGTCGTTTATTGCTTCTGGACGATTACTGGGCTGGCGAAGCTACAGAATAACGTGGATAAGACTTGAGTGAATTGTTTTAATTTTTACCTTATTTGGAAAATATTTAACTTTTTTTTTTATTTAGTAAGAATTGATTCTTTGAATTATCGAGGTATTTTTTGGTGATTTTTGGGATATAATTATGGATGATTTTATATAACTGATTAAAGATTTTTCAAACTTTAGCTTTTACTTTTTTTTAATACACTTACAATTAAGCTGAAATAACTTTAACTTTTACTGACGATTAAAAATTTTAACAAGATACCAAGGAATTAACTTTAACAAAAATTGTAACAATATAGGCACTACTTTGTTTAATAAACTTGAGGTTTCTTTCTATAATTTGAAGAAGAGTAGGTTTTTTTTTAAAGCAGAAAAATAAAGATTTTATAAACAAAAAAAAATTAAGCAAAAATTCCATTAAGATTCCCATACAGACTAAATGCTAACCTCTTACCCGTCGCATCCTCTCTACTACACCGCTGCGCACGCGGCGACCGCGTCGTGTGTGGTCCGATACGACTCGGAGTATGCTCTACTAGCGTTTTAGTTTTCACACGAATTTTATTCTATATTCGGGTAGAATTTTATACTCTTGTAGGATTCTTGTTGGACTGTTCATAGCCACATTTAGTCTGGTAGCTGTCACTTACGTCAACTGTCAGTGAGCATGAATGGTGGGAAGTTGGTGCAGAGGTAGCAGCAGACACTTGTTTTTGTTTGGAAAATCATCAAATAATTTCCCCTTTCTCTGGGTGGGTAGGAAGGGAAAAACCCATCCATGTTTCTCCTTTAACCTTAGTGTTCCTGGACCACGGTATCCCTTTCGAACAACCCGCAACTCCGGCAGGCTCTGGCAGGACCCTCTGCTTTACTGACATTTCTTTGAGGCGCGCTTGGATTACTCCCCGGCTTGTAGTCATTAGACGGACAGCTCAACGTCCGTCCGTCTAATGACTACAAGCCGGGGAGTAATCCAAGCGCCTTTTGGTCACCGTCCACAGAACCACGTCTACGGTGGCCAGAAGCAGTCTCCCGGAGCGGCTGGGTTCGTTTGCTCCTCAAACGTCTAGCCACCTCAAACAAGGTTTAGGCAGTTAAGTGTAATATTTGTATCCATAGACTCACGCACATGGACAACTGGGCCGGAACTAAAATAGAATTAAAATAGCCTTTAATTTGGGACAATTTGCATACTTAGTGAGTTTATAGAGAACAGGAATCTTATAATTATGTTAGTAAATATCAATATTATTTTGCGACAAGATTATTCTCAGAGATACATCTTCTTCTAATATTGCTATGCACTACTCTATGATCCTCACACAGTTCTTCAACTCTATCCAAGTTTATGCAATGCGTTTACAATGACAATGTGATTGAGCTAGCGCCATCCGCCATATTGAAACTTTATCTGTCAACTGTCACTAGAATGCTTAGATATTAGTGATATTATATTAGTGCCCAGTCTTTGCTTGCGACTTTAAGCCAACGTAACGTTTTTTTTTTGGTATCCAAAAAGTTATCAAAGAAACAAGTTTTTCAAATTAAGCTATGACATCATCAACATGACGCGAAGTCAGTAACTTTCTCATTTTAAATGAACTGTACATAGACATATCCATGTAATTGAGAATGTGCTTGATCATCAATTGATCGCACACACGATCTCTGAAATGCTGCTGTTTGTTGTTGGAGCGTCTGAATCTTTTAGGTTTTTTTCTTTATTAAAATTAGCTTTGTGACAGTAAAACTAATCCTACCTAACATGACGCGTGATCCCTTAAGAGTAAGGCGGAGTTATAGTAAGTAGTACACCTACATCGCTATTAAAAATATGGTTAACTTTTTATCTTATTTTACGTTTTGTAAAGTAAGCAATGACTAATTGTACGGCCTACGCTGTCCTCTCATACTTCAGTACTAACGCTGTAACAACAACATTGTAAAACCAATTGATTTTAAAATAGTAACCATGGAGTTTCTTGCCAGTATTTCTCCATAGGAAACGGCTGCACCTTTTCTCCTTTCTTTTCTCGACGTTTTATAAATGCCCATGTAGGTTTGTGAAATAAAATATTTTGATTTTAGAACTTTATTTGTTTAACGATTTATGAGTACAGAAAACTAGACACGAACAGAAGAATTGAATCTGCCTAATCCTATTTAGAAGCTGCACCCTGCGGTGACGCCTACGTAGACCGGGATAAAAAGCCTGTATGTTATATCCAGGCTATAAACTATCTGTTAGCCAAATTTTATCAAAATACGTTCAACAGTTTTTGCGTGAAAGAGTAACAAACATCGATACAACTTTCGCATTTATATTATTAGTGGGATTGCCTTCATAACTAGTTATTTTTTTTCGTACAAATAATGGCAGGTTTGGTACAATAACTATCTTAACTACGATTAAAAATACAAATTGCGAGCCAATCACTATCATTTAAAGTGATTAGACTCTTGATTATTATTTCATTATTTATTTGTTTATTCCTCATTGGTTAAAGATATTGGTGAGCACAATGATGTCTTTTTTTGCGTTTGGATATCATCAAATGTATTCCCCCGCTCTGGGGGGGGGGGGGGAGTCCGACTTTTACTAACTAAAACGCACCCATGCTTTTGCTCTTTATGTTCCGGGGTTGCGGTATCTCTTTCGATCAACCCGCAACCCCAGCAGGCCACTCTGCTTCTTGCTGACATCTCTTCGAGGCGCTTGTGGAAAACGAACGCGCCGACGACACGGCTTTGTCACTGAAGGGACGAACGGTGACCATTGCTCATCGTCCATTCGTTTTGTGTTCTATTTTGTAGAATCCTTACTAATATTAGAAAAGCGAAAGTGAGTTTATTACGTCTTCATGGCCTAAATGGCTAAACCAACTTTGATGAATTTTGGTGCAGACATAGTTGTTTGGTTAAAAAAATATTGAGATATGAGGGAGAAAGAAGGAAGAAAATAGAAAACTTAGCATAACAATGCTAAGTCGACTCCGATGCTCGGAAAATCCTGTGTTATAGGGCCAAATAATCACTGTTGCTCTTTCATTTTCTCCCATAAACAATTTTGAACCCCTTTACGTCAAATTCTAATTGTATTAACTAAAAAACAACCACCGACGCTACAGTTTTCAAATTATCACCAATTTACTGCTATTTGCTATTAGAAGCCGATGTTTGCCGAACGCTCCCGATGTTTACCGAGCACGTCCGATGTTTGCCGATCATGATCGACTTAAGGAACACCATCAATATTTACATTTTTCATGTAATACTCAGACAAACTTACACTTGCGGTTTCGTCTCAAACGATCTCTTCAAACTAAGAACGTTCGAAACTGAAAAATTAATTTGGTATTTTAGAATGACGTTTACCAATTTAAATTTACCGTTCGATTTTGAGGGAACTGGAATAATTTCGTAGTGTTTTCGAGTTTCACAGGCGCATTTAGTAAGTTTGTTTTGTTTAAATATTAGTTTTAGTTATGACTATGCATTGTGATGGTGATTATGACTCTTAAGAAGGTGAAAACGTGAACGAACATTTGTGTGCACTATTAAAATGTAGTTCACGATGTAATTTTAGAAAGTTTTTGGAGAATATGGAAAGGTGAGCATGGAATTAGATATTACTTAACTTAATAATATCTAATTCAATGCTTATATCCTAAAATAATTAGGAGTGAAGTGTATGTAATGTGTATGGGTTGCGGGTTGTTCGAAAGAGATACCCCGGCCCCGGAACATAAAAGGCAATAGAAGGAACAGGGGTGGGTTTTAGTCAGTACAAGTCTGACACTCCCCCCGCTCCGCCCAGAGCGGGGGAAGTTATTTTATGATTTCCCAACCCAAAATATTCCCATAATATTTTTCAACCGCAGTCTGTCTCAATTAGAATAAAATAGTTTAATGACATATATCCAGTATTTGTATTAGCACTCGTGAAACATGTTGAACTTTCCACTATTGTATGAACCATCCTACACAACCATGTTTTTGATAAATAAATTACTTTGACTTTAACATCACCTCTCTAATGCCAGGAGGGTTAAGTAGGTGATGTAAGACGGAGACTTATCACTGGGCCAGGACTGCTCTCCATCATAGAGAACGTTGCTGAGCAAGCTACGATGCCAACCTATCATCAAATCCCGTCTAAGTACACTCCGTAGCTCTCCCCCTTGCGCGAGCGCAGCTCATCGATGACTCACATTAATATCTTAACGACTACGCATGACAGATAGGCAGAGATGACAGATTTACTTGCGTGCTACATCATCGAGGGAGTTTATTGGTCGTGTACTAGATGTATGACGCGGGTTTGCTTGGAAAAGGATTTAAAAAAAACTTAGTAAAATGCATTGAGACGATGCTAAGATACCTCTATGGGTTTACTAATAAAGGGTTTCTATACAGTGTTAGTCTAGTGTTAATTCTTACTAATATTATAAATGGGAAAGCGAGTTTGTTTGTTATGTCTTCACGCCTAAATGGCCAAACCGATTTTGATGAATGTTGGTACAGAGATTGTTGGGACCCTGTAGACGGTCATAGGCTAAAAAAAATGAGAAAAGGGGTAGAAAGAGGGAAGAAAAGGGGAGAGAAAGATTTTTTTTTCGATCATCACGCGGGTTATAAGTAGTTAGCGTTAGCCCAAAGTAACTATGCCACGCAGACGAAGTCAGAACGCGGGCGGAAGCTAGTAGACATATAAATATATATTTTCTTCATATTTTCTTTCGCAGGCCTGTTAGGTAATAAATTCTTTTGAAATAAGCTGTGTCTTTGTACTCTGTGTTTCCTTATGTTTTATTTATTTATTTATGTACACACATGAGGAGCTCGTGGCTAAATAATAGCAGCCGCTCGGGTCGATCTTTAGGTTAAGCCGCGCTTGCCTAGGTTGGTCTGTGGATGGGTGACCACCTGTTACATACCGAGTTTCCTCCGTGCCTCGGAAAGCACGTTAAGCCGTTGGTCCCGGCTGTCATTTGTAGATCTTTGACAGTCGTTACAGGTAGTCAGTGTCCCGAAAGTCTGACAACCAGTCTTACCAAGGGGTATCGTATTACCCAGTACTAACTGGGTTGTGCAGGTTAGATAGGCAGTCGCTCCATATAAAATACTGATATTCAGCTGCATCCGGTTAGACTGGAAGCCGACCCCAACATAGTTGGAAAAAGGCTATGCAGATGATGATATTTATGTACACACAAAAATTATATAAAAAAAAAAACAAAGAAAAAAGACCACAAAGGTACTGCATATTACATAAAGAAATCTCTTCCAGCAGATAGCACAAATGGAAAAAATAAACACAACAAACTTTGTGTTTTCTCCTGTGTGTACATAAATGATTTAATAAATAAATATAATAATAATAGCTAATAGTGTGATCGATCCCAGGCAGTTGCTCTGCACTGCATAATTTGTTTCATTCCCTTGCTTTAAAAGAAAACATTTCACTTGTACTTAATGACGAGGCAAAGGTGAACTTGGCCGTGTCGACGCGACGGCGCGTTCGTGTTTCACGCGCGCCTCAAAGAGAGTCAGCAAAGCAGAGGGGCTTGCCAGAGCCTCCGCCTGCCGGGGTTGCGGGTTGTTCGAAAGAGATACCGCGGCCCCGGAACGTAAAGGGCAACAGAAGGAACAGGGTAGGTTTTAGTCAGTAAAAGTCTGACATCCCCGCTCCGCCCAGAGCGGGGGAGGTCAATTGATGGTTTCCCATCCGAAAAAAAAAGGGTGAACTTGGTCTGCCGGGGTTGCGGGTTGTTCGAAAGAGATACCGCGGCCCCGGAACATAAAAGGCAATAGAAAAATACAAAAAATCTTTATTTATCCTCCACAAACAACAATTATAGGCTAAAACTTAGACGGCACGGTTGACGCAGTGGCTGAGCGATTGACTGCGCGCTGGGTATCGCGGGTTCGATCCCCGCACGGAACAAATATTTGTAAGACCTACAGGTAGTTGTTCCGGATCTGTTTGTGGATGTGGCTTTAAATGTTTCTTAACGCACCCACGATACAGGAGAAATTCCTAGTGTAGGGAAACGTTTTTATAAAAAAAAACTTAAAAGATAACAATATTTGCAGTAAGCATCTAAAGTTCATTTGTGGGAGACTGATGCCTAAAGTAAGCCGTGGCCTGTATTTTAGGACACCAGGGAATCCACCCTACAGGGACAGATAGCGTCAAACATAAAAGGCAATAGAAGGAACATGGGTGGGTTTTAGTCAGTAAAAGTCTAAAACTCCCCCTGCTCCACCCAGGGCGGGGGAAGTTATTTGATAATTTCCCATCTGTAAAAAAAAAAGTATTTCTCTGTAGAAATTGTTCCTACACTTACTTCGCCAAAGACAGACAACCTTACATATTTATTATTAGTTATTTAAGTAACACCGGAATGTATTTATAATAGAATGTTTTAGTTCGTTTACTGACAGAATCTTTCTCACGAACTATAAGATGAGAGTTATGGGCAGTTTATTTTTGTCTATATTATTTTTAAATATACTGTGCAGCGGGGAAATATGAGGGCATAGTGATGAGTTTACAAATAGGGTTTTTTTATTGATAAGACAAATATATAGTTTTTACTTATTTAACAATTTATGGACACAATGAATAGATACAGAAATATAACAGTCAGGAACAGAAAATAGGTACAAAGGTAATGCTTATTTATAAAGAAATCTCTTCCAGCATACGTGCTAAAGGAGAGTAAATAAAAAGAGATGTAGACACTGTGTGTACAAAAGAATACCTACATAAAAACATAAGCAAATAATGACTAAATCCTTACTAATATTATAAAAGCGAAAGTGAGTTTGTTTGTTTGTTACCTCTTCACGCTTTAATGGCTACACCGATTTTGATGAATTTTGGTACAGAGATAGTTGGGACCCTGGAGACGGACATAGGCTAAAAAAGGGGGAGAAAGATGGAAGAAAAGGGGAGAGAAAGATTATTTTAACGATCATCACGCGGGTTAAAGTTAGCGTTAGCCCAAAGTAACTATACCACGATAGTTGATGATGATGTTAAGCGGTTCATGTCTCGGTTGAGCAAATGTTGGATGTCCATTCATGAGACTTTTTGTACTTCTTCAAACCAATTTTGATGAATTTTGGCACAGAGATAGTTGGGAACCAGGACACGGACATAGGCTAATTTTTTTTTTTAAAGTGGGATGTGAGGGAGAAAGAGGGAAGGAACAGGAAAACTTAGCGTTTCTATTACAGATCAATACGTTTTTTCGACAATCTCGCGGGCGAAGCCGCGGGCCAGCTAGTATTATATATTTTAAAGCGAATTTATTTTGCGTTTTATTTTTATGTAGGTACCTACATTTTATTTACAAACTACAACTACAACAACTAATAATACAAATATATGTATACGTATAAAAATGGTAAAATAATAACAGGGCGTCAAAAAATATAAAGTCTGCATAAAGACGGGCCTGTTGGTCTAGTGGTTAGTGGCCCTGACTGCTGAGCCGGAGGTCGTGGGTTCGATTCCCACCCAGGACAAACTTTGTGTGATGAGCATGATTGTTTGTTCTGTGTCTGGGTGTGATTTATTAATTATATAAGTACTAGCTGACCCGGCGAACTTCGTACCGCCTTAGTGTAGCTTTGATGCACTACTTTATTTTGTATAGCTGACAGTTGTCCTATCTTAGGTATGAGTACCTATTCAGTTTGAACTGGAATCTATAATATCCTCCATATAAAAATGAATCCCTATTTCCCTGGTCGCGCCATAACTGAGAAGGACTTGACATTCGTAACGTGCGGTTTTTAAAATATGCAAAATTCAATGTATTTTTTTCAATCTTTCAGAGACATTTTCCGTAAGAACCTTCTAGAGAGTATTAGAAAACTACAAAAACAAAAATCAGCCAAATCGGTCTAGCCGTTCTCAAGTTATGGCGTGACAACGGGAAACGGGTTTCATTTATATATATATATATATATAGATATAGATGCATATCAGTTGTCTGGTTACCATAACACAAGCTCTGCTTAGCTTGGGATCAGATAGCCGTGTGTGAGTTGTCCCAAGATATTTATTTATTTTATTTATTTAAAGCAAATCACACACACATCACGATACCTCAGAAACTACAAGTGTAAGGAGTCTCAAATATTGCATAGGAGATCCCCCATAGGTACAAAGTTTATAAAACATCTTTTTTTTTTAAACTTTGCCCCACACTAGGAATTTCTCCTGTATCGTAGGTGCGTTTACTAACATTTAAACTCACATACACAAACGCCCAGACCCGAAACAACTATCTGCAGGTCATACAAATATTTGTTCCGTGCGGGAATCGAACCCGCGACACGCAGCGCAGCAGCCGATCGCTCAGCCACTGCACCAACCGTGTCGTCAATAAGCATATATTAATAAGCAAAAATGCCAATTAGCACCAGAACTATAAATAACTAGGTTTTGCCCGCGGCTTCGCTCGCGTTAAATTCGGGGTAACACAGTTCCCTTTTCCTGATTTGCAGGTACCTGCTATCTGTAGTTTTTGCCCTTGCGCCTTATTTATTGTAATAGCAATTCTAAGTTTTCCCTTTTCTTCCCTCTTTCTCGCTCATTTTTCACTTTTTTTTTTAAATATGTTACCCTTTTTCCGTCTCCAGGGTCCCAAGTATCTTTGTACCAAAATTCATCAAAATTGGTTTAGCCATTTATGCGTGAAGACTTAACAAACAAACAAACTCACTTTCGCTTTTATAATATTAGTAAGGATAAGTCGCCATCTATTTTAGTACAAATAATTTGGAGACACATTCGCGGTAACATAACAGGCAAAATGAATAACACTCTGTCTTAACTGGGAATCGAACCCAGGAGTTATCTATATGAAAAAAGCTCTTGGTCTTTTATTCTATCATACGCAAAATATTATTTTAGTTATAGGCGTTGCGACTTGCAACACGATTGCCGTTGCGACTTGCGACACGACTTGTTGTGCTACTTGCAACCCGACTTGAAACACGACTTCAGTTGCGACTAGCAATGCGATTTGCGACTACCGTAATGTCGCACGTCTTCGTCACAGACAATTTCAAAGTTTTCTTCCATCAAATATCAAGCAAAAACGCCAATTAGCATCAGAACTACAAATAAACGGTCGCCATCTATTTCAGTACAAAGTATTTGGAGACACATTCGCGGTAACTTAACGTGCAAGATGGATGACGGCATACCAAACTAATTGGAGTCTAATTTTCTATGTCATAGCGTTTGAATTATGATCGTGTGGTGTTTAGTTTAGTAATGAGAATTGATTGAAGATTTTTTTTCTACAAGAATTTTCCATCGAGCGACGTAAGTTTACTTATGTGATTTTTTCGTCTCATCTCGGTATTTTTTTCGGGACAACACTAATGTGGATATTTTAGCACTTTATTATGGGGGCGATGCTGGTAAATATTTGATAGATCCTACTTAATATTATAAATGCGAATATTTGTGGAGATGGATGTATGGATGTTTGTTACTCTTTCACGTCAAAACGGCTGAACGGATCTTGATGCAATTTGGCACAGAGGTAGTTTATAGTCTGGAATAACACATAGGATACTTTTTTTTCGATATCATGCGGATGAAGCAGCGGGTGCCGACTAGTACACAATAAATGATAAAAAAATGATGCCAGACGATGACCACTACACCATCCTTACTAAAAAGAAAGACGGAAAACTTTGCGAACTTTTTAGGGTTAGGTATGTAGGTACCTCAAAAGGAAAAATACGGAACCCTTATTGTATCACTTTGTTGACCGTCTGTCTGTCAAGACCCTTTATCTCGGGAACGCGTGAAGCTTGAAATTTAAACAATATACTTAAGTCAACTCAAGTTGTGGAAAAATCATATGTGTAAGTCTACGCAATCAAAATATATGACCATTTATTTGTACAGAACCCGCGGTGGGCGAGTCCGACTCACACGTGACCGTTTTTATTTAACATTGTTTTGTTTTAAATTCTTCTAGTAAATATTCACATTATATATCTAAATATATAATTTTATATAAAATCGTGTCTTGTATGTGTGTTAGTCACCTAACTTCACCTAAACCGCTGGGCAGATTCTGGAGGATTCGGTAGGTGGCACTGCTGTAGCTGGTAGGGCAACCTCAACACAGCCGCCGCGGGAGACGCTCAGGGCATCGGGCGCCATGACGGTGGCGCGACTTGATGGTCGGTGAGCGGTAGTATTGCTAGTCTGTTGACGACAGGCCGAGTCAACGGCGTTGCTGTACCTAGAGCACCTCAAATAGAAGTCAGCAAAGCAGAGGGGCCTGCCAAGGTGATTCCCTGCCGGGGTTGCGTGTTGTTCGAAAGAGATACCGCGGCCCTACAACACAATGGGCAAAAGAAGTAAAATGGATGGGTTTTAGTCCCTAAATTCTCCTCCCCGCTCCACCGAGAACGGAGGAAGTTATTTAATGATTCACATTAATTTTTACACGCTTTGGAAAAAAAGGCCACCTATTTGTATACAATGTTATATGTTAAGATAATCAGTAGTAAAAACAATGGTTTTAAAATAAATAATTTTAATTTTCGTCTTTCCAAAATAGGCCGAAAGCCGAAACCGATACCAGAACTCTAACTACGCACATCACTACTTCAAAACCTTTACATCACACCATTTCAAAACGCACTCAAACATCAAAGGGCACCATGGCTCAGGAGTTAACAATTATCGCGACATCCGCAGTTCGATTCCCGGTAGAGTACATTTAAATCATGCGGTTCGCTGTAGGCAAGTTTATTTTGATTTATTACAGTTTTATTGTACATTCTTTGGTTTGTTGTAAATCAAGATGGTTTGTGTTTTCATAGCTCTAAAGAGGTGCAAAGTAGATTTAACATAGGGTTAAAGATAGAAGTATAGAAAACAATGATTTACATATACAATGTGTCCGGTCATGGACTAGCGATATTCTGGATACTTATAGAACGAGTGTTTTAATAAACTATTACGATACACACTTGGGTCTAATTCACTTCCCCGCTTTTTGGCAGCCATTTTGAGATATTCTTATTCTCTATGAGTGTACAAAAAATAATCATATCTCTCAAAGTGTTGGTCTTACTGAGACGAAAATAGGTTTATTCAGAGGGCAACAATATTGTCTATCGTTTAAATTAATAAATAATGAGCTTACGTTTTCGTAACTAAAGTTTCTAAAGAAAACAAAATGAAATACCAAAAAAATATGCAAATCAACGAAAGTTTTGTAAACTTTTTATGAAAAAAAAAATGGTAGACTAGAATGTTTGTTATATAAGTAAATAGAATATCGCCAGTCCGTGACCGGACACATTGTATACCTACGTGCACATTAAGAGCGACCAGAGTTAAAGATAAATATATTACATAAAAAAATAATTTATAGTCATATCTGCCAATGGCTTAATTACCAAGAGCCTCAACCAATACCTGAGGAGGCTCTCGTTAGTCAGCTGGATCAAGGACTTGATACAGACAGCGGTACTCCTGGACACGGCTCGTAAAGTTCCTTTCTCTGGAGCCTTGACTGCCGGTAGCTTGGACCCTGCTACCCTACCATGACGTCTTAAAGCAGCACTTATTCCACAAAAAACAGAAAAGACAGAAAGAGACAGAGCTATACAGGGTGTCTAGCACCATCTCTTTCTCACACAGGATTATGAACTGCTATAAGATGTCATGATAACCCTTCTGTTCTCAACACTGGTGGGCTATTATTATTTGTATTTTTAAATAATTTTTGTTTTATGTATATTTTGATAAGAAATATGAAAAATTATGTTTGATTAAAAGATATGTGGATAAACTAATAAACAAATAAGAGCCTTGCCAGAGAATTGAACTCTGTTCGGCAGTTGCGATTGCGACCTCTAGCCCAACTAGGAGATGAGATACTATGAAGTCCTAGACCTTAGGCTCTGGCCCGCGGCTGCGCTCGCGTTAAACTCCGGGTAACACAGTTCCTCTTGCCTGATTTACTGGTACCTGCTTCCTGTAGTTTTTGCCCTAGCGCCTTATTTATTGTAATAGCAATGCAAAGTTTTCCCTTTTCTTCCCTCTTTCTCCTTCATATCTGTTTTTTTTTTAAATAGCCTATGTCCGTCTCCAGGGTCCCAACTATCTCTGTACTAAAATTCCTCAAAATCGGTTTAGCCATTTAAGAGTGAAGACGTAACAAACAAATAAACAAACAAACTCACTTTCGCTTTTATAATATTATTAAGGATAAGGATTATTGGCACACAAGAGTTTTTGTTTTCGAGAAAACCTCTGATAATGTTAGCACACATGAGCTTTTTTTATTATTGTCTGTTTAAAAGAGTGATGAATTTAGATGTTGATGGATTGAGAGGGAAAGGAAAGTTAAATAAATTATGAATGGATAATGTGAGGAATGATACGAAAGAGAAAGGAGTGAATGATGCCGTGACGATTGACAAGGGAGAATGGAAGAAGAAAACGTGTTGCGCCGACCCCAAATAGAATGGGACAAGGGCAGAAAAATGATGATGACATCCCAACAAAAGGACCGAATAAAGGAGCTCGTGGCTAAATAATAGCAGCCGCTCGGGTCGATCTTTAGGTTAAGCCGCGCTTGCCTAGGTTGGTCTGTGGATGAGTGACCACCCGTTACATACCGAGTTTCCTCCGTGCCTCGGAAAGCACGTTAAGCCGTTGGTCCCGGCTGTCATTTGTAGATCTTTGACAGTCGTTACAGATAGTCAGTGTTCCGAAAGTCTGAAAACCAGTCTTACCAAGGGGTATCGCATTATCCAGTTCTAATTGGGTTGTGGAGGTCAGATAGGCAGTCGCTCCATGTAAAATACTGATATTCAGCTGCATCCGGTTAGACTGGAAGCCGACCCCAACATAGTTGGGAAAAGGCTAGGCAGATGATGATGATGATATAGTTTCTGCTTTCTCAGGGGCAAAATGAGTCAGTTCGCAGATTTATACTCGTAGATCGATGTCATCATCTTTGTGCCCTTACCCCATTCTACTTCAGATCGGCGCAACATGTTTTTTCACCTTCCCTTCTCTTCTGTCTGTCTTCACGTATCACACATCTCACTAGTTTTATAAAGGCAGGAAGATATGACTACCTTTTGCCCGCGACTTAGTCAGCGTCGATGAAACATATCGGTATGCTCGCGAAAGTGTTAGTACAGTGGCTCAGGTATTAGCTACTGCGATGCATGTCGTGGGATCGATTTTCGCATGGAACATATTTGTATGACTTACAGGTAGATGTTTGGTTTTCCGAGTCTGCCTGTTTGTGTATGTGAGTTCAAATGTGTGCGTATACATGATACGGGAGAAATTACTATGTAGTATGGGGCAATGTAAATGTAGACTTTAAGTGTTTGTTTTTTTCACATCTCCTACTTGTTTATATTTATTACTAGCTGGCGCCCGCGGTTTCGCCCGATATTCCAGACTAAAATCTACCTCTGTGCTAAATTTCATTAAGATCTGTTCAGCCGTTTTAACGTGAAAGAGTAACATAATATTAGTAAGATAGCTGGCGCCCACGGCTTCACCCGGGTGATATTGAAAAATGTATCTTATGTGTTATTCCAGACCATAATCTACCTCTCTACAAAATTTCGCCAAGATCCGTTAGCCGTTTTGAAGTGAAAGAGTAACAAACATCTATACATCCATCCATCCTCACAAACATTCGTATTTATAATATTAGCAAGATTAAGTAAAGATTAAATTTTGTAGTTGTTAGTAGGGATTGATATAACAGAAACAACAAAATAATTTTATAACGTAATATAATTTATTTATTATTTTCTATTATTTATTATTTTATATTTAAAAACTAGCACAGTCACAATAACTACCCGGATAATAATATATTTTAATAAATATTTACAATAATGAGAAAAAACAAACAGGAAAAAAATGGAAGAAATGAAATGACTAAAGGACAGTATTTTCTAAAAATTAAAATAGAAACACCGTTTTATTTACAGAACACACATAAATAAAAATATTATGTACTTAAAACTATATTCTTTACATTATTATAATACAAATAAATGAATTTATGATGCCAATTTCTTTTATAAATAAAAAAATACCTACTAAATCCTCATATTTATAATTACCTTTTATGGATTACAATCGTGAGAAAAAATGCCATATAATAATTAAAAACAATAATTCCCCAAAAAGAAAATGGTTTTTCATTTTCTCCTCATTCCGGTACATTTTACGTCATAAACTCATTTTAATAATATTCATATGTTTTCTTGTACAATGCCTCACCGTTTTATTATATAATAAAATAATAATTATAATTATTTAATAAGTTATAACTAAACAAACTTACAAACTATTTGGTTATTATATCGCATCATTTTATCAGTACTTTTTAGTTTTTAGCTATTACAGGGATACAAGATTGAAAGTCAAAGAGATTAAGTCAAACATATTATAGCCAAAAATAATGTCAAAATCATCTACCCCGGTTTCTGTTTTTTCTTACTCGTTTTCTGAGGTATTCATAAATTATTTCATTTTTCAGAAACGCAGCACCTCAGAAACGGGACACCTCAGAAACGGAGCACCTCAGAAACAGGGCACCTAAGAAACCAGCAATTTTTAGAAATAACCCAAAAATGCTAGCAAGATTTAACAATACTCGGTTTGTAGAACAGTTCGCTTTTTTCTATGTAAACAGCTATATTACAATTCCTAAATTAGCTACGTTTTACTCAATAGGAATAAATACGTTAAATTCTATATTATTTACACTACAAGGAACATTTACTTTATTTCGCAAAGTACCATAGTTATTCTACGCTATGTTTTTAATGTATGCTCCTAAACCTGACCGCAACGTCGAACCGCAGCGGTAATTGCAGTTTATTAAAACGATGATAGGCTTCAATAGCGTCATTTACGGACGCGTTCTCATAGAGACTTAAATTCCAAAGCAGAGAAGACGTCTTGTAAACCACCAATAGACTTTCGTTATTGACACTTCTCGTCTTCTTTTAATTTTAGTGGAAACGGTTGAGTGGAGTGAACAGATGTCTCGTGTTTGTCTCTGCCAACTTCTTCAGTCAACAGCTAAGCAGGCACCAGGACAAAGTGGAGACGATAAGATATGTGAGCAGCGTGCGGTAGTTGCCTTTCAAGTTAGGAAGTGGAGAAATTCGAACATGAGTATCCTACATAAAAATCTGTGCTGCAGTCGAGCCTAGAACGTATATCCCCTCAACATCCACACAAAAGAGAGATGCATATGCATCTTCTCTCTTTTCCGCTTTGAACATCTCCGTTTTAGAGAAGTCTTGGCCTAACAGAAACCTGCGAATCTGCGATCTGTCGTTGCGGTTAAGCGACTATGCCGCAGTGGTATGCGGCAGTCGTTTTCGGAAGCGTACATTTATTATAAAATATCTCATGTAGTCTCAAAATGGCCTTTTATTTCATTTATTTAACATATATTCACGAGTAATTGGACGCATTTAATTTTAGGGAAATCGTAAACGATATTATTAAACCTTACTTTCAGAGAACTGCAATTTTTTTAAGATATTGTAAACAGCGTTATTTTATTAAATACTAGCTGTGGTAAAACAGCTCTATTTAAATAATATTGCTTTAATACAACGTCAAGCCTTTTAAATTCTTCCTTATCGCACCTTAACATTTTATTTCTTCGTCAATGCCTGCACAGTAATCAGTATTATTGCTTTTGTGCTTAAAACAGTCTCAATTCTGAAAGTTTATTTCAATAAAATCCTCGCCAATCTTTCGCAAATGAACAACTATAGGAAATGTTGTCATATTCATCTATAATTTCTACCACAGTGTGACCAAACAGAATTTCAGAAACCAATCATTCCCAATTAAAGATTTAAACCTTTAGATTTGCCGTACCCGGTCAATAAATGGGTAGGTAGGTTTTGTTTTTTTTTTGTGGCCTCTCTCGCTCACACATATTTATTAGCATTCTGGAAGTTGGTAACGTCGCGTAAGTTATCAAATATTTCCTACTATTAATACTAAATGAAATTTGAATTACAATAACAAGACTGAATGAAGTGTTGAAACAGTTTTGTGTCCAGAAAAATCATTTGAGATATTCCCATGTGCTTTTTTGCCCTAAAACCTATATTTAGTTTTACCAGTGCCATGATATTGGTTATTATAATACACAACAATATTTTAGTGCAACGGAGAGAGACATTCTATAATTTCATTCAGTAAAATTGATTTATTTATCAAACTATGGAGATGTTAGAAATAATTGTGCGAAGTTGCCAACTTTCTGAATGCACCCGTCAAAAGTCATATCTATGGTTTCATACATGCAGCTTGGACAAGATTTTTGCGCGACCTATGACAGCACATCTAACGATTTTAATCTTTAATAATTCCACTGACAATTCTTTTCACCCTCTAAATCCATATTCAGCGCTTTATCTACGTGACATTAATCTCCTCCTCCTCATCACTCTCCGTAACAGTGCTGTGGTTGTACAGCCCCTGTGCCATCAGCTGCAGCGCCAGCGGGTTCCTCTGACCCGTAGCCTTCTTGATCTTGGCCCGTTTGTTCTGGAACCAGATCTTGATCTGCGCTTCAGCTAGTCCCAGCTCTGCTGCCAGGCTCTGGCGTCTTCTTTCTGTTAGGTAGCGGTTTTCAGCAAACTCGTGCTGTGAAAGAAAAAAGTTATTAGTATTTCGAATTGGGAAACAAAAAACCTGTCAAGTGTGAGTCGAACTCGCACACCAAGGGTTCCGTAGAAACTTGCAACATAAATGGTCATATCTTTTGAATGCGTAAACTGCTATCTTTGTTTGCCGCATCATATTGTACACTTAGTCGAATTCTTTGTGAGTGTATTGTTTTTAATTATCAGTGTAACAATTGTAGGTAAACCAATAAATAAACTGAGATTTGATTTGTTTACATCTCTAAGGGACCACTGACTTAAGTATTTGGTTTTAATTTCAAGTCGATACCTCCACGCGTTTCCGAGACAAAGGCTCTTGACAGACAGACGGACAACACAGTGATCCAATAAGGGTTCCGTGATTTCCTTTTGAGGTACTGAACCCTATAAAGGTTTTTATCAAGAACTAGCTTTCGCCCGCGGCTTCGCTCGCGTTAAATTCGGTATAACACACCAAGCAGACCTGCATTTTTGCTCTTGCGCCTGATTGATTTGTAATAGCAACGCTAAGTTTTCCCTTTTCTTCCCTCGTTCTCCCTCATATCCCACTTTTTTTTAATAACAATTAGCCTATGTCTGTCTCCTGGTTCCCAACTATCTCTGTACCAAAATTCATCAAAATCGGTTTAGCCATTAAAGCGTGAAGAGGTAACAAACAAACAAACAAACAAACAAACAAACTCACTTTCGCTTTTATAATATTAGTAAGGAATAAGGATAGGGAGTGAGGGTTATATCATCATCTGCCTAGCCTTTCCCCTTTCTGTTGGGGTCGGCATCCAGTCTAAGCGGATGCAGCTGAATACCAGTATTTTAATGGAGAGACTGCCTATCTGGCTTCGACAACCCAGTTAGTACCGGGTAATACGAAACTACAACAATAAAATGATCCTATTCCTATACGTAAGTTCCACTTTTTCATTTTCCGGAGCACGTGCTTAACGTCACGTTAGTTTTGTGATTACAAGCGCGACTCTTGAGCTTGAGGGTTCGATTTCCAAGTCAAGCAAAGCTGACGGCACGGTTAGCGCTTTTACTGAACGATTGACTGCTGCACTTCGTGTCGCGGGATCAATCCCTGCACGGAACAAATATTTGTATGGCCCACAAATAGTTGTTTCGGGTCTGGCTGTTTGTGTATGTGAGTTTAAATGTTTGTAAACGCACCCACGATACAGGAGAAAGTCCTAGAGTGGGGCAACGCTTTTGAGCAGTTTTATTTGGGTCTTTTATGAGGAATTTTTCAGCAACTACGGAGTCTGGATTCGTGTCCAATTGCTGGCAATAGGTTCGTCCCTTTTACATATGATTTAAACATAATTGGCGAAATCTGGGTGTACTAGATACACATCTACCCAATCTTTCAGGAATTACAGGGGATATGATAAGTTATGTGAATTACCTTTAATCTATTGAGCTGTGCAGCACTGAAGGCAGTTCTTGGTCTCTTCTCTTCTGGAGCTGGAGCTCTCTTCTTCATCCTTCTACTTCTGGGACCTGTTGACAAAGAAAACAGAAGATTAGTTAGTTGAACACATAGCCATTCAGACTAGGAACTTCTTCGAGTTAAAAAAGAAGATAGAAGAATAATATCAGTAGCATAGGATAGGATATTAAACCCATGTAGTCTCAACTCTGTAGTCCCATTGTGTTGAAAAATCAACCCTCTAAGTCTACGCAGTCAAAAGATATGGCCGTTTTTGTCGCAAGCTTGTACGGAACACTCGGAAAAATATTCCTTATTAACATCCGTCATTCTGATCATTCATTCCCCTCTATTTCTTAAACCACATTACATTATCATCAATTGAAAATACCCTACCAGAAAACTACTATTAAATTGAATAACATCCAAACTTCTCTTAACCAATGGTGTTGTAACGAAATCATAAATACAATAAAGAGAGGCGTGGCTACGGAACCCTTTTGTCATAAATTGTCCTTAATAAATAATTTAATGAACCCTAATAATAGTGTTGGGATTCTTAATGATGTTTGGTTCGAACAGTATTTTGGGTTAAATAGGGATGGGACGTTGAATAGTAGTCGGTATTATTATAGCAATTAGATAGTACTGACAAAAAAAAAGAGTTTTTAATAGCAATTAGTTGATTTTAATTAGATTTTTAGTTCTGTACCTTAAAAGGGAAATAACGGAACCGTTATTGGATCACTTTGTCGTCCGTCTGTCGTTTTTTTTTTTTTTAAAAAGAAGTTGCCCCACTCTAGGAATTTCTCCTGTAACGTGGGTGGGTTTACAAGCATTTAAACTCACATACACAAACAGCCAAACCCGAAACAACTACCGTAGGTCATTGTATTGTATTGTATAACGGGCTGATGTCCGCAACTCCACATCTGAGGCGCGTATTTTGCGTATGGGTGGGAATATTATTCGATCCCCTGTAGTTCATACAAATAATTGTTCCGGGCGGGGATTAACCCGCGACACGCAGCGCAGCAGTCGATCGCTCAGCCACTGAGCCAACCGTGTCTGTCTGTCAAGACCCTTTTTCTCGGAAACGCATGGAGGTATCGAGTTGAAATTATTAAAACCATATACTCAAGTCTTAAAAACTGTCAAAATGAAGTGTCAAAGCCAATATGGCGGCGGTACAATCGTGTACACAAGTATTAAGTGTGAATATTTTACAGGCACTGCCGTGGTGGCACGCCAACCTATGATTTATTATGCCAATTATGTGCCAGTTCTTTAATTGTTAGAGAAATGGCGGTTATAATTGGTTGTTTCCATGATTTTCAGTGTGAATGACGTTTTTTGTATAGATTTTTGACATTTCATTATGATATTAGAGAAGAAAGGTAGATTTTGATCCGTGTGTTTTATGTAGTCTTAAATAAGAAGAACTGATTCAATCACATATCTATCAATACTATCTACTTATGCTTTTGAAATACTTGTAGATACCTTATTAAATAAGTATGTAATCTGAAAGAAAATCGCTTAAAAGTACTGTTGTCAAAAATTCACTTATAACTGACGAGTCTGGTCAATTGTCTCTTAGGCTGACTGTACATAGTCTTGCTAATTAATCAGATACTTAGTGTTATGTAGTCTCTCATCAACTAAACACTAACCAAAGATAACATACATTGATATCAGAACAACAGCCCCGCAAAATAATTTATATTCTTCCTGCCACAGACAATACATTCCCAGAAACAATCGCACGAACATTTTTAAATCCGCCATCTTGTATAAGTCAAACGCTATTCCCACACTAGGCTACAGTGCTTTCACTAATTTTTTACCTCCAATTTGACATACAGCTATTATAGCTATTATGACGGACGCATCAGTCAAAAAAGACTGAAAAATACAACCTTGAAAGAGGTCGCGAAAATCCATCGCTGAACGAAACTGGTGCAGGGTTTTTTTTTTGTAGAGCTATATTGCAAACTACCTACTACCTCTTTGCATGCCTGCTGAGCCTAAAAATATGAAATTAGGGTGAACTCTATGCGGATCTGAACGGTGAGTAATGGGTAGCTCACTGTCCGTCCGTCCAGTGACAACAGGTCGTGTCGACGGCGCGTTCTGTTCCACGCGTGCCTCAAAGTGATGAGGGGTCTGCCAGAGACAGCGCCTGCCGGGGTTAAGGGTGGTTTGAGAGATACCTAAGAGATACCGCGTCCCCGGAACATAAAAGTAAAAAAAGGAACATGGTTGGATTTTAGCCAGTACAAGTCTGACACTACCTCCCACGCTCTGTCCAGAGCAGGGGAAGATTTTTGATGATTTCCCATCTGCAAAAAAAAAGGTGATCCATACAAATATCATCTGCCTAGCCTAGACTTTCTCACACAAGGTGGTTTTTACACAACTGAATACCAAGAATCTACATGGAGCTATCGAATCGAATTGGCTAAATTTTGAGCTAAAAAAATAATAAATTGTAACAGCAATCCAAAGAAGAAATACAACAACAATCTTTATTCTCATTCCTACAAGGTTGGTATCACACTGTAGCTGTCAAGAGGTAAAACAACTACGAACGGACTGTACACTAAATTCCTTTGCGAAAAAATAAAGCAAGTACAGGAAACTACAGAAGTGTTTATGGCTCAACGCTACCGTACGCGATAGTGTTAAAATGTAGTGAATTTATAGCCGCTTGGCCAGTTGGCTAGATCTAGGTGATTGTGGTCGATTTTATTATTCGTTTTAAATTGTAATGGGGTGTTGATAGGCGAAGTGGGGGTGATGTATTTGTGGTGGGGGGAGCGCTGGTTTTATATATAGTGTAAGTTCAAAGGAATTAGTGGTTTTAATTGTGTTTTTAGTAAAGTAGATTAAATTTTGCAAAATAAAGAACATGGGTGGGTTTTAGTCAAGAGTCTTTCACTCCCCCTGAAGAAAATAATTGATTTCCATCCGCAAAAATATGGGTAGGTTTAATAAAATTCGACAAGTAATGAAATTTTGACTTTTCATAGCGTATTTTTATTTTATAATTACATTTTGTGTATGGTTTGGCAAGAAATGTAATGCAAGTAAAACTGTTAAACAACATTACAAAAAATAAAAGTTTTTAAATGACATTAAATTATCAGTTATTTACAAAATATTTCAGCAAAAATCACAAAATCACATCATTTACAGTAAATATGAATTAACGAAATAATTTATGGTAAATAATCTTCTGCTTGCTTTTGAACTAAAATAAATAAATAATAAACCTTAATTTACTTGAGTTGGCAACACACCAATCGTGATCAAAGAAATAATAATTTAATGATGATTTTATTTATTTATAAATTATGATCGTAATGCCCAGATGCCAATCGTCAAAATCATGTTTTTTTTTAATAATTTAATTTTACACTACATAAACAAGAAACTCACGAAAATTATACTTGAAAAATACTTGTAAACTAAAGTTTTTTTAAACAAGTTTTGTAATTTTATATTAGGTCCATTTTATAGCTTAAATCTGCAAGAAAGATCAAACACGTTTCGCAAATAAAGCTCTTAAAGTTTCACAATACTTATAATTCTGCTCACGCCACAAGAAAATGGAGCGCGAAGCATACAAACGAATCTCCGTGAATCAAACGGAAAATCACTTTCAAATCGAAACAATAACGCCGCAATCAAAATTCTATTTTATAACCCTTAAAATAGAACAGGAAATCGTAAAACACTGGACTTCTGAAAAAGAATACCGTAACACCAACACTGAAAAATGCGTTTTATTTCGTAGAAAATACAGTTTATTTTTGTGGAGCAGTTTAAAAGGCCATACATCAGGGTAATAAAGGAGGCAAGCTAAATTTTTATTCGCGTTTTTAATTAAACAAGAGTTTGAAAATGTTTCGGACATTTTCTGTTACGGAATGGCGCGAGAAAATTGCTGGTCACTTTTGAAAAAAGAACGGTCGCCATGTTTCTCTTTTTATTTTTTCTTTTCTAAAATTTACGTGCCTGTAAGAAATATTGTGTGTGTAATGTTTTTAGTTCTTTAATTTGGCTTTTAGAAACTGTTTTCTACCATTTTGCAAAGAAAAAAGGATATTATATTTTGGGAATGGGAGGGTTGTTGCTACATAGATAATAATGGCGTTTACGTCTTGTATTTAAGGTAACTGTAATACAATTCAAACATTGTTTCAGATGGGAAATCATTTAACTAACTAACTATTTATGTACACACAGTAAATCAGACAGGATAAAAACATATAAAATTTGAGTACAAAGGTACTGCTTATTTCTTAAGAAATTTCTGCCAGCAGACCTGCGAAAGGAGATATGAGAACGAAATATAGACGATAGTGTGTGAGAGAGTATTAGAAAAATATGTGTGTGTGCCTTAACCTATTATAACTTACATATATAAGTAAATATTAATAAATACTTGTATAAATACATGATGCTGAAATATATATCCATAAATAAATACATATATTACGATTGAGAGGACAGGTAATGCTCTTTCACTCTGTTTTTGAATAGGGAAATGGAGGACTTTAAATCGCGAATGCTAGGCGGCAGTGAGTTCCACAACCTAACAGCGTGTACAGAAAAGGAATATGAATAATAACTGGATTTGTGCGGATGGGATTTGAGTAGGGATCTGAGGTTAGATCTACACGGTGCGTCGCTAGGGCGGGCATAGGAAAAACGTTCACGCAAGTAAGAGGGATAGGAAGGGTTGTGTATTATCTGATAACTACCCCGCTCTGGGCGAAGCAAAGTGAGAAATGTGGGAGAAAGAGATTCATCACGCGGGTTAAAGTTAGCGTTAGCTCAAAGTAACTATGCCACGAGGACGTAGTCGGGGCGGTAATCTTCGCTTCCACAAATATACTAGCAAAACTACAATTCCACTTAGTACCTCATTGTCATAATTTGAACCTATCACCCGTTACGTCCCGCAAACATTAAAACCTCAATTCATCAACAACTAAGTACGAAACAAAACAAATTAAGGGACATAAAGCAGTTAAAAGACATAATTCGAAAGCCCCCACCCTAAGTTGGGGCCATTTAAATTCCTGGCAACCCCATCTGGACATTAACAGGACAAATGAGGTGATATATCTATACATGGTTAAGGGGATAAATTTATTTGCTTTATAATTTTTGGAGATCCGTAACTGAAAAGGAAAAATATCGGAACCTTTATAAGATTACTTTGTTGTCCGTCTGAACATGGGTAGGTTTTAGTCAGTACAAGTCTGACACTCCCCCCCGCTCCACCCTGAGTGGAGGAAATGATTTAATGAAATCCCATCCACAAAAAAAAGGTTGTACTATTAGGAAAACCTCCTTCGCAATTACAGGCGTGAAGTTATGTGAAAGTAGTCACCTTTCTCCTTCAAAAACCATATATGCTTAACCGTATAGTTCGGTACGGACCCCTTCGGGGGCTCGACATTCAAACCTCCGCTGGCTCGGTACTAGCCCCGAAAGGGGTCGAACATTTAAGTCATACGACCTCCTCATTATTTTTGTAAATATTTTATTTTCTGGGTAAAAAATAATATGGGTGTGCATTCATTAAGATAGTAAAATAAAAATCTCATAAGTAAACGTCATTAGAAGTTCTTTAATTATTGAGCAAGTTTCTTAATTAAGTCTTATAAAATCCAAATGCGTAAATTACGATCATAGCCATTTTGATGGCAGTGTAGGTCGACGCTAAAAATCATAAAAAAATGGTTTTCGGACATATAAGCTCCACATTGTTGGGCCTGATTAACGTGTCCTTTTATTACGTGCAGAAATCATTCGTAATTGAACTTAAATTAGCAGTGGTAATGATACATTTTGAAATCTAAAGTCGAAGTTTCGCGCCAATCGTGCTTGTTTACATTTTTCATTCCACATTATATCACACGGACGCGAATAGATTCTATAACAAATGAGACAAATATCATTGCAAATATTATAAATAACATGAACATGCCCAGATCTTATCGTAATTTGCAATAATAGGACCATTAACACGTAATATTCATAACCACTGCTACTAAATTCACTTTCGAAAATGACGTCCATTTCTTTTTTTTTATTTTGTGATGTGTAAATGCGATTATTTCAATCGATTATTTTCTTGTAAATCAATCAACTCGAATAATTAAATTAAGGAATATCAGAAATTGATAGATGAAAATAAGAATAATTTTGTAATACGTGTAAAATACTATAAATATTGATAATAATATTTTTTACGCCACTAAAACCGACTCAACAACAAACAGTAGAATCTGATCTATGGCTAAAATCGCGCCAATTTTATTTTCAGATAAAAATTCAAATAAGGAATGCGCTCGCTGTTCAAATTTATATTAAAATGTTTATTTGCTATTTTATTAATAATTTGGTTTTGTACCTACTATTTGAATGTGAATTGCAAATAGAAATAAATAAGGTTGAATATAGAACGCCCTTATTATGATCTTGGTAGGCACAGTAAAAAAAATCAGCCAAGATAAAATATATTTGTTCGACAAAATTGTTTGTAGTATGGTTGGATTAGTTATTTGGAAAGCGTTTTCATTCTTTCCTAAAACATGGCTCGTAGGCCAAAGTGTTCTTGGAGTGGAAGCCTTGGGGTAAAAATGGCCTAGAGGGAGACCACAATTGAGATGGAAAAAAAACCCCGGTACATGACATCAAGAAAACTCCAGGTTCAAAATGGGTACATTTTGTACCTACCTGGAGTTTTCTTGATGTCGTGTACCGGGTTTTTTTTTGGGTGGGAAATCATCAAATAACTTCCCCCGCTCTAGGCGAAGCGTGGGGGAGTGTCAGACTTTTACTGACTAATGTCCACCGATCGATGTTCCTTCTTTTACTCGGGGCCGCGGTATCTCTTTCGAACAACCCGCAATCCCGGCAGGACCCTACCGGGGTTGCGGGTCTGACACTCCCCCCCGCTCCGCCCAGAGCGGGGGAAGTGAGGCGCCACGGCATCCTCACCTACCACCTGACGCAGATCCTCACCGGGCACGAAAGTTTCGGGACGTTCCTACACATCATCGGGCGGGAGGAAACACCCAGGTTTCACCAATGTGACTATCGCCCGGAGGACACGTTGGAGCACACAGGCAGTCTGCTCTTTTGAGCGGAGCACCGCTCTGTCCCGGAGGAGATGGTGATGTTTGAAGGAGAGAACCTCGAACCAAGCCAGCCACCGCGGGAGACGCTACAGGGGTCGGGCGCCGCGAGACGACAACGAGTTTTTGTTAAAAGTTTAACAGGAGCGGATATTTGATGATTTCCCATCCAAGTGGCGCAAGACCGATTTAAAGGAGGCCTCCTTTAAATTCCTAAAGAAGTCCTTAAATTCCAAAAAAGAGAGATGCACTATTTAAAAATACTTTTTAGGGTTCCGTACCTCATAATAAATAACATAACCCAAATATCAAATCTGTGGTCTCTTGAAGCTGTGAAAAAAACAACCCTCCAAGTCTACGTAGAGAAAAGATATGACCGTTTATGTCGTCAGTTTGTACGGAACCCTTGGTGCGTGAGTCCGACTCGCATTTGGCCGGTCTATTTTTAATAGGCTGAAGGTCTCCTTATACCTATCTATTTTTTTTATCCAACCAATACTTTTATGTGTCAATATTTTAGAGCCCCGATGTGTACTTGTGTACGGAGTCCCTGTATGTCTAAAACAAGGCTCTACTGCGGAGGCACGGCTTTCTAGGTGCGGTACGGTATGGTTGTGCCGGCTGAGCTGCCTGACTGGCTACCTACAGAATTAGCATGACCTACAAAATTGGCCGCCATTTTCATTTATCGTCATTCAAGAAAACAGCCAAAATCTTTTACCGCGAAACCGTTTGACAGCAAATGTAGGTACCTCAAGTCTGGGCGCTCAAAATAATTATAGCATAATAAAAAAGCACGTGACAAAATGTCTTTCTTTTATAATAGATATCATAGATATTTGTACAACTATAATATCTATAGTAGAATATTATGCCACCTCCATAGGTAAATTCCTCAATGGTCCCAAAACTTTTTTTAAAGTTTACTCTATTACGATTATCGATTAGGTTGAATGCAACTTTTTAATCGTAATGATGAAACTTAGTTTTACGGTCAGCACTAAGAAATGTCATATTGTAACATATTTTGTAGTATTTTTTGTCGAGATTTGTATCGTGTTTTTTTATTAATTTATATGTAAAATGGCAAAAATAAGAATGCAGATGGAATGTCACTGTTTTTATTTTAGATTTCCGATGTTATTATCAAATGGTTATCTTGTGTATGTACATTATTTCCAGCGTTTTTAAAGTACCTAATTTTTGGAAGGGTGTAGTAATATGTATTTTACACACATTTTGCAATAGATTGACGCCGTTTTATCGACCTTATGAGGTTTTTGGAAATATAAACCTCAAACTTATCGTATGAAACAGCCGCTGTGATTTATTTTTAATAACAAAATTGAATGCTGTAAATTGATGAAAAATCTTGAATTTCATGACAATTCGCGTCACCCCACCGATTCAGCTGATGTGTCATATGTCAAAATCCTGTCGTGCAGAGTGGTTAAAACCGTGTCATTACGTAAATAGGTACAGCAGTTCCCGACATAAATGGTGACAAATATACAAGCAACCTCTCTCTCAGAAACCAGTTCAAAGCAACTTCGTTTTAACTTCAAATTGTTAGCTTATAAGATAATAACTTAATTAACTTGAACTTAGGTCCAATAATTTGCTTAGGTCATTAATTTTGAAGTTTTAATTGGAATTTCGAATCTATTGGTATTGTGTTGTGGTCTCTTATCAAATAACTTCCCCTGCTCTGGGCGGAGCGGGGAGGAGTTTCAGACTTGTACTGACTAAAACCCACCCATTTTCCTTCTTTTTTTTGCCCTTTGTGTTCTGGCGCCGCGTGGCCCCATTGCTCCACTGATACATCTTAGAGATAAAATATGTAGCTTAAAATAACTCCGTCTAGTGACTTAAAGCACTTGGCTGTTGAACATAAGGACTTGGGATCGATTCGCTGGTCGGCAAAGCTTTTGTTTTTTCTTTTTTAAATGTTGCCCCACACTAGGATTTTCTCCTGTATCGTGGGTGCGTTTCCAAACATTTAAACTCACATACACAAACAGCCAGACCCGGAACAACTATCTGTAGGTCATACAAATATTTGTTCCGTGAGGGGATCGAAACCGCGACACGCAGCGCAGCAGTCGATCGCTCAGCCACTGCCCCAACCGTGTCGCCAAAAGTGGTATTGGGGGTAATCTAAAACGAATCTCTCAATGGTAGTATGCGAGTCCAAGTTTATGCTTGTTGGCAAAAAAAGGCTTACTCCCATTACAGGCTTGGTATACTAGTTGTTTTAAGAATTACCAAAACTATTATTCAAAATAATAAAAGTATGCTACGGCGTAGGCTGCTACGGCGTAGCGTAATCATGTCATAATTTATTGCTACGGACGCGTAGCCTTATTTTCGCCCACTTCAAGACTACTCTACTTACCCCTATGCAAAAAAGCAAGTCATAAAATAAAAACTCAAAAGAAAAATATCGGAACCCTTATAGGATTACTTTGTTGTTCGTCTGAACATGGATGGATTTTAGTCAGTACAAGTCTGACACTCCCCCCCGCTCCGCCCTGAGTGGAGGAAATGATTTAATGATTTCTCATACGCGAAAGAGGGTGTACTATTAAGAAAACTTCCTATGCAATTACAAGCGTGAAGTTATGTGAAAGTAGTCACTTTTCTCCTTCAAAAACCATATATGCTTAAAACCGTGTCATTACGTAAATAGGTACAGCAGTTCCCGACATAAATGGTGACAAATATACAAGCAACCTCTCTCTCAGAAACCAGTTCAAAGCAACTTCGTTTTAACTTCAAATTGTTAGCTTATAAGATAATAACTTAGTAGCGTAATCATGTCATAATTTATTGCTACGGACGCGTAGCCTTATTTTCGCCCACTTCAAGACTACTCTACTTACCCCTATGCAAAAAAGCAAGTCATAAAATAAAAAACCGGCCAAGAGCGAGTTAGACTTAGTTAGGGGGTTCCGTACAAACTTACGACATAAACAGCCATATATTTTGACTGCGTAGACTTAGAGGGTTGATTTTTTCACAGCACAAAAGCACCACCAACTTGAGTAGAAAGAAAGAAAGAAAGAAATATACGGTTTTAATTTCAAATGGATGCCTTCACGCGTTCCCGAGATAAAGGGTTTTGACAGACAGACAGAAGAAAAACAAAGGGTTCCGTTAAATAAGGGCTCCATTTTTTTACCGAACCCGTAATTACCGTAATAATACGATTGTTGAGTACAATGTATGAATCGATCATCGTTAAATATCGGTAAAAAAAGAAGTGGTTTTTTTTTACAAATATTCAATTCTCAGACATATGGGCAATTGTGGTTTGCGGTTCTCAATGCTTTAAAATGCAGTGCTTTTTTAAGTTAAGTTTTATATTTTAATATTGTTCATCAAATATTGGTGCTGATTCTGATGAACTATCGAATTAAACTAGACTAATAATAAAATGACATACCTAATCATATCATCTCAATCATATATCATCCTTACTAATATTATAAAAGCGAAAGTGAGTTTGTTTGTTTGTTACGTCTTCACACCTTAATGGCTAAACCGATTCTGATGATTTTGTTGATGAAAGTTTTTTAAAAAGTGAGAATTGAGGGAGAGTGAGGGAAGAAAAAGGAAAACTTAGCCTTGCTAATACAATAAATAGGGCGCAAGAGCAAAAACTACAGGTAGCCGGTACCTGCAAATCAGGAAAGGGGAACTGTGTTAACCCGAATTTAACGCGAGCGAAGCCGCGGGCAAAAGCTAGTCTTATATTTATTATTCTACACAGTTTTAGTCACGATTAAAGATAGTCCGATTTAGCTTGAACCACTATTTTTTGGTGAAAAACGTCAATTTCAGAATAGTGAGATTGCGATTTGTCGAAATGAAATTAAGTAACTTAACTATCATTAATGCTGTCAAACTATACCTAATGTAGTTAAGTTGTGTCACTTTATCCATTACAGTTAAGTAAACGTTTTAACAGAAATAAACTCAATTATAATGATTTTTAAAGTAGTTTAGTTTGCGACAGCAGAATCGACATTTGTTTTCTTACTTTAGGTTCAGACGGGACGGGGAGGAGTGTAAGACTTTTGCTGACCCATCCATGTTCCTTCTTTTGCCCTTTATGTTCCGGGGCCGCAGTATCTCTTTCGAACAACCCGCAACCCCGGCAGTGCGTCCTCTTGTCTTTTACTAACTTCACGCTAAGATCACCAGTCTGCATTTTACCAAACTTGGACTAAAGCAAAGTTTTTCAAGAATGCAAGTCAGGAATAATATTTCGTTTTACATCAGTTCGCTCAATACTTGAGATTGTTTTTTTTTTGTCACAGATTCGTAAAGAGTTGATGTGGCATAAATAAGTCACCCTACTAAAGACTGGTAGAAAACGCTTAAGACGCTGTCCTCTCATACTTAAGTGCTAACGCTGTAACAACAACATTGTAAAACTAAATGATTTTAAAAGAGTAACCATGGAGTTTCTTGCCGGTTCTTCTCCATAGGAAACGACCAACCCGAACCGTGCATCTTTTCTCGACGTTTTATAAGTGCCCATGTAGGCCTATGTGAAATAAAAATATTTTGATTTTGATTTTTGACGCCTTTGTTTTCAAGGCCTTGATTGGCTGTTATGAACACTACTGTAATGTGGTGTAGGTTTAAATAACAAAATAAAAAAGTCATGGTATTTTCCCAAGCTAGGAACGTACTGGGAGAGGGAAATAAAAGAACCAGTTGGATACTCGCACTTAAGTAGAATTTTAGTATTATGCGAAGTGAATAACGAACATAAATTGATTATAACTTTGTAACCGTAAGTTATAATTGGACTGATATTTTCTTGTAAGTTTGACTTGTTCATGCCAATATACGAATTCGTCACAAATAGATAGTAAGTAGATTGTTTTCACAGCTTGAATTTTAATATTTATTAGTATTTGGTATGAATTTTAGCTCTATATGGAAGGGTTATAGTCAGACAAAGTCTGACAGTCAAACCACGGTAAAAGTGAAACTTTTTTTTCACATTATAGACATTTAGACGTCACTTTAAAAGGTATAAAATAAATAGTACTACCCTTATTACCCCGTATCCGTTTTAATGAAATAGACAGATATGGTAAATTTCGCATTTATAATATTACTCTGAACTAAATCCGTTTACACTTTGCCACATCCATTATCAACACAACATAGTTTCACACATCCATGTCCCTATTACATATTCAGCACACGCGCACCCAACCCAATTCCAAACACATGGACTTTACTCTCAAAACAATAAAGCCCATAATCGCTTGCACAATTTTAACCGTTTCCTTCGCGACTCTATGAAGCGATATTGAATTCTATGCTTAAGAGAAGAAAGTTGATATTTTATTGTGAGTTGTGAGGTATTTTTTTGTGTTAGAATAGATTTTCTACTACTTTGATTTTAGAGGGCTTTTAAGGGTGGAATCTTATTACATAGAAACGTTTTGTTTTCACACCCTCTTGTGTGAAGAAAAGATTTTGTAGTTCAAAGAAATTCTGAATAAATATAATAAAATTACTAAGGTGTAACTCAAAGGATATAAAGTCAAAGTCAAAGTAATTTATTTGTCAAAAACATGGTGTTGAGGATGGTACATACAATAATGGAAAGTTCAACATGTTTCACCAGTGCTAGGTATACAAATATTGGATGTCATTTAATGGCTAAACCGATTTTGATGAGTTTTGGCACAGAGATAGTTGGGACCCTGGAGACGGACATAAGCCAAAAAACTGAGAAAAGGGGGAGAAATAGGGAAGAAAAGGTCAGAGAAAGTTTTTTTTTTCGCTCATCATGGCAGCAGCCCAAAGTGACTATGCCACGCGGATGAAGTCGCGGGCAGAAGCTAGTTAACCATATTTTAGAAAAATATTAGGTACCATAAAAAAATATCAGGAATCGAACTCCAAACCTCAACAAGACCCACCACGGACTGTACCTACTATCAATAAAAATACCTACACATTCGTAATAAAGCAAGTATGAAACATTTTAAAACCAACAACTTAGAATTCTGCTTACCCCAGTATCGAGAACAATCCGCGATAAACGGACCAAATCAAGTTATTAGGACATTCTTGTGATTAGCAAAAACTCTTGCGCACGGTGGCCTGTTCTTAGTAGCTAGGGATGAGACGTCAATTGTTTTTTGTCGATATTTTTCTATCGATGTTTTTGGTATTGATGATTATTTTTTGACTAAAATAATATTATATAACTTAACTATTGGAAATGATTGATTATGCCTATTACTAATAAATAGAAACGTCTATTTTAAATATTGCTTTTTTTTGCTTAACAGATAAATTCAGGTACAGTTATGATTAAATAAATTTGTATTAAATCATAAAGATTACATAATGATGTCATAAATTATCAAATATAGAAACAAGTTTTTTTTAATGAAATAGACTTTCTTACTTTATCTAGGTACTTAATCAAGACCTTCACGTTAAAAAAGAACTCTTAAATTACCTGACATTATGTCTTAATTACTCAATCCATGAGAACTAAAGAATTAACGACAAACCAGAATCATTCACGCACTCTCCCAATCGTCTACCCTGCCATATATTAACAATTTATTATGTAGTCTTAATTTATCGACTTACCTACCCAAATTAGTCCTCAATAATAAACCCATAATACAGAAAAATCCGACCAAACCCGTAATATATAGACTAGTCTAAAAAATTCAATACTCATTCTTGAGGATGGAATCTGTTATTGCCCTATACAATACCGTAAACGGTTGCCATTAAAAATAAAGACGTATTGTTGCCTAGGGATGGGAAATCAATTATCGATAGTCTCTTATCGATATTTTTTGAATAGATCATTTAAGACGACAGTGAAGAAGGCTTTTTATATTTAGAATGTCAGACTCAAGACATTTACTATGTATTTTTATATGTATATAGTATTCACGTTCAGTTTTTTTTATTATTTATAGATTAAATTATTGACCTATCTACACTCCGTAAAAAAAATACACTAACTTTCTATTCATGAAGAAATATAATAATTATATAGTCACATATTTCAATCAAGTTAGACAGAAATTTCTGGAACGCATCTCTTCCACCTCCTCGTTCTTTACACTTTGTTTAGGTCTCACAATCATTCAGCTTCACAATTATGACGACACTTTAGTCTAAAGACCTTGCAAATTACTGGCTTACATAACAACCCAGTCTAACAAATGGCAACATAAAACTAGGAAAATAACTTTTAAACGATCCCAACAATAACTTACTTAAGAAAACAAACAAACCATCTAGTGTACTATTATGTTTTTAATTTAAACATAGTTTAAAACATACAGTTTAACAATTAATAACTACCTTGTTTCATATAAAACACGTTACAATTTTGTCTATAACTTGTCTTTAACACACGTCCACGACCTCAGATAACGCGATTAACGACACGTCAAGCGACGGTGGCTCGCGTGTTTTTTATGCATTTACTTCATATGCATAAACCACACTAATGCAAGTCGGATCTCAGTGCCCAGTAATTTGCTCTAAGGAAACTTCTTTCATTACAACTTCACACCTTACTCATGATTGAAAGCTCTCCCTGATTTTACAGTTCACACTCACACCCGCACACAAACACATACATTCAAATTTACAAACACCCGCTCACACATAATCGCAAATACTCTTAAACTGACTAGTTACTAGATTATTTTATTGTTTGCTAATCTCACTGCATGAGATTCTGTAATATGGCCTCCTGAGAGAGGACTCTATAGCTCTTGTCATAAGGTCTATCACCTGGCACAGGAGTCAAGGACTTATTGTAACCAGTTTCTTGTGCAATAAAGATTATTGTTTTGTTTTTTTAGCAGTCGCAGGTCTTCACATGCGTGTCGGTTAAGCGCATAGCTTGTGGCCAAGCATTTACACATTTTCAATCTTAGAGACAATTATATTATTAAGCAATTTGCTTTTCAATAGAACGTTTATTGGACATAGTTGTTAAATAACTATGTAGTTGATGTAAATAAATAGTGTCTACTTCCTGAAGTATTGGAAAATTGTTTAATTTGTACAAGAATTTATGAAATCATAATTTTACTTGCTAGTTCCGACTAGATAAGGTAGAAAATGTTGGCATTTATGAAATTAATAAAATGTCTAATTAAACTGAAAACACTTTAGTTTAATTTACTCTCACATCTCACAAGTCACAGACATTTTCTGGTTTGATTTTAAAGTTAAAAAAAAGCTTTTTTTTCTTATTTTTTATCATAGTTTTTAAATCGTTTAGTACTATTAACAATATTGATTAAATGCGATTGTGATGTTATCTTCAACTTCTTCTACTAGACTTTTGTGTTCATGTCAAAATCTATCGATAAAATTATCGACAAGCAACACACAACCTTGCTTTTCCCTGTAATCCCAATTGACAAAGTAGCAGGAAGGTCCGCCCTAATTAGTTGAGATGCGTGGTACTTATAAACGATGTACAGGTATGTGATAAAGTCTTTACGAAAAACAAAAAAAAATGCTACAAAAATTAAATGGCCTAAGGAACTGTTCCAATATTCGAAATTGGTCACAAGAAGAGTCAAATAACAGCTAATAATTGTTGAAACCGTGAAAAGTCAATACAAAGATGGATATTCATCTAACTATTAACTTCTTTGACAGTTCAATGAATTGTCTAATTCCGATTTTAAAGTCATTACAACTATGTATCAATGAATGAGCGAATCACTTTTTCTCATCAGTGTACAGACATTTTTGTCATAGTGAACAAAACTTGTATCTTTACCGAAGCGATTCTGATTTCGCTTTTTATTATTGAGACATTGTGGACGATCAGATGGATGCAACACCTTGCTATCATTACGACTCTTGCACAAAATAGGGTAGGTATTGAAGTAAGTAGATAAAAAAGGATTTAGCATAAGACAGCTTAACCTCGGTAGAAACTACGTAAAACGAAAAGTGACAGTTTTACGAATGGTCACCCATCATTCGCCTGACCGCGACAAGAATTGCTTAACCTCACGTGAAATTTAAATGTAGGTCATATATAATACTTTCATAGGAGCAAAAAGTTTCGAAAACGAACTTAAGTCCAGCCGCGCTTGCCTAGGTTGGTATGTGGATGGGTGACCACTCGCTATATACCGAGCTTCCTCTGTGCCTCGGAAAGCACGTTAAGCCGTTGGTCCCGGCTGTCATTTGTAGATCTTTGACAGTCGTTACAGGTAGTCAGCTGCCCGAAGGTTTGACAACCAGTCTTACCAAAGAGTATCGTATTCCCCAGTTGTTAAATGGGTTGTGGAGGTGAGATAGGCAGTTGCTCCATGTAAAATACTGGTAGTCAGCCGAATTCGGTAAGACTAGAAGCTGTCCCCAACATAGTTAAAAGGCTAGGCAGATGAAGAGGTACAAAAAGTCTCATGAATGGACACCCATTTGCTCAACCGAGACGTCAACTGCTTAACATCACTTGAAGTTAAAATGTAAACTAACATCCGCCCGCGACTTTGTCCGCGTGGCATAGTTACTTTGGGCTAACGCTAACTTTAATACGCGTGATGATCGAAAAAAAAATATCTTTCTCTCCCCTTTTCTTCCCTCTTTCTCCCTTTTTTCACTTTTTAGGGTTCCGTAGTCAACTAGGAACCCTTATAGTTTCGCCATGTCTGTCTGTCCGTCCGTCCTCGCTTAATCTCTGTGACCGTTAGCACTAGAAAGCTGAAATTTGGTACCAATATGTATATCAATCACGCCGACAAAGTGGTAAAATAAAAATTGGAAAAAAATGTTTTATTAGGGTAGCCACCCTATATGTAAAGTGGGAAGTGATTTTTTTTTTAATTTCTACCCTAACGTGTGATATATTGTTGGAAAGGTATTTAAAAATGAATAGGGGTTTACTAAAACCATTTTTTGATAATGTCTATAATTTCGGAAATAATCGCTCCAAAAGTAAAAAACAATGTGTCCCCCCCCCCTCTAACTTTTGAACCATAAGTTTAGAAAATATGAAAAAAATCTGAAAAGTAGAACTTTATAAGGACTTTCTATGAAAATCATTTTGAACTTGATTGACACAACAGTTTTTGTACAAAAAAGACAAAAAGTTGTACAAAATAATTTCCTCCTCCACCTTTAAACTCATATGTGGGAACACTTATTGTGATGGACGGGAAACTACGGAACCCTACACTGAGCGTGGCCCGACACGCTCTTGGCCGGTTTTTTTAGTCTATGCCCGTCTCCAGGGTCCCAACTATCTCTGTACCAAAATTCATTAACATCGGTTAAGCCATTTAGGCGTGAAGACGTAACAAACAAACCAAAAAAAAAACTCACTTTCGCTTTTATAATATTAGTAAGGAATCATACTTTCATGGAAACAAAAACTAACATTATTACATGTCCGTCAGCCATTATCAAAGAAACAAAAGGTTATACAGTGAAGTTGATATAACTGTGGTGGAATGTGTCTATTTCCATTTTGGGGCATAAACAGCAGTTATGGTTCAACGGGTAATTAACTCGCTTTTCGCGCTTAACGATTTTTAGGATTCCATAAGAAAAGTTGTTTGTGTTGTCGCATTTTCTTGCTTGCGTCGTATAGCTTTGTAAAATACTGCAGAAAGATGGCTTGAAATTATTTTAAAGAAATATAATTTTATGTTGGACTTCACAATCTTGAAAATTATAATCTTGAAAAGCGTGGTGATTAATGCTCGTACCTTCTCTGTATGAGAAGAAGGTTTTGCCCAGCAGTGGGTCAGATTTGGCTGGTTTAATGATACATTAGTTTTTTTTTACTGTTGACATACACCAAAACAAGCCATAAACACGAAAATTATCACAAATATCTTAAATGGAATCTTTCATATTTTTAGAATGAAAATATTTCCATTTTTATATTTATATTAAACTTATAACGTCGTGGATATAGGACCTCTTGTGAAAAGTAAAATAAAATAACTAGTATGTAATAGATTTAGGCAAATATACCTTACAAGTTTAAAAAAAAATATCCTACCACAGACAAAACACACCACCACCGACGTTGTACAGAACCATATTGCAAAATTCACGGTCGATTACACCTCATTCTATTGCAAGCATAGACAACTCTGACGATATACTCGTTTGTTTCATTCGTTTCTTAGAAACGTACAACCGGCTTAAAACTACTGTGTTAATTGATTAATTGCTACTGTTTGTACATAACTTGAGTATGCATGTGTGTATCTGTGTGAATAAACTTGTCATAATTTACAAAGCGTACCCGCTTCGCTTTGTTAGCTATATGATAAGAAATTATCCCATGGAACCGTTTTATAAATACCTAGGGATAATGTTACTTCCCATTACTGAAAGAATTATCGGAATTGGATCAGCAGTTTCGAAGATTACCCCTTACATACAAACATACCAAATTTACCACTTTTTAACATTATTACGGAACCCACGGTGCGCGTTCCGAGTCGCTCTTGGCCGGCTTTTTTCTCCACTTCACAATGATATGACAATAAGCGTATAGTTTTTTTACATTGAATCATGGAAACCTACATAATTATTCGTATTACTTAAATAATAAAACCTTGTTATAAAAGTGTGTGCGTACTTTTTTACTTTTAAATAAGGACCTTATAAAAAACCACTTAAATAAGATCTTATCTGAATTCGAAATATTAAACGGCTTGAAAAGTTCAATGCATAATAAATAATTATTACTACACATTTCACACCTTAAGTAAGAAAAAAAAACAATTTATCGAAGCGATATTTTATTTTATAAATAATTATATCCCACCACGGAATCTCACCTTAAATGCTACTGGGCGTTGCCAACATAAAGCGAATGAAGCAAAATGGCGGACGCTCAAAAAAAGAATAATTGCACGATATAATTGAGCTAAATTGTTTCATTACTTCACCTGTTAATTCTACAAACATACTCTTGCTGCTCACGGATAAAAAAACAATCGATTTACTGTCTTATTCCACGGGATAAAAGACGTATTTTTTTAATAAAACGCTTTGCTAACTGTAATCGTTAAGTTGTCTATGCTTATGGAAAAATAAAAGTAGTGTCAATGTGTTAAGGGTTTCCCGTTGATTTTGCAAATTAAACTCTATACTTTGTTAAACAGAGTTGAATAATGGCTAAAAGACTTGTTTTTTAATAATTGGTGAGCTATAATTATGTTGTCAAGGCATTTTTTTAAATAATGAGCTTTTTTAGCAGCGGGTGCGATGAAAGATCGAACCGGTTTTCTCCTTAAGCTTAACCGAGTGATTAAGAAATTCTACTAGATTTTTCGTGACCATTAAAACATTTTTTTCCAGCAATAGTTTTCAAATAACAAAACGGCGACTAGTACACAGGATAATGCTCTCATTGTCCTAGGTTTTCTTTTCAACATTAGTTTTCTGTTTATTATTTCTAAATAAGAGTCTATTTTGGGTCTAAAAAGATTCATTTTAAAATCCAATAAGTTCGATTCTGCCTTAAAGTCAAACTTGCGAAGTTAATAAATTATTTGCCGGAAACCTTATTAAATTGATTCAGTCAGTCATAAATTCACTTCGACAAGAACTCATGTATTAGCAAATTGAAAGTACAATTATATTTGAAGGATAAATAATTTTGACCACTCAAATTTGTACCAATTTTAAATCTACCACCGCTCATAAAATTTTAACCATTACAATTTTATCCAGGCAACACCACCAGCCAAAGTAAACTAGCTACAAATCCGACGGGCGCATTCAGAAGTTAATTTCAACAGAACGTATCCTTTTGCAGTCATACCCTAACTGCCATTAATGATAACATTCCTATAGGATGTTATTGGGCTATCACCCTGTTGGGTTAGTTGATAATCAAAGTGTTTTTTTTTTAACTTTGATTATTTGGTAGTAAGCATTTGCTCGCAGGTAGGTCTTTAATATTTTAGCAAAAATTTGGATCCAAGACAGAAGGGTACAAACTAATTTTAAAAATAAAATCGGTACCAAAATAATTCATATTCTTAAATGGAAATAATTTAAGTGGCTACGGTAGCCACCTATCATAAAATATAAAATAATTTAAACAAAAGTGTTGAAAAGAATATTCAAAAATTTAACAACCATTCTCAAGCGTCAAAGGTCCGTTTACAAGATCAAACACAACGTTATTTCATTCACAAAAACAAACAGTTTTAATACAATAACACTTTTAAATTACTTCCATTGTTTTCCCGAGAAAATTCACATTCGAATTGTTTCCGTCATTTTCCCGTGTCATGTCAATGTGACAGCTGTCAAGGCCGCCATCTTGTTGACATGGAATGTCAACGATTTATTGTGTTCACTTCCAAGTTTGAATTAGTGATGTTTTCCTTTGAATTTATGCAAATATCGTCATGGTTTATTATTTTGGGGAGTTCAAAGTTATTCTTTGCATTATTATTTATTTATAGCTGGCTGCATTCCGCAGTTTCACCCACATAGGCATACGGTTTATATTATACATATAAACCTTCCTCTTGAAACACTCTATCTATTGCTAAAAACTGTACTAAAATCCGTAGAGTACTTGGTTTAGTTAGAAGATCTAAGCGAAAAGACAACGGAATCGACTTCATTTTATCGTACTAATGTTATAAATGCGAATGTTTGTGAGGATGTTTGGATGTTTGTTACTCTTTCACGTCAAAACGGCTGAACGGATCTTGATGAAATTTGGCACAGAAGTAGATTATAGTCTGGAATAACACATACGATACTTTTTTTTCGATATCACGCAGGCGAAGCCGCGGGCGCCAGCTAGTACTACATAAAGTTGATTTTATAAAACAATTCCTGTATTTAATTCTGCAGCAAATTTTGCCGTTTTGCTAGTAATTACGACTTATAAAACTAATATTAAACTAGAGTAACAAGTAAATTCGTATTGCCATAATTATTGAGTTAGTATTTGACCAATATAATTCCTGATTGAATCGAATAGGCCCTGTAATTTGATTTCTTATTGGTAACGATACAGTTTAAGCAATTTACATCTAAATTGGAAAATCCTTCTCTTCTGTAAATTTCCTAAGGAAATTAAAGGTGATAAAAAATCAGGTAATTAAGTAGCATTTTCCAATCAAAAATCCGCTTAGTTTATTGAATTAATTAATATTTACTTCAGATACCTAAAGATTTTGATTGAGATTTTTAAGCAAATTTAGGTAAGCGATGATATAAAAAAATCATTCTGAAGATATAGAACATTTCATTTTCATTTTCAATTTTTTTTTTCTGATAATATAAACAAAATTAAATTTGTGTTACCTTCCTTTTGATTCACTATCTATTGCTGAAAACTTCATTAAAATCCGTTGAGCAGTTTAAAAGATCTAAACGAACAGACAGCGAAAACGACTTCATTTTATATTTTGTAAAGATAGCTATTGCCCGCGGTTTCCCCTGCATGTAGTTCTTTAATTGTCACAAGGGATCAAAAGTATCCTGTGTGTTAATCTTGATTATGCCAAATTTCCTCCAAATCCGTCCAACATTTTTTGCGAAGAAACAGTAAAAGCATACATACATACATACCCATAATTACAAAGTTTTGCATTTAACATACTAGAAGGACACCTAGTTCAGACCATTATTTAAAATTCTCATTTCTCAGCCATTCTCCTGCAATTTTAATTCCGTCCCTCGCCTTATCGAAATTCACGAAATTAACATACAATGAGAACAAAAAACAATAATGTGTTAAACATGATGACAGACATACATACAATCAGTGTTTGAATATATTATTAACGCTTAATATTAATAGGTAAAATAAATATTTATTTAATAGGTAGTTGTTAGACACTACTGGTTCTTTTAAATGAATATTAATATGAAAAACAATCGTATTTTATAATCACGGCGCTTTGAAATCTTATTTTTATAATTTTACTGATGTCAAATAGAAATAATTAGAAAAAACATTTCGTAATAAAATCTTTGAAAATGGTGGCAAAACTTTTGTTTATGCTTAGTTTTTTTTTCATGATACTGACACCATTTTGTTATTGAAAAGTTACGCTAATGTCTATGGAAGAAACAGCCGTTGCAAAATCGCAATATGATTATTCTTTTATTTGTAGAAGAAACAGCAAAAACTAATAGCAAACACGACCATACGAAACTTTTAGTCAAAGTCGTTTATTAATGAATAATTCATTTCAATGCAATATTTCTGTCACTGACTTAAAACATAACCTCTATAATATTTTGACCCTAACACCTCACTGCTGATTTGTCAAAATACTTTCACTGAGTGAAAGCTGGTTTTTAAAACATGACATTTAGCCTAATGTCACTTTGACAAGTGTCATAGTGACAGTTTTAGGCGTTTATTAACAAGTGACTTGATTGATTTACGAGGCTTTGTGGTTATTGCCGTCTTTCTTAAGAAGATTCACGGCTTTAACGCCTATCTTTTTCCTAACTATATAAGGCTCTGTTTCCAGTTTAACCGAATGCAGCTGAAAAATACTTGTGTTTTACATGGAACGACTGCCTATTTGACCTCTACAAATCAGTTAGTAATGGTAATACAGGAACCCTTGGTAAGACTGGGTGTCCTTTTCGGGTCACTGACTACCAGTAACGACTTTCAAAGATGTATATTTGACAGCCGAGACCAACGGCTTAACGTGCTAAGTAAATAGATAGATAGAATATTCTTTATTATAAACACCATTCAAGTAACAAGAATAACACTAAACAACTTATAAATAGGGTGACACAATGGGCGGTCTTATCGCTAACAACGATCTTTACAAGACAACCTTTGGATGGATTTAAAGGAGGAGAAACAGTACTGTAGGTAGTCTGTAGTAGTACCTCTATGACAGTAATTAGGCTTTATGCAGAAGCCAGCAAGTCTGAAAACTATTTTAATGTTTATATTATGTGCTAGAACCGGAGCCGTCTTAATATAATTTAAAAAAAATGCAGTAAATTAAATAAACAGCATTAAGTTATTAAAACAGCGGAAATGTTATCAAATTATCGTTAAAACCATTTATTTGCACCTCAGTAGATATGACAAAAAAAGTTTAATCAAACTCCAAATAAACTGTTGCAATTAAAAAACGAACGTGTTATATCCGGCCGGAAAAAAACGAAGCAAATAAATATACCGTTTAAAAAAATTGACCAAAGTAGAGCATATTTCCCAGCCATGAAAAGATCGTAAACCGGCGGGGTATCAATAAGCCTATGCAGTGTTGCCCTTGTCGTATTCTTTTTGTAATGTTGGTGCACAGGCCGACGGCCCGCCTTAGGGTAAAATTATACCGCCACGTATTGGACAGAACATACACAAAATGAAATTTGATATCGCTGAAAAAAAAGTCAATAAAATGTGTGGGACTGACATAAGCTACCGAAAAGTTTATGTCAATCCGCTTGAAAGTTTCACCATGGTTGTAAAGATGAGGAAACTAAATTAAAAATTGGATTAATTACAGGAAATGTAACTTAAAGTGAAACATCACGTTTATTGATTTAAATCTGCCAAATACACATAATATCACGCGTGTAATTACCGACGGGTTAGGCAGAGTTATAATCCAAATAATAATAGTACAGTAGCTGCGACCACTACAGCAAAAGACAAAAATAAACTAGCAATAAAAAAATAAAAATCTGAAAAACCATGATCGATATAGTACTAATAATATAATCTAGAACAAAAAAAGACAAAACAGTCATAGACCATTTTAAATTCAAAATTCGAATAAACAAACAAACTCCTCTATTCTAAAATTTAAATGCAATAAAGATGTCCTTTCCATTAGAACTCTCATAAAGGACACCGCATTCAACCTAAAATTAATTCAGAAAAAGAAGAGAATGTTTTGAATAAATAAATACGAAAGTCATTACATCTGTAGTGATGTGTCAACAGACAAAATATACCAGCATATGTTACGGATCATTTCTTTTAATGTATTCTAATACATACACTGTGCTTCGACGTCTCATTGTCAAAATATTTATGTATGTTTTTGTCCGAATGGAATATTTTACTCGTTTCAAAGTTGTGTAATGACGACGTAGAATGAAGTTTCGTTTTTAAGTTCTGTTGTGAAAAAAGGGTTTATGATGGTGAAATGGTTTGATCATATCGTCAATGTAAACTATTAATGTTTTTTTTTCTAATAAAAAACATAATAATGCAGTAGATAATAAAAACACTGAAGCAAAAAAATCCAACTTAGAACTCCGTAGTAAATACTAATTATCTAATTAACAGCCTATTTAGACGTATATCATCAATCAATAATTAACTGAAAATTGCTACTGTTCAAGTCAAATCGTTTTTCGAGCAACATTACTTAAAAAACACATAATTCCTTATTGACAAAAAAAAACACGCTAGAAACCGCAACAATGACAGGAATACAAAACCACCAGCTTCATGAAAAATAAACAACACAACCAAAAAAATAGAAAAAAAATGTTGACACTTACCGGAACTAGGCCTGTCACTGTATCTGGTGCAGTACACCCATGCTGGCCATAAAGATGCATTGCCTGACTGGCTGTTCGTATCAGTACTTCCACAAGTTGACAAAGCCCCGCTTGAAGTTGAAGAAACGACTGAACTGGCAGAATCTGGTCTTTTCTGATTCTCTATCACTTTTGGCATCTCCCTTTCTTTGGGCACCTGCTCCCCGATCTGGGAAACCGTCTGTCTTAAGCCTCCAAGAGGAGGTAATGAGCCGAATTCTGTTTCTTTAGATTTTAAGTAGTCAAAGCTGTATTTTTGGAATTCATTCTGGGGTTTCGATAAGTCGTAGGGCTTGTACAAAATGCTGTGATTTGGTCCAACTGGTTTTGGACCTTCTATTTTGTTGGTTTTTCTTAAAGCGGTCGAACCAAATTCAGGGTGTAATATATTGTTTATTGAGAAGGCTATAGGGACCGACGGCTGTTGTCTTTGAGCTCGAAGTTTATCACTCTCAAATCGCTGGTTGTCAAGGTTTATTTGGGGCTTCACATCAGGTGTTTCTGGCCTAAAGTAGTTCTGGAAACCGTCCATCTCGTTTTGGTTATCCGGGCTTGGTGGAGGAGAATTTGGCTGCACTTTGACTATGGTCATATTTGGGGACGTTCGCTCATATCTTGAGTCGATAGTGGTACAAGTATACTGACTTGGTGGGCAGAAGTTCATGGGGTTTTCCGCATGTGGGGCAGGCACTCTTCCAGTGACGGGTCCAGGACTGTTCGCCTGGTTTGGGCTGCAACGATCTTCGAAAGCCATCTTCACACTTTTCAAACCGATTAAAAGTTTATTAAAGTCAATACATTATACAGCACAATCCACAGTTTAAAATAATGTCAGTTTAATTTGAATGAGACACAGTCCTCACATTAATATTTATCGGGAACGATTAGCATGATTTCTTAATTCTACTGCACTAGTTTTTTAAGGCAAAGGGGCGCGTGATGGACAGCCAGTGCTGTCAGATTGAAATGTCAGTTGCGTGTGACGTGGGGACTTGTCCCGGCGGCGTCTGCCGTGTGACTGCGCCCCTCGCCTGCTCAGGGGGACACGCCCTCGAACAAACAAGCTTTTTACCCTACCCCATTCGTTTTGTAGGCGTTAACCGTTCGCTTTTCATTGTTCGACAACATCTTTTACATCCTCCATCCTTGTCTAACTTATAGAGTTTCTTGGAGTAAAAAAGAGATGGATATACGACAATTGATTTAACCCGAGTGTGTATTTAGTGGGGTTTCGACCAGATTTGTAATTCAGTTGTAAATTGCTTCTATGGCTCTTTCGCGCACTCATAATGTATCAATAATACTGCGGTGCTCTTTGTACAGAATTTCAATTAAACTTTGACAGAATTATTATATTGATAGACGTGGCCATGTTGAATTATTGAACGGATATCGGCGAAGAAGGATTTTTTAAAGAAATTATAACATAATACTTCAGTAATTAAGTTGTGCTAGTTAATATTAAATTGTATGGACGCGATAAAAATCTACAATTGTTGGAGTTTTATTGCTGAATGTAATTATTGTTTATAGGGTTCCGTGTAAATGTTGCGGATTGTAGTTTTAACCTAATTTTAGTATTTGTTTTGTCCGCGCCTTTTTAGGGAAATAATTTTACTAAGGCACACATCATGGTTATGCTTAAAAAAGCTTCTTTCTTAGGATCCCTCGATTCGTTACAGAATTTTGATGTTTCCGTCGGTTGTGTTATCCTATACATAGTTTTAAAAAATATATATAGGTACACTGTTATCACTTACCTACGGTAAAAATATTAACGGGATGATTAGGTTAAAGGCAAATTGAAAAAAAAAATGAAATTATTAAGAGTAAGAAATTCTATTTATAAACGGAATAACTTGTTATTATTTAAATATGAATCCTTGGTTTACAGCCTTATCTTTAGGCCTTTATTATAAATAATATGGTACTTATAAAATTTAAAAAATAAAACAAAATACCTAAAACCTCTTTTCTTTTTTATTGGAATTGTGCCTAAGTAGTAGCAACGAAAGCGCTTTAAAAAACATACGGAACATGTCAATCAATTCAAACTCGCCATTCACATTATAACCACTTTCCAAACAATATCTTTTTATAGTTTCAATTATTTTTTAATGCGCTTAGTTTCACACTTCAAAATCATTGTATTCCTGTTATAGTAATCACTCGATATTAATAATCTCCAAATGAGCGTGTCAATCAGATGTGATTATTAATTATTATTTCTTTAATTAATTCAGTAATTTTCTCTCCTTCTTTATTGATTAATCTAGGAATATTTTTCTAATTATAAATTACAATCTTTGGACTGATTGGTTTAGTTATAATTGGATACTTAAATGTGTTAAATCTTTGATTGAGTTTTCTAAAGAAATAATAATTAAGAGACTAATCATGCTCGCTAATTTTGCAATATTAGATGCTACCTACTACGGTTTAAGAAAAAAATATTTTGCTTAAAAAAGAAAATACAATTATTGATTTCTATGAGGAAAAACATAATAATTAAGATAAGCGACGGTTTCGCGTGGTAATATAAACTAAAATAAAGTTAAAACAAAAATGGTACAAACTTAAAATTATATTACATTATTCAGGTGGTGCCTTTTGAAGTTGGAAGTAATTTGATTCTTTAATTACTGTAGGTATAAGAAAAGAAAAGATGGATGGATTGTGTAAGGAATTATATGAAGGAGAAAGGAATAAATGATGCCGTGACGTCTGATAGGGAAGAATGGAAGAAGAAAACGTGTTGCGCCGACCCCAAATAGAATGGGACAAGGGCAGGAAAATGAATTATGATGAATTACAGTAGGTATAAAGTTATAGATTTCAGCCCCCTCATATACAACAGTCTTTCGACCGTAGTTTGTCCTCGGTGCTCTTAAAATTATATGGTTGGCTTGCGTCGTCTTGCGCTATTATAGATCTATAATCAACAATTAACAAGAGGAGCTTTTGGCTAAATAATGAAAGCCACTTCGGTTGATCTTAAGATTTACACATGGATTGAAAGTACATTTGAATTGAAAAAGTCCAACACAAACATCGGTGTAAACTCACCTCTGAATAGACTCAGTCGAGAGATGAATTGTTTTATGAAATGCGCATCTCACGTTGATATTCACCTCGATTCATTAAATTCAAAATAAATCTCCTAAGGACTTGCAGTTTTAGTAATAAGCCACCTACATCTGGCAATTTGCCTACCCAAATTGCATTTTATTGTTTTTAATTTAATTTTGATCTCATATGTTTTTCCTTTTGTAACAAGTCTCGTTCTTTTTTTGTCTTCTGTTATACCCTAAAGAAATTGTATTTTTTGTTGTTTTTGTAGTAGTTCTTTTATATTTTATAAATACATAAATATTATTGTTATAACTCATTATGTAAAAATGTTGGTTAACCTGTAATTGGCAACTGTATAAGTCCAATACTGTGCAATTTTATTTTTTTAAGATATTTGTATACAGAAGCTGTTGGTGACCTTTTTAATAAATAAAAAAAAAGAAAAACTCACATAGGTACTTGCCCGGATTTGAACTCTAAACCGCATAAGAGGAGACTCGCTTAACCTCTGGGCCATCACAACATTATTTAGACAGCCAAATTGTATTCGCCTAGCACACCAATCCTTTTTAATCTATGGTTTATCTAATTACCTTAATCACAATACCACTATGACATCACATTTTATTCGGCTCTGCCAAATAATTTAATTGGTATTGAATACATTGACCGGAACGTGACTACCAAAAGTTAACCAATTGTAACAAATGAGGTTGTGTAACATAAAGTATTCGACCGGAAGATTGGAACGAACTATTGTATTGTACACACGGCGGCACATCAAGCTAATATTTCCAGTATAACATGGCCTTGCTTTCTACAGATTTCTTTTAGAACGAGAGATCAGCGTAAACTGGTTTTGTTTAGCTTGATTATTGCTGTGTGTACTATGTTTTATTTTGGTAGATAATTGTTAGGGCAGTAGTACTATTGTTATTTGAATAACCTTCGTGGGTTAGTTAGAGGTGTAACTACCTAATAGTGCACCCATGTTTGAGTTTGATGTCATAGGGGATGAGCCTATTGCCATCCAGGCGGCGGCCGACATAATGACACGCGGGGTTGTGATAGTCGCGGAGAGGAACCGGCTACTGGGTCTCGAGGTGGCATTGCACAAATCCGAGGCCATGGTCTTTCATGACCGCGGGAATACACCACTGTCGGAATCCCAGCTGACGGTAGGAGGGGTTCGCATCGGCGTCGGGTCGACGATGACGTACCTGGGAATCTTCCTCAACTGCCGGTGGAATTTCATGGAGCATTTCCGACGTTTGACTCCCAAACTAGAGTGGACCGGAGCTGCTTTCAAGCGGCTCCTGCCCAATCTGAGGGGGCCAAACGCCTCCTGCCGTAGGCTCTATGCCGGAGTCGTGCGGTCGGTGGCCCTTCACGGGGCCCCTGTATGGGCACGTTCTTTAGAGCAGCGCGCCGCCCACTACCTGAACGCGCCCCAAAAAGTGGTAGCCATTAGGCTGATCCGGGGCTACCGCACGATCTCCGACGAAGTAGTGAGCCTCCTTGCCGGATTGCCACCGTGGGATCTGGAGGCGATAGTCCTTGCGCGCCTGTACGAGTGGTGCACAGAGGCACTACACCGGGGGGAATCCGTGCTGCCGCGGCAAATTACCGCCCAGCGGACAGACCTCCGGTGCGATCTCATAGTGGCATAGAGAGAGTGACCGTAGCAACCCCGGGCAGGGCACGCCGCAATAGTGGCGGTAAGTCCCCTCTTTGAGGAGTGGCTGGAGAGGCGCCATGGTGTCCTCACCTACCGCCTGACGCAGGTCCTCACCGGACACGGAAGTTTCGCACATAATCGGGCGAGAGGAAACGCCCGGGTGTCACCACTGTGACGATCGCCCGGAAGACTCGGTGGAGCACACAGTAGTGGTCTGCCCAGCTTGGGCGGAGCACCGCCGTGCCCTCGTAGAGGCGATCGGCGGCAGCAATCTCTTGCGGCCGGCCCTGGTTCAGTCCATGGTCCGGAGCGAGATGGAATGGAAAGCGGACACCTTCTTCTGCGAAGCAGTCATGCTAGCGAAGGAGGTGGCCGGGCGTTTGAGGGAGAGAACCTCAAACCAACCCAGCCGCCGCAAGACGACTCCCGGCCTCCGTAGATGCGGGCCTGCCTTAGAGGCGGAAGGTGAGCAATGGGTAGCTCACCGTCCATCCCTCTATTGACGACAGGCCGTGTCGACGGCGCTTTTCTGTTTCACGAGCGCCTCAAAGAGATGTCAGCAAAGCAGAGGGGCCTGCCAGGGCCTCCGTCTGCCGGGGTTGCGGGTTGTTCGAAAGAGATACCGCGGCCCCGGGACGTAGGGCAATAGAAGTAACATGGGTGGGTTTTAGTCGGTACAAGTCTGACACTCCCCCCAGCTCCGCCCAGTTAAGTTATTTAATGATTGCCCATCAACAAAAAAAAAGCCCTTTGACTTTTCTTTTTAAAGATAAATAAAGTTTTAAAGTCTCGTATGTTGGGCGGAAGTCAGTTCCACAAACGTAATGCCAAAACCCTTACTAATCTTATAAAAGCGAAAGTGAGTTTGTTTGTTAAGTCTTCACGTCTAAATGGCCAAACCGATTTTGATACAGAGATAGTTGGACCCTAGAGACAGACATAGGCTAAAAAAAAGTTAGAGAACGAGATTTTTTTTTCGATCATCACGCGGGCTAAAGTTAGCGTTAGCCCAAAGTAACTAAGCCACACGGACGAAGTCGCGGGCGGAAGCTAGCTAGTAAGCCATAAATTAGGTAAGTAGGTATGAAGGTGTACCTACATTAACATAATACATATTTAAACACTTCAATAATTCATCAGTTAAATCTTTGACCTTTTCATTGTCGGCTAACAATAAGTTTCGGCGACTTCAAAAGTCTGACACTTCCGTTTATGAAGATTAACCAACTTCGGCGAAGATTAAAGGAGGTTCTGTCTTTACTTGTGTCTGCGTGTCATATGAGTGACCCTCTTTGGCGCCATTGTCACCATGTTTCATTCATTCATTGTTAAAACATGTGCTTAGCTTTTTCCCGGCTACACAGCTTCCAGTCTCACCGCATATTCCTGAATACCAGTACGTCAGACACACATGGTAATGAAAAAGCAACCAACGTTTACATAACTTGTTAAATGGCGCCATAATCTCATGAAATTAGTATGTTTTAAATTTAAATTAACACTAGGCTGTAAGCGCCGTCGGCTAGACAATGTGTAAACAAAAATAAAAGAAAATAAACAAAAATGGCGTCGTCGATGAGCGCGCTGTCACTTCCCGCCTAAATAGCTGTCAAATGTCAAGTGAGGCTTTGTTCAGACAGTAAGAGAGTAAACAGTGTTTTTGATTTTTTATTTAATAAACATACCTAAGGTACGCAACGTATACTTGGATATTTGGGACCCTAAAATTACTATAATGTACTGTGGCTTGGTTATTAGCGGGACCAGATGCTGTTGTAGGTACTTTTTCCTAGAAGATTTGGATGGCACGGAAGAGAAACCCGATGATGCTGAAAGTGAGCTTTAATTATCCTTACATTAGGGATTCCTCCTGGGTTTTTACAAACATTCAAAACTCACATACACAAACAACAATACCCAAAACAACTATTTGTAGGCCATACAATATTTTTGCCGTGCACTCAGCCACTGCGTCAACCATGCCGTCAGACGATGAATGTGCCGGTTAAACTAGAAAAGCTCACAAATAGGACGTACAATCATTTCTCGACCTAGTCCAAAACTTCGATATTCAACTATTTTTTAAACAACAACTAAAACTAGTACTCCGAATCCCTTTAATCTATTGCGGACAATTTAAGTACGGGGTTTTTGTCCTGGAAGATGCCTGCACACACAGGCAAGAGCACACTCTCGTCTCTTACTTAAAAAATCCAGTAAGCTGGATTTGGTAATAGAACTTAAAACCTCACCAGTATCTCTACCGCAAACCAGTAACATTAACGCCTCAGGTTTTGGTAATAGAAGGCTATTCTCATCTATTAACCTAAATAATACCACAACGTCTATAAGACCACAACAAAACATAACTTTTACCGTCCCCCTATAACTCCCCGCTAACATTACGACCATGTCCTTACGCTTGTCAAAATGTCGGCCAGCTGACGGTGTAGACGTAAGCCATTGTTTATTATAACAAATATCGATTTGTCTAGTCTTATGTACGCAAATTATTGAACATCGATTAATATATTATCGATTTAAATAATGTAGTTTGAAGTGTGGGATGGAGTCAATGATATTTTAGTAATATCATTGGATGGAGTTATATTATTATTGTGGAAACAATAGATAGTTTGTTTTAATCTAGTATCTCAATAGTTGTCACGCAGAAATCATTTACTACTGAACAATGATAGGTTCTCGTTTTCAAATAGTACCTGACCGTTGTCGGCCACGATGGCCAATCTCAGCGGAGATCAGCAATCGGCGCGGGAGATATTATAGTGCAGGCGTGTGTGGGCAGGCACAGGTGAACTCTCAGGTCCCTCACTATCATAGTCCGATGGGACGGTAGTCGACGATCAGAGAGAGATCAGGCGCAGGACCAACGGCTTAACTTCAAGAGGCACGGAGGTATCTTACCCCCAAACTTCCAAACTCCGGGCTAGTACTGTTAAAAATCCTGATAGAAAAACTCAAATTAATTTTTCCCAGGACTCTGGGACCAACGTAGCAATATTAACGCCATTATAAAGAGCCTAACAAAAAACAATATTATAAAGTTCGTGACAGTAGGCTGCGTTCTCAAACAATGTCTTTTTTATAACGCAGCCTAGTGGCCATTGGCGAAGAGGCTGATAGATTGAAATAGGATTGGGTGGGTCACGTCAGCCGTATGCACGATGACCGCTTGGCAAAAGTCTCTACACAATGTTATGGGAGCCAAGTGATGGCCAAACATACACACACACACACACTAACACGCAAACACCAAAAATGAACATCATCATCTGCCTAGCCTTTTCCCAACTATGTTGGGGTCGGCTTCCAGTCTAACCGGATGCAGCTGAATATCAGTATTTTACATGGAGCGACTGCTTATCTGACCTCCACAACCCAGTTAGTACTGGGTAATACGATACCCCTTGGTAAGACTGGTTGTCAGACTTTCGGGACACTGACTACCTGTAACGACTGTCAAAGATCTACAAATGACAGCCGGGACCAACGGCTTAACGTGCTTTCCGAGGCACGGAGGAAACTCGGTATGTAACAGGTGGTCACCCATCCACAGACCAACCTAGGCAAGCGCGGCTTAACCTAAAGATCGACCGGAGCGGCTGCTATTATTAAGCCACGAGCTCCTCACCAAAAATGAACATAAGAATTATATCTCATTTTATTTACAAGCGCAGCTTACTTTGGGGTCCTCGGTTTTCTAATTCTGTCAACGGAAAACTTGTTACCCTTCTTACCGATATTCGTAATATTGTTTATTAAGAAAATGTTGTTACTACGATTTTATAAATTACTTTTTATTCTGTTGATATTGTTTCTTTGTTTATTGCTAACTAGCTGGCGACTGCGGCTTCGCCCGCGTGATGATCGGATTTCTTTTTTTATTCCAGACTATAATCTACCTCTGTGCCAAATTTCAGCAAGATTGGTTCAGACGTTTTGACGTGAAAGACTAACAAACATCCATATATTCTCACAAACATTCGCATTTATAATAAGTATTATGTAGGATAATTTCTTCCTCATTACAAAAAAAAAAAACACTAATTTACAACCACCCAACCCGCTGAAACTCCCCACATAAAAATATATCTACATATCTTGAGTAGCCGGTCGCTGCCATTCCGGCATGTGATCGGTTCTATTTCCGAACGTCGTGTGTGGTCTGCGCAGGCGTTTAAACTTGCGCCGGCGCCGGTAAGGGGGAGACTGCTAGGAAGATACAGGGAGGAAATGAAGAAGTAAAGTAAGTAATGTAAAATTTATTTGCATAGATTGTAAGTACATATAATAAGGTGAAAAAATGATTGGGTAAGCCTTTTACAAGGAAGAATGTTTAGTAAAATAGAGGAATGAAAAGGGAGGAAGAGTTTAATAGTCAATGATCATAATTTTGTGCAGATGTATAAAAGTTGACGAAGTAAAAGGAGTATAAGGATAGCAGCAGGTGGCGTACTGTGTTTTCTGCTGCGTGAATAATAAAATAGACTTATCTATGTCAGGAATTGTTTATTGAAAAATCTTCCCGTGAGTCTTCTCCAAGTCTTGGCATTATTTTAAAAGCTCGCGAACTCACTGTACCACCATTTTAGTGAGCGCAAACACACGCACACGCATGGAATTTTTTTATATACTAATATTTTAAAAGCGAAAGTGATAAAAGCGAAGGATAGCGTTGGCCCAAAGTAACTATGCCACGTGGACGAAGTCGCGGGCGGAAGCTAGTAACTAATAATTAGATTTTTTTCTTTTTTCAGCAACCATTTACAAAATCTAATAACCATTTTTAAAGTATTGCAGATGCCACATGCCTTTTACCATTTTACCTTCAGGTTTATTTCACCATTTCTGATCTGATATATAAAATTCTTGTGACTCCGTGTTTGTTATCAAACTCCTCAAAAACGCCTGGATTGATTTGTATAAAATTTTGTGTGCAAATCGTGTAGGTCTGGGAATCGAACAAAATCTTTTTTTTTTTTTAATTTACCAAAGCAGCGGGTGAACCCGTTGGGCACAGCTAGTATAATGTTATAAATGCGAAAGTTTATTTGTGTTGAAGTATGTTTGTTAGTCCTTCACATTCAAACGTCTGGACCTATTTTCATGAAATTTAGTATGTACATAGCTTATACCCTGGATATTGAACCCCAGTTACACAGGAAAACCTTTTCTTAGGGCTGATTTTTCAATAGTCAGATAACTTTTATCAGAGGAATAAAAATAGCGGTTTGACATATTTTCTATAGATAAGCTGTCAAACCGCCATTTTTATTCCTCAGATAAAAGTTATCTGACTATTGAAAAATCAGCCCTTAGCCATATAAATCTGTAACTTAATTATCAGTTATATATTGTAAGTATCGCTGTAGGTTACCTAAATAAAGAAAACAAAATTTTGACGGGCCTGTTGGTCTAGTGGTTAGTGGCCCTGACTGCTGAGCCAGAGGTCGTGGGTTCGATTCCCACCCAGGACAAACTTTGTGTGATGAGCATGATTGTTTGTTCTGTGTCTGGGTGTGATTTATCTATAATATGTATGTATTTATAAATTATATAAGTATGTATATCAGTTGTCTGGTTACCATAACACAAGCTCTGCTTAGCTTGGGATCAGATAGCCGTGTGTGAGTTGTCCCAAGATATTTATTTATTTATTTATTAAAATAAATAAAAAACACAGGCCTATCCCGGTCACCGCAAATAAAGCTGCGGGATGCAGCTTAAAAATAAAATCGTCCCATAATTCTGAATGGTCTTCGCCTTAACTGCAGTGGCAAGCGCACGCGCATGTTCAAACAGTTGTGTTTGTAGCCACTTTATCGTACTGATATATTATTATTTCATATATCTGCTAGTGTCAATAGAATAGACTATATACTGCTATAGTAAGTCGGAATAGACGAGATGCCTATATATTAGTATTGAGTGATTTGCCTAGACTAGCTAAATAAAATAATAATTGCCTTGCTTATTAAAACATTGAACACAAAATTATTTAAAACAACATTTTATAAATGGTTACTCAAGCATAGTTTTTATAACATAAAATAATTTATAGATAGAAATTTTTAATGAATAAAATTTTCATGTTGTGGGCGCCTCCTTCTACGTTCGCCTAACTTTAACATTTTGCATGCTTTGTTTTATCCTAGCTAAACATGTTTGTGCCTTATAAATAAGTATTTTATACCATTTTATGCAAATAAATATTTAATTATTTATTTATTATTATTAAAAACTATGTTATTTCCTCTGAAAATATTAATACGTGTTGGTTTGTTTTAAGGAATTAAATACCGCGGACCAAGGATTCCGTACAATCTTGCGACATTTTAAAACGGCCATATCTTTTGACTGCGTAGACTTAGAGGGTTTATTTTTTCACAGCTTCAAGGATCATAGATATGGGTACATGGTTTTAACTTCAGATCAATACCTCCACGCGTTCCTGAGATAGAGTCTTCACAGACAAGCAGACAGACAACAAAGTGATCCTATAAAGTATAAGGGTTCAGTTTTTTCTTTTTGTTTATTAGCAACGAGGTTCAAATTCAAAAACTCAACACAAAGCATTTATTTCAATTAAACCATTACAGACACTTTTGAATATCAAGAAACAAAATGAAGCTACAGTCCCGGTCACAAGGCAGAATAACTTGTGAAAGTACTGTAGTTGCCCATTCCAAAGCGTTGATCTCTATGGAGAAAAATGGGCAAGAAACTCCATGGGCACTCTAAGGCTACTAATTAAGGTTAAACGAAAAAAAATGTGCTGTAATTCAAAACAGCTACCCTACCATGACGTCTTAAAGCAGAATTTATTCCACTGAGGGAAAGAGATGGTGCTAGACACCCTGTATAGCTCTGTCTCTTTCCCTCAGTGGAATAAGTTCTGCTTCTGTAGGCCTACAGTATCGTAAAAGCAAGTTCACCTAATTCAGAAGAAATTAGTTGTGGAAATAGAGACTAGATGGCGCTACCTGTGCGCTCATCAAATGATATTGTTGGATGGGAATATGGTTTATTAAAATTTTACCTCGACTAATCTTTCTTAGAGAAGTGTTATGGTCAGTACCTATAACGTGGTTTATACAGCTTTGAAAATTCAGAAGGTATCATATAATATATCAAAAGGTATCATATTTTTGTAAATCTGTGCACCTATATTTTGATATAATTTTAAAGTATTATGTTTTATATTTATAGTATTGTACATACCATCCATTTAGTATAAATTAATAATTAATTTTCTATTTTACTGGTAAGTAAAATTTAAAACTGGTTGACTGGTATATAATGCTTATGACATTAAGTCCGCCTCTGTACTTTGTGCTTTTTTTTTTTTTTTTTTTTCGGGTGGGAAATCATCCAATGACTTCCCCCGCACTGGGTTGAGCGGGGGAAGTGTATGTCAGACTTGTACTGACTAAAACCCACCCATGTTCCTTCTATTGCCCTTTACGTTCCGGGGCCGCGGTATCTCTTTCGAACAACCCGCAACCCCGGCAGGCGGAGGCTCTGGCAAGCCCCTCTGCTTTGCTGACTCTCTTTGAGGCGCGCGTGAAACACGAACGCGCCGTCGACACGGCTGTACTTTGTGCTTGAAGTGTTAAATAAATATAAAAAAACTGTTTTACTGAAAGTCGAAATTTAAAATACCGATGTACTGTTAACGTAAAGTTTGAAAGTACGAACTTTGTGAGTCAGAAGGTATCTACGCTTTTTCGAATTACTCAATTGAGAATGGATAATATTTTTGTGTTCACCAAAAATACTGATCGTGCACCAAATATTCCTTCCTGAATGTTAAAAAAATGCGTAGGTTAGGTTAGGTTAAAACTGTGCCAGTAACGACTTGCATTAATAGAAAATGGCTAAAGATATAACACTTTTTTATTGTAGTGCGCTGATGCTCGTTATGACATATTTTAATTAACATATTTTGGTGCACATTCAGTATATTTGGTGTAACACAGGCAAAATTAGGTAAATGAAATGGGAATAAATTGAAGTACTTTTAAATACCATCCATTGAGAATGTTTATTATCGCGATGTACAGAACTTCGAAAGTTTGCTATGACGAATTACTCAATTCAGAATGGTCGTCGTCGGGATGTACAGAACTTTGAAAGTTTCGTTAGCATTTTTTACTTCTTGTATTCGATACGACAGCTTGTGGCCCAGAATTTGTCTTGGATTTTTTCCGATGAGAAATCTTGTAAAAACTTCTCCCGCTCTGGGCGGAACGGGGGATATTGTCAGACTTTTACTGACTAAAACCTACCCATGCTTCTTCTTTTGCCCTTTTGTTCCGGGGCCGCGGTGTCTCTTTCGAACAACCCGCAACGAAGTTCAAAAAGTTAAATCCCCCCCAAATATCTCCGTTTCTCAAAAGGTTCTAATACTTAGCCACATGACAAGAAAAGTAATTTTTATTTCCATAGCCAACGTAGAAATTACGTGGAACAACTAAATTATGTATCACAAACAATATAAACAGCATGTTAGCAAATTGCAGTTAAATTGATGATTGTTAACTTGATAATGCTAGGTAATCATTATGCAATATTTAACTTGGATATTATGCAAAGACTAAGTTTTTCATGCGGTGTTGCGTGTGTAATATCGAAATAATACACTTCGGGAATCATCATCATATGCCTAGCCTTTTCCCAACTAAGTATTTGGGGTCGGCAGTTGAATACCAGTATTTCAGATGAAGCGACTGCCTATCTGACCTCCAGAATCCAGTTAGTAATGGGTAGGTAATACGATGCCCTTTAATAAGACTGGTTGTCAAAACACACGGTAACGACTGTCAAAGCTCTACAAATGACAGTCGGGACCAACAGCTTAACGTGCATTCCGAGGCACGGACGAAACTCGGGATGTAACGGGTGGTCACCCATCCACAGACCAACCTAAGCAAATGAGGCTTAACCTAAAAATCGACCTGAGCGGCTGCTATTATAAAACCACGAGCTTCTCAATGTATAATGTACTTCAGGAATGTAAATGCAAATAGTTTTTGTGAATCTGTAGTAACGTAGATATTATTTATGAGATGAAAGGAAACTGATGCTGAAACTACTCTGACATTTTAGGTAAAAAAAAGATTGCAGCGGTTCTCTGCCTGAGGGTCAGACCTACACAGGCTGCTGGACCATGTCCTTCAGGCGATGATTCAATGATACATGATGTGTTTATTTTGCAAATAGATTTTTACAAATACTTTTACACGTAAAAAACTAGATGAAGCCGATGTTTCGTACCCGACTACTCTGAGAAGAAACAGCCGAAACAAACTCAGATGTCATAGTCTCTTTTAAGGACCAGACAAAAAATCTTGGTCAACTTACATGAGGACTATGCAGATTAGTGTCTGAAATGGTCTTTTTAAGAAAGCACCACACACTACTAAAGACTAACAAACTGACATTCATATTAGCTGTGAAAATTCTGTCAATACCAAGTAATTTGCAAGCGAATTCAAGGAAAGTTCAGGTCTCGTGTAGACAGACTACTTTTTGACGCAAGACTGCTTTGAACTGCGGCATTTTTAGACGTAGATCAGAAGATTCAGAAATAGCATTTGCCCTTAACTTTATCCGCTAGGAAGTTAACTTTCAACAATAGGATTATGTTTGTAATGACCTTAAGATACAATATGTATGCTTGCTAAACTTAATCGAAATCTGTTAAGCAGTTTAGACATGAAAAGGAACCAAACGACTTTGACGACACGGTTAGCGCAGTGGCTGAGCGATCGACTGCTGCGCTGCGTGTCGCGGGTTCCATCCCCGAACGGAACAAAGATTTGTATAGTGCCTACAAATTGTTGTTTCGGGTCTGGCTGTTTGTGTATGTGAGTTTAAATGTTTGTAAACGCACCCACGATACAGGAGAAATTCCTAGTGTGGGGCAACGTCTTTTTTTTTTAAATAAGTTTAGGCAATATACCCGCCCTTAAACACAAACTGTCGCTTCTACACAAATTTATTGCTAAGAAACAAACAATATTTCGCATCCACATATTGTGTCCGCCTAGACATCGAACGGGTATGAATAATAAAGTTGTATTGATGGAGCCACTGCACTAGGGTGTCCAGTCCGGACACGATTCAACGAATTTATTATTTAGTGTGTAATAGACTTGCTTGCCCTTTTGTTTGTTTTTAGAATGGTGAAATGTTTAGGAAATAATACTGAACACGGAAGACGTCAGTACCTACTTAAAGGGTGTAAAAGTACCTGGGTTGCGGGTTGTTCGTAAGAGACACCGGGGCCCCAATAAAATTAATATAAATAAATAATAATAAATAAATATCTTGGGACAACTCACACACGGCTATCTGATCCCAAGCTAAGCAGAGCTTGTGTTATGGTAACCAGACAACTGATATACATACTTATATAATTTATAAATACATACATATTATAGATAAATCACACCCAGACACAGAACAAACAATCATGCTCATCACACAAAGTTTGTCCTGGGTGGGAATCGAACCCACGACCTCCGGCTCAGCAGTCAGGGCCACTAACCACTAGACCAACAGGCCTGTCAAGTATGGAAGCACCATATTAGTTTTGTGCTAAATTTTTAAGGTTAGATATAAGTTTAATGAATATTGTTTATGGCTAGATGTAAGTTTAATTAATATAATCCCCTTTTCTTCCCTCTTCCTTCCCTTTTTCTCATTTTTTTTAGCCTATGTCCGTCTCCAGGGTCCCAACTACTTTTGTATCAAAATTCATCAAAATCGGTTAGGCCATTTAGGCGAGAAGAGGTAACAAACAAACTCACTTTCGCTTTTATAATATTAGTTAGTTAGGATAATTATAAATGACTAGCTTTTGCCCGCGGCTTCGCTCGCGTTAAATTCGGTATAACACAGTACCTGCTTCCTTCAGTTTTTCCCCTTGCGCCTTATTGATTTGTAATAGCAACGCTAAGTTTTCCCTTTTCTTCCCTCGTTCTTCCCTTATATCCCACTTTAAAAAGAAACCCAGTTTCCCAACTGTCTCTGTACCAAAATTCATCAAAATCGGTTACGCCATTAAAGCGTGAAGAGGTAACAAACAAACAAACAAACTCACTTTCACTTTAATAATATTAGTAATTCCCAACTATCTCAGTACCAAAATTCATCAAATCGGTTAGGCGTGAAGAGGTAACAGGAGACAAACAAACAAACTCACTTTCGCTTTTATAATATTAGTAAGGAAGTAAGGATAAGTAGGATAATAAATATTTATTTCTTCTACTGTATGTGGATGATAAGCTTATATCTTTTAGTAACAATGGAAAATTAATACTTAATAAGAAACTACCTTTTCTATAGGGAGAGCTGTAGGTACACCCTGTTTTTTATACCCAAACGTTAATGAAACCGCCAACCAAACAACCATCAAATGTTCTTTCTCCAAGTATTGCAAATTCTTGGTCATCATCATCTGCCTAGCCTTTTCCCAGCTATGTTGGGGTCGGCTTCCAGTCTAACCGGATGCAGCTGAATCCCAGCATTTTACATGGAGCGACTGCCTATCTGACCTCCACAACCCAGTTAGTACCGGGTAATACCTCTTGGTAAGACTGGTTGTCAGACTTTCGGGACAGTGACTACCTGTAACGACTGTCAAAGATCTACAAATGACAGCCGGGACCAACGGATAACGTGCTTTCCGAGGCACGGAGGAAACTCGGTATGTAACGGGTGGTCACCCATCCACAGACCAACCCAGGCAAGCGCGGCTTAACCTAAAGATCGACCCGAGCGGCTGCTATTATTTAGCCACGAGCTCCTCAATTGTAAATTCTTGGTCACTGCACACAAAATGATACGTTACGTCGACATATGCCATTTACTGCGTGATTACTGCTAATGGCAGCGTTTTGTTTAACCATCAGGTTGTTCGCTAAATGTACGGCATTTATAAACTGGTAATGTACAAGCGAAAGTAGTAGGTATTGTGGATTTAAAACGTTGCAGTTTGTTTTTAACATCTTTAATGGATTTTCTGAAAATTTACTTTATAATTAGCGGAGATTAGCCATCGGCGCGGGAGATGTTATAGTTGCGGCGTGTGTGCGCAGGCGCAGGTGCACTCCCTGTTCCCTCACTCTCATAGTCCGATGGGACGGCAATCCGACACGAGTGGAGAGCGATCAGGCGCAGGACCAACGGCTTAAGGCACCTTACATAGCAAACACTTTGTAAAACGTCTAGATTTTCGGCGCAAAGTTAGCCGTATCTGTAGGTACTAACCACAAGCCAATAAAATACGGTGTATAGTCAAATACATAAAGAAAAGGCTTAAACAAAAACAGTTTACAAAAGTGGTCTAGTACTATGAAAACAAAAATGTTTAAAAGAAAACGAAAACAAAAATTTCGTCGCGTAATTCTCAATTTTTTCAGCGACAACCATCATATTTTTTATATCTATAACAAAGGAAATTTCATAGACATATCAAAAACTTTTTAAACACGGAACTGTAATTTTAAAATATTTAATTAAAACTGCAAAATGGCTTACATTTTGAGGACATGATATTCAAATAAAATCAAACGCCGAAATATTTTCGACATTTTTCTATTCTTTCGATGCACTACTGTTGTACACTTGTGTCAGTCCACGCCCAGCCTGCGGCTAACCTCACCTCCGCGAATACCTAAAGATTAGCTTCTTACTGCGCCTTAATATAGACCTCCTGACGGTTTTTGACCACTCAGCGGACATTTGACAGTTGCGGCGTGTGTGCGCAGGCGCAGATGCACTCTCTGTTCCCTCACTCTCATAGTCCGATGGGACGGCAATCCGACACGACCTGAGAAATCAGGCGCAGAACCAATGGCTTAACGTGCTTTCCGAGTCACGGAGGAAACTCAGTATGTAATTGGTGGTCACCCATCCACGGATCAACCTATGCGAGCATGGCTTCACACGTCACGAGCTCCTCTATGACTTGACTAACACATTTATTTATTTAACTAGCTTTTGCCCGCGGCTTCGCTCGCGTTAATTATTCGGGGTAACACAGTTCCCCTTTCCTGATTTGCAGGTACCTGCTACCTGCAGTTTTTGCCCTTGCGCCTTATTGATTGTAATAGCAATGCTAAGTTTTCCTTTTTATTCCCTCTCCTAAAATTCCACTTTTTTTTTAAATTAGTCTATGTCCGTCTCCCGGGTCCCAACTATCTCTGTACTAAAATTCATCAAAATCGGTTTAGCCATTAAGGCGTGAAGACATAACAAACAAACAAACTCACTTTGGCTTTTATAATATTAGTAAGAATTATGGCACTCCATCTGCTTATTCACTAATACATTTTTAGAAGTAATAATCAATCTTAGAATTACTAGAGAATTCGTCACTTACAGCACTAACATATTTCAAGTGTTTGGGTTAAACAAAATTACATAAAAATCAAATTGAAAATTAAATTGTAAAATAAAAAATTGAAGATTGCAATAAAAAACTAATTGTATTAAAATAATCACAAACTGATAATGAATTAAACAAGTAAAAAATAATAATGATCATATTTTATTAATCAACATCGACACTAATATTGTAAAACTGAAGCTAACTTTGTCTTGATGAACGCACTAATCCCGTGCGGATTGAAAAAATCTTTTAATGTCGGATTATCCATTTAGCAAGGAAGGCTATATGCTTAACATGACCTTTAGGAGCCAAGCGGGGGTAAAAGGTACGATATATTTTTATATAGGCAATACGATCCCTTGGGACACCTACCGATCTCCGCGCGAACAGCGATGTGGGCATAAGCTAGTTGGCAATAAGAGCTAAAGCACCAAACAACTGCGATAATTTCAACAACCTATTTATCTAAATAAATATCTACTCCACTCACCATAAATACCCCATCATCACTTACCATTGAATCTAATACGTGTGAACAAGCATTAAAAACTTCACACATGAACTGTCAGTTTTAACAGACACTCGAATAAACATCAAAAAGAAAAAAAAACACTCAAGCGCTCATCGAAATGTCAAACTTGTCACTGTCATTTGAAAGAGATGGAGTTATGACAGTTGTGTAGCGATGTCTCGCTCTGATGATTGAAGAAATTTTAATGTGGCTTGTGATCTTTGACCTCGTAATTATGCTTTCTTATTAGTCAGTGTTGTTAGAATGGAGATAATTGTTTCTATTATGTATTTGGGTTATAGTTTACTTGTTGAACACTTTGTTGGCCAATCACCAAACTGTTAACGCTGTAACATGGTGCGGTGCAGACAAAAAGATATGTTTAGTGGTGGAATGTATTGCTATGATGGGTAGTCCTTTACGATTATGATAGCCTTACTAAAAAAAAAAAGTGAGTTTCTTTGTTACGTCTTCACGCCTAAATGGCCAAACCGATTTTGATGAATTTTGACTTTTATAAACTAAAAAAATGAGAAAAGGGGGAGAGAGAGGGAAGAAAAGGGGAGATAAAGATATTTTTCCGATCATCACAGGGGTCAAAGTTAGCGTTATCCCAAAGTAACTATGCCACGCGGACTGTGTCACGGGTTCAAGATAAAGCCTATCATCATCATCAGTCATGATTGTTAATCGCGGTAATGTTTCAGATTGAAGAGGAACGGATCATTTAATTAATGTCACCCGCACCATGCTACAGCGAAAACTGTAAGACAACAGACGTTGCTGAATGGATTCCATTCTCAGGTTAGGTCAAGCATTATTGAGATCTCTACAAGGAATTTCTTAGCAGAAGCCCAGTTTTGTTAACCAAATATCAATAACGAAAAAGGCTCCTGGAAAAGACTGGCTTTGGAACATGGTGGTGAGGATATTGAGGCTTAGCTTGCGAAAAGCGTATGGCTAAGCACCAGCCCCTTAACCCCACAAACGTTGCCCCACACTTAGAATTTCTCTTGTATCGTGTGCGCGTTTACAAACATTTAAACTCACAAATACAATTGAATCCGAAATTCATGATCTAAAACTGAGTATTTTATATTTACTTTTCTTTGGCATATATTTTTCTACTGCTGGAAAAATTTCCACACACCAAACACTCTTCTCTCCGTGCGATTTTCGCCGACTAATCTGTTTCGAATGCCTTTATGTTATTACGCGAGCTGTTTCTCGGTGACCACTGGCAGTAGGTGCCAGAGTGCCAGTACTTTAACGGCCTTCAAAAAACAAAGGAGGAAACGATTTCTCCATCAATTTCGGACCTATTTTCAAAACTCTTTTTATACATTATTCAGAAAAGCAGTACGGTATTGGCAATTAGCTCGTCCTGGTTTACATGGGAGTCTCACTTTCAACTTCATAAAAGCAAAAAAAAAAATATAAACCCACTTCTAAAACCATAAACAACATTCCAAATTCAAAACCCTGAGACCCCGCTAGCAGTAGACTATTCATCTAAACATGGCGCCTACGACAGTTGTCAAATTTCCCGCGCTCGGGTGTGGCAGCCATTTTGAAGCCAGTGAGTTTTCTGTTAAAAATAATACATATTAACAAATGAGTTCGATAATTGTGTATGCTCTCGATTAGTCGGAGTTGAGTTTTTGGTGAATAATGTCGGTTAATTTCAAAATGATTGGGACCGATGCACTGGGATTTTAATGACTTCTTCACCATCATTCTCCTGCCCTTATCCCAATGTATTTGCGGTCGGCGCAGCATGTTTTCTTCTTCTATACTTCTCTATTCCTCGTCTTCTCATCAGTCACCTCCTTTCTAGCCATTGTATCATTGTTCACATCCCTTAGGATTTTAATAATTGATGCACTAAGAAAGTAAAGGATCCTCAAATCACAGAAGTTTTAGCAGTTCACGCCATCTTGCTCTGGAGGCGTTAAAAAAATTACAAAATATATATAGATACTAGCTTCCGCCCGTGACTTCGTCCGCGTGGCATAGTTACTTTGGGCTAACGCTAACTTTAACCCGTGTGATGACCTAAAAAACAATAGCTTTCTCTCCCCTTTTCTTCTTTCTCTCTCCCCCTTTTTTAGCCTATGGCCGTCTCCAGGGTCCCATCTATCTCGGTACCAAAATTCATCAAAATCGGTTTGGCCATTTAGGCGTGAAGACGTGACAAACAAACATACTAATAAACAAAATCACTTTCGCTTTTATAATATTAAATAAAGATTTACACCTTTCTTAAGTACTTTCGTCGGAAAATCTTCATATTTTAATGATATTTTTAAAAGGCCAATTTAAAAAAAGATTAGGAAGTCTTCCTTATTCTTCTTCTACATTATTTATTCTGTCTCAATGCTGAAGATTTCCCTCTTATTTTGTAGATTTCTTGTCTAGGCTTTGCGCCAGATTTGTAAGTCCTGGACTATTTTTGAAGCTTCTTAAGACGATAACCCCAAATACTGTAAGATTGGACTGCTCTATCGTTTATGCCTAGTGCGATTATTTTACCCAATTGTTAAATTGAATCGAAAATCGCAAACGCACTCTGTGTGAGATCCCTTAGTTCCGCAAAATGCAAAACTAAGTGTCTGCTTTTTTTTGGGATAAGAAATCATCAACTTTTGCGCTCTGGACGGAGCGAAAGAGAGGGTCAGACATTTACTAACTAAAACCCATCCATGTACAGACGCCTGCACATCAAGCTACTACAATCTGTCAGATTTCTTTGATAGATTTTCGACTTTATTTCTAAAGTATTAGGTTCAAGGTTCATTGGGAAAAATTGACAGTTTCGGGTAGCTTGACCTGCTGGCGTCTGTACCTTATTTTCCCCATTTGTTCCGGGGCCGCGGTATCTTTTTCGAACAACCCGCAACACTGGGAAGGAAATCCTTACCAAAAACATTCCATTATTCACTTATTATGTTTTTTTTTATAAACTTTGGATGAGCCTGCTCTTGGCCTCCTCTTGGTCTTTTTCTTATCCAAATATTACTAAATATTTCAAATATCATTCCATTAATTCCGAACAGAAACAAAAACATCGTAAGTCCTTTGTTTGCTTATTGGATAACGTACATTGTGTTTTCAGCTTTTAAGGTGGATTTTGGGTGCTTAAGGTTGTGTTACAGAATCTTTGTGTTTGATTTAAAGATTTTCGCGTGTGGTTTTCATTGTAAGCTCACCGTATTTCGAGCTTGTTAGTAAGCAGAGTCGAATTGAGGTTGATGAATTAAATTGATAAACTTATTTATTTGGTGTTTTAATTTTCAATTCTATTTTCAATTTCTAGTCTAATACTATACGTGAGGATTTGTAATTGGCTTGCTGTTGTCTATGGCGCTCTTTTTTGTTAAGTTTTTATTATAAACTGTAAATCCTCCATGCTGTAATAGATAAATAATTGATAAAGGTACTTATTGATACAACGATAAGGGCGATTTTGAGAATCGTTCTTTTTAGGCTACTCGATTTCATTTGACTTAATAAATCAATCAGGTGCTTAGGACTTTTAAGTGTTTTTAAAAAGACTAAGAAAAATAATTAAATTTAATTCACTCAGCACATGTATCTAGATATCTTCCATGAAAAACCTTATGAAATTTGTAAATATATATATTTACTAGCTTTTGACCGCGGCTTCGCTCGAGTTAAATTCGGGGTAACACAGTTCCCCTGTTCTGATTTGCAGGTACCTGCTACCTGTAGTTTTTGCCCTTGCGCCTTATTGATTGTAATAGAAATGATACGTTTTTCATTTTCTTCCCTCTTCCTCCCTCATTTCCCACTTATTTTTTAAAAAATAACCTCCGTCTCCAGGGTTCCAACTATCTCTGTACCAAAATTCATCAAAATCGGCTTAGCCATTGAAGCGCGAAGACGTAACAAACAAACAAACTCACTTTCGCTTTTATGATATTAGTAAGTTATTGTTCGTATCTAATATGTAGTACGTGTTTTTAATATTAATGATGTTTTCGTTACACTGATAACTTGTATTCTTTCAAATAAATACTAATTATCTAACCAGTAATCCCCGTAGGGTATGGCTGAGGTGACCTTATAATAAAATTCCCACACTTTTCTTCTTCAGTAGGGTTGTTTATGGTCAATAGTAATAAAATGCAATATTACTTACCCCCTTAAGTCATTAGCTTGATAATATATAGCCTATGTCCTTCCCAAGGTTGAAACTTATCTCCATGCCAAATTTCATGACGATCTGATCAGCAGTTTAGTCGTAAAAAAGTAATAAACAACTAGACAGAGTTATTTTACTGTACAATTACGGACCCTGTATGGCACAGCAAAGAGTATAAAATAGTTTTAAATAAAATTAATCCATTAACCAAATAAACAAGATAACATTATTTATATTGAAATTTGTCACAACAAAATGATTAAATTATACTTATTCTAATAAAATATTATTTATTGTAATAAAATATTATTTATTGTAATAAAATATTAATTATTGTTAGGATTAAATTAAATTTATTCGTATTTATCAAATTAAATTAAACACACTTTAAAATAATAGTATGATCTATCTATCGACTAATAATGTTTAGTGTCTGTGTAATATTTGTATAGATTACGGGGTATAGAGTCCGTCCCTGCTCAATTGCCAAGCCCAAATTGGTTCATAGCTCGCTAACAACTTATATCAAATAATATTATCTACAGTGTGCAGTGATCGGTACCTATATAACTACGATACGAAGCTAGTATGTAGGTTCTAAGCCATTTATCTTTTGAATTATATTGTCAAGATATTCAGTACTTACTACAAAATTGATTTGAAAGTCAAGAGTGAATAGGTAATTTCTAGGTAAGCGTGCTTCATCGTCGACCACATCATCACTTACCATCAGGTGAGATAGTGGTCAAACGCGACCCTATCACTAATAAAAAAAAATTGAATAAAACATAATTACGTTGAATATGGTTTTCTTGTGCAAATGATATAATCTCGGAGGCGCGTTAGTGCTCCACGCGCGCCTCAAAGAGATGTCAGCAAAGCAGAGAGGCCTGCCAGGGCTACCGCCTGCCGGGATTGCGGGTTGTTCGAAAGAGATACCGCGGCCCCGGAACATAAAGGGCAAAAGAAGGAACATGAGTGGGTTTTATTCAGTAAAAGTGTGACAGCAAGTCGGATCTTCATAATCCTGTTTATCAGCAATAAACTCTGTGATAGATTAATAGCATATATACCCAAAAGAAACTTAAACAAGGTCTTCCTTATCGAAAAATTTGACATCAAATAATATTAATAAATAATCTCAAAATGATAATTAATTACTCCATCACACCCCCTCAAATACATACACATGCAATAACCCGGATTCGCCTGCCCATAAATAACGTAAGTATACAAAGCGAGCGCGGTCGGGGTGTAGCATTAGTGCTATTGTGGACACACCTGGCTTCTCCCAGGGTAGGGTGACCATGGGGTGGGGATGTGTAAGAAAAATAGATCATGATAACATTAACGGTTTTGTATGTAACTAGTAATAGTACGTTTTTATTCAAGTGAGGAAGATTTGTCATTGCAGCCGAGGCGGATTTAACGCACGAGCCGTCAGGTGAGAGTGTTGAAGAGCCGACAACAGCCGTGAAATATTCTCGCATGAATTAAACGACGTTTTTCAATACACTTTGGAGAAATTAAATATCAGAACAAAAAAAACTTTTATCACTAATCAATATGAAACTATGATTTAATTTGATTTCCCTGGGCTTTGTCTTCTCATACTGAACAAGAAACAAAGGCAGAAGTTAGAAGAACTTGTTAGTTCAGCAGCATAATATTTAAAATAAGAAATACATTTTTTTTTAAATTTAGAACTCAAATACAAACAAAAATATCAATTTGTTTTTATTTCTGTTGATAAACCCATTTTTTTTATAAAAATGAAGGCCTTAAAAGCTCTTTGCTCCAAAACATTACAACCGGCTCTCGGGATTTGAGCATTTGATTATTGTCATCCGTGATGAAACAGAAAAAATGAAAGCCCTTGTCGCGATAAATAAGAAAATTACACGTGTGAAATACATTGCATATTGAACCTAATCTTAGTGCAATAAAGCCAGTTTTCGAGGAAGTGTATTGAACGAGTATTTACCTGGTACATAATATCGATTATCTAGAATAGTATTTATTTGGTAATAGTATTTTTCTGGTGTTAGTACTTTTTTTCCAAAAAAAAATCCACCACTCTGCCGAACGATAGACATGAACAAATGAGTTGTAGAACTAGTAATTACCCATCCATAGACCAACCTAGGCAAGCGCGGCTTAACCTAGAGGGTGGCTGTTATAATTCAGCTACGAGCTCCTCCAAAAAGCAAAAATATCGAATCTAAATTAAAAATTATTCTGCCTCACATAGCATAATAAAAATAAAAAGACAAACATCTGTCTTCTTTCCCTTACAATCCTAGTCACCCTACCAAAACCCAAAATGGCGGCCTCCCATTCTATAATCTGAGGAACATTTTTCTTAATCTACTTCCATCGGCTTCAGGGCGCGGTTTTAATGGTCATCATTATTGCGTTGTGGTTATATTTCCTGCTGGTAACATCGTGTTTACATGATTTTTGATGTGCAAGCAATAATGGGATGGTTTTTTGGGTTTTTATTTTAAGGTTGTGTGTCAAAATAGTTGTATCTATGGATTCTATGATTGTCTACGTCCATTATACTTATACCTAATAAGCTAAGAAAATATTTATGCCATTCATCGTAGCAATGTTGCCAGCCAATGTTTTTTGCGGATGGGAAATCATCAAATAACCTCCTCTGCTCCGGGCGTGGTTGACTCGTACTGACTAAGACTAAAACCCAACCATATTCCTTCTATTGCCCTCTATGTTCCGGAGCCTCGGTATGTTTTTCGAACAACCCGTAAATGCTGCCTTCTTGTCTTCTGGGCACGTTTCCGGATGACTGTGATGCGGAAGAGTACATACTTTGACGTCTAAGGATTCTATTATCGTCGTTTCATATATTTAGGTACTAGTGTTAGTCTTAATAAAGCCCTTTTGAGAGTCACGTCAGTCTATCCATCTGTTATTTTACCATCCACATTCATAATCAAAACTTCCGTCATGACATTTTCCTGTGTCATGCCAATAATTCCCCGCGGGAGACGCCCCGGGCGTCGGGCGCCGCGAGACGAGTCCCGGCCGCGGCCGTAGATGCGGGCCTGTGGACGGTGAGCAATGGGTAGCTTACCGTCCGTCCGTCTATTGACGACAGGCCGTGTCGACGGTGCGTTAGTATTCTACGCACGCCCCAAAGAGATGTCAGCAAAGCAGAGGGGCCTGCCAGGGCCACCGCCGCTGCCGGCTGGAGTGCGGGGTGTTCGAAAGAGATACCGCGGCCACGGAATGTAAAGAGCAATAGAAGGAACATGGGTGGCTTTAGTTAGTACAAGTCTGACACTCCCCCCCGCTCCGCCCAGAGCGGATGAAGTTATTTGATGATTTCCCATCCGCAAAAAAACAAATGCCAATAATTCTTGCGGATGAAACTGAAAAGTCTCGAAACCGTTTTTCCAAGTTCCAGGTTTGCGTTCAATTTGTATCGTACCAATTTAAATATTACCAACACACTGTCTATAATAAACACCTTTTGCACATCATCTTTTAACTGAAATAAACTGAACAATGATTTTACAGTACTCTTGTTTTAGAGGGGTATTTTTTTTATAGAGGAGCTTGTGGCTAAATAATAGCAGCTGTTCGGGTCGATCTTTAGGTTAAGCTGCGCATGCCAAGGTTGGGCTATACCTAGATGGGTGAACATCCACTACCTATCGAGTTTCTTCCGTGCTTCGGATAGCATGATAAGGCGTTGGTTCATTAGAAGAACTTGTTAGTTCAGCTGCATCCGCTAAGACTGGAAGCAAACCCCAATAAAGCTTGGCTAACTGATGATTAAAATTGCAACACCCTTACTACTAATATTATAAATGCGAATGTTTGTGAGGATGGATGGATGTATGGATGTTTGTTACTCTTTCGCGTCAAAACGGCTGAACGGATCTTGATGAAATTTGGCACAGAGGTATTATGATCTGGAATAACACATAGGATACTTTTATTTTCGATATCACGCGGGGAAAGCCGCAGGGGCTAACTATCTTACTAATATTATGTTACTCTTTCACGTTAAAACGGCTGAACGGATTTTGATGAAATTTGGCACAGAGGTAGATTATGGTCTAGAATAAAACAGAATACTTTTTTTTCGATGTGACGCGGTCGAAGCCGCGGGCGACACCTAGCTACTTTATATTATTTCAGCACCACTATACATTACTAAATCTCACGATTCAACGACGATTGCATCCGAAATGAATGAGTCACTTAAAATAATTTCCATGTCATGTATCCGAACGCCCGCACTTGACTTCTGTGCATATCGGTCAACTTATAATAAACGGGAGCCATTAGGGTTTCGCGAAAACATTATCTTTATTGCATTTAAGCTTTTAGCATTTTCCCCGTACCAAATCAACGCACGTATAAAATAATTATCACCAATATATCGTAAATATATTATTGTAAACGAAAATATTATAATTTTTGTTCTCGAAAAATAATAAAAAAGTTACATTCGAAACTCGAGCATAAACAACATATCGACCGAAATATATGACCCGATTAAAACATTATTAATATTTGTGTCTCTTTCTTACTTGTAGCTGCATCTCTTAATATGGTCATTTTGAAAATCGAACGCGGCATGAGTGCATGAAATTAGTGCCGCTTTTTCTTTCCCGCCGAGAGAGATTTGATTTTTTTTTACTATATAGCAAACGACGATGCGACGCCATATTGGTTAGTTTTTTTTTCTAAATAATTATCAAACGCTTTGAAACATACGTTTTGGTTTTAATGCAGGCAGTCGGTAGTGTAGTGTCATTTGATGCTGATTGATTGTAAATTTGAAGAATCCTTACTTACTAATATTATAAAAGCGAAAGTGAGTTTGTTTGTTTGTTTCGTCTTCACACCTAAATGGCCAAGCCGATTTTAATGAATTTTGGTACTTACAGAGATAGTTGGGACCTAGGCTGGAAACGCACATAGGCGTCAAAAAAGTGAGAAAAGGGGAGAGAAAGAATAATAAAATTATTTTTCAGTTAGCGTTAGCAAAAAGTAACTATGCCACGCGGACAAAGTCGCGACCGGAAGCTAGTCAAATTATATCTGAACAAAGTTTACAAAATAATAGGTAATACCTACATACATATGAACTTAATCTTCAAGCAGTCGCTACTTCTGAAAAAAAAAAAATTAGGTACCTAAAACATTATTTTTATCGCTTGCTTGAAGTGTGCTTGAAGCGGATTGAGCAATTTCTCATATTATATTGTAACAAAACATTTTATTTCAGTAACGGTTTTGCAACTATGGTCGCTGAAATAAAAGAAGTAATTTCCCTACATATGAAGTTTATTTTTATAGCTATGTACTTTTTCGTTGTAAAATGCACAGTTTTATTCCAATTGGATGAAGACAAATTTATTTTGGTTTGATAAATGAAAACCTACTCATTTTCTTTGTCTAGCCTACGTTGTGTAGCATTGCTATGCTGAGGCCTCCCCTGTCCTTCCACACCTCTGTAGCCGGAGCAATCTCTTTTATCTATCTATACTATTAGAAAAATATAAAGAGGAAAGATTTGTTTGTTTGTATCGAGTAGGTGCCAAAACTACTGGACCGATTTTAACCATTTATTCACTAATAGGAAGCTATATTATCAGGAAGTAACATAGACTATAGATACAACATCACACTACTACCCACGGGAGCGGGGCAGCAATTTAAGACGCGGGTGAACCCGTGCTAGACTGCCAGTTAATAAATAAAATTCATTTAATTCAGGTACTTAAAACCATACTACACAATTAAATAGTATAAAAGAATAGGTATATTAAGTTAGTCAGCCAGACTATAACATTAAATTAATTGTATACAAGCGCTATTGCAAAAACCAAATTTAAAATAAGTATTTTTTTTCAAGTCTGTTAAAAACAGTAGAAACTTAAATAAAGTTTACTCTGTTACTTCAAAGTTTGTCGTCTTCAGAAACAACAGCCTGTATGTCGCCCCTAACGATTTCCAAAATCCTTATTTCCCAAAATTTTGTTATTAAGTTTTTCTGTTCAAAACCGACAGCCGGCAGATGGAATTGTTTTTTTCCTACAAGGCAACACTACGGGAATTAATTACTTCGAGATTAGTACAACGATAGATTGAAATCTCCATTTTTATAGATTTTTAATACGTTTTCTAAGTTTGTTTTAAGAATTTTATAGGCAGCTGTTACCTTACTTCTTAAATGGCTTAAAAATAGAAGGAGGTTCTCATTTCAACTGTATTTTCTTTTATTGGGCCTACCTTATGTTATGTTGTTTTTAGAAGATAACAAGACAATATATTTTTAAAATATCTAATGTTATGTTCATAGCGCGCCGATGGCTGAAAATAAATTGATTCAATCCAGAATTCTGAGGAGAGTGTGGCGTGTTCCGTGGCGTCCATCTGGTCCTGTAACGTGCAGAAAACAATCAAAATACTAAACCAGTGGCACTCAACTAAGTGTCCCAATTTAGTCATTATCTTCCTAGCCTTTACTTTACTATGTTAGGTTGACTTCCAGTCTTACCGGACGCAGCTGAATACCAGTATTTTACATGGAGCGACGGTCTATCTGACTTCCACTACCCAGTTAATAACTAGGTAATACAATACTCTTTGGTAAGACTGGTTGTCAGAATTTCGAGCCACTGAGCATCTGTAACGACTGTCAAAGATCTACCAATGACAGCCGGGACCAACGGTTTAACGTGCTTTCCGAGGCAGGATGCAAACTCTTTATTTATGTCATGGGTGATCCACTCACAGACCAATCTAGGCAAGCGCGGCTTAACCTCAAGATCGACGCGAGTGGCTGCCATTACTAACCCAAATATCCTAACTATTTTTTCTTTTATTAATTTAAACACATATAATTTTACAGTTTTAAATATTTCTTAATAAAACATGAATAAAATTATTTATAAATTTATTAAATTATTATTCTGAAAAACATCAAATCTTAGAAGTTTGTAAACAAGTTAATAAAAAAAAAACTGATTCAAAGCTGAAATCTATTGAAATGCAGTGAAACTCGTTTAACCACAGAACTTCCTTTAACTGAAGTAAATTAATAACAACGGCACTTTTCTCAGTAATAACCGAACCTAATTTTAATGTAATTAAATCACGCCAATTAATATTCACTGTTTAAGACTTCTTTTTAAATTAACCCCATTCCTCAAATACATAACCGAAAAAGTATTTCACAAACGACTATTTCCTACATCAACGGTTCCATGAAAAGTCAGACATAACACTTAAAACCGGTATTATACCGAAAACCACTTAGTACTGAAACCAACGACTAACGACCAGAGGAATTAAGTTTTTAAAACTTGACTCTGGCGTGTTTCCGACCAATTCCAAGATGGCGACTGTTGAAATATTTTTTTGTTGTTACCACCTTAATTATATGGTGGGTTTTGGTGTAGGGTTCTGTGTAACATAGGCGTGAATGAGAGATTTTGATATTCCATATTTTTTTTAAGAATAATCTTTTTCTATTTTCTTTCTTTGCAGTATTTTTGAGCTTCATGCAACCATCTTAAGCGAAAGAAGTGTCTACCGATGCAATGACCTAGTACTAACAAATCCTCATATTATAAAAGCGAAAGTGAGTTTGTTTGGTTTTTACGTCTTCACGCCTAAATGGCTAAACTGATTTTGATGAATTTTGGTACAAAGATAGTTGGGACCCTGAAGACGGACATAGGCTAAAAAAAGTGAGAAAAGGGTGAGTAAGAGGGAAGAAAAAGGGAGAGAAAGATATATTTTTTTTCGATCATCACGCGGGTTAAAGTTAGCGTTAGCCCAAAGTAACTATGCCACGCGGACGAAGTCGCGGGCAGAAGCTAGTAAGTATATAATTTAAGTTATTATACGAAAAACCCTATCAAAAAACGTGGTATTCATAAGAAAAAAAAAATATTTGTTTGTGAATAAACTTTATTTATTATATCCTTGCCCTGTCTTTGTTTTTTTTTTTAAGAAAACGACATTCATTGGAAAAAAAACTGCAGAAAAATACTACTCTCTTTTGAAAAATGTAGTTCTCAATAAGACGAAAACATATTTTCATTAGATAGTTATTAACATTATTTTACAAAATCTCATTAAATTGGCATGCATTCTAATGTATGGTCTTTCTACTTCAATATTCGATGAAATCTTTTAATAAAGACTGCAACAAAAATATCAATAAAATAAAAACAAATACCTATCATAAAAAATATTATGACAGCAGATAAAAAAAAACAACACTGTTCTAAAAATTCAAATTCTTTAATCTATTTTCAAAATGAGGTCGGATTCATAAAAGTCTGCGCGTTGCCAGCCCTGTTTATTCGTAAGACATAAAATCTTTGTAAGTGTGGGTGTTGAGATTAATATGTGGGTTCCGTCGTAGTTAAATTATAATTGTATTTGAAGTGTAAGTATTAATTGTTGTTAGATTTTAATTATACACTTTATAGTTTTTTCTTTATTTATTATCAGTACCTACCTATAGTTTTCGACTCGTACGAACTACTTCTATTTCAATAATAGAAAACATGAGTTAGTTTGAAAAAGACGTTGCATAAATAGTAATAACTATTTCACAATTATATTGAACTAGCTTTTGCCCGCGGCTTCGCTCGCGTTTAATTCGGGGTAACACAGTTCCCCTTTCCTGATTTGCAGGTAACTGCTAAGTACTTGTAGTATTTTCCCTAGCGCCTTATTTATTGTAATAGCAAAGCTAAGTTTTCCCTTTTCTTCCCTCTTTTTCCTCACTTCTCACTTTAAAAAAAAAACTTAGCCTATGTCCGTCTCCAGATTCATCAATATCGGTTTAGCCATTTAGGCGTGAAGAGGTAACAAACAAACACACTTTCGCTTTTATAATATTAGTAAGGATAAGGATATCAGCTTGGTGGAACACTTTTTTTATTCTTCCATTCTCCCCTGTAATTCACTCCTCTACGACTACTTCCTAATAAAAAGCATTCAAACTACGAATGAATCCTGTAAATTGCAACACGCATAAACGATTTCAATGCAAACTCATAAATCAGGATTTCTTCAGTTCCTTTGAAATCACCAAACCAACAGGTAACAGGATAAATGTTAAAAAAATGAATTCGTAATACCTAATGATTTGCATCGATTGAACGACCGTAGGAGTTTCTACCGCCCCCATATTCACAACCACGATTCGATTACGATTCGGAAAGTTGTAAGTCTATCCCGCTCGTTTTCGCAATGCCGAAAAAAGCCTGACATACGACTTGTCGAATCGTAATCGAATCGAAACGTTTTTGTAGAATCTGTACTCCAAAAAGAAACATGAATAGTTTGTATGTTTGAACGCGCTAAACTCAAGAACTATACAGGAACAAAATGCATTTGTTAACCCCATTCTTGAGAAAGGCTATTTATCACCCTTAAGAGCCAACAAATAGAAAACAAAAATGGTGGTTAAAACCGCGGGGCACAGCTAGTTATGATTCATGAATATTATAAAGAATAAACGCTAAGTATGTCTGTCACATGTCATTCATGTTCAATGCGATAGGGGCGCGCCTGTGGCTGTCAATTTATGTAATTCAATTAACTGTATTGAATTAATATAGCTTTCGATATGGTAGCTTTAGATTGTATAGTAATGGAGACATATTTCGGATTCTAAATTGTCGTTACTATCAAACTGTTATTTAATTAGCCGCATTAGAAATATAACAAGCAATTTCTTGGCACTTTTCAACTTATAATTATAAAAAAAACATGATAAGTACAAAAAAAATAATATTAAAAGATCAAAATAAATAACTAACATGGTAAATATGTTAGTTTAAAAACTCATATTGTGTGTTAGAATTTTTCGAATTTACTTCGAAATATGAAAAGTTAAAACCACAAATAAGAATTTAGTGTAGGAAAACCCGTGTCACAATAGTATTTCAAAACATCTTGATAAACACACACATACCCATGTAAGAAATTAGTTTATAATGCGACACGCATTCCAACTTATAAATTCGAATCACAACCCTTCATAGAAAAATAATAATTAAAAATAATTCCGTATTTTCGAACGAACCCTAAATCTTTCCAAAGCCTATATAATCAAAGCCAGTGATTAAAAAAACAAATCCCTTCGCATAAATTAATAACGTCATCCCGTAATATTCATTAGCCTTAAAAATAGAACGATCCCCCCTCGAAGACAAAGACAGAACCATTGACAAACGATTCGTAACACATTACTTTTGCACAAGAAAGAAAGAGATAGCAACATTTTCGTCGTTGCCGCCGAATAGACCAGGCCACGCGTCATTGGCTGATATTTCCCGCGCGCAGGGCGTCGCCGGTTTCCCGCCATAAATTGAGTTGTTGACACATTGATAATGAGGTTATGTTTTAATATTAACTTTTTTTTTCTCTCGCGCGAAATTATAAGCTGGGGTAAAATAATTATTGTTATGATTCGTGTTTTAATGAGCAGTGTGTGTGGTCCGTTCTCGGGTTGCTTGTAATTAAACTGTTTCGGTTTTGCGCAAGCCGCCATATTTAAGTTTTCATTGCTGGTTTCTAGAGTTGGTTAGTTCAATAGGGTTTTACGCACTAGTGTTTTTAGCCGCTCATTGTGTGCGTCTGTTCGGTAATGTACGGTTTTAGTTGTGCGGTAAAATAGCTATTCATTTTGATTATGTTTTGCGGTTACAATATAGAACTTAAATATGCAATTGGCGATTGTGTGAAAGCTTGGCTGTAAAGAGGTTTGAAGCTCTAAGAGCTTGTAAATTTCTATGAATATGTTAGTTCAGGATATGTTCTCAAGTTAGTAACTAATAGACTATTTTGACGGGAGAGAAGCCGATATTCGTTAATTATAGAAAGAGAATAATTTTCTAAGGGTAGGTAGGTTTTTTTCTGTAGAGCGTGGAATATGTATTAATCTGTAAAACTATTGAGCATAAACAAATGCTTTTTTGCAAAAGGGGTCTCCTTATAAAAAAAAAATATATTACCGAAAAACCTAAAATCTGTAGATTTCGACGATCCAGGGACACGGTTACGGATGATATACGAATGTCGGTTGCACGGTTTCCAATATTCAGTCAATTTAATCCCAGTTGTATAAGGCCCGCCGTCTTTGTTGTCAAATTACCTTTATAATGGATATCCAAATTAAAGTTAGGTACCTGTTGAACCTTCACTGACTCACGATATAAATAAATAAATAAATATCTTGGGACAACTCACACACGGCTATCTGATCCCAAGCTAAGCAGAGCTTGTGTTATGGTAACCAGACAACTGATATACATACTTACCTATATAATTTATAAAAACATACATATTATAGATAAATCACACCCAGACACAGAACAAACAATCATGCTCATCACACAAAGTTTGTCCTGGGTGGGAATCGAACCCACGACCTCCGGCTCAGCAGTCAGGGCCACTAACCACTAGACCAACAGGCCCGTCGAATATCATCGTCTACACATTCTTTTTCCAACTAAATTAGGATCGGCTTCCAGTCTAACCGGATGCAATCAAAGCAGTTTTTAACATGAAGCAACTACTTACCTGACATCCACAACCCAGCTAGTACTAAGTAATACTATACCCCTTGGTAAGATTGGTTGTCAGACTTTCGGGCAACGGAGTCACGGTATGAGGATTAGAAATATTATGCATAGGTAATCATTTATTTATTTGTAAGACACAGGTAGTTACATTAATAGGATGTTCTAAGTAAAGCTCGTTCTTGCTATGTCTTGTCATACCGACATACAAATTAAAATTATAATTTTAAAACCCAATATACAAAAAAAAATTAAAATAAAAAATGAATAAATAACAAAATATTAAAATTAATTATTAAAATGTCAATAAAAATTTAAAAATCATATATGTCAATTAAAATGAAAATTGCAATTAGGATATGTGTATTAAAATTATAAAAATACCAAATAAAACAAAAATAATTATACCATGTCAAAAATAATGGCAAAAAACAAACAAATAATAATAATCTCAAATAAATTAAAAAAAAACAAATCAGAATTATTCATATCTACAAACAATTATCATTTAAAAATTCATCCACCCAGTAATAACATTAATTTGTCTATCAGTGGAGACTGTTTGAATTTTTTAATGGCAAACATTTCATTTTGTTGGGTATTTTATTATAGATTTTAGGAGCAACACCAAATAAGCTCTTCTTCAATAATGCACTTAATTGGACAAAACAAGTTCTCATACTGGGCACGCATTGGAGTTCTTTTAACCAAGGAAAACTTTTCAAACAAATGTGGATTTATTTTTACAAAAAGTGCTGTTTCCAGTATGTATAATGATGGTAGGGTTAATATTTTTAATTCCTTAAAATGAGGAGCACAACTATCCGTTGATCTCAGGCCACACATTGAGCCTATACATGCTTGACCATGGCGTAGCTTATTTTTGATATGGCAACTCGCAGTTAAAAACTAAAAGGTTGCTTACTGCTTAGTCGCAGAATCCTGTGGTGACCTCCATTTAAGGCTCCCAGCAAGGCTTTCAAACTAAATTATATACAAGTACAGCTTGCATCAATTTAGACTTGTAGTTAAAGTGTTTACTTGTACCTTGTAACTTCATTACACAACACGTTAGGAAAATACAGCTATATGCACCACCCCCATAATGTCGAGTATTAAAGTGCATAATTTATAATGTAGTGTAATGTGAGTATTAGTTAGTTGAATGAAGGATGCGGGAATCCAAAATTATTATTTGACCAGACACAATATATTTTATTTTTTAATTTAGAAGACAACTACTTAATGTTTCATTCCCCGACGGCATCAACTCATAATATCATGATTACCTCATCGCCTGGAACTAGACCAGTCTAATTTAAACTTAATTACCTAACAGCGAAGATAGATAGCTTAATATACATAATGATTCACTTTTTACCCGCAACGCCATTATCTTTTTTAATATTTTTTTATTGCAAATAAATTACCTAAGATTGTAAGTTATCTAGAAGACTTAATTCTGTTAGATTAGCTTTTAAATGAGGCGAGACATTTAAATGGCAGTAGGTAGGTATTTAATTGAAAAACAGGCTAAGTTCGAGTTCGATGCACGTAAGGCAGGTTCCGTATCTTCGTAGGTAATTAGGCTACTTTGTAGAAACAAGAACATTTTCTTAACTGACTTCAAAAAAGGAGGAGGTTCTCAATTAGACTGTGTGTGTCTGTCTATGTATGTTTGTTACGCGTTTTTTCGGTTGTTTGGAGGTCGATTTTCCAAATTTTATTTATATTGCTTGGGTAAATTATCAGCTTTCTCCCATAATACATATTTTTTATTGTAATAGACAATATGCTTAAACTCTTAGTAGCAATCCTTACTAATTTATAAAAGCGAAAGTGAGTTTGTTTGTTTGTTACGTCTTCACGCCTAAATGGCTAAACCGATTTTGATGAATTTTGGTACAGAGATAGTTGGGACCCTGGAGACGGACATAGGCTAAATTAGGAAAAGGAAGAAAAGGGAAAACTTAGCATAAGGCGCAAGGGCAAAAATACAGGTAGCAGGTACCTGCAAATCAGGAAAGGGCAACTATGTTACCCCGAATTTAACGCGAGCGAAGCCCCGGGCAAAAGCTAGTGAAAAATAAATACTCGATAAGAATTTGTATGAGATACCATCATACCGTAACGAAAAAGGCTGAAAGAAAAACTTTTTTGCCAAAAAAAGCCAACTTCCAAAATGTCCGTGGCAAAAAAATCTTTAAATCAAACATAATCACCGACTTCCACAAGTAAAATTATTCTTCAAGTTGGATCGACTGCCTATCTGACCTCCACAACCCATTTAACAACTGGTTAATACCATACTCCTTGGTTACACTGGTTGCCAAACTTTCGCGCCACCTGACTACCTGTAACGACTGTCAAAGATCTACAAATGATATAGTGGTGGTGGATCGATCAGAGCGGCGCGCAATGATTGTTGACATAACAGTCCCGCATGAAGAGAACCTCGTGAAAGCCGAGAAAGATAAGCAAATCAAGTATATTGACTTGGCTCGCGAGGTTGTCGACATGTGGGATGTGGGCTCAGCGATCATTGTGCCGATAGTCGTATCTGCCAATGGCTTAATTGCTAAGATCCTCGACCAACACCTTAGGAGGCTCTCGTTAGGCAGCTGGATCAAGGGCTTGATACAGAAAGCGGTACTCCTGGACACGGCTCGTATTGTTAGGAGGTTCCTTTCTCTGGAGCCCTGACTGCCGGTAGCTTGGACCCTGTTCCCGATACCGGTGGGCTACTATTTTTATATTTTTAAATGTTTTTATTATTTTTTAAGAAATATTTAAAAATTTAATTATATGTTATTTAGACAATAAATGGACGAAAAAGCTTTATTATATTTCATCGTTTAGTCACCATATAATCGTTTACTATGTACTATGCATGGAATAAACCATTCTATTAAGGAACCCTAAATACGAAAATAATAATCTAGTAGGAAATTAAGCGTAGTCTTGATTTATTTTTTGTTTTAATTAGACAGTGTTGTAACAGCTTATTTTGAGAATAATAAAAATTAATTGACCGGAACGTTAATTTGTAAAAGAGTCTTTATGAACTTACCTACTACGTGTTTTAAATACTTAGGTACCTATGTATTTAATTAAGAAACTCATGATTATTTTCCTGCCCATGTCTCATTCTATTTGGGGTCGGCGCAACACATTTTCTTCTTCCATTCTCCCCTGTCAGACGTCACGGCATCATTTACTCCTTTCTCTTTCATATCATTCCTTACACAATATATCCCTCTTTTATTTGGCCTACCTCTCCCTCTCCATCAACGTTCATATCCATCATTTAGTCACAAACGTTTCTTATCCTTTTAAGATGATTCTGGTGTGTTAGGGACCAGTGAAAACTCACCATCTCCTTGCCCATGTCCCATTCTATTTGGGGTCGGCACAACACGTTTTCTTCTTCCATTTTCCCCTATCAGACGTCATTTACTCCTTTCTCCTTCATATCATTCCTTACACAATCCATCCATCTTTTCTTTGGCCTACCTCTGAGGGACCAGTGAAAACTCACCATCTTCTAGCCCTTGTCCCATTCTATTTGGGGTCGGCGCAACACGTTTTCTTCTTCCATTCTCCCCTGTCAGTCGTCACGGCATCATTTACTCCTTTCTCCTTCATATCATTTCTTACACAATCTGACCATCTTTTCTTTGGCCTTCCTTTCCCTTAACGTGTCTGACTGTGTGATTGCGTACTAATTCTGAACTTCGCAGTGTATTTTCAGGGTTCTGCACCTCAAAAAGAAATAACGGAATCCTTATTGGATCACTTGGTTGTCCGTCTGTCTGTCAAGACCCTTTATCTCGGGAACGCGTGTAGGTATCCAGTTGAAATTAACACCACATATTGAAGTCTGTGGTCCCTTTGTGCTGTGAAAAAATCAATCCTCTAAATGTAAGCAGTCAAAAGATATGGCTGTATATATTGCAAGATTGTAACGCTCTTGGCCGGTTTTTTTTTATTTATTTAATTACTCAAACACTTTTTTATTTTTTATACAACACTAGATTTTGCTCCCGACTTCGCTCGCGTTAAATTCTGGGTAATAAATTTTCCCTTTCCTGCTTTGCAGGTACCAGCTACCTGCAGTTTTTGCCCTTGCGCCTTATTTATTGTAAAATCAAAGCTAAGTTTTCCCTTTACTTCCCTCTTTCTTCCTCAACTCTCATATTTTTTTAATATTACTATGTCCGTCTCCAACTATCTCTGTACCAAAATTCATCAAAATCGGTTTAGCCGTTTAGGCGTGAAGACGTAACAAACAAACAAACTCACTTTCGCATAGGTATTAGTAAGGATATTACTCTAAACAAAACTCAAAAACACGCAACGGTTTTTCATGTATCTGTAAAACCGCCGCGTTTTTTTCGTCCACTAAGAACGAATTTCCTCATAGCACAATCGCAGTAAAATGTACCTACAACAATCTCACATAAACAATATTATTGTTATTACGGCCACCGGTCGTTGGTCCCCGATGTTGGTCTGTGGTCGTTGGTCGCTTATTTATTTCATGGTTGAACTGAAGCCCAGTCAACAATAATCCAACCACTTGACTTTTATAATGAAAAGTATCGAGTTATATTTTCATTTTGTGATTTGATTTGCTTTGGTAGTTTGTGGGAACGTGTTATTGGAAATATTTATAACTAGCTTTTGCCCGCAGCTTCGCTCGCGTTAAATTCGGGGTAACACACTTCCCCTTTCCTGATTTGCAGGTACCTGCTGCTGTAGTTTTTGCCCTTGCGCCTTATTTATTGTAATAGCAAAGCTACGTTTTCCCTTTTCTTCCCTCTTTCACCCTCATTTTTCACTTATAAAAAAGTAGCCTATGTCCGTCTCCAGGGTCTCAACTAATTCTGTACCAAAATTCATCAATATCGGTTTAGCCATTTAGGCGTGAAGACGTAACAAACAAACGTAGGTACTCATCTTCACGGCAATGTCTTTACAGCTTTGCAGTCATTAAGAGCAGAGAAAATCTTAACATATTGCAGATAATCCAGGTTTTAAGAGTGAATTGATATTATCATTTATTTGATTATTATTTTTATTTATTTATTCTCCATCTTACGACGATCCTTACAGGGTCACCTAATGTGTAGATACACAATAATACGGTTAATTAAGTTTTGTAACCAATTACAAATAAAGCAACTTTGGTGAACTCATTCAAAGAACAAAGAAACAGATCAATGTCATTCGCTATGTGGTTAAGCGTACGAATTGCACGCGTCAATGGAGTCTCCTCTAACAGAATGGTACGCGCGCGGCACCGCCAGCAAGCGTGGCTGTCGACGTCGCCAAAAGTACCTACACCAGCACATCAGACTATTGTCTAAACTTCACCACAACATTAATAAAAGAATTAGAAATAAAATTGGGCACGCGTAACGTACCCAGTAGTACTATCAAACAAAGAAACAAAATAAAACAATAAACACAAAAGTACTTAACAATATACTTACCTCAAAACACCTACAAAAAGTTTTCACACAAAAGAAACTTTATTCTAAACACAAATTCGCGACGGTGTAAACACACCATTGTCTATAGCCAGGTGACAGAGACAATTCGGTGTTCGTTTTTCCAAAGAGCTGTCAAACTTTACGTCAATATTTTGGCGCGATTTGTGACGCTGTGGGTGTTTGTATTTTGACTAGAGTAATGTCCTGTGGTTTCGAACGGGATTTTTGTAAGACTTTGATACGGTGTGGAGGAATGTTTACGGTGTGTGCCTAATGAGGTTTTTGCCTTGAGGTTCGAAAGGTGGAACCTTTTGAAACACATTTAGGAATGCATGACACTTACAGTCTCACTGCCACACACCTACTTTCCGTAAGTTACATTAAAAATGTTAATCGACTGAATTTGAAATAACTTGTGTGATTTATGGCTAATTATTTAACTAGCTTTTGCCCGCGGCTTCGCTCGCGTTAAATTCGGGGTAACACAGTTCGCCTTTCCCTGATTTGCAGGTAGCGCCTTATTTATTGTAATAGCAATGCTAAGTTTTCCCTTTTCTTCCCTCTATCTCCCTCATATCTCACTTTTTTTAAACAAAAGTTAGCCTGTGTCCGTCTCCAGGGTCCCAACTATCTCTGTACCAAAATTCATCAAAATCGGTTTAGCCATTTAGGCGTGAAGACGTAACAAACAAACAAACAGACATACTCACTCTCGCTTTTATAATATTAGTAATAACAACCCTTGGATATTTAGGTTAAGCCGCGTTTGGCTAGGCTGGTCCGTGGATGGGTGACCTATTCCATACCGATTTTTTTCCGTGCTTTGGAAAGCACGTTTAGCCTTTAGTCCCAACTGTAATTTATTAGTCATTGGCCTGAAAGTCTGACAACTAATAAATATTGTATTAACCAGTATGAACTGAGTTAGACAGACATGACATTGTCCATGCTATTTGATTTGATCCTTACTCCCAGTATATTTCAATTAATTGACCAAACTTGTAATCACTTCTCTCTTTTAATGATTGACTATCCGAAAAGACTATTCTTTTCCTAAATAAGGTATTTTAAATTCAAGAACCTTTTAGAATCCGATTGCGAAATAAGGTTGGTTGTAAGTTATAAAACCTTAGAATACAAACGCTTAATAACATGCTAATAAAATAAAATTATACTAGACCTAGTCTAGATAGATATTACTAACAGATATATGGAGTCTACGACACTGCAACGCGAGCTACAAAATGAGTAAGATTTATCTTGGTCTCATGATATAATACGTAGTTTTTTTTATTATTTGTCCTGTGTTTAATCAAATCAAATCATTTATTTCAATTAGACCATTACAGGCACTTTTGAATGTCATGAAAACAAAAAGGATGCTGCTACAGCCCCAGTCACAAGACATAATAACTTGTGAAAGTACTGTAGTTGCCCATTCCAAAGCGTAGATCTCTATGGAGAAGAATGGGCAAGAAACTCCATGGACACTCTTTTAAATCATAATATTTTAACTAACTATAGATACGTATATGTTTGTAAATTAAAGTAAAAGTCTTCAAGAGTTTTTAGCAAATAAACTACTAAATAGCATAAACAATTCAGGTAAGTACACACATATGAAGTACAAATCTTATTACCTATCATTCCAGACAGACCAATTCTAACACGGAAATATGGCGTCCTCTGTCAAATACAGATCGCATTGTCAATGTTCTGGTGCATTCATAAGCCTAATAAGTTACGCTTGTCGCTAATGAAACGGACTTAAAAACTCACTGCAACTTTTCTAAGAAGCCATTGTTGATAACTTACAAACTTACTAATACAGCTGTTCAAATAACAAATCTCTGTAGTTTCAGAACAAATAACAGTTTGACAACCGCAAATACAACTTTGTTATGTATTTCGGCGTACAATTTTCGCGGTAAAATTGATTATCAGGTGTTTTGACGTTTATTTCATTTATTTCTTGTTGACTGGCACGGTTCATGGCTGATTGGGCCTTGTTACTTTTTTCTGCAAAAAGTTTGGTTGGGTTTAAAATTTTACGGTTAAGAATAAAATCGTATTGTGTATGTAAATAAAGTAATGCCTGCAGTGTGACTAAATGTTTGTTGGAATTTGGTTAAATCATGAACTTGCACTTACTTTTCAATGCGTTGAAGTTTCAGAGACGTTTTTATTTTTATCGATTTTTATACGGAATGATAATGTCCTTTGCGATGACGCAAGCTAACAGTATCAGTATTAATCAGTATTGAAGTAAAATATTTTCCACTGGCTTTGCCCGCTTCTTCGTACGCTTCAGCGTCGAAATTTGTCCCAGATACACCGTACCTGGCTTTTTTTCTACTCATGATACCCAAATACAACAATCATGATCACATTCATTAAAATCAAATCAATGATTAGAGTCATTAACACATTCTATTGAACGTATTCAAACCATGTAAAGAAAATAAAAGTATTTATTTTAGTAATTATGACAAACACACAAAAAAAAACAAATATGATACATACAAAGCATCACAAACAGCTATAAATATATATGAACAAAAAAATAGCTTGCACGTCGTGACTGCGACAGGTAGGTCACCACTCAGCATGATGCTGTGCTATGGGAGCCCACAGCACAGAAATAATGTAGGTACTTGTACACCATCGATCTTATTAAAAACATTAGAACAATCAAAATTAGCAAAATAATTAAAATCATTGAAACCATCAAAAAGTAGTCAGTGTTTTAATCCAGATTAAACACTAACTGTGTGAGAAAATTCATCAAAATTAATTTATATTATTTTTATTACTTTTATGAAGGCTTACAGACAAATTACAAAATAAAAACGGTAAATTATAAAGTTGCTAATAACAAGCCTCCACAGATATATGACAAGAACGATTTACTAAAGCCGAAAGTTAAAGGTATGGTTTTTATAAATTTCTAGTGTAGAGTTGTGTTTGAGGACCACCAGACGGTTGATCATTCACGAAAAAATTATTTCGCTAAAGTTCTCTTGCTTTTTTTTGGGGTGGGAAATCATCAAATAACTTCCCCCGCTCTGGGTGGAGCGGGGGGAGTGTCAGACTTGTACTTACTAAAACCCACCCATGTTCCTTCTATTGCCTTTTACGTTCCGGAGCCGCGGTATCTCTTTCGAACAACCCGCAACCCCGGCAGAAGTATTCTTGCTGTGCTTGTTTTAGTGCAAAATAAGTCAATATCATGTCCGTGAAATAATTAATTAAAAAAAACGCGCTTTATTTGCTTTTTTTGCGGACGGGAAATCATCACATAACTTTCCCCGCTCTGAGTGGAGCGGGGGGAGCGTCAGTCTTGTACTGACTAAAACCCACCCATGTTCTTTCTTTTGCCCTTTGTGTTCCGAGGCCGCGGTATATCTTTCGGCAACGGCGGAAATAGTACTATTGCGCCTACATTAGGCATTTACACTTTTTGTACTCCTCCAAGTAATTCAATATAGTAACTGGGTTAGAATAAAATCCGTGGCACCGAAAAAAAAAACAAATAAAATTCAACTAAACAATATCACTACGACAATCGAGAACAAAGTGCTCTTGAAACGCTTGACAGGCGAGAACGTTCCTATTTCAAAAGTTTCGCGCCAAATTGATTTCGGTCAAAGGAAAAGTGGCAGCGTTGTCTGTGGAATTGTTTATTTGAATATTTGTCGAGAAGATGGAATACCTATAATAGCAAAGGATTATTCTTTGACACGATTTTATTATAACCTACTCGCAGACGCAGATACATCTCGTTTGATGTTTTCCACACTATTATATAGAGGTCTATTTCCGAAGTGAGTTATAAATCCTTAAAAATAGCCAATCATAGAGTAAAATGCAAACTTATTTATTCATTTATTTAGTTGGTAGATATCTCCAACAATAGATGCACAGTTAAATGGTAACAATAACCAAATCCAAAAGAGGAAACGTCGTTTGTCAGGATTTTTTTTTTTTTTGTGATTTTTAGAGTAGTTTTAGTTCTAGTTTAGTACACCAATCCTACTAATATTATAAATGCGAATGTTTTTGAGGATGGATGGATGTATGGATGTAAAGATGTTTGTTACTCTTTCACGTCAAAACGTCTGAACGGATCTTGATGAAATTTGGCACATAGGTAGATTATGGTCTCGATATCACGCGGGCGAAGACGCAGGCGCCAGCTAATAAGGTCTAAAATAATCACAAAAGTTATAAGGTATCCACAATACTAACGCCTATATTTACTTTACATAAACAGTCTTGTCCCTGCATACCTGAATAACAACGAAATTCAAAAAAACCTACAAAAGGCATTAATTCCCGCCATTCCCATTATTTGTTCTTTAGGATCCAATATGGTGGACAATAGAATATGCTATGATACCCGCCGTGAGCTAATTACCTAAATAACGCAGCAGAGAAAGTATTCAAGGTGTTTTGAAACCACCATTGGTTGGGTTGTGGATGTGGGGATGAGCGGTAGCGATAAGCGACAGCGATTTTAAAACAAGCATAGAGTTCATCAGTGGAAAATGTCCAATTAATGACATAACATACAATATCAAGCCAATCCTTACTAATATTATAAAAGCAAAAGTCAGTATGTTTGTTTGTTTGTTACAACATAAGACAAAAAATCATGGTCAACTTACATGAGGGCTATGCAGATTAGTGTCTGAAATGGTCTTTTTAATTTTTCTTTTTTATTGTTTTTTTTTATGCGCGTCCAGATCGTCTCACCAGTTCTCTCAAGGCCGCCCTCATGCAACTCGTTGTAGCAACGATAAAATTAGTCTGTCGGAAACAAAATTAAATAAGACGTCTCAGAAATTCAAATCTAATGCTATATACCTAACGTTACATAAGACATTGACGTCGAAAATAAAGTCGTTATGTCTAGCCAGACATTTTTATGTGTCTGCTTTTAAATGTATAGATTACTATGAATAATCTGCACTAGCAGTCCGCCCCCGGTTCTCAAGGTTATTATAACTTGACAAATGCTCGCGGTTTTTGTAACAAACCTTAGTTTAATATTAACGTATTATACACAACTTTCCGAATTAAATCCTTACTGATATTATAAATGCGAAAATGAGTTTGTTTGTTTGTTACGTTTTCACGCCTAAATGGCTAAACCAATTTTGATGAATTTTGGCATAGAGATAGTTGGGATCCTGGAGACGGACATAGGCTAATATTGTTTTGAGTAAGTAAGTGAGATGTGAGGAAGAAAGAGGGAAGAAAAGGGAAAGCTTAGCTTTTCTATTAAGTACCTGCAATAAATAAGGCGCAACCTGCAAATCTAGAAAAGGGAACTGTGTTACCCCGAATTTAACACGAGCGAAGCCGCGGGAAAAAGCTAGATGTCAAGTAAATGGTGAAGACGGCATCAAAATCAGTTTCGCAGTTTTGTAGAAAACGGAGACCATACAGACAGAACCGAAAACCAACTAAATTTAATGAAATTATACGTATATATTTAACTAACAAGTATAGATGTATTATATAGGTTATTATCGCAAAACCTAACAGGATAAACACATACCTACTTCTGCACACAGCAAACAAAAATGCTGTCGCAAGAATACAAGCCAAAATAAAAGTCAGGACCAGAAAATTACCATATACTGGGTCTAAAACCGATTAGAGGCAACACGCAGCGCCTTACGAGATATTCTATTGTGTTACCTGTCAAAATAATTCTCGTTTTTTCAATCCCGTTTTATTTTTCCCAGTTTTTTACACCACCCGCCGACGCACAGCCAAAATGGTGTCGGCGAAAATTGGATTTCAAAAGGGGACCTTAAAAAGTTAAAGATTTCGGTTGATAACGTTCAGGCTGTTTGTTTTATGTTATCTGTGGTTTTAAGGCTTGAATTGTTGCTGAAATACGGTTATGTAGAAACCGTATTTTGTATTTGAGGAAGAAATTATGGTCTGATATTCTCGTTGCGTTTTTAGTGAGTATTCAAACGCAGATTGTATTTGGCTGGAAAGAATTGGAAGTGAAGGCTTTGTCTGATCCGGGGTTGCGGTAAAAGAAGGCACATGGGTAGATTTTAGGCAGTAAATGTCTATCACTCCCCCCGCTCCAGAGCGGGGGAAGTTATTTGATTATTTCCCATCCGCAAAAAAAGGATTTGTCTCATGACCTTGAAACCTTATGACTTCCAGTTTCAGTATTTTGTTTTCAGGGCTTTTATGGACCACTGGTAGTTGATTTATTTAGCTTGTCCTGCCCCCACCTACGAGATATTTATACATAGTCTAAACAGACCCTTCCCGAAGTCATCAATCAAACATTCGGTACATAGACTAGGGTATGGAGGAGTACCTTGGTTATGGAGGTCAGATACCTAGATCCTTGTCGTTATTTCACACGTTCGCACGAAGCGCTTTCCTACATCCTTAATTACGCGCACTGCCTAGGAGTGAAATTCCCCGTCTGCATCTTTGTTTCTGAGTTCAGACAGCCTGGATCTATTTAAGTACAGAGTTAACAGGCTTTTTTGGATTAGCTCCTCCTATCGTCGATCTCATCTCTGTCCTTATACAAGATTTAAGTCAAGTGTGATTATTATTTCCTTTATTAACTTCTCATCAAAGAGACAGAGCTATAAAGGGTGTCTAGCACCATCTCTTTCCCTCAGTGGAATAAGTTCTGCTTTAAGACGTCATGGTAGGACTACTGATTATAATAGTTTACAGATACCGGCATGGTTCTTGAGCGCTCGGCGGAAGAGTGGGGATCGCTTTGCGCATCGTACACTTATGACAACTAAAACGCACACTTTTCCTAAATTACCTACGTAATTTCTTACTGGTTCTATGGTTGAAAGAAGGATTAAATAATGATTTATTAAATTGAGAAATGGTAGTAATAATAGAATAGGTTGATATGCCGTCGTTTGTACAACAACGTGATCCAATAAGGGTTTTCTGTTTTATTTTGAGGTATGGAACCCGAAAAAGATAGACAGTTTCCTCAATACCACGGAAAACACGTTAAACCGTTGGTCCCGGCTGTCATTTGTAGATCTTTGACAGTCGTTACAGGTAGTAAATTGTATATATGATTGAAATTTAAAAACATAACATCAATTGTTGTGAATATTTATTATAATAATTAAATGTACCTATTGTTAATGAATGTAAGTTATTGTTAATGTGTTTTATAACTGTATTATTGAAATGTAAATTAATTTGTATTATTGTTATTTTTATTTTAAACTGAATTGTTAAATAGTGTATGCCCTAGTGGGTAGTTTTTGAGGTACCATAAAATAACTGTAAGACCTATGTATTCACCAAATATCACACTAATAAATACTTTGACTTTGACTTTGACTTTGTAGTCAGTGTCCCGAAAGTCTGACAACCAGTCTTACCAAGGAGTATGGTATTAACCTGTTGTTAAATGTGTTGTGGAGGTCAGATAGGCAGTCGATCCAACCTGAAAAATTATTTTACTTCTAGAAGTTGGTGACTTTTGTTTAATTCAAAGATTTTTTGGCCACGGACATTACACACACAACCAGTCTTACCAAGGGGTGTCGTATTATCCTGTACGAATTGTGTTGTAGAAGTCACATAGGCAGGTCGATTCATGTATAATGTTCCATGAATGCAGCTGCATCCGGGTAAACTAGAATGTTTCCCCAACATAGTTGGAAAAAGGTTAAGTATATAGTTGATGAGTAAGACATGACACAAGAGGTCTCATTTCGAATAAATCTATCAACCAATTAAGGTCAACACTGAAATATACTCATACATATATTTTAAGTTCTTAAGTAACTCCTACTGTCTGTTTGTCTGCTTAACTTTCTACGCCATTAACGGAAGAACAATTTAAAAAGAATTTCTCCTGTATCGTGGGTGCGTTTACAAACATTTAAACTCACATACACAAACAGCCAGACCCGAAACAACTACCTGTAGATCATACATTTATTTGACCCGTGCGGGGATCGAACCCGCGACACGCAACGCAGCAGTCGATCACCCAGCCACTGCGCCAACCGTGTCGTCTTTCTAATTTTCGAATGTCGAATATTGATGGAATTGTCGCTTAGAAAACTTAAAATAGGTTAGGATAATATTGTTTTTTTTTCGGAGTAATGGTAACCTTCTATGCGTCATGTTCGTGAATTGGCGCTATAAGATGGGACTAGTCATCGGTCAGTTGCTACGGTTTAATTTAATTACTTACTCTGTAATAAGTAAATTACGTCAACATATTTTGATAGAGTTCCTTGACCATCTTTCGTGATAATATAAAGCCATCCTTCTTCGAGCTTAAATTTATCTCCATAACAAATTTAATTACGATCCAATCAGCCATTCAGTCGTAAAAATGTTACAAACAAACACAATTACTTTAACATTTATAATATTATAACTAAACCAGCTAGACAATAACCGAAATTCACTCAACCAACACCGAATGCATAAGCTAGTCTTAATTAATTACATCTGATCTGACACTAAAGTACGAAGATTACTTCACGGCACAAAACATGGCCGCCTCATCAATAACCAACAGTAAGTAGTTAATCAAATGATTGACGCCTGATATCGTTTTTTGCACATAATCAGCTGCAGATGTTCGGATGACAGGTGTGTGCCCACCATCTTGTTTTCTGGTATAAAGTGGATATGAATCATGTATGTAGGTCTTAATGTGACGGCATGGTTGGCACAGTGGCTGAGCGATTGACTTCTGCGCTGCGTGTCGCGGGTTCCAACCCCGCACGGAACTAATATTTGTATGACCTACAGGTAGTTGTTTCGGGTCTGGCTGTTTGTGGATGTGAGTTTAAATGTTTGTAAACGCACCCACGATACAGGAGCAATTCCTAGTGTGGGGCAATGTTTACTCAAAAAAAAAACGTTACAGGCTTTTTTGCGGATGGGAAATCATCAAATAACTTCCCCCTCTCTGGGCGGAGCGACTGTCAGACTCGTATTGACTAAAACCCAACCATGTTCCTTCTTTTGCCCTCCCGCGCCAGAATAAATTCCTGGTGTGTGTGACCTTTTTTTTAAAAAAAGTTGATTGACAAATAGGTATGTTTCATACATCACGCCTTGTAAACTCCTGATGGTCTAACAGTACGGCCTCATTTTGCCAGTCCCATGTAAAAGGGGCGTCAAATCAATACTCCATGTCTGCTACTAAGAAATTTCTGATGAGAAAACCCAACAACACAATTAAGCCGACCGAGGAATTGAACACAGGTGATAATCAGCAGTCGCGCTTTTGACCATTAGACTATAATATTAATGATTGCTCTTCATAATAAACATAAGTAGCTATTAATGATAATATTGACTATAGATGATGTAGACGACTACATAAGATATAGACAATTACTATAGATGTTATAGCCAACTACGACTATGACTAGCTGGCGCACGCGGCTTCGCCCGCGTGAAATCGAAAAAAAGGTATCCTATGTGTTACCCCATACTATAATCTACCTCTGTGCCAAATTTCATCAAGATCCGTTCAGCGGGTTTGACGTGAAAGAGTAACAAACATCCATACATACATACATACATCCTCACAAACATTCGCATTTATAATTTAAAAAGTAGGATATAGTAGGATAGGATATAGACAACTATAGGTGATATAGACAAGAAACTGCCATTAGCTAATAGTATTTTTTTTTAAACTTTGCCCCACACTAGGATTTCTCCTGTATCATGGGTGCGTTTACAAACATTTAAAATCACATACACAAACAGCCAGACCCGAAACAACTATCTGCAGGTCATACAAATATTTGTTCCGTGCGGGAATCGAACGGCCGCGACACGCAACGCAGCAGTCGATCGCTCAGCCACTGCGCCAACTGTCGTCAAACGTGTAGTCTACTTCATGGCGTAATAATTATGATTGTTGATGGTTCAAACTGTTTTACGAATTAATTAACTTGTAATTAACCTTTTGTGAGCCTCCAAAAAAGGTAAACATATAAAACGCGAGCAACGTGGGCAAAATACACCAAAAAAATTGCAATTATCCTGTTAAAACGTTTAACATCAAAATTAGCACAGCAGTTTTCGATATGGCATGCACAAGATGTAACACGGACTTACTGACACACCTTCTTTCTTTACATTGATGATTGAGGTTAAATGAATAGTCATGCCCACTACAATGTGGATAATTAATGCAGCTTTGTGTTAAAATTAAAGGCTGTAATTTTTAGGGTTCCGACCCTAAATGGAAAAAAAAACGGGAACCTTATATGATCACTATGTTGCTCGTCTGTCAGTCAATACCCTTTAGCTCGGGAACGCGTTGAGGTATCGAGTTGAAATTAAAACCATATACTCAAATCTGTAGTCCCTTGAAGCTATGAAATGAAGACGACACGGTTGGCGCAGTGGCTGAGCGATCGACTGCTGCGCTGCGTGTCGCGGGTTCGATTCTCGCACGGAACAAATATTTGTATGACCTACAGGTAGTTGTTTCGGGTCTGGCTGTTTGTGTATGTGAGTTTAAATGGTTGTAAACGCACCCACGATACAGGAAAAATTCATTATGTCGGGTAAAGTTTCTTTTAAAAATATATATATTATATAACCCTCTAACTCTACGTAGTCAAAAGATATGGCCGTTTATGTCGCAAGTTTGTAGGAAACCATCGATTCGCGAGTCCAACTCGTTCTTGGCCGGTTTTTTAATGCCATAGACAAGCTAAGAATATTTTTTACTGCACTTTAAAACCACATAAAGACAATATCTTTTAAAATATCCTATCCATTAAAAAAACTATATAAACCAAAGAATTTCTCAAGACAAGCACAAATGCAACGCTAGGCATTTCAATTATTATACTTGGCAGCCCCGCTGCCCCGCCATCTTTGCCAATTATCTGCACATAATTACTTGCCACGCTTTAAGCTGGCAACACCGTAATTATCCTATTACTTGTGACGTGCGCAGGCGCAGGTAATGGTCGTAAAGAAGTTATATTTTATAAATGGAATGCTACAAGTGGTGGGTTGCCATTTTGGGGTAAGTAGATACTGAAGATATTGATAAAATTAAAAGTAACAATGTAGACCCAGAGTAAATTTTAGGTAGGTATAAGAGTCCCGAGGTTGCGGGTTGTTCCAAAAAGATACCGCGGCCCTGAAACACAACGGGCAAAAGACGGAACATGGATGGGTACAAGTCAAGTACAGTACAAGTCTAACACTCCCTTCTGCTCCGCCCAGAGCGGAGTAATTATTAGATGCTTTCCATCCGCAAAAAAACACCAAGACCTCGTATTCGACCGTTGCTTGCAACTACTGATCCAAAGAGACCGTTAAAAACATTAAAAGGTATAAAAATATTGTTCTAAAAACACCATCCCACCTCGTTCCCTTTGCGGTACAAGCACGACTCCTCATCCCATTGTCAACAAAACGATAAATGATTGAAATTGAACCCTTCTGGCCGCACAATGATCATTTATCTCAATTGATTACCTTATCTGTCTCGGATGGTGGCTGAAGTGTCACGTTTCAAGCCGACGCGACGGGGTAAGGAATGTTAGAGAAAGAAATTTTAATTGTCTTTGATATGAAAAGAAAATGTATTTTAAAATAAGAATGTTTAATTGACAAGAGCATGTGTCATGAGAAAATTGGGGATCAGTTTGGTTTTGAGCACAGAGTGGGATCATATGTTTAGAGTTTTTTACAAGGACCAGTCATGATTGTTTTATAAGTTTACGTTATTAAAAGTATATTATGCAGTATTAAAGATCAGTGTTTCCTTGAAGAGTAAATAACGTCCTGCAGAAATGGAAGAAGATAAAGTTGGGTGAAGAAAAACAAATAGAAGTTATAATACCGTCAATGATATAACGCCAGCAGAAATGTGGTTCAATAGAGTTCCAAATCTAAAACATTTAAATATTTTTGGTTCTTTGGCGTATTATAAAATAAATACGAAACTAAACAAATTAGATTCAAGATCTAATAAGGGTTTGCTAGTAGGTTATACAAATAATGGTTACAAGATTTGGGATCCGGTGGAATCAAAAGTAACGTATTCAAGGGATGTGAAGTTTAATAATAATGAGAAGGATGTTTTGGAGTTTAGAAGAAAAACAATTGATGTTGAAGGTCAATTTTTTTATAAAGTTTTGTATGTTGGAGAAGATTTTATAAGAAGAAGAAGATGGGAGTGGAAACTCCGGGTTTTGTAAGAAGAAGAAGATGGGAGTGGAAACTCCGGGTTTTGTAAGAAGAAGAAGATAAGAGTTGGGAGAAGAAAAACAATTAGAGTTTGTAAGATTTGTGATATGAAAAACAATTATATGTTGTTAAAGATTTGTGATAAGAAAAACAATTATATGTTGTTGAAGATTTGTGATAAGAAAAACAATTATATGTTGTTGAAGAAGAGTTGGGAGTAGAAAATCTCCAGATTTTGTAAGAAGGAGGAGAAAAACAATTGATGTTGAATGTCAATTTTTTTATAAAGATTTTTATATGTTGCTGAAGAAGACTTGGGAGTAGAAAACTTCAGATTTTGTAAGAAGGAGAAGAAAAACAATTGATGTTGAAGGTCAATTTTTTTATAAAGTTTTGTATGTTGGTGAAGATTTTGTAAGAAGGAGGAGAAAAACAATTGATGTTAAAGGTCAATTTTTTATAAAGTTTTGTATGGTGTTGAAGAAAAGTTGGGAGAAATTTTGTAAGAAGCAAAACAACTGATGGTGAATGTCAGTTTGAGAGGGGACATTTTTGTATGTTTCTTTGAAGATGCAGACAAGTTGATTGAAGAAACTAGTAGTATTATTGTTAGGAAGTGAATACTACTATGTGTTTTTTACTTTTGTATTATGTGATGTGATGATGGCTTATGATGGGCCTATGTTGAGTGTTGTTGAAGTTATTAACAGGTTGTTCTAATTGATTGTTAAAGTTTTATGTAAGGTGATTTAAATTAGATATTATTTGAGTTATATAAAATTTAGAGGGGATGTTAGAGAAAGAAATTTTAATTGTCTTTGATATGAAAAGAAAATGTATTTTAAAATAAGAATGTTTAATTGACAAGAGCATGTGTCATGAGAAAATTGGGGATCAGTTTGGTTTTGAGCACAGAGTGGGATCATATGTTTAGAGTTTTTTACAAGGACCAGTCATGATTGTTTTATAAGTTTACGTTATTAAAAGTATATTATGCAGTATTAAAGATCAGTGTTTCCTTGAAGAGTAAATAACGTCCTGCAGAAATGGAAGAATATAACAAGGAAATGGTTGCTTTTTATGTTTTTTTTTTAAACTTTGTCGATGAAAAATGTTCATAATCTATTTAGGCTATGTCACTTTAGTCAATTTCAGAATGGGAAACGTCGTTTGACAGGAACAAACTAAATTTTAGTGATTTTTAGTTTAGTTTAGAGTCATTTGTGACAAGAGAATCGGCACCAATGACGGCCTTTCAGATTTGCTAAGGTTTTATTTAAATCCTTTATACACTATAGGTTAATAAATGTTGCTATTATAGTTTGACAGCACTAAGTTATTCAATTTAGTGAAAATGGCAATTTTGCTATTCTGAAATTGACGTTTTTCACCTAAAATTTTGATTGTCAAACTAAGTCAGACTATTTTTAATCGCGATTAAAAAGGTGTGGAATAAAATTAGTTGTCATGAACTAAAATTTACAAAGCACATTTCTCTCGTATTTCTTGAAAGTTTGGGTGCTTTTGAGCTCACTATGGAAGCTTATGTGATTGCAGCTGTTGTCGATGCGGCAGAAAGGTAAATTTAGTGTTATTTTATTAAGATACAATAGAAAATGCATTCATGAAAACTTACCTACAAGGGATTTATGTACCGAACATTTAGTGCACTTGCTACTAGTTGGAAAAGAAGTGGATAAATCCACTTCTCATAATCAAAGCCACTTCCAGGTTCTGTGTATTATCTATTATGAAATAACTATTTTTTAGAAATTTTCAAGAAAGAATTCAATTGGAAAGATTGCGAGACCTATCCAACCCATTCCAAATGGCAGAGGCGAAATTTAAAAAGCTTTTTAGACTCCCTAGAGCGGGAGCACTTCATTTGGTGGATAAACTAAGGAATCCTCGATTGGATGAAGGATTTATCCCCAAACACCTAAAGGTTAGAACAGTTTTTTGTCCTGTATGTATAGGTATGTGCAGTAATTCACTTGCTAAAACAAGTTTTTAAGAATTTATAGTTCTTGGATTTTGTGATTTTTTAGTCATAGTGAGTGGTATCTCACTTCTATTATATTTATGGGTGATATATACCTAGTCATTACTTAATAGAGATTTTTCAGTCAAAAACTGCACACCCCTCCACTAAAATTCTTTTACAAACATTTGAACGACCCACTAACCAAAAAATGTATGCAACAAGCAGTGGTGCAGCGTGCATTTTTAGAATAAAAAATCTCTACCTACCTATCTGTATGATAATAGAACTCATATTCAGATTTTAGCTGCACTAAATCTGTTTGCCCAAGGCAGTTATCAAACAGCTGTTGGGCAAGACAACTTACTTGGGCTCAGCCAGCCATCAGTAAGCAGGTGCCTGACTCTTACAGCAGAGGAAATTTTGAGGGTTTTATCGCCTCATTACTTAAGATTTCCTGTACCCCTGAAGAAAAGGTGGCGGCCAAGACAGAGTGAGTTCATTTATATTTTTAAACCCAAGAAGATTTTGAGATAAAATAAAACATTCCATCAAAACTGAAAACTGCACCACTCTTATTCATGTAACACTTTGCTTGTTTCAGTTTTCGAGACCTATATAATATGCCCAACACATTAGGTGCAGTAGATGGGACCCATGTTGCAATAGCAAAACCGCCTTTGAATCACCCTACTGCACCTGGCAACCTATTTTACAATCGTAAGGGTTATTATAGCATGAACTGCCAGATTGTGAGTAAATAAACTACATTATAATAAACAGACTTATTTATCTTGAAATCTTAATTAAAAAAAAAATTACTTTCAGGTTTGCAGTGCGAGGGGGAAGATTATTGGGTTAAACCCAAATTTTCCAGGCTCCACCCATGATGCTGCAATATGGAGAGCATCTAACATTTATAAAGCCCTGAGAAATGAGTTTGTACGTGGCGAAAGATCTCAGTGGCTTCTGGGTAGGTCACTAGTAAACCTTTATACCTACTGGGTATATCTATTAGCTAAGTAGAATATAAAGTTTTATTTATTTTAGGAGATAAGGGATACCCACTACAGCCGTGGCTCATGACTCCCATTATGGTGCCAACTACTGAAGCAGAGGCTTCATATAATGAGTGCCACACAAGGGCAAGAAATGTGGTGGAAATGTGTAATGGGCGCCTAAAGAACAAATTTAGGTGCCTACACAGGCATCGGTCTCTTCACTACCAACCAAAAAAGGCTGCAAAAATTATTCTGGCATGTTGTACCTTATACAATATGTTTTTGGAAACATTTGATGGTAAGTGTACCTACCTATTTTACTTATTAATATTATTATGTAATTCTTCTTCAGTTTTATTTGTTTGTAAAAAAAGAAATCTAAATAAGTGTATCTTTGTAGATGATGAAGAAGATATCAATGATACCGAGGATAGTGAGCAGATTGCTATTGTGGAGGATAACAACACAGATTTCCTAGCTGAAGCAAGGGAAATTCGGCAAACAGTTGTCAATTATTTTAATTAAATTAAACATGTTATTTCTTTACTATCAAAATTTTAATTTTCTTATCCTTAAACCTATCCTTAACCCTAAACAAAAAAGAGTGGCGAGTAGGTGTCACAAATTGAAACCGCATATTCAGTACATGTTTTTGGACAACTTGCGTTGAAAATTTTCGTAGTCTGCTATTTCCTACAAAAGTCCACACCACCTACACGTAAAAAATGGATGGTACAGCTGTTTTTTTTATAATAATCAACTAAAAATTTGAACGCAATGGGCCCAAAATCATGTTGGTACTGAATATGTGATTTCAATTAATGTGACAACCTCATCACCACTCTTTCGATAAAAAAAAATAATTAACAAAATATAAAAATCAACAAAATATAAAAATCAACAAAATATAAAAATCAACAAAATATAAAAATCAACAAAATATAAAAATCAACAAAATATAAAAATCAACAAAATAATTAATAATCAGTCAAATATTTACAAATCTAAGAACTTGAAAAGTTGGGCTAATGTCGGTAGCGAGCTGAGAGAGCTTCGGAACAAGCACTAATGAGAACAGCGGGTTACATGGAAGTGTAAGCTCCAAGACAAAGTAATGAATATGAAATCCATCAGGATTCATACTCATTACGTTCACCTTGGGCATGTTCAAATTGGTATTGAATACCGGAAGACCGAATGGCAGCTGCCAAAATTTCGGCAGCCTGCACAATGCTCTCCCGGAGTAACCGGCTATTCTCATTGAGTGCTTGTACCAAATTGTGGTGCACTGGCGGGCGGGGAGTCCTCGGCAGTCTTCGACGACGCGAAATTCGGCCGCTAGACTGCCGCTGTGGAACTGGAAGCATCCCGCCATCGGTTTCCACAGGCTGCTCTTCCAGTATGGGTTGTAGAGAGGGCGACATATTTTGATTTGAGGCAGGCGACATGGGCAGTGGGCAAGGGACAGGTATTCCCTGGAATAAAAAAAAACAGTTAATTCATTGAGCTTCAATAACAATAGATAATTATTAATTTTAGCATTTATAGTTTGCGTCACATGCTTGCCGCTCTGAAAACAGGCTTTCAGATGCGCATGGCATGGCTGCTGTTTTACTACTGCACAGTCATTTGTAGCCTACTTTAAAGCGGCAAACTTACATGGAGCGCTTGAAAGGTTAATATTAAATTTTTGAAAACTAGTCTTAGTAATATAAATATTATTATTACATAAATTACCATTTCCAAAGTGGCAAAACCATCTACAGAAGCAGAACCAATGATATCAAGAATTTTTTTCTCAATATCATTGAGATCTGCCACTGCCGGTCCTCCACCAGTGGCCCTGATGGAATCCCTCACTTTTCTTGCCTTTGTTTTTACTTTTGCCACCCACACACACCAAATCTGTTGAAATTAAATTAGTTTAGAACACATGAAAATTATGCATGTACTTATCCAATCCAGTTTAACATTTCATCTGACTGAAACAACTTACATGTTGCCACTGCTCTACAGTCCTGCTGCAGCCCAGTTGGTTTAGCTCGCTACTGACGTTGGCCTAAAATTCCATGACTTCTGGATCAGCTTGATTTTCTAAAATAGAAAAAAAATGTTTGACGATTAGTAGACTGATGAAGATAAAGATGAAATAATAATAATTATACTAATAGATATAGATATAAACACCGCAGGTACTATAAAAAGGTACTAATGATGCTCTCAGGTTGTCCGCGAAATTTTCTTACCTCTGGCCATTTGCCGATTATTATGGAACCGCTCCACCAGCAGCTCCTGCTGTCGTTTGTTTGCTCGTTTTCTCGAAGCCTGTATGCTGACTCGTTTTTAACACTTCGCACTCGTTGAAAGCGTAAGATAATCAAAGAATACAATAATAAGTCAAAACAAATACATTTGCTTGCAAATCAAGATGTCCTTGATAGGGATTTCCAACGGCGACGATAATACCGGAGATTTTTAACTTGCTAAAACAAAAACCGGATTTTCTTTTCTCAAGTTTAGATTTTTTTTAGATATCTAGCTCTAATAAACTAAAATAAATAGCAGGATAAATCCTGCTACCTGATTTTGTTCAAATTTGGCAGTTTTGTCGATTTTAATAAAATTATAGGTATTTTTTCTTATTGAAAACCGAAAAAGTATCGCCAAAGTTCTAAATGATTTTCGATTTACAACCCTAGCAGGATTACTATGACCACAGATAGTAAAAACTAAAAAATAAATTTAAAGTTTTTACGCCGTCAATTAAGCTCCCTGTACTTCATTAATGATTATTGATAAACAATTTTAAATATTTTTTTTATTTTACTTGGGTTTTTTTTTGCAATTCAGATCATTTCGTTCACTTTCATTCAGCTTTTGTCTATGGTCTAGTGCAATCTTGGTCTATGGTCTACTCAACTTAGCGAATGTCAAACTCGATTTTAGTTGTGTCAAAACTGTATTTAAGTTTAGAGAATCTTGTTTTCAGAATAACTTAGCAAAACCAACTAACTAAAAAATAAGAATTTTAGTTATAGTTTAGGTTAGTTCGTTGTACAAGAGAATCGGCACCATTGCCGCCTTTGACGACACGTTTGGCGCAGTGGTTGAGCGATCGACTGCTGCGCTACGTATCACGAGTTCGATCTCCGTAGTTATACCGGGTCTGTTTGCGTATGTGAGTTTCAATGTTTGAAAACACACCCACGATACAGAAGGCATTCCCAGTGTGGAGCAAAGTTTAAAAACAAAAATTGCGAGATTTTTGTTATTTCTATTAATGACTGAGATAGTAGAGTGTCGATTCTGCAGTCACAAATTACACTAAAACTACTCCTTATGTTTAAAAAAAATATCTTGTCAAATGAAGTTTCCTATTCTGAAATTGATTGAAGACTTAACCATATTATAGTTTGACATCTTTAATGATGGACTCGCTATTCGGAAATTGACGTTTTATTTTTACCAAAAATGGTGGTTGTCAAGCTAAATCGGACTATCTTTAATCGCGACTAAAATGGTGTGGAATAAAATTAAATGTGATTAGGTAGGTACATGTCATTTTAATCTTAGTCTAAGTTAATCCGGTGGTACATCAGAATCGGCACTACTTATTTCAAGTTAAAGTTCTTCCGACAAACTTTACTTCAAATATATCCACGCTCCCATACTATTAATTACGTCCACCAGTACAATGTTTTAGACCAACTGGTGCGTTTCATTGAGTCAAACCCACCCATAGACTATAGGTATATATCCTACCGATATCTATGGTTTCATAAAAAAGTGCTTTCGCAGCAATCATTTTGCGTACATAGTTACTCCTTTTGGTGAATAGAAGTCTTGGTCCGTTTACACCAAATTTCTAAGCCAAGAATACTGCTTTGCAAAAATAAATATTTATTTTCATATTTTGCAAATTATCCGTTGGTTCTTAATTTAATCCAGTATAATTAGATTTTTCATAACTAAACTTTATTTTACTTATTAAATGTAGTGTTGCCAATTTCATGCAAATTTTATTAACTACACTACATAAATCAGTATTAATTTATTTTGTTACAAAACTGGCACCACATATTTTTTTTAAATGTACACACAACCACACTAGGAATTTCTCCTGTATCGTGGGTGCGTTCATGCAGCAATTCATGGACTAAAGCGACTGACAGCGCCATCTATTGACAGTTTTTAAAATCAAAATGTTTTCAAAACAATAGCCGCTCTTGGATAAATAATAACAGTCGCTTGGTTCGATCTGTACTACTCCAGGCTTGCCTAGGTAGGTATGTGGATGGGTGACCACCTATTACATACCTTCCGTGCCTCGGAAAGCCGTTGGTCCCGGCTGTCATTTCTAGATCTTCCACAGTCGTTACATGTAGTCAGGGGCCCGGAAGCCGGAGAGAACCAATCTTACCAAGGTGTATCGTGTTACCCAGTACTAATTGGGTTGTGGAGGTCAGATAGGCAGTCGCTCTATATAAAATACTGGTATTCAACTGCATTCAAATAGACTTGACCCCTATATAGTTGAGAATAGTTAGACAGATCATGATAAAGTTTTCAAAACAAATATTTTCTATTGAGAATTTAATCAGTAAGTACTGGTGCAAAACGTCTATTTTTATAAAGAAAATGACTGCTTTCGTAAATAAACTATTTAATATATTTTGAAGACTGGGTAGCTTTAATGATTAGATATTATACTATGTCAATATTTATGCGCGAGGCCTTAATGAAAGCTAAGTGCGCCATCTTGCATTTTCAAACAATTTCCACGGACAGTTTTCAGAAATAAAAAAAGAAATATGCAACCCTATTAATGAGACAATTTTACGGTAAAACGACTGTTCAATAAAATAAATAATACCCATGACACACTCCAGGTGTCTGAAATCCAGCCTTAAACTAAAATTAAACCAATTAAACAATACACAGTATTGAGTTATACAAAAATTAGGAAAACCAAAACATACTCACACACACAAAACTAAAATTACATACAATTTTCTACCAATTAAGTTCTTCAAACTTCCAATATTCTTACCCATACTACAGCAAAACATTTCTTAAAAGCATTCACACACAAAAACCAATTTAATCTTCAAAGCTTAAAGTTTAATTTCACTTGTTTCGCATCCATTCGGACCACACACGACGAAGGTTTTTAAAAAAGGAACGCGCCGACCGCGCCTCGTTCGTTACCTCATCGTCGGGTGGTTTTTTTTTAATTTTCTTTTTTTAAGAGCAAAGGTATCGAAGCTAGTTATATACACGCCTTCCAGTGTAGGGGGGGTTTTAGTAGCAAACGATTGTGAGAAACTGGAAGTTCATTTTATAATCTTTGTTTTTATTTAAGTCAATTGATTTGTGTGGTTTGGAAATTTTTGACGGAGTTTATGGAAATTGGGCCAGATTTGGACGATTCCTCACAATTATTGTCTATGAAAGGTTAAAAGAAAACTTTAGTTTTAACTTAGTTATAAATAAAATTTTACTGAGCTGGTATTGTAGTGTTCGCAACCCCACTGTCAAAGTGCGTATTTTGTAATGGAACATACCTGAAATAAAAATATCAAGTTCCTACTTGAAGAGGCTCTCGTTAGGCAGCTCGATGAAGGCTTGGAGGCTGCTCTGAAGAGATTCCTCTCTCTGGAGCGCTAACCGCCGCGCCGGCAGCTACCCTATTCCCGATACCGGTGGGCTAATATACATTTTTTAATTATTTAAAATTAATTCTTAACGGTACCTTAATAAATGAAATAAATATTACTATTAAAAATGCGTTTTAATAATTTTATTCTTATTTTTTTTCTTTTAAATTTAAATTTCGAATAATGATAGAACTCTTTTGAAATGTTTTGGTTTTAAATCTCGAGTCTACATTTCGCGGCCGTCGGAATATAACCAAACCATGTCTTGCTAACAGTTCTACGAAGTCGATTTAAATGATATAAATAATGGCTGAAAAAATAACGTGGCTTGTGATATTTTTAAAAATAAAAGGAGGTTCTCAATTCAACTGTTTTTTTAATGTTTGTTACGCGATATACTCCCGAAGAGGTCTCATATTAATTTTATCTGTATTGCTCCAATAGTTTATGATATAATTATCTTCTATAATACATATTTTGTCTTCTAATGTAAATGGATGATAGGTAAGCTAATATCATTAAGTAGCATTGGAAAATGAATACTTACTCGTTTAAAATTAGTGTGAGATACCAAAATTAAAAAAATAATTCAAGCTTTCCAAAACACCTGTTTTTAGTGCATTTTTCTTATGCCAGATTTGTGTACTAAGGTTTTAAAAGTTAATGTGACCTGGAACGCCCGTAGCCGACGGCTGATCCTATTCAAATCAGTTGCCAGCAACTATTTAGACTTTTCAGAATTTGCGACTGAATTACGTTTTATTGGCGACTGCAGAAAGAAAAGCCAGTAATATCAGCAAGCGGGTCTTACATTAAATGCAGCCTTTTTTCTCCCTCTTTTTTTAAATATCTCCCTTGTTCTCTCCAACGATTTGAAGAGGAAGAAAGCGCATCTGTCTAAAAGAGTGATAGATATGAATGTGAAGATTTACCAACCGAACAAAAATGAAGATAGATAGAAAATAAAATATTCTTTATTATGTACACCATACAAATTACAAGAACAACAGTATACAATTTATAAATAGGGTGACACAATGGACGGTCTTATCGCTAAAAGCGATCTTTTCAAGACAACCTTGTAGTGTGGTATATTTAGGTTAGCTAGACTTCATTATCATTTTCCTGTCCTTGTTCCATTCTATTTGAGGGCGGCACAACACGTTTTCTTCTTCCATTCTCCCCTATCAGACGTCTCGGCATCATTTACTCCTTTCTCCTTCATTGATATAAAGGTTCCTTACACAATCCATCCATCTTCTTTGGAGTTTCTTCCTCTCCATCCATCAACATTAATATCTATTACTCTACTAGCTGCGTTGCAATGCATTTTTTCTACCCTACCTACCTAAACTACACAAAAACCTATACTGCGTTAAGTTTTTCTTTTTTTCTCGCCGTAAAAACCATCCATGGACTTCAACGAATATTCAAAAAAAGAATTGGTAAAATTGGTCCAGGCGTTGTTAAGTTATGTACTTACCAACACATTTTGCGATTCATTTTTATATTATACTTAGAGAAGATAGATTAGTCACATGCGTTGTCAAATGTCGGAAATTGAAAACAAGTGATAAGTATGGAAAATATCTTTCGAATAAGGTTGTATTGCTACCAAAACAAGGTTTTGATTATATTGTGTACTTAATTGTAATCTCAATACTTGTTTAATTTATTTTAAACTAGTTTTGTGATGACCTACTTGTCGCAGTCACGACGTGCAAGCTATTTTTTTTTTCTATATGTATTTATAAATGTTTGTGATGCTTTGCATGTTTATTTTTTTCTGTGCTCGTCATAATTACGAACGATAAAAAATTTTCTTTCTGTCTTTCTATCAACATAATTTGACTTAAAGCTATGATCAACTCCTACAAGATTTAGTTAACTTATGAGTGTTAAGTCTCCCAGCTGTTCAAGTAATTAACATTTAACTATCAGTTTTCTGTAACATATTATTAAGCGGTAAATAATTTTAATAATAAATGATATTATTTTATGTTTATTACCTGATATTATTTTGTGAGTGGCCATTGATACAACCTAAAAGTGACGGGGACAGGATATGCGGAATGTAGGTAAGTACTTGAAAAGCCGTAGGGAATGAAGAATTTTGAATAGGAAATACTTTACTGCAAAGTTCACTCACCATCTGCCTAGCCTTTTCCCAACTACCTATGTTGGGGTCAGAAAATATTGTGTGAGTTGGTACCTATCTCACACAAGTTTTATGTAAGTATATGTAATTAGCTGGCGCCCGCGGCTTAGCCCACGTGCTATCGAAAAAAAAGTATCCTATGTGTTATTCCAGACCATAATCTACCTCTGTGCCAAATTTTATTAAGATGCGTTCAGCCGTTTTGACGTGAAAGAGTTACAAACATCCATACATCCATCCATCCTCACAAACATTCGCATTTATAATATTAGTAAGTTAATAATAATTCAGGTTGTGGACTCAGCGATCATTGTGCCGATAGTCGTATCTGCCAATGGCTTAATTGCCAAGAGCCTCGACCAACACCTGTGGAGGCTCTCGTTAGGCAGCTGGATCAAGGGCTTGATACAGAAAGCGGTACTCCTGGACACGGCTCGTATTGTTAGGAGGTTCCTTTCTCTGGAGCCCTGACCGCCGGTAGCTTGGACCCTGTTCCCGATACCGGTGGGCTACTATTTTTATATTTTTAAATGTTTTTTTTTATGTTTTTAAGAAATATTTAAAAATGTAGTTATAATTATGACAGGTTGATAAATCAATAAATGAAAAAAATCAGGTTAAATGCATTTTAATGTTTACATTTATATTTTTTATTATCTGTATTGTACAAATTTAATTCAATAATTTACTACATGTCCTTTTATTACTCTGCAAATACCGTGCACTTCTATAAACGATATAAGTGACTAAAACTGTTTGTGATTTCTTGTATGTTTTTGAGTTACTGAGTTGAAGTACCCTAAATAAATTATAAAAGCGTATAAAAATAAAACCCCTTTGAAGTATTATGATTTCAAAGCACAGTGAGTTTGCCTAGACTAGAATCAAGTAAAAACATGATAATTTGATCTGGACACTAACAACAAAATGCCCGCCAAAACCTAAACCGCAAACGTCAAATTCAAATGCAGAACGCAACTAATCACCTTAACAAAAAAAAACAAAAACAAAAATCGCCCTCCGTTCCACGTAACGAAAAGACCGAAAAACGATTACAAAAATAAGCCATACCCACACCTATTTTATTACATGCAGATAACAAAATAATCTTCAAAGGCAGAACCACATACTTACCGAGGGATATTTAAAAAACTATAAAAAGTAAAACTGACGATGGCGGTCTGCTAAGAAGCGTGGATCTTTGTAATAAAACATTGTTATTTATGGTCGGGTCTAAGCTTCGGACCCGTTTATATTTATATATTCAAGGTGTGATTGGAGTAGGTAGTCTGATATTGTCTTTGATTGGCGATTTAGGCGGCATTTTGTGGTAAGAGACGATTCTATTTTAGCGGTAAAATACATAGGTAAATCTTACAATGGGGTTTCTTGTAATTTAGACTGGTGTGGAGTACAGATAGGCAGTCGCTTCATGTAAAATATTAGTATTCACCTGCATCCGATTAAACTGGAAACCGATTCGAACATAGTTATATAAATAGCTGAAATGGTGACACCAACATTATAATTAACACTTGAAACGGGATATTTACCATAGGTATCGATTTTCCGATATTTCGGCGATGTTGCAAACGCCATGATCACGGATGAACTCGGAACATAGTAAATATCCCGTTTCAAGTGTTAATTATAATTTAAACTAATATTATAAAACTGAAGATTTGTTTGGCTGAACGTGATTTTCTCAGGAACTACTAGATCGAATTGAAAAAAATATTTTAGAGTTCAATAACCCATTTATCGAAGAAGACTATAGGGTATATAACATCACGCTACGATGCTTAGTAGCTGAGCAGCGGATGAAACTGGACGACCCTAACAAGGTCGGGGAAAGGCTAAACGTGTGATGTTTTACTAGCAGGATTACCAGCGACAGGTAGTCTTCCTGGCATTATGCTGAGCTGGACTCCTATTTGGTGCAATCTTGAGACACACACCGCCCAGTAGTGGGCGACCTTTATAAATTTATGTGATGTGTCTAAATGCCTATGGGTCAATCTAACTTAGTCTCCCGACTACTTTTTTTAATGTGTTCCTTTTTTCTGTTTGATATTTTTATTGTATTAATTCCTTTATTGTGTCTTTTGCTGCATCAAATAAATGTTTTATCTATCTATCTATATCTATCTTTCATAAAGACAAGAAAATCAGGTTCTCCCGCTCAAAACCACAAAACTAACATGGCGGTGAAATATCTTATGTCATAGTGAAAGATAAGCCAGTCAGCAAATTTAAAACGAAACTTCAGTATTCACCATAGACAATTAAAACGATCATTCTTAATACAGGCCAACAATAACTGTCTTTGAAATCATTTCACTTGATATAAACCTTATGCTTATGAAAATAAAGGACACTATAATGCAAAACCAGAGAAAAAATAAAACACAGTAAGCAAGAATAACATACTCCCTCCTCCACTCTATTATGAGTGAAATAGGCAAAATGCACCATCACGCCCCCACGAACGCTTCGTAACACTAATCTGTTACACTCTCCCCAGAGAGACGAGGAGATGTGGGTAATTTGGACTAGTTAGCGTCTAATTGTGCCGCTTCGCCCCAGTTTGGTATTGTTAAGTGATTTATTTCATTTTTGGGGCATTATCGTGCCTGTAGGGAGTAAGTAAATATGGTAGGGGAGAGAGGGGATGTCTTGGGAAGATGTTTTTGTGTGATATCTGCTCAAGAACAGTCCTTTTTAACGTAGTAGGTTAACGTTAGTATTTGCTTTTTTTTTCAGTCGTATCACACACCTTCATTTTATAAATGACTAGCTTCCGCCCGCGACTTCGTCCGCGTGGCATAGTTATTTTGGGCTAATGCTAATTTTAACCTGCGTGATGATTGAATAAAAACATATATTTATCTCCCCTTTTCTTCCCTCTTTCTCCCCATTTTTTACTTTAACAAAAAGTAGCCTATGTCTGTCTTCAGGGTCCTAACTATCTCTGTAACAAAATTCATCAAAATCGGTTCGGCCATTTGGGCGTGAAGACGTAACAAACAAACTTACTTTCGCTTTTATGATATTAGTAAGGATGAATGTTTAAATCTAATATAGTAGACTCCCAAAGTTGCCTGACTAGTTTTTTTTTTATGCATTTCCATGAAATGGGTATCAAATGAATTGATTTAGATGCACTAAACCAACGAAGTTAGTCAGGTAGGTTGACTAAAACACAGACACACACATCACATCATCGATAATCTTTTCACATGATATAACAGCTCATCATCATTTCCCTACCCTTGTCCCATTCTATTTGCGGTCGTTCTTCCATTCTCCCCTATCAGACGTCACGGCATCATTGACTCCTTTCTCCTTCATATCATTCCTTACACGATCCATCCATCTTTACTTTGGCCTTCTTCTCGCTCTCCGTCCATCAACATTCAGATCCATCACTCTTTTAGTCACATGATATAACCGCATGATATAACAGCTATACCCATAAAAATCTAATTATCAATTACTTATAATATTAAGACTATTAAATACATGAATTAAAAAAACACTTTGCACCATAAGCCTATCAGATGATCAGCTATCTAAACATGAAACTGGAATAAGGACTGGTGACGATCTTGTAGACGTATAGTATGGAGTCATTACCTACTGATAATGTTCTTAGTTTGCTCTTCATAATTATAGCAATTGACGGCCCTAGGCCGAATCGTGTGATCCTCAAACCAACCCAACCGCCGCGGTAGTCGCACCGAGCGTCGCGCGCCGCGAAACTATTCCTGGCCACCATAGACGCGGGCCTGTGGATGGTGAGCAATGAGTAGTTCACCGTCCGTCCGTCTATTGAAGGCAGGCCGTGTCGACGGCGCGTTCATGTTCCACGCGCGCCTCTAAAAGATGTCAGCAAAGCAGAGGGGCCTGCCAGGGCCACCGTCTGTCGGGGTTGTGGGTTGTTCAAAAGCAATACCGCGGCCCCGGATTATAAAGGGGTAAAGAAGTAACATGGATGGCTTCTAGTCTGAACAAGTCTGACTCCCCCTTCCGCTCCGCCCAAAGCAGGGGACGTCATTTGATGATTTACCATACGAAGAAGAAGAATCTTGTAAAGACTATTTTAACATTAATCCAAAGTACTAGCACAACATTGCGGTTAAAACGTAACGTAAATACGTCGCCATTTAAACTAAAAATACTCGTTCTCGTTTCATATTTATTATTTTTAGAATTAAAAAATGTATGCTTATCTATGGATATACTAAGCACAGAGTACATTTAATTTACTGAGTTAGAGACGTCACTCAACAATGCTACCGTACAGCGCCCTCTGATGGTCTGGGAATACAACAATGCGCTATTGCTAGTTTACCTACACAGCGCTTTTAAGTTTTATAATTATTATTTTGTTACTTAATTACTGTAGAATCATGTTTGGGAAAAGCTAATTTGCATGTTACTTATGTTTTTCTTTTAATTAGAAATTATCTTTGCAACAATGTTAAATTTAATGAAAAAAGTTTAATCAAATAAAACACTATGTAGCTTATGTAAATAAATTACAAACTTTATTTTAATATTTTTTTTTACAATAATTATAGGCTAATATTTGAATTTTGTCACCATAATCAATATCAGTAGAGCACACAACACTTTTTCTCGTTCATGTTTACAAACACGATCAAGGAAACAACAACAGAAAAGGGCAGAATCGTCGAAATCCAAAACTTAGCCAGGTTATAGTCGGGAAGTAGAATCGTCAAAAACCATGTAGCAAGCCAAGTCGTCGGTAAAATCCACAAAACAATAAGAGCGCATTCATTAACTCGGAGAAAGAAAAACGGATTATTATAAGTTTTGAACACGAAAAAAAGTTTTGAAGTTTTTTCTTCTGTCATCACACATTACGTTCCAGGCTAGGCAGATGATGATCACACATTACGTTTCAGACTAAGAAATTCCAAAAAAATAAAATTTTATAACGTTTTTTTTGTAATTTATACGTTTAAATAATATAAACTATCAAAATATTATAAATACTATTCGTAAGATAATGCGCAACTCGTTAAAAACGCAGAACAAAATATATTTATTTTTTGTTGTCGCTTGGGTAACTAGCGTGGAACAGATTACACTTTTCCCGGTTTCTTTCGAAAACTTTAAGATAGTGCCATCTACTAACATGTGAATGAAACTATCAAGAATAAAATACAACTTATATAAAAAGCTTTCAACCTGCACTATTCAAAAGGATTTCGTTTGACTTCGTAAATCATCCAAATAATATTCCGATGTGAATACTCTAAGCTAAAGGACCATGATACTAAGCTTGTTCCTTTCAACCGCGAACTCGTGCTATTGCCTCCTAGCTCAAAAAAAAGCCCTCAATCTCCAAACAAGTTTATTCCACTTACCACCTCATCGTACCTCGGTATAATATAGAACAATATAATCGTTTGCACGGCGTGCCTTATCACGGTACGGCCACCGTGCTTGACAAATAACAATTTATATGTTAATAATTCGGGTTTTACGAGCGGCTGGATGCGGGTAGTGACAGGAGGAACCTAACTGATTTTTGGCGTTCTTTTTTTAATATATTTTGAAAATGGAATAGGTATTTGTGTTACGAAGGAGTAAATAATTATTAATATAGAGCCTCAAGTTCATGTGCTTGTTAGCCTTTTCCCAACTATTGGTGTCGGCTGCCAATCTAACAGGATGCAGCTGAATACCATGATTTTACATGGAGTAACTGCCTGTCTGACCTCCACAATCCAGTTAGAACTGGGTAATATAATATACCCTTCGGTGAGTCTGGTTGTCAGACTTTCGGTATACAGACTACTTGTGACGATTGTCAAAGATCTACAAATGACAGCGGGGACCAACAGCTTAAAGGGCTTATTCGTCAACTCGCGCCTCATAAACTCGCGACTGCGCGCGAGTTAGCACCTTCTGGTTTTACCTATTTTTGTTGTAGTCAACTCGGGACCGAGTGAAAATCTGACGTATTTACAGTCATCTTCAAAAGACAAAACACTTTTTTAGATGACTGAATCAGAAGGTGCTAACTCGCGCGCAGTCGCGAGTTTATGAGGCGCGAGTTTACGAATAAGCCGCTTAAAGTGCTATCCGAGGCACGGAGGAAAATCTGTAGGTAACGGATGGTCACCAATCCACAGACCAAATTAGGCAAGCGCGACCCTTCCGTCACCCCACGGAGGAGGACATTCATCGAGGATTTCCACCACACACAAAAAAACCGCCCAAGTGCGCGTCGGAGTCGCCCACTAAAGGCTCCGTACAAACTTGAAACTTAAACGGCCATATCTTTTGACTGCGTAGACATAGAGGGTTGATTTCTTTCTCAGCTTCAAAGAACTACAGCCTTGAGTATATGGTTTTAATTTCAACTTGATACCTCCACGCGTTACCGAGATAAAGGGTTTTGACAGACAGACGGACAAAAAAGCGATCCAATAAGGCTTCCGTTTTATTCATTTAAAGGACTAAATGCAGAAACCGGACCCCCCCCCCAAAAAGCGGGGTCCATGTGAAGACGAAGAAAGAAGAAGTAGCGTTCCATTTTCTTCTTTCTTTATGAGGTACGACAGCAAACTGAGGTCTAAGGAGTTCTTTTTATAATTATAAAAAGAACTCCTTAGACCTCAGTTTGCTGTCACCCTCACAGAGATGTCAGCAAAGCAGAGGGGCTTGCCAGGGCCTCCGCCTGCCGGGGTTGCGGGTTGTTCGAAAGAGATACCGCGGCCCCGGAACGTAAAGGGCAATAAAAGGAACATGGGTGGGTTTTAGTCAGTAAAAGTCTGACACTCCCCCCGCTCCGTCCAGAGCGGGGGAAGTTATTTGATGTTTTCCCACACCAAAAAAAAAAGACCTCAGTTTGCTCGTTCGTGCAACGTCCACATAATCTATACATTTATTCGCTTCATTAGTAAACTTAAGCATTTCATTATTAATAAGCCACTCGTCTGCTTAGTATTCGCTATGCGTAACAAAGTTCACCTCTCACATGAGTACAGGCCATAATGTTCACGCCATTAATTCCTTCATGGTCATCAGTTTATTTATGAAAAAATTTACACGTTACGCGTAAAATCATTTGCGTGAGAAATCATAAAGGCGCTGCGCAAACGTGGACACTTTTTGTCTTGTCGGATATTTGAAACGTATAAAGAAACAGGATAAATTACATCTTTTTTTGCGGATTCATCAAATAACTTCCCCCGCCCTGGGCGGAGCGGGTGGAGTGTTAGACTTGTACTGACTAAAACCCACCCATGTTCCTTCTACTGCCCTTTATGTTCCGGGGCCGCGGTTTGGCTTTCATACAATCCGCAACCCCGGCAGGCGCAACCCTGGCATCTTGATTTGAGTGTTGAGTGTGTGTGTGTTTTTGTGAGGGAAAGAGTTTTTGTGAGAACGATAAATAATAATGATAAATGATGTTTATTTTCCAAGTAGGTTTTCACAAACACTTTGACACGTCTTTTTTAAAAAAAACTAGATGAGGCCGGTGTTTCGTACCCGACTACTCTGAGAAGAGACAGCCGAAACAAACTCAGAGGTCATAGTCTCTTTTATGATCCATAAAAAAATCCGGGGTTACGGGTTGTTCGAAAGAGACACCGCGGTCCCGGAACATCTAGGGCAAAAGTAGGAACATGGCTGTTTTAGTCACTAGAATTCTGACACTCCTCCCCGCGCCGCCAAGAGTGGAGAAATTGTTTGATGACTTCCCAACCGTGAGTAATTAATTTGAATATATTATGGATTGAATCTCATTAAAGCTTTTTAAATAAACTTTTATTAACGTCACCTGTTAAATCTTATAACTTCTTGAGCCATTTTAAATACTTGTCTAGTCTGGATGTCAATATAGGGTTAGGTTTATGACGCCATCCTAAATCCAATATGGTGAAACCCAAAGATGGCGGGCTGGTTATTTTGTATGTATTCCCATGAAATAAAATTGCGTGCGGACCTTTTACACAGTAATATTGAATTAGTAGTCTTGCTCAGAACTTTTAATATTACATAGTAGGATTCTTAAAGACGGCTGTTTTGTTTCCTGGTATCCATTTGGTTTTATATTGTACTTACTCCTTTATATGTAAAACTAGCTTTTGAACGCGGTTTCACTTGCTTTCGTTCTGGGGCACTAGTACCCTGCCGGGGTTGCAGGTTCAAAAGTGGAAAAGCAAAAACATGGATGGCTTATAATCAGTAAATCAGTAAACGTCTGATGCTCCCTTTCGATTCACTTAGATTAGGATAAGGTATCCTAATCTGAATGATGATATCCCATCTGAATAATAAAGGCTAGACCCTATTGTCACCTTGGTGTTTACGTTCAAGAATACGTTATCAATTTTTTTTTAATCTGTTTCACATGTACTATTTTCGTAATGCTACAGGATAACTAATAATTGTATTTTCAATTTAAAAAATCGACGTATTTAGTTACATTAACGCTGCAAACTCATACTAAGACCTCACATCGGAAATTACATCACAGAAACGTTTTAATAGGGAGATGATGCATGTTCGTATTAGTGAAAGAATATTCTGAAACGAATCAGCAGTTCCCAATAATAATATATTCTCTATATCCAACCTATTATCTATGTTTTTCCACACACTCATGGGCCGTAAACCATCTCAATTCTTATTAAGACTGTTTATTCTAAGGTCATTCGGTATAAACAGTAGCCAACGGACAGCGAAATACATGACCTATGTCCACAACACTGAAATAAAAACAACACATTCCATTTCCCATAAAATTCCTCACAAAATAAACACCCATACCTTACGCAATTAACTGTAAACATAACATTTTATTACAGCACATAAATACGTAATATTAGCGCTCAAAATATGGCGCGAAACAATATAAAGATGACAGATGCGGCTAATGCGTCCGCCATGACACCGACCAATGACAACGGGCCTAACTTTTTTCATAGCAACGGCAGCTGCATGTTGTATTCAGCCAACATTAACGCATGTTATTGGTTATTTTTATAAATAGAGTAGGGATGTGTTGGGGTGTGTTTTTTTTTAACAATGATGATGTTACTTTGAAGAAAGAATTGGATTTTTGTAATGAGGTTACGAGATAGAATTTTGATGGCGGTTCTTAGATGCGTTCGATAAAAATGAAATGAGTTTTTCTTGTGTTAAAATGGATTCTTAAGATTCTGTTCGCGTGTATTTAATAAGTTTTTATGATCTTTTACTATCTATTTAACATCTGAAAAAGTCGTTATTTTACATTTTATTTGATAATGTTTAGTTATTCTTTTTTTCGTGGAATCCTGGAATTATTTTAGCAGAAGAATTCAATTTAAACTATAGTTATTTATTGTTTTGAAGCATGTTAACAGCAACAAGGAATGAAAAGAAAACATTTCTGTTTTATAACAAAATAATGATAAGTAGATAAAATAACTTAAGAGTTCTATCTTAAGACTCCTTAAAGGATTTTCTATAAAATTACGAGAGCAGTAATTTCGATAAAAGATAATAGGTACCTACCTACGAATCTGCCTAGCCTTTTCTCAACTATGTTGGGGTCGGCTTCCAGTCTAACCAGGTGCAGCTAAATTCTAATATTTTACATAAACAGACTGCTTATTTAACCACAACCCTGTTAGTACTGGATAATACGATATCTCCTAGTAAGACTGGTTGTCAGACTTTCAGAATACGGACTATCTGTAACGACTGTCAAAGATCTACAAATGACAGTCGGGACCAACGACTTAACGTGCTTTCAAAAGCACGGAAGATTATAGATTTGTTATGCTTGTACGAAAGTGAACAATTAGTATATTTTGCAAGTAGCAAGTCATTTGTCCAATACAATCCAAGATGGCTGCCCTACGGACAAACAGTGATCCGATTTTGTAGGCAATCATTCTGTATTCCCATTCAATAGACAATTTATGAATTATTCATAATTCCCAATAGTATTTAGATTTGGATCGTTACCATAAAGTTTAGCCGTAAACTTTTATAGATCGTAAACTTTTTGGTCAAGTATTTGGTTTAAAGGTAAATAATTTACGCTCCAAATTATTTAAAGTAAGTGTTGCTATAAAAATTGGATGAGTTTTATTTGAATTTCTTTAGGATAAAGAAATGCTTATTGGTTATTCTTGATTGGACAAGTAATGTGTGTGCTTTTGCCCGCGACTTCGCTCGCATTAAATTCGAGGTAACACGGTTCCTCTTTCCTGATTTGCAGGTATTTTTAGTTGGTAAGAAAGAGTGTGTGTACCGATTTTTAGCTTCCTACCTTGATGACTGCGAAAAGTCCCATATAAAATTTCACCCCCCCCCCCCCCTTTTAAGGGGTTGGGGGCAAATTTCAGAAAAAAAAATGATGAACGATGTTTTTGTTAGTGACAAATAGTCCGCATACAATTTTTTTGCTTCCTACCTTGAAAATTGCGAAATGCTCCATACAATCTTCAACTCCCATTTTAGGGGGGTGGAGTGTGTGGATTAGAAAGAAACAAAAAGTAGCCTATGTCTAGCCTACAATAATCGTGCAAAAAGGTATGTATGGGTGCCATACATACCTTTTACCACGATTATTGTGTCACTTGTGTATGATTTTATTTTGTGTCGCATTGGCCTGAAAGTGTGAATACCAGTCTTACCAAACGGTATCGTATTACCCAGTACTAACTGGGTAATACGGGAGGCTAGATAGGCACTCGGTCCATGTAAAATACTTTTATTCAGCTGCATCTTCTTAGACTGAAATTCGACCACAATATAGTGGGAAAAAGCTAGGCAGATGATGATAACCAGACTACTATATTCCCATCACTACAAGCTGACACGCAGACGTTGCTTTGAGAAGTCCTTGTGAATGAATGGACATGGTTGGCCTTGTAGATTCTTAGACGCTTGTTAACTTTTGTTAACGTATCTATTATTTTATTTTACGTTTTGTAAAGTAAGCAATGACTTATTGTCGGGCCTACGCGGCTGTCCTCTCATACAAGACGTTTATTAAGTACTAACGCTGTTACAACAACATTGTAAAACCAAACGATTTTAAAAGAGTAACCATGGAGTTTCTTGCCGGTTATTCTCTATAGGAAACGACCAACCCGAATCGTTTTTTCTCTCTTTTCTCGACGTTTAATAAGTGCCCATGTAGGCCTAAGTAAAATAAAAAGATTTTGAATTTGAGAAGGATTTTTGACAGTCTGCTAGACATAGACAACTAGCATCACCAAAAGCCCGCGCTGTCTCCATGCCATAGATTTGCGCGACCTGCTATTTTTTTTTTTTATTAAAACCCAAGGCAGGCAGCATTTCAGTTCATCACTTATTTGCTATACAACTATGGTTTAAACATATCGGTATGGCGGCAAAGGAAACCAATAACTTTAACTGCTCAACGCATCGCGTGTTGGACAAACAGACGGAACCGCGTCTATGGTTGCCTCCTATCAGTACTGTTAAGGCTGAATGCAATAGTTCAGTCTTTACTTAAAATAAAAGAGCTATTGAGAGCTTTTTATTATTGCAGATGGGAATAGTAGAGGAAGTGTCAGAGTAGGCAGTTTCAGACTAGTACTGACTTAAACCCACCCATGTTCCTTCGTTTGCCATTTATGTGCCGGGGCCACGGTGTCTCTTTCGAACAACCCACAACCCCGGCAGGCGGTGGCCCTGGCCAGACAAACGCGCACCACATGGGCTGGTTTTAGGTAGCACTAAAAAGGATATGATTCAGTCCATTAGTTTGATAGTTCACACCCTGAAATAAGACTATATCTTTCTGGCAACCGCTGTAAAATTTGTTTTTTTTTTGTTTATTCATTGACCGTTAAAAGAACTCAGTCAGTGAGTGAGAGTTTGAGAAATATTTGTGTAGGTATTTGTAAAAACATCCTCGATAACGGCTCTAACGATTTCGGTGAAAGTTGCAAAATAGTAGTTTAGTGAGACGAAAAATCGACGAAAATAAATATAAATCGATCTACCAAGACATTATATATTTTTAATGCGTTTTCTATATTTAGCTATATATTTATAAAACGCGTTAGCAGGGGGCACGTTTCAGTTATTTGTTCTTATTCTTTCTTATTTGTTTTATTTTTTGATAATGGTAACCCTACCCGCTGCGTATGCATAATGTAGCTGGCAACTGATAGTACAGGCCACAGGAGAATTAAAAATGCAACAACCAAGAAGTCTTGCAGGACCGAACCGACCTTATTGATTAACTGTATTGCATGCTACTACATCGAATTGAAAACAATCTCATTCGTAATTGTCGAAAATCAATCTAGACTTTAAAATTAAATTACGTTAGTTACAAAACTCGGAGAAGGCTAAATTATTAATACCGCTTCAATCTTGAGGTTAAGCCGCGATGGTCTAGGCCTGTGGGTGGGTTGTTATGCCGTTGGTCTCATCTGCCATTTGTAGATCTTTACAGTCTTTACAGGTAGTCAGTAGTTCGGAAGTCTGACAACCAGTCTTACCAAGATATTTATACAACGATATATAATAAATATATACCTATCTAAAAGACTAAATAGCTCCCGCTATTAAGTCGGATTCAGTAGTTACGAACTTTTTATTAAAAAAATATTTTCCAAAAAAAAAATTATATAATAAACATGCATGTTAAAAATATGTGTACCTACAAATGAATAAACGAAAGTTTACCAGCAAATAAAGTGACAACGGGGCTGACTCTCCAGAATGCGTTGGACGATATAACAAATATAAATAAACTATTTTTAGCAGTCAATCGCCTTGTGTGGGATAATAAAAACAACTACTGCACTCATCATTGTTGTAATAAAACGCAAAATTGCGAAAAACCCATGATAAAACCATTTACATAACCTCAAATAAAACAATCACCGCTCAATAATTAAAATTCTCCATTTTACACGCCAACGTATAAATACTTAATTTAAAACTCACAATCAATATAAAAAATAAAGCAACCATAAACTACAGACTTTATAGACATCAATTAACCAATTATTGTCGTTGGACGCGCTTGTATAAAAAATTGAAAAAGAGTTTTGAGGTTAAAAGAGGTTATAATCAGTGAGGATTAGCCAATGGCGCTCATATTATGTTCATTAAGCTGTGAAGTTGGTCTTAAAGTTGAAGTTTTACGTTTGAGCTCAGCAATCGGGTTTTATGTCAATTTTATGAAGGCACGGGAATATAAAATGGCGGGCTCTTAGGTGGTAGTCTAGTCCCTTTTAATTTTAGTCTTTTTATAGGATTTCATCTGTGTTTATCTTATTGCCTTTTTGTTGGAGTATGTGAAGATGACTTTTGTTTGTTTCATCGTTTTTGGAAGTAAACTAATTTTCCAATTTTTGTGTTTTTTTTTCATCTTTCTAAATTCATTTTGTTTTTGTAAAATTTGGTATTTATATAAAAAGTATTTGGCCTAGTTTTGGTGTGATGGTATGTCACATAAAATTGTTATCCAGTATTCATTTTAAAAGATATTAGCAGATCATTCACATGCAGTAGAAAAAAAAATTATGTATTATAGACGAACGACGAACTTTCAAACTACCCAAGCATAGCATATAAACTCATATGGAACCACCTCAGGAGTATACCGTTTCGATATCCTTACTAATATTATAAAAGCGAAAGTGAGTTTGTTTGTTTGTTTGTTTGTTTGTTACCTCTTCACGCTTTAATGGCTAAACCGATTTGGATGAATTTTGGTACAGAGATAGTTGGGAACCAGGAGACGGACATAGGCTAATTTTTATTTTAAAAAAGTGGGATATAAGGGAGAACGAGGGAAGAAAAGGGAAAACTTAGCGTTGCTATTACAAATCCATCAGGCGCAAGAGCAAAAACTGCAGGTCTACTTGGTGTGTTATACCGAATTTAACGCGAGCGAAGCCGCGGGCGAAAGCTAGTTAAAAATAAATTTGTAAATCAGCCCAAAGTTGACGAAAAGATCGCATACCAAAGCTACAAAAAAAAATACAATCGAATTGAGAACCTCCTTCTTATTTTGAAGTCTGTTAAAAAACGTGCAAGGGGCCAACATTCTTTTTTTACGTATGAAAATCCCCGATGGATGTTCTCCGCCATGGTCGAGGGATCTGTCAGACTCCTATTGACTAAAACCACACGATGTTCCTTCTCGTCACTTCTAGCTGGGGTGCGAGGACACAATCGCATTCTACACAATCACCCCAGCAGTGATGGTTTGCTTGCGGCAAACCCCTTCTCAGGAAAAGGGGAGTAGGGAGCTACTCCTCTCCCTGTCATTCTATATGAGAGGCGCGCAGAAACACCACGCGACGATAGCTCAGGTCTATTTGCTTGGACAACAGACTTTCCCAAGTCCATTGCCAGCAGGCCATTTTATGGGGGGCGGAAGAGGGCATTGTCGCCACTCCTTCTGAAGGAGCCTACACTCTGGTCTAACTCTATTTAAGTTTAAGTTTAAGCAATACGTACTAAACCACAACTAAAAACCCTTTCATTTAAATATCTGTGATTAGATTAAAATGCAAAACAACATAAGATATTATTTCAAGATCATGACATCATGTACTTCTCATTTTTATATGCAGCTCCTATCTGGCGGCGAATTCAAAGATTATTCGTTTATGTAAATCCTTACTAATACTTAGTATAAAAGCGAAAGTGAGTTTGTTTGTTTGTTAAGTCTTCACGCCTACATGGCGTAAACCGATTTTGATAAATTTTAGTATAGAGATAGTTAGAACCCTGGAGACGGACATAGTCAATAACTTTTTTTTTAAAGTGAGAAATGAGGGAGAAAGATGGAAGAAAAGGGAAAACTTAGCATTGCTATTACAATAAATACGGCGCTAGGGCAAAAACTACAGGTAGCAGGTAGCTGTAAATTAGGAAAGGAGAACTGTGTTACCCCGAATTTAACGCGAGCGAAGCCGCGGGCATAAGCTATTTATTCATAAGATACCTGTATACCTACGTTGTATCTATTCAGACATCTCAACTCAAGTATTAGACTTTTACGTCCGTCGCATCACACCATCTCAGGTCCAGTTGAAAACCAGCGTCGGGCACTAGCTGCTCGGCAGTTTGCTGAGCTGGGCCTATTTGGCGCAGCCGTGAGACAAACAATAATTATCTCCTTTTTGTGTTTAGATTCTTCGTTCTTTTATCAATTTAATCATATATTTTTCTTTGTTTAATGTTGTGTGCAATTGTTAACTTGAAAACTAACTATACTTGTACACCGCGCGGGCGCAGTGCGGGTTGGTAGATGTCACATGTCTATATATCAGCAGTGCGTATGCGCACAGTCATGGAGAGAAATACCTGAGTTTATATAGCCCGGATTTATTCCAATCGCAAGTTAATTCCATTTCAGACAGTAATCTGCATAATCCTCATATAAGTTGACCAAGATTTTTGTCTGGACTTTAAAAGAGACTATGACCTCTGAGTTTGTTTCGGCTGTTTCTTCTCAGAGTACTCGGGTACGAAACACTGGCCCTATCTAGTTTTTTTTTTTAAAAAGACGTAAAACAATTTATAAAAACCTACTTGTTAATAGGTTTAATAATAAAAAAAAGCCTTTTTTTGCGGATGGGAAATGATCAAATAACTTCCCCCGCTCTGGGCGGGGTGGGGGAGAGTGTCAGGCTTTTATTGACTAAAACCCACTCATGTTCCTTCTTTAGGTACCCTTTATATTCCGGGGCCGCGGCATCTCTATCGAACAACCCGCAACCCCGGATTGATCTCCTCTAGGAAGTCCTTTTGAGGCTGCGCAAATGTAGACACTTTTCACCATCACAGGAAACCATAGTTTTTAATCAAATATTCATTAGTAACTGGGATCTGACACAAGACACAAAAGTGTCCACGTTTGCGCAGTGCCGTAGAAATCAAATATTCCATGTGCCTTCTTATGCCCTTTATGTTCCGGGGCCGCGGTATCTCTTTCGAACAACCCGCAACCCCGGCAATTAACAGGCTTGGTATGCATTGCATGTTGTGCATTTAATAATATAAATAAAAAGTTTAAACCTAACAAAGTACTTGTCTATTCAAAAAAAATAACAGCATTAAAGACCACACAAGAAAATAACAAGCCACAATCACCACACTGTCACAACACTTATCTTTACAACCCAACGCGTAAAATATAAATAAATCCGTCCAATAATCCAACAACAGGACACAGCAACACGTTTAATTGAATACGAAAGGGCGGCAACAAAAAAATCGCCGGCAACAAGGGGAAGACAGTCGCGACACAAATTGCGCGGACAATTTACATAGAAAAAGTGACAAGAAAACGACTCGCTACATTTGTTACGGGGCCCATTGTGTTGCAGAGTATTATATCCAAGGGGGTTTAGGGTTACGTGGGCTTGTTATGTTTTTTTGTAAAAATTTCTTCAGAATCAGACTTTTGTTTGTGAAACATAGGTATTACATAAAAAACATCCATACATACATCCTCACAAACATTCGCATTTATAATACTAATATTAGTAAGATGCATAAAGTTTTAATAAATAAAAGAAATATAAATAGATATAAGTTTCGTCGACACTTAAAGAAAAACAAGAATTGTCGATTAAAATGCCAAAAAACAAAACCCTTGCACAGCTAATTAAATAAGTACATACAGAACCCACGCCCGAATAACATAAACATACTTACCAACCTTTTTTACACCTTATTTATATTTATAAAACTACGTAAGTATTTGGTACAGGCTAACAAGATGTTCGCGTCAAACAAGCCGCCTAAATGTACCGCCATGTTTTTCCATAGACAATCTTTCCACTTTCTTTTCGGCAAAGGCGTTCGTTGGTACAGCCTGCGGTAGATCGCTACAGATTGTATGTAATCTTTTTTTTGTGATTAGATTTGAAATTGTGATTAAATTTGACGGAAAATTGTTATTGTGATAGGATTGGGACTAAATTGGATGTTTTGGTTTAGTTCAAGTGTTGTCGAAAGTTGTTTGGAGGTAATCTGTTACTTGACATGGGATTAGTCGGTTTTAAAATTCGAAGAGAGCAAAAAATGTGTTGTTGTCGGATTTTGGCGCGTTCAATTTAAATCTTGTTACGCAAACCTGTTTTTTTTTTATTCTGTCCGAATAGTGTTGACGGTGATATTATTTTTGGACGAGTCCATTACTTAAAACTCATTCGAGTCACCGAGCAAGATAAATATTAAAAAGTTTGAGTCTAAGTATTTAAGCAATTGATTACTTTGTTGTTTTGTTCCATTCTGTATTTTTTCTAATGCAACGGCATCACTGTATTTAACTCGTCAGGTTGGCAAAACAGTAAATAATAAAGTCAGCCTAATGCGCCGTCCTCAACCGATGATATTCTCGTTACATTTCTTTCTACCATAATAGTATACCGTCTGCCGTCGTGGCCAAAATTCTATCATAATTTAAACAGTTTCTGTCGCAAGTTGCAGGTCGCTTGATCGCGTGAGTGCATCAAAGCTAACGATAGCCAAATATTGAAAAAACTGTCAAATCCACGATATGACGGCCAAAATCAGCCATTTTGCTTTGTTTTTTAATGTTTTTAGGCAGCCTGTGAATAGCCCGTGACACTCGCACCACAAAGACGAAACTAATAAGGTCACAATGGAACGGAATTACTTGCGCGACAAAATACAAGCCATATCTTAACTAAGTCTCAAGTAAATATCAAAATACAAGCTACATAAGTAGATGTAAGTTACGACCACAAGAAAAAGCAATAATACACCTCACAAACTATATTCTCTTACAACATAGTTGCCTCATAACCTAAGCACCATATTTCACATTTATGATATTTGTTAGCTGGCCGCAAATGTCAAACTTACGACGTTCGATTTTCTAATAAAAACGACAATATCTGAACGAGAACTTAGTCAGCGAATACATCCAATAAACGCCGTTGCCCATCGACAGATAAAAAAAAAACTTTGTCATAGACAAACCGCGGGAGCGTTTAGAACATATGTTACGGCAATATGGCGCCTTTTTATTGCTTTCGGAGATATTACTGAAAATGTTTTCTTTGTTGTACGTTTCCTGTGGTTTTGCTTGTGGTATTAACGATTTGTTGATTAAATTAATATTATTGATCTTTGTTTTTAATTGTTGGCTTAAAATAGGTTCATAGAAAAGCTTAAATTGGGGAACTCTTTACTTTATTATAACAGCCGAACGGCCTTCCTAGGCAGGTGTCTGCCTAGGCTGATCTGTAGATAGGAGACCAGTCGTTATATACCGAGTTTCTTCCATGCCTCGAAAAGCACGTTTAGCACGATCCGGTTGTTATTAGTAAATCTTTGACAGTCGTTACAGATATTCAGTGCCATAAATGTCTGACAAACAGTCTTACCTAAAGGTATCTTTCGTATTATCTAGTCCTGACTGAGTTGTGGAGGTCAGATAGGTGGTCGCTCTATGTAAAATACTGGTATTCAGCTGCATCCGGTAAGAATGGAAGCCGACCACAATATCCTTACTAATATTATAAAAGCGAAAGTGAGTTTGTCTGTTTGTTAGTTACGTCTTCACGTCTAAATGGCCAAACCGATTTTGATGAATTTTAGTACAGAGATAGTTGAGACCCTGGAGACGGACATAGGCTAAAAAAAAGTGAGAAAAGGGGGAGAAAAGGGGAGAGAAAGATATTTTTTTTTCGATCATCACGCGGTTTAATGTTAGCGTTAGCCCAAAGTAACTATGCCACGCGGACGAAGTCGCGGGCGAAAGCTAGTATAAAATAATTGTAAAAGAAGTCCGATTCAAACAGGGAAGTAATAATTTCATAATTATTTCTCGCAAACAACAGCTAATAGGTAACAAGTTAATCAAAGAAAAATAAAAATGTATTTGCCATTCAACGCGGTAATGCAGCCTTCTGTGCACTTTTCCTGTTGACAGCAATGCGGACGAAGTTTTTGACGCCCTGTCTATTTTACCATTTTGATACTTATACAAATTGTCTTTCATTTATTCATTTACATACATTTAAAAATAGAAACCCACCGCTATCGGGAACAGTGTCCAAGTCTACCGGCGGTCAGGGCTCCAGAGAAAGGAACCTGCTAACAATACGAGCAAGAGTACCGCTTTCTGTATCAAGCCTTTGATCCAGCTGCCTAACGAGAGCCTCCTTAGGTATTGGTCGAGGCTCTTGGCAATTAAGCCATCGGCAGATACGCCTATCGGCACAATAGGGTAGTTTCCAGGGTCTAAGTAATTACGTTCTATTTAGTCTGTCTAGAATAGATTATTCAAAAATAAATAAAGTTAAGTGTGACGTCACGCGTTGCTGCATTTTTTCGCAACGAGTGACATCACACGTAACTTTATTGAGCTATATCTTTTTCATTTTTGGTCTAATTTACAAATAAAAAAAAACGTGTCCCTTATTTTTGAATAATCTAAAAAACGGACTAATATTTTTTTTTAAACTAGTCTATTATCGTTGAGTCCAAATCCCACATGTCGACAACGTTGCGAGCCAAGCCAATATACTGTACATAGTTTTATTAACAGTTCATGTTTATTTGTAGGTAATAGTTGTTATAGATAAAATAAATAAACATGCATTTTATTCTACATTTCACAAACACACATCTTCTCAATTACTAGCCACAACAAAAGACAATCTCTTCACCTCACATACAATGTGATTAGCATTCAATACATGCGACAGGGCGCTGCTCACCCCCGCGATATTAACAATCACGGTGCCACACCTTACTAGCAAGTTTTTACAGTTTAAATTACAGGCGATGAGCGGATGAGTAAGGATGTGGTGGCACCCCGTAGAATAAAAGCTTAAAATTATGATATTAATTTATTAAAACGTTATGCACATGTATAAAAAAAACCACTGTAGAAAGTGCGGACTTAAAGCCTTGGGCATTTTCTGCCAGTCTACCTTAGGGTGATGCAGAGAGAAAACATAGGTGCAGGGTTTATAATAGAAAGTTTTCGAGAAAACATTTACAAATATAATATAACGATAACTACTTTATATTCATACATACAAACTAAATAAAGTAAAAGTAAAGAGAGATAGGATTTCTCCACCTATACCCCCTTTTTTTTCGGTTTGGAAATCATCAAATGACTTCCCCCGCTCTGGGCGGAGCGGGGGGGCATGTCAGACTTTTACTGACTAAATCCCACCCATGTTCCTTCTGTTGCCCTTTACGTTCCGGGGCCGCGGTATCTCTTTCGAACAACCCTCAACCCCAGCAGGCGGAGGCCCTGGCAAGCCCCTCTGCTTTGCTGACTCTCTTTGAGGCGCGCGTGAATAACGAACGCGCCGTCGACACGGCAACACCTATGCCCCTGGCTGGAGGCCTTCCTCTTAAGGCACCCACAGGATAGTCCGGTTGTCCATAACAACTTCATGAGAGGATCTGCAAGATGCCATTCCACGTTTATCGTGCAAACCGCCAGTATGTAGTTCATTGTAATCAAATCAAAGGCGTTTATTTTCCGCCGCGGGAGACGCCACCCGGGCGTCGAACGCCGCGAGACGACTCCCGGCCACCGTAGATGCGGGCCTGTGGACGGTGAGAAATGGGTAGCTTACCGTCCGTCCGTCTATTGACGACAGGCCGTGTCGACGGAGCGCTAGTGTTCCACGCGCGCCTCAAAGAAATGTCAGTAAAGCAGAGGGGCCTGCCAGGGCCACCGCCTGCCGGGGTTGCGGGTTGTTCGAAAGAGATACCGCGGCCCCGGAACGTAGAAGACAATAGAAGAAACATGGGTGGGTTTTAGTCAGCACAAGTCGAACACTTCCCCCCGCTCCCCAGAGTGGGGGAGTTATTTGATGATTTCCTATCCGCATAAAAAGGGTGTGAAACAGGGTAGAAAAGATTGTATAGGAGAACACGATTGCTAATTTCAGATACTACATGAGGAGTTAAACAGCGGGTGAAACCGCTGGGCAAAGCTTGTTTAGTATAAAACAATAATCCCCCCGCTCCATCCTACACCTTGTACCACACCCCACAAAATCCATTACCGCTCGGGTCGGGGGTGAAAATTCGTAAACAGCACTGTGGGGGTAGTTCTGTTTATTCGAAGCTCATTGTTTACAGGGGGCGCAACCGATGTTATACATGTTTCATATCGCTAGGGGATGATTTTTGAAGAGCGTCTTTTGTGAGGGATGTTCGGAATGCGGTCGTGTGGTTTGGTTAGTCTTATGTGGAACTAGTCTTTTATGTATGGATGTGTATGTGTTGATGGACTCATGGTAGGTAGATAGTCTGTAGTTCTTAACGCAAAATTTATTATTTATTTATTATTATTTATTTATTTACCACTAATTTATACCATACACACATACACCTTTACAGACATATCCAATACGATGCTATAAGACACCAAATTATACAACATACTAAAAAAAAATACATTAATTAAATTAAAATTAAATAAATACTTATCTTAATTAAACATGGCAAAGCATATTGATCAAAACTAAACTTCATCATTAAGGGAGGTAAAATCAAAGTATATATGTCAATTAGATCGTTACAGGCACTTTTGAATGTCAAAAAACAAAAAAAAATGAAGCTACAGTCCCAGTCATAAGGCATAATAACTTGTGAAAGTACTGTAGTTGCTCATTCCAGAGAGTAGATTTCTATGGAGAAGAATGTGCACAGACTTGATTATTTGACAGACAACAAAGTGATCCAATAATGGTTCCGCTTTTTCCTTATAAGGTAAGGAACCCTAATTAAACGGTAGCGATTCAATTAAAATCCTCTTAACAAACTGTTCACCCCCAATTCACAAAAATAATAACTAACAATGAGAAAAATATGATCACAATATCAATTTAGCGAAACGTTGCGTAACATGAAAACAGTGTTAAGTAACAAAACGGCAATAATCCGAGTGAGAGGGTGCTAAAATACAACCCCCTGTTATAGGGTTGTCGCTATACTGTTTAGTATTTTTTTCTTCTGCAAAGTGTATAATCCTTACTTCCTTACTATCCTTACTATAATAATAATAATATAATAATAATAATAATAAGTGGTGCACGGTCGACATCCCCATGATTTAGAACAGTCTCACATAGATACCAAAGCATCAAATAAATGGCTAATGATAGGTAACCTATTCCCGGAAACCGAAGGATTCCTAATTGCGATACAAGATCAAATCATAAACACAAAAAATTACAGAAAATTTATTATTAAAGATCCCACATTAACAAATGATAAGTGCCGCAAATGCCATAGCCAACCGGAGACCATTCAGCATATCACAGGAGCATGCGCAACACTCACACAAACTGACTACACCCATAGGCACAATCAGGTAGCAAACGTCATTCACCAAAATCTAGCTCTCAAACATAAACTGATACAAGACACCAATCCTTACTACAAATACACACCAGAAAAAGTTCTCGAAAACACTACACACAAACTCTATTACGACCGCGCTATTATGACTGACAGGACCATTCACTATAACCGACCAGATGTCATTCTTCAGGATAAAATCAATAAAATCACTTACCTCATAGACATAGCAGTTCCCAATACACATAATTTGCAAAAAACAATAGGTGAGAAAATTAGTAAATATGCGGAATTAAAAGAAGAGGTGACCAGAATATGGAGACAGGAAAAAGTGTACGTAGTACCCATAGTAGTCTCCACTACAGGTGTTATTCCCAATCACCTCCACCATAGCCTTAAATTAATAGACCTCAAGGACTCAATCTACATAACACTCCAAAAAGCCGCAATTTTAAATACCTGCAGGATAGTGAGAAAGTTCATGCAAATCGAGGAAAATGAAATTTCCTCCCACGACTCACACACACACACGCTACATTAACTTGGCATACGCCCGTTAATGTAGCTCAAACTAGCCAATGAGCTAAGAAACATTAGATACTGACCAAAAATAATAATAATTACTTTATATGGATGACTTAAAATTATATGCTAATAAAAATACAGATTTAAACGGTTTATTAAACATAACAACAGCATTTTCGAAAGACATAAGAATGGATTTTGGACTAGACAAATGCCGAAAATTAAACATAGAGAAGGGTAAGATTAAAGAAGGGAACTATTCAACAGACACCAATGAAGTAATAGAAGCGATGAAAAATGAAGAACTATATAAATATTTAGGGTATAATCAAGCACGACTGTTGGAACATAGGACTATTAAAGATAAATTAAAAAAAGAATACATTAATAGAATTCATTCTTTACGCAAAATGCATCTGTATAGTAAACATTTATTCAAATCCATAAATACTTATGCAATACCGATACTCACTTATTCTTTCGGAGTAATTAAATGGTCAAACACAGAACTAAATGCCCTAGAAGTTAAAACAAGAACCACTCTAACGCAACACAGATATCACCATCCCAAATCAGCAATAGAGAGAGTAATAATGACCAGAAAAGAAGGAGGCAGGGGTTTAATAGAAATTTCACATCTTCATAAAAGACAAGTCATAAGCCTAAAGCAATTTTTCATACGAAAGAAAACCAATAGTCAGTTACACAAAGCTATTACAGAAATAGACAAACAATTTACACCACTAAACCTTAGCGAGGATAGTAACATAGAAACAATAGATAAAGCGAGACATATAGAAGAGATACACAGAAAGTGGAGGCAGAAAGAATTGCATGGAAGACATCCAAACGACATACACCAAACACACATAGATAAAGAAGCGTCGAATAAATGGCTGGAGTTAAGTGGGCTATTTCCAGAAACTGAAGGGTTTATGTTAGCCATTCAAGACCAAGTTATTAATACTAAGAATTATAGGAAATATATAATAAAAGATAATACAGTTAGAAATGATTTATGCAGAAAATGTCACAGCAAACCTGAAACAATACAACACATCACAGGAGCTTGTATCACACTCACTCAAAATGACTACACGCACAGACATAATCAACTAGTTAATATCATACACCAAAAACTAGCAACTAAATTTAAACTCATGCTGGACCCATACACACCATATTACAAATATACACCTAGAGCTGTTCTAGAAAATCAATTTTATAAAATATATTATGACCGCAGTATAATAACAGATCACACAATATACAACAATAGACCTGACATAACACTTGTTGATAAAGAAAACAAACACACATACATAATAGATATTGCAGTCCCTAACACTAACAACATACAAAAAACTATCACGGAAAAAATTAGGAAATACACAGAACTACAAGAGGAAATTACCAGAGTTTGGAAAATGAATAGGGTCACTATAGTTCCGATAGTAATTTCAACAACAGGCGTTATCCCAAAGCAAATATTTAATAGTTTCAATGCTCTCAGTCTATCTAAATACACGTATCTCACACTACAAAAAGCTGCAATATTAAATACTTGCCGTATAGTAAGAAAATTTTTACAATTAGACCTAGACAACAATTTCGCAATAGCTCAGAATAATTGATCATCCTAAGCCAATAACTAGAATCTCACCTTGGTTCACACCCGTGAGATTCTAAAAATACCAGGTACAAACCTGAGAAAACTAAAGTTTAAAACCACAATAATAATAATATAATAATATAATAATAATAATAATAATAAGCCCCCTAAACAACCACACGTCCTGATTGAACATCTAATCACGTGGGGGGCGGACACACGAATAAGAAATTACTGGCGTGGCTAACGTGGCTCTGGAAACCCATAAAAAAAATGGAGACACGTTCTAAAAATAAACGTATAGGGCCGCTGCCCGGGGGTGATCGCCGGGGCGCACCTGGAGCTGACGCTGGGTGTCACAGCATGCGAACCGTCAGCGGTGAGGAGTTGAACAGGCGGGCTCCCACCGACAAAGATACTACAGCCGAAATCATTGACGATGGTGACAGACTGACGGACAGGACAGACACCCCTGTAGAACCGTATAGTCCAAGCACAGTGTCATACACGCCTTCGAGGCCATCATCACCATCAATATCATCGTCGCCAACACTTTCAACACACCCCATTATCACTTTAAATACAGTTTCACCCACTCCGACCTTGAATGTTGCGCGGGGGGTATCCACCTTCTTACCCGCGTCCACCAAGGCTGGAAAAGCAAGAGTTCGCATGAAATGGAGCAAAGAAGTCAATCTATTTATCATGCGAACCTACTTTTATATCACGAAATTAGAAACCGACATGACCACCTACAGAAAACAACTGCATGAACTTTTTACACAACAGTACCCTGAGATAACCGTATCAGAACAAAGAATTTCAGATCAGAGAAGAGCTATAGTTAGAAATAAACTCTTATCTCAAGCAATAATAGACCAACTAAAAGAGGATATACGAGTACAACTACAAGCAGATGATAATACTACTCCACTATTAGAAAACCTAACCGATATTGCCCAACAACCACAAACACAACTAAATACCCAACCACAACCTAATATTCAATCTCAACTATACAATCAATCGCAAGCCAACACGCAAACATCACACACATCTACACAAACTGAATACATAACCTTTACGCTAGAAAATGATATTGAGACCTTGGTCGTCGAAAATCATAACCCAACCACAGATACATACATCCAAGAAATACATGACAAATTCAGAACAACCCTATCACAATACTCTGGTATGGATCCAGCAATTCGACCAAAGCTACCTAAACTTCGATATAGCCCTAATCTTTTTCGTTTGGTTAACTTATTTAATGAAAACATACTAAACCAATTTATTTCCGATGAAACACAACTTATTGATATACACACACTTATATATTGCACAGCAGTAGTCATATCTGAAGAACTTAACTTCAAAATCACACAAAATACGGGAAACCCAAGACCAAAACAAAATATCAAACCAGCATGGCAACAGAGGCTAGAAAAAGACATAGAACAATTAAGAGCAGACATTGGTAGACTTACACAATACATTAACAACAATAGATCAAGTAAAGTAGTAAGGAGAGTCGAGGCTATATTTAGAACCCATTTGGTTCACACAAGGCACGAGAATAACAATAGAAAACCAGAGGAGTTCTTAGACACCATAAAACAAAAGTTAGCGCTTAAAGTTCATAGGCTCAGAAGATATAAAAAAGCTCAACAGCGCAAAAATGATAACGCTATATTTGCCACCAATGAAAAAATATTCTATAGAAACTTAAACAAACCAAACACTGACACACATTACGACACTAACACAGACACGCCTACCCAACCTACAAAAGAACAATTAGAAACATATTGGGCTAGTATTTGGGAACAACAAGCACGACACAATGACGAAGCAGCATGGATAACAGAAGAAGAAACAAAATGGAAAGCAATAGATGAAATGGAGTTCGTAGAAGTTACTGAGGCTGATATCACACATATAACAGGCAGATTGCATAATTGGAAATCTCCTGGTATAGACAAAGTACACAATTTTTGGTTCAAAAAATTAACGTCATTATACAAACCAATTGCAAGAAACCTAACACAGATCATACTAGGACAACAAAATGCACCAGAATTTATTGCGACAGGCATAACATACATGCTGCCTAAAACTAAAAACTCACCACAACCTTCCCAATACAGACCAATCACGTGTTTACCTACAATTTATAAAATATTAACATCAGCAATATCTACAAAAATCAACAGACACATTGAACAACACAACATAATGGCAGAGGAGCAGAAGGGATGCAGACGGGGCCACATGGGATGCAAAGAACAGTTAATAATAGACTCCACTATACATAAACATGCCACCACAAAGAACAGAAATCTTCATTGCACCTATATCGACTATAAAAAAGCCTTTGACAGTGTCCCTCATTCTTGGTTGATACAGATACTAAAAATTTATAGAGTCAATTCAAAAATTATAGGCCGATCACGTGTTTGTCGACGGTCTATAAACTTCTTACGTCCATTTTGAGAGCGAAAATTAATTCACACATAGACAAAAATTCAATTATGTCTGCCTCTCAGAATGGATGTAGGAACGGGTCTCGCGGTACTAAAGAGCTACTCCTCATCGACATGGCCATTAGCCAACAGGTTCGTCGATCCCGCAAGGATTTGTCAACATGTTGGATAGATTATAAGAAGGCCTACGACTCAGTGCCACATACATGGCTCAAGAGGGTGCTGGAGTTGTACAAGATAGATGCAACCCTACGCGCCTTTCTTGAGTCGTGTATGGGGCAATGGAGGACGGTTCTTCGATATCCAGGATGTCGACAAATCCAGGGAAACGATGAGCCTGTGTGGATTAAACGGGGAATATTTCAGGGCGACAGTTTGAGTCCACTTTGGTTCTGTCTAGCCCTGAATCCTCTAAGCACATTACTGGAGGATTCAGGTTTAGGCTATCGGTTGAGAAGAGGTGGTCAGGTCATATCTCACCTCCTTTACATGGATGATCTGAAACTCTTTGCCCCCAACAAATTGCGACTGATGGAGCTACTGAAAGTAACTGAAACTTTTAGTAACGCCATCAGGATGGAATTTGGTGTGGACAAATGTGCAGTCATGTATGTGAAGCGAGGGGAGATTATGGAATCCGAGGGAATTCAACTCTCGGATTCCATACACCTTAGATCCCTTTCCTCATCCGAAAGCTATAAGTATTTGGGTATGTCGGAAGCGTTAGGCATTAACGTAGCTGACATGAAGCAATTGTTGAGGGAGCGTTTCTTTGGTCGCCTGAAGAAGGTATTAAAAAGCCTTCTTTCGGGCGGGAACAAGGTGAGCGCCTTCAACAGTTGGGTCATGCCGGTTTTAATGTACTCTTTCGGCATACTCAAATGGACTCAGACTGAACTCGATGCCCTGGATAGGAGAGTCCGTACACTGCTGACTGGAAATCGGATGCATCACCCACGATCATCAGTGATGAGACTGTACATCCCACGGAAGTGTGGGGGTCGAGGCTTTTTAAACGCGAAGACCCTCCATAACCGAGAGGTATGCAGTCTCAGGGAATATTTTTTAAAAACCGACGTGGGTATGCACCGAGATGTAGTCGCAGTGGACAAGGGACTCACCCCGCTGTCCATGGCTAAAGAGAATTGGCGCAAACCTGTAGTACTTACTACCGATGACCGCAAGGTAGTATGGCAAGGTAAGGAGCTTCACGGGCGCTTCTACAAGGCTCTTCATGGGCCCGATGTAGATTTTCTGGCGTCCGTGTCCTGGCTACGATTCGGTGACCTATTTGGGGAAACTGAAGGTTTTGTCTGTGCGATTATGGACGAAGTTATGTTGACGAACAACTACCGGAAATATATAATGAAGGATGGGACGGTTGACGTGTGTCGGGCATGCCACCGTCCTGGTGAGTCCATCAGACATATTATTTCTGGTTGTTCTCGTCTAGCTAACAGCGAGTACTTGCATAGGCACAACCAAGTAGCCAGGGTTATTCATCAGCAACTTGCCTTAAAATATAATCTTGTGGAATCTGAGGTACCGTACTACAAGTATGTGCCCGACCCAGTTCTCGAGAAAGACCATGTTACGCTGTACTGGGATCGGTCTATCATTACTGACAGGACTATTGTCGCCAATAAACCTGATATAGTGGTGATAGACCGATCAGCGCGTCGCGTAATGATAATCGATGTTACCATCCCACATGACGAGAACCTCGTGAAAGCTGAGAAAGAAAAACAACTAAAATATCTTGACTTGGCACACGAGGTTGTTGACATGTGGAATGTGAACTCGGCTATCATTGTGCCGATTGTCGTAACGGCCAATGGCTTAATTGCCAAGAGCCTCGACGAACATCTGTCGAAGCTCTCCTTAGGTGGTTGGATCAAGGGCCTCATTCAGAAGGCAGTACTCCTCGATACGGCCCGCATTGTGAGGAGGTTCCTGTCTCTGGAGCCCTAACCACCGGTAGCTTGGACCCTGCTCCCGTTACAGGCGGAAACCTATTTTTATATTTTTAAATGTTTTTCTATTATTTTTTTAAAGAAATATTTAAAAATGTATTTGTAAGTATAATTAATGAATAAAGAGAATAATAATAATAATAATAATAATGGTTTTAATGTACTCTTTCGGCATACTCAAATGGACTCAGACTGAACTCGATGCCCTGGATAGGAGAGTCCGTACACTGCTGACTGGAAATCGGATGCATCACCCACGATCATCAGTGATGAGACTGTACATCCCACGGAAGTGTGGGGGTCGAGGCTTTTTAAACGCGAAGACCCTCCATAACCGAGAGGTGTGCAGTCTCAGGGAATATTTTTTAAAAACCGACGTGGGTATGCACCGAGATGTAGTCGCAGTGGACAAGGGACTCACCCCGCTGTCCATGGCTAAAGAGAATTGGCGCAAACCTGTAGTACTTACTACCAATGACCGCAAGGTAGTATGGCAAGGTAAGGAGCTTCACGGGCGCTTCTACAAGGCTCTTCATGGGCCCGATGTAGATTTTCTGGCGTCCGTGTCCTGGCTACGATTCGGTGACCTATTTGGGGAAACTGAAGGTTTTGTCTGTGCGATTATGGACGAAGTTATGTTGACGAACAACTACCGGAAATATATAATGAAGGATGGGACGGTTGACGTGTGTCGGGCATGCCACCGTCCTGGTGAGTCCATCAGACATATTATTTCTGGTTGTTCTCGTCTAGCTAACAGCGAGTACTTGCATAGGCACAACCAAGTAGCCAGGGTTATTCATCAGCAACTTGCCTTAAAATATAATCTTGTGGAATCTGAGGTACCGTACTACAAGTATGTGCCCGACCCAGTTCTCGAGAAAGACCATGTTACGCTGTACTGGGATCGGTCTATCATTACTGACAGGACTATTGTCGCCAATAAGCCTGACATAGTGGTGATAGACCGATCAGCGCGCCGCGTAATGATAATCGATGTTACCATCCCACATGACGAGAACCTCGTGAAAGCTGAGAAAGAAAAACAACTAAAATATCTTGACTTGGCACACGAGGTTGTCGACATGTGGAATGTGAACTCGGCTATCATTGTGCCGATTGTCATAACGGCAAATGGCTTGATTGCCAAGAGCCTCGACGAACATCTGTCGAAGCAAAATTAAATATATATAATTAAATAATAATAATATAATAATATATAATAATAATATTATAAAAGCGAAAGTGAGTTTGTTTGTTTGTTTGTTTGTTTGTTTGTTTGTTACCTCTTCACGCTTTAATGGCTAAACCGATTTTGATGAATTTTGGTACAGAGATAGTTGGGAACCAGGAGACGGACATAGGCTAATATTTTTTTGAAAAAAGTGGGATGTGAGGGAGAAAGAGGGAAGAAACGGGAAAACTTAGCGTTGCTATTACAAATCAATAAGGCGCTACCGAATTTAACGCGAGCGAAGCCGCGGGCAAAAGCTAGTTTATAATAGAATTGTAATCTCGGTGTTCTCTTTTCCATTTGTATGATTCTGAAAAAAAAAGTGACGAACTCACACACTCATAGTCTCATTGTTTGTGATGTTTATAATTATGCTGTAACTATATGTAAGTAAGTCGTTGAAGTGCCTTAATAAATAAATACTGTTGACAAAAGAAGATTAGATAATTATTGAGAACATATGCGTAAAGTTAGGATAAATGCTACACTTTTAGAAATAATAGTTAAACTCCCACTGCAAAAATAAAAATATTTTAGACGGGCCTGTTGGTCTAGTGGTTAGTGGCCCTGACTACTGAGCCGGAGGTCGTGGGTTCGATTCCCACCCAGGACAAACTTTGTGTGATGAGCATGATTGTTTGTTCTGTGTCTGGGTGTGATTTATCTATAATATGTATGTATTTATAAATTATATAAGTATGTATATCAGTTGTCTGGTTACCATAACACAAGCTCTGCTTAGCTTGGGATCAGATAGCCGTGTGTGAGTTGTCCCAAGATATTTATTTATTATTTTATTTATTTATTTATTTCATTTGTAAAACTAGTACTTAATTACTTTGGTTATTTAGTTAAAACTAGCTAGCGCCCGTGGCTTTGCCCGCATGATATCGAAAAAAAAGTATCCTATATGTTAAATCAGACAATAATCTTCCTCTGTGCCAAATTTCATCAAGATCCGTTCCGCCGTTTTGACGTGAAAGAGTAACAAACATCCATCCATCCATCCTCACAAACATTCGCATTTATAATATTAGTAGATTAAATCATAGCGCGATAAGAGTTAATGTTCGAGGAAGTATATAAAAAATACTCTTTTAATTCCATTAAAAACATGCATAACTTGAACAACACTTCACACCCCTACTGAATTCCCCTGCATCACGGACCCTATTTCTGTTACCGAACACCATCAACAGATTATGGTTTGTCGAGAGGTTGTGGTTCATCTGTTTGTACAGGGGAATAATTGTTTTATAGGCCCCTGGGGTATCATGGTTACCCTGTCGTATTTTATGTAGTGGAGTAACAATTTGCGGTTTGAAAGATTTGCTTATCAATTAGCACCTATATATTAAAGTCTGAGATGCATAAGAGGAGCTCATGGCTAAATAATAGCAGCCGCTCGGGTCGATCTTTAAGTTAAGCCGCGCTTGCCTAGGTTGGTCTGTGGATGGGGACCACCCGTTACATACCAAGTTTCCTCCGTGCCTCGGAAAGCACGTTAAGCTGTTGGTCCCGGCTGTCATTTGTAGATCTTTGACAGTCGTCACAGGTAGTCAGAGTTCCGAAAGTCTGACAACTAGTCTTACCAAAGGATATCGTATTACCCTGTAGTAACTGGGTTGTGGACGTCAGATAGGCAGTCGGTCCATGTAAAATATTGATATTCAGCTGCATCCGGTTAGACTGGAAACCGGCCCCAACATAGTTGAGAAAAGGCTAGGCAGATGATGATGATATTAAAGTCTGACATATAAAGGAAGTTTGTAAGTTGCGCCTGTTACAGAAAAATTGAAAGAGAGTCGTTTGTCTTGGTATGGACATGTAATGAGGAGGGATGAAGCACATATGACTAAAAGAGTGATGGATCTAAATGTTGACGGACGGAGAGCGACAGAAAGGCCATATGATCATCATCATGTTCCTGCCCTTGTCCCATTTTATTCGGGGTCGGCGCAACACGTTTTCTTCTTCCATTCTCCCCTATAAGATGTCACGGCATCATTCACTCCTTTCTCCTTCATGTAATTCCTTACACAATCAATCCATCTTTTCTTTGGCCTTCCTAGCTCTCCGTCCATCAACATTAGATCCATCACTCTTTTAGTAATCTTTAAATATTGTTATGAAAAAAAAAGTGTGTGTGTCACCTCCGACGCACGACTGGAGTTTACTCCTTAAGTACAAAAAAATAATTAAATATATCACTGACGGACGACAAATTTCATAAAGCGCCATCTAGTAATATTCAACTGTACGACAAACACCATAGGTGCGTGCGCACCAAAAACATAACGAGGTCATTCATCAGTAGATTTTACACCTCACATTTTTCTCATACCGGGCGCCTTAAATATGAAAATCGATTCTGAAGGAGTAAACTCCAAAAATGAATTTAAAATTGAATATCTTTGCTGACAACCAACGATTTGTGCCCAGTTGTTGGCAATAGGCTCTCTCCTATTACATAGGACGTAAACATTACTGGCGATATGTGGGTAGACTATAAGATACAGTTCTGCCTAATCTTCCACCACATGCAGGCGTCATGTTTTAAAAAAAACCGACCAAGTGCGGCTTGCGCTCGCGCATCAAGAGCTGCGACATAAATGGATATTACTGTTGCTTACGTAGACTTAGAGGGTCCATTTTTTAGAAAGAAAAAATATGTATTAGTCACAAATTACGACGAGCACACAAAATAACAAAAAAACATTAAACATGCAAAGCATCAAAAACATTTACAAATACATATATGGGACAAAATAAAAATAGCTTGCACGTCGTGACTGCGACAGATAGGTCACCACTAAGCATGATGCTGTGCCATCGGAGCCCACAGCACAGCGCCGGTTTTCAGTGGTCAATCCGATTTTTCACAGATCTACAACGGCAACTTAGACTTGAGTACATAGTTTTAATTTCAACTCAATACTCTCACGCGTTCCCGAGATAAACACTTGACAGAGAGACAGACATCAAAGTGATAATATAAAGGTTCCATTTTTGACTTCTGAGGTATTGAACCCTACCAACCAACTCATCGCTGTCTAGACCTATTTAAACAATACCCCTCAGGTACATCCCTATTTACATACAACAATACTCAAAACCGACATTATCATTTAAAACCACAACTCAACTTCACAAGTTGCCACAATAAAAAAATAAAAATCATCGTCATACATTTTTTTCACTGCAAGTAACACCGGTAGTTTTATTTATTCAAAACAATCCGTCAAAAGGTTGTACCCGTGTTGTCCTTTGTCTCCGAACAATTGAAGCGAAAAAAATTATAAACATTTGGTTATGGTCGCTTTGGGCACGCGACAACTTTTGAATTGAGAGCCAATTTAAGATGACCCATACTGTCTTTCACACTGTGTACAATCGAGGGTCTTTAAAAATGGTTGTTTTAACGTCTATTTTTTCCTGAGCTTTGTTTTCAATGTATTTGTTAAACAGTACACGGTCTTACAAAGATGGTTATGCAAACAGTTTATTGTTGAACCACGTTTCTTTGCAACGTTGCAACGTTAAGAGGTCTTTGTTAAATGGTTGTAAAGCCTTATTTATTTTGCCCAATTGGAAAGTGTTGCGGTAATGTAAACCTTATTTTCTTATTTATTGCTGTGTATGTTCATTGTTTTCTAGAATCTTCTAAATATATTTTTTTTTTAAAAAACGTTGTCCCTCACTAGGAATTTCTCCTGTATCGTGGGTGCATTTACAAACATTTATACTCACATACACAAACACCCAGACCCGAAACAACTATCTGTAGGTCATACAAATATTTGTTCCGTGCGGGGATCGAACCCGCGACACGTAGCGCAGCAATCAAACGCTTAGCCACCGCGCCAACCGCGTTGTCAAATGATGAAATGTCAAACGGTTTATGTATTTGACCAGAACAAGTTTGCCTTGCTTCGGCCAACGCATGGTCCGTCCGAAGGTTGAAAAAAGACTTTTAGGTTAGCCCGAATTCATGTCCAGGTTGAAGATTTTCAGCATATGTTAAAATGGACTGTGTGCAATGGGTAGCTCACCGTACGTCCATCTAGTGACGACAGACCTTATCGACAGCGAGTTAGTGTTCAACGCGCGCTTTAAAGAGATGTCAGCAAAGAAGAGAAGCCTGCCGGGGTTGCGGGTTGTTCGAAAGAGATACCGCGGCCCCGAAACACGAAGGGTGAAAGAAGGAACATGGATGAGTTTTAGTCCGTAAAAGTCTGACACTTCCTCCTTCCGCTCTGTCCAGAGTAGGAGAAGTTATCTCTTGATGATATCTCAGCCGCAAAAAGGCGGGAGGAACCGACAGACGAGAGGAGATAGAAGGGACCTCCACCTGCTGCTAACCTAACATAGTCCTTTTGCATCGTCCACATTTATATGTACATGTGGTCATACACGCACGAAGGGGAAGAGTACTACGAACCTGACCTTTTTGAATTGTTTTTTAAAAACGTTATCCCTCACTAGGAATTTCTCCTGTATCGTGGGTGCGTTTACAAACATTTATACTCACATACACAAACACCCAGACCCGAAACAACTATCTGTAGGTCATACAAATATTTGTTCCGTGCGGGGATCGAACCCGCGACACGTAGCGCAGCACTCAAACGCTTAGCTACCGCGCCAACCGCGTTGTCAAATGACGGTACTTATATGTATTTGCACCAAAACAAGTTTGCCTTGCTTCGGCCAACGCATGGTACGAAGGTTGAAAAAAGACTTTTAGGTTAGCCTCAATTCATGTCCAGGTTGAAGATTTTCAGCGTATGTTAACATTTACATAAATCACTCCCTTAGTGCAAACCATGAGTGATGGATCTGAATGTTGAAGAACGAAGAGCGAGAGGAAGGCCAAAGAAAAGATGGATGGATTGTGTAAGGAATGATGTGAAGGAGAAAGGAGTAAATGATGCCGTGACGTCTGATAGGGGAGAATGGAAGAAGAAAACAAGGGCAGGAAAATGATGATAACGCCCTTTTACCATGAGAGTAGGAATGGACGGTGTGCAATGGGTAGCTCACCGTACGATCATCTAGTGACGACAGACCTTATCGACGGCGAGTTAGTGTTCAACGCGCGCTTTAAAGAGATGTCAGCAAATCAGAGGCCTGCCGGGGTTGCGGGTTGTGCGAAAGAGATACCGCGGCCCCGAAACACGAAGGGCGAAAGAAGGAACATGGATGAGTTTTAGTCCGTAAAAGTCTGACACTTCCTCCTTCCGCTCTGTCCAGAGTAGGAGAAGTTATCTCTTGATGATATCTCAGCCGAAAAAAGGCGGGAGGAACCGGCAGAAGAAAGGAGATAGAAGGGACCTCCACCTGCTCCTATCCTAACATAGTCCTTTTGCATCGTTCACATTTATATGTACAGACGCCTGCAGGCCAAGCTACCCGAAACTGTCAATTTTTCCCAATGAACCTTGAACCTTATACTTTAGTAATAAAGTCGAAAATCTATCAAAGAAATCTGACAGATTGTAGTAGCTTGATGTGCAGGCGTCTGTACATGTGGTCATACACGCACGAAGGGAAAGAGTACTACGAACCTGACCTTTTTGAATAGGCGTGACGAAAGATTTTAAAATCCTCTTCCATAATGTGGGTACACTTTTACTATTTACAAAAAAGCCTTTATTTCGGTAATAAACTTAAGTTTAACAAAGTTTGAAGCCATTTTTCTCATAATTTTTCAATAGTGCCCGAAAACAGCTCGCAAGTGTCATGACGTCACAGTTAAGTAAAAATGTCATTGTGTCTATAACATCGTCCCATAATTTCACATAATCGTGACGTCATACGCTGTGATCGGTGTTTCAGTCAAAATGGCCGATTGCAGTATTTTAATGCTTTATTTTATTGTAAATCTTAATAATCTGTTATTTTTAAATAAAACTAAACCTGTGTTTACTTTTTTTTTAATCTGACTTCTCCCCTCAAATCACTGAATCAGCGATTTTTTTATACTGTCGTCATGCCTATTATTGTTGAAATATAAAGCTGGTACCTCACGTCGGTATCAACCTTATATTTTGGTAAGGTCAGGTCAGAAAATGAGCATGGTAGGTACTAGAATATCGTACCAACTTTCGAGTAAGTATCTTTTAAATAAAGAATTGTTGTCATATGTTTTTTCATTTGTTTTCAAACAATACGAAATTGTGTCCTTTTGTGCATCTGTCATTACTGGTCAGTTTTGCGGTCGACAAGTGAAGGTTGCGATGTAAACTATATCTTTTTATTTGCTTACGAAGGTTTAAAATTGTTAGTTTCATTTAGGGATGGCTCGTGGCTCGCCCAAACTAAAAATACCAACTGCTCGGGTCGAACTTCAGGTTAAGCCGCTCGTGGCTTGGTTGGTCGGTGGATGGGTGGGACTTATTACACACAGAGTTTCCTCCGTACCTCGGAAAGCACGTTATGTCGTTGGTCCCGGCTGTCATATGATGATGTTTGACAGTCGTTACAGTCAGTGACTCTAAAGTCTGGCAACCAGTCTTATATCTAAAGAAACGTACGCCTCGTCTTTAAAACATTTTACAAACATTAACTAACAACTTACAGTACCTACGCCTATTTATGTGAAATAAAAAGCTTTGCTAATAATTACAGCGACCACCCACAATGTATACTCAGCATGATAAGCCAATAAAAATAACTGCAAACCCCACTTACATTGCACATCCCTATTCAATGAAAACGCGCTCCTTTGACGTTTCCGCGCGCGGGAAAAATGACAGCTGTCAGGCTTGACCATAAATTATCTGTTTTTTTTTTAAAGAAAGCCGGCTCGTATAGCCTTTGTGGCGGTCAGCCGTTTCCTGCCAGGGTGTGATGTTGTTTGCTTTGTGAATGTTGAACGGACACGTGTTATCAAAAGAACACAGAATGAGGAGTATTATAAAGTAATGTAATTACATATTTGGTTTGAAATGTATGAAAAAAACGTACTGGTTTCTCTTTTGTGGCTTTTGTAAATGTGGAGAAGATATCCTCTTATTATACTTTTTCTTATTAGGGACTTGACCTAAAATATTGACCACATGCCATACTTGTGCAAACATTATTGACACAATAGATCTTTTCCTGCTCTTTCTAACAATGGCTACCGTAAAAGCCTACAATAGATACCATGATATTAAACCCAAACCCAGTATCTTCTTTCCATTTATTGGAAACCATCTCATCAAGACATCCACAGCTGACTTCTCCCAAACGTCGCCAAGTCAAACTGAGACCTTCGCACAGACCTCTACGAGCTCAAACCACCAATCCCCTTCTTCCATCAAGAGTCCAGACGTACTGCCATACCTGGTTGATATTCAGGACATTCACACGAAGCGCTTTAATGTTTTTTATTATGTGCACAGCCAAGGAGTGGAAAGCTCTGTCTGCTTCACGTTCAATAAACGGCCCCATATTACAAACCATTACAAGACTTAGTCCTGAATAAGATAAAAAGTTAAAAAGGATTCATGCCAGTCTAACCGTCATTTGTTCTCAATTTCTTTTCTAACAGATATACCGCTACAATGAAAACAAAGAGCACCATAGACAAACTAAAAAGCAAAAAAAAACAGCAAAGTAACCACCTTCAATCAAACTTACCCAGCACATTAAATTCGGCCACCCCCACAGTACACACGACACCGCCATCTATTACAAAACAACAAAAAAAACACAACAACACCTTTACCTTTGCCGATTTTTGTAAAAAAAAATCACGACCATCGACAATACGTCAGTGTAATGTCAAAGAGAGCTATTAAAGTCAAAATATTTTGAAAATACGTTCTCGACGCCCCGGGGGAGTACTTTGAGATACCGCGACGTTAAAACCTTAAATGTTTTTAGGATTTTGGTCTATGGTCGTTTTTTTTCATTCAACTTGTGAGGGATTACGTTTTGTAGTTGCTTGTGCAAATTGGTTTGGGCGGATGATTGAAATTTTCGTCAACTGTGGGACTTTTTTGCTTGCAAAATTTATGATAGCGTGATAAGAGTTTAATATGAAAGTGGATCCAACGAAGTTTTTTCTTGGAATATAAATATTTATTTATTTTAGGATTACCAACGAGTTACATTACAAATTATCTTTTACAAAATTAAAATTGTTTAATACATTATCCTGCAATGCAAACTTACACATTATCGAGTAGGTAAGCATGCTATAAATACATTATTTAATAAAAAGGGATACCTACGTGATACATTATGCTAGTATTAAAGATTAAAATATCAAGAATACAATACAGTCACATTAATTTGTGACAATGAATGAATAATTTCTTAAATTAATGTACCCTGTGATAAACAGAATTGTATAAAATCTGGTTCTTCTAACCTGACAGACAGATGTGTTGCTGGGGAGTTTGTTCCGCCACTTCTTCTTCCCAGCTAAAACACTAGGAAGTGGCGAAGGGCAGAGCGTTTTTGTGGGACTGTCTCTTGTACGTACACACGACGACAGATCAACCTATACAAAACCAGTTTATGCGGATCTCTCATTGTACTTGAAATCTATGGTGTACGATCCGTTGTTGAGAGAGCAGCATAAACTGGTTTTGTATAGGTTGATGTGTCGTCGTGTGTACGTAAAGTGCTGATTATCAGCCTAATTTGAATAAATGACTTTAAATTTTATTTTGACTTACAATTTCAATAATATTATGTCAGAATGAAAACTTATGTTAGGAATTGAAGGGGTTCAAATTGCAACACACAAATATAAGATCGCGCTTGTTTTCCCCGAAGGGGTAGATAGTGGTGTACCTGATGGTACCCCCACATTTCGCAGAGGGGCTTGCCAGCGCCACCGCCTGCCGGGGTTGCGGGTTGTTCGAAAGAGATGCCGCGGCGGCACATGTGTGGGTTTCAGTCAGTACAAGTCCGACGCTCCCCCCCCCCCCCTGCTCCGCGCAGAGCGGGGGAAGTTATTTGATGTTTAAAATAAGGGAGCGAGCCTATTGTCATCCACCAGTCACAAATCCAGACTCTGTGGCTGCTACTGAGAAACTCCTGTTGGAAAAACCCAACAACACTTTTCCTGACCCCGGAATCGAACCCAGGATCTCAACCTAATCAATCGTGATTGCGTCACAAGACCAACATCACGCCTGATATCCGCTTTCTGGTAAACAGAGATGTACCCAATGTATGATGAGATGTATTTCGCATTATGTTCTACTAGCTACCGGCCGCGGCTTCGCCCGCGTGGTAACGAAAAAAAAAGTATCCCATGTATTCTTCCAGACTATAATCTACCTCTTCGTCAAATTTCATCAAGATCCGTTCAGCCGTTTTGATGTGAAAGAGTAACAAACACCCATACTCCCATCTATCTATCCATCCTCACAAAAATTAGCATTTATAATATTTGTGATTCTATTCTATTATTTATCCACGAGCTCTTCATTCAAATAGACATAAATAAACAAAAGATTATTTCCGTTATAAATACAAAAACTGTTGCATAATACATACAAAAATAATGATACCAAACAAAAAAATTGTAACAACATACGTAACCTTAATTTAAATAATAGAAACATTTAGTTAAACAACATAATGGCGTCTGAAATATTTTGTAGTAATTTAAATAATTCATCCCACAACAGTTGTCTGGCTACCAATTTGTATTTAATCGCTTCATAAAAAAAAACTACCGTTGTCTATGAAATTATACAACTATTTAATACTAGGGTCATCAATGCTTAGGTATTTGTTAAGTTTACAAGTAAGTACAGATAAAGAAATGAATAGTTTCTGAAAACATGATGCAAATAATAAATAAACTTTTTTTTTTTCAGGGTGCGTGAAGACGAGTGCAAATTGGTCAATACCTATGCCTAGTTTCGTCTAAAATATCTGTCTATAATATTAATAATCTTCCCTTAACCTTCCAAAAACCAAATCTAGATTTTGGTATGTACAACAGAAATTAACTAGGTACTCATTCGATCACTTTGCTGTCAAGACCCTTTATCCCTTTTCCTCTTTATAATATTACTAGCTTTTCCCGCGGCTTCGCTTGCGTTAAATTCGGTATAACACAGTACCTGCTACCTGCAGTTTTTGCTCTTGCGCCTTATTGATTTGTAATAGCAACGCTAAGTTTTCCGTTTTCTTCCCTCGTTCTCCCTCATATCCCACATTTTTTTTTAAATTAGCCTATGGCCGTCTCCTGGTTTCCAACTATCTCTGTACCAAAATTCATCAAAATCGGTTTAGCCATTAAAGCGTGAAGAGGTAACAAACAAACAAACAAACTCACTTTCGCTTTTATTATATTAGTAAGGATATAGTACCCGCCTATAGATTATAAGTTATAACTTTTCTTTAAATATCCAATGCATCCATCACCTAAATGTGTTGAGTGCGTTACATTGATTCCTGGCGGAAAACGTGATTTTTCACCGCAGTGGATGGGTGACCATATAAAACTTGGAGTCTTACCTGACGCCCTTGCCGGTATTTTTTATAGCTGGCGCCCGCCGGTTCAACCGCGTGGTATCAAAAAAAAAATATCCTATGTGTTATTCCAGACTATAATCTACCTCTGTGCCAAATTTCATCAAGATCCTTTCTACCGTTTTGACGTGAAAGAGTAACAAACATACATCCATCCATCCATCCTCACAAACATTCGCATTTTTAATATTAGTTGGCTAAGAACGCATGGTTTTTAATATTAATAGTGACGTCAATCCAAAACTTAACATGGTGGACTTTTAAAGATGACGAACTAATTATTTTTTGCGTATAAAATAAAGAGTTTGTTTACTATAAAGCGTGTTTTTTTACTATACTGTTTTATTATTGTGGCCAAATAAGTATTTTCTTTTAACTCACAAAACCAAATCATTACACATTAACACCAAATTTAAAGCAGAACATTACTAACAAATTTTAACAATAATAACAAATTTAAAGCAGAGAGTAACTACAGCTAATCACGCAATAAGCGATACAATTTCATGATTATCGTTATTTATAACTTACTCTTAGTAGATTGTTATTTTTTTAAATAACTGCTGTACATTTTAAATCAATATAATTACATAATACATTCAGAACTATTCAGAAGGCAGTACTCCTGGATACGGCCCGCATTGTGAGGAGGTTCCTGTCTTCGGAGCCCTATCCACCAGTAGTTTGTACCCTGTTTCCGATACCGGGCTAATGCGATTTTTTTTTGTACATTTTTTATGTAAAAAAGGATTATGAACAATTAAAAACTGATTTCTAAACTTCTGGCTTTTGTTTAATTCAAATATTCTATTGCCACCGACTTCCGGAAAAAAAATCTGTCTTTTTTGTGTTTTTTTGGAAGTCGGTTTTTTTTACAAAAAAGATTCATATGTCAGCCTTTTTATTTGTGGTATGATGGTATCTCGCACAAGTTCTTATCGAATATTATTTTTTAATTGCTAATTAGAAATATTAGCATATCGTCCATATGTATTAGAAGAAAAAATAATTATGCATTATAGAAAATAACTCATAAATTACTTCGGGAGTATTTCTACCCTTTTAATTCTAAAAATAATTTTGAAATCGGCCCACTATTGACGGATTACTCGCGTAATTAAATAAAAAATAAACAGTCAAATTAAGAACCTACTCCTCTTTTTGAAATCGGTTACAAATAAATTAAAGAAGTCTCGAATCTACGATTCAGTCCATTTTATTCTGTCAAGGAAAGGTTACAAATGTATTCAAATTTATTTATTTGCAAAAACATTATAGATAATAATATACCTATGGTATGATGCTCATATAGTTTTTACAAACTAATTTAGGGAGTCACCTAACATAAGCATCTCCTTGATATTGTGTTAAAGAAATATGTAATTGAAATAAACCTTTTTTTTATTTTTTGGTTCAATGTGTTAGTGTTAGACCATACAATAAATAGGTACAGTTAACTTTTAATAATCGGATTATTAAAATAATACTATAACAAATGACTTATAGCGGGAACAGCCCTAACATCCCCAAAACCGAACAATTTTCTATTACAACCGGATGTTAGAAACCATTATGGCATCAAAAAACGCACTTCCGCTCTTAAAACTATGTGACACGAATATAAATGGATGAATTAAAATTAATCGCTTGGATTTTTCAACCCCGATCTGTGCCTATTGTGGGCGAATAAAAAAAAAGGATTTAAACCCTTTATCTATGGTCGCAGTAGCGTGCGAAATGTTACGTCAGCGTGACATTTGAACAAAATAGCGACGATTAGTTAGAAAAAGTGATAGATATATTTTTTTAAGTTGAATTAAATATGACAACTACTAGGTTTTAATTTATTCTAGGCACATATTCGATGTATATCATTCTTTATAAGTCCGAGTGATATAGTATTTGTTTAGGCGGTTTTAGCAAGCGCATTTTCTCAGGGTTTTTTTTAAATATGTAAGCAGTTGACGCTTGTAGCCAAATACAAATCCAAAAAGAGGGGCTGTTGCCTCAACTCTGAGAGTGTACCTTAAATATCTAATAAATAATAAAACATTTATTTTCAGGCATCTTAGGCCCATAAATAAATACCTTACAGACAATTATAAGTATATATCGCTAAAACAATTCGTGTTAGTACCTAAATAAATCCTTTACAACTATGTTAGTAGCACTTCACTGCACTATGTCACTGCGCGTTCATGTGGCACTTGTCCGTGGAAGCGCCGGAACACCACTCCCTGCGGCCAGAAGTCCTCTTCCAAGACGAGGTGCAGATAACACGTCGTTACTCGCAGCACAAACGCATTAAAGTTGACGTTGGGAGGCTTTTGGCGTAGGTACGTAAATAATTGATATCATCATTATCACACTCCTGCCATCATCCCAATGTATTTGGCAGAGTCGATGGCGCCTTCCTGTTCCACGCGCGTCTGCAAAGCAGAGGAGAGGAAGCAACTTCAGCAAAGCAGAGCCTGCCAGGGCCTCCGCGTGCCGGGGTTGCGGGTTGTTCGAAAAAGATACCGCGGCCCCGGATTATAAAAGGCAAAAGAAGGTATATGCGTTGGTACAGTCTGACCTTACCCCGCCCCCCGCACCGCCCATAGCGGGGGAAGTTATTTGAAAAAAAGGCATGACATGAGCATAATATTAAAAATAAGAAATTAAACATATTTTTTTGAATTTAGAACTCAAGTTTATAAACCCATTTTTTAGAAGTTATTTGAAGATATCTGCTGCGGCTGCAGAGAACCTCAAGCGGCGTAAATATAGTAACCTTATTGGGAACTATATTTTCGAGCCGTTTGGGGTTGAAACTCTGGGACCGTGGGGTCCTTGTGCTCACAGCCATTTTAAGGAAATTTCAAAACGTTTGGTTGACACTTCCCGTGACCCAAGGGTTGGCTTTTACTTTGGCCAGAGGCTTAGCGTTGCCATACAACGTGGCAACGCGGCCAGTCTCTTGGGGACATTGCCAACTGACAGCGTTGAGGACGAATTTTTTGACGCTATTTTTTAATTCATTTATAAATTTAGTTTAGTTTAATCATATTAGTTTATGTTGAATTTGAAAAATGTCAATAAAAAAATATGTACAGAAATAAATAAACGAATAATTTGAAGATTTCTCATCCGCTAAAAACAAAATCCCATTGTATTTGTGGTCGGCGCATCATGTTTTCTTCTTCAATACTCCTCTATCACTCCTCATCTCATCAGACACCTCCAATCTTGCTATATCATCCTTGAAACAGTCCATCCATCGTTTTCGGCCTTCTTCCAATCAGTATCAGTGCAAATTCTGATAAAAAAAAACTTGAGAGGTGTCTTGACACCTCTCAAGTTTTTTTTTACACCCGGATGGAACGAAGTTATTGTTTATTATGTACAAAAAACCTGTATAGACTCAACAAAAATAATCGTCGCGACACCACACTGGTCAATGTGAAATAGAGATGAAACGAAAATAACTGGCTTGCTTTCTATGAGAGAGAGAGAGAGAGAGAGAGAGAGAGAGACAGAGAAACATGCGCACGCCGCACGGCTTACAACTATAGCAAAAAGTGTCGTTACAACTTTTGGTCTCAATTTTCCGTTTAGCTCTCCCTTTCGCAACGCACGATAAGGAACTTCGTTCCAATACACCACATTCACATTGATTAAATGTTTTTGTATTGCAGTTAATAAAAAAGTTTAGAACCTTCGTAAAAGTTTGCTTACATAGCCACGATCAACAAACACTACGTTACATAAAACAGATGTATTTAGTACAGACGCCTGCAGGTCAAGCTACCCGAAACTGACAATTTTTCCCAATGAACCTTGAACCTTATACTTTAGAAATAAAGTCGAAAATCTATCAAAGAAATCTGACAGATTGTAGTAGCTTGATGTGCAGGCGTCTGTAGGTACATAAAAAGTATTTAATTTAACAGTAGGTTCGTCCTTTGACTTCACTCGCGTAAACTTTTGTAATTTAACCTACTTAATACTTTAACTGGTCCGTTGGTATCGCAGTTGCCAGCTCGACTACTAAGCACCGTGTCCTGGGTTCGATTCCCGTAGATACCCCCGTGCCTCGGAAAGCACGTTAAGCCGTTGGTTCTGCGCCTGATCGCTCTTCACTCGTGTCGGATTGCCGTCCCATCGGACTATGAGAGTGAGGGAACAGAGAGTGTGCCTGCGCCTGCGCACATTCGCCGCAACTATAATATCTCCCGCGCAGATGGCTAATCTCCGCTGAGATTGGCCGCTGTAGATGAAAACGGTCAGGACTATATTTGACTGTACAAGATTCTTTTATATTACTTCATTATCTACCTAAACATTTACGAAGTATAAGAAAATATCAGCCAACTGCGAGTCGGACCGAGGATTCCGTACAAACTTGCGACATAAACGGCTATATCTTTTGACTGCGTCGACTTACAGAGTCGATATTTTCACAGCTCTAAGGGACTACAGACTTGTGTATATAGTTTTAATTTCAACTCGATACCTCTTCGTATTCCCGAGATAAAGGGTCTTGACAGACAGACAGACAGACAGGCAACAAAGTGACCCCATAAGGGATCCGTATTTTTTATTTTGAGTTAATAAATACAATACAAATAAAAAAAGGCTTTTATTTCTTACAGAAAATGCTAGTTCACAAAATTAATTAGGTAGTTTTGTTAGTATATTATTTTAATAGTTGCATTCTATAGGAACCCCTCTGCACTGCAGGTAAAGGCCTCCTCCAAATTGAGTCAGTTTTCTCTTATTTCCGCTGTTTGCATCCAGTTTGGACCCGCGGTACGTTTAATTTCATCGTCCCATCTCTTGTAAGGTCTCCCTTTCTTTCTTTTGCCCACTGGCCCCCTCCATTCTGTTATTCTTTTTGTCCACCTTTGAACTTGCAGTCGGGCTATGAGTCCGACCCACTTCCATTTTAATGCAAGAGCTTGTGCTAAACCGTCTGTTATTTTGAATTACGGAACCCTAAAAAGAAGTTTACATTAGAACACTAGCTTCCGCGGCTTCGCTCGCGTTAAATTCGGGGTAACACAGTTTCCCTTTCCTGATTTGCAGGTGCCTGCTACCTGTAGTTTTTACCCTTGCGCATTTTTAATTGTAATAGCAAAGCTAAGTTTTCCCTTTTCTTCCATCTTTCTCCCTCATTTCTCACACACAAAAAATGTCCCTATGTCCGTCTCCAGGGTCTCAACTATCTCTGTACCAAAATTCATCAAAATCGGTTTAGCCATTTAGGCGTGAAGACGTAACAAACAAACTCACTTTCGCTTTTATAATATTATTAAGGAAAAACAACGTGTCTATATGCTAATAAGCTTCATTGATACGTTCATAAAATAGCGTATGTTGAATGTTATGTTTTTCATGGTACGCTAACTATTTTATGTTCACCTGTATTTAATAGGAAAACATGGTTCTAGAATGATCGGAATTTGATTAGAGGGGAGATAGTGAAAGCCCACAAGACTTGTGCTAGAATACTAGTTGTGCATTAATAAATCGTTTATTTACAAAAATGGGGCACATGGGCAATAAAATTATTTAAAAATCTATAGAGCACAGTTGCTTATTTGCCTGAACTAAGTTGGACCTGTGTTTCAGGCTATAAAGAGTACTCATTCATGCTTATCCATACTTAATATACTGGGAAAGTGTACCTATGTGTGTGTCTGTTTGTGTGTCCGTCTTTCATGGCAAAACGGAGCGACGAATTGACGTGATTTTTTAAGTGGAGATAGTTGAAGGAATGGAGAGTGACATATGCCACAGTGGGTAGCTCACCGTCCGTCCGTCTATTGACGACAGGCCGTGTCGACGGCGCGTTAGTGTTCCACGCGCGCCTGTAAGAGATGTCAGCAAGCAGAGGGGCCTGCCACGGCCACCGCCTGCCGGGATTGTGGATTGCTCGAAAAAGATACCGCGGCCCCGGAACATAAAGAGCAATAGATGGAACATGGGTGGGTTTTAGTCAGTCAGTCCAAGTCTGAGACACTCCCCCCCCCCACTCCGCCCAGAGCAGGGGAAGTTATTTGATGATTTCTCATCCGCAAAAAAAGCCTACCATACTTGATGTTTTTATAGGTCCACATTTACGTAGCCTTCTTTCACAATATATTTTTCTCAAATAAATACGATATTCTAAACTAAATCATTATTTGTCTGACGATATCTCAATTTATTTGGGTTCGGCACAGCATGTTTTCTTCATCTAAACTTCTTTTTTTGTTATATAAATAAATACGACTAATTAACTAGCAGGACTAGTTAAGACGTGCGCTTCGTTCCGACTCCGGGACGTGTCTGATTGGCGATAGCGCGCATTAGCAACGTGTGAGGTCTATAGCGCCAGCGTTCCACGTTCCATGTACGAATTTAAATAATTCCAATTTATTGGCGGTTTGCTATAAATGCGTTATTTTTTTGTTTTTTTTTTTAATGGTTTTTTTTTCGTGTGAGGTCGTTAGTTGTTGTCATAAAAGAATTTGGAGGGAAAAGATTCTTTCTTTTTACAATTTAGTTCAAAATACTCTATTGGAATTTCCTATGTAATTTGAGGGGCAGTCGTTATACTGTAAGGTTGTAGTATGAAAAGAAACCGGGCAAGTGCGAGTCTGATTCGCACAACGAACGTTCCGTACAAATTTGCGACATAAACAGCCATATATTTTGACTGCGTAGACTTAGAGATATGATTTTTCCACAATTCCAAGGCACTATAGACTTGAATATATGGTTTTAATTTTAACTAGATACCTTCACGGGTTCCCTAGATAAATGGCCTTGACAGACAGACAGACGGACAATGAAGGCACCCAATAATAAATAATAATAATAATAAATAAATATCTTGGGACAACTCACACACGGCTATCTGATCCCAAGCTAAGCAGAGCTTGTGTTATGGTAACCAGACAACTGATATACATACCTATATAATTTATAAATACATACATATTATAGATAAATCACACCCAGACACAGAACAAACAATCATGCTCATCACACAAAGTTTGTCCTGGGTGGGAATCGAACCCACGACCTCCGGCTCAGCAGTCAGGGCCACTAACCACTAGACCAACAGGCCCGTCAAGAGTTCAATAAGGGTTCTGTTTTTTTCTTTTGAGGTAGGTACGGAACCCAAGTACGAGTAAAATGTTCCATTCTTTGCGTAATTTAGTCATAATACTAAAACTTAAAATAATTATACTTTAACGCCAACTGTCAAAGCTTTTATTAGGTGGTTGGATCAAGGGCCTGATTACGGTTGTAATCCTCGATACGGCTCGCATTGTGAAGAGGTTCCTGTCTCTGGAGCTCTAATCACCGGTAGCTTGGACTCTGCTAACCACTATTTGGACCTATCTAAGCAAACGAACCAATCCACATATGCCAGAGTTGAGACAGAAATACAGAAAGCTTTAAAAATTCTTTTTCTACCAACCCTGTAGAGGCATCTGTAAATTTTTGCAAACCCTGTAAGACTTAAAGGCATCTGATTTTCACAGACTAAAACATTAAATTGTCAGATCATTTTGATCTCTGAACTCTGGCACGAATGTGGATTGGTTCTATTTGCATAAATAGGTTCCTTTTTGAAATAGTTATTTTACCATATTTTTAAAAAAATGTAAACAATGAGTGAAGATTCATACTATGTAAATAAACATTTGACCGGCCTGTTGGTCTAGTGGTTAGTGGCCCTGACTGTTAAGCCGGAGGTCGTGGGTTCGATTCCCACCCAGGACAAACTTTGTGTGATGAGCATGATTGTTTGTTCTGTGTCTGGGTGTGATTTATCTATAATATGTATGTATTTATAAATTATATAAGTGTGTATATCAGTTGTCTGGTTACCATAACACAAGCTCTGCTTAGCTTGGGATCAGATAGCCGTGTGTGAGTTGTCAAAAAAAAAAAACATTGGAACTATCAAAGTAGGTATAATCCTAATAATATTAGGTATACTTACATGCGAAAGTTTGTGAGTTTGGATAAATGGATGGATCTGCTACAAGAGTTCTTTTAAATCCGTACTGCACGGATTTGAATTTGGAAATTTGGCCTACAGATAGTTTATAACCTGGATAAACACAGAGACTACATTTTATCCCAGTCTACGCAGGCAAAACCGCGGGGCGTAGCTAATAATACATTAAAATAAAAAGATAAAGCTATAGGTTCTACCATCACTGCCACAAAGCATTATTTAACCATGAAAAGATTGTAGTTGATGCTAAAAATGAAGTTTAATTAATATAAAATCGTCTTACCATATAAGATGGTTTCAATGTTGAATACATTATTTAACACTTATTTTTCTATCAATATGTATCTACTCGTCGGCGTAGTACTTTAGTACCAGCCTCATTAATGAGAAATATTTAAGGTTTTTGTTACACGTAAGTTTTTGTTACTGATACTTAGAAAATCTTCTGAAAACATAATAACCTTAAAAACCAAATAAAATAAGTATTTTGTCATCTATTAAAAACCCTCCAACGCTTCTCGAACACTTAACTGGCAACTTCACAAAAAAAAAACACAATCGTTCCGAAATTCAAAATTCAAAAAAGTCGTTACTATTCTTCCATAGATGTTTATCAAAGCGCCTAATGGCCCATTGTTACGGGTGCATTCCGAGTTTTTCTAAACGAAATTTTAATTATGGCAATTTTTACTGAACGCGACCATAGATACTGACGGCCATTTGATTGCTTTGTCTCCTAAGTTCAAATGTTTGTTTAAATTGTGATATGGTTGAGTAGGGCATTTTTCAATGACACTGTTTCTGGTTCAGCAGTTACTACTCTCCGCATTAAACATAGGTAGTTGGAGTTTGATGCGCAGGTAGGGGTTTTGTGACTGTATTCATAGAAGATGGGGTATTGCACCAACATTTATGTTGAATCCTTTGGGAAGTACAAACGTGATTTCATGTTTATTTGTTATGCACCTTTTTTTACGGATGGGTGGGAAATGAATTTCCTCGCTCTGGGCGGAGCGGAGGGGAGACTCAGACTTGTACTGACTAAAACCCACCCATGTTCCTTCTATTGCCTTTTATGTTCCGGGGCCACGGTATCTTTTTTGAACAACCCGCAAGCCTTTATTGTGCGCCAACCCTAAGATTTGGCGAAATTATATACTTTCGTATTCGTAGTTTATAATTTTAAGTAGAAGCACATGTGACTAAAAGAGTGATGGATCTGAATGTTGATGGACGGAGAGCGAGAGGAAGGCCAAAGAAAAGATGGAAGGATTGTGTAAGGAATGATATGAAGGAGAAAGGAGTAAATGATGCCGTGACGTCTGATAGGGGAGAATGGAAGAAGAGAACGTGTTGCGCCGACCCCAAATAGAATGGGACAAGGGCAGGGAAATGATGATGATAATTTCAAGTAGAATGGGTAAATAATAGCACCCGCTGACGTCGAATCAGGTTAAACCGCGCTTACCTAGGTAGGCCCGTGGATGGGTGAACATCTATTACATACCGAGTTTCCTCTGCTTCGGAAAACGTGTTATGCTGTAGGTTACGGCTGTCAATCAGTAGATCTTAAGCCCGCAGTTCACATTGGGCCAAGGTGTTGGGCCCGCCTATTGGCAAAGTGTAGAGAGCTACTTGGCGGTATGTTGGCGGTATGTTGGCAGCGATATTCGGTTGGCGGCAACATTGGCGAGCAAACCGATTGTCCTCGGTTTTTTGTTCACACATCAAAGGATTTTGGCGCACTTCATCATGTTTGACACCAATGTGTATACAGCGACATTGGGAATTCATTATCTTGGCCCAATAGGCTGGCCCAATAGGCGGGCCCAATACCTTGGCTCAATGTGTACTGCGGGCTTTAAACGCACATGACGAGCGGCTGCTGCGCCCACAGCTCGAGGTGTAACGCTGCTCAACTCTTTGCTCACTCAGCACATACATCTGGATGTCTTCCATGATAAACCATATGAAACTTGTAAATGTATATATTCACTAGCATTCGCCCTCGGCTTCGCCCGCGTTAAATTCGGGATAACACAGTTTCCTCTTTCCTGATTTGCAGGTACCTGCTACCTGTAGTTTTTGCCCTTGCGCCGTATTTATTGTAATAGCAATGCTAAGTTTTCCCTTTTTTCCCTCTTTCTCTCTCATATCCCACTTTTTTTTAATTAGCCTATATCTGTTTCCAGGGTCCCAACTATCTCTGTACTAAAATTCATCAAAATCGGTTTAGCCATTTAGGCGTGAAGAGGTAACAAACAAACAAACTCACTTTCGCTTTTATAATATTAATAAGGATAAGGATTTTTAAGTAATAGTTCGTAAGTTTGTTTTTTTATATTAGTGTTATATCCTACTTTATTATTATTATATTATAAATGCGGATGCATGTTTGTGACGATGGATGGATGTATGGACGTTTGGATGTTTGTTACTCCTTCACGTCAAAACGGCTGAACGAATCTTGATAAAATTTGGCACAGAGGTAGATACCTAATAGTCTGGAATAACACATAGAATACTTTTTTTTCGATATCACGCAGGCGAAGCCGCGGGCGTCAGCTACATTTAGAATATAAGTATTTTGGTAACACTGTTAACTTGTATTCTTTAAAGTAAATAAATAAATAAACTGTCATTACGGCCCAAAAATTCTGACTACCGGTCTTACCAATAGGTGTCGTAATGCTTAGCCTAACTGGGTTGTAGAGGTCAGATAGGCGGTCGTTCCATATAATATACTGGTATTCAGCTGCACACGGGTAGACTGGAAGTCGTCCCCTACATAGTTGCGAGAAGGCTAAGCTAAGGGTGATGTGTGTGAATCAGTATCTTGGGGACAAATTGCCAACTGACAGCGTTGAGGACGAAATTATTTGACGCAATTTTTAATTTATTTATAAGTTAGGTAGTATGTTTAATCATTTTAGTTTAATTTAGTTTATTTATCTGTTATTGTATACTCAAATATAACTTATCATTAATATTTAAACTTTTTACATCATGTAACATTTTAATATGATTAAAACTCAAATCCAAGTCTGTAATTGTTCAGTTACTTACAGCTGTAGTTTTGTTGGTAAAAGTCCGGTAAAATAAGTAACAGTCTATGGACACTAAACACTGACGAATCTCTGGAGCCGCGAGCGCAGTTTGTCCGTGGCTAGTCCGATCCTGGGGGTCTATAATAGCAGCTTAAGGAGAATCAAAGAAATCATAAAAGATTAATAATATGACTTACACATTCGTGAAATAGTGACAAAGTGACAATAATTGTCAATGAAAAAATGCAAAATTTGAAGAATTTAAACGTTAATCATATTATTGTACAGACGCCTGCACATTAAGCTACTACAATCTGACAGATTTCTTTGATAGATTTTCGACTTTATTTCTTAAGTATTAGGTTCAAGGTTCATTGGGAAAAATTGACAGTTTCGGGTAGCTTGACCTGCTGGCGTCTATACTATAATGACTTATATTTTTTTTAAAGTATGCATTGTTTGTGTAAGTTTTAGTATGTATTGTTGTTGCTGTACCAAATAAATAAGTTTATCAAGCTATTTAAGTGAAATGACCAACCATTGTTAATACCACTAATAGTTCTAAAACGTAATGTTATGTCAACTTATTTTTTTTTTAAAAACGCTGCCCCACACTAGGAATTTCTCCTGTATCGTGGGTGCGTTAACAAACAATTGAACTCACATACACAAATAGCCAGACCCGAAACAACTATCTGCAGGTCATACAAATAGTTGTTCCGTGCGGGAATCGAACCCGCGACACGCATCGCAGCAGTTAATCGTTCAGCCACTGCGCCAACCGTGCCGACCCCCTGTAATGACTTCTACCTATTTAATGGTTAACCGTTAGCAGTAGACTTCCCATCGCCATAAAATTCCAAAACAAAACATTTAAAAACAAAATCAGTCGTCAATTTCTAATCTAAACGATCAACAAATAAGTCTGCAAGTTGTTTATCGCGCGTCGCTTCACATTTGAAATAAGAACGTCCACTCGGCTCACTTCGGGTGGACTCGGTGTTCTCTTATTTTGAATTTCGGCTGCAATATCGCACGGTTACAAAATGGCGTAGAGCTGATTGATTTCGAGAAAGAAGGATGTAATTAAAAATATTATTTACTAGTAGTCCGCGTGGCATAGTTACTTTTAGCTAACGCTAACTTTAACCCGCGTGATGATCGAAAAATAAAGATCTTTCTCTCCCCTTTTATTCCCACTTTCTCACCCTTATCTCACTTTTTTTAAATATAGCCTATGTCCTATGTCTACGTTCCAAACAATCTCTGTACCAAAAATCATCAAAATCGATATAGCCATTTAGGCGTGAAGACGTAACAAACAAACAAACTCATTTTCGCTTTTATAATATTACATTAAGTAAGGATGTATGAATGTGCACGAAACAAAACGAGTACCTACCTATGTAAGGATCGCAGCAGATGGCGACCTTCGTTTCTGCCTAGCCTTATGGCGAAAAGGCTAAAGTCTATGTATCTAATATTTTAATAGCGAGACATGTAATTAGATTACTTATTTTTGTCTAAATAATTTAGGAAATTGCAGTTGAAATAATTTAATTTTTCTCAAAATAATCAAATATCTTACTTTTTTCAAATCCAAGAATGTTAAAAAACAGAGTTAAAATCAGGGACCGGCCGGATACTCGTTGAAAGGGTTTATGAAGGGGTTTTTTTAAGCGCTTCAAAAAAAAACCCTATGATACATGTTACACCTTCGAACGGGTGTAGTTAACCCGTTACGAACGGGTTACCCTTTCAACACCCTGTAACACTGTAACAGGGTAAGCCATTCCAGCTCAAGACATTGTAATATGTACTGTTTACAATCAATATTAGTTTGAAAATTGCATAACCACGACCGCACGTGACATCGTACCGTGCCCGGCGGTCCGCCAATCTTGCGTGTACCGACTTGCCGATCGACTTATAAACATGGAATAATAACTATTATCTATATGATCTTATAGTTCAATTTTGCTCGTCACACATGCTAAACGCGCCGCACGGGTGCAAGTATCCCCCCACCTACATGCAGCTCATGTTTATTAGGTAATCCAGGGTAACACGAAAAAAATCTTTTCGAGAAGGTAACCTCTTCAAAGCCTTAAGTCATTGAAGGGGTTAACCCCTTCACGTGGTTACCTTAATAAAGGTGTTAACCATTTCGCTGGGTTTCGAGGATGTAACTCGAACAAAAGGTAACACTGCGATATGAGTTACCCCACGTACGGGTTACCCTGTCCAAAGGCTTAACTCTTAAGCGGGGTTGTCCGGTCCCTGGTTAAAATACAAGATTCTAGCTGTCCTGTGCATCTTCACCCGCGTCTTTGGTTACTGCCCCGCTCCCCGTGGGTAGTAGCTTGATGTTATATTAATATGGCCTATGTTACTCAGTGATGATGTAGCTTTACCAATGGCAAAGATTTTTTTAAATCGGTTCAGTAGTTTTTGAGTTAGAAGTAAAAATATTTTATTTCCTCTTTATTTTTTCAGTGTAGATGTTAAGAAGTAAGCTAAACAAAAGAATACTGTCAAAGTCAAAACGACTCCATTCCTTACTTTCAAATCTCCAATTTCAAAATTCGGTAGGACATTAAGTATCGGGACCTCTCATTGGTCCGTTTAAAAAACGAACACTCTTTTTTTAAAGCAAAGACATTAAGTTACGGAGCCTCAGGATTCTTTATATCACGCGGTCTTTTTTAAAATGCATTTACTTAATTGAGTTTTTTTTTCGTTTTCTTTTCTTGAGATAACAATTTATTTTTGGGGTATAGTTAGGTACCGGCCTTTTGGTCAGACTTTAAATATTTGAATCTTAATTTTGTGAATTATGTTATGTATTTTGATGGCTATCTTTCGTATTTGCGGTTACGATTTGCTGTGCTAACGGTTTTGTTAATTTGGCGAAAGGATTCTGAATGTGAATTTGAAATAACTTTGTATGGTGGGCCCTAAGGATGGAGTTATGTCGTTTTATGTAAGTATTTGTCTTACTATTATTATGGAAAATAATGAAAAATAATTCAAAAGATAAATAATATTATTTACTAATATTACTATTATATAATATTACTGGCAATATGCTGAGCTGGACTCCTAATTATTGCAATTTTGAGACACACACCGCCCAGTAGTGGGCGACCCTTACAAATGTATGTGATATGTCTAAATGCCTATGGGTCAATCTAACTTAGTCTATTACTTTTTTTTTAATGTGTTCCTTTTTTTTCTGTATTGTGTCTTTTGCTGCATCAAATAAATGTTTTATCTATCTATCTAATATTTCGTTGGTATCCTTGGTTTAGGCAAAGGCGCACTTAATAGTACATACACCCAAATTTCGCCAGTTAAGCTTAAATCCCATGTATTAGGGGTCAAGCGTATTAACAACCGGGCATTTGATGGGAAAACCCAATAACGATTTTCTCACATGTATGTATAATCTCAACATGAATGATATATCCATGATTTTGTAAAATATTATGATTCAAAAGAGTGTCCATGGAGTTTCTTGCCCATTTTTCTCCATAGATATCTACGCTTTGAAATGGGCAACTACAGTACTTTCACAAGTTATAATGTCTTGTGACTGGGTCTGTAGCAGCATCTTTTTTACACGACTGCCCCAAAAAAGGAGTGTTATGTTTTCAGGGTTCATGAATGTTTGTAAGTGTGTGAGTATCTTTATTCCATTATAACTTCTAATTTGTTTAATGACATTCAAAAGTGTCTTTAATGGTTTAATTGAAACAAATGCTTTGAGTTTGAGTTTTTTTTTCAGTTTGTGCCCAACCCGATATAGACTACGAACCCTAGATGGCCGTACCAAAGACAATCTCAACAGATAGGCGTACATAGACAGCTCAGATCTCAAGTGTGTATGCGACGTGTCTCCACAGACACGGCACACAGCGCCATCTTGTGCTGCATACCCTGACACCTGCGCATGCGCACTTGACGATCTTATGGCTGTATCAGCAAGCGGACTTCGCATTGCTGAATTTGTGGCCAAATATATTTAACTAGCTTCTGCCCGCTACTTCGTCCGCGAAGCATAGTTACTTTGGGCTAACAGTAACTTTAACCTGCAGGATAATCGAAAAAAAAATATCTTTCTCTCCCCTTTTCTTCCCTCTTTCTCCCCCTTTTAAAATAATTAACCTATGTCCGTCTCCAGGATCCCAACTATCTCTGTACCAAAATTCATCATAATCGGTTTGGCCATTTATGCGCGAAGACGTAACAAACAAACTCACTTTAGCTTTTATAATATTAGTAAGGATAGGAAATAATTGTGAGGAAAGTTTTGAGCATGAACGTGGAAAGGTATATAAGAGTAGAGGAATACCAAGAAACGATTCACTCAGATCCAGCCTGTCCCTTTGCTGTCCTCCCTCAGCGACGCCCTAAGCCGAGGCTCGTACCCCACAGGGGGTGCCCTTAGCGTGTAGTCGCTTAGTTTGTAAGTTTTCACCCTGGCTGGAGGTCTTAATTTTTTAAGGCATCCACAGGAATCGCCCGGTTAAGCAGACGACAACCTCCTAGGTTGAACTGCGAGATGCCATTCAGAAAAAAACAAAGAAACGATGGATGGACTTTGTGTAGGTTGATATGCCAACAAAGGATGTGTCTGATGAGATGTCGACGTCGACTGTTTGAGGAGTATGGAAGAAGAAGAACTACTTGTCACAGTCACGTCGTGCAAGTTCTTGATTTTGTTGTTCCGTGCGTGTTTATTGATATTTATGATGCTTTGTATGTTCATTTTTCTGTGTTAGTTTTTCATCATCTTTTTCGTGCCCTTGTCCCATTCTATTTGGGGTCGGCGCAACACGTTTTCTTCTTCCATTCTCCCCTATCAGACGTCATGGCATCATTTAATCGTTTCTCCTTCATATCATTCCTTACACAATCCATCTTTTCTTTGGTCTTCCTCTCGCTCTCCGTTCATTCAGAACATTCAGATTCATCACTCTTTTAGTCACATGTGCTTCGTCCCTCCTCATTACATGATATACCAAAACAAACGACTCCCTTTATTTTTTTCTGTAACAGGCGCAACTTTCAAACTTCCTCTAATACCTTCTTCCTTACTTTCTCCATTCTTGTCACTCCACACATCCATCTCAACATTCTCATCTCCGCTACATGCAATCGTTTTTTGTTATTTTTTGTGCTAGTAAATATTCTTTCTATCTTTAAAACTTGCTACGTCAACCACAAATGAATTGAGGTAAGGGCAGGAGAATGATAGATAATAATATATTACCTTAAAATTTGCTGTCATAAAGACAAAGATACACGTGCATAATTTCTGCTCTTTACCTTAACTAACACCTTGACGACATATATGTGCAAGACGCGTTAGCCTATCATATCGTTCAACCTCATGCTACCTGCGTCAGCATTTACGGAAGAAATACTTGATGATACACACAAAATAAAGATAAAACTGCTCTGTGAAGCCGATTAGTTTTGGTACACAGTTTTTATGGGAATCCCACGAGTTTCTTAAAACAATTAAGTGTGTGGTTCCGTAGTAAAAATTTGTAGATTTTTAACTGTTGTCAATGTGCGCAATGGCTGAGCGGCCAAATTAGGAATAGGCTTGATGGAATCGATTTGATTAAACGAAGGTTGATGACGGTATTTTTTGTGATTGTTTTGTGTGTGTTGTGTGTGTGTATTGTTAACTGACGTGGTCTCTTGGTAAAGGAGATGGCTAAATGGAAGTATGGACGACTGCCCCAGCAATGTATAAACATGGAACTTTGCAATATGTAATTCTGAATAGCTGAATATTAGTATTTCATGTGAATAAAGTTTCAAGAACTTTTCATATCTTTACAATCCTGAAAATAAAATCGTGTAACTCCTACGTCAATAGGTATAAAAAACTGCAAACAAATGACATATTGCAATGAACTTTGACCTAGGCGTTTGAATATTTCTGCAATGTTTTACGATATTTTTGACTAGCGAGCGACACATCCCGATTTCGCACGGTTGTACCGGGTACGTGAGTACCGTAGTATCTACAAAGAGGTAATTACGAGCTTTCTACAATTCACGCAAAAATCACTCGCGCCCGCGTGGGTACATAATAATGTATCTTACCTAGCGGAAATGTATATCTAGGTATCTCAGATACAAAAATCTATAATTGTTTGGATGTCTGTTAATATTAATCCCTATTTTCACATAGGTTCATCATTTCAACCACTTATTTATTTAATAACTGTGAAAACTGTCTTTACTTCAACTCATTATCCTACACGAATGTATGCCTAAACCTTCCGGAAGAACCAGTCTACCTACTAGTGACAACCCCATCAAAATCTGTTTGTTGATACATCCGTAGGCAGACAGATAAATGCGCCAGGGGGACTTAGTTTAGTAGGTAGGTATGTAGTGATTGATAAATCCTGCCTAAACTACGTTATCTAGTTAAGGCACTGAGTAACCAAGGACATAAAAGTTATTGAAATAAAACAACAAAAATACGATTTTTACAAGAATATTTTCTAAATATGAAACGGCGTTTGTTCTGTTGTCTGTTGTTGTATGTATGACATCCATCAGACCATAGATAATACACTACATCTGATCTGACTTCCTTTTATATTATAGTACTCTGTGGATCTGACGTTTGTTTTTTCCTAAAGAAGGGTTGAACTTCAAGTGTAACAGAATCGATAAAATAATCGAATAGGTTGAAAGAAAAAAATAGAATTAGTTTTTATCGACCACTATTCAGTTTATATTTTTCGACACAAAATAGGTAGTATGATTAAGAGAAGAAGCACAGTCCGAAGCTTTCAGTTATTTTTATTAGAATAAAGTGGAATTGAGTAAAGTAGATTGTCACTTTAAAACCCTGTGAAAACATAATAACAAGCAACTATACAGGACACCGAATTGAACCCCTTAGTTTCAGAAAAACCTGTTATCAAATCGATTTAAGTACCTGCAGTTTCATTTGACATTCTGCAAAAGCAAAAAGACCCATCCCTAGCTTGCAGTTAGTGTTATTTCCGCTTGACCCTGTCATGTAAATCAAAAAAGCAAATAAAATACTTTTTTTATGTTTAACATTCACGAAAGTTCTAGGAAATTATTAAACACTAGATAATTCATGAATGATTTTTTAAATATTACGAGTTAAAGTAAGATTCCTATACATGCTGGGGGCAGTCATTTAGCCATGTCCTTTATTTATTTATTAAAACTACATGCACAAGTAACAAAAACATTGTACAAAGGCGGACTTAATGCCTTGGGCATTTTCTACCAGTCAACCTTAGGGTGATGCAGAGACAAAGACATAGTAGGTGCAATGTGACACGAAATATCAATTTAATTAATAATAAATACATATATGTATATTTACATAGAAAATATACAAAAGTAAAGAGAGGTAAAAACTACTAAATATGATGAAAAACTGCCAACTTTTTAATTTTGAGAAGAGTCTGCCAACTTCTTACGTAAGTGTTCGCGAGCTTTTACCTTAAATGTAGACCGACTGTTAGCCGTCCTGATATTCAGAGGGAGCGCATTCCACAGGAAAACCGCCTGGACAGAGAAGGAATATTTAAGGAAACCAGAGCGATGAGTACATCGTAGAAGACGATTATTGGAGGACCGAAGGTGCTTGCTGTGCGCAGCGCATAAATATTTAAAATGAGAATTAAATCACCTTCGAATTTAGCTCCACGACACCGACTGCTGCGCTGCGTGCCGCGGGTTCGTTTCCCGTACGGAAAATTATATTTTTATGGCCTACAGATAGTTGTTCCGTGTCTGGCTGTTTGTGTATGTGAGTTTAATGCTTGTAAACACACTCACGATACAGGAGAAATTACACACGACACATCATCACGTCTTAGAATTATTAGTGGTATTGACAATGGTTGGACATTTCACTTAATCATCTGCCTAGCCTTTTCCCAACATGTTGGGGTCGGCTTCCAGTCTAACCAGATGCAGCTGAATATCAGTATTTTACATGGAGCGACTGCCTATCTGACCTCCACAACCCAGTTAGTACTTACTGGATAATGCGATACCCCTTGGTAAGACTGGTTGTCAGACTTTCGGCACACTGACTACCTGTAACGACTGTCAAAGATCTACAAATGACAGCCGGGACCAACGGCTTAACGTGCTTTCCGAGGCACGGAAGAAACTCGGTATGTAACGGGTGGTCACCCATCCACAGACCAACCTAGGCAAGCGCAATAATACAAAAGTGTTGGTTTGTATGACAACAAACAGTTTACAAATATAATAACACCATAATCCTACTAATATTATAAAAGAGATGGATGGATGGATTGATGGATGGATGTATGGATGTATGGATATTTGTTACTTTTTCACGTCAAAACGGCAGAACTGATCTTGATGAAATTTGACACAGTGGTAGATTATAGTCTGGAATAACACATAGGGTACTTTTTACATCAGGCGGGCGAAGCTACGGGCACCAGCTAGTATTAACATAAAAATCAATGAAATTGCGTGAAAATTAAATTAACTTAAATAATAGATTATATGAACATAAAATTAATTTAATAATGAAATTATAGATAAAGACTTGAAATTATATTCATAGAATACAAAATAAACATAATAAAAATCTATTTCTAAAAATACAATTTTAACTTTTCTATCATTGTCCCAACTATCTTGGAGTCAACTTTCAGTCTTTAAATACTGGTTTCAGCTGAATCTAATCAGTTGAAAACCAGTATTTCACATGGAGCGACGGCCTATCTGACGTCCACAACCAAGTCCTAGGTACCTAATAGAAAAGCTTACCCCTTGGTAAGACTGGTTGTCAGACTTTCGGGACACTGACTACCTGTAACGACTGTCAAAGAGCTACCTTCTAGTAAAACTATGAAAGCGTTAAAAAAAGGGTTTTCAAATAACACACGAACTTCAAGGTACCCTAATAATATACTCAGCCTATAAATAAAATCATTACTCTGTCTGTCTGTATGTATGTGTGCGTGGTCTCGGAAACTAAATTATCACATTTGTTAGAACCCGAAATGTTTATACAGGATGGTTGGAAACTTTGATCTTTATCATATTATTTTGATTTTATAGATTACTAGCTTTTGCCCGCGGCTTCGCTCGCGTTAAATTCGGGGTAACACAGTTCCCCTAGCGCCTTATTGATTTGTAATAGCAACGCTAAGTTTTCCCTTTTCTTTCCTCTTTCTCCCTCACATCCCACTTTTTTTAAAAAAATATTAGCCTATGTCCGTCTCCTGGTTCCCAACTATCTCTGTACCAAAATTCATCAAAATCGGTTTAGCCATTAAGGCGTGAAGAGGTAACAAACAAACTCACTTTCACTTTTATAATATTAAGTAAGGATAAAAGCGAAAGTGAGTTTGTTTGTATGTTTGTTTGTTACGTCTGTACGTTAGTGAAAAAAGGGGGAGAAAGAGGGCAGGGGGGAAAAGGATTTTTTTTTCGATCATCACGCAGGATAAAGTTAGCGTTAGCCCAATGTAACTATGCCACGCGGACCAAGTCGCGGGCGGAAACTAGTAACTAAATAGGAAAAGTAAATCTAGGAGTACATAACTAAGTGCAAGCTAACTGAACTAAGTATATTTTTCCAAAATAAATAAATAAATATCTTGGGACAAAAAAGAAAAGAAAATGGCGTTCTGATATTCCTAGTTCCTAACAGCATTCCCTCACGCCTAACGTAATCACGCCATATTCCTAATTAACCCATTCCTAGAACTAACACATTTAACTGCAATAGTTAACACTAACTGGAATCCAACTAACACGCCTAATCTGAAGAAAAAACATCAAAACTACCTTTTCAAAACACGAACAGCCTGTATATAAAAACAATAATCACCAAAGCATACCGCCCATGCACTCTGATATAATAAAAAAAAACATTCTCTGTCTCTTTCTAACACACGCTAATAGCTATACTTGTCTCCCTCTCGCCCAAAATGGTAAAGAAATTAATAAGTTATACGACCAGAATTGGTGGAACTCGGGTGTTGAATGAAATGTTGAAAGTAAGAGGTCAGGTTACGTTGGATGTTGGCCTATTTTCTAGCAACTATGGTTTACATATAATTTACTTGGAGTAGGTAAAATAATAATTATCTTTGGGTTCATTTTGGCCTTTTTTGGTTTCGAAATTAAGTGTAGGGTGACTGTTTTGTAGGGATATTTGGGAATTAGAGCGTTTCGTTAAAATGTTGGTAAGTAGACTGAAATTCATTTGATAACAAAATTCAATACATCCTACTAATATTATAAAAGCGAAAGTTTGTGAGGATGTATGTAAGTATGTTTGTTGCTCTTTCACGCAAAAACTACTGAATGGATTTTGATGAAACTTCACAATAATGTAGCTTACATATCAGAAAAACACATAGGCTACAATTCTTAAAGATATATTGTATATTCTATTACCACGCGAGTGAAACCGCGGGACGCAGCTAGTTAATAATAAATAAAGAAACTGCCTCGACGAACATCTGTCGAAGCTCTCTTTAGGTGGTTGGATCAAGGGCCTGATTCAGAAGGCAGTACTCCTCGGTACGGCCCGCATTGTGAGGAGGTTCCTGTCTCTGGAGCCCTAACCACCGGTAGCTTGTAGACTGCTGCGGAAACCAATTTTTTATAAATATGTTAAGAAAACATTTGAAATGTTAACTGATAAGTGTGAAAAAATAAAAAAACTTACTATTAATAATAAACTAAAATATAGCGTCAAAAAATCGTCCTCAACGCTGTCAACTGGTAATGTCCCCGAGAAATTGGCTTTCTACGTATTTTGGCAATACGTAGCCTCTGACCAAAAAGCAAGCCCTTGCTTGGGTCACGGAAACTGTCATCTAAGCAATTCTAAAATACATATTTTTAACGGATGGGAAACCATTAAATAATTTCCCGAACGGAGCGGAGGGGGAGTGTCAGACTTTTACTGACTAAAACCCACCCATGTTCCTTCTTTTGCCCTTTTTCTGAGGCCGTGGTATCTCTTTCAAATAATCCAGAACCCCAGGTTCAAAAATACCGTAAAAGGGAAAAATGTAGATCGATAAGTACCTGAAGTTGTATGGTATTGCAAACAAAGTACTTTAAATAATTTACTTAATTAACTTACTATGAAAGCAATAAAACTTGTACGAATTATAAAAAAAATGGGGAATGTAACCCAGGACCCCATATGCAGCAGTTGGGCTTGCGACCAGAAGGCCAACGATTCAGTCATTCGTTTTAAATTATTATGACATAATAAATTACAATGGCAATAAAAATGGAGACTAAAACCTGCTTTTTATGAAACAGATTATTAGTCCATCAACAAATCTTCAAATTCACCAGGACAAAAGCCTTATTAAATGATACCTGTAAATCAGACATTTGTAAAGCGTTTTTCAATATAAATATTTTCCTATTGTATCCTAAAAACTTTCAAAACAAGCCCTTAATCCCTCATGGTCACCATACATTAAAGTCAGCCATATTGGATTTTTTCCCTCCAAATAATAATGGCGGCGGGCATCTGTAGCCGCGGGATGACTTCATATAATCTATGGTCGGCCCGATGACTCTATATTATCTATTGCTTTTTTATTTTTTTTAAACCATGAAATTATTAGGTAATATATTTTTTTTCTTGTGGGAATGGAAGAGAGATGTGGAATGTGGGGTGCTTGTCATCACGACAAGTCTAATTAAAAGGATATAGAATTGTCTTATGTATCTTTGAGTATCTATATGCATAAGCTAGTAAATCTAGGTAATGAGATTGTTACGCGTGGTTAGTAAAGATTAAAGTGTACACTTTTTAAGTGTCAAAATTACAAAAGATAGTCCACAAAAGGACTGCCCTTCACTAACGCTAGTGTTTTAGTTGTATAGAGGAATTTTCTAGTGATACATCTGTATGTTAAGTTAGAAGAACTAGTTGATACAGTACCCATACTTACTAATATTATAAAAGCGAAAGTGAGTTTGTTTGTTTGTTACCTCTTCACGCTTTAATGGCTAAACCGATTTTGATGAATTTCGGTACCGAGATAGTTATGAACCAGGAGACGGATATAGGCTCATTTTTTTTTTAAAAAGTGGGATGTGAGGGAGAAAGAGGGAAGAAAAAGGAAAACTTAGCGTTACTATTAAAAATCAATAAGGCGCAAGGGGAACTGTGTTACCACGAATTTAACGCGAGTGAAGCCGCGGGCAAAAGCTAGTAATATTATAATTATACCAGGTTATAACTGTCCAACTGCTAGGCAAATGCTACTTATACAGAAAAGGCACAAGCATTGATCACCAGGCTTGCTCAAAACGGGTTGGCGATATGGCGATTTCAGACTTTTATGTATATAAATCCAGGTTTTCCTTAACCGATGTCTGTGATGACTTAGATAAACTTTAGAAAGTACATAGGTATGAATTGAAAAAAGGAATGACATGGTACTTGCCCGGATTTGAATCTACAAATTCATGCGTGAGAGGCGAGACGCTTACCCATTTGCCAAATAACCATTTTATATACGAAACGGCGCATAGGCAAGCCGACTTTCAGATTAAAGCATTTAACAGAGGTTGCAGCAAAATGGCATTTGGTAAACTTAATAATGTTCCAAGATCTATTAGGGTGTACAGAGGGTATACAGGGTATACAGAGTGATTAAAATCTAAACTGCGGACTTTTGAGGAATTTCTTTTTTATTCAAACTCAAACACAAAGTATTTATTTCAATAAAACCATTATTGGCACCTTTGAATGTCAAGAAACAAAAGGATGAAGCTACAGTCCTAGTCACAAGGCATAATAACTTGTGAATGTACACTGTAGTTGCCCGTTCCAAAGTTTTGATCTCTATGGAGAAGTAGGCAAGGAATTCCATAGACACTCTTTTAAGTCTTAATATTTTTACAAGATCATGGTTGCATATCGTTCATGTTGAGATTATACAAATATGTGAAAACGATGTAGAAAGACGTGCACAGTAAGCATCTAGAGTAAAAAGCGAAACTATCAATTTAAAATTAAATTAATCGTGGCAGCTAAGAGATCACCAACTGACAGCGCCCGTTCACGAACATGACGCATGGATCAGCGCAATTCCCATCGATTAAACAGTCTATCCACAATGAGGCTACTAGTTTGTCGTCTTCAGTAGCTTCCATGAATTCCTGTTACTAGCAAACAACAGCTACCCTACCATGACGTCTTAAAGCAGAACTAATTCCACTGAGGGAAAGAGACAGAGCTATACAGGGTGTCTAGCACCATCTCTTTCCCTCAGTGGAATAAGTTCTGCTTTAAGACGTAATGGTAGGCCTACAGGACACACATTATCCTTTATTGATACATCAGGTCCTTTTCAGCTTCAAGGCCCCACGGAAAGCAGAATGGAAATGCGTACCTACGCAAATTATTTTTAACTCATAACTATATTGTTTTATTATTAATCCGTAGCCTCCCACTCCTGGACAAAAGCCTCCCCCCATTTATGTTTATTTCCCTTTTTATTTTGGTATATTAATGTGTGTTAGCGTGATGGATCTGTATTTTGATGGACGGAGAGCGAGAGGAAGGCCAAGAAAAGATGGATAGATTGTGTAAGGAATGATATGAAGGAGAAAGGAGTAAATGATAACTTCTGATAGGGGAGAATGGAAGAAGAAAACGTGTTGCGCCGACCCCAAATAGAATGGGACAAGGGCAGGAAAATGATGAATGTGTGCTAGCGAACTTGTAGCAATTTAATTAAATGTAGTATAGTTATCTTTCATAATTATAATGTGTACCTTGGATATTACTGTATAAAGTCTGGTTCATCAAACCTATCAGACAGTTATGTTGTTGGAGAGTTTGTTCCGCCACTTCTTCTTCCCAACTAAAACACTAGGAAGTGGCGAAGGGTTGTCGTTTAGGGGGACTGTCTTGTGTAATGACGTTCAAAAAGTGCTGACCATCAGCCTAGTTTCATTAAATGACTTTTGATTTCATTCCCTCCACTTCATGATCGAGTGCTTCTTGAAAGCAATTTGCATGGAATCCATCCAACCCGTCCCGCTATCTTTGGGTTGGGACCCAATTGCCCAATTGAAATACCAATTCCCGCAATCCAATATCTACCTAGTAACTAAATTAATAACTTAAAAATCACTAAAATTTGGTTTTTTGTGGTTAGTGTCTTACCTGGTGTCAGAGTTATTATGCCGCCTTTTGAATTGGCTTTACATACCAATACAAAAAATCAGAGGTGTCTTGGGTTCGAACTCGACACCTTTAACTTGGCAGTCCGACGGTTACCCCAAAGGGATATCAATCCTGTACTTTGCTAGTCGCAGTATCTAAAGGCTTAAGTTATAATTGTGACCAAAATGAAACAAATGAGCTGAGATTGACATTAACTGGACACAAACGTTCCGGCCAAGGTAAAACACAGCTAAGGAGTTGTGATGATGACGTTTGTATGGCAGACGTGGCCAGAATAGACCAATAAAAGGAGAAGAGAAGTACAATTTATTGGAGATCTTTATAGCAAGCTAAACAATTAACACAGAGCCTGACGATGTTTTCCTTTACCAAAGTAAACCATGATTTGATAGTCTGACGGTCACACTAACTAACACTGCTACATCTAAAAATCACTACAATCTCCATTTTCCATCAACCAAGAGAACACCTTAAAAATAATCGCGTTAACACACAATTGAGACCGATTCAAAATATTTTGACATATTTACAACAAAAGCATTGAATTTATAGTATTTCGGTTACTTTTGAGGCGGCAACCTTTAATCGTCAATAGCAACCTACCTGTGCGTCAACCATATATCACGGGAATAGCCAGGCGGTGACTTTAAGCCTGGGTGGTCGCATAGTGACAAAATACTACAAAGGACCAGATTTTTTTTTGGTAAAATATTGCACTTCTTGGTCCTTTTTTGTCGTTGGTAATTATTTTGATAAATTAATTGTGGTTGCTTTGAGGGGCGGTTTGTTTTTCGTTTGGTTTTTTAAGATACCCAACTTTTTATCGTAATGATAGGATTTTCTTCTTAAGTATGGTACCTATATATTTTTTTGTGTTCGCAAGCCAGATTGCTGAGCAATGAGGTTCGATTACAGTTTCGGTCGGAAAGTGTTTTTAAAGGAGATCGCCAGTTTTGGGCTGAAGTATGTACAGAAACGATATGTATATTAAAAAAAACTAGATTTTTTACTGATTAAAAACAACATGTAACAATAATAACTTTCTACTGGGATAAGCTAAAAATTATAATTTTAAACATGGTTTTTAATTTAATGTTCGTCTAAAACTAGGTCCGTAAACAAGCTGTCAGGTCATTTTAAGATCGTTCTAAAACTAGTAGTTCTAAAGAAGTTATTAAAAAAACGATATATTTTTTGTTTTAGCATCTATTATGGACATAATAATCATTTATTATAAACGAAAAAGGACATTTGATGAAATTGTTTTAGTAATAGTTATTTATTTATTTAACAAAAACTTCGTTCAATTCAATTCAATTCAATTTTTTATTTAATGGCATTTTATTGACTATTTTTTTTTGGCATTGCATTGGCTATTTTTTTTTTAGTAGTTTCCTGGGTCAAAGTAATTACATTCTATTTAGTCCGTCTTTTAGATTATTCAATAATAAGGGACACGTATTGAAGTGAAACGTCACACGTTGCTGCAGTTTTTCGCAACAAGTGACGTCACACGTAAACTTTAATGGGCTATATCTTTGTAATTTTTAGTCTAATTTACAAATAAAAAAATACGTGTCCCTTATTTTTGAATAATCTAAAAGACGGACTAAATAGAATGTAATTACTTTGACCCTGGAAACTACCCTATTGATGGCACTAGTCACTAGGCTCTTATCACAAAGCTCCTAAATAAAACTGACAAAGTTCACCTCTGCTTAATCTTTTGGGAATTAAAGCGTGTTATGAACACAAATTATCACAATTATTCTTCCATTTTCTTTTTAAAATGTCCAAGTCTCCTGATTTGCGTGATCGCCGTACTTATCCTGCCTGCTCCAGATTGTGTTGACCACAGCGACATCTGCTGGCCGCTGACGTAATTACAGATCAATTTGTTCGGACTAACATGACTTCCACTGTCGTCCTGCAATGGCAGGTGATTTTTAGAGATCTGTACCAACTGAATGATCTACAGTTACAGTTACGGGTTCGATCCCCGCACGGAACAAATATTTGTATGGCTGTTTGTGTATGTGAGTTTAAATGTTTGTAAACGTTACCATACAGGAGCAATTCCTAGTGTGGGGCATCGTATATTCAAAAAAAAAATTTTTTTTTTTGTGGATGATTAATCATCAAATAACTTCCCCCGCTCTGGGCGGAGCGACTGCCAGACTTGTACTGACTTGTACTACCCATGTTCCTTCTTTTGCCCTTTATGTTCCGGGGCCGCGGTATCTCATTCGAATCAAGAGATCAAACAATTTAATTAAATAGGTACCAAATGTTTAGATATACGACTATGTGGAAGACTATCGATTCATTTGCGTCCACGCATCTGCAATTTATTTTGTCAATCCTTTCCTACCTACTTTAATATTTATTATAAATGCGAATGTTTGTGAGGATGGATGGATCTACGGATGTTTGTTATTTGATGAAATTTGGCACAGAGGTAGTCTGGAATAACAGGATACTTTTTTTAATATCACGCGAGTGAAACCGCGGGCGCCAGCTAGTTTTACTTTTGAGTTTGAATATTAGTAGGATAGGATAGTAGGATGTACGTTGTCAAGCAGATACATTCAAACAATTTAAGAATATCCCGCCATTTGACGGGCCTGTTGGTCTAGTGGTTAGTGGCCCTGACTGCTGAGCCGGAGGTCGTGGGTTCGATTCTCACCCAGGACAAACTTTGTGTGATGAGCATGATTGTTTGTTCTGTGTCTGGGTGTGATTTATCTATAATATGTATGCATTTATAAACTATATAAGTATGTATATCAGTTGTCTGGTTACCATAACACAAGCTCTGTAGCTTGGGATCAGATAGCCGTGTGTGAGTTGTCCCAAGATATTTATTATTTATTTATTTATCAGTATTTTTTTAGCAAAAGTACCTAGTCGTCAAAAAATATATTTTTAAATTAAGAATAATAGAATGCGGGCAAGTGACAGCCGCTTAAAAACGGCGGTAAACTTTTTGAATAATTTTAGTACAATTTTATTATTTATTATAACTCGTGGACTGATGATGACAAGCAATTTTTTTTTATAAATGTTGCCTACACTATAAATTTCTCCTGTGTCGTGAGTGCGTTTAGAGCATAAACAGCCAGACCCAGAATAACCTGTAGGTCATACAAATATTTGTTCCGTGCGGGGATTGAACCCGCGACACACCGCGCAGCTGTCAATCGCTCTATTACTGCGACAACCATGGCTTAAAACGCCTATTCTAGAAGGTGTTTAAAAAAATTATACGGAACCCTGGTCATTGAATCCTCCTCTTGACCACAAAACAAACTTTCTTTACGAAAGGAATGACCCAATTCCTTAAGTCCATCTGTTGACCACAGTCCACAGGAAATTATAGGTACATATTTTACTATATCATTGTTATATAAATACATGGTTTTTATACTTAATTATGCTGGACAAAGAATGGACAGGGGAAGTTTAATATGTAATGAATGATACTTAGTTGTACTTAATTAATGTTGAATAAAAAAAAAAGTTAAACATCGATTTTGACTTGTGGTCAAATGCGATTCTTCAAGTGGATTTTGAAAGCTGACCAAAATTATATCTTTGAATTTGACCTACATACGACGTCTGCTCGCTCCCTGCTACCGTAGATAGTGGTCTGTGGACGGTGAGCAATGGGTCCGTCCACCATCCGTCCGTCTAGTGACGAACAGGCCGTGTGGACGGCGCGTTTGTGTACCACGCGCGCATCAAAGAGATGTCAGCAAAGCAGAGGTGCCTGCCAGTGCCACCGCCTGCCGGGGTTGCGAGTTGTTCCAAAGAGGAACATAAAGAACAAAAGAAGAAACAAGGGTGGGATTTAATCAGTAAAATTCTGATACTTCCCCCAGCTCCGCCCAAAGCGAGAGAAGATATTTGATGATTTCCCCACCCGCAAAAAAAAGAGTACCACTTTCTGTATCAAGCTATTGATCCAATAGATAGATGGAATATTATTTATTATGTACACCATATAATTTACAAGAATAACATTATAAAACTTATAAATAGGGTGACACAATGAGCGGTCTTATCGCTAAAAGCGATCTTTTAAAGACAACCTTTGGATGGATTTAACTACTAACAAGAATATTCTCAGATGGTGTTCAAGACTGTTCGTCATAATGTAGCTAAACCCAAGCAACCTCCATTATTGATGTTGTTAAATGTTTAAGAGTACACCCAAAATCAATATTACAAAATTTGCGAGTTAGGATGCTTTTGGGTAAGCTCGTACCATCGTCGACCTCTTCTCCGTTTTGGAGAAGATTAAGATCATGAGTAGAACACTACTAATATTATAAAAGCGAAAGTGAGTTTGTTTGTTTGTTACCTCTTCACGCTTTAATGGCTAAACCGATTTTGATGAATTTTGGTACAGAGATAGTTGGGAACCAGAAGACGGAAATAGGCTAATTTTAAAAAAAATGGGATGTGAGGGAGAAAGAGCGAAGAAAAGGGAAAACTTAGCGTTGCTATTACAAATCAATAACGCACAAGGGGAACTGTGTTACCCCGAATTTAACGCGAGCGAAGCCGCAGGCAAAAGCTAGTCTAATATAAAAAACCGGCCAAGAGCGTCTCGCACACCGAGGGTTCCATACAAACTTGCGACAGAAGCAGCCATCTTTTGACTGCTTAGACTTAGAGGGTACATAGGTACCTATTTTCACAGCACACACAATTCAAACCACGCTTTACAGTTCCAAGGGACTACAGACTTAAGTATATGGTTTCTAGTATAGTAGTCTTGATAGGTAAGTACACAGACGGACAACACAACAAAGTGATCCGTTTTTCCTTTTAAGGTTCGAACCCCCTAAAATATAGATAGAAAAAAAAGGTTTTTTCATAGATCTGATGTAGACAGATGTATCACAAAGTCCTCATTTGCGTTATTGATATTAAAATGCATCACACGATGCTCTATCGATCTTTCACTATTAACTTAGAATATGTCAGACTTAATACCGGCGTTAATTAATTATATGGGTTACCCCACATAATTAAATAAATTGGCGTCATTAAATGACATAAAATATCAGCAAATTAATCGCACGTATCGTTGCGGTGTTTTTAAGGCAATTTAAACATATCAACATTAAATTAACACCAGGTGCTTGGGTCTGTTCCAAGTCGCAATTATGTGGCAATAAGGAGGAAAATTTATGGCATACAATAACATTTGAGATGAAGCGTTTCCCCTAGAATGATGCCGAGGTATATTTATGAAACTACTGATTTTATGAGTACCTAATTTGCTTAGCTGGATAATAGGTACCAACTTTGATTAAAATTAAGTTTAGACTAGTAAGCCCGGTGTTTCTTGCCCTAAATTAATAATAATAAAAATATTGATGGCTAGGCAAAATACTTCAATGTATTTAAAAAAATGTTTTTAAGATAAGTAGCGCCACCTAGTATTGAGTAGCTGAACTATTTTTAAAAGCGCTTGTGGTGCCATCTTGTGTTGAATAGCATCAACTTAGTACGGATGGTTTACAGCAAGTTATTTCTACGTGTTGTCTAAAATTGAAAGAAGATGGCGTTAGTTTAAATTAAAGCTAATGTGCCGTGTTTCTAGTGCACTGCCATCTATTGTTTATCATAGTCTTTCTGCGCGTGTCCAATGTCATTCGGGATTGGAACAACATATTTTCTGACATCCAATACGTAATTGTTTCACAAACTATCATACATACGTTTTTTGCGTAAGTAATAGAAAGCGTTGATAGATAATTAAAGAGATTATATTGTTGTTTTTAAATTCGTTGGATGTTAAATAATTGAGCATCAACAACTACAGAACTAGTATTACTCAGTCCTCAGGATACTCAAGATCCATTCAAGTTTCTTATGCCCTTGGAAATTCTTTAGCCATTTTGTATTCTGAGTTCATTGCCGCGTCTTCAAACTAAAATTTCTTGTATTACTTCACCGCGCATTATAAGTAGTTGGTATTGTTAAGGACGTGTTGTTTGATTTTAGCTTTGAATAAATGACAAAAGTACTTTTGTTTTGTTATTTAATTTCTCCGAAGTATTCAAAGACATAGTTTGATTTACGTGAGAATTTGTAACTGCTGTTCTCGGCTTTATAAGAAACTTGCTTGGCAGCTGACAGCTTGCTTGCTTGCCCTAGCTTTGCAGCTTAGGCGTTAAATCCGGGTTCCCTCTATCTGGCAGAATCTTGATGCTCCGAAATTTATTTAGCATAACACACTTAGCATATTTTTCTTTAAACGAACATTTTAAAGGCATAAAAAATATTTGTTATAATTATCGTTTGGCATAATGTTTAAAACTCCGAATTTACAATTGCATAGTTTTAAGATACCGTAACTTGGTCCTACTTTGCTCCTAAGGTGGTAAAAATGCTCCACTTCCGAAAAATGATTAAATCTGATTTTGCGTACTGATACTCTAGTATTTAGTAGAATCCAATATTTTTATCTGAAAATATTGTTCTTAATCTAGCAACACCAAAGTTAACAGATGTCAAAGTCAGCCATTATTTTTTTCTGTGTGTGGTAGAAATACATCGCTCTTCGAGGTGAAAAAATAAAAGTGAGTAAAATCTATTTGCATGTCATAAACTTGTGATTTAAACTATTACAGTCGCATTTAATTAGTTAACGTGTTTTCTAAACTATCAGATTCAGGTGATATTTTGTGTTTAATGCCAACATTGCATTTATTGCATCAGTTTTTTTGACTTGGGTATACTTTGCGCCAAGTTTTGAGGTTATAATGCGCCTGGAGCAAAGAATACCCACACTTTAATTTTTCCATCTATGTTTATTTATTTATGTATTTTACTTGTTTTAGGCTAGAAACATGCCTAGAAAATATAAAAGACGAGCTGACGCAAGGCGCTACAAAGCGTATAGCAAAGAAAAATTAGAAGAATGTCTTTTGACATTAGAAAATAAAGCCATGACCCAACGAGAAGCTGAAAAGCATTTTAATATTCCTAGAAGGACGATAATTAATTACATTAAAGCCAGAAAAAATAATACAGCCGTGAAACCACCAGGACATCCGCAAGTTTTTGATGATGAAGAAGAATCACAGTTTTCTAGTTGCATTAAATTGATGGGAACGTACGGATTCCCCTTATCTGAAATTGATTTTCGTTATATCGTAAAAGCTTATCTTGACAAAACTGGACGAACTGTTATAAGATTTAAAAATAATTTGCCGGGTACGGAATGGGTCGCGTCATTTTTACGACGCCACCCTGATTTATCCAGACGCTTTGCTGCAAATATTAGGCGAGCTAGGGCCGCCATCACTCCAGACATTTTAACTGAATACATTGAACATCTTGGACAAGAGCTCGTGGATGTGCCAGCTAGTAATATTTGGAATTACGACGAAACGAACGTAACGGATGATCCCGGCAATAAAAAAGTGATTATAAAAAGAGGCACCAAGTACCCGGAACTTCTACGAAATTCCTCAAAATCCAGTATTTCAATTATGTTTTGTGGAAGCGCTGAAGGTGAATTACTTCCTCCATTCGTCGTTTATAAGTCTAGCTGTCTATGGACAACATGGACGGAAGGTGGACCTGAAGGGACTCGCTATAGTTGTAGCCAAAGTGGCTGGTTTGATATGAGCATATTTACTGATTGGTTTCAATCGCAATTGTTACCTAGATTGAAAAAACTGCCAGGAAAGAAAGTCATCATAGGAGATAACTTATCTTCCCATATTTCTCTCGATGTTATTAATAAATGTAAAGAAAACAACATAACATTTCTTTGTCTACCACCAAACAGTACTCATTTAACACAGCCACTAGATGTGGCGTTCTTCCGCCCACTGAAAGTTGCTTGGAGGTCCATTTTGTCCGACTGGAAATCTAGTGCGAGTGGGTATAAGAATGCAGTTCTCCCAAAGGGTATTTTCCCTCAAATGTTAAAACGTTTAACGGATGCAATAACCTTGAACAGTGCTAATAACCTCAAAGCCGGATTTACAAAATGCGGGATCTATCCTTTAGATGCTAAACCTCTCCTAGATAGACTACCCCATGCAATTAACACTGAGGCAATTAATGATTCTTTTATACAAAGCCTGGAAATAAAGAGAAATGCATGGACTCAGGGTGTAGCAACCAACAGAGGCAGAAAAAAGCTAAAGTTAATACCAGGCAAAAGTGTAGCGGATCAGATGCTTGTTTCGCCGACAACTGGTGAAATAGAATCCGTCCCCAGTACGTCTTCTGCTATTATTAATGGTGATAACAGCGAAAGTGATGATCAAATGTCTCTAAGAGATTCCTCTGAAGGGCCACTAAGTGACCTTGAAAACGAAGACCCCAACATTTTAAATTCTATAGATTCAGAAAATCTAGCGTTACAGCCCTTGGTCAAAAAAGAAGGTCAATATGTCATTTTTAAATACGAAGGTGAGCTGTTTCCCGGCGTGATTATAAAAATCAATAAAAATGGGGCTGTTATATCATCAATGAAGCGTTCTTTGAAGAACTGGAAGTGGCCTCTTCCTAAAGACGAATTGTACTATTCATGGAATGATGTACTTGGCAGCATAAACACACCGAAAAAAATTGGACGCAGAGACTTTTATTCCGTGCCAGAACTGGACCAAATATGGGGCACCTAAGTTAATAGAAGATTTTCATATTTTTTTTATTCCGTGCCAGAACTGTACCAAATATGGGGCACCTAAGTTAATTGAAGATTTTGATATTTTTTTTTATTCCGTGCCAGAACTGAACCAAATATGGGGCACCTAAGTTAATAGAAGATTTTGATTATTTTTTTCATCTTTAATATGATTGTTTTACTTATTGATAATTTGTGCTAGAGCAAAACAAATAAATAGTGTTTGTTTTTTAATTATTTACAAAATATTGTAGTTAATAACTGTTATAATTAAGAAAAAATGATCCTATGCCAAAACAAAATGTGATTTTTAATTGATCTCTCGTAAATAAAGGTGATTTTATAACACATCTGCTTTCAATTACCCTGTCCTATCGGAGCAAAGTAAAAATGACTAAATAAAACTATGCTCCATTGAAATATAAATGACAAACCTGTGAAGAAAAATTACGGTGCAAAGTTACCCCCTGCCTATGAACTACTTTGCTCCAAAAGAAATAAAAAAAATAAAAAACTTGGTCACCAAATACAATAATTTATTTAATTTCAGGTTAAACTTTAATAGTACTATTATATACACAATCCATCACATTACTGATTTAGGCAAGATTTAAAAAGATGTGGACTAAAAAAAAAAGTTGGAGCAAATTTTGGTGCAAAGTAGGACCAAGTTACGGTAGCAGAATTACATTTAGTAAAATTACGATTGGCAGAGTTCAAATTTCGCATAATATCGTTTAGCATAATGTTCATTTAGAGCGACGAGTATTTAGTACCTATAATTTCACTTTTCATACTATGCAGATGGCAGAAATTAATTAAGAATAACTTTAAGTTTAAAGACTTATATGCCTAATAAGTCTTTAAACTGACATGGTCACTAACATTATTATTAACGGTTAAAACGGGATATTTACCATGTTTGTTATTTATTTTGAGTTTCCAATATTTTGGCGTGAACCGATACAGTGAGTTACAATTGTATACAATAACATATTAAGGCAAAAATAAGATATTTTTTTTGGAATTATATAGAAAAAAAGACATTGTTTTTAGTAGGTTACCCGGGACTCAACTATTAAGATTAGGTTAATTTGTTAATAAAAAATGCGTAGGTTAGGGTAGGTTAAAACTGTGACCCCCTACCCACGAGCCGAGCGAACGGAGCGAGCGGTGCCGCGGCAGCGGCCGGCGAGTGTCAGTAACGACTTGCATTAATAGAAAATGAGATTGTTTTTAGTAGTTTACCCGGAACTGAACTATTTACATTAGGATAATAATTACTTATGGAATTAAATGACATTATTTCAAATTCTATTAAATAATAGTTAAAATAAATGATATTATTTTAAAGAAATAAATAATTAAAATAAATGACAACAAATAATGATAAAGATGATCCTAAATATAAACTTTCTGCGATATGACAATTCTGCCGTTTAATGATATCGATATGAAATATATGCCAAAAGACGATTCTGACTGTGAACTTTCTACGAAATGATGTTTCTGCTTTTTAAATATTATGGAAATGAAATTTATGTCTAGAGATGATTCTGACTTACAAAATTATGAGTTTTGAATGTATGATAAATGAGTGTCTGCCAAACAATTTTCTGCGAAATGAAGTTTATGCTATCCTTTGTTATGCAAAATAAAATTATGACATAAAAAGTTCTGCTATAAAGGGTGGACCCGTTAAATCCGCCTCGGTCGCAGTGACAAAGTTTTCTCATCATCATCATATTTTTTTCCCAACTATGTTGGGGTCGGCTTCCATTCTTACCGGATGCAGCTGAATACCAGTATTTTTACATGGAGCGACTGTCTATCTGATAAACCAGTTAGTACTGGTTAATACGATACCCCTTGGTAAGACTGGTTGTCAGACTTTCGGGACACTGACTATCTGTAACGACTGTCAAAGATCTACAAATGACAGCCGGGACCAACAGCTTAACGTGCTTTCCGAGGCTCGGAACACTGGGGTGCAATAGTACAATTTTTATATTAAAAATAAAACAACAAAATATGTAACATAAAATATATATTTCTTATGGCCTAAATACATAATTATATGATAAAAAGCTATATTTAAGACTAAATCGCCACACGGGCGCCATGCGAGCTTTAAAATCAAGATTTACACAAATTCCATGCAGTGATAAAAGGGAATGATATAAAATACTTATTTTTTTAATTTAATAATCACAATAATCATTGCATCTAATATTTATAACGTTATGTAGTAAGCTTTTTTTTATTTTTTATCTACTTACAAAATATTTAATAATTTTAATATTTATAATTATAATTTTATGTCTATATTTTTTTTTTCATGGGTGCAGATTTTTACGTTTCAAAAGAGAGCTATATTCTCAATCTGTTGTGGAAGTTTTAAAGTTTGTTCACGAACAACACCTAATTCTTACAAATAATTTCAAATTCTTCAGGGAGCCTAAATAGCCACTTCAGCAGTATCATAATCCTTACTATTATTATAAAAGCGAAAGTGAGTTTGTTTGTCTGTTACGTCTTCACGCCTTAATGGCAATTTTGGTACAAACATAGTTGAGACCCTGGAGACGGACATAGGCTAAACAAAGTGAGAAAAGGGGGAGAAACAGGGAAGAAAAAAGGAGAGAAACATAATTTTGTTTCGATCATCACGCGGGTTAAAGTTAGCGTTAGCCCAAAGTAACTATGCCACGCGGACGAAGTCGCGGGCGGAAGCTACTAGGATAATAATATAAATCACGTTACAATTCTAGTCAGCTAAAACACTAAGAACTAGCGAAGAGGTTTTGTGGGACTGTCTCTTGTAATGTGACGTTCAAAAAGTGCTGATTATCAGCGTAATTTGCATAAATGACTTTTAATTAAGTCCACAGACGCAGTTAATATTATAAAGTAGCTGTCCCTAGCGGTACCCACTGCTCAGCTCCTTAGTGTTTTAGCGTGATGTATAAAGCCATCTTTGCATTTCTTATGACATTGCTTTGAGGAACATCGGTTTTAAGTCTATAACGGAACTAAATGGAAACAATTTTTGTATTATTATTTTGGTAAGAAGCTTATCTTTAGGTATTCGCGGAGGTGAGGCTAGCTGCAGACTGGGTGTGGTCTACCACAAGTATACGACAGTAGTGCATCGAAAGAATAGAAATAAGGTCGAAAATATTTCGGCGTTGGATTTTATTTGAAAATTATGTCCACCAAAATGTAAGTCATTTTGCAGTTATAACTGCAAAATATTTTAAAAATTACAGCTCCGTGTTTTAAAAGTTTTAGATATTTCTTTAGTCTATAAAATTTCCTTTGTTATATATATGAAAAATATGATGGTTGTCGCTGAAATAATTGAGAATTTCGAGACGATTTTTTTTAATACTAACGCTGTAATAACAACATTGTAAAAGCAAATTATTTGAAAAGCGTAACCATGGAGTTTCTTGCCGATTCTTCTCCATAGGAAACGACCAACCCGAACCGTGCACCTTTTCTCGACGTTTTATAAGTGCCCATGTAGGCCTATGTGCCTCTTAGATACTGCTTAACCGGCATTTTAGGCCCCCAGACCAGCACAAAAAATGGACATTATTTTCTGCCACTTTTTTTTTTCTTTTTTCTCTTACGAACTTCACTATAATCATATTCGACAGTAGTCCCACTCAAATCTTGATACCCATCCAATTTTTGACTTTCATAATTAGGAAAATTCACACCCTCAGTCTGCTGATAGTTTTCTGTGAACGTCTCCGAGAATTTCGTGCTCAACGTTTCTGAGCCGAAAAATTTCGTGGTGTAAGTTTCAGCTGGCCGTTGTAGATTTTGATACTTTTCATTATGCGGGTAAATGGTGTTTAGTATGTTGGTTGCTATGGCGACCGGCGTGGCGGGGTATGCCCCCTGTTGTATCGGTCAGAACTTTAGGTCCTAGAAAAGAAAAATAATTATTATTATTTATATCTATCTATTTCTTTAAGAATACGGTAGAGGTATATAGTTTTGGGGGCTGTACAAATTCAAATCTGGGGGCACGGCAGTGCCCCCACCAAGTCGAGCAAAAAAGCGTTCATTTAATCACCTAAAAATAGAGTAAATTACATTCGGTGTTTTTATAATGTTACATTGTCGTCAAGTTCTATTTAGCCTATGGTAGAGCATGTGATGTTATAGCACAATACAGTTTGTTCTATTCAATGCTTACATAATTATATAAGTCAATGATATCACATTATACCTATTTCACAATTTCAATTATTTAACCTTCATTCTGAAGCCATTCATTTACTGAGTAGATCATCTTTTTTAAAAGTATTTCTTTTAGTTTTACTTTTGGTAAAGGAAGATTTTGTACGTCAAACGTTATCCTATTAAAAATTTTCACACACATCGCAAAGCAGTTTTTTTTAAACATTGTAGTTTTTGGCATAAATTCTAATACAAGGCACTGTCCTTGTCTTCGTTTTCGATACCGCGGTTTCGGAACACAAAGGGGTAAAAAAGAACATGGACGGGTTTTAGTCAGTACAAGTCTGGCACTCCAGAGTGACGATTTCCCGAAAAAAAAAAAATGTGTTTATATTAAAATGGGTCATTGTGTCCTTTTTTACTACTTTTTGGGGCTGACTGTACATTCACAATCAGGCAGTTATAGGCCAGATATATAACAATACAGTTAATATGTTATCTGTTAGAAGTAATTAACCTAATTAATAAACATTGTTGCTTCTAGTTCTATCATAAATGTGTTGACAAATTCATTTATTTTACATTGATTGTTGAATAACAATTTATCTGTAATATTCTGATAATAAATATACACTGCAGCAAATTCTACTCTTGTGTAGAAATATAACGACTGTCAATGACAAATTTACTTGCCGTTTTTTGTAACAACGCAGTTTTTTAAACAGATTTTTCGGACATTGTTTTTTATTTGAAAAACTGAAAGCCTTAATCATTTCAATGCAAGATTTGGTATTCCATTTCACTGGCATGTTTAGTTTTAGAAAAAAATATTGTTGATAATCCTAAATGTTTGTACCAGATGTTTAAACAGATTTTTCAGACATTGTTTTTTATTTGAAAAACTGAAAGCCTTAATCATTTCAATGCAAGATTTGGTATTCCATTTCACTGGCATGTTTAGTTTTAGAAAAAAAATATTTTAAAAAATCTTAAATGTTTATACCGGATGTTTAGAAAAATAAATATGTTTTTTAAACTAAGTCCTGTACGCAATTATGGTCTTAGAAATATCGACGACGTTTCTTATGCTGCACATATTAGAGCATAACTAAACCTTGAATCTTTGTTAGATCCGGATATGTAGGAGTTTTTTTTTACTTTTGGTTGTTTTCTCGAAAATTCCACCGTATTGGTATAAGTTATTTAAATTATGCTCTTAATTTCTTTTATACATATCTTGCAAATCATCATTTTCCTGCCCTTGTCCCATTCTATTTGGGCTGGCGCAACACGTTTTCTTCTTCCATTCTCCCCTATCAGACGTCACGGCATCATTTACTCCTTTCTCCTTCATATCATTCCTTACACAATCCATACATCTGTTCTTAGGCCTTCCTCTCGCTCTCCGTCCATCAACATTCAGATCCATCACTCTTTTAGTCACATGTGCTTCGTCCCTCCTCATTACATGTCCATGGATACCAAGACAAACGACTCCCTTTCAATTTTTCTGTAACAGGCGCAACATTCAAACTTCCTCTAATGCACTCATTCCTTACTTTATCCATCATTTTCCTGCCCTTGTCCCATTCTATTTGGGCTGGCGCAACACGTTTTCTTCTTCCATTCTCCCCTATCAGACGTCACGGCATCATTTACTCCTTTCTCCTTCATATCATTCCTTACAAAATCCATCCATCTTTTCTTTAGCCTTCCTCTCGCTCTCCGTTCATCAACATTCAGATCCTTCACTCTTTTAGTCACATGTGCTTCGTTCCTCCTCATTACATGTCCATATCAAGACAAACGACCCCCTTTAACTTTTTCTGTAACAGGAGCAACTTCCTCTAATATACTCATCCCTTACTTTATCCATTCTTGTCCACACATCCATCTCAACATTCTCATCTCCGCTACATGCAATCGTTTTTCAACCACCTTTTTTACAGCCCAGCATTCTGACCCATATAGTACAACAGGTCTAATCACGGACTTGTATATTTTCCCCTTTAACTTGAGGAGCATCCGTGGGTATGGGGGATCCTTTTAAGTGCTTGCTAAGACGGGATTTTCAAAATTCAACCCTTTAGCGAGCGAAACAGGGTTGGCAAGGTTTGTATTGGGGAACGCGATTCCTTGAGCGAATTTACTTGAACTTTTGCATAGATATTATTTCACGCTTAAAAATAGACTATGTAACATCACGCTATAACACTGCGGAGCTGAACAGAGGGTGAAACCGCTGAGCACAGCTCGTTTAAACAAATATTTATTGAACTGTTATAAACTCTCCCATATCTAAGACAATAATTACAAATGTTTACATATTAATAAATCTAACAAGACGTATCTAGATTCTTAAACAAATATGGGCTAAATGTTATCAACGTCTAATTTGTAGTTTAAATATTATAATCAGTTACCCTGGTGCAGGCGAGTGCGTTAGACGGAATAACGTTTTGGGATATTTTTTCATTGTAAAGTTTGGTGGTATCATTTTAATATTTCCTTTTTTTTTGAGCCGTGACTAGTTCTATTTTGTTAAATAAGTTTTTCATATTGAAAAGAAGCAATAGTATTGATTATTTTAAGTATATCGCTTTAATTAGTGTTTTTTTTATTTGCAAAGTAAACGATAGAATATATTGTAAGATGGATAGGACTGACTCGTTGGTGTAGTGGCCGTGATCGCCACCGTTGAGCATGAGGTTCGATTCCTTAGTCAGGCAAATTGTTGAGCCTGTGGACGGTGAGCAATGGGTAGCTCACCGTCCGTCTGTCTATTGACGACAGGCCGTGTCGATGGCGCGTTAGTGTTCCACACGCGCCTCAAAGAGATGTCAGCAAAGCAGAGGGACCTGCCAGGGACACCGCCGCACGGGGTGAAGGGTTGTTCGAAAGAGATTCCGCGGCCGCGGAACATACAGGCAATAGAAGGAACATGGGTGGGTTTTAGTCAGTACAAGTCTGACACTCTGACAAGTTATTTGATGATTTTCAACTCGCAAAAATAAATGAATTTCTCAGTAGCAGCTACAAATTCTGAAATTTCGGCCCTGTTGGTGGCATAAGGCTAGCTGCCTTTTACATATGACTTTAACATAACTTGTAAAACGTGGATGCACTATTAAGCAAATCCCTGCATATCCCTTGAGGTATTACAGGCAACATGTTATATAAATAGATTTAAATTAGATCGCAAAAAGGCATGGTCGGATCCTGCCCTGATAATGCACAGTAATGATTGATATATGAAAATTTATTTTAAAAGGAATTTTCCCTAAAATATGCGAGAGAAAATGCAAAAAATATATGTTTGTTCATTGATTGTGTGTTTACATTGTCATCTTGCGTTGATTTTATCACGTATTATCGTACTTTGTTACTATTCTCTCGCCTATTCTCTCATCATAAAACAAAAAGGATTGTAAAGCCTGCATGTAAGCTTTAAAATGACGTACTGCACATCAATGTACATGAATATTTTTTGTTAGGGCACAGCTCTATACCAATTCCGGCCGTGTCATTTGTCATCCAGAACCATGGTTGGAATTAATGTGTTTCGCTACAAGTACATAGGTAAATTAGGTAGTTAATTAACACTTTGATTTAACAAACTGTTTTATATTTCAGATCACGGCTCTTCAAAAAATATACAATATGTTAGTTTAAACGAGGGACGTATTCAAACCCACAATAGTGCATACTTACATGATACTAATAAAAATATGAACAATAAAAAAACACTAATAAATAAAAGACAGAACCCTACCAAAAATTTCGCATAAGTCTCGCAACGTGTATATACCCTTGCGCTAGCGATTTAATACTATCGCAGAACATGTGTGCGTGTCAATGACCTTTAGGTATAATCCATTTTCCCTTCATACTTTAAACCTGGCTTAGGACGCCTTTTCGGTAGAATCGGCGCGTAGGTATTTTGCCGCGTGATTTACTTAACTGTTTACAAGTTTACTTCTCTTGCGCTCAGTGATCATGAATAATGTATTTTATTGAACAATTACGTCAGAAATTAAGGTTATAGGTTTTTTACATATTTGGGACGAGAATCGAATACTGAATACCCTCCCTCAATAAGTCCCTCGTTTAACCTAACACTCTGTATAAAGAAGAACGTGGAACATTTGAAACAATTAATCATCCATTTTCAAATTCTATTTAGGATCGGCGCAACACGTTTTCTTCTTCCATTGTCCCCTATCAGACGTCACGGCATCATTTACTCCTTTCTCTTTCATATCATTCCTTACACAATCCAACCATTTTTCTTAGACCTTTCTCTTCCTCTCCATCCATCAACATTCATATCTATCACTGTTTTGTCACATGTTTTTCGTCCCTCTTCATTACATGTCCATACCAAGGCTAACGACTCCCTTTCAATTTTTCTGTAACAGGCGCAACATTTAAACTTCCTCTAATGCACTCATTCCTTACTTTATCCATTCTTGTCACTCCACACATTCATCTTGACATTCTCATCTCCACTACAAGCAACATTTGAAACAAATACAAAAAGAAAACTAAAGAACGAAATTGTTTTTAACATCTTTAATTGAATTAACAACACTGGTTAATTTGAAATCTGCTTACCCCGCCAAGGTATAGTGGAATTATATAAACCTGTTAGTTTAAATATGAACGCATTTTGTTTTTTTCTAGCTTGACTTGTTTTTGGTATCCACGAAGTTTTAATGTGACATTTTGGCTTGTGCAGTCGCCATTTTGATTTAGATATTTCCGTTATTTAAGCAAGACCAACAGCATCTTTGCATAGCCATTTGAGAAAGACAAAATTCCTTTTTTTGATGTGTATAATAATATATAAATTCTACCTATTGGTACAGCGACACTGGACAATCCTGGAACGCGTTATTTTTTTTTACAAAAATGGACAAAACAACAAAACGTAAAATAATATGGATGTATCATGTTACTTGGCATTGTGAGTTTTTGTTAATTATCTTAATTCGCCCAGGGTAAGGCCTGGAACCAAGAGCATCGGAAAATGATGTATTCTCTATCATTAGTAAACTTCTTTATGATCTTACTAACTTTTGCCCGCGGCTTTGCTCGCGTTAATGTCGGGGTAACACAGTTCCCCTTTCCTGATTTGCAGGTACCTGCTACCTGTAGTTTTTGCCCTTGCGCTTTATTGATTGTAATAGCAAAGCTAAGTTTTCCCTTTTCTTCCCCCTTTTCTCTCATTTCTAACTTTTATTAAAAAATAAATAGCTTATGTCCGTCTCCAGGGTCTCAACTATCTCTGTACCAAAATTCATCAAAATCGGTTTAGCCATTTAGGCGTGAAGACGTAACAAACAAACTCACTTTCGCTTTTATAATATTAGTAAGGATGTTATAGCAGGACTAGCAGTAGAATAGATATATCTAAAAAAATACTAATTTTGAGGTTACAATTTTATCTAAACCGTTCTTATCCTTTTGAAGTTTGACAGAACTTGCAATAGACATGTTTTGTTTTTAGATTATTCAAAAATAAGGGACACGTATTTTTTTATTTGTAAATTAGAATAAAAATGACATACATATAGCCCATTAAAGTTACGTGTGACGTCACGCGTTGATGCATTTTTAGCAACGAGTGACGTCACACGCGTCCCTTATTTTTGAATAATCTAAAAGACGAACTAAATAGAATGTAATTTCTTTGACCCTGAAAACTACGCTATTACCAAGTGTAACATGCGTGCATTTACTAGAACTAGCCATTACCATCTTTTTATTTACTATCACCGCTAACTGGTAATTGTAATAACCAACCTTGATAGCCTGAGGGAGGTCGGGCAGTTTCATGTCCCTCAACTGCTGTGGGAGGTTCATACTCTTCACTGCAGACACGGCACGAGCTGGCGCGGCTGATATACCTGCCTGTAAGAAGAAGACATCAGATCAATACTACCTTTGTTATATTTTCCTAATAAATATTTTAGAGGGGTCCTGGTGACCTAAAATACAGGCTTAGTTTAGGCGCCAGTCTTTCACAAATAAAATAGATTATTCCTGTATCTATGTTACATCTTAAGTATACAGCTTTTCTTTATTTTTGAAAGAGAAATAAACAAATATATTCATTATAAGGTTACATCTTCAGCCTCTTAAGACCAGTCCGGAATATTCGTCGGTAACAATCTAAGACTCGATTTTAAACATCTATACAAACTTATTTTCTTTCTTTCTTTAATTATATATTACAGAAAGAAAGAAAAAATAAGTTTATCTAGCACATGCCACAAATGCACACTAACACCACAATAACGTGTAATATGGTTTTAAGTATCGGAATTAAATTAATTGTATTTTTTCATTAAACAACTAAAAAAAAACTATAATCTAAAGAAAACGAGATGTAAACTTGCGGAAGATAAACATCACCAAGACTGCTGAGATCGTACCTAGGTCATGAATATCAGGTACACCGTGGCGCCATCTAGAACTAGTTTTTATCTGCATTCCTTTATGTTTTATTTATATTTTTCATTAAAACCATAGATTCATAAGGTGTTACTATAATCTTAACCTATTGTCAGTAAAAAAAAAAGTATTTCATTGGCGATATGATATCTGTGCGTGCATGTTAACAGGCCTTATAAATGGGTCATCAATTTTGTCCGCCAGTGTAGCTAGAATGTTGATAGGGGTGCTCCCAAATGAACGCAAACATAGTTAGGAAAAGGCTAGGCAGATATTATAGATATACAATGAATGGGCATTCAGTTAGTACAGTCGACTCTCTTTAATTCGAAACTCGAGAGACTCTGAAATTATTACGAACTAGCTTCCGCCCGCGACTCGTGATAACTTTGAATACTGACTAGACTATTATCGCAGGTTTGAATGAACAAGAGTCGACTATATAATAAATGGTCATTCAGTTAGTATTGTATTGTATGGTAAGACTGGCTATCAGATTTTCCGGACACTGACTACCTGTAACGACTGTCAAAGATCTACAAATGACAGCCGGGACCAACGGCTAAACGTGCTTTCCGAGGCACGGAGGAAACGCTATATAACGGGTGGTCAAGCAGGGCTTTTTTTGCCGATGGGAAATCCTCAAATAACTTCCCCCACTCTGGGCGGGGCAGGGGGGAGTGTCAGACTTGTACTGACTAAAACCCACCCATGTTCTTCTTCATCTTCATGGCCGCGGTATCTTTTTCGAACAACCCGCAACCCGAGCGGGCGGTGGCCCTGACAGGGCCCTTTGCTTTGCTGACATCTCTTTGAGGCGCGCGTAAAACACAAACGCACCGTCGACACGGCCTGTCGTCAATAGACGGACGGACGGTGAGCTACCCATTGCTCACCGTCCACAGGCCAGCATCTACGGTGGCCGGGAGTCGTCTCACGGCGCCCGACGCCCGAGGCGTCTCCCGCGACGGCTGGGTTGGTCTGAGGATCTAACCTTCAAACGCCCGGCCACCTCCTTCGCTAGCATGACTAGACAAGCAGGGCTTAGCGTAAAGATCGACTTGACGGTTGTTACTTTATTGCCAAGAGATCTTCGTTAAAAACCATGTCCCGATTTCTGGTCGAGCTGAATTTTTTCATTCAACTTCAGTTTGTATGATAATGACCATGCATGTTTAGCTAAATGACTCCCAAAGCTGGCGGTCTACTTATTCCATTTGCATTTCTATGACACGGGTATCCAATGAAAGGTTTTGCTGAGAAATTTATGAGAAAGCGTGTTTTTTTCCAACTATTTTTATTTTCTATTACATATACTTACTTTTAAAAGAAGAATATTTGCTAAGAAACTAATAATGATCTGGTATTACTTACGATATCCTGTAACAAAGGACCATATGGTATAATAATTATATTTCTATCTAAACTATTGCAAAAGCATCATCATCTGCCTAGCCCAACTATGTTGGAGTCGGTTTCCGGTCTAAACGGATGCAGCTGAATACCAGTATATTACATGAAGTGATTGCTATCTGACCTCCACAACCCAGTTAGTACTGGGTAATACGATACCCTTTGGTAAGACTGGCTGTCAGACTTTCGGGTCACTAATTAAACTATTACTAAAAATAAATTTGATTCAAAATTATTTTTATTCTTATTTGCTGCATTAAGCAATATAGACGACACTATATTTACTTCATTTTTTGGATGATCAAATATAATTTATTAAAAAAAATCTTAACTTTACCAACTTAATTATTTCCATAACCAACTAATTATTTTTAAAACAATTATTAATTATATTACCAACTAATGATATTTATTACCAAATAATGATATCTATTACCAAATAATGATATCTATTACCAAATAATGATATCTATTCCCAAATAATGATATATATTACCAAATAACCTTACCAAATATTTAAATCAAATTATTTGCTACAATGCGTGTTTAGCCAGCCGCAAAAAATTATTAACTTGACAATAATTCATTGGATTGTATACAATTTGTGTTTGTTTCGGATTAGTACACACATCAAAAGTGTCTAGGGATCAAGCATTTTTATGCGGATTTCTTGAGATTGAGATGTGGCTTTGTAATAAATTTATGATTTTATAAATTTATATAGATTCTTTTTGGTGCATTTCATAATTTGAATCAGGAACTCTCAATCAAATTCGAGTAAAAGATGAAAATAAGCTGTCAATATTTTCCCTATAAAAACATACAACGCATTGAAGACATTATTAGTGCTACTGTTTCCCTACTACTGATTAAAACCAACGTTATTATGGAGCGGCGACGTCATTTAAGCAGGGAAAAAATGCTCAGAGCCGTGGGAATGATAGAAGCTGGTTCCCGGCAACGTACTGTAGCTTTAGCTCTGAATACAAGTCAGAGTGTTATCAGTCGACTTTGGACACGTTACCGAAGCACTGGTACCGGGAGGCTCCATTAGATCACGGTCTGCTGAAGACCTGATCTCGTATCAGGTGCCCGACCGAGAATCGGGTGACGTAGATAAGGAGAATAGGGATGCGGGGTGCGAGTCCGACACCGCATCAAGTGTGGCGAGCGCGGGAAGCTCGACGAGCTCCCGCCGCGAAAGGGTCGGAGCTGCTACGAGGGCGGACGCTAAGTCCTTCCTCAAGCGGCCCAGGCAGGTGGACGACCAGGGGTCAACCACCGAAGGGGAGCTTGCCTCGGCGCGAAAAATCCCCACCAGTAAGCGTGGTGGCGTGCGTGGGCGAGGCAAGGGTGGGGGACCTGTTGCCCGGAGGGCTGCTGAGGCTGGGCGCCTTCCGGGTGATAGCGGGCCTGACGAGGCCGGTTCGGGCATCCCGAGTGTAGAGGCGAGTGCAGTTGGCGGCTCCAACCAGGAGCGTAAGACCAGATTCGCGGAGGCTGTGGGGGTCGCGGTCCGGGACGTGGCCCTCAAGCTGAAGAGGTCCACCAAGCTGAAGGCCATAGGCGACGCCTCGGAGGCCATTATTGCGGCAGCGGAGGCCATCTACGCGGAGCCTCCGTCGAGCGACGTGGTGGATCTGCGGGCAGAGGTGGCCCGATTAACTGCCGCCACGAAGGCGCTCCAGGACCAGAACCGCAAGCTGCAGGCAGACCTGGCCAGCCTGCGTGGGGCCGGTTCCCCGGCGGCAAGTGAAAAGGGGCCACCGCAGCGGACGAGCCATGCCGAGCCGGTTGAGAACCAAATCCTCAAGCTGGTTCGGCAGGAAATGGCTGCCTTCCAGGCGCGGTTCTCCGTCCTGGAGGCCAAAGTCCTGCGCCCGCCCTTGGCAGCAGGCCAAGCGCCAACCAAGGCGATAAGCAAAGGCCAGGGGACGGCCTCGTATTCAGCAGTTGCTGCTTCTGGCGCGAAGCCGCCTAGCCAGCCCTCTAACCGGTCGGCGCCGAGTCCGGTGCAGACTGCGCCGGCTAAACCGGCGCAGGCCACGGCGAAGCCGGCTCCGTCGAAACCGGCCCCGGTCCAGGTGAATCCGGCTCCGGCGAACCCGGCGCCGGCTAAAAAAGCCCCAAGGAAGGGCAAAGCGGCGAAGGCGCCACCGCCAGCCGTCAGCACCCCCCACTCGCTTAACCCACCGACAGCCGAAGCCGGGTGGGAAGTGGTCGGGGAAAAAAGGAGGGGGCGTAAAGCGGCTAAGGCTAAGCGCAAGAAGGCACAGAGGCAGCGGCGAAACGTCGCGGCCAGGCTTCGCGCTCCGAAGACCGCGGCTGTAGTCCTTACACTACAGCCGGAAGCGGCACAGAAGGGCGTGACCTACCGCGACGTACTCTGCAAGGCAAAGGCGGCGGTAAACCTGGAGGAGCTCGGGATCACCGGGGGACTCCGGCTTAGAGTCACCGCAACGGGGGCCCGAATGCTGGAGATCCCCGGTGCAGCCAGTGGCCCGTCCGCTGACGCCCTGGCTGAAAAGCTCAGGGCGTCCCTAAATGCGGACGAGGCCCGAGTGTCCAGGCCTGTTAAGTGCGCAAGCCTGCGCATTTCAGGCTTGGACGACTCCGTGGTGGAGGAGGAAGTGGTAGCCGCCGTTGTCAGGACTGGTGGGTGCCTTGCTGACCAAGTAAAGGCAGTGGGCACCGTACGTCCTGACTTCGAGGGCATGCGAACCATGACGGTTAGCTGCCCCGTGGCGGCAGCCAAAACGATCGTGGAGGGCCGAAGGCTCCTGGTGGGCTGGGTATCCGCGCAGGTTAAACTGCTGGAGCCCAGACCTCTGAGGTGCTTCCGCTGTCACGTGGGTCACCACGTGGCAGTCAAGTGCTCGGAGGTGGACCGCAGCCGACTGTGCTTCCGCTGCGGCCAGCCCGGTCACAAGGCCGCGACCTGCGACGCCGCGCCGCACTGCGACGCATGTGCGACGGCGGCCAGGCCGGCCGATCACCGGGCGGGAGGCAAGGCCTGCGCACCACCCGCCAAAACCAGGGTTAGGGGAAGGTCCTCCGCGACCACCACCACCAACGCCGCCGCCAACGCCGCTGCCACTGACGCCGCTGCTGCCGCCGCCACCAGCGCCACCGCTATCGCCACAGCGGTGGCAGCCGGACCCTCACAGGGGGTCCAGGAGGGGGCTGTAATGGAGTGCCAATAACGGCCCCATTACGCCTCCTACAGGCGAATATCAACCACTGCGCCTGCGCTCAGGATCTCTTGCTCCAGAGCATGGCGCAGTGGTCGATTCATATCGCCGTGGTCGCTGAGCCGTACTTTGTCCTCCCCAGGGACGACTGGGTTGAGGACCTGAGCGGCTCAGTGACCATCATCTCGTCGGCCGCCGCCGGTACCCCGTCCTTCGAGGGTGTCAGGAAGGGTCAGGGGTGCGTCGCAGCACGGTTCGGGGATATAGTCGTAGCGGGCGTCTACTTCTCCCCGAGCCGAACTCTCGCCGAGTTCCACAACTCCCTGAGGGAGTTGACCGTCGTCGTCGGTAACTGCTCCCTCCCCGTGCTAGTGCTCGGGGACTTCAACGCCAAGAACTTGGCTTGGGGTTCTCGCTGCACGGATGTGCGGGGAAGGATGGTGGAAGACTGGGCACTGGAGACAGGCCTGGTCGTCCTAAATCGGGGTTCTGTTCCCACGTGTGTGCGGATGCGGGGCGAGTCGGTGGTGGACATTTCGTTCGCCAGCCCCGCCCTGTCGCCGCGTGTCGTCGACTGGCGCGTCATGGAGGAGGTGGAGACCTACTCCGATCACCGGTACATCCGGCTCGACGTCTCCACCCAGACCTCCAGCGCGCCGGTCCTACAGGCCCCGAGTGGTCCGCGGTGGGCGCTGAAGCAGCTGGACCGGGAGCTCCTCCTGGAAGCCTCGATCGTGCAGGCCTGGGTGTCATCACCGGACAGGCCTGCCGACACCAACCATGAGGCGGACTGGTTCCAGGAGGCCATGTCGGAGATCAGTGACGTGGCAATGCCCCGAGTCCGGCCTGGAAGCGCCCGGCGTCAGGTGTACTGGTGGTCGCGAGAGCTGACGGCATTGCGAGAGGCATGCGTCGCTGCGCGACACCTGTACGCCAGGCACCGCAGGCTCCGCATCCGAGCACCGGATGCGGCAGCCATTGAGGCGGAGCTGTATGAGGGGTACAGAGCGGCGAAGACCGCCCTCCTAGAAGGTGTCTTGCGGGCCAAGGATCTGGCCCGCGAGGAGATGCTGGAGTCTCTGGACGGAGATCCGTGGGGGCGCCCATACAAGATGGTGCGGGATAAACTCCGCACCAGGGCCCCCCCGCTGACGCAGAGTCTCCGGCCCCAACTAGTTGAGGATGTGGTGAGCGCTCTGTTCCCTTCGCGAGGGGAACATGCTCCTCCGCCCATGGCTCCGCCGCTTGCGGTGCCACAAGCGGACCACGAGGACAACGACGACGACGTTCCGGAGGTGACTGGGGTAGACCTGAGAGTGGCGGTGGGCAGGCTGAAAGCCAAAAACACCGCCCCGGGACCCGATGGCTTGCATGGCAAAGCCTGGGTCCTGGCCCTGGAGGCTCTCGGGCCCCGACTACTAGGGCTCCTAAGCGCGTGTTTGGAGAGGGGCCAGTTCCCACTTCGTTGGAAGACGGGGAAACTGGTCCTGATACAGAAGCCGGGGCGCCCTGCGGACTCTCCGTCCGCATTCCGGCCCATTGTGCTGCTCGACGAGGTGGGCAAGCTCTTTGAAAGAGTAATTGCAAACCGCCTCGTCGGGCACCTTGTGGGGACGGGGCCGGATCTTGCGGATCACCAGTATGGTTTCCGCAAGGGGCGCTCGACGGTGGACGCCATCATGCGCGTGAGAGCCCTCACGACGGGGGCTGCAGTGTCCAGGGGTGGGGTAGTCGTGGCGGTGTCTCTCGACATCGCCAACGCGTTCAACTCCATGCCTTGGAGCTGCATCAGGGAGGCACTCCGATACCACCGGATGCCGACCTACCTTCGTCGCGTGGTCGGGGCATATCTGACGGACAGGGCCGTCATCTACCCCGGTCGCTCTGGAGAGTGGAACCGGCGAGAGATGTCGTGCGGTGTCCCGCAGGGATCGGTCTTGGGGCCGCTCCTGTGGGACATCGGTTACGACTGGGTGCTGCGCGCCGACCTCCCCAGCGGCGTCAGCGTAGTTTGTTACGCTGACGACACGCTCGTTCTGGCTCAGGGGGGGTCGCACCAGGCGGCGGCCGACATCATGACACGCGGGGTTGCGATAGTCGCAGAGAGGATCCGGCTGCTGGGTCTCGAGGTGGCCTTGCACAAATCCGAGGCCATGGTCTTTCATGGCCGCGGAAACACGCCACCGTCGGGATCCCAGTTGACGGTAGGAGGGGTTCGCATCGGCGTCGGGTCGACGATGAAGTACCTGGGAATCGTCCTCGACAGCCGGTGGAACTTCGTCGAACACTTTCGACGTTTGGCTCCCAAACTCGAGCGGACGGGGGCTGCTTTCAAGCGGCTCCTGCCCAATCTGAGGGGGCCAAACGCCTCCTGCCGTAGGCTCTATGCCGGAGTCGTGCGGTCCATGGCCCTTTACGGGGCCCCGGTATGGGCGCGTTCCTTAGGGCGACGCGCCGCCCACTACCTGAACGCGCCCCAAAAGGTGGTGGCCATACGGCTTGTCCGGGGCTACCGCACGATCTCCGGCGAGGCAGCGAGCCTCCTTGCCGGACTGCCACCGTGGGATCTGGAGGCGATAGTCCTCGCGCGCCTGTTTGAGTGGCGCGCGGAGGCACTACACCGGGGGGAAAACCCGCTGCCACGGCAAGTTGCCGCTCGGCGGGCAGACCTCCGGTGCGATCTCATGGTGGCATGGAGAGAGCGACTGTCGCAACCCCGTGCAGGGCACGCCACAATAGCGGCGGTAAGTCCCCTCTTTGAGGAGTGGCTGGAGAGGCGTCATGGCGTCCTCACCTACCGCCTGACGCAGGTCCTCACCGGACACGGAAGTTTCGGGAGGTTCCTGCACATCATCAGGCGGGAGGAAACGCCCGGGTGTCACCATTGTGACGATTGCCCGGAGGACACGGTGGAGCACACAGTGGCGATCTGCCCAGCTTGGGCGGAGCACCGCCGTGCCCTCGTGGAGGCGATCGGCGGCGGCGATCTCTCGCGTCCGGCCCTGGTTCAGGCCATGGTCCGGAGCGAGAGGGAATGGGAAGCGGTCACCACCTTCTGCGAAGCAGTAATGCTAGCGAAGGAGGTGGCCGGGCGTTTGAGGGAGAGAACATCTGCCCAACCCAGCCGTCGCGGGAGACGCCCAGGGCGCCGGGCGCCGCGAGACGACTTCCGGCCACCGTAGATGCGGGCCTGTGGATGGTGAGCAATGGGTAGCTCACCGTCCGTCCGTCTATTGACGACAGGCCGTGTCGACGGCGCGTTCGTGTTTCACGCGCGCCTCAAAGAGAGTCAGCAAAGCAGAGGGGCTTGCCAGAGCCTCCGCCTGCTGGGGTTGCGGGTTGTTCGAAAGAGATACCGCGGCCCCGGAACGTAAAGGGCAATAGAAGGAACATGGGTGGGTTTTAGTCAGTACAAGTCTGACATGCCCCCCCGCTCCACCCAGAGCGGGGGAAGTCATTGGATGATTTCCCACCCGAAAAAAAAAAAAAAAAAAAAAAAAAAAAAAAAAAAAAGCACTGGTACCGTGGCTGAGCGCCATGGAGGACGGTATCGCTGCACCACACGGAGACAAGACCGATACATTCAAATCTTAACTCGAAGAGCTCCAACAATAACCGCCATGATGTTAGCCGTGAGGCTTCATCACTCTTCAGGGAACTTAATTAGCGACCAAACAGTCAGAAACCGCTTGCATGAAGTGAACCTTCATTCCCGAAGACCGCTACGGGTACCACCTATAGCAATGCACAATCGTAGGATTCGATATCAATGGGCTCTTGAACACAGAAATTGGGCAGAAGAACAATGGCGTTTCGTGTGCTTTTCTGATGGGTCTCGTTTTGGTATGAGACCGGATACAAGACGTATACGACACTGGAGAACCCCTGGACGCCAACAGCGATTAAAATCCTGCCAGGAAGTCCATCCTTATAGTGGTGGAACCATCATGGTATGGGCGGGTATTTGGATCGGCGGAAGAACTGAGTTGATTTGGATCAGAGGCAACCTCAACGCTCAAATTTATGCTGAGACGATTGTATCAGACGTCATCGTTCCTCTACAAGTGCAAATCGGTCCCTTATTTCAGTTAATGCATGATAATGCACGACCGCACACCGCAAGAGTTGTAAGACAGACTCTCGCCGCAGCTAACATCAATGTCCTGCCCTGGCCTGCTCAGTCGCCAGACTTGAACCCGATTGATCATGCATGGGATATGCTACAGAGAAGAGCTCTGCCGAATATGGAGGGTATCCAGTCGCAAGAAGACCTTTTTTTGTTGTTGCAACGAACATGGGCGGCCATTCCACAGCGTGATGTGGATGAACTCATTTTGAGTATGCCAAACCGATGTTCTTGTGTTGTTAGTGTTCGCGGTAGAAACACGGATTATTAATTGTTTAAGTTACCCAATAAAATTTTAAAGAAAACTGTTATTTCAGTCTTTTTTTCGAACTTTAATGTTAGTGGTTCAAATGTCAAAAATCCCTTTATTAGGAAAATGGCAAATTTCTTTATTAATGCAAAGGTGACTTGGTTTATCGTTACTGTGACAAACGAAAACACTTTATTTGATGAATCCTTAAAGAAAATTTTAATTAATATCAATCAGGAGAAAAGTTATTGCAAAAATATATGTTGATCCCTAGATACTTTTGATGTGTGTATTTCGCTATTGTGAAGTTAGCCAGTGTGTAATAATGAGCATTACCTCTTCTCTTTTCTGTAATATTCTGCATAATTCTATACTTTAGGTATATATTTATTATTTCAGTATATCTTATTAGAATATACGAAATTTTAAGCTATTTTTCAGTTTATTTATTAGTTACTTTATTTAAGTTATTTTATTATGTAGCATTAAATAAAACTTTTTATATACAAATTAATAAAAATAAATATATTGATGTCTTCCGTCACATTTTTGAGGCTGACTGTACATGAATTCATTCAACATAACAATAACTATTCTTTCTTATAACCCCTATAAACTTTACTACTAACCTCAGCTTTCTGCATCTTGTTCTGTTCCTGTAATCTGGAGAGTATGTCTGCCATGTTGGTCTGTAGTACCATGCCGCCCATGACCAGTTCATCCAGGACCTGGTGCGCTGCGTCAGCGTGGAAGATCAGGTCCAGCTCGCAGACATTCTCGAAGCATTTGTCTAAGGTTTCTACGAATACCTGGAGAGAGAAATTAAGTAGGTACATTGCGTTAATTTCGCTGTAGCATTGTGCGGGTGACATTAGATGAAAATATATAATAATATGTTTAGTGCTTCATAGTAATACGTTCCATCACTAAACATGTCTGTGGGTAGGACTGGTAGGACTATACGGCTATGATATTCAGGGTAAAGCCTTAAAGGCTTTCAGTCATGATCAGAAATCGAGGTAACGTTCCAGATTGAAGAGGAATGGCACACTAATGTCACCCGAAAACATTATAGTAGTATTATTTATAAAGATTTTTTTAACGGGTATGAAATCATCAAATAACCTCCCCATCTCTGGGCGAAGCGGGAGGTAGTTTCAGACATTTACTGACTAAAACCCACCCATATTCCTTTCTTTTCTTTTTACGTTCCGGGGCCGCAGAATGTCGTTCGAACAACCCGCAGGAAGAGCTCCTCAAGTTGAATGGTAATGATGATTCTCACTGACCCTTTGGTCTTGTGGTTGCAAATGCGAATGCTGAATATGAGGTCCTAGGTTTGATACCCGGGTGGGGCAACGACTTTTTCTTGGGTTTTTTGATCAGGAATTGCTTAGTTGCAGCCACGGAGACTGGGTTTTTGCTTGGTTAACGGCAATAAGCTCAACTCTCATGGGTGCACTTGTTAGGTACATTTCTGCTTATACCTTCGGCGTAAACATTCACACAATTCTCTTTGAATGTACCTACAGGTACCACCGAAAATGACTCTGGTTGTCCCAGTCTAGGACAACTAGAGTCACTTGCGGGCGCCCTTAGAAGTCTGGGAAGATTGATCAGCTCCTCGAAGGAGATGGCCTTCGTGGAGTAAAGACCACCGCGGTGTACAGCATACGCATAATGGTTCAACCTGAAGGACTTATTGTGAAAACCCCCGATGAAGCGGAGTTCATTCTATCAACGGGAAATCATTAAATAATTTCCCTCGCTCTAGGTTCAGCATGAAGTGTCAGACTTTTACTGACTAAATCCCACCAATGTTCCTTCCTTTGCCCTTTATATTCTAGGGCCGCGGTATTTTTTTCGAGCAACCCGCAACCCCGGTAGGTCCCCTTTGGAGATTACAAAGCGTATGGTGATAACTCTCACCTGAATCAGGTCCAGTATACCGAGTTCACTCTCGGATGAATCCACACAGAACACAAAATATAGCGTGGCATAGTGTCTGTAGATCAACTTGTAGTCTGAACCACCTATGAGGCTGGAAGAGAGGGAAATAGCCCACGATTAGTTAAAGTGTCTGAGAGTTAATTTAATATTAACTTAATTTAATATTTTTGTAAGAATTGTATGCCTAACGGCGAAACATAGATAGTTTCTGACTTCCTTTTTACCATCTATTTTTTACTTATGTTCACAAAATAAATAAATTTGAATTTGAGTTATAGAAAAGGGAGAATTCCACTACCAGACGGTTGTTGAGTCTGGTAGGATAGTGCTAGACAGTTGCGGTCGGATTTTTAATGTGAAACATCGACTGCGGCGGGTCAGACCGCAACATCGGGAAAGCAATACAAAAAAAATAACATGATAAAGATTTTGTTTTTAATGTGAATAAATTAAATTAATTTCTTTAGATAACTTGATCCATACAGCCCGATTTAAATTAAAACATTAAATCAAAATTTAATTGCATTTAATACAAATTAAATTGCATTAAATCAAAATTAAGTTACATTAAAACAAAATTAAATTAAATCAAAATTAAATCAAATTAAATTACATCAAAATTAAATTAAATCAAAATTAAATTAAATAAAAATTAAATTAAATAAAAAAAAATTAAAATTAAATTACATAAAATCAAAATTAAATTACATAAAATCAAAATTAAATACTTAACATTATATCAAAATTAAATTACATTAAATCAAAATTAAATTACATTCAATCAAAATTAAATAACTTAAAATCAAAATTAAATTAATCAAGTCAATTATATCATATAACCATCACTGTCCTGCCCTTATAACACTTCAAGAGGGACCAATACTAATAAGACTGGCTCGTTGGTCGATTGGTCGCAAGCGCGACCGCTAAAGATGAGGTCATAGATTTGATTTAGAGACCGGGCAGTGTTATTAGGTTTTTACATCAAGCATTTCTCTGTAGCAGCCACAGAGTCTGGATTTATGTTCATGACAATAGGATTGCACCCTAGTACGCACGACGGCACATCGACCTATAAAAAACATTTTAACCTGATCTCTTTACTACGGTGTGCGATATTTAGAAGAGAGATCAGGTTATAATAGTTTAGAATAGGTTGACCTGCCGTCGTCTGTACATGGGATTTAAACATAACTGGCGAAATATGGGAGTACTATTATGTATAGTACAGCTGTCTAATTCTTCGAGGATTAAAGCTTATAAATAGAATATTTCTCATACCTTCCTCCCTCAAGGAAATTGCACACATTGTCGTCCCGTTTTGACACTAGTTGAAACGTCTCTTTTATTATCTGTTGCTGCATATCTTCATTCTGTAACAAGAGGAGACAGAGTCAGTATCTATGACTGTAAAAAAAAACACGTCCAGAATCCACATTGTGGTGCCAATCTTAATGGCGGCTCGGAATTTAGTGACATTCTACGCATAATACCGTCAAGTCAAGTCAAAGTAATTCATTTGTCAAAAATATGTAATTGAGAATGGTATTTATAATAATGAAAAGTGCAACATTTTTCACCAGTGGAAATATTGGATACTAGCTGCGCCCCGCGGTTTCACTGGCTTGGTGATAGAATATACAATATATAAGCTATGTTATTGTAAAGTTTCATTAAAATCCATTCAGTAGTTTTTGCGTGAAAGAGTAACAAACATCCATACATCCATCCATCCATACAAACTTTTGCGTTTATAATATTATTAAATAGGATGATGATTTGCATACCTGTGTTAGGTAGGCAAATCGCTGCTTAAATTCAAAATGGCCACGAATCAAAATAACTATATTTATTTAATTTTATATGCAATAAAGACACCCAGTATTCTCGCATTATAAATGGTCTAATCAGATTGTTGCCCTTTTTGCATTTACACAATTTGTTTGGCTACTAATACACTACTGGCAAAAAGTAAGAGATAAAAAAAAGCCAAATTTTTGGTAAATTTTCAATAGGCTGTAAGTTCGAGAGAAATGGTCATACGGGAAATAATAAAAAAAATTGCTCCAAGTGTCTGGTTTTTGGATTAGAACTTTAAAATTTTGTAGCCTTCGCGGTTTTTGAGTCATCTTAGAAAAAGTAGAAAAAAAATATATTTTTAGTTTATTTTTTTGGTCTACAGGCGTGGAAAAAATTTGTTTGCTTAACGACTATAAGGATCGGGTACTATGTTTATATAGCTTCAATTTCTTTTTTTATTCACCTTTAAACGTCCACTTTTCGCCGAGATATCGGTCTTCAAATGGAAAAGAATCTTTTTGTCTTTGACTGTCATAATCTCAGCAACCAATGATCGCACAGAAAGTTTAAGCTAAATAATAGTAGCCACTGGAGCTCGTGGCTAAATAATAGTAGCCGCCGGAGCTCGTGGTTAAATATTAGTAACCGCCGGAGCTCGTGGCTAAATATTAGTAGCCACCGGAGCTCGTGGCTAAATAAAAGCAGCCGCCGGAGCCCTTGGCTAAATAATAGTAGCGGCCGGAGCTCGTGGCTAAATAATAGTAGCCGCCGGAACTCGTGGCTAAATATTAGTAACCGCCGGAGCTCGTGGCTAAATATTAGAAGCCACCGGAGCTCGTGGCTAAATAATAGCAGCCGCCGGAGACCTTGGCTAAATAATAGTAGCGGCCGGAGCTCGTGGCTAAATATTAGTAGCCACCGGAGCTCGGGACTAAATAATAGTAGCCACTGGAGCTAGTGACTAAATAATATCAGCCGCCGGAGCTCGTGGCTAAATAATAGCAGCCGCTCGGATTCATATAAAGAATAAGCCACGCTTGCCTAGGTTGGACTGCGGATGGGTGACCACCAGTAACATACCGAGAGTAAATCTGTTGATCCCGGCTCTTTGATAGTTATTTGCAGCTTTTTGACAGTTGTTACAGAAAATCTATGTCCCGAAAGCCTGACCAAAGGGTATCGTAATACCCAGTACTGTTTTGTGGAGGTCAGATAGGCACCCATATAGTTGGGAAAAGGTTAGGCAGATGATGGTGGTGACACAAATTGGACACTTCAGTTTATGGCAAACAAGTAGAAAAAAAAATGGTGGTATTAAGTTGACAGCCAATTAAAACTTCAAAGTGAAGTATTACATAATATAAAAAGTAAATGATTTTATTACTGATAACATTCAAACTGGTTATTAAACATGCATATTTAACAAAGTTTAATTTTAAACTGATCACATTACACATATGTATTGGTCTGAATATAAATAATGTTAATTTATGTAAACTATGTTACTTGACCAGTTGTTTATGCGAATAAATAAAGAAATTGTGACATAGTTTCCAAAGTTAATATTAACTTAGAATGAATGGCAGACCAACATTTTAATATGCTAGGTTTAGTAGATTTTTCATTAACAACAATTAACGTTATTCCTATTTTGAATACCAAATCTCTGGTCAGTAACTAACTTCTCAATTAGGGTGGAGGCGCCAGGGAAGCTGGCAAAATTGGGCACGCCACAATAGTGACAAGAAGTCCCCTCTTTGAGGAGTGGCTGGAGAGGCGCCACGGCGACCTTACCTACCGCCAGACGCAGGTCCTCAACGGACACGAAAGTTTCGAGAGGTTCCTGCACATAATCGGGTGGGAAGAAATGCCCGGGTGTCACTACTGTGACGATCGCCCGGAGGAGACGGTGGAGCACACTGTGGCAGTCTGCCCCGCACGGGCGGAGAACCGCTGTGTCTTAGTAGAGGCGATCGGAGGCAGCAACTTCTCGCGTGCTGCTCTGATTCAGTCCGTGTTTCGGGGTCGAGAGGGAATGAGAAGCGGCCACCTCCTTCTGCGAAGCAGTAATACTAGCGAAGGAGGTGGCTAGACGTTTGAGAGAGAGAACCTGAAAGTAACCCAGCCCACCAGCCGCGGGGAGCACCGGACGACTCTCGGCCACCGTAGACGCGGAACTGCGGACGGTGAGCAATGGGTAGCTCACCGTCCGTCCGTCGACGTTACGACGTCAACGTCAGTGTTCCACGCGCACCTCAAGGAAATGTCAGCAAAGCAGAAGGGTCTGCCAGGGCCACCGCCTGCTGGGGTTGAGGGTTTTTCGAAAGAGATACCGCGGCTTCGGTACACAAAGGGCAAAAGACGGAACATGGATGGGTTTTGTCAGTCGGTCAGTAAAAGTCTGAAACTCCCCCCACTCCGCCCAGAGCGGGGTTCCTTCCTTCTTCATGTGGACCCCGCTTCTTGGAGGGTCTGGTTTCCGCACTTAGTCCTTTCAGTGGACCATTGTGCGTATGCGGGGCAAGTTATTTAATGATTACCTATCTGTAAAAAAGGTGGAAGTGCCAGGAAAACCTGCAAAAACTCTATTTTTCTGCAATCTGCAGATCAGTGTCACTTCGTATGAAGATAAAGAATTTTAGCAACTGTAACAGACAGTTAAAATCATTAAAAACATCATTACAACCATCTACATTCATTTAATCCCATAGTATGACTATTTCATGAAAAAGTTTGTCAAACCAGATATGAAATTCTGATTCAAATAAAAAACATTGACCTTATCAAGCAGAGGTTAAAAGTATGATAAAGTAACAATACAATGATTCATTTAAAATATGCTGCTTTGAGCTATATTAACATTTATGTATTTAATATATCCATATATTTTTTATAAAAATGAATTGCTGTTCATTTGCCACTCTAAAACTCGAGAATGGTTGAATCAATATGTCAAATTTTAATCTTGAAAATGTTTTGAAGTTCCAGAAAGGTTTAAATAGATAGAAAATATATGGGTGGGTTGCTTGGTAGGGTATGTAGTTAGGTAGACAAGTAGTAAATAGGAAAAAGGGCATTGCAATGTGTGCCAGACACAGCTAGATACAATATTGAGAGTAAAGATTTGTATGTTTGTAAAGAATAAACTCAAAAACTACACTTCCCTTCCCTATTAGAATTGCAATTTGCATTACAATGCTACAATATTGTTATATAGCGTATTTTATTCGCTGAGTAAAATAGGCTGTATAGAACCACCCTACTACATTACTACACTAAGAACTACTCTCCCAAATAATCTGGTTCTTCTAACCTATAAGACGGTTGCATTGCTGGGTAGGTTTTGGGGGACTGTAGTACAAATATTTAGCCTAGTTAAAACTTGGCTTATTAATGATTTTAAATTTTGATTTTCTTGCAGACAGGCAGCCTGATTCCCAGTTATGGGAATACTATAAGCCGATTATGTTATTATCCTCCTAGCTATGCTTGGCTGGTGACGGCCGGATGAGCATGGCCAGTTGGCTACACAAGGAACCATTTACCGGTTTTGAGTGTTTAGACGATTTTAACATGTTTGCTCACTCCTCATTCGTACGATAAAACGGGAAAAGATAAGCGGAAATTATTTCAAATATTACATTACATGTTCAGAAGGCAATCCCGATACTATGAAAACCTGTTCATTTGTAAAGAAAAAAGCTGTCACCACAAACATAGGCGTATAAAATACACATTCCTTTGTACACAAAATAGAAAAAAAAACTTTCACTCACGAAATATTGGTAGAATTTCGATAGCCTCGGCTTTCCATGATTGTTGAATACTAATATAGCCTTAATCATTTTGATAATTAACTACAAACTTAACTAACTACTCTATTTTCATTGAATAAATTGATAATTCTATTAAAATCCAATCATTAAATGAAATTATCGATTGTGTTTGGACAGTGACGTTAATACTTTCGTTCGGAAATTAAAACAAAACACGCGTCAGTCATTTGTCACAACGTAGATAAAAAATAATCAGTGCGTTCCAGGTTTTCATTGTAGATAGATGAGAATAGTTGGAGCCGGTGATATTCAAATCTTCAGTTTTTGCAATTTGCAGATCAGTGTCAGGCTGTATCTTAAAAAAAGATAATATGATTTGTGATCGTCAACCGTGTACAACATTTACGGAATTTTCCCTCAAACTTCATTTAATCCCTTTGAATAACTAATTCTAGAAAGAAATATATTTAAATATATAATATAATAAAAAGACTAGAAATAGACGTAATGGAGCGTCTATTCCTAGTCGCAAGAACCGGTTGTGTCACCACTGACGACGAACGCGACTATTATATTTCTCAATTGTCACCACTAGCAACAAACCGGACTAATTAATATTGAAAACCTTACTTGATTCTATAGATTTTTTGGATGATCACTGATCAGCTTTCTGCTTTCATTTTTTTTTGTGGTGTTTAATTTAGTAGAAAATATTAGTAGCTTAACTTAACCAAACTAATTCTGGCAACACTTAATACTCGCGAACGCGTTGTGCTGTCGGCAGTAACCCGCGAGTGTCACAATAAAAAAAATCGCAAAAACTGAATGATTATTGTGTGAAATAAACATTTATTGTTATCTTTCAAGTTCTGTACAGTGTTAAATGTTTGATGGAAGCCTATTTGCGGGCCGCTGACGCTTCAATAACGAGATACAGGTCAGTGTAACTGAAGATGGACATGGTATATTTTGTTGTCTTTATTTGGGTGTTCGGAGGTTTCTCGCGGTGTCGTGTGGCTTATTATGATTCTCTGTCTCTTTAAGACTCAACTTCGGACCGTACGTGCTGTAGAAAAGGCCGGTTATACAAAAAAATCGGTATAAATATGGTACAGCTAGTTTGTAAGTCTCGAGAGGAAATTTGGAAAGTCGGCAAATATCGGCTGTACGTAGTTATTAAAACTTGATTGTTACTGTTGCCGCTACCGTTTCGAACGCCGGTAGAAGGTTAAATCGCTGAAAAATGTGCGCTTTCATAGAAGCGTGAAGGATTTTTATGTTAAAAGGAATTTGTGAGAATTAAAACATTTTATAGCATGGAACATTTCGTATTTTTGGTGGAGATATTACGTGAATATGCTTGAATAAATTTGTGTTAATTATATACGGAGATAGTTATACTAATTAGGCAAAGTTTTTTTTTATCAATAAATTACTTAGAAAATAGCTTCTTTTAATTCATATAGGTGAATTAAAATACTTCCTATAACATTGATATTACAGTGAAATTAGTCTGATAACCCTTTGATCTCATCAAGCCTAATTTGGAGTAAAAAATAGAAATGTAGGTTATGTAAATATTTACAAATAAGTTAACAACATTATAGTAGTTTTAAATAGTCTAATACTTAATTATCAACATAATGCCCACAACTTTGCCTGTGTGACATTCAAAAAATTGTCTCATAAATTCGTACTTTTGGCATAAAAAGTATGCAATGTGTTTGGTTAGGTTATAGACTACTTGTATGCCAAATTACATCACATTCTAATCAGTAGTTATTGTGTAAAAGTGTAACATACCTCCTCACAAACTTTCGAATTTACAATTATCAGTAAAATTATAGTAGCACACTGGTAAGATTGGACTGTCATGGAGGCAGGCATTGACTATAGCAAAAATAAACATGATCTAATACTATTCTTATGATTGTGTTCCACAAGAACTAGGACATATCTTCACTAAGATAGACTAAGTGAAATTGAGATGACGGCCATTTATTACAAAGCATAGTCCTGACAGAAAAGAAATAGAGATTGACAATGTGACTACAAACTGGTCAAGAGTTGCAAAGCATATGGAAGTCACTAGAAGAGGCCTTTGCCAAGAGGCACATGGAACTCCGTCACATATTGTAACACAGGAAATAAAAAGATCATCACAAAAAGAACCACAGCAGAAGAGTTTTCAGGGTTAAAAGGATATCTAAATTGATATACTGCTCTGTACACACAATGGTCCAACTGGAAGGACTAAGTTAGGAAACTGGACCACCTTCCAAGAAGTGGGGTCTACATGAAGAAAAATATATACTGCTCTATCAAACTATATTATAAACATTAATAGCTTAGACCATAACTTTAAAGCAATGCCATTTTAAAACGATCATAGTGATCAATCTACAGTTTCATCAATTGCAACTCCATTATAAATAATGTCTGCAATTGTTCAATTGTTTTTCTTAATTAACAATTTTATTGGCACTATACTACTACATACTATGATATGGTAACTATACTAATATACTCATATACTAACCACATATTTGTGTTGTGTCAGGTAATTATCACTCAGTATAACACCACTGAGATGAAAATCAGCAAGAGTATCTTATAAATTGTATCGTACATTGGTCACTGATGGTCTAGTGGTTACTAGAGTGGCTGTTGAACAAGGGGGCTTGATATGTTTTAATTCATTCACTTTATAAACTATTAGCTTTTGCCCGCGGCTTCGCTCGCATTAAATTCTGGGTAACACAGTTCCCCTTTCCTGTTTTGCAGGTACCTGCTACTTGTAGTTTTTGCCCTAGCGCCTTATTTATTGTAATAGCAAAGCCAAGTTTTCCCTCTTCCTCTCTCATGTCTCACTTAAAAAAAATGTTAGTCTATGTCCATCTCCAGGGTCCCAACTATCTCTGTACCAAAATTCATCAAAATCGCTTTAGCCATGTAGGCGTGAAGACGTAACAAACAAACAAACACACTTTCGCTTTTATAACATAAGTAAGGATATTTGCGCCAAACTTCATTTAAATCTGTTTAGTACTTTAGTGTGAAAGAGTAGTAACAAACATGCATCCATCCATCCTCATAATATAATATTCGCGTTCTATTGAGATTCACAAGTATCCTTTGTATTCCATAAACTATCTGTGTACCACATTTAATCAAGATACGTTCAGTAGTTTTTGCGTGAAGAAGTTTTCGGCTGTTTCTTCTCAAAGTAGTCGGGTACGAAACACCGGCCTAATCTAGTTTTAAAAAAAAGACGTGTAAAAGTGTTTGTGAAAACCTACTTGCAAAATAAACATCATTAAATTTATCATTTAAACAACTACACATCCTCACAAACTTTTGCATTTTTAATATAATAGCTCCACCTCAGTTTCGCCCTTGTAGACTGGGATATTATACATATAAAATCTGTCTCTAGAATCACTATTCTAGAATAGTGATTCTAGAGACAGATTTTAATACTGCTACTATTTTAAAACTGCATTAAAATCTGTTGAGTAGTTTTAAATATCTAAGCACAGAGACTTCATCTTATACTATGCAAAGAAGTAGTAGTAGTAAGAAATGTCGAACTTGTGATTGGCTATGATTGGAAAGTCATAAAGGAAGCCTTCCCAGCTGTGGGACAATGCAGAATATCTCCATCTGTCGGTAACTTTAACTGTCCATAATGATTTTACAAATGGCTGAACCATGACTTAAGGTACCCACATACAAATTTTCGCCTTTATAATATTAGTGTGATGCCTTTTTAAATGTACAGACGCCTGCACATCAAGCTACTACAATCTGTCAAATTTCTTTGATAGATTTTCGACTTTATTTCTAAAGTATTAGGTTCAAGGTTCATTGGGAAAAATTTACAGTTTCGGGTAGCTTGACCTGTTGGCGTCTGTACATGGGATAGTTTAATCTCAATACCAGGTTTCTGTAAGTCAATTGAGTACCCCATGCAGACGAACACGCAGGAAAATACTTTAATCTAGCTCTATTCTACTAATTAATGTCTGCAATTTTCCAATTGTTTTTCTTAGTTTAAGATGTTGTTGTCACAAATGTTGGTCACACTGTTAATATGTGTACTCCTTTCTCATTTTATATAGGAAATAAACGTGACTATTATTTGCTTCAATTTGTTTTTCCAAGATTTAATCAACAGTTTTAGAATGATTGTTTTTCTGTTACATTGTACAATGTTTACAAAACAAAGGCATCTGTTATGATATGATATCTAATTACGTTCATTTGAAAATGCATAGTAAATTGATTTCTAGTTACTTGTAATTATTTTTTGATAAGTATAGATAAATACAACTTGTATTTGAAAAAGAATTATGTAATTTAAAGGTTTATATAGAACTAACTGGCGCCCGCGGCTTCGCCCGCGTGATATAAAAAAAAAAAGTTTCCAATGTGTTATTCCAGACCATAATAAACCTCTGTGCCAAATTTCATCAAGATCCGTCCAGCGGTTTTGACGTGAAAGAGTAACAAACATCCATACATTCATGCTCACAAACATTCGCTTTTATAATATTAGTAAAATAATTGCACATTGCAAATATAAAAAAAAAAAACAATATTATGCAAACAAATTGCAATACTAAAACTTATAACAACCGCGAACTTAACCCCGTTGGTCTAGTGCTCACAATCGCGACTGCTGGGCATGGGGTCCCTGTTTCGATTCCTGGGTATTTCAGTTACTGAGTCTGGATTTGATGGCTATAAGCTCGGCTCCTACTGCATGAGACTTAAACACAACTAGCAATATTTGATTAAAATAAATAATAACTCGTTATTTTGAGAACTTAAACATTAACTTTCCTGTATTTTAATCAGACCAACACTAGTATTAAAGCTTTATTTTACCCGGTATACTTAACTTTGTTAACCCAAATAGGAAAACATTTTATTTGTTTTTTTTTTTCACCCATATGCTACTACACCATTGAAGGAGTAACATTGACTATATTTTCTGTCATGGCAACATTTAACAACAGTTTTTATTCAGACGCAATCGACCATCATTGACCTATAAATGTTGTTTTTTGTCATGGCAACTTTAAAGTATAGTTTTTCTAACCATAGCATTGTTACACTGCTATGCCACTAAAGGTAACGTTGTATAAGGTCAGTGATTAACCACTAGTGTTGCTAGTGTAACTGTTTTAGGTTTATCACGCAACCACCTGCTTTTAAGGCGCAGATAAACGACTTTTAATGATTTTATATTGAACATCACGTCTAAACTTGTAGTCTTATTTCTTTGAAAAAAATATATGTTATACTAGACAATTTTATTCATAATTTGATATGTGAAATTATATTTTAATAACATAGTGTAATTAATTTGTAAAGTATTGTCTAACGTGGACAAAAAAAACGATAATCACGCAAAAACTATGGGGCGTATTTACATGAAACTTAAACTTACTACCTAACTTAAAAACAAACAGGTCATTAAATACACACAGTAGACAAAACTACATTGAGTTAAAAACATCCATTGGTTTCGTTAGATATCTGACGGCACGGTTGGCGCAGTGGCTGAGCGATCGACTGCTGCGCTGCGATTCCCGGGTTCGATTCCCGCACGGAACAAATAATTGTATGACCTGCAGTTAGTTGTTTCGGGTCTGGCTGTTTGTGTATGTGAGTTTAAATGTAAACGCACCCACGATACAGGAGAAATTCCTAGTGTGAGGCAATGTTTTTTTTTTTTAAATAACCTGGTTAGGAATCAAAAGAGAAGTATTTCTTTGACTCACACAGGGCAAAACAGATATAAAAGCAAAAAAAAAGAGAAATGAACCAAAGGAAAAAAAATGGATGTTATACGCGAAATAATAAACTTACTTATCTTTTTTGCTAACTGTACATTAATAAACATGTCTACCTGCAATATAATAATTAGAAAGTCGATCATCATACACCGTGAATGAATTGACGTCGATGTTTGAAGAAAGTTAACTTTACCTTAAATAATTAATTTCTAGGGCAAATCCGAAGCGCCAGTTACAGAAAAAAGGAGTCGCTTGCCTTGGTATGGGCATGTACCTACCTAATGTGAGAAGGGATAATAAAATAAAAATAAATAAATATCTTGGGACAACTCACACACGGCTATCTGATCCCAAGCTAAGCAGAGCTTGTGTTATGGTAACCAGACAACTGATATACATACTTATATAATTTGTAAATACATACATTATTATAGATAAATCACACCCAGACACAGAACAAACAATCATGCTCATCACACAAAGTTTGTCCTGGGTGGGAATCGAACCCACGACCTCCGGCTCAGCAGTCAGGGCCACTAACCACTAGACCAACAGGCCCGTCAAATGAAAGTTGACGGATGTATGAGTGTTGATTGAGGATGGTAGTTATGTGACTATAACTTCAAGAAATACACACTAAAAAAGCTGAAATCCTTACTAATATTATAAAGGCGAAAGTAAGTTTGTTTGTTACGTCTTTACGCCTAAATGGCCAAACCAATTTTGGTACAGAGATAGTTGGGACCCTGGAGACGTTACGGACATAGGCTGATTTTAAAAAAAGAGATAGGGGTAAAAAAGGGGAGATAAAGATACATTTTTTTCGATCATCACGCGGGTCAAAGTTAGCGTTAGCCCAAAGTAACTCACGCGGATGAAGTCGCGGGCAGAAGCTAGTAAAAAATATTTTTGCAAAAATAACTTCCAATTTATTTCAGCCATTTAAGTGTGTATTTATTTTTAATCTTTTTTTTTCATCCATATAAATTAGAAGAAAAAAATATGTTTTAAAGAAGATATCCCAAAAACTACCGAAGCAATACAGATAAACTTGATATGGACTCCTTCGAAAATAATATTTATATTTTGATGATGTATTCCATGATTTTCCATGCTAATTTTATGAAATTGCTTGAGCGACTGTAAAAAAACTCGACGATCTATATATTCTACTTACTACAATTCTAGCAAATAACATTTCATTTCATGTCAATACGACACCAAAGAAAAGCTGGCACATTCTCAGCCGAACCGCTCTAATTGACACCAGTATCAAATTCCAGCATATAATTATACACCAATACATAAATATATCATATATCCGAGCCCACACAAGCGCTCATCGCACAGATATTACGACCGCTGGCAATTGTTGTAACGAGCTCTCGTTATGCTAACGACGCGGACGGTCCATTTTATCGTTACATGTACACTCAACAAAAGAGCTAAGTTATTATAGCTATTCTCTTAAGTCCGTCAACGAAGATAGGCGCTCGTTCGTAAGTAGTTCGGTATTTCAAAATGAATCTCACTTCCTATTAAATACCGATTCGTAAGTTTTGAAAACACATCCAGAGTAGGGACAATTGTGCAATCAGGTTTTCATCCGTTTTTAGTTCGGGCACTTAACTAATCTTATGTCGGTAAGTGATATGGATTAGGAAACGACCGTAAAGTAAATGATGCCGTGACGTCTGATAGGGGAGAATGGCAGAAGAAAACGTGTTGCGCCGACCCCAAATAGAATGGGACAAGCGCAGGAAAGTGATGATGAGATAATGATGGTCAATGCCACACCCATCTCTGTATGAACACAATAATACAAATTTCAGGTCGATCAATATAATATACTAGTACTCACAACACATTCTCCATTGTTGTGACCACGCATAGCTGATTATGCGATCATACATATATGTTTGAACTTATATAAATATTGATTCGATTCGTCAGTGTTTTGATCAAATAGAAATTGTTGTTTTTTGTTTTATAGTGAAGGTCTACCTTGAACATGCCTGAAATACGTAGATCAATAATATTAGTTTGGTGACTGTGATGTGTCTGACCTTATGAGTAACTTGTGGCTAAATAATAATTGCCGTTCGGTACGATTTTTATGTTAAGGCGCGGTAACAAGCTAATCTTTAGGTATTCGCGGAGGTGAGGCTAGCTGCAGACTGGGCGTGTTCTGACACTAGTATACAACAGTAGTGCATTGAAAGAATAGAAATAAGGTCGAAAATCTTTTGATTTTATTTGAATATCGTGTCCGCCAAAATGTAAGCCATTTTGCAGTTTTAATTAAATATTAAAAAAATTACAGCTCCGTGTTTTAAAAGTTTATGTGGCTTGTGGTATGTACAGATACGAGTAACTTTGCAACGATGCCGTAAATGATGCCGTGACGTCTGATAGGGGAGAATGGAAGAAGAAATCGTGTTGCGCCGACCCCAAATAGAATGGGACAAGGGCAGGAAAATGATGATGATGACTGCTTTTTGTCCTGATCTTCATTATCTACACAGCCTCTTCCCATAAGACCTATGGGATCCTAGTGCTTTACATGGAACGACTGAGGTTTTTGACCCGAAATCACCCCAAAATACAATTTTAAAGGCCGTTTTTACGTAAACCCCAATTCCCAGGAAATCTGTCCCTACATTCCTTTTTATAAAAGGTCTTTGTGTATGTAAGAATGAGGTTACCACAACAAAGCCTAGCGGATGATGCTATTCTATCGAGATGAACAAAATGTGTGACAGGACAATAGTTTTATAGTTTGCGGAGTTTTGCTTTCAAGGGTTGTGAAAAAGGTTGGACACTCATCATCTGCCTTGTCTTTTGCCAACTTTGTTGGGGTCGGCTTCCAGTCTAACCGGATACAGCTGAATACCAGTATTTTACATGGACAGGCTGTCTCTTTGACTTCCACAACCCAGTTCGTACTGGGTAATACGATATCCCTTGGTAAGACTGGTTGTCAGACTTTCGGGGCACTTGACTATCTGTGACGACTGTCAAAGATCTACAAACGACAGCCGGGACCAACAGCTTAACGTGCTTTCCGAGGGACGGAGGAACTCGGTATGTAACGGGTGGTCACCCATCGACAAACCAACCAAGGCAAGAGCGGTCATCACGTGGGCAAAGCCGCGGGGGCCAGCTAGTAAATAATATTTATTAAATTTTCCGTCAACCGGCTGTTTACCACATTTCCCCACCAAGATCTTCGTCGTCGTTCGGGTATTTCCGCTTGTAATAATATTTAGTTGAACTGCATCGCAGCAGGCGTATTATAAATGAAGTTGCGCGAGCGCACGACGTCATTACGACAAATAACGTTGCAAATGTCGTGTAATTTTTGTTACATTATTGTTGATTAAATGTCGGAGATGCAATCTTTACGCGGTATTTTTATTGAGACTAGCATTCCGCCCCTGCTCTGCACAATATTTAAGACTAATTTGTCAAGCTTTCTGTATTGCAAATTGTAACTGCGTTCAATTAAAGTCTGTAAGTAATATTAGATACTTGGGCATACTTTTAGATAATTCTCTAAACTTTAAAGCTCATGTGGAAGCATTGACGAGCAGAGTGCGTAAATTGATATTTATTTTTAAAACACTAAGAAATGTAGCTAACCATTTCATTATCCGCAATGTCTACCATGCACTTTGTCAGCCAGTAATATCTTATTGCATTTCTTGCTGGGGTGGGGCCTCCAAAACCACATTACTTCCATTGGAAATTGCACACAGAGCGATACTAAAGATAATATTCTTTATCTAAGTATAATAATTATGTTCAATTTTATAATTCTATTGTGTATGTAATTTAGAAAAACAACCTGCCAATAATCTCGTAGGAGGGTCGTTAGAACATTAATATCTCATGGTTTCCGATTTTGGCATCCAACAATATACAGACAGATTTTTTCAAGATCCTCCCTTGAAAAATTCATCCTGAGTATTATGTTTCTGTTGACTGCCGTAAGCTGTGTCTTAAATTGTCTCCCAATTTATATTGATTAGTGGTTATTAAACTGACCGCTATCGTTTGTTCGTTATAATACCAATATATATTGTGGGTAGTTGGATACTTACGGCATAGACCAGACGGCATTATGAATCCTACTAATATTATAAAAGTTTGTGAGGATGTATGGATGTTTGTTACTCTTTCACGCAAAAACTGCTCAGCTGGTTTGGATGAAATATAGCTGATAGTTATATTTTGGTAGATAGTTTAAAACCTAGATTAATGCATAGGATAGTTTTTGTCTTGGTAGTGAAAATCTATAGGACAAATACCGAATTCCGGGCGAAGCTGCGGGCTTAAACTAAGCAATAATAAATCGTTCACTGGTAACGGTTATTAATCCACCTATTAGTTTCGGAATAGACCATCTGTTCCGTTCATGCTATGTCAGTACTTGAAACATTAATTTAGTAAATCAAATCAAAAGTCATTTATTCAAATTAGGCTGATAATCAGCACTTTTTGAACGTCACATTACAAGAGACAGTCCCACAAAAATGCCCTGCCCTTCGCCACTTCCTAGTGTTTTAGCTGGGAAGAAGAAGTGGCGCATCAAACTCCCCAGCAACACATATGTCTGTCAGGTTAGATCTGCTCATAATTTGTCCAAAGCTGAAGAGAGAAGCTAACCCCTGTCTCCTGCCATTATCTCAATGTATTTGTGGTCGGCACAGCATGTCTTTTTCTTCAATACTTCTCTGTTACTTGGCATCTTACCAGTCCGTTTTCGACTAGTAACTTCTGTGTGAGGGAATTGGTTGAAACCCCTTTTTTTGCGGATGGGAAATCATTAATTAACATTCCCCCGCTCTGGGCAAAGGGCCCATGTTCCTTCTTTTGCTCTTTATGTTCCGGGGCCGCGGTATCCCTTTCGAACAATCTACAACCCTGGCAGAAATCTCCTACCTTGGAAACCCAAGGTACTTATGTATTAGTCCCGTGATTCTGTTGAAAGGGACTCGCTTGTCTTGGTATGGACATGTAATGAGGAGGGACGAAGCACATGTGACTAAATGAGTGATGGATCTGAATGTTGAATGATGGACGGAGAGCGAGAGGAAGCCAAAGAAAATATGGATGGATTGTGTAAGCAGTCAGTAAGACTGGAAGCCGACCGAAAAGGCTAGACAGATGATCAATGGACGGATGCCCCTCAAGTTAAATAGGAAAATATACAAGTCCGTGATTAGACCTGTTGCTGTATGGGTCAGAATGCTGGGCTGTAAAAAGGTGGATGAAAAACGATTGCATGTAGCGGAGATGAGAATGTTGAGATGGATGCGTGGAGTAACAAGAATGGATAAAGCAAGGTCACTAAAAGAGTGATAGATCTGAATGTTGATGGACGGAGAGCGAGAGGAAGCCAAAGAAAAGATGGATGGATTGTGTAAGGAATGATATGAAGGAGAAAAGAGTAAATGATGCCGTGACGTCTGATAGGGGTGAATGGAAGAAGAAAAAGTGTTGCACCGACCTCAAATAGAATGGGACAAGGGCAGGAAAATGATGATTAGTCCCGTGATTATTGGTTTAAATGCAAATATCGAACTACAATACCACGTCAAATATTTTTTTCAAAAAAATTGCTAGTCTAGACAAAATTTTACTCACATTTTGTTGGTGTTATATTCGTTGGATTGATTAAATACACCGTTGGGTTGTAGACTAGATTTATTGGTCAATCACACATTATAATAATTACAGACTCACATAGTAGTGTCAAACCACAGTCTCCCAATCGTAGACAATACTTGTAGAGATGTCCATACTAATTACTTACTAATTAGTGATGTTACAACAGTTGGCATGACTCATTTCTCTAAAACGGCATATTTTGAGAAATCTTAGTTTTGTTATGCATTACTAGAAGAAAAACAATGTTTCGCAGAGGAAATAACATGTTGACATGTTGCAATCAACAGAATACAATGTCAGGTCTACAAAAAACAATAATCTAAAATTACACATCACGCTATTATGTATGTTTAATTAGTTCTTCACGTACAAACGGCTTAACGGATTTAAAACCAATGATAATGTTTTTTTTTTAAATTAGCTTTCGTCACTTTATGAAGTCGCAGTTGGTCTACTTGACTTCATTATATTCAGGGTTCAAAAACACAAGACACCTTCCTAACATTCATCTAGGTATTTATATAAAAGGGAAAATCATTGATTCACGAAATATCAGAAACTATGAACTATGTACAAGTGTTAGGAATCTCAAATATTGCATGGGAATCCTTTTAGGACGTAGGTGCTCAGTAAGATGGCATTTTGCAAAATTCAACCCTTACGGGGGTGGGACAGGATGGGAGGGTGGTAAAACCGCTGGATACAGTCTAGAATATGACATCCAAACAGTTCATTAAAACGCTGAATAGATAGTTTCATAGTTTTCCAATAGTTTAAGCCAGTAAAGGGTCTGTGAAGGCCACATTAAATATTTACCCAATAATACCCAGTAAAATCGATGTTCTGGTCATCTAGTGCAGTGTTTCTAAAAATGTGGTCCGCTGACCTTTGGGGGTTCGGAAAATATCTATGGGGGTTACAAGCCTTACTAATATTATAAAGCGAAAGTGAGTTTGTTTGTTTGTTACGTCTTCGCCTAAATGGCCAAACCGATTTTGATGAATTTTGGTACAGAGATAGTTGGGACCCTGGAGACGGACATAGGCTAAAAAAAGTGAGAAAATGGAGAGAATGAGGGAAGAAAATGGGAGAGAAAACATCAACTTCAATATCACTAATATAGCTGCAAAATAGCATTAAAAATCATTTGCCAACACATTAAAAAGAAGAAAAACAAAATAGTGCCATACTAAGATAAATTGTTTAATTACTGGGTTCTTGATGATTGCGCTTGAATTTCTAGGGGTTTTGACTGAAAAAGTTTAGGAAACGCTGATCTATTCAATGGTTTGAAACCAACCATTAACGTATTGTATTGCCAATACCGCTAGTTATACTGCCCTACTAACTCCAATCAATATTACTTAAATGCTCCATTTCTAAATCATGATGGATGGACCTTATACACGCGATTTGTTTTATAGATTTAGAAGTGAACAGGCTCAGCTTAAGCATTTTCTTTGAATGAGATAGATGGTCGAATGACATGGAAAATGTGAGGAAAGTTTTTGGAATGTGGAGAAAATGAAGACCAAAGAGACGATGCATGGACTGTGTAATGGATGACATAGCTAGAAAGGAGATTTTGGAACGAAGTTCCTTATCGCGCGTTGCAAAAAGACAAAAAAATAAGACCAAAAGTTGTAACGACACTTTTTGCTTTAGTTGTAAGCCGTGCGGCGTGCGCGTGTTCTCTGTCTGACTCTCTCTCTTTCTCATAGAAAGCCAGTTATTTTCGTTTCGTCTTTCTATTTCGCATTGAACAGTGTGGTGTCGGGACGATTATTTTTGTTGAGTGTATACAGGTTTTTTGTCCATAATAAATAATAACTTCGTTCTATCCGGGTGTCCCTTGCCACCTCTCAAGTTTTTTGTTTATTTTTCGTGTAATTAGTACTGAACCTGGTGCCAGAGTTTTAGGTCATGCCTCCTCGGGCCTCTGAATTCCGACATTTGATTGCCCCGGGGTTGCGAGTTGTTCAAAAGAGACACTGCGGCCCCGAAACGTATTGGGCACAAGAAGGAATATGGGTGGGTTTTAGTCAGTAAAAGTCTGACACTAGAGCGGTGGAAGTATTTTTTTTTTAATAGAACTGCCTCACATTAGAAATTTCTCCTGTATTGTGGGTGCGTTTACAAACATTTAAACTCACATACACAAACAGCCAGACCCGGAACATCTATCTCTAAACCATACAAATATTTGTTCCGTGCGGGTATCGAACCCGCAACACTCAGCGCGGCAGTCGATCGCTCAGCTACTGCGCGAATCGTGTCGTCATTAAAAAAAGTTAAAGTGAAGTTATTTGATGATTTAAGGCCTAATCTGAGGAACATTGTAAATCTTGATATTATTTTGCAATTTAGATGGAATGGTATTTTAGGATTGGATTTATTTGGAAGTTAATCTATCTATTTGAAATGTATTACACACGAACATGTATTATTGGTGTTAAATGCGTCTCACTCAATATCTCTCAGGCTCGCTGGTTTGGTTTGCTCTCGATGTTTTCTGCTACTTTGGTAAGAACCCGTAACTGGTAGGCGTTACTTTAAGCAAAATGCAGCGACGCAGAGACAATTTAGTCGGCCGGGTATTCCCATGGAGCAAGGTGCGATTGCGGAGCCTTACTCCAAACTATGGTCCCATCTCCTATGTCTTGATCTCTGTGCAAGTCCATTAGCATTTTAAGAGAGCAGTCCAAATCCCACTACACCCCCGTCCCTTGCTAGAGTCAGCCCGCGCTGCTGAGCCAGTAAGTTCAAACCAGTCCCAAATCAATATCACTCAGGTCCAGCCTGTCCCTTTGCTGTCCTCCCTCAGCGACGCCCTATGCCGAGGCTTGTACCCCTCAAGGGGTGCCCTTAGCGTGTAGTCGCTTAGTTTGTAAGTCTTTTGCCCTGGCTGGAGGTCTTAATTTTTAAGGCATCCACAGGAATCGCCCGGTTAAGCAGACGACAACCTACTAGGTTGAACTGCGAGATGACATTCATAAAAAAAAATCTACTACACCACCAACGGCGTCGCTATGGCAGAGTTCTGGTGAAAACAAACTTAAAGTTTATGGGAATCAACGACACGACGAAGAAGTATGTTATTCTGTTTTTTTTTTATTTTCCCTCCGTCCAATCTCGCTGTGGGTGCCAAAACAATTGAATCATGCCTTTGGAACACACTCACACGCCAAGCTTCATTGTCTGACGTTATCTGGTTGATTGCCACCGTAGATAATGTGTGTTGAGAAAATATGTCAGAACAGTTCTATCGGATTCAAAGTGATGAAGTGTCTGAAAGTGTTGCCACTTTTACCCTGGACGTTATATATGGTAACTCGATGGATACTTTCGGTCTTCAAAAAAAAATTGATCTTGATGGTGAATATGTGTGGATCATACGTTCAAGAAAAAGCTACTGCACCTAGAACTGTGCTGGACCATACCGAACATAATTCAGCGATGTTTGGTCCATACTAGCTGAATAAATATCCAATAGTAGAGATTACTACAGGTTGGGTTGTCTAATAAATAGTGCGAAAGTTGGAGTATGTTTGCCTAGAAGAAACCCATTCACACGAATTTGAAAGCCAGATTATAATGATCAAGGAACGGAGAAGCCCTGTGAATCCAAAAGACTGACAGTACGCACAATCAATCTGGAAGCAAGTGAATATACCGGAAAAAATGTGTGGAGATCAAGAGTTTGTTTCATACACCAACTCTTGACCTCCACGCATTTTTAGCATGACCTAATTACCGACCAAAAACATCTTGATCTTTAAGAAGATGGCGTGAAATAACGTCTATGTAAATATATAACCCCGTCGGGGATCCGAACAAGCGACCGCTCACGTGCGCCTGATCAGAAATAGCACCGGTTACAACACGACAACTGTTATTTTTGGCATCTTTTTATTATGAAGCGAACGCTGGAATCATACGCGGAGTGCAGTAGAACAGTTCCTCGTCTTGTGAATGTATCGTGTGAATATTTTTTGCGCGAATTTCGACGGCTTTCTGTTTTATGGACTTTGGTATGTCGTGGATAGAGTGCCTATTTGATTGACCAGTTGACTGTATTAAGTGGACAAAGTCATCATGTGCCTTGTTCCATCATGTTGGGTTCCGCTTTCAGTCTAACCGGATAGAAAATAGAATATAGAATATTCATTTATTTGCTCAGAATGTAGGTATCCTTACTAATATCCTTACTAATATTATAAAAGCGAAAGCAAGTTTGTTTGTTACCTCTTCACGCCTTAATGACTAAACCGATTTTGATTAATTTTGGGACAAAGATAGCTGAGACCCGGGAGACGGACATACGATAATTTAAAAAAAAAAGTTGGATATGAGGGAGAAAGTGGGAAGAAAAGGAAAAACTTAGCATTGCTATTACAATAAATAAGGCGCAAGGGCAAAAACTATAGGTAGCAGGTACCTGTAAATCAGAAAAGGGGAACTGTATTACCCCGAATTTAACGCGAGCGAAGCCGCGGGCAAAAGCTAGTTTACAATAAGGTGGTTACAATAATTTTGAAGAGTCCTAGTACATTACTTGTATGGTGTACATAATAAAGAATATTCTATCTATCTATCTACATCCTGCCATTTAGGTATGCAAACACTGATGCAGTTCATCAACAAAATACCTATATTTAATTATAAACATAGATACTTACACAACTAAAATTTATCAGTCAGAAAATCCGATACGGAGTAGGTAGTAACATTTGCTTAATAGGAGTGCAGTAAGTTTTTTTTTTAAGAATGTTACTGGTTCCTCTTTTATAGAATTAGGATTGTGGTTAAAATAGCCGGCACCATACCAATAAATAGTTGGATGCACCTCTATAGTAGTATTTTATATGAAGTGACTGCCTGTCTCACCTCTACAAACAAAGTAGTGAGTTATACAGTGGGTTGCCAAATTATTAGGGACAGTTGCAAAAACACGGTATTGCTAAAGTATTTGAATTAAATTAATTATAAAAACACATTTTTTTATGTGGTAAAAGCTTTAATATGATAATACAACTATTTAAGAATTACAGAATAATAATTCTACAATAAAATATCAAAAAATAAATTTTATTCAAAAATAAATAAACATGCAGACAAATAAATCAGTATTTCGTGACATTTCCCTTTGCCTCAATCAGGGCTGCTATACGCCTGGGCATACTTTCTATGCACTTTTTTGCACTTTCTTTTATATTAGGGTTATGGTGCCACACATTAATCAGTTTTTCAATGAGTCTTACTTTGGTGGTTATCTTCTCCTTGGCTATTTCTGCCTTGGTGATCTCCCATAGATTTTCTATGGGGTTCATGTCAGGAGAATTGCCAGGCCAAGGTAGAACTGGGATGTTGTGGTCTGCCAGGAACTTGGTTACGCTCCTGGCTTTATGGCACGGTGCTGAATCGTGCATAAACACGAATTCTTCACCGTCCGGAAACCATTCTTCAAGTGTCGGCAATAAGCGATTTTCTAAAACTTGCCTGTACTGGTCCTGTTTCATAGTTCCCTGGACGATGTAGAGGCGCCCAACCCCTTTGGCGCTTATAACTGACCACACCATTACTTTAACAGGGTGTTTTACCCTCTCTACAATGCAGTCAGGGTGGTATTTTTCACCTGGGCGACGTCTGACAAAGCTGCTCTTGTCGGCTAAAATTTCGAATGATGATTCATCTGAGAAACACACCTGTAAAAAATGAAAAGTTGCTTATGTTTTTGGATTTAGGTATTTTAAATTGTAGAAAATATCAATATATTAATACAATCTGACCTTACTCCAGTCCTCAACAGTCTTATGGCGGTGTTCACGAGCCCAGGCAAGACGTTTTTTTTTCATTGCCTCTGTCAGCCTTGGCTTTTTTGCGGGACGATGTCCTGTCAGGCCTTCTTCTGCCAACCTACGCTGTACAGTTCTTTTAGATATCATAATTCCTGACTCCTGAACCATCTGGGTTAACAATCCGGCACTTTTCTTTCTATTTTCTAAACAGATATCCCGTATTTTTCGGTCTGTACGTGGGGTTGTGACGCGTTTTCGTCCGCAATGACCTTTTCTTTGAGGAGTTATTGGCTGATCCAGGTCCAAAGAAATTTTTATTTTGTTAACTGCTGACTTAGAAACACCAGCAATATCTGCTATCTGCCTTTGGGAATGACTGGTGTGTTCTAGCAGTGTTTTAATTTCGCTTTTCTTTTTTGGGGTCAAATCACAACCTCTACCCATGCTGAAACCCAAAAAACAAATTAAAAAATGTTATTATTGCAATAATAAGCACTTAAAATAAATATTATAAACATAAAATAATAATACTTACATTAACAATTAATTTGAGGCACTAAATACCAAAATAACTTTGTTTAGAATATTAAAATTCAACTTCCACTAACACGCGTCTTCAGCAAACTGTAACACTCACTTAACTTAAAAAATTGTAGAAAATAATCTTACCATCTAACTCCACAAAACCACTTATAAAATAAGTTATAAACAACAGGCAATCATAAATAAAATATTCCTGCATCACTAACACCACTTAAAACTGCAGTCAAGTGCATCCAAAGTAAGAATTTGATAAAAAACGTGAGTGTCCCTATTAATTTGGCAACCCACTGTACGTTACTTAGTAAGACTGGTTGTTAAACTTTAGGACCACTGACCTGTAACAACTGTGTAGTTTTTACTGTAGATCTACAAATGACAGCCGGGACTAACACCTTTTTTTGCGGATGGAAAGTCATCAAATAACTTCCCCCGCTCTGGGCAGAGCGACGGGAGTGTCAGGCTTGTACCGACTAAAACCCACCCATGTGCCTTCTATTGCCAGTTATGTTCGGGGCTGCGGTACCTCTTTCGAACAATGCGCAACCCCAGCAGGCGGTGCACTGGCTCCTCTGCTTTGCTGACATCTCTTTGCGTCGAGCGTGGAACACGAACGCGCGGGAATTTATACCCCTTGACGACCACCTCATAAGTCATATTCGTTTGACCCAAAATAAGCGTACCTATGTCACAACGACCACTGTCTGCCTGCACCCTAATATCTAAAACGGTACCACTATTATTAAACAATATATTTATAGATAACCCAGTCATTGTACTTTCTTAGTTTCTCAGACGCTTGCTCAGACCATTTTTTAGCTTATGAATAATTGACAAAATATTTGTGTGACGACTCTGACGTAGTTAATTTGTGTGCCAAGCCTATTATAGTGATGGGTTAAACCATGGAAATAAGGCCATTGGCAGCAAGGTTAACGATTGATGAATTTTGTAAAAGATGGTTTGGACAGAGTGGTATTGAATATTGCAAAGAACGTTACGTTCGCGATAGGCAAGCGGGGTAAGTTATTTGATGATTCTCGTAGAGGCGATCTCTCGCGTCCGGCTCTGGTTCAGTCCATGGTCCGGAGCAAGAGGGAATGCGAAACAGTCATGCTAGCGAAGGAGGTGGACGGGTGATGGAGAGAACCTCAAACCAAACGAACCGCCGCGGGAGACGCCCCGGGCGTCGGGCGCTGCGAGACGATTGCCGGCCATCGTAGATGCGGGCTTATGGACGGTGAGCAATGGGTAGCTCACCGTCCGTCCGTCCAGTGACGACAGGCCGTGTCGACGGTGCCTTAGCGTTCCACGCGCGCCTCAAAGGGATGTCAGAAAAGCAGAGGCGCCTGCCAGGGCCACCGCCTGCTCCGCCCAGAGCGGGGAAGTTATTTGATGATTTCTCATCCGCAAAAAAGCCATTGAGATCTGCGACCAGCTAAGTACAAGATTGATAGCCCTGTGGTGTAACTGTCGGACTGCCAAGTCAAAGGTGTCAAGTTCGAACCCAAGACACGCACCCCTGACTTTTTGTATTCATGTGCGTATTGTGTAGTTATCACTTGCTTCGGTGATGGAAAACTAGCATGTCTGAGAGATGTTTCTCGACGGCATGTTAAGCCATGTTAGATGTCCTAGGGCAGCATAAAACTGACACCAGGTTTGATAAAACCGGCCATGCACTAGTCGGACGGAGGGTTCCGTTCAAACTTATTTATTGATTTTATTTTACAGCGCCATTTAACAATCATCACAGTTCCAAAGAACCACAGACTATAAGTTTAATTTCAACTCAACCTCTATCGTTCTCGAAATAAATGGTCTATTTAAAAAAAAACTTTGCCCCACACTAGGAGTTTCTCCTGTATCGTGGGTGTGTTTACAAACATTTAAACTCACATACACAAACAACCAGACCCGAAACTATCTGTAGGCCATACAAATATTTGTTCCGTGCGGGAATCGAACTTACAACACGCAGCGCAGCAGTCGATAGCTCAGCCACTGCGCCAACCGTGTCGTCATTAGTTGTATTGACAGACGGACAACAAAGTGATCCTACACTGGTTCTAGCAGTCTTTTTGGGGTATCAAAACCCTTATAAGAACACCACAGCCAGGAATGTAAGAGGTTCTTGTATTGGTGATCATCACAGATATAGATTCACATAGATAACGCAAGTATCACGATCTGTATAAAAACCCAGCGTGCCATTTTTTAACTACCGACTATGACGTTTTATGCACTATATTTTAGTGATTGACGACAGTTTTAATAATATATTACACGCAATTAGCCATTTTAAATTTGATATCTGACGTCCAACTAGTGGCACACCGATGCAGACTGAGCGCGAAAGTAGCAGCTTGCGATTTTTGTTCGTAAGTTGGGCCCGTGAAGTGGCACGCGAAGTTGTTACTCTTGCGTTATCTATGTCTATCTATATAATAAATATCTTGGGACAACTCACACACGGCTATCTGATCCCAAGCTAAGCAGAGCTTGTGTTATGGTAACCAGACAACTGATATACATACTTATATAATTTATAAATACATACATATTATAGATAAATCACACCCAGACACAGAACAAACAATCATGCTCATCACACAAAGTTTGTCCTGGGTGGGAATCGAACCCACGACCTCCGGCTCAGCAGTCAGGGCCACTAACCACTAGACCAACAGGCCCGTCAAATCATCATCTGTGGTGATCATCATTAGAAAAAAGTTTTAAGGATTAACTAAATATTTTCTGTGGTTTCTTCCATTTCACTTAAGTAGTATTAAATGTTCATAAATGCTACAATATATCCAGGGAAGTGCGATATCAATTCGAATAATGCTGATTGAAATGTATGAGAATCTAATAAACAATTTTATGACTCCACAAGTTTATGATCTGCTTTCATGTCGCCATTGCGTAGGCGTTACTTAAGACACGTGTATAAATATAAATAATAATGAATTATTGTGTGTTTGTTTTAGTATTCATTAGTAGTAATAATTTAAAACTGCATGCATACTACCACTTTGTAGTAACTGCACAATTAGTTCGGAATGCATTGCAGACTTGCAGAATTGACAATGTGTTTGTGTGCTGAATTATGTACGAACGAAAAAAATATTTATTTGTCGCACTGACATGATTACTTGAATCACGTGCATGCTTTATGCATTAACTAGATGGCGCCCGCGGCTACACCCTCGTTCCAAACTATAATCTACGTCTGTGTCAAATTTCATGAAGATCCGTTCAGCCGTTTTAATGTGAAAGAGTAACAAACATCTATACAAACATTCGCATTTATAATATTAGTAGAATCTATATCATGAGAATAGATTAAAAAAAAACTAGTCCGCCGTCTTCCATAGCCCGCCATATTGGATTTAGAATGACGTCACTTTTCAGCTCAATCGGAATTGTAATGGTTGAGGTGGAATGTAATTCCCAGAGTGCTGCAACGTTTTTAATAGCATTGCGTTTTGGCCCCAACTCATCCCCGGTGCAAAGCGATTCGTCCGCATGGCATACTTACTTTGGGCTAACGAACTTAAACCCGCGTGATAAAAAAAATATCTTTCCTTCCCCTTTTCTTCCCTCTTTCTCCCCATTATCTAACTATCTCTGTACCAAAATTCATCAAAATCGGTTTGGCCATTTAGGCGTGAAGACGTATAAAACAAACTCACTTTCGCTTTTATAATATTAGTAAGGATTATGATTCTTCTGCATCGGCCATTTTAGACCCCCAAGAGCCACGCTACCCGCACCATGGCTACAGCGAATATAGTATAATGTAAAATCAACCCAATATCAGTAGTTTCACTTCACTACTGCGCCGTTATTAATACAAACTAACGCCGAACGAGACTTATCAGTTGACCTTGTGCCGACAGCCGCGGCATATTAAACCGCCGACGCCGACGGGTCGAGACGCAACGTGGTCGTGTATGCGGGGCTTAGGCTGCCTGTCCACGATAGAAGAGGGCAGAGTTACGGAGCTGTGCGAATTTTGACCATTAGAATCTCATCCTGTCTTAATATTATTTAAAACTAGCTTTTGCCCGCGGCTTCGCTCGCGTTAAATTCGGGGTAACACAGTTCCCCTTTCCTGATTTACAGGCACCGGCTACCATCTCCAGGGTCCCAACTATCTCTGTACCAAAATTCATCAAAATCGGTTTCGCCATTTAGGCGTGAAGACGTAACAAACAAACTCACTCTCGATTTTATAATATTAGTAAGGATAGAATAGTTTATTTTCACTCATTGTGTAACATAAATATTTTTATAATCTAAATCTCATTAATAGTCTTTTTAAATGTTATTTTTTATGAAAAAATGCGGAAATATGTTTGCTTGTTACCCCTCAAGCCTAAACCACGTAATCGCACAAAATCACACACAGTACACACACACACAGTTCTTTTTCGATCATTGCGTATGTCACTAGCAGGACTCGGCAAAATACCAGCGTCAAGTAGTCTACCTGGCATTATGAGCTAGAGAAGCGGAGTAATCTTATCCCAGCCTAGCTCCGCTTAACTTCAATGAACAAACACAGTCAGTCGCTCCGCTCCGTTCCGCCGATGAACAGGGAGCCTTAATACTGGCAACGGCCCGTCATGACGATGCTAATGAATATCTCACTGACATAATAGTTGATAAGTCTTATCTTGAGACGAGTGATGAACTTTGGTTTTGGGTTACAAGCAAAGACGTTTAGATATAGTTGTTTTCAACCAGCGTGTTTGTATGAAAGGAAACTCGCGGAAAATATCCTAGTAAGTTGAATTTTGGTATGCACCCTATTGCAGTGTTTTAATGATGATTTGAGTAATTGACTATAATATCTGGCCAGCTAAAAAAAAAATTGCAAGAAAACGTAATCTACTTCCAAAAAAAACCAAAAAGTGGAAAATAACTTTACTTCCGGTAGTCGGTGACTTTTGTTTGTTTAATTCACGTTTTTGTCATTTCAAATATAAAAAAGAATTATGAAAATCGATCCTCAGTTGGCGGAGTAATCGGTAAAACAAAAAAAAACTAAGATTCCCTAAAAAAAAGTTTTATATAAGTAGTAGATTAAGTAATAAAAAGAGTAAAGCTTGGCCTTTGTAATAAATGACTCCTTACCGGTTAGATTCGAATCTTTAATGTTATTCTAATTGCCAGCTGTGCACAGCGGTTTCATCCGCTGCTCATTTCTGAAGAAGGCCATCCTTATCACTTAGTCCTACCGAATATACATAAAGAATTTCATAAAAATCGGTCAAGCCGTTTAGGAAGAATATGGCAACTAAAACTGTGACACGATAATTTTAAATATAAGATAATTTACATTTTCCAATAATTATTTTATCAACATCACGAAGCATTGAATGAGACGACGGACAAAAGATAAAGGAATATTATTTTACTCATAACAAGAAGAAAGAAGTATTTTGAAAAACAACATCTTTTGTATTGTAAAAACAATCTGATGACGTTTACATTTTGACAGCTGTTTCAAAAAGAGATTGATTTTGCGAATAAGGGCTTCAAAGTCATGCCAATGACAGTTATTGACGTAGGAAAGACAATGATTGTATGCTTGCATCCTTTATTATTTTGCCGTGTGTACAATTGAACAAAATATTTGGTGTACAAGCAATTATAACGCAAGTTCTACTTTGTGTGGTCAATCTATACTTAATATTATAAACTTGAAAGATTTGTTTGTTTGTTTGTATCGAATAGGCTCAAAAACTACTGGACCGATTTTAGCCATTTTTTTACTAATAGGAAGCTACAATATCACGAAGTAACCTGGCTATACCTACAACATAACGCTACCACCCATGGGAGCGGGGCAGCAACCAAAGATGCGGGTGAAGCCGCGCAAGACTACTAGTTCTATATAACTTTACTTTTAAGTATGCCACAAGTTTCAAGGTCTCACTAACAGCCTTTTATTGCGGATGGGAAATCATCAAATAACTTGCCCCGCTCTGGGTGGAGCAGGGGGGACTAAAACCCACCTATGTTCCTTCTATTGCCCTTTACGTTCCGGGGCCGCGGTATCTCTTTTGAACAACCCGCAACCCCGGCAGGCGGTTCACTAACAGCCTGGGGCCTAAGTCTGCTATTACAATAGTGTCAGAATCGTCGATCACTGATCGCATAATGGTTAATTTTGACAAGTTTGGTAATCTACTACATACTAAACTTGTCAAAATCAACCATTATGCGATCAGTGATCGACCATTCTGACACTATTGTAATAGCAGACTTTGGCCCCTGAAGCCTGAATTTTCGCCCTGTTGATGACGATAGGCTCGCCTTCTATTATTGGGGGTTTAGGTACGCGCTTAACTAATATAAATATAACGTTGTTAGCTTATGGCACTTAAATAATGGACTAGTTATGTATGTCATAAGCAAAAAAATATAAATAGGACGTGAAATGATAAATATGTTTGCTTGTATACCAAATAGCTTGTTACACTGTACGTTATGACTTAGTAGCGTCCTACCCTTGCTTTTTTGTGGATGGGAAATCATTAAATAACTTCCCCTGCTGTGGGCGAAGCGGGGAGTGTCAGACTTTTACTGACTAAAACCCATCTATGTTCCTTCTTTTGTAATTTGTGTTCCGGGACCGCGGTATTTCTTCTAAACAATCCTCAACCTTGGCAGACAGGGGCCCTGTTGGGCCCATCTGCTTTGCTGACATCTCTCCCGGCCTGTCGTCACTAGACGTTAACCTATTCCTCACCGTTCATAGGGCCCGTAACTAACGCGCCTGCGTCGGAATTCAAACTCGCGTCCTACAAAACGTTGTTCCTGTTGTTCGTTGTCCCTGCTTTGCTCAATGTTTACGACTAAACTTTTAATTCCAGAGTAAATTGTCTATGTGATGATGAAAACCGCATGAAAATCCGTTGCGCAGTTTACAAGATCAAAGCGACCACTTGCGACTTTAAGCTTTACGAACAAAATTAGATTTAGATTACCTCACCAGTGCGCAAATGCACTTCAAATCTAGTTTTAAAAATAAAATCGATGTTACCAGGCAAGAGGCTATGTAATTTTATCGCGCTACGCGTTCCATTGACGCGTGGGTGTGTCATTTTTACTGCGTGTAGGTCAGTGGGCCAGCGATGAACGTCACGCGTTGCGAAGACGTAGACGCGTAATGAATTATGATATATTTTTTTAAGGTACTATAAAGTGATAACGCAGAAGGCTAATTTTAGAATAGTTGTGTACACATTGACTCAGATAAGGTGGTTTTGGACGCGTAGAGTACAACTCAACGTCTCGTTTATGATATATCAGCGGCGTCATTGTAGTCGAATATTGTCACTGACAACTCTTGATCGCAGCTTAGATTTTTGTTTTCTTATTCGTTTTTTGGTGAAATCCGTTCTTATGCGTGCGTGCTTAGCCTAGTGATTTAACCGTCAGACTGCCGAGTCAAAGGAGTCGAGTTCGAACCCAAGACCTTTGCTTTTTTTGGATTAATGTGCGTATTGTATTGTATTGACGGGCCTGTTGGTCTAGTGGTCAGTGGCCCTGACTGCTGAGCCGGAGGTCGTGGGTTCGATTCCCACCCAGGACAAACTTTGTGTGATGAGCATGATTGTTTGTTCTGTGTCTGGGTGTGATTAATCTATAATATGTATGTATTTATAAATTATATATGTATGTATATCAGTTGTCTGGTTACCATAACACAAGCTCTGCTTAGCTTGGGATCAGATAGCCGTGTGTGAGTTGTCCCAAGATATTTATTATTTATTTATTTATTGTGCCATTTTCTGTTGGATTAATTTTTGCCGTTTTTTTTTGATTAATCTGCCATTTTTGAACCCTCAGGGTTCAAAAATCTAACGACCATTAACACTATGGGGGTCAGAAAGGCAATCGCTCCATGTTTAAGACTGGTATGCAGAAGCATTCGATTAGACTGGAAGCCGACCCCAACATAATCGTGAAAAGGCTAGGCAGACGAAAAAAAAAGAAGAAATCATTCTTTTTTTCAAATGTTGCCCCACACTAGGAATTTCTCCTGTATCGTGGGTGCATTTACAAACATATAAACTCACATACACAAACAACCAGACCCGGAACAACTATCTGTAGGTCATACAAATATTTGTTCCGTGCGGGGATCGAAACCGCGACACGTAGCGCAGCAGTCAAACGCTTAGCCACTGCGCCAACCGTGTCGTCGTTTATGATATGAAGCGCGTTTTACCCGCATACAATTGTCTATGTGACAGCAAAAAGCAACCATTACTTGGTTTTTAGGTTAATTGTTATGTCAAACAGAGATATAACGATTGGTCACGTGTTCAATTCGGTGTGTGTGTGTCTGTGTAGTGTTGTGAATTGTCGGCTGAGTAGGTCAGTTGTATTGTGCGTCTGGTTTACGTAACAATACGTCAGAGAGTCTTTATAAAAACAAACGGTATTCATTGATAACTAGAATGATAATTCGTTGAAATGTTGACGTTCTTTTGTTTTTGGTAGAAATTTGAGGTTCAGAAGTCAATTTGTGGTCACACTTTCGAATGAAACAGTCGTTACAGTTTTCCTTTTTTCTAAACGTTACTCCTAGGAATTTCTCCTGTATCATGGGTGCGTTTACAAACATTTAAACTCACATACACAGCCAGACCCAGAAGAACTATTTGTAAGCCATAGAAATATTTGCTCCGAGCGGGGATGACACGCAACGCAGTAGTCGATGGCTCAGCACCAATCGCGTCGTCAGTGGCCCAAAAGTCTGACAACCAGTTTCACCAAAGGGTATCGTAAATTGCAAAATTTGGTTGTGGAGGTTGGTCCTTGTAAAATAGTGGTACCCAGTTGCATTTGGTTATACTGGAAGCTGACACCAACATAGTAAGGAAGACTCTAGAGTCTTGAGTCTTCCGCGAAATTTATTGTGGGGACACAAGTACCAAAAGTGCCGATGAGGCAAAAAGCAATGTGCCCCACGCAGTTTGGATCGGCGGGCAGTCGATTGCCCGTCGCCGCGGCTAGAGTACATGTTTACGTGACTAGTATTAAGACATTCATGTATCCTAACGTGTAATCCTTGAATAGACTTTACAATACAATCTCACGAGTTTCAATTCTCATCGTGTATCCCAACCACACATTAGTGTATGCCCCAACATTCATCATCATCATCCGTCTAGAATCTAGACGGATGATGATGATGAATTTCGCGTAACAACTGGAAATAGGACTCGACCAAAAATTCTTTGGACATATTCTGATTTTGGCAACACACCAAAATCAGTCTATACAAATCAACTACAGACCGGCTGCGATAGCCGAATTTTAATGACGGTGTCTGTGAAAAAGGATTTTTTTTTTCAAGATTATCCACGTGATTTAATTGCCAGTTCTTCTCCATAGCATAAAAAATACCAACTAGAATCGAAACTTGTCTTTTTTTTACTTTGGCTTGCCAGGAATTTCTCCCGATACACGATAGCGTTTACGTAAACATTTGAACTCTCATACACAAATAGCCAACCACGGAACAACTACCTGTAGGCCATACAAATATTTGTTCAGTACGAAGTTTTACGGGTTTCTGTTAACGTAGGGAAATGTCAGGCCATCCTCATTGGTAGCTCGCACTATTTGAGAAATGTGAACATTAGTCAACTTGCACCACTAATGTATCAAAATTCAATAATTTCTTTCTCGCCTCACGTAAAAGACTTGGGTTTATACATTGACGACTGTTGCAGCTGGAATAAGCACGTGGCTCAAGTGAGTCAGAAAGTCACTCTCTCACTGCGGTCTGTCTATAGATTCAAGCACTTTCTCCCATCTAGCACTAAACTCATTTTGGTACAGTCTCTTGTGCTTCCCATTATCGACTATGCTGATGTTTGTTATTCTGATCTATCCCAGGAACTTCTCAATAAATTGGATCGTCTTCTTAATAATTGCATTCGCTTTGTGTTTGGCCTTCGTAAATATGATCACATCTCTTCCTTCCGTACTCAGCTTAAATGGCTGCCTATACGACTCAGGAGGTCCCTCAGATCTCTCTGTATGCTGTACTCTATCATGAATGATCCGTATGCTCCTGACTATTTAAAAACTTATTTTAATGTGTTGGGCAGTTCTCACAATCGTAACCTTCGTGCTTCCGAAAATCTACTCCTCCAAATCCCTTTACACCGCACCGGTTTTATGTCCAAATCATACGTTATTTCAACAATAAAGCTTTGGAACGCGCTTCCCTTTGGCATTAAAAAATCTGAAAGTAAATTTATTTTTAAAAGAAAAGTTCGTAACCACTATTTAGGTCCGTCTACCAATTAAAAGTCATTGGAATTACTGTTAAAGTTCTCGTTTTTTATTTATTTTTTAAATGTATTTATTAGTTTATTTGATATGTATATGTGTATTAGTATCCGTATAAAAATATACTTTTTCGTTAACAAATAGTTTTAGTTAAATGTATATTTATTATATATTTTATATAATTTTTGTACCCTATCACAATGTTGTCGTATTTTACCCAAAGGTTGACTGGTAGAGAATGCCTTATGGCATTAAGTCCGCCTATGTACCACTATTGTACATGAAGTTTAAATAAATAAATAAATAAATAAGATTTACCTGCGGCACGCAGAGCTGCGTCAACCGTGCCGTCAAATGCCCATGCAGTTTTATTTAATTCAATTCTACATATATGTATGAAAAAAAAAACATTGTCTCATGAATGACGAAACAACTTGAGGAAGGGTCCAACCGATTTTGTTTTTCTCATTGTTAGAACTGGGTTATAAAGTTTTTTTTTGCTAAATCCTTTGCGCTAAACAAACAGAAAAAGAGCCCGGGCGAGTAGCTGATGCGAAACACCATTAAAACTTGTACATCGTTAAAACTAACGACTCAATACTGCACGAACTTACGTAAAGACTTATTTAAAGGTGAACTGCTGACATTTACCTGTATAATGTACGTAAATAGAATTCGTATTTTAATTTAACCAAAGATTTATCTTAATTTAGGAGATAACACACATGCGCGCGCTGTACTGTCATGTGTTGCCATGGTGAAGTAGTTTCTACCATTTTGGTAGTTTTTTTTTCGTGGGTTTGGCGGAAAGTAAAATTGAAGTGAGATTACATTTTGTGTTTAATGGTAGGCAAAGTGCCAATGCATTTTGAGTCAGAAAATTTTACAATATTTCCATTATTTGGTTAAAGACATTGATTTATTTTCTTCATGCCAACAAAGTTGAATTAAATTAAGATTAATCATCCATTTATTAGCCTTTTGCTGGTATACTTTAATGTATACCTCTGCTTATCCCAATGGGAATTACAGGCGTGATATAATGATGTTAAATAACCTTTAAACCCTTTTTTGTTCAGTTTTTTGTAGCTCATTAAAATCATTATTTTCCAAATTCGCTTAGTTATTTAATCATTTAATCGAGCAGAACGTTATTGATAAAACTAAGATATTTATCTAAAGACAAATTATATTAATGTGTAATCCTTCTTTTATCAATTTCAATTGGCCTGAATTACTGATAATACTAATTAATTTGGTCACTTCATCATCTACCTAGTCTATTCCCAATCATGTTGGGATCGGCTTCCAGTCTAACCGAATGCAGCTGAATAACAGTATGTTACATGAAACAGCTGCCTATCTGACCTCCACAACCCAATTAGTACGGTTTATTTCCGTTGGATCCCAGTTTTTGATCCCACTTTAATATTTTTGGCGTTGGATCCCACAAAACATTATTATATATTTCCCTTGGATCCCAAATTTGAAAAATACTAAAAAAATACATTTTATTGCCATTGAATCCCAAAAACTATTTCCGTTGGATCCCAGATGTTTAAAAACATCTGAATGCGGGTACATCCAACAACAAAATCACAATAATATTTTAAGGCGAAATTTTGTATGTATGTTTGATATTCCAACACGCTCAAACTTCTAGACTGATTTGGATGAAGTTTGGGTATTTGGATAGGTTATATGTTAGAATAACGGGTGCCTGTCGTTTTTCCGAAAAGATTTTGACAAAATTTCATTACCCAAAACAAATTATAGGAACCGGGTACTAGGTTAGGTTAGGTTGAAACTGTGACCTCCTACCGGCCGCGGCAGCGGCCGGCGAGTGCCAGAAACGACCTGCATTTATAGAAAAAAGAGATGCCAGAAACAGCCACATAATATAAAAAAAAATATGGAAAAATTATGACGGCAGTATATTTTTAAGAGCTAAGAGGCGCTTGTTTTGAAGGCCTTCATATGTATTTATTTATAAACAGAACATTACAAATAAACCTGATCATTTTGAACTCATGCTAGCCTAGTACTATTTGGAGTACATCATTTGTCTCATCTATTCCTCAGTGGCAACAATCCTGAAAAATCCAAAATACACAACACGGTGCTTTTGAAATATTTGATAAACTAAATCACTTTTCTTCTGAAATGTACACATGTTGTCATAACATGGGATTCAATGGTAATATCAAATGGGGCCCATCGTCAATACCTAAAAAATGGGATCAAATACTGGGATCCAACGAAAATAAATCATTAGTACTGGGTAATACGAAACCCCTTGATAAAACCTGGTAGTCAGTCTTTCGAGTGACTGCCTACCTGTCAAAGATTTTCAAATGAGAATAAGGATGAACAGCTTAGTGTAGTGGAAACCTAGGCAAGCGCGGCTTAACCTGATTATTGACCAAAGCCGCTGTCACTACTATTTGCCACGAGCACTTCAAGCTTGGGGAATCTATAACTTTTTGGAAAAAAATAAAATAATTGTCATAGGTTAATATTGTCAATACTAGGTACTATCGACAAAATAAGCGTCCACCGTCCGTCCGTCTAGTGATGACAGGCCGTGTCGACGGCGCGTTCGTGTTCACGTGCGCCTCAAAGAGATATCAGCAAAGCAGAGTGGCCTGCCACGACCACCATCTCTGTGATTGCGGGTTGTACGAAACTGATACCGCGACCCCGAAACATAAAGGGCAAAAGAAGGAACACGTGGAGCGGGGGGGGGCTCCGTCCAGCGGGGAAAGTTATTTAATGATTGAAATTGGAGACTAAAGAGACGATGGATGGACAGTGTGTACGATGATATGACAAGAAAGAGAGGTTTCTAATGAGATGTCGAGTAAAAAGAGATGAGATAAATCGGGATAAGGGTAGGAGAATGATGAAGAAGCATAAACTAAATACTTGACCATTACAAAAAGTTAACTATCCAAGCATCCTTTATCAATACGGGCCGATTCGAACCCGCGACCTCGCGGTCACGGATGAATCAATGCCGCTGTTTGTTATTCAACGTATGAACATATTACGACATGTTACATGTAGGCTTGGTTGTGGACTGGGTTTTTAATTAATTTGTGGGTAGGCGAAAACTAAAATTTTAATTAAGTTTTTTGGTGAAGGTGTTTTTCGGGTTGGGTACTCTAACGTATCTAAAATCAAGTTAAATTAATCACTTAGTCTTAAGTAATTACTTATCTAATAAATGCATGCAATCGACAAGAATTTAATCAAGACAAGAAATTGGTGGGGTGGTAGCTTAGAATCAGGAAACGGACATAAGATACTTTTTATCCCCTTAGTAATCTACCCTTTTTTTTCGGGTGGGAAATCATCTAATGACTTCCCCCGCTCTGGGCGGAGCGGGGGGGCATGTCAGACTTGTACTGACTAAAACCCACCCATGTTCCTTCTATTGCCCTTTACGTTCCGGGGCCGCGGTATCTCTTTCGAATAAAGAGAATAGATACAATATTGGCAATAAAAATAATATTTGATTATTTTGAGTTGTGGCGAATTATGTACGAACGAATTCATATAAAAATCTTAAATCAAGCTCGTAATACTGAACGAATAAATTCGTTCCATTGATATAATTGTAATTATTTGTGATACACAATGCAACTGTAATCTACCATAATAACCAGTGCAATTATTTCTTCATCGCTTTCAAAGGTAATCTCCACCAATTTTGTGATATTACATACGACGTAAGTAGGTTGGTGTTGCCATATTGTCAACATGCATAATTTGTTTACATGTTTCGTACGCAAATACGATTTAATACCAGGTGCATGTAAACAAACGGCTTGTTCAGGTACTACGATCAATATTTATAATACACTAGTGTCCGGCCCGGCCGGCATGCGTTGCAATGCAATTATTCTACCCTACCTACCCTATCGAATTATCACATTCACATTTCGTTTATCACAAGGTAAATACACACATCAAAAGTATCTAGGGATCAACATATATTTTTGCAATAACTTTTCTCCTGATTGATATTAATTAAAATTTTCTTTAAGGATTCATCAAATAAAGTGTTTTCGTTTGTCACAGTAACGATAAACCAAGTCACCTTTGCATTAATAAAGAAATTTGCCATTTTCCTAATAAAGGGATTTTTGACATTTGAACCACTAACATTAAAGTTCGAAAAAAAGACTGAAATAACAGTTTTCTTTAAAATTTTATTGGGTAACTTAAACAATTAATAATCCGTGTTTCTACCGCGAACACTAACAACACAAGAACATCGGTTTGGCATACTCAAAATGAGTTCATCCAAATCACGCTGTGGAATGGCCGCCCATGTTCGTTGCAACAACAAAAAAAGGTCTTCTTGCGACTGGATACCCTCCATATTCGGCAGAGCTCTTCTCTGTAGCATATCCCATGCATGCTCAATCGGGTTCAAGTCTGGCGACTGAGCAGGCCAGGGCAGGACATTGATGTTAGCTGCGGCGAGAGTCTGTCTTACAACTCTTGCGGTGTGCGGTCGTGCATTATCATGCATTAACTGAAATAAGGGACCGATTTGCACTTGTAGAGGAACGATGACGTCTGATACAATCGTCTCAGCATAAATTTGAGCGTTGAGGTTGCCTCTGATCCAAATCAACTCAGTTCTTCCGCCGATCCAAATACCCGCCCATACCATGATGGTTCCACCACTATAAGGATGTACTTCCTGGCAGGATTTTAATCGCTGTTGGCGTCCAGGGGTTCTCCAGTGTCGTATACGTCTTGTATCCGGTCTCATACCAAAACGAGACTCATCAGAAAAGCACACGAAACGCCATTGTTCTTCTGCCCAATTTCTGTGTTCAAGAGCCCATTGATATCGAATCCTACGATTGTGCATTGCTATAGGTGGTACCCGTAGCGGTCTTCGGGAATGAAGGTTCACTTCATGCAAGCGGTTTCTGACTGTTTGGTCGCTAATTAAGTTCCCTGAAGAGTGATGAAGCCTCACGGCTAACATCATGGCGGTTATTGTTGGAGCTCTTCGAGTTAAGATTTGAATGTATCGGTCTTGTCTCCGTGTGGTGCAGCGATACCGTCCTCCATGGCGCTCAGCCACGGTACCAGTGCTTCGGTAACGTGTCCAAAGTCGACTGATAACACTCTGACTTGTATTCAGAGCTAAAGCTACAGTACGTTGCCGGGAACCAGCTTCTATCATTCCCACGGCTCTGAGCATTTCTTCCCTGCTTAAATGACGTCGCCGCTCCATAATAACGTTGGTTTTAATCAGTAGTAGGGAAACAGTAGCACTAATAATGTCTTCAATGCGTTGTATGTTTTTATAGGGAAAATATTGACAGCTTATTTTCATCTTTTACTCGAATTTGATTGAGAGTTCCTGATTCAAATTATGAAATGCACCAAAAAGGATCCATATAAATTTATAAAATCATAAATTTATTACAAAGCCACATCTCAATCTCAAGAAATCCGCATAAAAATGCTTGATCCCTAGACACTTTTGATGTGTGTAAATCACTACATAGTATAAAACAAAGTCGCTGTCTGTCTGTTGCTATGTTGTATGTATGCTTAAATCTTTAAAACTACGCAACGGATGTTGATGCGTTTTTTTTAATAGGTAAAGTGATTCAAGAGAAAGGTTTATAAGTATAATACTTCACGCTATGACTATAAGGAGGTGAGTAGCGGGTGAAACCGCTGGGCGGGTCGCTAGTTTTAGAAATAAAAGAATGAAAAAATATCAAATATCTATAGATGATAAATGTCATCATCTGTACACATACAGCTATTACCTATCTCTAACTGAATATTAAAACATTGACTTTCTATCTAACCTTCACAATCCTTAGATAGATAGATAGAATATTCTTTATTATGTACACCATACAAATGACAAGAATAACGCTAGACAACTGATAAATAGGGTGACACAATGGGCGGTCTTATCGCTAAAAGCGATCTTTTTAAGACAACCTTTGGATGGATTTAAATTATTATTATTTACTAGGTTCAAATAGACTAGGGGTGTAATACAATTACCCCTTGGTAAGACAGGTTATTAGACTTTAGGATCTGTAAAGACTACCACTATCAGATATTTTTTTTTTAAATAAAACGTTGCCCCACACTAGGAATTTCTCCTGTATCGTGGGTGCGTTTACAAACATTTAAACTCACATACACAAACAGCCAGACCCGAAACAACTACCTGTAGGTCATACAAATATTTGTTCCATGCGGGGATCGAACCCGCGACACGCAGCGCAGCAATCGATCGCTCAGCCACTGCGCCAACCGTGTCGTCGTCGTGCCGTGTCATTATTAATGATATTTTTATATTGTTTCAGGTATGCATTTAAATGCTTCTTCTTCCTTAAGTGAAGTTTATAGCGAAGATGAGGGAAAGGCCTCAGGACCACCCATAGACTTAAAAGACCAAATGACTTGTTAATAATGCAGGTAAGTCAATTTTCTTCTTCTAGCTGTGCCCAGTGGTCACACTAGTTGCTCAGCTCCTAAGTACCGTGATGTTATATCCTATAGCTTTCCTCGTTTTATGGGCAATTTTATGTTTGGGTTGGCTACCAAAATGATCGGATGCTTAGGTCATATAGGTACCAATATTTTACGATGAGCAATGGTCGGATTCCAATCTAATAGGAGGCCACGGTTAAATACCAACCAGTATTTTACACGGAGCAATTGCCTGACCATTTAATCTCACAAGCCTGTTGTCGGTATTACGATACCCATTCCCCTTGGTAAGACTGAAAATAAATTCTTCAAACATAAGATCCAGAGCATGATCATCCATAAAAAGGTTTCAATAAAAAAAGTATGCACACTTACACATTTCGATCTTCCAAATAATTTCTTCTTCATCGTCTTCATCTCGCCTCGTCCAGATCTTGCACAAAACTTTGAAGAACTTGGCAGCAAATGACGACATTATTAACTATGTCTGTCCTTGTTACTTTTAGTTCACGGATCCCCACAAATGAGCAAAAGCTTGTTTTTCATAGAGCTATCTTCGATTTTAGGTGATACCTCCCACACTGCTACTTAAGACCAAATATTACTCTTTTCGTTGGGACCAAAATTAGACCGTTTTACTAATATTTTTGGCTAGACGATTGCCACATTTGACAAGCTAATTAGATGCAAAATACTTTGAACTCGCTCCAAAAACGTCTTTATATTTGGAAGTTAGATCCGCCACTGACGTGTCACCATTATCGCGACAAAGTGACAACTGCCTTCAAACAACAATACATAGTTTTCCGCCAAAAGTAACGTTTTCTCTGGCAAAAAACTTCAGAAAAACACATGCAAATATGACAGAACTTTTTATATCAATCTCGTTTCAATTAGAATGCGATAAAAAGCTAATCTGATCTCGACAAAGAGCGGGAACAATTTGCCTAATGGAGCGTTCGAATTTCAAATTGGAACGGTATAAAAACGCATCCTTCCTGCTTCCGTATTGGTCGATTCGTTTTTCGCGCGTGTTTTGTGTATAAAATGGTGATTTGTGACGTAGGATCTTCAGTGTTGTGATGACAGTCATCCCTTGAGGTTGTTTAGTGGTGCCTTTTTTGGATTGCTCACACTGATTTGGTCCTATCTTGGTGAGTTTACTTTCTATTTCATTTCCATTTAGGCATATCTATTCTCCATCAAAACATGTCTATCTTAAAAATTGGTATCATTAAATACTTACGTAATCATACATTTGATATAACAGATTTAAAAACTTTATTGATTTGAAGATGAATTTTTGGCAGCGAAAGTGCATATATTTAGGACCAGCATTTAAATACTCATTTATTTATAAATCGAAATACCAATGGGCTAGTATTATTCTCCTCAATCTCGATGTCTATTCATGGTTAAAACAAAAAGAAAACTTCGGCAAGACTAAATAGTTAGAAGCACTAATAATTTATTTATTTTGCCGCAAAGCGGTAGTCTTCCAATTTACATAAACATACTAGTAGGAGCCAAACTGGTAGTCTCAATAGCTAAGACTAGTTAAAAGAACATGGTAGCTATTCCCCTGACAAGGTCTTCATGAGTTTGGCCTTCAGAAAAGTTCTGGTAGCCATGACGTCTTAAAGTAGGATTGAATTGGTGTCATTTCAGTAAGGGAACAAGACAGACAGCTCTATAAGATGGTTTATTTTTATTGATTTCTAAAACCCATGTTCCATCTTTTGCCCTTTGTGTTCCGGGGCCGCGGTGTCTCTTTCAAACAACATTTAAAAAGTTATCTTTGTTTAACGGTACTTACTTCGTTTAAATTCTTGTCTATTGCATAATATTGTTTACATACGACTTAAGATCAAGTGATTACTTTAACTTGACTATGGATACGGGTGTTAGTTATCCTTACTAATATTATAAAAGTGAAAGTGAGTTTGTTTGTTTGTTTCCTCTTCACGTATAAATGGCAACCGATTTTGATGAATTTTAGTGCAGAGATAGTTGGAACCCTGAAAACAGGCAATTTTTTTTTTAATTAAACGTGAGGAGGAGGGAAGGAAAGGGAAAACTTAGCCTTGCTATTACAATAAATCAGGCGCAAGGGCAAACACTACTGTAAATCAGGAAAGGGAAGCCGTGGTACCGCAAATTTAACACGAGCGAAGCTGCGGGCAAAGCTAGTTCCCTATACGTCACTCAATTATTATTATCTTGTAGTAAATTATGTGACTGGCTGGCGTGTCCACAACATTGGCTACAGTCAAACGAGAATGGACCTAATTGCTAATAAGAAAACAATAGCAATTCTCATTGTTCTTTGATAAGGCTTTAAAAACTACTGTTACGTAGCTACAGAAAACAGTTTCAGATTTTACCGTATGGATCTTTTGTGTAGTCGAAGTTATATTAGTTATTACAATTAGACCGTTTAACTCTTGCTATGTTTGTCGTGTCTGGCTATATTTTACTCACTGGCGGATACAGAATGCCTGTCACCATAATCAGTTCTTGTTATAAATCCTACTATACGGCTCTTAGTGGCTAACATTAAGTCTAGAACCGCCAGGGCATATTGGCAGTGTTTTAAGAAGACCATTTTTCGGACAAATTATCTTTTTTACGTGAAAAACTGATAGCGTTAATCATTGGTATTTCCATTTAACTAGCATGTTTAGTTTTTGAGAAAAACCGTTTTGAAAATTGTCAATTTTTGTATCGGATATTTAGAAAAAAAAACTCTTAATCTAAGTATGTTACGCAATTCTGGTAGTAGTATGTTAGTATGGTAGTATGTTACGAAACTTTGTTGCTATTTATTCTATTTTAGAGTTTTAGCATTCCTGAACATAAGGATCCACCGAACCCGGTTCTCCACTTTCCGCCCCCAGTTTTTCCCAGTCGGCTTTTAGTTCTTTTGAGGTGTACTTTAGCGGTCACAAATCGAAGGCCAGTCTTCCTCACGATAATTCATGGAGTCCTTACTCGTAAATGCAATTCCGGCATTTCAGTCACGTTGTTTGCCTCTTGTATGTCAAATGATCTTCTAATGGCATCATCAATACATGTAGTTTGTCAAAACAATAGCTCATAAACGTTGGTGTCATGTGATCTACAAGTATTGCTATTTAATATAATGATATGATGCCAGGTGTTGTCTTCAAACGACTTTGGTAATGGGGTATGGTTTCAGTTGCATTTGTATGGTCAGCATTGCAGATATACAGAGTGTTAAGTTAAACGAGGGACTTATTGAGAGTGGGTATTCAGTATTCGATTCTCGTCCCAAATATGTAAAAAACATATAACCTTAATTTCTGACGTAATTGTCCAATAAAATACATTATTCATGAACACTGAGCGCGAGAGAAGTAAACTTGTAAACAGTGAAGTAAATCACGCGGCAAAATACCTACTCGCCGATTCTACCGAAAAGGCGTCCTAAGCCAGGTTTAAAGTATGAAGGGAAAATGGATTATACCTAAAGGTCATTGACATGCACACATGTTCTGCGATAGTATTAAATCGCTAGCTCAAGGGTATATACACGTTGCGAGACTTATGCGAAATTTTTGGTATGGTTCTGTCTTTTATTTATTAGTGTTTTTTTTTGTTAATATTTTTATTAGTATTATGTAAGTATGCACTATTGTGGGTTTGAATACGTCCCTCGTTTAAACTAACGTACTGTATATATCCAGTCTCGTCAGATAACTATGTCTGAGAACTGAGTGCACTATTTTGTTTTTGACGTGCCTTTTCTAACTGACTTAAAAAAGGAGGGGCTCAATTCGTCGGAATGTATGTTCACCGATTACTCAAAGACGCCTGGACCGAAATGCAAAATTTCTTTTTTTGTTTGAATGGGTCTACTTCCCAGGTGGTGCCATATCTATGTTATTTATATTGCTTATGTCGTTTATGAGTCTGTTATCGTCTATATTGTTATTGTTCTATGTTTATATGTATGTAATCTTTATAGTTACAATGGAAAATAAAAACCTCGATAAAAATTATGTGATATATCATTATGCCATAACTAAAAATGCTGAAATAAAAATCTTTTTTGTAAAAAATAAAACAGACTTTCAAAAAAATAAACTAAAAAGTGGAAGTCGGTGGCAAAAATTCAACGAAATCAACGATTTCACCGACATCCGGAAGTAAAGAAATTTTTCAACTAATTTTCTAATGATTTAATCCAGAAAATTCTACCACAGATGATATAAGTACCTCATGCTAATTGACATTTCATTACAATCACTCTCACGGTATTAAATGCTTGTTGAAATATTAGGAATTCGATTCCGATAATATTATTGCAGCGAGATGTTATGATTGGTATACATTTGCACATCTTAGAAAAATGTTTCATACATCCAGTGTGTGGTTTGATTAAAATAATGATGGTTCGGCTTCTATATTCTCTGTAGGGTTAACATGACATCTTATAGCAGTTCTGTTTACTGTGTGAGAAAGAGATGGATAGCTCTGTCTCCTTCCCTCAGTGGAATAAGTTCAGCTTTAAGACGTCATGGTAGATCATTATAATCCAGATCTATTCAAAGTACAAGTAAATCGGTTTCTTCTATGCAAGCTTGCTCCACTGTAGGCCGCATCATACTCTAGCTTCACGTCAGGCGCGTTGCGGCCAAAGGCACACACATTTTTGAAATTTCCTTACAAGTGTACTGGTAGAGAATGCCTTATGGCATTAAGTCCGCCTATGTACCACTATTGTACATGAAGTTTTAATAAATAAATTATTACACACATCAAAAGTATCTAGGGATCAACATATATTTTTGCAATAACTTTTCTCCTGATTGATATTAATTAAAATTTTCTTTAAAGATTCATCAAATAAAGTGTTTTCGTTTGTCACAGTAACGATAAACCAAGTCACCTTTGCATTAATAAAGAAATTTGCCATTTTCCTAATAAAGGGATTTTTGACATTTGAACCACTAACATTAAAGTTCGAAAAAAAGACTGAAATAACAGTTTTCTTTAAAATTTTATTGGGTAACTTAAACAATTAATAATCCGTGTTTCTACCGCGAACACTAACAACACAAGAACATCGGTTTGGCATACTCAAAATGAGTTCATCCAAATCACGCTGTGGAATGGCCGCCCATGTTCGTTGCAACAACAAAAAAAGGTCTTCTTGCGACTGGATACCCTCCATATTCGGCAGAGCTCTTCTCTGTAGCATATCCCATGCATGCTCAATCGGGTTCAAGTCTGGCGACTGAGCAGGCCAGGGCAGGACATTGATGTTAGCTGCGGCGAGAGTCTGTCTTACAACTCTTGCGGTGTGCGGTCGTGCATTATCATGCATTAACTGAAATAAGGGACCGATTTGCACTTGTAGAGGAACGATGACGTCTGATACAATCGTCTCGGCATAAATTTGAGCGTTGAGGTTGCCTCTGATCCAAATCAACTCAGTTCTTCCGCCGATCCAAATACCCGCCCATACCATGATGGTTCCACCACTATAAGGATGGACTTCCTGGCAGGATTTTAATCGCTGTTGGCGTCCAGGGGTTCTCCAGTGTCGTATACGTCTTGTATCCGGTCTCATACCAAAACGAGACTCATCAGAAAAGCACACGAAACGCCATTGTTCTTCTGCCCAATTTCTGTGTTCAAGAGCCCATTGATATCGAATCCTACGATTGTGCATTGCTATAGGTGGTACCCGTAGCGGTCTTCGGGAATGAAGGTTCACTTCATGCAAGCGGTTTCTGACTGTTTGGTCGCTAATTAAGTTCCCTGAAGAATGATGAAGCCTCACGGCTAACATCATGGCGGTTATTGTTGGAGCTCTTCGAGTTAAGATTTGAATGTATCGGTCTTGTCTCCGTGTGGTGCAGCGATACCGTCCTCCATGGCGCTCAGCCACGGTACCAGTGCTTCGGTAACGTGTCCAAAGTCGACTGATAACACTCTGACTTGTATTCAGAGCTAAAGCTACAGTACGTTGCCGGGAACCAGCTTCTATCATTCCCACGGCTCTGAGCATTTCTTGCCTGCTTAAATGACGTCGCCGCTCCATAATAACGTTGGTTTTAATCAGTAGTAGGGAAACAGTAGCACTAATAATGTCTTCAATGCGTTGGTATGTTTTTATAGGGAAAATATTGACAGCTTATTTTCATCTTTTACTCGAATTTGATTGAGAGTTCCTGATTCAAATTATGAAATGCACCAAAAAGGATCCATATAAATTTATAAAATCATAAATTTATTACAAAGCCACATCTCAATCTCAAGAAATCCGCATAAAAATGCTTGATCCCTAGACACTTTTGATGTGTGTATTTGATTACATAAAGTATATTGTCCTACAGATAGTTGTTTCGGGTCTGGCTGTTTGTGTAAGTGAGTTTAAATGTTTGTAAACGCACCCACGATACAGGGGAAATTCATATAGTGTGGGGCAACGTTTAAAAAAAAAATCAATTGACCTAAATATAGCTGTTACTGTTTCAAATACTTTGAAAGTATTTCTTCCTTGATGAGGTATTTTTAGGGCTCTGTTGCCAAGTGCTGAAACTGAAGCCTTGCAGATTCGTACTGTCTGTCTATCGATCCTATAATACTCTTTTTTTTTTGTAAAAAAGTATTGCCCCACACTAGGAGTTTCTCGTGTATCGTTACAAACATTTAAACTCACATGCACAAACAGCCAGACCTGAAACAACTATCTGCAGGTCATACAAATATTTGTTCCGGGAATCGAACCTGTGACACGCAGCGCAATAAATAATCCGTCTCTTAGCCACTGCGCCAACCCTGCCTGTCGTCGCGCCGAATATAAACGTTGAAAGTAAACCTCTGTGTTCGAGACCGATTCGAACTTAGCCTGGATTTTGTCATAAAACAGAGTTACTCAAACATTTTTCGACTTTGACCCCCTATAAAACTTAACTGCCCAGAAACGCGATATCGAATTTATGAAGAAAAAGAAATTCCTTGATACTGAATTCTCTACTTGACGTTCAATAACTTTATCCCAGAAATATAACATTATCAAAAATGTTTTCTTAGAACCATTTTTATTTCATTCACATTTTGACAGGTCATCGGCCATCTTTTATTAGAGGAAACCTTTTTTTGACGAAGTATTTATTCATTTTTGTTGCATATCAACAAAATAAGAGATATTAGAATATCCTCCATGTATAGTGGAAGAAAAAATATATGTTATAGAAGATAACTCATAAATTACCCAAGCAATATAGATAAAATTCATATGGGGGGTCCCATATGATTTTTTCAACTTCAGGAGTGTACCCTTTCGATTATAAAAATAAGTGAAAAATCGACGGATAAATCGCGTAACAAACAAAAAAACACGGTCGAATATAGAACCTCTTCCTTTTTTGAAGTCTGTTAAAAATACATGGCCATATTAGACATACCATGCGACTTAATGAGGTCAAGTATGGCCATATTACCTCCACTATCTCCAGCAAATCCAATAAAAATATCCCGAACGAAATAAATCTTTATAGGAACAATAATTTTACTGTAAAGCGTATCTCTAACTCATAACTCCACTGCCGTCTATTCGTAATTCGTTCTTAACGACTTCGTTCGACTGGCCTCGTATTTCGCGAGCGTTCGTCAAACTTCGGGTCGACGAACTGATTGCGAATTTTTTGTACCACTGAAGGACAGACAGACAAGATTTTTTTGTTTGGCTGGTAATAACTGCGGTGTAAATATATTATACAATCTGTAGTTGAAATGGTTGTTTGTGATTCTGGTCTCGTTTTGTGTTTTTTTGACAAGCGTGATAATTTACACTGAAAACTGAATTGGTACTTCGTCTTAATTGTTGTTAGCTAAAGTATCTCTTGTTTCTGTTGTCTGTATTAACATTTTAACATGTCTGACGGACACACAAAGGTACTTTTTGGAACATGACATCTTCTCATTAATATACGAAAAACCAGTAGGTACACACTAAAATCATTTATTTCAATAAGACCGTTACAGGCACTTTTGAATGTCAAAAACAAAACTACAGTCCCAGTCAGGCATAATAAGTTATGAAATCACCGTAGTTGCCCATTCCCAAATTCATATCGCTATGGAGAAAAATGGGCAAGAAAGTCCATGGACACTCATTATGATCGTGATATTTTTACAAGGACATTATAACATCATTCATGTCAAGATTATATGTGAAAGTTATGTAGTTAAACGTGCACATTAAGAACGTACAGAGTAAAAATAGAAATCAATAATCAAATAATCCTTACTAATAATAATAAAAGCGAAAGTGAGTTTGTTTGTTAGGTCTTCACGCCTCAAAATCGGTTTAGCCAAAACCGATTTTGATGAATTTTGGCACAGAGATAGTTGGGACCCAGGAGACGGACATATGCTATATTAAAAAAACAGTGGGTTACGAGGGAGAAAGAGGGAAGTAAAGGAAAACTTAGCTTTGCTATTACAAATCGATAAGGCGCAAGGGCAAAAACTGCAGGTAGCAGGTACCTGCAAATCAGGAAAGGGGAACTGTGCTACCCCAAATTTAACGTGACCGAAGCCGCGGGCAAAAACTAGTTCAAAAATAAATTAATTCAGATAAACCGTGGCAACTGAGTTATGACCAACTGACTGCGCTCGTTCACGAACATGACGCATGGATCAGCCCCATTCAGCAACCATTTTAAGGGAACTAAATGACCCGACACACCCGCCACCATCCGCGAGATATTTAAGTAAGCATGGCATACATTCAATCACCATATTCGTGTCATTGATAGTACACAGTACTCACACATACACACAAGACGCTTGAGTTCAATACATTCAATAATTATAATGTACACTAGTCAAGTCGTCTCTGGCTTTAGACCTTAGTCAAATAGGCAGGCGATCCAGCTAAAAAGCTGGTATTTAGGCATCGAGTTAGACTGGAATCCGACTTCAACATATTTTTTTATTAAACTTTGCCCCACTCTAGGAATCTCTCCTGTGTGGGTGCGTTTACAATCATTTAAACTCACATACACAAACAGCCAGACCCGAATCAACTATCTGGTCATACAAAATATTTGTTCCGTGCGGGAATCGAACCCGCGATACGCAGCGCAGCAGTCGATCGCTCAGCCACTGCGCCAACCGTGCCGTTAGTTGGGAAAAGGTTAGGTTTTTTTTTGGGGGTGGGAAATCATCAAATAACTTAACTGTCAGACTTTTACTGACTAAAACCCACCCATGTTCCTTCTGTTGCTCTTTACGTTCCGGGGCCGTGGTATCTCTTTCGAACAACCCGCAACCCCGGCAGGCGAAGGCCCTGGCAAGCCCCTCTGCTTTGCTGACATCTCTTTGAGGCGCGCCTGAAACACTAACGCGCCGTCGCGTCGACACGGCCTGTCGTCAATAGACGGACGGACGGTGAGCTACCCATTGCTCACTGTCCACAGGCCCGAAGATTAGGCCTAATTCTGACACCTGTTGGGTTTTGGAGCTCATGTAGACAGTCAATCCGTGTAATAATACTGGTATTCAGATATAACCGGTTAGACTGGGAGCCGACCTTAACACATTTGGGACAAGGCTAAGCTTTCTTCTTACCTGTTACACATTCCATCACAATAACCTAAAAACTTAAACTAAATAAATTAAAACAATCGATCAATCCATAGAATTAACATCGCATGCCTATTGGCCTCCGTTCACAAGGCTTGCGCCCGCGCATTTTCCTCAGCACGTCACGTGGTGTGGCATTGAGCAAACGTACGTAGATAGGCAAGTAGGTACTAATGTGGAGTGCCTCTGTGAGGAAAGTTGTGAACGGTGGTGATGCTTGATGCATTTTGATTTGGTTGTGTTTTTTAACGCTTGTGTGAAGCATAGCGCTGCGAATTCGTTTGTTTTTTTTTATTATAATTCCTCACGCACTACTAAAAGAAAGAAAGAAAATAAGTTTGTTTGGGACATACAAGAAGTGCACACAACATCCTTACTAATATTATAAAAGCGAAAGTGAGTTTGTTTGTTTATTTGTTTGTTTGTTTGTTTGTTACCTCTTCACGCTTTAATGGCTAAACCGATTTTGATGAATTTTAGTACAGAGATAGTTGGGAACCAGGAGACGGACATAGGCTAATTTTTATTTTAAAAAAGTGGGATATGAGGCTGAACGATGGAAGAAAAGGGAAAACTTAGCGTTGCTTTTACAAAACAATCAGGCGCAAGAGCAAAAACTGCAGGTCTGTTTGGTGTGTTATACCGAATTTAACGCGAGCGAAGCCGCGGGCGAAAGCTAGTTAAACATAAAATTAAATTAAAAAAAAAATAAAACCTTAAATCTGAACACAAAAAGAAGATAATTAATGTGTGTCTCATGGCAGCGCCAAATAGGCCCAGTTCAGCAAACTGCGCGACATCTGGTTCCTGACGCTCTGGTTACCGCCCACACATCAAACCCAAGCTATACAATTATAATTTAACATGGCCTCGCTTCAGATTTCCTGTACAATGATGGATCATCATCATTTTGCACCGCCCGACTTGACTTACTGCTGGGTTATGTGCCCCTTGTTTCTTATCTCCATGTCCCTGTGTATTAGAATCTACTTATATGCCTAAAATAATAATCGTCAATTGGAAATCTGCAGCCATCGGCAAACGACCTCTTGGAAATATGAGTCCTACCTTGCAATGCAAGACTATTTTGAGACTGAGGGCGTTTCCAAAAAAGTTATTTAGACTTTTATTAATCGCAAATACCATGGAAAAGAGAAAGACGGAAAGAGGATTTCCTTTCAACTAAGCAACTAGTTTTTTTTTTTAATTTTGTCGCATTTTTTTCAATTCCTTGAATAGCCTTTTTTGCCATATCCCCGAAAGCTCTAGACCGTCATCGCTGACTAAGAAACTGTATGATTTATCAGACATTATTACAGAACTCGAGCCAAAATATTCTACTAAGACACACTCACCGAGTTTTGAAATAGAATCGTTATTAATTGAAGGATAATTTTAATTGTACGGCCTCGTCTCAAGATGAAAGATGTATTTTTAGGTTTTTAGCGAGAAAGTGATAAAATCAACCAGACGTTGTTTTGCTTAGAGTTGTTTTAGTGTCCACAATACACCTTCACTTCACCTCTGATTTTTACGCTGACGTAAAGACGTAGGTGTGTTTCTAGAAACAAATTTTAAAACACAGTACTTACCTTTTTTACGGATGAGAAACCATCAAATTATGCTATCAATGTCAACCATGTTCCTTCTTTTGCCCTTTAAGTTCCGGGGCCGCGGTATCTCTTTCGAATAACCCGCAACCCCGGTTTCAGAGTACCTACATTATCCTTTTAAATTTGAATGATAATCATCGTTTGCAGGCTTCAGCCCTATCAATGGCATACCATTCGTTGGGCCTACGCTGTCCTCTCATATTTATGTCCTAAACCAAATGATTTTAAAAGACGATTTTTTTTAAATACTACCGCTGTAATAACAACATTGTAAAAGCAAATCACTTTAAAAGAGTAACCATGGAGTTTCTTGCCGGTTCTTCTCCATAGGAAACGAACAACCGAACCGTGTACCTTTTCTCGACGTTTTATAAGTGCCCATGTAGGCCTATGTGAAATAAAAATATTTTGATTGATTCAACTCAATTCTGGACAGTTCTGACTCAGTCGGTACCCGAAAAATAGTCGGTCCATCTAGTTCAATGAAATCCAGTTATTTATTAGAAAAATCGATTTCCTGGTCGGGCATAGTGTTATTGGATTTTTCATCAGGAATTTCTTAGTATCATCCACGGAGTTTGAATGTGTGCCCTGTTGGTGGCAGTAAGCTCGTCTTTTACATGGTACTGGCGAAAAATATAATTAACTTTAAGCCAACAAAATAAACATTTATAATAAGAAGCAAAACATTTAAAAGTTTGTTATAATTAAACATTGAAGCACATTAGATAGTATTTGGAATTAAATTATTATAAGAAATAAAATGTACAAATTGATATTTCTATTTAAACTTTCTATACTTTACAAGTAAGTTTAGTTTAGGCTTTATGTAAAAATATAGGATACCAATCGTATCTTATTTATCAAATGTTGGACCGAGTCGAGAGTCGAAAAGTTTTTAAAACTCCATTTTGTTTCTTTTAAACATTTGAAAAGGGACAGCGACAGAATAATATTTCAAAACATGCATAACATCACGCGTTTAGTCCCCGAAGATTACGGCAGAGTTTCACCTAATACTGCTGGGGTGATTGTGTAGAATGTAATTGTGTCCCCGCACCCCAGAGCCAGAAGTGGCAAGAAGGAACACCGTGTGGATTTAGCCAGTAGGAGTCTGACAGGCCTCTCCGCCGCCCCATGGTGGAGGATATCCATCGAGGATTTCGAAACGAAAATAAAAAGAGTTTTACCTAACAATACACCAACATTTTGTTTAAAAAATAGAGCTAAACTTATGTAGTGAATGTGAGTTGCAAGTGACTTAAATGCCCTTAAAACGTGTCCCATACATAACAACACAATTAGGCAAAAACGTTGACTCAAAAAACCTTGGTCACCATGACCTCTCTTCTCCCAGCCTACTCTTTGGTCATCATAACGACATCGTTACAGCGAGTGCTAGCGAACGAACGAACGTAACGACACGTTATCGACGATAGCTTATCGCTGTGCGCCGTTCGACGCGCTTATAGCGTTACCTACCTGCGCAGACGCATACCAGCCGCGCTGTTCTAATTTTAAAGTGAATTTTGGAGTTGCTACTTTTTTGGCGTTGCATTGTGAGTTATTTTTTTGATTTATAGTTTTATTTAATTTTAAAGTTTTGCATATATTTTTCTTGTTCTGTTTTAGTCGTTTTCAGTATGTTTTTGATCTATGAATGTTTTTTTAGGATATTTATTGATACTGTAGATGCGTTCTTTTTGGGTTTTTTCCTCCCCTTCTTTTTCCCATTTCAAACCACGAGGAATTGGTGCAGGTCTTGGGTTTGAGGGTCTATTTTTCTTTCTTTTTCGTGTATTGAGTGCCTAAACTGGAGTCAGAGTTTTTATGCCGGCCATGAAAAATATCTCTCAGACATGCTGGTTGCCCACCGAAGCAAGTGATAATTATTATACAATACGTACATGAAAAGAAAAATCAGAAGTGTATGTATTTTTTTTGATAATAATAACAAAAGCTTTATTGTATAAGAGAGTATTACACAAACTGAGATATCACTAGCCTCCACACCAGGATTCCCTGTGTCGTGGAGATTCGATGGTCGGTTAGTTTAATATTATGGTCAAAAAAATCCTGAATTTCAGCCTTATTTTTCTTAGAACATATTTTAAAGGTATGTCTACTACTCTTGTTCAATTCGATTTCTCTATATTTCTATGTGGTAGTTTATTACGTACACATTCTAAGCATATATAATGATGGAAATCGTGACGTTAACATTACGTCAAAACCTCAGATTACTTAACACAAGTATACATGATACATTGTTATGTGTTTTTTATCATATTATATGCTGTTCTTATCAATTTATGACAGGAAATATTCTTAAATAAGATTTTATTGTATACCTGATGTGGGAATTTGATATAACTTTAACTTATACTTGGAATTTGACGGCACGGTTGGCGCAGTGGCTGAGCAATCGACTGCTGCGCTGCGTGTCGCGGATTTGATTCCCGCACGGAACAAATATTTGTATGACCTGCAGATAGTTGTTTCGGGTCTGGCTGTTTGTGTATGTGAGTTTAAATGTTTGTAAACGCACCCACGATACATGACAAGTTCCTAGTGTGGGGCAACGCTTTTATTAAAAAAAATAAACTGCAATATTTTTTTTGCGGGTGGGAAATCATCAAATACCTTCCCCCACTCCCGGTGAATCGGGGGGGGGGGGGGAGTGGTAGATTTCTACTGACCAAAAACCACTCATCTTCCTTCTTTTGACCTTCATATTCCGGGGCCGCGGTATCTTAACAACCCACAACCCCGGGTATAACTGCACCTTAATGCATTTTTTTGTCGTTTATATTGGCACTAGTTGTGACTTCATCTGCATGGTTTTTGTTGTTAAATATATTTTTCTCTACGCTGAGTATCTGTAAAACTCTAGATTCAATATTTGAAGCTCCAAAGGTAACAGAATTACACATGTATATTATACTAGCTAGCGTCCGCGGCTTCGCCCGCGTGATGATCGAAATAAAAGTATCCTATGTGTTATTCCAGACTATAAACTACCTCTTTGCTGAATTTCATCAAGATCTGTTTATCCGTTTTGACGTGAAAGAGTAACAAACATCCATTCTCACAAACATTCGCATTTATAATATCGTGAAAGAGTAAAAAACATCCGTTCTCACAAATATTTGCTTTTATAATATATTATATATAATAAAAAGTAGGATAACCTAGGATATTGACTGCAGCACAAATTAAAAGTGCAATGCGCATAATTTATTTATACATGTCATTCAAATGTCATACAAACGAAATCTAAAACAAAATAATTTGTGTGAGATCGTAATTCATGAGTACATAATATAAATCTCTTTACCACTGTTTATTTACTTTGGCTTCTTTCCTAGATCCGCTGTGATATAATTCCAGAATATTTTCTAATTAGCCGTCAGAGAAAATAATTTTGGAAGCATTGCCTGGCGTTGATAAAATAAGCTGAAATATTTTGCCTTCATCATTTACGACATGAGCAGCTCTTGGCTGTTGCTCTGATCAATCTTCAGGACGCTGGGTGGGTCTGTGAATGGGTGGCCAACATCATCATTTGGCCGCCCTACTCTTTCTCTTTTTTTAAAAAACGTTGCCCCACACTAGGAATTTCTCTTGTATCGTGGGTGCGTTTACAAACATATAAACTCACATACACAAACAGCCAGACCCGAAACAACTATCTGTAGGCCATACAAATATTTGTTCCGTGCGGGAATCGAACCCGCGACACGCAGCGCAGCAGTCGATCGCTCAGCCACTGCGTCAACCGTGTCGCCCTTGTCCCATTCTATTTGGCCTTGTCCCATTTTAATCATCGCAAGCGCAACTGCTGAGCTTCCCAAGTCGGGCAAAAGTGACCATTACCATACAGTAACCATAAACATACCATACAGTTACCATATTTTCACCAAAAAGAAAGTTCGTGTTGGTGAAAATGGAAGTTAGGCGTTCGTTTAGGAGTGACCTAGTGTTGGTGAAACTGGACTTTAGGCATACGTTTAGGTGTCGCTTACTGTTGGTGGTAACGTCCATTACGTTAGGCATTCGTTTACTGCTACTAGCAACCCGGAGTTTGGAAGTTGGCGGTAAGATACCCCCGTGCCTCGGAAAGCACGTTAACCCGTTGGTCCTGCGCCTGATCTGTCTCCACTCGTGTCGGATTGCCACCCCATCGGACTATGAGAGTGAGGGAACAGAGAGTGCACCTGCGCCTGCGCACACACGCCGCAACTATAATAACTCCCGCGCAGATGGGTAATCTCCGCTAAGATCTGCCGCCCGTGGCCGAAAACGGTTAGGAGAACCATATTTTTTATGATTATTTTAAATGATACTTCAAGTACTCCTCTGCCCCTAACCTTCCGAGAAAACAAGCTTGATGTTATGTTGTATTGTCATTTAAAAATATGTTTGCAGAACAAAACAAAATCATTTAAGCGAAAAAGCTAAAAAGACAACGCCAACTCAGTTCTTGGCAGAGGGTCGTGATTCGATTCTCTGCCGAGATATACCTAGTATTTTTACGTTTGTCTTTTTGTGGTAGTCAAATTCTTTAGATGTACGATGTGCATTGCAATGTGAAAAACGAGAAAAGTGAATCAAAACGTTTCAGTTGTTTAAAAAAAAATGTTTGCAACTTCTAAATGTTAATCTTTGGTTTGTGAATGACTTATTTTATTTTTGTTATATTATCCGCTTAGCGAAAGTGCTTTTAAGTACGGATTCCTAAAAATAATCTAGAATAAACTTTCTGTCTGAACAGGACATCAATAATTCACAAGATTAATTAACTAATTAGGTAACACGTACCTACTCATAATAAAAAAATATCTGCAGATAGAGAAAACAATATACTCTCTCAACCTATATATTTTTAAAAGGGTGTCCATGGAGTTTCTTGCCCATTCTTCTCCATAGAGAACAACGCTTTGCAATGTGCAACTACAGTACTTTCACAAGTTATTATGCCTTGTGACCGGGACTGTAGATTCATTATTTTGTTTCTTGACATTCATAAGTGCCTGTAATGGTCTTATTGAAATAAATGCTTTGAGTTTGATAATATCAAACTCAAAGCATTTATTAACATTTATATATATTTTTGTCCGATATTATAATCTTTATATATAAAATTTTGCTGTACGTGTGTATGTGTATGCCACTGAACTCCTCCTAAACGGCTGGATTACTTTGGAAGATATTTTGTGTGTATATTTCAATGGGGTCCTAGATGGTTTGAAAACAATCCAATAGGTGGCGCTGGTTTCGGTATGTCACCAAACTTGGTTTTAAAAGGGGCAAGACAATGTGTTCCCGGTCCGCTAGTTTTTGATAAAAAAACTACAGATACGGAAAACAGTATATTCTCTCAACCGTCTAAATATAATATCATATTCGCAGTATCAATAACATATATTCATATTATTTTATCTTTTCATATAGAACGTCATTGTTTATAATAAGACACTTTTTGTTTCACCAATGAAATCTGATTCCTTTGATTCGTGCATGTGCTGATTCAATACAAAAATAAACGGAACTGTGTTTCTCAAACTTTTATTTGAATGCAAGAAATTATTAACGTAGTACACCAATTTTATAAAGGGGTATCGTGTAACCCAGACACTGTTGTGGATTTCAGAAAGGCAGAAGATCCACGTAAAAAACTAGTATTTAATTCTGTAGTTAAGATAGAAAGATAAATCATTTATTTTATGCAACAAAAGACACAATAATGGAATTAACAAAGGTTCATTAAATGATGACTATCCGTTTACAATCACCCAATAAAGGTAGGCAGACTGTTTTAATCAAAATTACAATCAGAGATACGACCAAAGATTAAAGTTTGAGTTAGCACTCTGCATATTTTTACATTATGCATAATATTTAATATTTGTTCACTGTAATATATACAGGAGATAAGTACTGCGATTTGTTGGACTTCACGGTTTTTTTTTTAATATACGTTACCTCACACTAGGAATTTCGTATCGTGGGTATAATATAATTTCGTATGCCTCCTGTATCGTGGGTGCGTTTACAAACATTTAAACTCACATACACAAACAGCCAGACCCGAAACAACTATTTGTACGCCATACAAATGTTTGTTCCGTGCGGGAATCGAATCCGCGACACTCAGCGCAGCAGCCGATGGCTCAGCCACGTAAAACGTCGCCAACCGTGCCATCAAACAAATTTGTTGGCACTGTCGATTGAGTAATGTCCGATATTATGGGGACGATTGTAACTCAGAATCGATGAACTTTGCTTATCTAAGAAAATGGGGAAACAGGAACTGCCGATATTTGTGAGCGTCCATTACGTTATTTGTCTCACCCAAACACTGTCAAACTACAAGATTAAAAGATGGACAAAATCATTTTTTAAGGAACGGTTATTAAATCTCCACCTAATACTTGATAACATGATACCTCCTCTATTTTTCTACCTTGGGCGGAGCTCGGTACCCACCGAGCTGACTTTTACTGAAAAAAAAAAACCCCATCCATGTCCCCTTTCGAACAACCCGCAGCAAGACACGATACCCCTTTTTTGCGGGTGGGAAATCAACAAATAACTTTACCCGCTCTGGGCGTAGCAGTGTCAGACTTTTACTGCCTAAAACCCATCCATTTTCCTTCTATTGCCTTTTATATTCCAGGGCCGCGGTATCCCTTTTTCAACAACCTGCAACTCCGGCAGCACACGATACCCCTTGATTTATTTATTTGAGAAAACGTACAATTCAAGATACAAATCCAAGCTAGTGCTAGTACTAATTAATAGTGCATATCCCTAAATAGTTCTAGTCTAGAACTGGCTCGATTCATACAAGAATAGCTTATGTTTTGGTCAAAGACTCTGATTGCTTCTAAAAAAAGGTTAAAAAACATAACACTTTGCTAGGTTATTCCAACGAGGCCGTTGTAAAAAGAATATACTTATGTTTTTATAGTGTCGTCATATCACAATGCAACGAATCCTTATCTTATTTTAGCGACTAACACATTTCGGAGAATCGTCTGCTATCATAATATTTATAAAGTGCTCTACGTTGTTTTAAACATGCAGCGCTTCTCAAAGTTTTTTTAAGTTCACCATTTCATTATTAAACCACTTCAAAAAGGTTGAGATTGGGTTTAGCTCGCCGTTGTACATCTTTACATAGTACACAATGAAGTCGCTTCCGCTGTTTGTTCGCTTATATCTTTTAAACTACTCAACGTATTTTAATATAGTTTTCACCAATAGATAGAGGAATGTTTATATATATGATTCTACATTGCACCCGTCGAAGTCGGGCGGGCCGCTAGTAAAGAATAAGAATGAGATAACTTTTACAAACTCAAATATTGACTTGAATTATTCTTGGGTGTTTTTAAATATAAATATAAATTTTGTTAACAATCCTAAGTTTGGTGATTATGGCAATTGGTAACACAACGATTAGATAACCCTTGTTACTTTTTAAAGTAGAAATATGTAATAGTTTGAGAGCCACTGTCCACTTGTGCAATCAAAATAATATGCACTTAATAACATTAAAATGAAAGTACATTTTTGCTGAATATAATAATGTCGCTTGCTATACCTGTTTTTTAGCACTGTAGGTTTTGAGGGTTAAAAATTAATTTATCTCTTTCTAAATATTTATTGTAGTAAACACTGTTCATGCTATGCAATCCATGTTACCCAGTTAAAGTTCACGACTCAGGACATGAAGATAATTTTTTTGCGCATGGGAAATCATCTCTGCGTAGCGGGAGGGGAGTATCGGTTTTTTTTTTGTCTAAAACCCACCCATGTTCCCGCTTTTGCCCTTTGTATATCTTTCGAACAACCCGCAACCCCGACAGGCGCTAGTCCTGGCAGACCCCTCTGCTTTGCTAACATATCTGTAGACATGGACTCCTTACAAATACTATAATATTGTAGAAATGGACCCCTGACAAGTACTATTGAAGTTATCTGTCAGGGTCCAGTGTCCGTAGCAGGTCCATAATTTGTCCGTATCGATTTAAATGGACCTTAATTGGGTAGTAGATCGGATAGAAAGCTTCTTCATGTTAATGCTGCTTTCTTTCTTTTATTTGGGAAAACAAGTATAACAGTAACAAAATGAAATAAAATAGTACAGACAAGGTTATTGTCTGTGCGAGGCCAAAAAGGTCCCTGTCAGCATAAGCTGCGATATTTTAGAATCAAAATAACACTGACTGATGCCATTTTAGGATCAAAATAACACAATTGCGAGACGCCATTTTGAAAAAAAAAACGGCCATATCTTTTGACTACGTAGATTCAGGGTTGTACAGCTCTAAGGGGCCACAGACTTGAGCCTATGGTTTTAATTTTCGATATCTCCATGCGTTCCCGAGATAAAGCTTCTAAGAGTTCCGTATTTTCAATGTTAGGTACGAAATCCTAAAAAAAGTGGCGGATTATGTGTTGAAAGTGCCTTGAATGTTGACCTACTTCTGCCTACATGACCATGGTTGCTCCAATCAAGGCAGACATGTCGAAGACTGAGTTTCGAGGAAAAGCTAAGACGCATGGCCAAGGTTGGAGCCTATTTAGTTCGATCGCTCCTTGATATCAAGTACAGTACAACCTCCCAACAGTAGTCAGTGACCCGATAATTTGATAAGCAGTCTTATCTCCCCCCCCCCCCCCCCGCTTCGCCAAGAGCAGGGAAGTTATTTGACGATTTCCCATCGCAAAAAAGGAGTGATAATAGAACACCCACATTTCGCGAACAAGAGACAAATTAACTGTAACCTACAAATCTTTTTCAACTAATCACGAACACGGCTCATTTTAGGCTTTAGACAGGCAGCAACAAGTCCAAAGCTGACGCTCGATTTTCGTAATACGAAAAAAGGTTTATTTCAATACTAGCTTTCGCCCGCGGCTTTGCTCGCGTTAAATTTGGTATAACACACCAAGTAGACCTGCAGTTTTTGCTTTTGCGCCTGATTGATTTGTAATAGCAACGCTAAGTTTTCCCTTTTCTTCCCTCGTTCTCCCTCATATCCCACTTTTTTTAAATAAAAATTAGCATATGTCCGTCTCCTGGTTCCCAACTATGTCTGTACCAAAATTCATCAAAATCGGTTTAGCCATTAAAGCGTGAAGAGGTAACAAACAAACTCACTTTCGCTTTTATAATATTAGTAAGGATAAGGATTCTCTATATCAAACCTTCATAGCCTTATTAGAGCATAGACAAGGCTTTCTAGTGTAGCAACAGGCTTTGGTTTAGAATAGTGTGTCATTATGGGCAGTGGCGGTACTGTCATACAAGTCTAAAACCTTGGCTTGCCCGAACTTACTACTAATCATAATGTTAGGATTTCTGAACAGTTTGCGTATCTCATACCCTTCAGCAACGCCAGCCTTCGCCAACTCTTAAATGAATTTAATCCTGAAAACCACGTGTCACTATTTTTGTACAAACGTACCAAATGATTTTAAAAGAGGAACCATGGAGTTTCTTGCCGGTTCTTCTCGATAGGAAACGACCAACCCGAACCGTGCACCTTTTCTCGACGTTTTATAAGTGCCCATGTAGGCCTATGTGAAATAAAAATATTTTTATTTGATTTGATTGACATGATTATCTCCGAAACCAGACTACGAATTTCAATGAAATTTTGTGAACGTGTATATTCTTAACGGTACGGTTGGCGCGGTGGGTATGAGATCAACTGCTGCGCAGCGTGTCGCGGGTTCGATCCCCGCACGAAACAAATATTTTTATGACCTACAGGTATTTGTTTCGGGTCTGGCTGTTTGTGTATGTGAATTTAAATGTTTATAAACGCACCCACGATACAGGAGAAATTCCTAGTGTGGGGCAATGTTTAAAAAAAATGTTGGATCGAACTTGAAAGATAGGCTGGTATAAAGTTAGCGGGCGAAGCCGCGGGCATAAGTCGCTTTTGATGTCTGTATGTGTGACCTACATAGCATTACAATCGAATATTTTATCTACTAATAAGCTTATAGATAAATGTAATAAACATTTAATACTTCCAGACCAAAATCCATAATAGTCTACCTCACCCTACATTCATATATTCACGGGTTTTCCCCACGGGAGTAGGCAGGCAGGCAGAACGCCACAGGCTTACGATCCTGTGTTTTTGCAGATGGGAAATCATAAAAAAACTTCCCCCGATCTGGGTTGGAGCGAGGGGGAGTGTTTTTACTGACTAAAACCCACCTATGTTTCTTCTTTTGCCCTTTATGTTCCGGGGCCGCGGTATCTCTTTCGAACAACCCGCAAAATTGGTTGCGATCCTTAAATAATTACTATATCTAACTTGGCCTGGTTCCTTATCCCTTTTGCAGACAGTACGTCTGGTTAACACCAACCAAACGTGTCTAAAATTCAACAATAAGTAGTACGTTGAACTAACACTCAATAAAAAAGGTTGAAACACATACGTGTCTTCCAACACGCCATGATGAATCAGCCAATGAGAAAGAAGCATTCGTGGCATCGTAACGAGTTTCTATCCGCCCTAACGAATCCATCAAGCGTTTCGTTATTTCGTTTAACGACGCCGACTCATGCGCATATAAAAATAGCCATGACGTAACTATAACACGTTTCCTGTTCACGTCAAACGTTTGAATAAAACTCTTGAGCGTACCGTACAAAGTCTAATTTTTGTTGAGACTGCCACATTCAATGTCAGAATTTGAAATCGCTCGACCAAATTCGCGAAATAAATCATAATTCGAACGTGCACGATCGAATTTAGAATGTGTGTTCTATTCTTGAGAACTTAACGTCGGTTTTTTTTCTTTGTTTTAACTTGTTTTTGTTAATTTAACCTTTTGAAGTTGCAATAAGGTTTAGTTTTATGTGGCAAGTGTAATCTGGTTATTCATTCTTTCTAGTAGTTTCTCTACGCGTTCTCATTTCGTTGCTCATGTAGGTAACGGACGTTATCCGTTAGATTCAGCGGCGTTCGCTACTTCAAGATAAAGTGCTTGATTTAAAATTCGTTTATCTTCGTGATAAAACCCGTTATCTTTTCAATATAGTCATTGTTTGTTGCACTGTCTTGTCTTTAGTTGAGACAACCGACTTGAAAGAGGAAGGTATGTGTTTTTATTTATAATATAAAAGTTATGTTTATTTAATTAGTATTTTTTTTAAATGGCAGGTAGCTACGTAAATATTAATTTTTAAAGGTTTTTGATCTAGTAATATTATTGTAATAATGTGTAAATTGCATACACATTATTATATATGTATATTTGCAGATGTTAAAGTTTCTGTGTGAGGATGACGAAAGATGATTTTTCACTTAATTTAAGTGGGCCGATTTTGCGCAGCCGTTAGACATAAAAAGTTTTCTCCTTTTTTGTGTTCAGATTTCAGTTTTTTTTTTTAAATTCATGACACTGGCTGACTGTTGGCGCAGTGGTTGAGCGATCGACTACTGCACCGCGTGGTTCCGATACCCGCACGGAACAAAAATTTGCATGACCTACAGGTAGTTGTTTCGGGTCTGGCTGTTTGTGTATATGAGTTTAAATGTTTGTAAACGCGCCCACGATACAAGAGAAATTCCTAGTGTGGGGCATTTTTTTTTTTGTTTACGAATTATTTGGTTATTATAGATACTTAAATGATGTTTATTTTGCAAGTAGGTTTTCACAAACACTTTTACACGTCTTTTTAAAAAAAAAACTAGATGGGGCCGGTGTTTCGTACCCGATTACTCTGAGAAGAAACAGCCGAAACAAACTCAGAGGTCATAGTCTGTTTTAAAGTCCAGACAAAAAATCTTGGTCAACTTACATGACGACTATGCAGATTAGTGTCTGAAATGGTCTTTTTAAGAAAGCACCACACAGATTGAGTAGACCTGTCCAGTCAGTGCAAGCATTTGTCAGTTATCGTGTAGCTCGACTCATAACCCAAGGATATAGATAGATAGAATATTCTTTATTATGTACACCATACAAATTACATTAATTACAGTATACAACTTATTAATAAGGTGACACAATAAGCGGTCTATTAAAAAAAAAAATCTTCTATAAGCGATCTTTTCAAGACAACCTTTGGATGGCTTTGTTTTATTTTTTACTAGCTGACCCCCGCGGCTTCGCCCGCGTGATATCGAAAAAAAATTTATCCTATATGTTATTCCAGACTATAATCTACCTATGTGCCAAATTTCATCAAGATCTGTTCAGCCGTTTTGACGTGAAAGAGTAACAAACATCCATACCTACATCCTCAAAACATTCGCATATATAATATTACTAGCTTTTGCCCCCGGCTCTTCGCTCGCGTTACATTCGTGGTAACACCGTTCCCCTTTCCTGATTTGCAAGTACCTGCTACCTTTAGTTTGGGCTCTTATTTATTTTAATAGCAAAGCCAAGCTTTCCCTTTTCTTCCCTCTTTCTCCCTTATTTTTCACTTAAAAAAAAAACATTAGCCTATGTCCGTCTCCAGGGTCTCAAATATCTCTGTACCAAAATTCATCAAATTCGGTTTAGCCATTTAGGCGTGACGACGTAACAAACAAACAAACTCACTTTCACTTTTATAATATTAGTAAGAATTACAGTGGGATTATACCTAATGTAAATATATTTCACTGAACTTTGAAATGATTTTTTTTACAAATAAATAAATTAAGAGAATCTAATAAGGAAAGGATAAAAATGTTATTTTTCCTCTTGAAATTCAGCGTTCAAGTTTGAACATTACTTTATTAGCGCTTGCTATCAATCCTTACTATATCCTTACTAATATTATAAAAGCGAAAGTGAGTTTGTTTGTTTGTTTGTTTGTTACCTCTTCACGCTTTAATGGCTAAACCGATTTTGATGAATTTTGGTACAGAGATAGTTGGGAACCAGGAGACGGACATAGGCTAACTTTTATTCAAAAAAAGTGGGATATGAGGGAGAACGAGGGAAGAAAAGAGAAAACTTAGCGTTGCTATTACAAATCCATCAGGCGCAAGAGCAAAAACTGCAGGTCTGTTTGGTGTGTTATACCGAATTTAACGCGAGCGAAGCCGCGGGCGAAAGCTAGTAATATTATAAAAGCGAAAGTGAGTTTGTTTGTTTGTTTGTTACCTCTTCACGCTTTAATGGCTAAACCGATTTTGATGAGTTTTGGTACAGAGATAGTTGAGAACCAGGAGACGGACATAGGCTATGTTTTTTTTAAAAAAGAGTGGGATGTGAGGGAGAAAAAGGGACGAAACGGGAAAACTTAGCGTTGCTATTACAAATCAATAAGGCGCTACCGAATTTATCGCGAGCGAAGCCGCGGGCAAAAGCTAGTTCGTTATAAAATGTAGAACAAGCTTAAGTAACGTTTGTTCTACATTTTATAACTTATTTGTTTAATCTTTAGATATCTTGTAGCCGTGCCTTATATTTTTATGGATGGCAAATCATCAAATAAATTCTCCCGCTCTGGGCGGAGCGGGAGGGAGTGTCAGACTTTTACTGAAAAAAACACATCCAAGTTCCCTCATTTGCCCTTTGCGGTTCGCGGCCACGGTATCTTTTTCATGTAAAATACTGGTATTCAATTGCATTCGGTTAGACTGGAAGAGTTGGTAAAAGGCTAGGCAGATGATGGCCTATTAAAATGTTCTTTGAGGTGGGGCGGGTCAGAATGATGGACTGAATACGTGATAACGGAAGTACAATGCAACGCGCACCGATAGTTCCTTACAACTTTGCGACAAAAAAGACTTTGCTTTTACAATAAATAAGGCGCAAAAGCTTAAACTTCTGCCGGGGTTGCGAGTTGTTCGAAAGAGATACCGCGTCCCCGGAACGTAAAGGGCAATAGAAGGAACATGGGGGGGTTTTAGTCAGTAAAAGTCTGACATGCCCCCCCGCTCCGCCCAGAGCGGGGGAAGTTATTTGATGATTTTCCACCCCAAAAAAAAGGCTAAAACTACAGGTAGCAGGTACCTGCAAATCAGGAAAGGGTAACTGTTTTACCCCGAATTTAACGCGAGCGAAGCTGCGGGCAAAAGCTAGTACATTTAAAGCGGTCGTCTACTGGACGGTGTCTCAAGGTTGAAAATTGTGATAATCGCCGTCAATCGGTAGTACTCAATCACTGAGAAAATAGCGGGGACGCGTGATAAAAGTCTATTGACCCCGTAAGCAACAGTTAACGTAACATAACATCACGCCCGGTATTAGAGAAGGGTTCGGCAGAGGTGTATATTACACCCACATATATCTTATCGATGTTTTTCTCAATAAACTAACCGATTAAAATATAAGGAGTGTGAATTATAACTGAACAACATGATAATCGACGCTCGAAGTTTGTTGTGAAATTGAATTAGGTCAGAAATGACAGTGAACATATTTATGTTATTTTTCTTTGTCACTTGTCCAAGAAATGTAAGATTTTGATGTAAATTTATTTCTTCTGAACTTATCTAATGAGACTTGATGAGCTACGTTGAGAGATTTATAAAAAACTAGCTGTCTTCTGCGGTTTGACCCGCGTTTTTAGTTGCTGCACCCGTGGGTAGTAGGGGGATGTTGTAGCCTATGTTACTTCCTGATAATTTAGCTTCCTATCAGTGAAAAAATGGTTTAAATCGGTCCAGTATATTTGGAGCCTATTCGATACAAACAAACAAATCTTTCCTCCTTATAATATTTGTGTACATTTAGATACCAAATCATTGTCAAACATCTTCAGATGACTAATAAACCAATTTCAAGAAATAGACGTCATAGATAATTCAATATGGCGGACGCAAACGTCATACTTTATTTACTCATGTCATTTATTTCGAGTTTTTGCCGTCATGCATGTTTTTTGTGGGTTTTTATTTATTTTTCTTATTTACAATATTCGTTTACATGTAGTTTTAAAGTAAGTCATGTATAAACTTAGAATGAACGTGACTTGATCTAGGACGGGTAAAGAGACGAAACGTGTGCCCATTATCTATGGTCACCTTGTTTTGATTCCGTTACTGATAACGTGTTCTTGATAACGAATATTGTAACGATTCTAGAATGTAATGAATTGACGTTATCATAGTACTTGACTACTTGAATAGTTAGAAATGATGAATATGCTATAAATTCTTTGTAGGATGGAAATATATTATTTGCGAAGAGTAATTCTCATCCTTAAATCACGCCCGTTCTGTTCGTACTTTGGACAATTGCTTGGCATAAGCTAATGAGGTTGCTTGCCATGAGGGAACTCAAAGCGCTGTTTTTTACTCATCAAAATTCATTTTGAATCAATGTTGACGAATAGGTGACAAAACGAAACACTTAGCTACATCTCTTGTGAATGTTTTATTTCATTTTTTAGGACAAAAAAAAAACATTTTTTCGGTACTATACCTATATTAACATTAGGTACAATATTTAAAAAATAACGCTTGCAGGAAAATAATAAAAAAGAAACTATCGTATACAGTAACACTCTCCCTTTCGGCATAAATAAAAACGCCTCCCGTCTAAATTTAGTCACAACAGAACAACAGGAAGTTTTAGCAACAATGTACTGCATAATTGCTCAATGAAAGTAATAAGCACTTAGCGCCATCTATATGGAACTAATTTCGCGCTTCTTTCCCTATCTATATGCCTGGGATACACAAAAAAGAACCCTTAACTTTTTTCATTATCCAGATTGTAAATATTTATAGCTACGAAATTTAATTATTTTAATATTTTTATTTCAAAAGTTATGAACAAACATTTTTTCCCAAAAACGATAACTAATGTTTATTTGTACAAAAAGTTCAACGCTCAACAAGTGCTTTCTTCCTTCCTGTTATCATAGGGACACACCTCGAGCGCCCGAATCAAACCGGTCAATGTATATTCATAATCGACTAAGCAAACAACTTAATCGATACAACAACACGATAAATCAATTTATTTTATCTTGTTTCCTTCCGATGTATTTCACAACTTTTTTTATTTAGGCAAAGGAAGTTTGTATCGGCATTCTTTTTTTTATTTGTTTTTTTTTGTTCGGGCGTGTCGGCTTTCGGTCAAAACTTTTTTTCAATTAGTAAAATGTTTTTACCTTACGATTCTGTTCAGTGAATTTGTTTGGTTTTGTTTGAAGTTTTTTTATCAAGGAACTTCGTTTATGAATGTCTTTTCTTCGTGGTTTTGTGATCTTCAGGTGTGTCTGATGTTCAAAAAAGTAGTTCAAAGCATGTTTTTCATAATTGAGTTAGTTTTTTTATTTTTGCTGGTTCTCGCATCATTATAATCGTATCAGCCGAAAGATGTCCACTGCTAGTCATATGCTTTACGCAAGCGACGCCATATTGCTCCCATGCTTCTGGCATGCGTTTCTGTGATCTTCACCATGTCATCAGTGCACCAGGAAGCCTTACAAGTGCAAAGTTCCAAAACTGCGCCATATCACTCTTGATTATGTCGACCCCCTCAACAATCCGTTTTGCGAGCAATATGGCCTCTTCAGTTCAACAATTCTGCGCTCTGTACATACAAGACTAGAATTCCGACTTTCAAAGAAGTGGAAATAACTTTACTTCCGGAAGTGGGTGACTCTTGTTTGTTTCGTTTAGCGTGTCTTAGCAGATCATCCATATAGACATAAAATAAAAAACTATGTATTATAGACGATAACTCATAAACTACCCAAGCAATCGAGACCACTTCAAAAGTATACCATTTCGAACAAAAAAAAATTTGAAAATCGGTCCAAAGTCTGCGGAATAATCGGTGAACATACATACAAAAAAAACACAGGCGAAGAACCTCCTCCTTATTTGAAGTCGGTTAAAAATAATACAGTAAATGTGAAATCCAATTTCGAAATAGACAGCACCATTTTCCCAAAGAATAAGGTCGGTTTTCGTGCAAACCTTATCATGAAAGTGCTATTGACCGTACAGACAGTCCGAGTGAGTTCAAGGAGCCTTGAATTAGGCAAGCGCGACATTAACCAAGGTCTCGTGAGATTCGTAATGTTTACGTCACAGTATATAACTAATATGTATTCTAGTTGGGTGTAAATAGGAGTGGTTTTAGGGCAAGAAAGAAAGAAAAACATTTATTTGGCACTTTTTTTTGCGGATGGAAGTCATTAAATAACTTGGGGGGAGTGTCAGACTTGAACTGACCAAAACCCACCCATGTTGCTTCTATTGCCCTTTACGTTCCAGGCCGCGGTATCTCTTTCGAACAACCCGCAACCCCGGCAGGCGTTGGCCCTGGCAGGCCCTTCTGCTTTGCTGACGTCTCTTTGAGGCGCGCGTGGAACACTAACGCGCCGTCGACACGGGCAGTAGTATTTGTGATATGTCCTTAACACTCCCTTGTAGCTGTAAAAATCAACTTTGTAAATCTACGTTTTACCGTTTATGGACTGTTTTTGACGTGATAACGTCTTTAAAATCGTTTTAGTCGGGTGACATGTTCAGAAACTTGTGTCACACCAAAACCTCACAAGCGACATTTCATAAAGATGGTAGCGCCATCTGTTACTTGGCTCGAAAAAAAAACTTTAAATTAGTACTTAATTTCATTTTAGATGTCACTACTGGTGATAACTTATATCACCAATAAGACGTTATCACGTAAACATCTCGATCGTAAACCTACTTTACAAACAACCAATTTTTTTTTTTAATAATTCGAGGCCCAATAATAACAGCCAGGGTTGGCCTGTTGATTGGTGGTTTCTCACGACATACGACGTTCCACCTTCTTTGGCATATATACTTATATATAATAGAAGCATCCCCACTGAAAAACGTAATGAAATATATTCACTTAAACATCAACTAAAAAAGAATTGTGTACAAAGTTTACTAGACCAATTTATAAGATACGAAACCTACATGATAGGTCAAACACAAGTACGAGTCGGGGATATCCCCGCATCGTATTTCTGACACCCCCTAACCCTTGAGGTTTAACTTAATACCTGATACATGGAGTAGGAAGAAATAAGAGTGCTATTTCAATGCGCTCAAAAAGAGATTGAAAAGCTGTTTGTTTTATGGCTCTTCTTTTGTTTGTACTTAATAGTGGGATCACCTGGGGCCTATCAGAATACCAGCGCTGTGACATTATTATTTTTAATCTGCCAGTTTTTAGCCTCTTACTTTATGTTTGTCCCATATTTTTTTCTAATTTTTAGGGTTACGTGCCTAAAAAGGAAAAAACGGAACCCTTATTGGATCACTTTGTTGTCGTTCTATCTGTCTACCCTTTACCTCGAGAACGCGTGGAAGTATCGAGTTGAAATTAAAACCGTATAGCCAAGTATGTGGTCCCTTAGTGCTGACAAAAAAATCAACCCTCTAAATTTACGCAGTCAAAAGATATCGCCGTTTATGTCGCAATTTTGATTCTGACTCGCTTTTGTCCGGGTTTTTTTTCAATTGCATTAAATTGAAAAAAAACCCAGATTTCGAAATTCGATTCCGGATTCGAACCCATCACCACTCCATTACTTTTCTTCGTTTAGTAATAGATAGCTATAAACGTTGAAGTGTGGCGTTCAATCGATAGCCATTATTTATGTATGGACTATTTTTGGGGCAGCTCTCAAGGCCGTAGAAATTCATTTCATATTAATGTACGTAGAAAAGTGAGTGTCTGTGGACTTATGTCCGTTAGAATTGGACGTCCGTGAAATGGATGGTGGACATATTGAGCTTCCTTTTCCTGCTAAGCTCCAGTGTAGGGTCCCCAGGTTCGGGGATCCCCGGATTAAAGAATACGTAATAAGATTTTCTGTCAAGATTTTCTGTTTCTTAGTAGAAGTCTGGTGTCTGGAGGTCTGACCATTAGATGGCAGTAACCTTACCCTTCATAAAATAGTATTTAAAAAAAATAGGTTGTGTGCTTCGCATCTGTAACATAAAAATGCATACGCATACTGGAAGACAAATATTTGTGGTAATTCCCTCAAAAGACTTACATAGCTTTTTTGCGGATAATAAATCATCAAATAACTTCCCCCGTTCCTAACCTCCCTTCCCTTCCTCTAGGCGAAGCGGGGGGATTGTCAGACTTGTACTGACTAAATCCCACCCATGTTCCTTCTAATGCCCTTTATGTTCCGGGGCCGGTATCTCTTTCGAACAACCCGCAATCCCGGAAAAGTCATATATTTTTTCATGACGTGTTTCTATGATATTTATGCAATGAGTCTTTTTGGGACTGGTTTAAAATCATCATCATTTTCCAGCTCTTCTCCCATATTACTTGGAAGGAATCATCAACCAGAATGTATATCCTGTTTAATTCTTTTGGTATCTGCCAACATTCTTTACTTTTTACCGAGAGATCTAACAAGTATGTTACTTCCTTATTCCGTGTAGCCTGACTAAAAATCGATGTACCATGACTTTGAACCTCTAAATACACCCCCATGGCACATCCCTGCCCTTGGGTGGTAGCAGCGAATAAATTAAATTTGGCCTTGACCGTATAAAAACATCGCTTTTATGGTACTGGCTGATCTTTTACTTCTTTTATTGAATTTGGCGGTAGGTACTTCTGTTTTAGCTGTAAAAAGGTTTTAATGTAACTCAACCTGTCAGAATTCGTTCATTTTGAAATAAGAAAAAAAAGTGCTTATTGATAAATATTGATCTTTATTTCACGTTGTCTGTTCTAAGCCAGTATTTATCGCTTTGCTAAAATGGTTTTGTTTTTACTGCTAGCAAGGTTTTTTTATTTCAGTTTAATTAGTTAGATTAAACATACATGGTCATAAAATGTTATTTTATTTGTTTGTTTAGGTAATTGTTGAAATATCGACCTGTTTTTAAAACAAATAGAAATGTTTTAAAAAAGTATTATAATTTATTTTAATACTGAAGACCAACTTGTTGCAGGGGGGCCTGCCAGGGCGACCTTCTGCCGGGGTTGCGGGTTGTTCGAAACAGATACCGCAGCTCCGGAACTGAAAGGGCAAATATAGGAACATGGTTGAGTTTTAGTCAGTAATAGTCTGACACGTTGTGTGTGTTATATGTTACCTGATAATTTCCCATCCGAAAAAAAAAACACCAAGTTCTTTTGGTTACAAGTTATGGCTAACGATTGATGTATACGTATATATACATATATTTCATCGAAAAATAATTGCTATGAAAACAGCTACATACATATAGATTATACTTATTCGTTACCAAGCAAAACGTGCTTTATTTCCCCAACAAATCAGTATGTAGATGTAGAACACTGTCACGTGTCCGCACGTACGGTCTGCGATTTATTTTCGTTGGATCCCAGTTTTTGATCCCATTTTTAGGTATTAACGATGGGTCCCATTTGATATTACCATTGAATCCCATTTTATGACAACATGTGTACATTTCAGAAGAAAAGTGATTTACTTTTATTAAATATTTCAAAAACACCGTGTGTGTATTTTGGATTTTTTAGGATTGTTGCCACTGGGGAATAAATGAGACAAATGATGTACTCCAAATAGTACTAGACTGGCATGAGTTAAAAATGATCAGGTTTATTTGTGATGTTTATAAATAAATAAATATGAACGCCTTCAAAACAAGCGCCTCTAAGCTCAAAAAAAATACTGCCGTCATAATTTTTCCATATTTTTTTTTATATAATGTGGCCGTTTCTGGCACACAGGTCACAGGTTTAACCTAACCTTTTTTTTGTAAATAAGTAATTATCCTAATCTAAATAGTTCAGTTCCGGGTAAACAACTAAAAACAATCTCTTTTTTCAAAAATGCAAGTCGTTTGTGGCACTCGCCGGCCGCTGCCGCGGCACCGCTCGCTCCGCTCGCTCGGCTCGTGCGTAGGAGGTCACAGTTTTAACCTAACCAAACCTAGTTCCCGGCTCCTATAATTTGTTTGGGTAATGAAATTTTGTCCAAATCTTTTCGGAAAAACGGCAGGCACCCGTTATTCTAACATAACCTATCCACATACCCAAATTTCATCCAAATCAGTCTAGAAGTTTGAGCGTGTTGGAATAACAAACATACATACAAAATTTCGCCTTAAAATATTATTGTGATTTTGTTGTTGGATGTACCCGCATTCAGATGTTTTTAAACATCTGGGATCCAACGGAAATAGTTTTTGGGATTCAGTGGCAATAAAACGTATTTTTTTAGTATTTTTCAAATTTGGGATTCAACGGAAATATATAATAATGTTTTGTGGGATCCAACGCCAAAAATATTAAAGTGGGATCAAAAACTGGGATCCAACGAAAATAAGCGCGGTCTGCAAGGCCTAGAAATTGATGGGTAACCGTGGTTGTGACGTCATCATCATATCAATCTGACTAGCTAGAATTTTGATGGACTGAGAGCGAGAGCAAGGCCAAAGAAAAGATGGATGGATTGCAGTGCACGGTCCTTAAAATTGTTATGGTAATAGCATAGACCACTACTGCCGGTTGTATCTGTCCGTTGTGTACCGCGCGATCTCCAGGACGACCTTCCTCTTCTGTAAAATCCACCTCGTCCTCTTGCATACCCTTGTTTTTGGGTATTTTGAAACTTTTCGAACTGTGCCGTGAGTTTGGCTATCTGCTCACCTACATCTGATGACGTCGACTGCGTCGTTGTTACCTCCAGCACTTCCTTGGACCGCATGCCCTCCATGATTTTGTCGGCTGCCTGCGCGTTACCTTCCAAATCTTTCGTTCCGGTGACTGCTAGTACACCTTTTACTGATGTCGGGAGTTGCCTCATCCACAATTTTGCCAGTGTTACTTCCTCAACCTTGCCGCGAGCTAAGTCACGCATGCGCCTTAGTAATTTTGTTGGTTTATTTTCGGCCAACTCAAGGTTTAGTAATTTTTCAAAAAGTTGATTATCACTGTCTTCGTATGCTGCAATGAGGCGTGTTTTAATGGCGTTAAATTTCCCAGTCTCTGGAGGGTCGCGTAGAATGTCGCTCACTTGGTCGAGGATGTCTTTGTTAAGTCTGCCGACAACCATATTGAACTTTGCCTCGTCGCTGAGTTTTTGTGGTGCAAGGATTGCCTCTGTCTGAGAAAACCATAGTGATGGTTTATCGCACCAGAAATCCGATAATCGGTTGCCGACTGCTATAGCTGCTACCTCTTTACTGTGTGACGGCTCCGGCGGCGCCGCAGGCGTTGAAACTTGTGCTGGATACATTTTATATTATTACGATTGCGAAACGGTACACTTCATACACCGCAAAAGTTCACAACGGTTCTCGGGGTCACCACTGTGGAGTAGGCTCTGTCTATGTGAGATAAATGAAACTGAGATAAAACGTAATATCGTTTATTGTAACACACACAACTAAAGACGTACAGAACTGTTCACAACCGTGACGCAGAGCCTACTGGCTCGGGCTACGAATGCAACATGCATCGTATGCAATAGTGTGCCCTTACAGTGTAAAGAATGAAATGAAGGAGAAAGAAGTAAATGATGCCGGGAGGACTGGGGAGAATGGAAGAAGAAAACGTGTTGCGCCGACCCCAAATAGAATGGGACAAGGGGAGGAAAATCATGATGCTAGCTAGAATTTTGAAATAGCAGAGCTGTGAGGAGCTCGTCGAGTGAAATATATAGCCCCCACACTAGTAATTTCTCATGTATCGTGGGTGCGTTTACAAACATTTAAACTCACATACAGAAACAGCCAGACCCAGAACAACGTAGGTTATACAAATATTTGTTCCGTACGGGGATCGAACATGCAGTGCAGCAGTCGATCGCGCCACTGCGTACAACCGTGTCCTAGTTAGAGGTCTTGACGGTTAACGATATCATATTTTAATCAAAATAAAAACCGAGTCATACTAATTGCATTGGAAAAAGTAAACTCAAATTTCTTTAACACATTCATTGACGGACGGTAAGCAATGGGTAGCTCACCGTCCGTCCGTCCACCTGACAATAGGCTGTGTCGACGGCGCGTTAGTGTTTCATGCGCGCCTCAAACAGATGTCAGCAAAGCAGCGGGGCCTGCCATGGCCACCGACTGCGGGGGTTGCGGGTTGCGAAAGAGATACCGCGGCCCCGGAACATAAAGATCAAAAGACAGAACATGGGTGTGTTTTAGTCAGTACAAATCTGACTCCTACTGCTCCGCCCAGAGCGGAGGAAGTTATTTAATAATTGCCCATTCGTAAAAAAAGACATTGTTGAATTTTATTTTATTTCCTTTAACACATGACGTAAAGACTTCGCAAGTAATGTGTGATAAAAATCGTAATGTGGATCAGTTTCTACGCCTTGAACTTGCGCGTGCGCACATGTGTTCTTTATATTTAGATCGCAAGTCTGCAGTGTACGTGTGTGTCGGAACAAATTGTGTCGTGTTATAGTAACCAAATTTTCCGAAAAATGCATGTTCAAGAGTACATGAATTATTTAACGATTGTACCTATGTAGCGGAGATGGGAATGTTGAGATGGTTGTGTGAAAGTAAGGAATGAGTACATAGAGGAAGTTTGAAAGTTGCTCCTGTTACAGGAAAATTGAAAGGGAGTCGTTTGTCTTGGAATGGACATGTAATGAAGAAGGACGAAGCACATACGACTAAAAGAGTGATGGATCTGAATGTTGATGGATGGAGAGGGGGAGGACGGTCAAAGAAAAGATGGTTTGTGTAAGGAATGATATGAAGGTGTGGCGCCGACCCCAAATAGAATTGAACAAGGGCAGGAAAATGATGTTAGTAACCAAATTTTCCGAAAAATGCATGTTTATGGCTGTGACGTTGGTAAATTGTTTTCGTGGAATAGTAACTCAATTTTTAGGTTGGTTTCGTTGCATTCATGAGTAAATACTTCGTTTTTAAATACTAGTAGGTATCCTGTTACTCGTTTTTTTTATTAGCTTTTATGCAACCATTTGAGTTAAGAGACATAATTTGAGTTTAAATAACTTTGAGACTATTTATTCCGTAAAACAAGCTAGAAATTACTTGTAGCTCTATGGGTATACCTTAAATTAAATTCATTGACGGCACGCAAGTCTCGTCATTGAATTGCACTTGCTAACTTGCACTTGAACTTGCTGTGCGCCGCACACAATAGATCGCTTTTTTTTTTTTTTTCGGGTGGGAAATCATCCAATGACTTCCCCCGCTCTGGGCGGAGCGGGGGGGCATGTCAGACTTGTACTGACTAAAACCCACCCATGTTCCTTCTATTGCCCTTTACGATCCGAGGCCGCGGTATCTCTTTCGAACAACCCGCAACCCCGGCAGGCGGAGGCTCTGGCAAGCCCTCTGCTTTGCTGACTCTCTTTAAGGCGCGCGTGAAACACGAACGCGCCGTCGACACGGCCTGTCGTCAATCGACGGACGGACGGTGAACTAACAGTCGATCGCTCAACCACTGGCGCAGTGACTAAGCGATCGATTGCTGCGCTGCATGTCACGGGTTCGATCCCTGCACGAATCAAATATTTGTAACCTACAGGTAGTTGTGTGGTCTCCCTGTTTGTTTGTGTGTGTGAGTTTAAATGTTTGTAAACACACCCACGTTACACGAGAAATTCCTAGTGTCGGGAAACATTTTTTGAAATATTATTTATATCTGCAAAAATAAGACATTCATAAACAGGCCACTCCATAGTTATCTGAAAATGAAATAAGAATATTATAAACCCAAAAAAGACAGTCAAAAGAGGACAGCAGTACACATAATAAGTATTAAATAAAACATTACCTTTTAATGTCAAACGCGTTTTTGCATACAATTGTCGTCATTGTGGCGAATCGATTCTGCTTCGTTAAGTACCTGTGGTGAATGGTGATTTGATGGGTTCATCTTTGTACCGAGGGCATACCCTCAGTGTCCTTACTGATATTATAAAAGCGAAAGTGAGTTTGTTTGTTACGTCTTCACGCCTAAATGGCCATACCGATTTTGATGAATTTTGGTACAGACATAGTTGAGACCCTGGAGACAGACATAGGCAATTTTTTTTAAGTGAGATATGAGTGAGAAAGAGTGAAGGAAAGGGAAAACTTAGCTTTGCTATTACAATAAATAAGGCGCAAGGGCAAAAACTACAGGTAGCAGGTACTTGCAAATCAAGAAAGGGGAACTGTGTTACCGCGAATTTAACGCGAGCGAAGCCGCGGGCAAAAGCTAGTAAAATTATGAAGACAACTTGCTGTGCCCAGCGGTTTCACCCGATGTCTATCAACGTAAACTTCGTCAATAAAGTCGTTATTCGTTGGCAACTTGCCATAAGATGTTTGTTTCTTTTGCTCCCGAATCGTAGTTATTGTGCATGCGAATTGCAGCCATTGTGCATAAGATAATGGTTATTTTAAGCCAAAAATGTTGTAAGACTTTTTGGCCATGAATTTTGTTGTTACATAAGTAAAAATTGAGTTATGGTGTAAGTTTATTGTGTCTACATAGTATAATATAATACTAGCTGACGTCCGCGGCTTCGCCCGCAGGATATCGAAAGGAAAAGTATCCTATGTGCCAAGTTTCATCAAGATCCGTTCAGCCGTTTTGATGTGAAAGAGTAACAAACATCCAGACATCCTCACAAACATTCGCATTTATAATATTATGAGTAAGATAAAGTCGCTTTCCGCTGTCTGTCCTTTTGTATTCTTAGATCTTTAAAACTACGCAACGGAAGAGAATTCAAGAGGAAGATTTTAAATGTACAATATTAGTATATTAGTACATTGCGTTGTAAAAACAATAAATAAACAAAATGATGAGGTTGTTATTATCATTTGATAATGTTAATTTATATTTTACTACTTCCTAAGTATAAGGTTTATCTCCTCTAGCCCTGATTAATTCCGACTGATGATAAGGTTACCGTTATAACCTATAATGCTGATTAAAAAGGGATTTAAATACAACGGGCTCGTACAAGTCTGACTCGCGCACCGGGGGTTCCGTCAAACATTACCTGCCATATCTTTTGACTGCGTAGACCTAAAAGGCTTATTGTTTCACAGCTCTAAGGAACCACAAACATGAGTATATTGTTTTAATTTCAACTCGATTCCTCCACGCGTTCCTGAGATAATGGGTCTTGACAGAGAGGCGGATGACAAAGTGATTAAATAAGAGTTCCGTTTCTTCCTTTTGATTTCGGACGGAACCGTAAAAAAAACCGGAACTGACTCAAACAAACAAATAAAAGGTACTATTAACAAGTCATAATCAGAACAAACACCCCAAAAAACAACTATCTAGTACAAGGCCAATTCGGAAAGCCGAAAGAAACATCCCATAAAAAGAAATTGTTTCTCCGTCAATTCAGTGACTGCTTTGACATTTGTGGATGGGTGACCACCAGATTAATACCGAGTTACCCCATGCCTCGGAAAGCACTTCAAGTCTCGGCTTTCATTTGTAGATTAGACTACATTTAATGTACAGACAGACGTCTGCACATCAAGCTACTACAATCTGTCAGATTTCTTTGATAGATTTTCGACTTTATTTCTAAAGTATTAGGTTCAAGGTTCATTGGGAAAAATTGACAGTTTCGGGTAGCTTGACCTGCTGGCGTCTGTACTGTCAAAGGACAGTACATTAAATGTAGTCTATGGCCCGAAAGTCTATCAAAAGAGTAATGTATTACCCAGTACTAAATGGGTTGTGGAGGTTAGATTGAAAGTCGCTCCATGTAAATTATTGTCAGGTAAGACTGGAAGCCAACCTCAATAAAGTTGAAAAAAACCGATGATGTCTAAGATATCTGATGAGCCAAAATAATATCAGCACCGTAATTCAAGCTTAGCTTGCTAAGTTTAATCCGTGGATCACTTAGGGGCTTCGCAGTTCATGCCAAGCCGTTAGAACGTAGAAAATCTGACCCAGTCTCACCCATCGTGAATATCTATAATTGACCGCCGGGATCTATGGTTTAACGACCTTCCCGAGGCACGGAGAAAACTATATGGAATAGGTGGTCATCCATCCACCGACTAAGAGAGGCTATTTTTACGGATGGTAAATTATCAAATAACTTTGACTAACTAAAACACACCCATGTTCTTTCTTTTGCTCTTTATGTTCCGGGGCCGCGGTATCTCTTTGGAACAACCCGCAAGCCTGGCAAAGGCACGTGAGGCTTAAACTAAAGATTGATTCAAGCGGCTGTTATTATTTAGCCAGGGTCTCCACTAATCCTATGACCCCCAAAAAAATACATTCATCAAGATAACTAGGACCAAACTCACGTTTTACCCAAATTAATGATTAAAAAGTATATTTACGCCATAAGCGCTCAAGGAACACGGTGTTTATCAATATAATTAAAACTTTTTAATGCAAACATGTCGTTAGTCCTACCCTTGAAACCTAGGATAATGGTTGTCGCTATATATTTTGAATTGTTTCATTTTTATTTTCATTCAACTTTCTGTTTTGGTAAGTGTTAGTTCTTATGCGTCTTTTTTTTAATAGCTTTAATTGTATTGTATTTATTTGGGCCTGTGGACGGTGAGCAATGGGTAGCTCACCGTCCGTCCGTCTATTGACGACAGGCCGTGTCGACGGCGCGTTAGTGTTCCACGCGCCCCTCAAATAGATGTCAGCAAAGCAGAGGGAACGAAACCCCGAAACCCCGGCAGGCGGTGTCCCTGGCAGGTGCCAGGGACACCGCCTGCCGGGGTTTCGGGTTGTTCGAAAGAGATACCGCGGCCCCGAATCATAAAGGGTTTGGAATATGGTTGGGTTTTAGACAGTACAAGTCTGACACTCCCGAAGTTATTTGATTTGAAAAAAAAGCCCCGTATTTTGCGCATAGAGCTTCACCACTACGTAGACAAATCTTAGAAGTTAAATTTGCCTCACTTGCCGGTTTCTGATTGAACTAAAATATACGTTTACTTTTATCACAATGCACAACCATGCATTGTCGATTTTAATTTAAGTAGAATTACGTAGCTTAGTTGTCCTATCAAGCGACGTCATTCTAAATCCAATATGGCGGTCTCCCAAAGATGGCTGACATTTTGAATGCATTCCCAAATTGTCACTAATAAGCGTGTTGTTAAAATAATATATTTATTAAAAGTATAATGGGAATTACTGATATATTTTATTACAACGACATTAAAATTCATTCATATTTTGAGAGTGACGTCAAATAAGAGGTGATTTAACTGCGAAAGGACTGTAGTCCAGTCCCTTCGACAAACAGAACTTTCTTATAAAACAATAATACGTTATTAACATATTTTTTTCTCTTGTCCACAGATCAGCAGCGGCCAATTAAACACAGCAACACAACAAATGGATTAGCCTTATAAAATAACATAAGTCAATCATATTTAACCTAAGCATAACCATGGCGCGGCATATAGTTACTGTATGCATGTTCTGCCTTCTATGTGCAGCTCATTCATGCGGCTCTCACATAGACATACAAACCGACGGCGTCTTAACTTACGACTCAAATACAAACGATGTAGAACATTATAATATAGACTTAAATGACGACAGAAAGGAACAGAAGAAATTACAGATCATTAAGCAAGGAAAAGAGAAGAGGGAGGTCAAAGTAAACCCCGATACATACATAATGCAGATTTTTAGACTGTATGGGGATTCGAATAGTATGACAATGAATTTGACAGGGTTCAATAAGATGCTTGAAGAACTGGATCTTCATAAGCTGGTGGAAGGTGGGGAGAACAGTGAGAGCAGAGACTATATGTATGGGAAGAAAGATGAAGTTGTTAATGTAAGTATTTTTGTTATTTGTTGGGGGTTTCTTCTGTGCCTTGAAAAGCACGTTAAGCTGTTTGTCCCGGCTGTCATTTGTAGATCTTTGATAGTCATTACAGGTAGTCAGTTTCCCGAATGGCAGTTGCTCCATGTAAAATACTGGTATTCAGGTGCATCCGGTTAGATTGGAAGCCGATCCTAAAAAGGAAAAGGCTACGCAGATGATGTTGAAGACGCTGTTAAATTGAGGCACAATTTGATGTCTATGAAAAAAGTATATTGTTTAAGCGTACAACGTGTTCCGAAATTCAGCGCTAAGCGGGGACAAATTGATAAATACCCAGAGAAACATAATAATGAAAATAAGGCGAGCTTATGCCATCGACCGTCACAAATCTAGACTCCGTGGCTATAACTGAGAAATTCTTAATGGAAAAATTACAGTAACACTTTGCTCGACCCAGGAATCTATACCAGTACCTCTTGGTCACCAGCGCGACTGCTAACCACAAAAATTACAAAGCTGTTGAATACGTGTAGATAGGGTTTAAAATTCGCTTATACTATTTGTGGTGCAAACGACCTTAAATCTTGTCCTCTCTCAAAATGCTGAAGTTAATCCAAATCTTTTATTTCTCCTTTTCAGTGTATGAACAGCTCAGACCTTATCACAACAGTGAACACACGATTAAAACCAGCTCACGATCACCATAAAGAACACACGGACCACAGCCATAATCATGACTCCGACATGTTAATCACAGAGTCTACACTCCAATCAATATGTCCGATACTCCTCTACCAAAAACTAGCCAACACATCCATTGAACGCACTGGATGCGTCAAAGAAACAAATATAGGTAGAAGAACAGATGTAGCTCAGAATGTTCCAGTACATGTTCCACAAGAAATGGCGTACACGAAAAATATGTACGCGGTTTGGTTATACTCGTCCTTGTGTATATTAGCCATCAGTGCTTGTGGTCTGTTAGGAGTCGCAGTCATTCCTATCATGCACAAAACGTATTATAATCATCTACTGCAGTTTTTAGTAGCGTTGGCAGTTGGCACCCTATGTGGAGATGCTTTACTGCATCTAATGCCCCATGCGATGAGCCCAGACCATGACCACGGCCACAGTCATGGGCAAACGGAGGTAGAAATACGAGCATCTCATGATGATGGGATGTGGAAAGGACTAGCAGCCATGTTGGGAGTAGTATTCTTCTACTTCACCGAAAAGGGCTTAACAGTCGTCGTTGAATGGAGGAAACGTCGCCAGAAGCTCGAGGAAGACAAACTCCCTACAAGAGTCCGCGTACTTAAAGACGAGTCCGTCATGGGCTGTTCCGGAGGTTCTAAAACTGAAAACTCTTCATCAAATACTCTCATGAAAATTTTCAAAAGAGACGAAAAAGGAGATCCTACTACGAAAACTTGCAAGCACAAGTATTCGGAATACCCTTACTGTTATGATGAGATTGATACGGACACCCATGATGACCATCACTTAAGGGATGGTATACCATCAAGTCCGAAGCATGGGAAGAAGCACAATAACTCCGTGAGTGTGGTGTCTTCGAATGCCTTGAATGCCGAGGGTAAAGAGGAGCCTACAGCGAAGGATTGGTTGCTGAAGGCCGAGTCTCAGCCGGCGGTTGTGGAGATGAATAACATTAAACAGAAGGAGGATGGAGTTAAGGATCTGAAGGATGGGGACAGTTATACTGTAATTTTGAGGTTAGTTGAAAATTTATCGTTCATGTCACCCTAATTTTATCTAATAAATTGAGACCATACAGGAAGATATTCCCAAATAGTAACTGATAAATAGTTCTTGTCCATTCTTCTGTATAGAGATCTACGCTTTGAAATCGGCAACTACAGTACTTTTACAGTTATTATGTTTTATGACTGGGACTGTAGCTTAATTTACTATTATTATTATCATTGTATCGACAGTTCAAAAGTGCCTGTAACTGGTTTACTTGAAGTAAATGCTTTTAATGTAGTTGATTGATAAAATAATGCCAAATGGCCAATACGACACGATTGGCGCAGTGGCTGAGCGATTGACTGCTACGCTGCGTGTCGCGGGTTCGGTCCCCGCACGGAACAAGTATTTGTATGGCCTAGAGATAGTTGTTTCGGGTCTGTCTATTTGTGTATGTGTGTTTAAATGTTTGTAAACGCACCCACGATACAGGAAAAAATCCTAGAGTGTTACAACAAAAAAAAAACTTATTCGATAGCATTATGAATGATGACCAGAAGGTTATTGTTATCATTTTTGAAATACTGATTGAGAAGACTACAAGATTTGACGGTGCTAAATCAATATCTAGCCGAGATTTTCTAATAAACAGTCTAAATCTTCCTAACTTAACCCCTTACTCTGCAGGGAACACTCGCGGGCTCACCATGGTCACTCCCATGCACACGGGCATGTGCACGCGCCGCCGTCATCCATAGCATCCGTTGCGTGGATGGTCATCATGGGCGATGGGTTGCACAACTTCACCGACGGTATGGCAATAGGTGAGTGTCTTGATATACAGCTCTATCAATCCATACTAGCCTAGTTATTTATTTATTTAAACTTCATGTACAATAGTGGTACATAGGCGGACTTGACTTTTTCTACCAGTCAACCTCTGGGTTAAATATGACAATATTGTGATAGGGAACAAAAATTATATCTAAAAAATATAACTACCTATTTGTTTTGGGGAACTTATTTCCTTACGGATAAATATACATGTATAAAAATACATTAAAAAATACCAAAAAATGAAGAGAAAAACGAGAAAACTTACTTACTATGGCTTTTAACTTTTCTTTTAAAATGTAATTTGCATTCAGCTTTTCATATACCAAGGTAGCCGCGTTCCAGATCTTTATTGTTAAGACAAGACAAATAAAACTGAAAAGGTTTTGTCCTAAGAGTTCAGGAAATTAACAAATAAAAAACTAGGTTATAGGTTCGATAAGCTGTTCAACGTTCAACATGGTGAAATTAAATAAGAGCCTTATGAAACTAATAGCTGATTGCTGACGGTCTATTCTTTAGCCATGTTTCCAGCTAAGTCGTATAGTTTGCGCCAACAAGAAAAAAAAACTACACGTAAGGAGAAAGCGCCAGAGCAATCTGCGAAATTCAAATTTTCTTAAGTTTTTTATGCAATCTACAGGGTGGTGTCAAGTTGTATTGTACTGTATTATTGTATTGTATAACGCGCTCGTGTCCACAACTCCACGTTCAAGGCGCATATTTTGCGTACGGGTGGGAATATCATTCGATCCACCCCAGCTCCACGGGAACGGCCAGCAAGGCCTTGTTGTTGATGGCGATCTGGCGACTCTTCGCGACTTGCCTGGGTTACCGAAGTACTTTGCCCTGTATGGGTCAACCTCTGGGCAGTGCAGAATCACGTGGGCTACTATCTCGTGTATCTCCATGCAGGCTCGGCAAAGTGGGCTATCTGTGACTTCTATGACAAAGAGGTGTTTACTAAAAAGAGCCGTATCCAGTAATGACGGCTGTAATTGTGCGCAGCTGTGGTTTTGTCATCTGAAGCGCCTGTTTTGTGAAGCGGCCGTCGATTCTAGGAAGAGTCTTCTTGTCCTGCCTGCACTCACCGTGGTCAAGCCACAGTTTATGGTGTTGCTGAATTGCAGTATCAATTTGAATGTTGATAAAAACATAAATAGCGGCCAAATATGGATGGGCGCTACTCTGGCGCTTACCCCTTAATGATTTACTTAGAATTGCAGTTTCAAGTTGCATGTTGGTTTCGGGCGTTACTCTGGCGCTTACCCCTTAATGATTTACTAATATACAAGCTTGTGTTTCCAGGTGCCGCCTTCGCTTCAAATATAGCTGGCGGTTTCTCTACAGCCATAGCAGTTTTGTGCCACGAACTGCCGCATGAATTGGGTATGTTAATTAAAATATTTTAATCTTTGAAAAAAATATCGTTCAGCTTCTAGTCTAACCGAATACAGCTGAATACCAGTAGGTTACATGGAGCGACTGCCGATCTAACCTCCATAATCCAGTTAGTACTGAATAATACAAATACAATTATTTTTATTTGTTAAACATAGGTGAGTTAGGTACAGATATTGTTAATTTTAATGAACGCTATGTCTAACCGTGATCGGCGTACAAATGTTTTTGGTACAAGCATGCCGATTTTAACAAATTATTAAATTGTATAAAATTAATAAATAATTATAAGCAAGAAAAAAACTAATATTATCATCACATTTCAAGTTTAAATTCAAAATGTCAACACAAAAAAATAAACATTTTGAAAAGTATAAAAAAATTTAAATTCTAATGTCAATTTAAAAAAGTAGGTAGTCAAAGTTTGTCAGTTAGGTATTCGTTCACCGTATAATATGGTTTTTCAAGAAAGATGAATAATACGATACCCTTTAGTAAGACTAGTTGTCAGATTGTCGGGATACCGACTATCTGTAACGACTGTCAAATATTTACAAAATGGCAGCTGGGGCCAACGGATTAACGTGTTTTTAGAGACACGTGAGAAACTCGGTATGTAATGGGAAGTCACCCATCCACAGAACAAACCTAGGCAAGCGCAGCTTAACCTATAGATCGACCCGAGCGGTTGTTATTATTTAGGCATGAGATTCTGGAGTAAGAAGGAAAATCCTTATCCTCACTAATATTATAAAAGCGAAAGTGAGTTTGTTTGTTTGTTACCTCTTCACGCTTTAATGGCTAAACCGATTTTGATGAATTTTGGTACAGAGATAGTTGGGAACCAGGAGACGGACATAGGCTAAAAAGTGGTATATGAGGGAGAACGAGGGAAGAAAAGGGAAAACTTAGCGTTGCTTTTACAAATCAATAAGGCGCAAGAGCAGAAACTGCAGGTAGCAGGTACTGTGTTATACCGAATTTAACGCGAGCGAAGCCGCGGGCAAAAGCTAGTATAAAATACATTTATTTTTTTGTAAAAATACATTTATTCTTTAATATGTGTTATCTGGAAACGTATGCCATAAATTATGAAAACCGCACTTTTTTATATCTATTATGTCTAGTCCCATAAATATTGTTAAGTAGCTCAATGGTAAACGAAATTCACTTCTCAATTATAATGTCAATGTCATATTGTTGTACCGGTTTTTCGTGAAATACCGGTTTTTTACTGAAACCGGTTTTTTCTGGTTTATTAAAGTTTCAGATCTTCATATTCACGTGTTTAAATTGTTATTTAAATCTAATAGTACAGTAAAACGAGAAACTTAAGAGATATATATTACTAGCTTTTGCCCGCGGCTTCGCTCGCGTTAAATTCGGGGTAACACGGTTCCTCTTTCCTGATTTGCAGGTACCTGCTACTAGTTTTTGCCCTTGCGCCTTTATTGTAATAGCAATGTTAAGTTTTCCCTTTTCTTTCCTCTTTCTCCCTCACTTTTCACTTTAAAAAAAAAGTTAGCCTATGTCCGTCTCCAGGGTCCCAACTATCTCTGTACCAAAATTCTTCAAAATCGGCTTAGCCATTTAGGCGTGTAAACGTAACAAACTCACTTTCGCTTTAATAATATTAGTAAGGATGCTTTGTCAAATAAGAATCCCTTTCCGAGCCGTACCACCACTGGGCCCTTAACTTATGGGCCATAACGACCTGGACGAGTAAAAGTCTAACTCCTTCTATTTAATTTCCAGGTGACTTCGCAGTCCTCCTAAAAGCGGGCATGTCAGTGAAGAGGGCAGTCTGCTACAACATCCTGTCTTCAGGCCTGTGTCTGCTAGGCATGGTGTGCGGAGTACTGGCTGGACACGCGCCCTCGGCCACACGCTGGCTGTTCGCGGCCGCGGCTGGCATGTTCCTGTACATCGCGCTCGTTGATATGGTAAGCTAGGGGTGCATTATAGGTTGTAGGGTCAAATGCAATCTGGGGGAGAATTGTGGCAGTTTATTGTGCTATGTGGCATCAAAATGTGCAGTCTGGAATCAAAATGTAGAATCTGGCAGTGGATTGTGCAATATGGCAGTGGATTGTGCAATCTGACATAGATTGTGCAATGTAGCATCAAAATGAGGAATTTGGCAGCTAGTTGTGCAATCTGGCAGCTTATTGTGAAGTGGATTCTACTATTCGAATGTGGATTGTGTAATGTGACAAATAATTGTGCAACCTGATATATCTCTTTATCGTGCTCGTTGATATGGTATGTCATGTATGGATTGGTGACAACCCAGTGAGAATTTTAAGTGTGAAAAAGCTCTGACCAATCCGACACATGATTGTGCAGCCTGGCTATAGATTGTGCATTGTGAGTTAAACATATTATGGTACAAACTAGCAGGTTACTGTGCAACTTAGCATATAGTACAGCAACATTGTGGAACCTAGTACATGATTTGTATTACAAACTGTCATTTCATACAATATGGTATTGGCATATGGTTTGAAAAGTCAAATACCTAGTTGTAACATACATCAAGACAAAATAATAAAACTTCATCGCCGCTTTTTAAGATTTTTAATTTATTTTTTATTCAAACAATTATTTTCTTATTTTTTATTCAAACTATTTTTTTTTCTTATTTTTTATTCAAACAATTTTTTTCTTATTTTTCCACAGATGCCAGAGCTAAGTACATCACACAGCAAAGAAGGCACTCTTTGCCAGTGCATACTACAGCTGATGGGGCTTGCTACTGGCATAGGCATTATGCTGGTCATTGCTCTCTACGAGGAAGACCTTAAGACTTTATTCGGTTAATGTGCTAACTGGTTAAAACCTGTGCAAAATGGCCAAGACCTGTGCGAAATGGCCGAGACCTGTGCAAAATAATGGAATCCTGTGCAAAATGTGAGAATTTGTGGTGAACCCAGTGTTGAGTGCCAATCGGACTTAAACAAGTTAGTGGCTATAAGCAAAACTTTGTTTATAGTATGTGACCATAGTGTATAGAAAAAATGAATTAAAAATGTAATAGTGAATTCTGGAAAATGTCTTTGATGGTTAGTTCTCGAATATTACGTACAGTGTAGCAAGGATCTTTTACGTGTTATATTGACAGGGAGCGTTGTTGGTCAACATTTCAACATTAGTGAAATTGAATTGAGAAAACAAAATGGTGGTTTAGTATAGATTTTGACGCGAAAAGATCTGTGTCCAACTGTACTTACATTTATTTTAGCCATTCTTGGTGCTATTCCTGACACCTGTTTTTGAGATTGATTCACAAAACACTTGTGTGTGTATACTTAATTTTGAAATTTCCTTTAGTACAATAATCAAAAATGTAATTTAATCAATGATTTCAGACACCAACTCTTTTTATTTTGGTGTTAAATAACTATAGAAGTCTATAATTTGAACTTAGCGGTACTTATGTAAATAAAATAAACTAAAAAATAAATTGTGATAATGTTACTACGAAAACTTAACGCGTTATTTTTAACTCGAATATTATAATTTACTGTAAAACTGACGATAACTATAAATAAATGTACTTATAAGAATAAATTAAATGTATATTTTAAAATGGTTTTTTCAAATTACATGTCTTTTACCCGACTGGCGGAGGGTAATGTGTTTTTCAGTGTATGTATGTTTTTAGAGATACAAGTTAAAGTTGACTGTTAGTACCGGGGTTGAGGGTTGTTCGAAAGAGATACTGCAGCCCTGAAAACAAAAGAAAGAACATGGATAGGTTTAAGACAGTAGGCCTACTATGACGTCTTAAAGCAGAACTTATTCCACTGAGGGAAAGAGATGGCGCTAGACACCCTGTATAGCTCTGTCTCTTTCCCTCAGTGGAATAAGTTCTGCTTTAAGACGTCATGGTAGGGTAGCAGGACTGGTCTGATACTCCCTTACGTTCCGCCCAGAGCGGGTGAAGCTATTTGATGATTTCCCATCCTTATATAAAAATGCCCCTCTAAATCTAAGCTTAGTCCAAATAAATGTTAACTGAGAGTCGTGTAGCTTGTCAAAGTTCCCCTCAGTTCAAAAATCATTTGTAACAAATACGACGAATAAAAATATCATTCATATCAAAATTATGAAAAAATACAGTGATTTATCAACTTAAAATTTATAAAAAAATGTGATGTGTACTTAAAAAAGCTCAAAAAATCGTTTATGAGAGAAACTAGTTAATCAGAAATACCAATAGTAATTGGTAAACTACGATAGGAATCTTGGTGTAATTGTGAAAAAAAAATTGACAGGAATTTTGTATTTTTCTCAAATATTTTCATCACTTGTTAATTTACAAATGTTCACCAACTTATAAATGGTTTTATTAGTGGCGAAAGAAACACTGACGTTTAAACGATAACCACGTATTTGGTACTAAATTCTTAACCCCATTAAAACGGTCAAAATGTTTGTAACTGCAGCAATTTGTATGTGCAAAAGACCATAGGCATAGTCATTTTAGCCTTATTCTACAGAATAACCCTAAAATGACTATATTGAAAGGCACCAAAAGATGAATCGCTTATTCTAAGCATTTAACAAGCATATAAGCTACATTTAGGCTACTTATATCTATATCTTATGTCCAATTTGTGAACTGAACTAGTAACTCAGCAAGCCAGACTTTTCACCACTAACAAAACCAAATTAACTACCAAAAGCTAACTATCTAGCCATGTAAATAAATAGAATATAAACTGGATCTTACTATTATATAATGCTTTAATTAGCTGTCAAAATTACAACCATACTTAAATTGAAACGTTTCATCACTCAGGCAGACTGCCCTGGTGCCATCTCGCTATTCAAATTAATTTGGCTCGAGCGAAACTCCCCGGACGGTATACATTAGTATCAGAATTAGGTAAAAAATAAAAGTGGAAAATATTTTTCGGAAGTCGGTGACTTTTGTGGTTTCGTTGACTTTTTTGTCACCGACTTTTGAAATCTAAGAATAGAAAAGAAGAATTTTGCAAAATTCCTTCTTTTTTTGAAGTCGGTTAAAAAACAAAAAAAGAGTGCTTGAAAATTTCGCGACCAGACACGAGTGAGTTTCGTGTGTCGAGGACAGAATCAAGTTGTGAGTGACAGTGGTAGTAACGAGCGCATAAACGAATCAGGAAGAGGGGTAGACGATTTTGTCTGCGTTTAAACAGCCACCCGCAATAACTTCAGATTATCCGTGATGATGGCGTTTGCAACTCAAACTCATTTTTTTATTCCAATTAAGATAGCTACAGGCGCTTTTGAATGTCAAAAACAAAAGAATAAAGCAACAGTCCCAGTCACAAAACAAAATAATTTATGAAAGTACTGTAGTTGCCCAAAGCGTTGATCTCTATGGAGAAAAATGTGCAAGAAATTCCATGGACAAGAGTGTCCATTAAATCATAATATCTTTACAAGATCATGGTTATATCATTCATGTTGAGATCATAAATATATCTTTCTCACAACGATGTAGAAAGACGTGCACATCACCAAAATATTGGACAAAAAATAACAATTATATATGGAATTCAAATGTCAATAAGATATAAAACAATAAACACATCTGCGATAATTACACAAGAGTAACTACTAAACGACGGGCCTGTTGGTCTAGTGGTTAGTGGCCCTGACTGCTGAGCCGGAGGTCGTGGGTTCGATTCCCACTCAGGACAAACTTTGTATGATGAGCATGATTGTTTGTTCTGTGTCTGGGTGTGATTTATCTATAATATGTATGTATTTATAAATTATATAAGTATGTATATCAGTTGTCTGGTTACCATAACACAAGCTCTGCTTAGCTTGGGATCAGATAGCCGTGTGTGAGTTGTCCCAAGATATTTATTTATTTTATAAACATTACATGCCGTTGTCGACTGTACTTAAAAATATAGCCAATGAATATTTAATATCTATCTATAATTGGGTGTCGTTAAGTTCCTACGGGGAAACTTACGGTGTGGATTTCTAAGAAAAAAAAAGAAAATATTCAATAAGTTATTCGTATTTAATTGACATCGACACCGATGCCGTCTGTGGAGATTCACTGACTAATTTAGTTTGACCTTGTGCAGTTCTAGTAAAAAGCGTATGGGTATATTTTATGAAAAGTTTGAAAATAGTAACGAAGCGCACGTTAATTTCGGTAGGGTTGTAACCTGACTTTCAAGAAACTAGATTTTGTATTATCAAAACGTTTTCTATGTAACAGTAATAGATTGTATTGATCGAGAATGAGGTGATTCTTGTTTTAAAACAGAAAGATGATAAAAGCAATATTCAGAAGATTTTCAAAAAAATATGTTTAAACTTACAATGTCCTTATGGTGTCGATTCTGTACATTAAAATTTAGTTTATTCCTGTCAAACGTTACCTATCCTGAAATTGATTAGTGAACAACTTCACTATTTAATAGATTGACAACATTAATCAAAGTTTAGTTACTCAATTTAGAGACAATAGTGGTTGTCAAGCTAAATCGGACTATCGCGACTAAAATCGTGTGGAATAAAATTAGATGTTATTATGTCATTTAATTCCTAGTCTAGTTAAATCCGGTATTTCACCAGAATCAGCGCCAATGTCAAAACGCCTTTACTTGAAAGCGATAGCTATAGTTTTATAATGCAAACTGTCACTTACAGACATCTGTCACTTCATCTTAAGAAGACGTTGTAACAGATGTAAGCGATCGGAGATTGTTTTCTAGAAAAGAATTCAGAAAAGCGTTTTGATAGGAAAGGGGCATTGTTTGAAGAACATGTAATTGATCTCTAACACGAATATGCGATCGCTGTTTTTGATTTTACTGATGAAGCTAGTACCAACGCGCGGTGTAAACGTAATATTAATACGTCGACTTTAAAATCAAAATTTATCTCATTTTACATTTATTTTTCTCTTTTGTGAACTTATTCATATCTATGGATGATAGTAATTGTGTTTTTTGCAAACAATTTCACTAAAATGTTATGAGATCATTCTGTTTTTTTTTAAATTAAAAATTCGACGTATTTATATTTCGGTGACCATCTTGTTCGGGCCTCTAGTCTATGGTTGACCGCAGTAACTATAAAGTTAAAAATATTACGCTCTGAATTTCCTAAACAAGTGTATTTCCTCTTTGTATTTTGTTCCTAAACTTGTACTTATAATATTGTGAATAAGTGTTAATATCTACATAAGTACGACCATTTGTATTGGATACAAGTCACGTCTACATGATTTTGTATTCTTGTAAATATATTCTTTTACATATTTTTTGTTGCTATATAAAAACACTACAGTGTAACCAGAAAAGGAGTGCGCTTCCCTGGTTTTCGTGTTTCTAAATTATCAGAACGTCGCGCCACAGACGCAACGCTTATAAGCTTTGTACTGCCGCGTTTTGTTAGTGAATCTATCATTGCGAATTTGTTTGAAGTTTTCTCAGTCGAATTAGCTATTCAGGTTGCTATTAAACAATTTGCAACTGTATAGAAACGGTTAAAACGAGTAGGTCTTGTCTGTTAATCTATATTTTTGACAAGGTTTTAAAAATAGCCAAGTACTTTAATGCCTCTAAAAGCTGTCATGTCGCATGTTCGTATTTCCGAAGGTAACCGAAGCGCACACTTCCTCTGGGAGATCTGTACCAGCTTTGATAATTTTCTATATCAGATACCAAGTGTACAACGAATTAAAAAAAAGTTTATTAAAAAATCTAATTACGTGCGTACTTTATTTAATATAAAACCATGTTAATGCATTTCATTTTTAATTTAATTGTATTGACTCGAACTTAGCTTGACACACTACCGTGTCTAGATATTTTACACAAATAATTTCCTTTTTGTCGATTAAATGTTGTGCTGCTGATAATTTGTGATGTCGTGTCGATAAATATTGTTAGAGCACAACACTAGCAATATTTATCGATGTCGATAATTATATAATCATAGAGGCTAACTTATTTCAAACAATATGGACCATTTGATTGTATGTGCGTGGAGGTATTTTTTCTTTTGAAATATTTGTTCATGAACAAAATACATTAATTACTTCAGCCATAATTTAATGCTTAATAATCATAATGCTCACAGGTATGTTCCAATTTGTCAAGGAAGACCCAAAAAATTTTTGTAGTACCTACCTAGAAATTGTATTTTTTTGTCAACAATTCTTAAGCAATTTAAACTTTGCTATAGTTGAAATTAAGTAACTTTCATACACAAATAGACTTGCAAGTGACACAACAATCAAGGTGGTAAGGCATTTACAAGGTTAAAATTCATGAACAAATATTTAAAAGTTGAATGTAAACAATATAATATAGAAAGGCAGATTGTATATTAAATAAGTTATTTTTAAGTGATTTTTGATTTTATTGGTGTTTGCAAATCATGTAAGATGTTGAGTCTGAATGTCAGTACGGACTGATGGGAAACTGTCAGAAAAAACTGTCAGTTTTCAGTTTGGCCTGATATAAGGAGAATGTGTAAAAAATGTGATCGCTATGCGAGAAGTGTGATAAAGAAAATTGGACATACTTTGCTATATATTGTAATAAAATATAATTCAAATTCATAATTTTTAAACGGTTTTTATTTTGTACCTTCGCCCCTCCCCAGAATACTTGCGCTTTGAATATCTTACTTACTTCTGCTACATACAAGTGCTGTCACTGTCAAATTGATTGATGACGCAGCAAGAATCACGAAGATACTTTTAACCGACGAAAAAGGAGGACTGTTTTTTTTAATAGGGGATATTACTGCAAAATTCTGGCGCAAGGGCGCAGCACTAGCGTAAGCAGTAAAAATTTTTTGCCGAGACGTAAATGGCCGTAGGACGCCATAATATATATAATTAAAGTACAGATAGGTAAGTTATACCAAAATAATTAACACTTTGACATATTTTCACAGAATATCTGGATACGCGATTGCGCACATGACGGTTTGTTTACTGCATGTGCTAGTGGCGCCCTCTGCGCCGAGGTTTGCGTAATATTCCCTATTGTATCAATATTGCTTGGGAAAACTGAGTTATCTTCTATAATACATACTTTTTTCTTCTATGGATATACGATATGCTAAGAAAAATAAATACTCAATAAGAATTCGTGTGAGATACTATTATGACCTCTGAGTTGGTTTCGTCTGTTTCTTCTCAGAGTAGTCGGGAACGAAACACCGGCCTCATGTAGTTTTTAAAAAGTGTTTGTGAAAACCTACTTGCAAAATAAACATCATTTATACCACAACTAAAAAGGCTGAAATCAAAAACTTTTCTGCTACTTAACAAAAAATAATATAAAAATTAATTATTTCAGACCCAGTAGAATCTATAATTTGTTAGTGAAATAGTAACAGAATATGCTTATTTACTATGTTAGTGTTATTAGTACTACTTAATTACATGAACCTATAGCTAAAATTTCACCCAGTGCCTTTGAATGGGGCAGTCGGGCCTACCAGCAATCATTTTCAGGATGCTGTTACGAGTGTTACGCAAGAGTTGCAGTAAGGAAGCCGCATTCTTGCGCATGCCAGCGTGGAAGCCATCCGTGTGAGCTGCAGCAAACATTCCCGCCGCGGCAAATGCAACAGCATCCTGAAAGCTTTGTTGTATTGTACACGTAGGACGTTGTAAGCTCTATTTGTATATGACACCCATAGGCCGCTCGAGTCTGGTCTAAGGACTGATAGAACACCTTAAATAAACTCACTTTGACGTCTGCCATCCAGCGAGCGAACCTACGGGCGAGCATATAGCCCCGCACCGCCAACGCATATGATGGCTATGATGGCGACATAGAACGCAAGCGCAGGGCTTGCGTTCTATGTCGCCATCATCACGTAGGTCACTTGTGACAACGTGACCCAGGTACTTAAAACTTTCAACCACGTTGATCACGTTGCCGTACACATTGCTGTACGCCGTTGAGATTACACAACGGGGCTGTTGTTTAGGTATGTACTTCAAACACTAAGACCTCTCTTGTTTGAGTTATATTTAAGGCCGTGCACCTCCGCAAACGTCTCGCAGATCGATATAGCTCCCTTATCGACGGACTGAGCAACACCCGCATAACTTATATTATTGACACACGTTTTGCTCAGTTGTTCGATAAGCTGGTTGACATAAATAACAAAGGCGAGCTTAACCCCCCCCCCCCTGCCTCACGCCACATTCCATTCTGTACTCATCCAACAGAGTACCGATCCACTTCAGCCGATTCGTCTGGTGAGCATACCAATATCTGAAGAGGGCTGTATACTCTACCGGCACGCCTGTGCCACTCAACTTGTTCCATCCATAGCACATCATAGGAAACGAGATCGAAAGCATTCGACAAATCGAGGAAACACGCGGTATAGTACTTGACAGTGTGTTTCAGGCTAAGGATTGCACTCTCAGTACACTCCCCCCGCCTTAAACCCGAACTGGGACTAAAAGACGGAAAATTTACTTCCAGAAGTCGCTTGCAAATCTTTGAATCAAACAAAAATCACCTTCTGGACTGTAGAGACTGGATTGTAGAGGTCAGATTGGCAGTCACTCCATGTAAAATACTGGTATTCAGCTGCATCTGGTTAGACTGGAAGCCGACCCCAACAAAGTTGGGAAAAGGCTAAGCAGATGACGATGTGGGGGCTATTTTGATCTTTGAAATATTTGATTGATTTATTAATTTCGCCAGTGACACGGACATTAGTTGTATTATCGTATAGTAATAAAAAACAGTCAAGAGCGAGTTAGACTCGCGCACCTAGGGTTCCGTACAAATATCCCATACAAACGGCCATATTTTTTGACTGCCAGAGTTCAGTATATGGATTTAATTGTTCCCGATATAAATGGTCTGGACAACAAAATTATACTAAAAGGATTCCGTTTTTTCCTTTTGAGTTACGCAACCCTTAAAAATGAGTATTTTCTTTTTTAAAGTTCGAAATAACTTCTTAGTCCTTACTATAATAACATTATAAAAGCGAAAGTGAGTTTGTTTGTTACCTCTTCACGCTTTAATGGCTAAACCGATTTTGATGAATTTTGGTACAGAGATAGTTGGGAACCAGGAGACGGACATAGGCTAATTTTTATTTAAAAAAAGTGGGATATGAGGGAGAACGAGGGAAGAAAAGGGAAAACTTAGCGTTGCTATTACAAATCAATAAGGCGCAAGAGCAAAAACTGCAGGTAGCACGTACTGTGTTATACCGAATTTAACGCGAGCGAAGCCGCGGCCAAAAAAAGCTAGTACTAAAATAAAACACACCAACTTGTAAATAAACATTTATTGATTGCAATCTGTCGTCAGTATAACAACAATATATACATATGCACACATCAGGGAGTCACTCGCTTGGGGTCGCGCGGGAACATCGACGTCTTGCGGATGTTGTCCAGTCCCAGATACAGCATTACCACGCGTTCCATGCCGATACCGCCACCTGGTGGATGAAAATGGAATTAAAACACGCCTGAAGTTAAAAACTTTTAAGGGCTGATTTTTCAATAGTCAGACAACTTTTATCTGAGGAATAAAAATGGCGGTTTGACAGCTTATCTATAGAAAATATGTCAAACCGCTATTTTTATTCCTCCGATAAAAGTTATCTAACTATTGAAAAATCAGCCCTATGATACATACATTGACAGCACGGTTGGCGTCGTCAAATCGTCAAAAAATTCGTCCGCATTGCTGTCAACAGGAAAAATGCCCAGAAGGCTGGCAGCATTATCGCGTTGGATGGCAAAGCTAATTCTTTGGCCCAAAAATAAGGCCAGCCCTCGGGTCTCGAGAAGATTCGACCAACCGCTTGGCGATATCTCGAAATACTAGATACTCGGACACCAAGGCCCTAGTGATTCAACTCCACACGGCTCAAACACATAACTACCAATCATATGTTGTATCCTTACTAATATTATAAAAGCGAAAGTGAGTTTGTTTGTTACGTCTTCACGCCTAAATGGCTAAACCGATTTTGATGAATTTTGGTACAGAGATAGTTGGGACCCTGGAGACGGACATAGACAGTTTTTTTTTAAAGTGAGAAATGAGGGAGAAAGAGGGAAAACTTAGCTTTGCTATTACAAATCAATAAGGCGCAAGGGCAAAAACTACCTGCAAATCACGAAAGGGGAACTGTGTTACCCCGAATTTAACGCGAGCGAAGCCGCCGGCAAAAGCTAGTTTAAAATAAGTTAACAAGTTTGAGTTGGATTTACCTGCATGAGGTGGACATCCCAATCTAAAGGACTCGATGTAAGCGGCAATTTTCGTGATATCTGTAAACGAGAAATAAAAAAAAAACATATTATAGAGTGGATAATAATATATATCCTTACCAATATATAAAGGCGAAAGTGAGTTTGTTTGTTTGTTACCTCTTCACGCTTTAATGGCTACACCGATTTTGATGAATTTTGGTACAGAGATAGTTGGGAACCAGGAGACGGACATAGGTAATATGACGCATTTGGATCCATCATTTGTTGTTTGATTTTTAAAATCCGGCTTGTTGGGAATTGATGCAAACTGGAATCATAATTTAGTCTATTTTGACTGGACTAGTAGAAGTATGTTATGTTGATTATTTTCAGTACTTACCAATACCGTGATGTCTGGCGCGTTCAGTCAGGAACTCAGGGTCATGTATCCTCTGCGCGCCGCTGAGGATCTCCTCGCCGCGCATGAACATGTCGTACGAGTTTGATACTTTCTGGAATTACAAGAATTCAATATTATTGTAACATTTTGTTGTGTCTTTGTTTGTGTGTTTGTTACGTCTTCACGCCTAAATGGCTAAAGCGATTTTGATGAATTTTGGTACAGAGATACTTGGCACCCTGGAGACGGACATAGGCTTTTTTTTAAATAGATTGAGATATGTCGGAGAAAGAGGGAAGAAAAGGGAAAACTTAGCATTGTTATTACAATAAATAAGGCGCAAGCGCAAAAACTACAGATAGCAGGTATCTGTTTAATCAGGAAAGGGGAACTGTGATACCCCGAATTTAACGCGAGCGAAGCCGCGGGCAAAAGCTAGTGTATTTATAAAGTTTGTGATGCTTTGTGTGTTCAATGTTATTTTATGAGCTCGTCTTAATTGGGACTAATAAATATGTTGTCTTTTTTTACTAACTAAAACCCATCTATGTTCCTTCTTTTGCGCTTTATGTTCCGGGGCCGCGGTATCTCTTTCGAACAACCCGCAACTCCAGCTTCCTCCAGGCCTACAGTATGTGTATTCCAATACGTGGCTGTACCAGTTTGGATACGAAGGCGGAGGACAGGGTGACGTGACGCAGTGGACTACAGACTACAGGCTGAGTTGGTTAAGTCTACTCACCGGGTTATTTGGGTCAGGCATGGTATAGAACGGCCTAACAGCCAGTGGGTACTTGTCCAGGATATAGAAGTCGGTGTCATACTTTGCTCTGACCAATCTGCCAAGGAGCTTCTCATCGGGAGTCGAGAGGTCGTCTTCCTCGCCTACTGTTACTCCTGAAAAACATTAAGAAGATGGTTAAAATCGCGCCTTTTTCAAAATCAAAAGTCATTTATTCAAACTAGGCTGATGGTCAGCACTTTTTGAACGTCATTACACAAGACAGTCTCCCAAAGCGTCCTCCTTTCACCACTTCCTAGTGTTTTAGCTGGGAAGAAGTGGCGGAACAAACTCCCCAACAACACAACCGTCTGATAGGTTTGATGAACCCGACTTTATACAGTAATATCCAAGGTACGCATTACAATTATGAAAGACTAGCTTTTGCCCGCGGCTTCGCTCGCGTTAAATTCGGGGTAACACGGTTCCCCTTTCCTGATTTGCAGGTACAAGCTACCTGTAGTTTTTGCCCTTGCGCCTTATTTATTGTAATAGCAATGCTAAGTTTTCCCTTTTCTTCCTTCTTTCTCCCTCATTTCTCTTTTTTTTTAATTAGCTTATGTACGTCTCCAGGGTCTAAACATCTCTGTAGCAAAATTCATCAAAATCGGTTTTGTTTGGCGTGAAGACGTAACAAACAAACTCACTTTCGCTTTTATAATATTAGTAAGGATTAATTTACTACATTTTTTTCTAAGTTTCAACAAGCAGATTTAAATCTAAATGGTTATCAATGATGTCACATCATGTCCGCAATAGTAATAAGTAATAGTAAGTTAATAGTATTATTAATTAAATTTTAATAATTGAAAAATTGTAAGTTTTTTTTTGCGACACATTGTAATTGAAAATAACTTTTGATACTTTTCTTGGGATTTCTTAAAGAATTTTACTATAGTGGACATTCGATCTAAAATTCTAAACTTGAATTGGTGTAGCTGATACTGTCACATAAATAAAAGTCAAGTGTTTATATCGATTTTACCTGCTTCCTTTAGCATCTGTATGGCCTGAGGGAACTCCAGCCTGAGGGGTGGCTCCAGGAACTTGAACGGCTCCACGCGGTACTGCTGGCCAACTGTCGCGATCTCGGATGCGAACCTGGAGACATACATTATGTTTAAGTACTACACAACTGGAAAAATTAAGCGATCAAAAAAAAATATCCTAAATATACAGCGTGTTGTTTTGCATCCTCGTCAAATTCAAGGACGTAACTATGCTAATGATTCTCGACCCGAATCGATAATAAAATAAGTAGGTTTTTTTTTTTTACTTTTTTCGTATTTTCAGAAATCGGTAAGTGCACACAGGTGCGTGCATGCCGCTGTATGATACGTATGCGCCGACGCTCACGCACACTGTTCTGTGTGTTCTGTAGGTGATTCTCTACTTTTGAAGTGAAATATTCTGTAATACTGTTAAATTTAAACACACAGAGACAGATCATAAAAGCGCCGTATATTATTATTGATCAGGTACCGTAATTTTCATTGATTATTTATGACTTTTACTAGCACCTCCTAAATTTTGACGAGGATGCAAATCAACATATTGTATATATATCCTATCTAAAAGAAAATTGTAGCTCCAAGTGTCTGTTTGGATAAAAGCTTTGAAATTTTGTAGCCTCCGTGGTTTTTGAGTAAACTTACAAAAACCAGCACCAAAAAAACCTTTTTTTTTAGTTAATTTTTTTGGTCTACAGGCGTGGAAAAAATTTTGTTTGCTTACCACTGTAAGGATCGGATACTTTGTTTATTTAGCTTTAATTTCTTTTTGTATTCACCTTGATACGTCCACTTCTCGCCGAGATATCTGTCTTCAAATGGAAAAGGATCTTTTTGTGTTTGACTGTCAAAATCTCAGCAACCAATGATCGCACAGAAAGTTAAAGGTGAGTTTCAAGAACTTGAATGAATTCTCTTTAACGACTAGCCATTGCTTTAAAAAAAAAATCTTTTTGTCACATGAATTTGAAAATGCAACAAAAAAAACGGCTTTTAGTGGTTTTTTGGAAAGTCAAGCGCTGGCTAAAAGATATTGAGGAAACCACTAATGTTAAGTCTGCCTTTTACAGTTCAATATGTCCACAAAGATTTTTTTTTGATCCCTCAATTTTTTCTAGTGTATGTACTATCATTGACTCGACTATGCCTATGTAGCCGGGTTATGATGGTTATAAGAATGTCATGCTCACTTAAATGTCTCGCTGTTGGTGGCGGGTGTGTCGGGTCATTTAGTTCCCTTCAAAATGGTTAAGCTGAATGGGGCTGATACATGCGTCTCTAGCTACCGCCCGCGACTTCGTCCGCGTGGCAAACTTACTTTGGGCTAACGGTAACTTTAACCTGCGTGATGATCAAAAAATTATCTTTCTCCCCCCTTTTCTCACTTTTTTTAGCCTATGTCCGTCTCCAGGGTCTCGACTATCTCTGTACCAAAATGTATCAAAATCGTATTGGCCATTAAGGCAGTTGTCCCACCAACGACGAGAAAACGACTAACTATCGGCTATTTTCTCGCTCAAGAAACGTACAATAGATATACTTTCCGTGTGAATAAAAGAGATGCATATACAAACAGTTGATCGCTGACTGTTCACACTCGCTTCACTAGTTTGTCGCTGAGCTCGACAAGAGCTATGAAAGATAACACTTACTCGGCGATACTCGCCAAGCGATTAGAAATCACGCCGAGAGAGCAACCAGTGGTCATGTCATTTGGTCGCGTATGAGGCCGCAAGACTGACTGCACGCTTGACTGCCGCGAGCGAGTGATGCGAGTAATCGCCCGCCTCACTCGCACACTCGCTTATAGCCGAGCTACACAAATATCGGAACTGTTGTAACATCACTATTTAGTATGTTACTATTATGGTCTTCACTAGTCTATGTATTATCTGTGATCTGCCGGCACTCTGCAACACTTCTTCCTGTGAGGTCTTACTGTGTGTACAACTCCTGTGTCTCCTGCTAATAAACCAGTATAATACCAACGGAATATCATTTATTAAGAATCCAACATAACATGGTGTCAGAAGTCATTTAAGAAGAAATCATTCAAGAAAAAGTCGAGGTCGTCGAAGTAAATGCCGGACCAAGCGGACGTCAGCCATGATGGTGAGACAAATTTTCAAACACGTGTGAAGCAGTTGAATATTTCGTCAGATACCACGAATAATAACGCTGAATCGTGGAAAAGATGGTGGCAACAACTCGATTTATATTTGTTAGCCACAGGTCTAGATAAGTCAAGCGAGAAACGGGAAATCGCAATTCTGTTACATTGCATTGGAGAACGAGGTCTCAATATATTCAACACATTTAACCTCAAAATAGACAAGAGCACGCTTGACGAAGTCAAATCGAAATTTGACAAATTCTTCGAGCCAAGAAGAAACGTGACCATGTGCAGGTATTTGTTCTTCACACGTAGGCAAAATAAATCCGAAAGCATCGACGAATTCCTCACGGATTTGGAAAATAAAAGCAAAGAATGCGAGTTTGGAACGCTCAGAGAATCTCTCATTAAAGATATTTTCATAGCAAACCTGAACATAGATTTTTCACATATACGTCAGAGATTACTCCAAGAACCTGATTTGACATATCAGAGGATGCAAGAGCTGGCAAGAACACTCATAGTCGCACAGCAGGATGCTGAAAAAATCGTCAAAGGGTCCAGTGAAAACGTCACACGTCGTGAAAGCGTCATGCATCTCAAGAAGAACCATAGCCGAAGCCGAGGGGACGGTCGACAGCGAGCTTCCAGTCGCAGAACACCTTCACCAAGCAGAAGCAAGTCAGCTACAAACAGCACCGTGGAGTCATGCAGTCGCTGTGGACAGTCTCATCGCTACAAGTGTCCAGCTAAAGGCGTTCAATGCAGGTCATGTAAATCTTATAATCATTTTGCTAAATTTTGTCTCAAAAATAAAAAAGTCAGTCAGTTGCAATCGTTTAATTCAGATAATGGTAGTCAAGATTATTTCGTTGGTATGCTGAATAGTCAAAGTCATAATGGTCAAAGTCATAATAGTCATTCTCACGGTCAGTCACTCAGTCAGAGACACAGGAACACACAGACACACAGTAAGACATCACATCCATCCATCCATCCCTATGATGAGAAAAGTGACATGTCGGAGAGATTTATTATCCAGTCAAATAGTCGGAGTCCCAATTCATATCATCTCAATGATGAAAACTGTGATATGTCTGAGAGATGTAATAAAAATAAACATCTCAATGATGAAAACAATCACATGTCTGAGAGATCCTATGTCCAGTCAAAAAGTCAAAAGAAAAAATGTCAGAGTCTCAATGATGAAATCAGTCACATGTCTGAGGGATTTCACAATAAGGCACAGTCGTCCAGTCAGTCACACAATGGATCATCAGTGGTCAATACTTTGAATCACTCAAAGCAGTCGTGGGAAATTAGCTTATTGGTAGGAGATACAAAAGTTAAATGCATCATAGACTCAGGTGCAGATGTCAATATAATGTCAAAACAAACATTTCAAAATGTTAAAAGTCAAAATAAGCTGTCAAAATTGTCACTTGTCAAATGTCAAATAAATGTCACAGGATTTGGTGGAAAATCCATTCCGATTTTAGGCAAAGTCAACTTAATTTGTAAATTTTGCTTAAACAATAAGAACATTGTTGAAAACATAATGTTTATAATACCAGATATAGAGTGTCCAAATGTCCTTGGTCTCCCAATTTGTGAAAAGTTAGGTATAATAAAACGTGTCTTTTCAGTATCAAAACAAGACTTTTGTGAACAAATTCATACACAATATAATGATGTATTCCAGGGTCTTGGCTGTCTGCCTCTAGTCTGTCATCTAAAACTCAAGCCTGATGCAGTACCATGTGTGGATCCGCCCAGGAAAGTCCCATTCGCATTACAAGGGAAACTGCGTGAGGAGTTGGATCGCATGGAGAAAATGCAAGTAGTTAAGAAAGTAACAAAACCTACAGAGTGGGTTAATTCAGTCGTTGTAACAGTAAAAAGTTCAGGTCAGTTACGAATTTGTCTTGATCCTAGAAATTTAAATAAAAATATCATGAGGGAACATTATCCACTCAAGTCAATTGATGAGATTAGGTCTCAGCTCGAAGGGGCTGTATGTTTTTCTCACTTAGATGCATTTTCAGGGTTTTGGATGCTACGTTTAGATGAATATAGTTCAGAATTATGTACCTTTCAAACACCATTTGGTAGATATAAATATTTAAGATTACCATACGGCATAAATGCCTCATCAGAAATATTTCAAAGAGTCATGATGAATTTATTTGGTGATATAGAAGGAGTTCTAATTTTTATTGACGATATTTTAGTGTATGGTCCAAACGAGTCAATTCACAATGAAAGATTACATAAAGTCATGCAAAGAGCTCGTCAAGTCAATTTAAAATTTAACAAGTCAAAGTGTAAATTTTCACTGTCAGAAGTATGTTTTTTAGGTTATGTCTTCAGTAAAGATGGTGCAAGGGCAGATCTTGAGAAGGTCAAAGCAATTGTCAACATGCCTACACCACAAAATGTCAAAGAGTTACAGAGAATACTAGGTATGATAAACTACCTAGGACCTTTTATAAGTAACCTGTCAGAAAAAACACAAATGTTAAGAAATCTTTTAAAAAAAGATGCAGTCTGGACTTGGGATGAGAATCATACTCAATGTCTGAGGAAACTGAAAGATGAAATTACAAATTCACCAGTTTTAGCTCATTATAATCCCAAGATTCCATTAGTCTTGTCAGTCGATTCGTCAAAGTCAGCGTTAGGTGCAGTCATTTTACAAAAAAATAAACCTATAGCATACAGTTCAAAAACTTTAACTCAAACCCAAGAAAGGTATGCTCAAATAGAGAAGGAGCTGCTAGCAATTCAATTTGGTTGTGAAAAAGTTTACCAATATGTATATGGTAACAGAGTCACAGTTCATACTGATCATAAACCATTAGTCTATCTGTTTAAAAAACCATTACATGACGTCCCAGCTAGATTACAGCGTATGATGTTAACTTGTCAAAAATATGATTTAGAAGTTATACATGTCCCAGGTAAAGAAATGTTTATATCAGACACTTTGTCAAGAGCCGCCTTGAAAGATCACTATATACCTGAAAATGAATCAGAAATGTCTTGTCATGTCAATCTAATGTATGCTAACTTAGCAATTACAAAAGAATATAGTACACAATTGGCACAGGAAACCAGAAAGGATGAATCCTTGCAATTATTAAAAAAATATTATAATGAAGGATGGCCAAACAATAAAAACAATGTCAGTCCATTGGTAAAACCATTTTGGAATATTCAAGGGGAAATTCATGTAATTAAAGATTTACTTTTCAAAGGCTCAAAATTAATAGTACCACAGTCTATGTACAAAGGAATGCTAGAACAGATTTACAAAGGTCACCAGGGTATAAACAAATGTTTAAAACTAGCTAAAGAATCTCTGTATTGGCCAAATATGTCAAGTGATATTAAGAATTTAGTAGAGCAATGTCTTATATGTGCTAAGTTTAAACAAAGCAATCAAAAGGAACCACTACAAAATTTTGAAATCTGTAAATACCCATGGCAACAAGTAGGTATTGATTTAATGCATTTTGATAGTTTAGTATATTTAATTGTCACAGACTTATTACTCAAAATACATAGAAATAGCATTATTAAATAAAAATAGTACATCTCAAAATGTTATTACCCATTTAAAGTCAATTTTTGCACGCCATGGAATACCATTGTCACTAGTCTCAGATGGTGGACCTCCTTTTCAGTCAATCGAATTCAAAATTTTTTTGCAAGAATGGGACATAGAACATGTTGTTACTAGCCCATATCATTCACAGTCTAATGGACAAGCAGAGAGTTCAGTCAAAATTATAAAAAAACATGCTAAGAAAATGCAAAGAAAATGGATCAGATCCATACATAGCATTGTTACAATATAGAAATACAGGTAAAAATAATTTTTCATCACCAGCACAGTTACTCATGTCTAGGAACTTAAGAGATAACATTCCAACATCATATAAGAAGTTAAAGCCAAAAGTGGTAACATTTAAAGATTACAAAGAGTCTGTCAAGAAAAATGATCAAAATAAGTCAAAATACTACAATAAGAATGCCAAGTCAATGTCTATGTTACATCATAATGATCATGTCTATTTTAAGAGAAACCCTAGTAGCAACTGGGAACAAGCTATTGTTAAGCAAAGATTGTCAAATAATAGATCATATGTTGTTGAGGATGTCAATGGAGTTAGGTATAGGAGGAATAGAATTCACTTAAGACATAAATATTCTCATAATTGTGCTAACCCTCCCATGCAATCCAACTCGTCACAAAGGGGAGAGGAAGGTGACAGACAGGAGTCTAGGCATCAAGGATCCTCATCTCAACAATCCTCAAATGTAACAACTAGGTCAGGTCGTATTATAAAACCTACCAGAAGGTTAATTGAAGAAATTGATTAAGTTAAGTTATAAATAAAGTCATAAGTAAAGTTTAAGTATAACTATAAGTATAATTAAGCATGTTGTCTTGTATAAAGTTAAATAGCATAGCACTTATATTAATTGTCAGTCAGGGGTCTAATTTGAACTCAACAAGGGGGATGTTGTAACATCACTATTTAGTATGTTACTATTATGGTCTTCACTAGTCTATGTATTATCTGTGATCTGCCGGCACTCTGCAACACTTCTTCCTGTGAGGTCTTACTGTGTGTACAACTCCTGTGTCTCCTGCTAATAAACCAGTATCATACCAACGGAATATCATTTATTAAGAATCCAACATAACAGGAACTACGCACTTGCTCCCCACGTCTCGCTAACTCGTTTCTAGTTCTAGCTCTACTCGTTACTCGTTAATCGTTGCCGGTGAGACAAGTGCCTTAGGCGTGAAGACGTAACAAACTCACTTTCGCTTTTATAATATTAGTAAGGATTAGTAAGAATGTGCGTCGATACCTTCACGCTTTCCCGACATAAAGGATCTTGACAAACAGACAGATCGACAACAAAGTGATCAAAATAAGGATTCGGATTTTTCCTTTTGAGGTACAGCTACCCTACCATGACGTCTTAAAGCAGAACTTATTCCACTGAGGGAAAGAGACAGAGCTATACAGGGCGTCTAGCGCCATCTCTTTCTCACAAAGGAATAAGAATTGCTATAAGATGTCATGGTAGCCCTACAGGTCCCTAAGAATATTAATATACTCACTGGTCTCTCAGTCCCTTGAACATGTCAGTGAGCGTGCCAGCGATGGTGTCGACGACCTCGTGGTAGTGGTGCTTGAAGGACATCTCCAGGTCTAGCCCCACGAACTCTGTGAGGTGGCGGTGAGTGTTGGAGTCTTCCGCGCGGAAAACTGCGCCAACTGTGAACACCTGGAATGTTGTTAAAGTCATTAATTATTTGATTTTTTTTTTGCGGGTGGGAAATTATCAAATAACTTCCCCCAGCACCACAAGGCGGGGGCGAAGCCTCGGAAGCCGACGTGTCAGTACGTATACACTGACGTTAAGGACTTGAATGTCAAACTTAAAGGTCAGAGTGTTTGGGTGACAGGGGAGAATAGTTTTTACCCCCTTTATTTGAGATCGGGGAATCATCAAATATCTTCCAGCTCTAGGCGGAGCCACCCATGTTCCTTCTTTTGCCCTTCATATTCTGAGGCCGCGGTATCTCTTACGAACAACCCGCCCTTTTAGGGCCCTCTGCTTTGCTGACATATCTTTGAGGCGCGCGTGGAGCACTGAATCGCGCCGTCGACACGGCCTGTCTTCAATAGACGGACGGACGGTGAGCTACCAATTTCTCACCGTCCACAGACCCGACCCTACGGTGGCCGGGAGTCGTCTCGCGGCGCCCGACGCCCGGAGTGTCTGGGTTGGTTTAAGGATTTTGGATAGCTTTTGATTTTAGTTGTGGTTAACTAAGGATTAATGAGGCATGAAAGTAGAACTGACGAAAACTGCAGTTATAACAAATTAGCCATATGCTTGTACAGTTATAATGAGATAATGAACATGTGTTAATCACCAACATTCTTACTAATCATCAATATTTTCCTTAATCACCAACATACTCATTAATCACCAACATTCTTACTAATCATTAATATTTTCCATAATCACCAACATTCTCATTAATCACCAACATGTCAATGTCAGCAGCTAAAACTAATTAGCCAACTGCCTCTTAACAGGTGCGGGCTTTGCCCCTCATGGTGGTTTTAAAGTAATCCCCAACGTTTTCACTAATCACCAACTTCGAAGTCAGCGGCAAAATCCATTCGCTTGTAGATGCGAGTTCTGCGCCAGATAGAAAATTTGCGTTAATCACCAACACGGACACTAATCACCAACCTTGTCGAAGTCAGCGGCGATCGCCATCTGCTTGTAGAGCTGAGGACTCTGCGCTAGATACGCGGATGACTTGAAGTAAGACACTGTGAACACGTTGGCACCGCCTTCTGAAGCCGCTGAGATTATCTTAGGTGTGTGAATCTCCACGAAACCTGGTGATTAAAGTTTTAGATATTATCCTATACATATTATAAAAGCGAAAGTTTGTTAGGATGTATGTAAGTATGTTTGTTGCTCTTTCACGCAAAAACTAATGAATGGATTTTGATGAAACTTCACAATAATATAGCTTACATATCAGAATAACACATAGGCTACAATTCATAAAGATATATTGTATATTCTATCACCACGCGAGTGAAACCGCGGGGCGCAGCTAGTTTTGGTAATAATTGGTGGTAGGTGCCATAAAATGCGTAACCATTGACAAATTGTGTTTATCAACATAATATTGAAATTATTACGAAACATAAAGCTTAATACATATAAATAACTAGCTGTGCCCAGCGGTTTCACCCGCTGCTCAGCTCCTTTTCTGGAGAGGGATTTGAAAGATAGATAGTAGCCGATTCTCAGAGCTACCTGATATAGACACAAAATTTCATACAAATCGGTCCAGCCGTTTCGGAGGAGTTTGGTAACAAAGACTGTGACACGAGAATTTTACGCCGACCCCAAATAAAATGGGACAAGGGCAGGAAAATGATGATGAACGCAATCATGTTACAGTACCTCTGTCTGTAAGTAGGTCTCGGAACAGGCGACACACTCCAGCTTCCAACCTGAAGATGGCTTGGTTGGCGGGAGTGCGCAGGTCTAGTACTCGGTTGTCCAGCCGAGTGTCTTGGTGCACGCGAATTCTTAGGGCTTCGGGATCCTGGGAATAAAGAATAAGTACTGTTGTCGTTTATTAAAAACTAGCTGTGCCCTGGCATGCGTTGCAATACAATTTTCTACCTTTCTACCTACCCTACCTACCAAATAGAACGTGCGTCGTCAAAGGTTGTATCAAAATCACCTCTTGTGTTTTCTTTTTTTTTTCGTATATTTTAAAACTTATTCTGCTATTCGGCACGGAGACAAATTAAAAATAATAATAATCATGAAAATCGGTCCAGCCGTTCTCGATTTATAAGTGTTCGAACAAACCTGACTTTGTTTTATATATTAAGACTAGCTGTGCCCAGCGGTTTCAACCGCTGAGGTTTAGGGGTATGAAAAATAGATGTTAGCCGATTCTCAGACCTACCCAATATGTGCCCAAAATTTCATAAGAATCGGTCGAGCCGTTTCGGAGGAGTACGGTAACTAACATTGTGACACGGAAATTGTATACAGCGTGTTGTTTTGCATCCTCGTCAAATTCAAGGACGTAACTATGCTAATGATTCTCGACCCGAATCGATAATAAAATAAGTAGGTTTTTTTTTTTTACTTTTTTCGTATTTTCGGAAATCGGTAAGTGCACACAGGTGCGTGCATGCCGCTGTAGGATACGTATGCGCCGACGCTCACGCACACTGTTCTGTGTGTTCTGTAGGTGATTCTCTACTTTTGAAGTGAAATATTCTGTTATACTGTTAAATTTAAAGACACAGAGACAGATCATAAAAGCGCCGTATATTATTATTGATCAGGTACCGTAATTTTCATTGATTATTTATGACTTTTACTAGCACCTCCTAAATTTTGACGAGGATGCAAATCAACATATTGTATATTAGATGTGTTAAAACCTTTTTGGATCACTTTGTTGTCCGTCTGTCTGTCAAAACCCATTATCTCGGAAACACGTTAAGGTATCGAGTTGAAATTAAAACCATATACTCAAGTCTGTGGTCCCTTGGTGCTGTGAAAGAATCAACCCTCTAAGGCCCGGCGCCCATCGGCATCGGCAAGGAACAGGATTCTTCGGCATCCTACATGCAAGCGCACACTGTCAGAAACTATGCTTTGGCATGCTGCAACGTTCTTAGGAATGACGAGGCGTCCTTAAACCTTCGCGCGACAAAGTGTTACGACGGGTGCAAAGTTTACCTACATTGTTACCCTACATTTTTGTAAACAATCGTGCAACGGGTTAAGCAAGCTATCCCCGAGTGTTGCCTCGGCGCCGTCGGCGTACCGAAGAATGCCGAAGCATCCCGAAGCATTCTCAAGACTGCCGATACAGCAGCCTCAAGCATACCGAAGCGGTATTTTTGTTATTACGATCATTATATAATGGAAATTTCTACTTTATTGCCATTACGTTAATGTATATTGCTATTTGCCACCTAAAATCCTCAGTCGTGCCGATGCCGATAATGGGCGCCGGGCCTAAGTTTACACAGTCAAAAGATAACGCCTTTTATGTCGCAAGTTTGTACGGAACCTACAGTACGCGAATCTGATTCGCTCTTGGCTGGCTTTTAGTATGTGAGTGGCACGTCATTACTAAATATTATAAACTAGCTATGCTCCGCGGTGATAAACCATATTTGAGAACCATTTTTTATCATCATCATTCCACAGAAACATCGCATTTTTTCGGCATCAAAATAAAAAAGTGAAAAATAACTTTAGTTCCGGAGTCGGTGAATCTTGTTTGTTTCGTTGACTTTTTCGCCACTGACTTCCTAAAGTGAAGTTAATTTCTACTTTTCAGTTTTTATTTTTGGAAGTCAATTTTATTTTTACAAAAAAGTTTTTTCTTTCAGTATTTTTATTTATGGTATAATGTCACATACTTTTTTTATCGAGTATTCATTTTCCATTGTTACTAAAAGGTTAGCAGATCATCCATATTAGACATAGAGAAAATAATAAATGTATACGATAACTCAAACTACCTTAGAAGCAATATAAATAAAATTTATATTTATAGGACCACCTGGGAAGTATACCATATCAAACAAAAAAAGAATTTAGCAAATCGGTCCAGGCGTCTTTGAGTAATCGGTGAACATACATTCAAAAAAAAAACCCGTCGAATTGAGAACATCCTCCTTTTTTATGAAGTTGGTTAAAAAAAAGGAATATCAAACTCACATCATTCTTCTCGGGGCGGGCGGCGTCCTCGATCTGTAGCGGCAGCTGCGCACGCGCAGCGGACACGAGCCACAGCTGCTCGGCCGCCAGCTCCACGTCGCGCACTGTACACGACTCTATGGGCGCGGCTGTCTTCACGACCGTCGCCAGCACATCCACGATCGATTCTTTAGTTATACTGGGAAGAAAATTAGTTAAAAGGTTAATTAAAAGATGTAATCTTTTGTTTGTTTATTAATTAAATTTGGTGCTATTGTATTGGGTGAGAGGATGTTGAAAAACTACAATGTAATTTCACCTTTATTATTTTTTTATCTGTTGGTAACTCTGATTCTCTCTTGCATCTTACTTGTCAAAACGAAAAGGTTTGCTATCCTTACTAATATTATAAAAGCGAAAGTGAGTTTGTTTGTTACGTCTTCACGCCTAGATGGTTAAACCGATTTTGATGAATTTTGGTACAGAGATAGTTGGGACCCTGGAGACGGACATAGGCTACTGTTTTGTCTCTTTCTAACCCCCCACTTCCCTAAAATAGGGGGTGGAAGTTTGTATGGAGCATTCCGCAGTTTTCAAGGTAGGAAGCTAAAAATCGGTACACACACTCTTTGTTACCAACGAAAAATACCTGCAAATCAGGAAAGGGGAACTCTGTTACCCTGAATTTAACGCGAGCGAAGCCGCGGGCAAAAGCTAGAAATATATAACCTTAAAAAAAGCATTGACACAAAGAAATCCACAATACATACTTGCCAGTAAACTTGACCATCTGCTTGCTGACGGCTCGCTCGTCGTTGACGCTGATCAGAAGCTGTACCGTGCTGCTACTCTGTCGGAGCACCGCGAAGCACTGCTTCCCTTTCGCACGGGAGGTTTGGAGGCGTGCTGGAAGAAGATAATACTATACGCAACTTGACACACTAAATACAACTTTAATAACAGTCATTCATTACACATATCCTTACTAATAATATAAAAGCGAAAGTGAATTATTTTGTTTGTTTGTTACGTCTTCACGCCTAAATGGCTAAACCGATTTTGATGAATTTTGGGGTAATTTTATTTAAAAAAAAGATTGAGATATGAGGGAGAAAGAGGGAAGAAAAGGGAAAACTTAGCATTGCTTTTACAATAAATAAGGCGCAAGGGCAAAATCTACAGGTAGCCGGTACCTGTAAATCAGGAAAGGGGAACTGTGTTACCCCGAATTTAACGCGAGCGAAGGCGCGGGCATAATCTAGTTACCTATACTGTGATAATCAAGTTTATTATTTTTAGTATTTAAATTCGAAATCTTTCCTACTAACAACCCACCTTCATAATATTCGCCGCACATTCCGCGCAGGATTCAGCGGAATACCAGCGTCAGGTATCTGGCATTATGCTGAGCTGGACTCCTATTTGGTGCAATCTTGAGACACACACCGCCCAGTAGTGGGCGACCTTTATAAATGTATGTGATGTGTCTAAATGCCTATGGATCAATCTAACTTACTCTACCTTACTTTTTTTATGTGTTCCTTATTTTTCTATATATTTTTTGTATTAATTCCTGTATTGTGTCTTTTGCTGCATCAAACAAATGTTTAATCTATCTATTCCCCATCCACAAAAAGGGGGTAGAATCTTTCCTCACCTCTGACCCAAACGCTGTGACCGTTAAGTTTGACACTCAAGTCCTTAACGTCAGTGTATACACGGTCGCGGTTCTCGCCGGTAGACTGGATCAGCTTCAGGACTCCATAGCGGCCTTCTGACACGTCGGCCTCCGGGGCTTCGCCCCCGCCTTGTGGTTGGCCTGAGGCTGCCTGGGGAATAGAAAATTAATTTAACAAAATTGGCCGAGGAATTTTCAATTTTAAAGGCCTATTCAGACCTAAGCGGTATTCGTACCGTCTGCGTCAGAGAAAACCCAGTGGGTATGCGGTAATATTACTGTTCACACCAAAGCGGATTTCGTTATCCTTGTGGGTAGAATAACGCGCGGTAGCTATTCAGACCTATGCGGTATTCGCTACCGTCTGCGGCAGCGAATATCGCTCAGGTCGCTCTAGCCGCGGTACTTGATACTAAATACCTAAGCGAAACCCGCGTGGTATGTACCCACAGCGGCAGCGAATATCGCTCAGGTCGCTCTAGCCGCGGTACTTGATACTAAATACCTAAGCGAAACCCGCGTGGTATGTACCTCTACCCACAGCGGCAGCGAATACCGCTTAGGTCTAAATAGGCCTTAAAGTGAAAGCGCTTAGGTAGCCAGCGAAATACAAATTTTCTTTAATTTTTTGCAATTTGCAGATTAGTGTCATCCTGTATCTTGAAATAAATATGATACGCGATCGTAAAACGAGTGTATTTACATAATTATACATAAATATTATAATTATGTACAAATAAGCGGTACCTTAGCTTTGTCTGTTACATGTATATTTCTACACACACCGGCACAATTAGGGGAACACAAAAAAAAGGTTGATTTTGTCTAACATTGTCGGGTATTTTTATAAGTAGTTTTTGTTTAAGTGTTAATAACTTCATAACAGATTGTTTTAAGAACCCCCAACTTTAATTTTAAGTGTTTTGACAAGAATTTATGGTTGTTTAAGAATTTGCTCACTTAACGTTTTGTACTCATTCTGATAAGAACTTTAGTGGATGCTGCGAATAGGGACTGTGGGTCATTTAACTGTTTACATTTGAATAGTGCACATTGTTCTGATACAAAATGAGTGATTTACCAGCAACTTCTGTAGCTAGGGCTGTAACCATGATCGAGGAAGGGCACACCTATCGCTCAGTCAGTCACGCACTGGGTGTATCGACATCGGTGATTCATCGCGTCGTCCGACGTTATAGGGAGACTGGATCGTTCGTGCGCAGACGAGAACAGGGCAGAAATCGAGCAACTAGCGCCTTGAATGACCGTTTCTTGGTCATGCAGACTTTACGAAATCGTCGTCAAACAGCTGTCCAGACCCGAAATCGTTTAGCAGAAGTCCGTAACGTCAACGTGAGTGAAAGGACTGTTAGAAGACGGTTGAATGAAGTTGGCTTAAACTCGTACGTGCCAGCAAAGGCCCCAAAACTCGAGGTATCTCATCGTGTAGCAAGATTAGCATTCGCTCGACAGCACCAAGATTGGACTAATGAGTGGGGCCGTGTTTTGTTCAGTGACGTAAGCCGATTTTGTGTAAATTTCGTGGATGGGAAGGAAAGAATGTGGAGACATCGAGGGGAACGTTATCACCAAGCAAATTTCACTGGAACTGTGTCGTATGGGGGAGGGTCAGTTATGGTATGGGGTGGCATATGTTTGGGAGCCCGCACGGAGCTAGTGATCATCAGTAATGGATCGCTAACTGCACAGCGGTACATTACAGAAGTCTGAGAACCCCATGTCATGCCTTTTGCCCCATTCATAGGCGAAAATTTCATTTTCATGCATGATAACGCACGCCCTCACACTGCGCGTATAGTGAGTGACTACCTTAATGAAGTAGGCATCACTCAGATGAACTGGCCAGCGCGATCACCGGATATGAACCCGATAGAACATGTCTGGGACTACCTGGGAAGAAAGGTTCGACAAAGAAATCCAGCCCCTAATAATGTGGAGGAACTTAAATTAGCGTTAGTGGAAGAGTGGAACAATTTGTCCCAAGAACTCATTGATAACGTTATCCGAAGCATGGGAAATCGTGTACAGGTTTTAATTAGAGCCCGTGGCGGTAATACCCGATACGAAAACTCCTTTTTTTTGTCATTTTTGAAAATGTTTACAGATTTCACTTTAAGGAAAAAACGTTCAATTCTCATTTTTTGACATTTTTGTTTATTTCTTCACGTAGAAGTATTGTGTGAGTTACTTTAGCGTTTATTTCAGTTAGTTTGAGTGCAATTAATTATTGATTAACTAAAAAAAATATGTGCTACATAAATTTGTTAAGAAAAACGACCTTTTTTTTGTGTTCCCCTAATTGTGCCGGTGTGTGTATTATATGTGACTAGCTTTTGCCCGCGGCTTCGCTCGCGTTAAGTTCGGGGTAACACAGTTCCCCTTGCGCCTTTTTGATTTGTAATAGCAACGGTAAGTTTTCCCTTTTCTTCCCTCTTTCTCCCTCACATCCCGCTTTTTTTTAAATAAAAATTGTCTGTGCCTATGTCCGTCTCCTGGTTCCCAACTATCTCTGTTCCAAAATTCATCAAAATCGGTGTAGCCATTAAAGCGTGAAGAGGTAACAAACAAACAAACTCACTTTCGCTTTTATAGTATTAGTAAGGATTTACGTGTACATAAATTACCATTAAAACAAAAAAAAACTACCATTTTTTTTCACAAAAAAGTTTCATCAGCTCATCATTTCTTAATTTAAACGATAGACAATATTGTTGCCCTTTGAATAAACCTATTTTCGTCTCAGTAAGACCAAAACTTTGAGAGATATGATTATTTTTTGTACACGCATAGAGAATATCTCAAAATGGCTGCCAAAAAGTGAGGGAAGTGAATTAGACCCAAGTGTGTATTGTAATCGTAACACTCGTTACATAAGTATCTAGAATATGACGGGCCTGTTGGTCTAGTGGTTAGTGGCCCTGACTGCTAAGCCGGAGGTCGTGGGTTCGATTCCCACTCAGGACAAACTTTCTGTGATGAGCATGATTGTTTGTTCTGTGTCTGGGTGTGATTTATCTATAATATGTATGTATTTATAAATTATATAAGTATGTATATCAGTTATCTGGTTACCATAACACAAGCTCTGCTTAGCTTGGGATCAGATAACCGTGTGTGAGTTGTCCCAAGATATTTATTTATTATTTATTTATTTATATCGCCAGTCCATGCCCGGACACATTGTATAGTAGGATTAAGCTATGATTGGTTTAATTGGGGAGAAGGAAATGTGTAACTTGAAGTAATGATTAGTAAAATCATATTGTCCTACCTTATGTTCAGCCTTCTTCTGCTGCTTCTCTGCAGCTTTGGCAGCTTTCTTAGCTGCCTTCTTACTGGCTGCAGCGTCTCCTTCCACTGCCGGGGGCTGCTCCTCTGATACTACCATTTTCTGATGTCTACTGCAATAGTAACAAAAATAAAGATAAACAGCGCCCATTAAAGTTTTGTCACACATTTGATTATTTTTGTCATTTTTATTTATTTTAACTTAGAAAATCAAATCATTTATTTCAATTAGACCATTACAGGCACATTTGAATGTCAAGAAACAAAATGAATCTACAGTCCTTCCTGGTCACAAGGCATAATAATGCCTTGTGACCAGGACTGTAGATTCATTTTGTTACAAGTTATTACTTGTGAAAGCACTGTAGTTGCCCTAGATAGTCTTAATAATATTATGCAATTTTTCAATTTCTAATCTTGAGCTAGATGCACACCATATTTGTTATGCCAAACTAGCACAGCATATACCTATGTTAACAAATAAAAGGGATTTCAATTGATTTGGACTATTTCTAACTATAACAAGTTTAGGAAACACGATTCCATAACATTTTCTTGATAGAAAAATATCACAGTTACCTATAAAAATTTCAAATGGATAAAATTCAATTAAAAACTTTTAAATGTGACCATGACATTTTGCAGCAATGCTGAGTTTTTTGTTTTTTCATGTATTTTTTGCTTTATCCTACATTTGAAAATCCATCACAAATTAATTAGTTAGCAAGCAATCATTTCAAATCAAGTGTGTAATATGAAATGTCTTGATGGAACAAATTGCACTCACTGAATTTATAAATTAAAAAGGAAAAACAGGCACACACAAAAAGCTTAGCAAGGCTTCCGAAATTCAATTTGGAGTTCAATAAATTACTAGCTTTTGCCCGCGGCTTCGCTCGCGTTAAATTCGGGGTAACACAGTTCCCCGTGCGCCTTATTGATTTGTAATAGCAACGCTAAGTTTTCCCTTTCTACCTCACATCTCACTTTAAAAAAAAAAAACTGGTATTTGTACTCTATACTTTAAACCAACTATAAAGTGGTTCCCAACTATCTCTGTACCGAAATTCATCAAAATCGGTTTAGCCATTAAAGCGTGAAGAGGTAACAAACAAACTCACGCACTTTTATAATATTAGTAAAGATGACCATAACAGATATGGCTTTACATGGTTATACCCAAGTACCTACTCTTCGCAAGATTGTCAGTAACACCAAGGCGTTGCTGGCATTTCTGTTACAGCTGGTAGATCAAATTATATTCCTATCCGTACGTAACATACGCGTCTTAGTCGTGGTGTTTGCTGACACTAGCCTAATACACAATACTATACAATACAGGCTTATAATTAGGGTTGCCACCTGTACTTTATTATAAAATAGCTTTTGTCCACCGCTTCGCTTGCGTTAAATTCGGGGAAACACAGCTCCCCTTTCCTAATTTACAGGTACCTGCTACCTGTAGTTTTTGCCCAAGTGTCGGTTCACTTTTTTATGAAACCGTGCAGGCGTTCGTTTAAAGCAGTTTCAGCCCTTAAGATGACCCACAACATACAAATATTTTTGCTGATTAAATTGAAGTAATTGTTTTAAATGTAGGTGTTTGTTAGTTGATATGTGATAACACAAATTGCATTCCATATTGTGAAATGACAACTTAACAACGACAATGTAGTCTACATTGATAAAGTGCTAATTATGTACACACAATTAAAGACTGGGAGGTAACTAAATGATATCAGCACTGTTAATGCCATTTCGTCAAGTTAAAATAATACACATATAGGCACAATATTATCACAGAAACCGCAATGACACGGATGGATTTAGGTCATTGGGCAGATAAACGTAACTTTTTTTTTAAGTTTGCGTCAGATATTTTAGCAATTTTGAAAACATTTTTTCATCTTCACGTGCCGGTTTTTGTGTGAGATTATAAGGGTAAAATTTTGCCAACTAAATAAAGTGTTTTAGCGATGTTTCTTCAGAAAACAATCAAGTGTCTTCACAAGTAAATCAAGATAAGACAAAACTAATAATATTGTTGTTTTATGATTGCAATTACTTGACATAAACTTGCATCATGCACTTAGTGAAAAGTTTGTTGATTAAACACTACACTCACCGTTAACTGCGGTTAACTAGTAACTCAACACTTCTTATTTGCTATTTACCCAAAAAACTTATAGAATAAATACAAAAAACGTGATTTCTGAGCAAAAAGGCACTGAATAGGTTAACTGAGCTACAGTCACAAATGTCAAACTTCAATGACATTAAAATGACATTTGCTGGCTGGCAGATTTTAGGGTTGCCGGTGATAGAACCTATGAACAAAAACCGAAGTGAAAGTGTTTTTTTTTTACGCCGTTGCGCCGCGCCGCACGGTGGGCTGAAAATCGGCTTTCATAGACTTAGGGATTTCAATTTGCAAGTGCTTGTTTTTATGCCGGATATCGCTTCTATTAGTCATTATTATGTACAAAAATGACACCCGAGTTAATTCTGCTCAAAACCGAAGGAAATATAATTTTTTTACGAAAAATTTGTATGAAGCTAGTATGAAAAATCGAATTATCTCCTAAACGGCATGTTTAACCGTAATATCCTTAGAGATGGTCATAGTGCTAATTATTTATGATTTTTGGTTGACGATTGGACAAAAATTTTAATGCCGTTTTTTTTTTAAAAATCGTCAAAATATTTTTATTTGTTTTTACGTATGAAACGATTCCTTTTGGTGTTTATGTTGAAGAACACGGACTTTTAACTACACATAACATAAAATAGCATCACTCCTATATTTCCGAAGGAGTTGGCAGAGGTTTATAGTACACCCACACGTAGCCAACTATGTTTGAGCTAGATATTTATCAACACAAAATGAGTTTTAAAACTTTTCATACAACCAAATTACCAATTGTCTTCTAATGAGTCCAAAAAGAAGTGATTAAGTAACTACACTGATTAGGTCTTCTAATGAGTCTTAATAGGTGATTTAATGATTTTCAATATCTCACGACAATGGATTATATTTAACATTTCCTGATAAGTAAGCTAATTTGTTAATTAGCAGTGCTATGAGTTCTAAGAATAGTTAGTGACAATTATAGATTTTCATTAGCTAATGAGGAGATAACTAATGAGGGTAGTTACCTAATTATTGTCGTTTTGCAATAAAAGGGCTAAAGTTTTGTTTTATAATTTAATTTGTTCACAACTGTGTAACTGCTAACACTAAATCTGCGACTATAAAATCTTAAAATGGAAAGTTTAATGACCAATTTAGACTTGTTTGTTCTTCTACGAAGTGAGAGTACTTGATTTGATCATGAAGTATTGTTTAGTGCAGTTGTATCCCGCATAGGCGATTGCCTGTCTGACGAAGATTATGTTGTTCTCAAAGAATTTGTCGGAGATTTACGCGAGCCGCTTTACAAAGGTGGGAGAAATCCAACCGATTCCTTGATAATTTCAGGAGAAAGTACGAGAATTGGTTGGGAGCAAATATTGATTGGCCGAGTTTTGTGCAAACTTTAGTTAATCAAGAACCAAGTGTTGATGAGATACCAAGAGCGCCCTCAGTCTCTCCAGAACCGTCGACATCAACGTCCATTGGAACAATGACGAAAAGATCCCGTAAACCATTCGAAGACCTGGGAAGTAAACAAAAAAAGAGAAGATCTGATGAACACACAGGCGAAGGTTCCAGTGAATTGGCATATGCAGCTGCAGCACGTTTAAAAGAAGAAGGGCATGGAGATATCGCCTCTGTCATCGAATACATGATGAAAAATCCTGAAGCAGCCGCTAAATTAAATGAAACGCTTAAGAAACCAGCGAAAACAATCATATTTACGCCAGAAAAGGCGCTTGGATTGCTTCTTTCGCTAAAACTCTCAAAGTGGCAATATATTACGTTGCGTGAGGCTGCCATTCGAGAAGGTGCTAAAGATATTTATCCATCTTACTATAAAGTGCAACAAACTAAGCTTGATTGCTACCCTCCGAAGCAATCAGTGACAGTTACTGATTCATCGGCTAGGATTACACTTCAAGCTTTACTTGATATCACGGTTACAAGAATCCTTCAAAGCCTTTCTAACGAAGAGCATAACAAGCAGTTGAAGCTGATATCCAAGTGGGGATTTGACGGTGCTTCTAACCAAAGCCGATACAAGCAGAAAATTGAGGGTGAGGAAGATGATTCAAGCATTTTCATGACCTCCTTGGTGCCACTAAAACTGACAGATGGAGACAACATTTTATGGACGAACCCAAAACCATGCTCAGTTTTGTATTGTCGTCCAGTTCAGTTTACTTTTGTAAAGGAGAGTGAAGCAGTTGTCCTTGGGCTGAAAAAACAAATGGATGAAGAAATTGAGGCCCTTATCCCCACAGAGTGCAATAATAATAATAGGGTGACTCATCAACTAATGATGACGATGATCGACGCTAAAGTCTGTACTTACCTTTCTGAAGCTAGATCAAATGCATCGTGCTACCTGTGCTTAGCAAAGCCTACAGAAATGAACCGCTTAGATGCTGTAACATCAAAAATTGTGTGTTCGGACCTGTATGAGTTTGGCTTGTCAACCCTACACGCCCGTATAAATTGTATGGAATGTCTGTTACACATTGCATACAGACTGGACTTCAAACGGTGGGCAGCGAGTAGTGATGAGCACAAAGAAATGCTACAGACAAGAAAGAAAATAATACAAAATAAATTCAAAGATGAGCTCAATCTGTTGATTGATATAGTAAAACAAGGCTCGGGAACCACCAATGACGGGAATACTGCAAGAAAATTCTTTGAGTTTCCTAATAAAACCGCAGCTATAACCGGTTTGGATGAAGACCTCATCAAAAGATTTGCTGTAATTTTACAAGCAATTACATCTGGAGAGCAGATCGATATAATAAAATTTAGAGATTATGCTCGCAAAACAGCAGAAAAGTACGTATTACTATACGACTGGTACTACATGTCGTCAACCGTTCATAAGTTACTAATCCATGGGGCTGACATAATCGAGAAAAATAATATTGTGCCGATTGGGACTCTCTCGGAAGAAGCCTCAGAGTCTCGAAACAAAGATTTTAGGAGGTTTCGAGAACATCATTCGCGGAAAAGAAGCAGGCAGGATTCCAATCAAGACATTTTAAATATGCTTGTTGTTTCTTCGGACCCTTTGCTAAGTGCACAAAGGCCTAAGTTAGATGCCAAGAAAAAGCAGAGCTTTTTTGCTGAAACTCTCGACTTAATTCAATTTCAGGAAACTGAGTTCGAATTTTTGGATATATCCAATCTGGATGCTGACTCAGAATTGGAGTCTGACAACGAGAGTGATAAGGAAAATTTGTAAAAAAGATATATATGTACATATTTGTAAATTTGTATTTGAGTGTGTTTGGGTTTTTTTGTAATATTTAATGATATGTTTTATTTTTTTTATTTATTTTACTTTATTTTACGAATGCTTAGTATTAATTCCTTAAATTAACTTATTTTGTATAAAATATAACTTCATATGTTACTTCAATATAAATCTTTTTTTATTTAAATTAATATAAATGTGTCAAAAACAGCAATTTTTTTATTTTATTTTTCTTGTTTCGTGTGTTCTTAATATTTGGGTTAATAACATATCGAACTTTTTAACTTAGACACTAAAAGGGATCGTTTTACATCTAAAAATAAATAAAAATATTTTGACGATTTTTAAAAAAAAAACGGCATTAAATTTTTCGTCCAATCGCCAACCAAAAAATCATAAATAATTAGCACTATGACCATCTCCAAGGATATTACGGTTAAACATGCCGTTTAGGAGATAATTCGATTTTTCATACTAGCTTCATACAAATTTTTCGTAAAAAAATTATATTTCCTTCGTTTTTGGGTAGAATTAACTCGGGTGTCATTTTTGTACATAGTAATGACTAATAGAAGCGATATCCGGCATAAAAACAAGCACTTACAAATTGAAATCCCTAAGTTTATGAAAGCCGATTTTCAGCCCACCGTGCGCCGCCGCGGTGGCACATTTTTCAACATCGCCTTTTGCCAAAGAAGAAACAAAAAAAGGTTTAGACGGAAACTGCTTTGCAAAAGGGCCTGTAGCCCTCAAATTAACAAACCTAAATATAATAATATGAGCAGTCGTAGTAGTGGTAAAGCATATCATTAACTAAAAGCTACCAAACTTTTAATAATCACGAAGAGTTAATTTAATTGACACGACTGTTCTATATCAAATGAGTTTGAAGCTGCCCAAGAAAGCAATAGTGTAAGTATATACATTTTTAAATTAGCATGTTGTTTGGAGAAAGGTCATTTTCTTTCATATAAAATTTAGAAATGTTAAACCGATTCACATAACATCGTGTGTATCTTAACACGTAATAAGTGAGTTTACATTAAATCGTGTTCGATAGAGTTAGAACAATACTGCTACATTAGCAATACTGCAATATTTTACCTCGGCTAGAAATACCGAATAGTTCAAAAGAGAAAAACGTCTAAAAGAGATGAAAGAAGTAATCTGCCTAAAAACTCTTTGAAATCCCAAACAACGAATAAAAACAAATAACAAAGAAATAAATTGAAGAAAGTAGACTTGTGTCACGCTGGCATACGTCAATATCTAACAACAAAAATTGTCTGAGCCTTCAAAAACATTCTCAACAAACACTATTGTGTAATGTTTAAATTTATCGTTCAAAATGTCCATATACACTACTGGCCCTGACTTAGTGATCACTGGGGCTGATATATATATGGATAAATATTAAAGAATAGGTAATCTAATAAAATGCCTGTTTTCACTGCTAACATCCCTGGAACCCTTAAAGTTGGCGATAGAATTGAAATCGGGGGAAAAATTAAAGAGAGCGCTCGCAAGTAAGTCCTAATTTTGTTATAAGTCAGTTCTAACCATTCTCGAAAGTAATCTGTGTTGGCCGACTTGGATCCGAATTTCCAATTATGAGATGAGAGATAGGTAAAAAAATTGTTGAACAATTATTTTCGAGTGCAAGGATGGCACGCAAGACACGACATTAGGAACCGTTATTTTAGGTTAATTTTTAAATTATGGTATATAGACATTCGGTGTCGTGTTGGTAACGTAACCCTGTGACTTTGCTCTCAGGATGTCGGTGAACCTATGCGCTCAGGAAGGTGAGGAGCCCCGCGATGTAGTCCTGCATTTCGACGTCAGGTTTCATCGAGACAATATTATCTCATTGTCGCGGAAGAATGGCATTTGGATCGGTAGTGGGAACTATGATACCAACTATAATATGTTTGTGCCAGGTTTGTTGAGGTGCTGAATAAGTAAAAGTACTGGAAGAGTCTCACCTCGAGTCATTAATATATTTTCAATAACAATAATATTAGTTATGTATCGTACTTTCTAGTCGTATTTTTTATATTTGTTTTTGCAATCCATCCACTAAAAACGTTCCATACGGTATTTTCATCATTCTTTCACATAACATGGCAACCAATTTTCTCAAAACACTGCTGGACAGATCTTTGATCGAAGGCTGGACATATAAGTGCCTTGATCTTATTCCATCATTTTATGCGACCTTCTTCTTAACCCAGCTGCTACCATGTAGTAACTTTTAAAGAAATTGAGATAACACATGTTGAATTGCGGCATTTATGGATACGGCGGCTTATACATTTCTTACTACATCCATTTACGTATCCCTCAGGCACAATATTTAGGATAATATTCGAGATTAAGGACACGGACGTGATCACAATCTACTGCCAGGGCAAGTTCCACTCCAACTTCTTGCCGAAGATACCGCTGACGATGGCCAAGTACATCGTGGCCTGGGCTGACATCGACAGAGTCACGCATTGCTACTTCCAGTTCGCAAAGGTAAGCAATTTGTGTAAATAATGCGAAAAATTACAATAGTTGCAAAGATTGTTTTTGCTGCATCTCGGTGGTCGAGACCTAGGAGAATATCGGTAGTCCATGACCGGACACATTGTATACCTATCTTGAGTGTTAAGCTACTCAAAATTTAACTGTAACCTGTAGGTTACAAACTTAGGAACCACTGGGGGAGACATGAACAGGCTGGATCGGATCATGCAAAAGATTGGCGCAAAATGTACCGATAAAAACCGTAGCCAGCAAATGGAATACTGCATTAGATAACATATTTTTAAAAGGCAGTCGGGTGTTTCCGTTGCAGGAGCTGGTGCCGAATTGGTGCCAGCTAATAGAATAACGCCAAAATGTTTACTTTTTATAACAGAGGTATTCACAACTTCCACAAGTTAGCCCTACCAACGCAATTCGCTCATTTAGAAACGAGTCAATTATAGATTTGGGATAGATTAAGAATCAGCGTTGCCAGTAGTAGTTTTAAATCAATACTAATAATCCCGCGCGGGACATGCTCATTTCCGCTTTTCGGGGATAAGTCAAACATGCGTGCAGGAAGGGCCGGGAGACTTTAACTGTCATTCTGTCAACTACTTAACGATATGGATATGGAAATTCTGATTTCTGAAGATATATGAAATCAGTTCATTAATTTTTATTAAAATACATTTGCGATGGCTATTTTTGCTATCTATTGTTGCGTATTTATAAACTTCTGATTATATTTAATAAGTTTTTACTATGACCCGCTTTTGACGAAAGAATGCCGCTTTTTCACTCAATAAGTTTTTTAAATCCCGTTTTAGCAAAGAAAAAATTGCAACGTTTATCTGAATATACCTCTGAATAGGCCTCTAAAATACACAATGCTAGGAACTTTTCTAATATCCATTTCTTAATATTAGTCGTTGAGTGGGGGAGACGAAGCGGGTCCACCGGCCACCTACCAGCCGCCATCTCCGAGGGCCACAATGGTTCCTGGCGTGGACATCAAGCGATGGTGAGAGACATTCAAATTCTCCTTTCGCCTTTACCAAAAAGGTGACATGTCATACGTATCCTAGGCGTTGACCCACATCAACTAACTCGAGCTTGAGTCATACATTATTTACAGCATTTGTTCACTCTGATGTGTGCGAAAACTGAATTGAACTCCATGGTATCAATATAGAAATCCCGAAAGAAATTAACTGTCCTATTCACATTTGTATAAAACGGCCTGTCGTAACTTCCGTGCCGCTAACACGTGGCCGCTATTTAAAAAAAAGTTTTTTTCTTTTTTTAATAGCGGCCACGTGTAGTCTTGCTGGGGAGTTTGTTCCGCCTCTTCCCAGCTAAAACACTAGGAAATGGCGAAGGGTGGGCGAAAAGTGCTGATTATCAGCCTAATTTTAATAAATTACTTTTGATTTGGTAAAACCTGTATTTATCCACAGTTGGTATTAATACAAATGAGGCGATTTTTTCCAAAGCGTCGCGTTTTCGAGGTTATAACCCATCAAAATTGTGGTTGTGGTAAAGATATTCACTTTAACAGCTTATAACTCAAAAACTTGACCCTTAGAAGTTTTTTCCTCATACAAAACTTATTCGTATTGATGCCAGCTATTGATAATTAATATCAGTTAAAATAAATGTGCGGTCGTTATTTTGAAATTAAAATATAATGGCAGAAGATAATCAGGCCAAATAATTTTAAAGCCAACTGAATATCTATTTTATCTTAGTTTGGTGCCATTTACCTTGGCTATGAGTAGGTACATCTTTCCGATACGTGTTGTGTATCAAATCACGTACCTAGCGGTTTGACGTGTCAAAAATCGTAGCTATACAAATATTTCAACTCACAACTTGTTTTATGTTCTAAATTGCTTTTTGCTTTTACAGCCAAAGGCAATTGCATAAAAAATCTGCACCTGGCTCTCCACAGCTGCACTCCTCCAATGAGAGTTCTGATGAGGAACAAGAGAAGCCCCGACAGAAACAGGCCGACGGCCGAGCCGATAGATACTTTTACGAAACTCTTATGTGCCAGCCACCTGAACATCCTAAATTCGGATCTCCAGAATCTATGAAAAGACGAGACGGGAGCTTGGCTAGAAATAAAGTAGAATATTCTAGAAAGTTTAGAGGAGAAGTATCGGACACTGAGAAGAACGACAGCGAAGATTATTCAGAAGATATGGCGTCAAAATTAAATATGGAATCTTCTGTAGTAGAATCGGACGATGTTATGCAGGGACTAGGTATGAAAAAAAGGGGTAGGCGAGGCAAGTTCGCGCCATTTCAACAAGTCGTAAATTTTATGGGGAAGACGACCAGAAGAAATTAGTGCTGTGCCATGGTGATCAGGTGTTCTTTTACTGGTAGATACTAAAGAGCGAATTTTACCAAATAAACTGAACGCGATTGTCACATTTAAACCGCTGTCACAGCTGTCAGTGTCAAAATTTCATATAAATGCGTTTTAAATAAGAAAAAAAGAGACTGAACTTGCGCTATATTGTGACGTCATAACTGTGAAATCGAAGAAGTTGATAATAATAGATATTTCATTATTGTCAAATAATAGATATCAAAAAGATTATAATTGGACTGAACCTTGGCAATGATTGCACTCTATTGCTTGTAGAGTTGGTAATCACAAAAAAAGAAACATTTTCGGTGGCATAAGCATGAAATAATTTTATTGTGTAAACCAGTCGCTTCAATGATTTTGTTCCACCAACACTTCCAAGTTCTTAAAAATACGAAAATCGCTTCTTCACGCAAATTAATCGACTAATTGTAAATCTTTGGTTAGTAAAGCCAGTCGCTTCTAAAATGTCGTTTGCTTTCACGCTTTTCAATAAACAATAATAATTTGAAGATAATATTAACAAAGTATTTACGTAAGCAGACTTTTATTTGCAACCACACTTTACGAGTAACAGTTGATGACTATTCTCATTTGAAACGCATATGATTTTAACAGAACTTGAACGCAGTTTAAATGCGCTCATTGCGTTCAATTTCATTGGTGACATTCGATTTAAGTATTTTTTATTCATGTTTGTTTTTGTGGTTTTGTTTATATATGTAATGGCCGTCGTTTACCGTTTGGATTTGAAGTAAAAAATTGAAATATGAGCTTTATGTCGTATTGAGTATAGTTTTATTTCGTCTATAGTGTCGCCCGTGTCTTAGTGTTATTTAAATTTTGTCCCTGTGTGACACAAAAATAAAGTTCACATTTCAATAATTCACTTCAAATAGTTGTATCTGTGCGAAAGCCTTAATAGTGATGTCCTTTTTAAACGAAAGATTAGCGGTAACAAGCATTAAACTTTCGATTTTATCTTATTAATTTATTTTTACAAGAAAGTAGTAGATATTTATACTGTCATTTTAATGAAATAATGAGATGTCAACGTTAGCTTGTAATATTAAAAACAACCGCTTCTGTAAAAAATATTGTCTGTTGTAACAGTGTTAAAAATAAAAGTTTGGAAAAATAGTAATATTTTTTATTTTCGTGTAATATTTACAGTTGATAAAAAAATACAATGAGGTTAAAATATAAATAAGAAAATCACTAAGAAATTATGAACTTATCTACTTACTGTACAATTACTCATAACTATGAAAAAAGAACATTGAGATTTAGACGATCAAATCGACTCAAATTAGATAATTAGTAACGAAACATCAATTTAAATAATACATTTATTCTAAAATTCCAGTCAATTCAATAAAGAAATCGTTAAATACACTCGGAATCATAAAAAAAATGGTTTCTATCGAGAAATCCATTATTTTTGTCCCCACACTAATTGAAGCAGTGTTGCAATATTTAAAAAGTGATTTATTTTAAGTGAAACCATTTATTCTTCAATCTAATAATTTCAAAGAAAAAGAGTAAAAAGCATCAATTATTTCCAAAAAATAATGAGTTTTTGGCAGACAATAACATGATAAACATGAGTTTGCGCAAGCTTTTGTTCAGACATGCTTCTATCCTATGTCTGTCTGTCGCTTGAGACAGAGATAACCAGGCCTAAGCCTTGGCTCCGTGCTACTTAGCACTTATAGATTTCTACCTAATATTAATGATGCATGAAAATAATTATTATTATAAAAATTTAATACAGTGTCGGCTCAGTGTTCGCGCTCATGTAAAACTCATTATTTAACTGGAAATCCTTAATATTTTATCACTTTTATACCGGTTCCTATTCAATATTGATAATCTGTGGTCAAATATTATGTCAAGAACAAAGTAGGCTACTGGATTATTTAACTCAACCAATCACAACGGCTATAAACGGTCAATAGACCGCGAAATGTTGATTCGAAATTTAAAGGGCTTTGGATTATTTAGCTTACCTTACTTCTGCCATTTTAATTTGGTTTAAAAAAGCGGCCACGCTTAAATGTTGTGTTATTGTATTAGTTGTGTATTTATATGCAATATTTACAATCATTGCTATCACCACAACTTTAATACGTATCAAAGTTGTATTGCTTCTGCGATCGTGTATTAGGTAATTCTAACTTTGACAGCTTATAACTGGCGCTTAAAAAGATTTAGGTAGTCTTACAAAACTTGTTTGTTTCAATATCAGCTATTGGTTAATAAAGGTTTTAAACGTAGAAGCTGATTTTAAAATAAAATAATGGCGAAAGTTCGTCAAGCCGCGCTTTATAAAAAAATCTCCCCGTCTTTTTACTCAGTAGAAACAATTCTCTAAATCAGCACATACATTTTCGCTACAACATAACCTTACTTAGGTAATACAAGTTTTGACAGCAGACTAACAAGATAACAGAAAACCTGAAGATATTTTAATCTTAAACACATATTTTAAATTAAGTTAAATCGAAACGAAAATACTCAACTGTACAATCATTTATAATGTCCCTTGTAAAAAACAAAGCGACAGTAACCACAAACCAACCAAAAGCCATATCAGGGGTGCAAAATGACCGCTTAAGTAGAATCAATAAAGATAGAATTATTATATTATATTATTATATAAATCGCAGTAAAATTAAAATGGCCACAGTTCATAGACGCATTCAATATAAGTAATAAAATATAACTAAGAATGTTTTAAACGAATTTTAACGTAATTCATATTATTATCCTACTTGCATTAGAATGTGACTGGATGTTCCCAAACAAACAACGACTTATAGGTAATGGTACGGAACCCTTCGTGCGCGAGTCCGACTCGCACTTGGCTGGTTTTATTTCACTCTCCAAACGCAGCTAAGCCGAGCATCATCAAAGTAAACCTTATTCGTATGGTTTTAATGTGTAAATTCCTACAGGGGACTGATCAAGCGTATCATACGAACATTGAACTACTGAAATTTTAAGGTAGGTTCATTTTCGGAGTGTGAGTTGGTACTTATGAAAAATATATTGGCTATCTGTGTGTGTTTGTTCCGGTTAATCCCAGAAATGGCTTGACTGATTTTGCCAGGACTTTACTGGCAGATAGCTGATGTTAAAAGGGGGAAGTTAGGCTAATTTATTTAAGAAAAAAGATAAGAGTTCCGTCCAGGAATTGTTAATAAAATTCGATACAACCTATTTGTATTAAATTTTATTACAATCCTAGTCCTATTTTTTCAATACTTTTACGGGGGCTACAAGGGCTTGTTTTTAACATAAGTGATGGAAACTCTAATCATAACGTTTCTGCGGCTTTGCCTTTGAAGTTTGCGGTTACTGACAAAATTGTACCTTTCTTTAAAGATACGTGCCCGCATTCGCAAACGAAACTCAACTTTAAGACGGTCGCATAAGTATTAAGGGGTTCGCGTCAAGGTAACCTGCGATTTGCGAAATTTAAATGTACTTGGGTATTGTTATGCAATTTGGCTGTCTGTATCAGGCTACAATTGATTCGCGAACGTAACAAGTTTTCATTGACGGAATTCTAATCATTCAAGTGAACAATACAACCAACTAAGTTAATATAATGCCATTGAATGACTATTTCATGATGTTTACGCACAAGAGTGAATTATAACTTGAAAAAATTACATTAATTAAATGTTAGCAAAAAAATCATTTTTTTTTCTTTGGCAACTGAGCCGATGTCGACTATTCTGCCAGGGTCAAAAAAAATCTTTACGGAGCTGACATAATGACATGAGTATATTTTTCCCACTTATTTTGCTGTGGTCCGAAACGTCAACCAAACGTCAATGTCAAAAAATATCTTGCTGTCAAATATGAGCAGGCAGGCGCGAACACATGAAAAACTCATCAAATACATGTACAGACGCCAGCACCAGCTGGTCAAGCTACCCGAAACTGTCAATTTTGCCCAATGAACCTTGAACCTAATACTTTAGCAATAGAGTCGAAAATCTATCAAAGAAATCTGACAGATTATAGTAGCTTGATGTGCAGGCGTCTGTACATATTATATGAACATAGAGGGTTGTATTTGTATTGATGATTAAACTCAGTTGCGGTTGCTAATCAAGTTTTAATCAACTCACAACAAAACTGACCTGCCAGTTGCAAAAAACGTAAGATAAAAACGAATATCGCGGGCTGCCTTGGCGCTTCAACCCTAAGTGTATAAAGCAGCTTGAGACGATATTAATAGACTCTTTGAGATAATTATCATATCGACGGCTTTAAAATAGAGTTGCATTTCAGAATTCGGCTGACGGAAACGTAGGCACTAGGGGCCTACAATATTTACAATAGAATTGTCCTATCTGGTAGTCCCAGAAATCATGTCCTAACTAAGTAAGTACATATACTCTCGAATATTTATTTATACATTTGTTTTAGATAATTCCATGTTATGTAAAGTCAAATGAATTGACTAGCGGAACTCGTCTCGATATTTAAAAGACGTCTGAATCGTTTCGCGAGTTTATTTATTTGACTGATTTTGTATTTTGTTCACAAAGCTTTCGCAATTTTCAATGTCATCTCAAAAATTGAATAACCAGTGGTACTTTTATTATTTCAGCAATATTGTCTTTGACAACGATTGAAAATTGTGGACTCAATGAAGTATGTAGGAATCAAATTGATGTTTTCTCACCCGTTTAATTCTTCAAATCTTATTCGACTTATTTCCTGTATTCAGCTCTTGGCATAATAATAACAGACGCTCCTGTCGATTATTACATTAAACCATGCTTTCCTAGGTTGGTCTGTGGATGGGTGATCAGCTATAACAACCCGAGTTTGCTCCGTGCCCCGGAAAGCCCATTAAGCCGTTGTTTTTGACTGTCATTCCTTCAGGTACTCAGTGGCCCGAATGTCTGACAACCAGCCTTACCAAGGGGTATCATATTGCCCAGTACTAACTGGGTTGTGGAGGTCAGATAGGCAGTCGCTTCAAGTAATATGCACATTTTCAAATGCATCTGGTTATACTGAAAACTCCCCAATAATGATGATAATGCATTTAGTCTTCCTTCAATTTTCCCTCGAAGAACCACTCTGGATAAATTCACAGATGACAACTGCTTGGTCCTCAACTACTCCTATGTTCATTAGTTGGCTCTTGTTGACCAAGAACAGGGTAGCTCCGTCGATCTCGTTGTCTTCTAAAAGAGATGCTGTTTCCTCCCAGTTGGATTTTTGGAGATAATTTGATAGGTTTTCAACCTGTGGATGAATAGAGAAAACTTTAAGTCTAAGCGCTATTGATCAATTGGTCGTGTGTTTGTCGACTTCACAGCCCGGAAATAGCAGTTTAATTTTTGATAGAAAAGTACCTATTCTAATTGGTAAATTTTAATTCAAATGAGGAAACTTTGTCATTGCGGCCGAGGCGGATTTAACGCTCGAGCCGTTAGTCGAGGGTGTTATAGAGCCAAAAACATCTGTAACATATTCTCACGTGAGTCAAACGACGTTTTTCAATACACTTACTGTGAAATTAAATAACAGAACGAAAAGTATGTACTTTTGTCACTATGATTTAATTTGATTTTTCCCCGCGCTTTGTCTTGTCAGACTGAAGGGTAAACAAAGGTATGACACTGCTAAACGGACTTATATTAAAAACAAGAAAATCAAATATTTTTAAATTTAGAACTCAAATAATGAATGTCGATAATTTTCTAAATGATCACGTTTATTTGTGATATTCTGTTTATAAACACATTAAAAAAAAAGTGAAAGCTTTAAGAACATGCTTAAAACCATCCTCCTTGCTCTAAAACAAAAAATCATAGGGATTTTTTTATTGTTATTTGTGGTGAAATCATAAAAAAAGGAAACCCTAATTGCGATAGGTGAAAAAAAAAAACATGTGTACAATACATTGCATATGAACCTAATGGTAGTGCAAATAAATGCTATTCTATTCTATGAGCCAGTTTTCAAGGAAATGCATTGTAAAATGTTTTTAACCAATCCCTTTTTTCAAAAATTAGCTTTATTATTCAAAAATTTAAAAAAAAAACGTAAAGTACCTATATCGATTTTAATGATTACCTTTGCGGATGTATAGGAAATGCTAAATTAACAGCCATAGCTTTTGATTGCGAAAACTTAAGTAGAGAGTTGATTTTTTTTTTTTTTTAATACTTTGCCCCACACTAGGAATTTCTCCTGTATCGTGGGTGCGTTTACAAACATTTAAATTCACATACACATACAGCCAGACCCGAAACAACTACCTGTAGGCCATACAAATATTTGTTCCGTGAGGGAATCGAACCCGCGACACGCAGCGCAGCAGTCGATCGCTCAGCCACTGCGCCAACCGTACTTCATTCTTCACGGTCTTTACTTGGTGTTCATTTCAATTCGATAGCTCTACGAGATAAAGGGTCTTGACAGACAGACGGACTACAAAGTGATCCTATATGGGTTCCGTTTTTTAGGGTTCCGTAGTCAACTAGGAACCCTTATAGTTTCGCCATGTCTGTCTGTCCGTCCGTCCGTCCGTCCTCGCTTAATCTCTGTGACCGTTAGCACTAGAAAGCTGAAATTTGGTACCAATATGTATATCAATCACGCCGACAAAGTGGTAAAATAAAAATTGGAAAAAAATGTTTTATTAGGGTAGCCACCCTATATGTAAAGTGGGAAGTGTTTTTTTTTTATTTCAACCCTAACGTGTGATATATTGTTGGAAAGGTATTTAAAAATGAATAGGGGTTTACTAAAATCATTTTTTGATAATGTCTATAATTTCGGAAATAATCGCTCCAAAAGTAAAAAACAATGTGTCCCCCCCCCCTCTAACTTTTGAACCATAAGTTTAGAAAATATGAAAAAAATCTGAAAAGTAGAACTTTATAAGGACTTTCTAGGAAAATCATTTTGAACTTGATTGACACAACAGTTTTTGTACAAAAAAGACAAAAAGTTGTACAAAATAATTTCCTCCTCCACCTTTAAACTCATAAGTGGGAACACTTATTGTGACGGATGGGAAACTACGGAACCCTACACTGAGCGTGGCCCGACACGCTCTTGGCCGGTTTTTTTCTTTTTAAGCTACTACGGAACTCTAAAAGTCGACTTATTTACATAATGTTTACACCAAGCAGTCGTGTTTCTGTATCACGTTTTTTTTCCTTAAGCTAACAGAATTAAATGAGAGGGTGCTGCTCTTTGTTACAATTTCAGAGAAGAATCCTCAAAAGCGTTACAAGGAAGGAAACCATAGTACGGATCCCATTTTTCCCAAATGCCAGCGTGACTTTTATAAATAGAGGGTTATTTTTTAAATGAAATGTTGCCCCTCACTTGGAATTTCTCCTGTATCGTGGGTTTGTTCATAAACATTAAACACACATACAAGGACAGCCAAAACTGACACAAGTTCCTGTGGGCTTACAGAAGAAGAATCATCAAATAACTTCTCCCGCTCTCGGCGGAGCGTGGGGGATTGTCAGACTTGTACTGACTAAAACCCACCCATGTTCCTTCTTTTGCCCTTTATGTTCCGAGTCCACGGTATCGCTTTCGAACAACCCACAACCCCGACAAGCGGTGTCCCTGGCAGGCCCCTCTGCTTTGCTGAAATTTCTTTGAGGTGCGCGTGGCGCTACCCATTGCTCACCGTCCTTAGACCCGACAAATGACGTCTCTAAACAGAATTATTTTAATATTTATACTCAAGTCTGTAGTCCCTTGGAGCTGTGAAAAACTCTATCGTCTAAAGTGTACGCAGTCAAAAGATATGGCCGATTATGCCACATGTTTGTACGGAACTCGGTCCGTGAATTCAACTCACACTTGGACGTCAATTAGTCCTTATAAGTCAATACACCAAAAAGTTATTCAACCACAAAATATCTGAAATCACCCAAAGTAGACCATTTTTTTGTTAGCCAAAAATAAGTTCTCGGTGAATTGGCTTACGACTGAGGTGTAAGGCTGGCAAAAAAGAAAATGGCGAATTTGGGAGATCGCCGTAAGCAAGCAAACATACATACAAATATTGCAAAACCCGTGTAATAAATAGTCTCTTACCGTCCAAGATCTGACAGTAGACTGCTGTAACCTTGCGAAAGGATTACTCTCTCCATTTGGTATTTCGCCATTCATTTCTTCTTTAACTTCTCCTTTCACCTCTGTTGGAGGAACCGGTTCTTCTATTATATTCTCTTCCTTAAATTCAGTTTCTTCTTTCACCTCTATAGGTGAACTCAGTTCTATTATTGTATTTTCTTCCTGATAAGCGTTCTCTTGTTTCGTTTCCGTGGGAGGATCCGTGTCTTGTGTCTCACATTCTTCTTTTAAATCTCTTTCTGCATCTTTTGTTTCTCTTTGAATTTCGATTAGAGTGATCGGTTCCACTGGCGAACTTTCTATTTGATCTACTACTTCATCTTTTACTTCTGTATCAAAAGTTGGTTTTATTATTCTATTTCCTTCTTGATTAATATCTTCTTTTTTGTCTTCTGTCGGAGGCAGCGATTCTTCTGTTCTACGTTCTTTTTTCCTTTCTGTTGGAGCAGGTTTTTTAGCGGGGGTAGTCTGTGGACTCTTTCTTTGATTCAGTGGATATCTGATCTGAAAATAAATGTCTCCATTTGAATACAGTTATTCTGGAAGCACAATTATACGAAGTCCCGGGCCCAAGAACCAGAGATGTTATGTTTGACATAGGAAGCTGGCAATGGATTGAGTTTTCAATACACTGGAATGAGAAACCACGTATTCAGAATCAATCAATCTTCGGTTTAAAAATTTAAAAAAAAGTTGTTTCTTCAAATCTGCTTCCTACACGGTCAAAATGTATGGAACAGCTTATTATTTTACTAGCTTTTGCCCGCGGCTTCGCTCGCGTTAAATTCGGGGTAACACAGTTCCCCTTTCCTGATTTGAAGGTACCTGCTAACCTGTAGTTTTTGCCCTTGCGCCTTATTTATTGCAATAGCAAAGATAAGTATTTCCTTTTCTTCCCTCTTTCACCCCCATTACTCCTTTTTTTTAAAGTTAGCCTATGTCCGTCTCCAGGGTCCCAACTATCTCCGTACCAAAATTCATCAAAATCGGTTTGGCCATTTAGGCGTGAAGACGTAACAAACAAACATACAAACTCACTTTCGCTTTTATAATAATAGTAAGATATTTTATTGGTCTACCAACGATAAATTTCTATGACCCTCCTCGTATAAGTTGATTGTTGGTAAAACAAAAGTTACATTAGAGTTTCATGGTCCGAGAAAGCACACGGCAGATTTTGCGTTTATTATATTACACTTTTTAAGGCTCCTAGGCAATTAAAAAGCCAGCCAGATACTCAATACTCAATATCTTTATTTGCTTTACCATGTGTACTTAGGTGGTAGTTTTTATAATATTGTGATCATTATGGACCCTGTAGGGAACAGCAAAAGGGTGAAGGAGAGGAAGTTCTGTTTTGGAAGGTAGTTGATATTTTTGTGTTGGAGATTTGTCATTAAACAATTCAGGTGTTGGTATACAATTATTTACGTATATATAATGTGTTTTCTTTTGTATTTAAATCTTTATTTTTATTATAATTCTGCTGATTCGTATGTGTTTGTTTTGTTAGGTGTTTGCTTTTAAATATTTTTGATATGAATTTTTAGTGTTATATTATTTATAATTTTAAAAATATCTATTAATTACGGGACGTCATTTGTTATTGTTATTTTATTAATAAATTATTTTGGTATTACTATATTATTAATTGATTTAAACATGTCATAGATTGCTGTGATTATTTCTAATTTATTGTTATTAACTGTTAATATTTTTAATTTATTTAGCTTAAACTTATACGAGTTAGACTCGCGCACCGGGGGATCCGTAAATTCTTTTTAAAAAAAAACCTTGCCCCACACTAGGAATTTCTCCTATATCGTGGGTGCGTTTACAAACATTTAAACTCACATACACAAACAGCCAGACCCGGAACAACTAAATGTAGGCCATACAAATCATTGTTCCGTGCGAGGATCGAACCCGCGGCACGCAGCGCAGCTCAGTCGATCGCTCAGCCACTGCGCGAACCGTGTAAATACTTTAGGTAACTTATAGATGTACCGAATATTACTCTAACGAAAAGATAATCTGTATTGAAGGACAGATTTGATTTTGCAATTGGAAATCTATTGTTCGTGGGGACAACAGATTTCCTACAGGTCCCCAATAGTTAGTTCGTTTACCAACTGCAATTAAGTTTACAATCTTATTTTTTGCGATGCACTACAATCTTATCTACATATTATCCACACTAATATTATAAAGAGGAATGATTTGATTCTTTGTTTGTATTGAATTGGCTCCGGAACTACTGGACAGATCTAAAAGATTCTTATACCTTTAGAAAGCTACATTTTTACTGAGTCATATAGGCTATATAACATCACGCTACTACCCACGGGAGCGGGGCGGTAACCTAAAAATGCGGGTGAAACCATGGAGAGCAGCTAGTCCTACTAATATTATAAATGCGAATGTTTTTGAGGATGGATGGATGTATTGAGTTATGATGTTGTTTACTCTTTCACGTCAAAACGGCTGAACGGATCTTAATTAAATTTGGCACAGACGTAGATTATAGTCTGGAATAACAGGATATTTTTTGTTTCGATATCACCCGGGCGAAGCCGCGGTCGCCAGCTAATAAAGAATATATTGACAGTTCTACTCACCGGAAAAGCGAGATTAGATTCTTGAATGATATATCCTTCAACAACATGAGTTAAAATAAATCGTTGTTGCTGTTTCTTTTGTATTGTCTTCTTTGAGCCTTTTACTTTCTTCGGTACTTTAAAATTATCAAATTTTACAGGTTTTTCTGTATCAAATTTGTTGGCCAAGTTACTTGTTTGACTACCTTTAATTTCAGTTGTATTATCCTTGCTTGTAGAAGCAATAGGTTCAATTTCATTAACCTTTGCGTTGTTATTCGTTCGTTTAGAAACAGTTTCTTCACTTGATTCTGAAATTTCATCTTGTCTAACATTGGTTTGTTCGTCATCGTAACTTTGGTTTGCAACAATTGTTTCCTTAGCAATAACGCTTGACGTCTTCAAGACATCTGTATCACTTGTTTGTAATAACTCATCATTATTTTTACTTGCTGCTGGTTTAATAATAATATTTTCTATAATATCAATTCTAAAATTCTCATTCGTATTTGGTACAACAGTTTCTTCATTTTTGTCTAATATATAAGTAGGTTCAATGATATAGTCATAATCATTACTGTAATAAACTACATTCAATTTGTTATTACCTTGCAAATCTTGTTCAGTCTTTTCATTGGATTCAGACTTATTTTTATCATACCCTGAATAGCTTTCAGGGTCAAATTCCAGTGTCACTTTACCTGAATTGATTTCAATGTTATTTATCTTTATTTCTACATCATCTAGATTAATTTCGGGGTATTCATATTCCTCTTCATAATGTCCTCTTTGATGGATAGTTTCATTTCTTAAATCCATTTCATGTACAGTATCCTTATAACTGTAGTTTTTTTGTTGCAGTAGTTGCTTTTGTCTGAGTTGACATTTACAATATGTAGTAAAGTTTAAAATACTGTTAAAATTAGTGTCAGTACTGCTTTGAAGCTCTATGTTAATTAAGTCATTAGCTATTCTGTGCAGAGCATTACTCACTTCTGGATGCTGGATTCTAGGTCTTCTTAAATGCGCTAGTCTTATCATTTGCAGCTTTTTACAGTTTCGATTAAAGGTGTAGTGATTATAGTATGTTCTCTTTGGGTAAAACCCACAGTTGCATTTAAAACTTAAATACGAGTGACCAGACATTCTGGAATGCCGGTTATAATAATACCGATTATTACATAACCGATTTCTGGAGGCCCGATTTCTAGATACTTTTATGATGTTTGAATGTATTTCACTATCATAGTCTATGTGTATCGGGTCCTGCCTTTCTTCTGCCGATCAGCTTCTGACAAATGCACAAATGGCTTCAGCATTTTCCTCATTTACTCCTATACTGACTAATTGAGTCTTTGTGACTAAGAATAGGGATTCTCCATCAATTTCATGATCTTGGAAAACTGATACTGTTTCGTTCCAGTCGTATTTTAAAAGATGGTTTGATAGATCTTCGACCTGGATTTTAGAAAAGAAAGGTTTTAGAACGAGGTAAAATAAACACAAACATAGTAAAATAAACCCGAATCTGGAAGTGAATCTTATCTATCTTTGTTTATTTGAAAAGATTACGTGGAAAGTTTAAAATATTGTTCTAAAATTTTATATCGAAGAATGTTTTTGTCACCATGTCAGTACGCAATTTCAAAGATAACTTCTCACAGTCAATCTCACCTTTCTTAAAAATATTTGTTTCAAGATGTAGAAGTTAAAATATCAGTGTTATTAAAAGGTATCGTATTAACCACTGCAGTATTGAGTTATGGAGGTCAGATAGGCAGTCTCTCCAAGTAAATACTGATATTTAGCTGCATCCGGTTAGACTGGAAGCCAATCTCAATAAGGTTGGGAAAAGGTAGTTGATGATTCAAGCAAAAATGTCCGGTATATTTTTGCGAGATTGAATTGATTGAAAACTGACTTACCGTCCAAGACTTCACAGTACTCTGAAGTAAATCCGTAAATGGATCCAGCTTTTTACTATCTTCCATTTCTTCCTCTTCTTTCTTCTTCTCACAATGTAGCAGAAGATAATGGAAAGGCAGCAGCTGCACATCCACTCCCGTGTTCTTCATTTCTTCTTTCATGCATTCTTTTAGCGCGTCTATTGATTCAGATTCCGCTTTTGGATTCGATTGTAGCGTTTTTTCTATTAGAGGTTTTCTGATCTGGAATAAAAAAGAAGGAAATGTGTTATAATCATGTTATTTATATAAATAAATAAATGAAATATCAGAAGGAAAAACATAAGACGACTGAGTCAAAATACGACATGGGTGGCGAAAATCGGGAATATGGGTGCATCGTGGACCAGTTATCATGACATTTTAAAGGTGTGGGAAAAAGATGGTGCTAGATATCCTGTAAAGGTCTGCCTCTTTCTCACAATGGATTTACATTAAAATCAGCTTTAAGACGTCATGTTCCGTAGGCCGCATTTAGAGGGAAATAACAAAAAGAATTTGCACTTGCTTGCGTTGCTACAGTGGAATAAAATCTTCTTTGATCATATTATATGCCGTGTCGACGTTGCGTTAGTATTCCACGCGCGCCTCAAAGAGATGTCAGCAAAGCAGAGGGACCTACCAGCGACACCGCTTGCCGGGGCTGCGGGTTTTTCGAATGAGATACCGCAGCCCCGGAACATAAGGCAATAGAAGAAACATGGGTGGGTTTTAGTCAGTACAAGTCTGACACTGTCCCCGCTCCGGCCAGAGCGGATTGATGATGAAAAAATATATATTTTAAATATGATAAACATTAGTTGACTTGGAATCAGAATAAACTGTTAATGCTTCCTTCTTAACCCTCAATCTATCAGCCTAATTGATAGCCGAGACTAGCAACTCTCAACCGCGACTTTCGAAACTGCGTTCTTAATGAGTATACAAACATTTTAATTGAACTTACCGGGAATGCAAAATTGGATTCTTGAATAACATATCCGTCCACTACATGGGTTAAAATGTCCTGTTTTGAAATAACTTTCTCTGGAACTTCTGCTTTTCCTTCTTTAAATTCACTACTTTGCTCCTTATTCTTTAGTTTCTCCTCTTCTGGTTCATTAGTTGCTGCTCCCACAGTTATTGTTTGGATAGCATTATTTTCATTGCTAACATTATTTTCAGCACTTTTTAATTTTTTTACATTAATTTCTTTACTAACTTCTTCTTTCTTAATCTTCGCAGGTTTCACTTCTATCGTTTGTGTATTTTTGTTTTTAGGTATATTCTCAAGTATTTGCATAATTCTGCTTTCAATTGTATCTGCCTGCGCTTTCGTGACGGTCGCTCCTTTATCTGATTGGATAGTGACTGTTATAACTTTATCAGTGGATGCTGCTGGCGTGACAGTATCTTTATCAGTCTGTGTGTCAGGCATAGTCTTATTTTCAGTCGTATTTTGAACACTTTCAGGTGGCTTATTTTCTATAACTTGTGGTAAGTTTTCACTTATTTTATCTTGTAATAGTCTACCTCTTGCCTGAGTGAATACTGTGTTCCTAATCAGCTTATCGTTTTCACTTGGTGCTGGAACTATCACAGTTCTTGGTTCAGTTTTTATTTGGTTTCCTTCTTGCTTAATATGCTCTATGTTTTCTGCTATAACCATTGGTGTGCTCTGATTTATTTGAAGTGCTTGATTATTTACATTACTAATGTTTAATTTTGATTTATGTACAGGACTTGTGTTCGTCCCTATTTCACATTGTTTAGCTACAGCAATACCCTGTTGATGATTTTTATAAAACGGTTGTGCCGCTGGTGGGACAGCCATTTTGTTTTGTATTTCATCTGGAGATTCACTCTTTCGTTTTCGACTAATATTTTGGTTATTTAAGTAGGCTGTATTTGCAGCTATATTTGCTACCATTTGGTGGCTGTTCACTTTATCCTGGTTATATTGGTGTTGCTGTTGAGTAGGTGGATGTTGAACTGGTATGTGCTGTTGCTGGTTCTGCTGTTGCTGGTTCTGCTGCTGTTGGTTCTGCTGCTGTTGCATGTTCTGTGGAACGTTCTGTTGTTGCTGCATATTTTGTTGCTGCTGCATGGTCTGTACGACGTTTTGTTGCTGTTGTATATTCTGTGCCACGTTCTGTTGCTGTTGTATGTTCTGTGCCACATTCTGTTGCTGTTGCATGTTTTGTGCCACGTTCTGTTGCTGCTGCATGTTCTGTGCCACATTCTGTTGCTGTTGCATGTTTTGTGCAACGTTCTGTTGCTGCTGCATGTTCTGTGCCACATTTTGTTGCTGTTGTTGCATTTTTGGCTGTTGCTGAGGCATATTCTGCTGTTGCATTTTTGGTACGTTAGCATTGTTTTCAGTGAATCTACGCCTCGGTTGTATAGGTCTACAGTTATAATTTTGTGCAAAGTTTCTTACATTTGGCACTGGAGGTCCAACATTGGTAATAGCTTTATTGGCTTCCTGGGGAGGTGGTTTACTGTTGTTAGCGTTTTGTACGTTGATTGCGTTGTTGGGCATGATTTGAGGACGTACAGCATTCACATTTTGTGGCATACGCTGTCCGAGATTTTGCACAAATGTTTGTCCAACATTAGCTTGTTGTATCTGTAAGTTTTGCATGTTGGCTATAGCCTGCATGTTCTGGAGTTGGTTCAAGGACATCATAGGCCTCGTTATGTTCATCTGTTGGCCCACCTGTGGCCTCACATTCATGAATTGAACTTGTCTTTGGACTTCGACTGTCTGATTGCCTTGATTAGGGACCTGTCTTGCTACAGTCATTTGATTTTGGATCATATTCTGTGTATTTGCTTGCATCTGGCCCGTATTAGGATTCTGATTTATGTTCCTTTCGCTGCTCTGTATGCTTTGCTGAACATTTTGGACCATATTCGGCACAATGTTAGCCAATTGCATTGGTCTCATTTCTTGGTGGTTTTGAGCCAACATGTGTTGTTGGAGTTGAAAGTTGGCGAAGTTCTGTTGCAGGTACAGTTGGTTCTGGTCCATTGGTTGTTGAACTGGTTGGAGCATATTGTTGGGCAGTTGCTGGACATAGACCACTGGGTTGGGTGCTGGCCGGTTCTGCATCCATGGTGGTGGGTTTTGAGGGTTTATGAAGAATGTCTGGTTTGGCTGGATCTGGTCTCCTGGAACAATTTCTTACTATTACTAACTGTACATTTAGTTTATTTTACATTCCAGATCAATGAACTAGTAGGTGTTACAGACATTGTTTGTCTACCTACAGTAGCATAATGGATTTTCTAAGAAGTTCTGGCGGGACACATGTGTTAGTCTGATAACAGTCTTATCTAAAATACTGATACAAATCATCGCATCGAGATAAAAGATAAACAGATGCTGTTATCTCTAATCCATCTTTCAAACAACATGAATAAGATAGCAGAGTTTAGGGAAATAATCACGAATTCCAAAAGTCCAAGTAAAAACATGCTAGTATGGGCCTGCTAGGGCACCGCCTGCCGGGGTTGCGGGTTGTTCGAAAGAGATACCGCGTTCCCGTAACGTAAAGGGCGATAGAAGGAACATGGGTAGGTTTTAGTCAGTACAAGTCTGACACTCCCCCCCCCCACTCCGCCCAGAGCGGGGGTAGTAGGGTAAGATTACCCCTCCGCAAAAAAAGAAATGACATCTAAAGATTGGCAGACAATGGTCGGCCATTGTGTAAGCAACACTCACCAGGCTGTACCAACACCTGCGTCTCGTACACAAAACGTACTGGACATAGTACCATCTGTTGTTGCACCGCTTGCTGGCCCCTGTAGACATAAATATCAACATTTAGCGGCACAGTTAGCGCAGTGGCTGACCGATCGACTGCTGCGCTGCGTGTCGCAGGTTCGATCCTCGCACGGAACAAATATTTGTATGACCTGCAGATAGTTGTTTCGGGTCTGGGTGTTTGTGTATGTGAGTTTAAATGTTTGTAAACGCACCCATGATACAGGAGAAATTCCTAGTGTGGGGCAAGGTTTTTTTTTAAAAAAATGTCGTATATACAGTGGCTACAATACGGAAAGCCTATTAGGCTACCAGACTGTAAAGGATAAAAAAAAGAAAACTGGTCAAGAGCGAGTTAGACTCGCGCATCAAGGGTTCCGCACAAACTTGCGACATAAACAGCCATATCTTTTGATTGCGAGGGTAGGTTTGTTTTTCACAGTACAAAGGGGTCACAGATTTGAGTATTTGGTTTTAATTTTAACTTGAAGCCTCCACGCGTTCTCGAGATTAAGGGCTGAAACTGCGTTAAACGGGCACCCGCCGCTTGTCTGCAAGCGTGGGTTCTGTGAGTATGTGAAGGACCCTGTCACAGGTGCCTAAAGACTTCATTCGCTTGGCCTCATATGACACTGCAGTTTCACAATTACTTTTTAACTGTCGAAAGACATTTTCACAAGCTTTTCATCCAGCGTTATTGACTGAACAAACCCGCGCGTGTTACCGCTGGCGGGCCCCGCGCGTGTCCCCGCGTCGTTTCACATTTTTGTATGAAACCGCGCGGATGTCCGTTTAACGCAGTTTCAGCCCTAAGGGTCTTGTTAGATAGACAGGCAGACAGGCAGATAACAAAGTAATCCTATAAGGATTCTGTCTTTTCCTTTTGAGGTACGGAACCTAAAATAAGAAAAAATATAAAGTCGAATTGAGAACCTTCTCCTTTCTTTGGAGTCGGTCAAAAAACGTTTTGTGCCGACCCTTAGTAAATATACAGGGTTATTTGTGAAACACTGGCAACGTCTTAGGAACATGCTACTAACATCAACAACTTTTGTTCTAGGACAATATTTTAAACATTTATCATATTTTAGTTCATCAGATTTTCATACAAAAATAAAAATATTGAAATTGAACGCTCTAAATGTTACGAAATCTATGCGAAGCAAACGTACCTACAAGCGGCGGTGTAGGTATTAGGTACAGCAAAATACGGAGTTGAAATGTGTTAGATAGGTCAACGAAATCTTGAAGATTTGTTTTTGGTAAATGTATAAAATTTTGTAAAAAATCATAGAACAAAAGTTGTTGTTTATGATGATTGTAATACAGTCCTGCAAGGTTGTCGGTGTTTTACAAATAACCCTGTATACATATATCATATTTAAAACTATTCACTAGTACAATATTTAAAACTTACCCTATTGGCTCTGGTTGATTCATTGGTTGCTGCATCTGTCAAACAAACACTTAATTTAATTTTTGGATTGAAGTTCCTTATCGCGCGTTGCGAAAGGGGGTTAAACGGAAAAAATTAAGACCAAAAGTAACGACACTTTGCTTAAGACCAAAAGTTGTAACGATACTTTTTCTTAAGACCAAAAGTTGTAACGACACTTTTTGCTAAAGGCCAAAAGTTGTAACGCCACTTTTTTCTTAAGACCGGAAGTTGTAACGACACTTTTTGATTAAGACCAAAAGTTGTAACGACACTTTTTGCTAAAGTTGTAAGCCGTGCGGCGTGTGCGTGTTTCTCTGTCTGGCTCTCCCTTTCTCTCTGTCTTTCTATTTCGCATTGAACAGTGTGGTGTCGCGAAGATTATTTTTGTTGAGTGTATACAGTTTTTTTGTACAAAATAAATAATAACTTCGTTCCATCCGGGTGTCCCTTGGCACCTCTCAAGTTTTTATTTAGGTATTTATAACCAACTTAAATATGTACTAACTATAAGACATTTTCATTTTGTGTCGACTTGTTTCCTCAAGCCCTCAAGTTCTTCTCATCTAGCTCCTACTAACCAAACTGCGAATGTCATCGCTCCACTTAGCTCCAAGGTCCACAGCTGGACATACACCTCCCAACACACGCTGTTAGATTCGATTCTCAAAAACTCTCGTCTTGTTGCTATCAACTTGACGGGCCTGTTGGTCTAGTGGTCAGTAGCCCTGACTGCTAAGCCGGAGGTCGTGGGTTCGATTCCCACTCAGGACAAACTTTGTGTGATGAGCATGATTGTTTGTTCTGTGTCTGGGTGTGATTTATCTATAATATGTATGTATTTATAAATTATATAAGTATGTATATCAGTTGTCTGGTTACCATAACACAAGCTCTCCTTAGCTTGGGATCAGATAGCCGTGTGTGAGTTGTCCCAAGATATATTTATTTATTTAACTACCTTACGAGTATTGTAACTACACCACACCCAAAGACCCTACCCTGCCATTTGCTGGTTCGTGGTCTACCTTTTTTGTTTGTTTTTTTGCATGGGTAATCATCAAATGATTTCTGTCGCTCTGGGCGGAGTGGACCGGATTGTCAGACTTGGCCTGACTAACACCCGGTTCCAAAAAACAAAAAACGATTCGTTTTGCTTACGGATAGTAGTATTTTGACATACGTTCTATGAGACGTATGGTAAAACAATTGGCCGGTATTCCTTTTTCCTACAAATAACACGAATCATATCAATGCTTATCTTGTTTTTAATTGACACTTAATGTCACATAATTATCTCTCCGCGCCGAACAGAAAGTTGAAAATACAACAGCGTGCTTTAAAGTAAGCACAATTTCTGCAACAGGCTTATTTTCCAAGTTTTTATTATGGTATTTATGGTTGCGTTAGAATCTGATCTACAACAAATATCTGCGAGAAATATTAGTAATACAAATATATTTTTTTATTAAAAAAACGACGCGGAAGGCTGTATGTCAATTTTTTTTACTAGCTGTTCCCCGCCTTTTCACTCGCGTGGTGTATGAATGTACAATATATCTTTGAGTTGTAGCATGTGCTAATCTGAAATTTAACCTATATTATTGTGAAGTTTAATCAAAATCCATTCAGTAGTTTTTGCGTGAAAGAGCAAGAAACTTACTTACATACATCTTCACAAACGTTCGCTTTTAAAATATCAGTAGAATAGTTCATAAAACCTCGTATTTATGTTGCTCTTCTCAATCACACATGCCTCTTTTGCTTTTGGTCTTACAAGACGGTTGCTAGTAATACATACCTGATCAGCTGACCTCGCTTAAATCAAATCATTCATTTTCTTCCCCTTGTCCCATTCTATTTGGGGTCGGCGCAACACGTTTTCTTTTTCCATTCTCCCCTATCAGACGTCACGGCATCATTTACTCCTTTCTCCTTCATATCATTCCTTACATAATCCAAAAGAAAATCAAACCTTAATTAAGAGACTTTAGAGATCAAAATATATTTTACTTACAGAAAAAACCCTATAAGAAGTTTGAGAAGGAAAGCCAACGTGACTATGAGTGTACGTCACGTTTCGCTTAATTAAAATACTCCAACCTTTTTATTATTACAGTAGGCTATACAAAAAGTGATTTGGGGGCGTTTTTTTTTCCGAATTTGTGTGTCTTTTAGGGTTTTGTACCTCAAAAGGAAAAAACGGAACCCTTATTTTTGATCACTATGTCTGTCTGTCTGTGGATCTGTCTGTCAAGTGCCTTTATCTCGGGAACGCGTGAAGTTATCGAGATGAAATGAAAAACCTTATGGTCAAGTCTGTGGTCCCTTAGAGTTGGGAATTAAAAACCATATGCCTAAATCTACGCAGTCAAAAGATTTATTATTTACTAGCTTTTGCCCGCGGCTTCGCTCGCGTTAAATTCGGTAGCGCCTTATTGATTTGTAATAGCAACGCTAAGTTTTCCCGTTTCTTCCCTCTTTCTCCCTCATATCCCACTCTTTTATAAAAAAAAATCGGTATTGCCATTAAAGCGTGAAGAGGTAACAAACAAACAAACAAACTCACTTTCGCTTTTATAATACCTATTAGTAAGGATTTATTTACCACTAATTTATAGCACCTAAGATATGGTCGTTTATGTAGCAAGTTTGTACGGAATCCTCGCCGTGGGAGTTCGACTCGTCCTTGCCTGGTTTGTTTTTATGCCTGTGTTCTTTTGTTAGGGTTTTGTGGTTAGATAATTACCACAGCACTGTTCAGATTGTGGGTTAAGCTACACTGACCTAGTTTGGTCCGGATGGGTTACCATTTGCCTTGATCCTACTAATATTATAAATGCGAATGTTTGTGAGGATGGATGGATGTATGGATGTTTGTTACTCTTTCACGTCAAAACGGTATAACGGATTTTCATGAAATTTGGCATAGAGGTAGATTATAATCTGGAATAACACATAGTTTTTTTTTCATCACGTGGGCAAGGCCGTGGGCGCCGGCTTGTGCGATGTAAAAGGGAGCGAGCCTATTGCCATCAACTGTGCACAGATCCAGACTCAGTGATTGAAAAAAATCCTGATGAAAAAACTCAATAACACAGGCAGACCTGGGTTTTTTTTTAAAACGTTGCCCCACACTAGGAACTTCTCCCGTACCGTGGGAACGTTTACGAACATTTAAACACACATACACAAACAGCCAGACCCGAAACATCTACCTGTTGGTCATACAAATATTTGTTCCGTGCGGTAATCGAATCCGCGACACGCAGCACAGCAGTCGATAGCTCAGCCACTGCGCCAACCGTGTCGTCAAATTGAACCTAGGGCGTCATGCTCTGCAGTCCCGCTTGCGACGACTGGACTAACGATGCAGAACTTAATAATTTTGTAACTGGCTTTATAAAATTTATAGGCTATAATTACAACTTAGACCTGGAAAACGACATAATAGAATCCCCCTCGGCCCCTCCCTTATCCGTTTTACCCTTACGCAACAAAGACATCGAAAAAAAATCCGAAGGGGATATTGGGGACAAAGTGACACACTTATTTTTTATTAAAAAAAAATACCTTTAAGGTATTAAAAATAGTACCGTACACCAGTTAAACTTGAACTAAAGCATATGCTTAAATATAAGGAGTGTTCAAACATATTGATTAATGATTTCCAATAAATAATACTTTGCGTGCAAAATGCAACCGTATCCTGCCAATAACAGACCACAACCCTTTATTTCCGATGTTAAGTAACAAAATTGTATTGTACACCCAACTGCATATTTTTTGTAAATTTTTGACATTGACAGTTCCCTCATGTCATTGCAGTAAGGGTGAATTTTGCTGTTATGACATGTGATTGACTGTACTCGCCAATCCGTCTGCAAAACAGGGTGATTATTCCTTACGGATTCAACAACGGACAGAGGGGGTTGGAAGTATTTGAAGGGCTTCGTAACTTAATAATAAGGGTGGTTTTCCAACAGAGGGGAGCTATGCTGCGAGGATGTGCCAATGCAAGGTAGCTATGCGAAGAAGATGCGTGGGTCGAGCTATGCGATGTATCGACAGTATGGCTACATCACTCGCACCATCCGTAGCAGGCCTCCATCCATATTAAAACATAGCTTAGTTGAACCAGTCTCCACCAGTGCAACTTAGCACAGCACATTTTTGGTGGAAAAGCACCTTTTCAGCTAGCCAGATCAATGTTTTTGGTTAAGCAACGCTTTTCGAGGTTGGATTATTAGATTTACCTGAATTTAACTCAACCGTGCCTTGGAAAGCACGTAAAGCCGTTGGTCCCGGCTATCATTTGTAGATCTTTGACAGTCATTACAGGGTCAGCGCCCTGGTTCTCTGACAACCAATCTAACCGAGGGATATCGTATTACCCAGTACTAACTAGGTTGTGGACATCAGAAAAGCGTTCATGACAAATGCACGTGCCTCCGGTTAGACTGGAAGCCGACCCCAACATAGTTAAGAAAACGCCTAACAGAACATTATGGTCTTCACAGCAAAAAATGTTCCGTATCATTAATTTCATGTTTAATTCAAGGGCAGGTGGCAAGGGATGAGCGTTTTTTTTTTATAAAAAAAAACTGGATCAATGAGATCTGAATCCGGCGGGGATCAAGCGAGTCGAGGGCAAGTTTAATAAGTAGGGGCTAGTCGTAGGGTGCTTTTTTGGATGGGGCATTATGATCTTTTTTTAATTGTGTTTTTTTTCGTACCTAAGTAAAACATCACATAATTATCTGGTTGGTTGTAAATAGATGAGTGTGTATTTTTGTAAGACTTCCAATCTGCGCCATGGTTGCCCGCGAAATTCACATTTTCTTAAGTTTTTGCAATTAACCTGTCAATAGTAAAAGGTTCGCGGCTTTAGCAAATATGGTTTTATATAGTTATTATAATAAAAATCACTAATAAACTTCTTAGATCATGTAAAGCCGTTGAATGACATTTTCAAATTAAACGAACTGAAGAAGGTCATTTTGATGATTTGAATGATTATAATTCTGTAAATATACACAAATTACGGTCACGACTCATATTTATTCAACATACAACCTAACAGTGACCTGTAATTGCAAAATAAACTTAAGAGAAATTGAATTACGCGCGCTTTCACCGCAAGAGAACAGCTCAAAGAAGCCCGCGAAATTCAAAATATCTTACTTTTTTTTGTTTAAATTAACTGTTGATTGTCAAACATGTTAAATGTAACAAGATTATAGTAAAGAATATTAATGAAAAATTAAGTGTAGGCCTCAAATGACATGATTTCATGAAAAAGTCATTAATTTTATAAAATATGAAACCTTTATTGCTGACTAAAATTATTGTAATTCTATAAGCAAAAACCGTTTAATTAGGGTTGCAAATTATATTTTGATGAACATGCAACCAGATACAAATGAAAAAAAAAGTTCGAAAATTTGAATTTCGCGGGCTAACCTTTGGCGCTCTCGTTTTTGTAATCTCTAGATATCATTGGCTGGTTGAAAACCGTTTCGCATATTATGGTAAGTTTTTGATTGACTATGGTAGGTACCTGTTTGTGTTAATAATTTATGGTTAGTGACACTACGCCTTCACTATTCTTGTTGGCAAGGCAGCCCTTTTTTTAAAGAAAAAAAAAATGTATTCTCTTCTTCTTGTTCTCAAAAAGCATTGTTAATGTTGAACATTCACTAGAGGGAACCCAAGTCCACACGCCATTTATTGAGCGAAATACTAAACTTGCTAATACGTATTTTTTTTCACAAAAACTCCTGCCAAACCATGTTGGACGTGTAGTCGAACCTTTTGGGTGGTAGCTATGAAGTCAATCACTGAACTAGCTTTCTCAGACGACGAAATTAAGAAAATACTTGGAATTAAAAACAAACAAAAAATAACAGACACCTCTCTATAAACACATCATTCCAACACAAAACAAAAACTCATAAAGACGAAGTAATAAACATACAATGAAGTAGTTAACGACATCACCGTCATCAGTACAGCTATTTCGAAGAAAGGCACACACAAACACACCAAATGTGGATAAAAACATCGAAATAAGCTTTCTTACCAACCACCATCTTTAGCCCCTCGTAAATCAACAGAGATATTTCAATACAACGTATTATTTGCTTTTATTACTACATCCTTTTAAACATTTCAAACCTTACATAATCCACCTAAAGTTCAATTTCCAATGACATACCAAAATCCCTTCATCGACAAAGGTATTCATGTACACCAATAGAATATGGACTTTAGTACTTAGTAAATAAGGTTTATTATGTATATAAGGGATGGGAGTAATAATAATCCCTACGCAGCGGATGGCGGCAGACATTTTATTTTTTTTATCTCAGATAGTGATGTGGTGAATGTCGATAGATATTATTATTGTTATTTACGAAATTTCTGATAAATGGACAGTCTGAAGAAAAGACAAAATGGCTAGAGAGGAGATGACTTCTGGGATGCCGAATAATGGAGAAATAAGGAAGAAGACGAGCCGCACCGAACACAAATAAGTTGAGGTAAGGGTAGGTGATCCAGTGTTACGGGTTGTTCCGGGGTTGCGAGTTGTCCTAGGGTTGCGGGTAATTGGAAAGACAAATAGCAAAAGAAGGAGGGAGGACATGGAGGGGTTTTACTCAGTAGGATCTTACACTCCCAGGCGATCCGCCCAGAGCGTGGGAAGTTATTTGATGATTACCCATCAAATATAAAAAAGGGCAAGTGATGATGAATCAAAAGGGATTACGAAAATTTAGAAGCGTAAATCATTAACCTGTTAATAGGAATTATGTCTGTTTCCTCTCCAGAAAGGATGGCTGCAGAGTCAAAAATGTAACAATTAGGAAAAATCGTTGCCCACATAAATCGATCTAGAATGCGACATTGTGACTACGAGAAATAAGCTGTGACTATAATAACTATAATGTAGACTAAGTATCTGTACTTTTATGGATAGAGGGAAACGAACAAAAGTTTGGAAAACAGAAATATTAAAACTAGTTTATGATCAAAATCTAGGCCATTTTTGGACTACTTTTAGCGTACTACCAATATTGAAAGTAACCCTTGCTCAGTTACGACTATTCCGAGTAAGATTAGCGCAAAATATTGCTATTAAATGCACAAAAAATAGCTGTTGGCAGGAAAATATGGAGAAAGAGACAAAGAGGGGGTTTATTTCGATCGACGGCACGTTTGGCGCAGTGGTTGAGTGATTTATTATTGCGCTGCGTGTCGCGGGTTCAATCCCTGCACGGAACAAATATTTGTATGACCTACAGATAGTTGTTATGGGTCTGGCTGTTTGTGTATGTGAGTTTAAATGTTTGTAAATGTACCCACGATACTAAAGGAATCCTTAAAAAAAATCTAGCAACAGAGGCTAAGAAATCACAACATGTAGGCACAATCAACACGTTTGTTTGCAATTTAGTAGCTAAATATTTAAAATTAACACGGGCTCAAAGGTAATATGTCCACAAGGAAAACTTAAGTTATCTAATTTTGTGTAATCATTTCCAATATAACATGGCCTCGCTTAGTATGGATTTCCCGTACGACGAGAGATCTGCATAAACTGGATTTTTTGAGGTTTATTGGCTATCGTGCTTGCCTACCTACCTTCATATTAATTAGTCATAATATACATTAATCCTTAAAATGTAAGAAGAAACACGACGCGAATAAACAACAAAAAAATATCACACTATCGATATAAAAATCACAGAGTTATCGATAGCAATAAATTATGTCGATAAAACGAAACGTCAAAATTACAACACTATCGCAAATGTAGGGCGCCACAGGGGAACGGCATACACGCTGCGTTCTCTATAAATAAGTCGCATGAGCTAGAAAGAGACGCAAACACAACAACAAACACTGCTAGAAAGAGACAGAACATAATATCTAATCAAAATATGCAGTAACAGCATTTTAGCCTTTACTGTGAAGTAATAAGAAACCATGTTATTGATATCTCAGCGCAAATTGTCATTTGATGCCATCTTAAATACTTTAATTATCAGATAATCACTCTATCTCACCAAAAATATATGTAAACAAACAAAAATCAAACGTCAAAAATCAATTTCTCAAACAAAACCAAATTATAAACAATTTTTCTAAAAAAAAACTCGATTTTATGAAACCAAATCGATAGAAACACTAACGGAATCAGTAAATGAATATCAATTTCAAATGGCCGTGACGTCACGCACGAATTTCGAAGTTATTTCAGTGTTACAACACAGATCTGGTACTAAAATGGGAATTTTTGACGTTTTCCGTCCTAAATCTCGGCTTAAACACAATTTTACACAAATATCTTTATGAAATAAGGTGCACACCACTTACCGTCACAGATCCACAGCAATGGTGTCTTCTTAAACGTCAAAAAACTATAGAAAACGTATCAAAACGTCACGATTAAAGTCACTCCGGACATCTTTCGAAACGAAATGGCTGCACGAATAACATAAAAGATACGGTCACAGTGTATAGCTAGTCTACCACGAAACTCCAAGCGACACCGGGGAACGACAGAGAAACGATATCTCCGTACATTCCGTATCGATTTTATGAAACGCTGAACATTTTGGTACGGGGGTCGCCTAACCAATGATAAAACAGTGAATAACAACGCACGGTATTGGACAGAACGTGTTTCGAAATTCAAACACGTTCCATGACCCCAATATCCTCTCTACGAGACGCGTAAGCTCAACAAATATATATGTGTCTCTCTCTTACTTACGGGGATTAGACACATGTTGGAGTGAGAAAAAGAATGCATTTTTTTCGGATTTAAACGGAAAGACGACTTAAGAAATTACTTTTGAGAAGTAATCGATTTATAATCAGCTTTATTATAAGTGAACAAGGTTGGTTATCACGTAGTAACATTGAGCTCTCCGCGTAGTGATGTCATTCAAGTAGAATGGCCGATATAATGAATTATTCACATGATTTGGGCCTATTTGCCGAGTTTATGGCTCATGTTACATTGGCAAAGTATTATTTATAATACGTCAGAGGTATTTTGTTTGAATAAATATCCATTCATATAAACCATGTCTTCTAATTAATAGTCATTTAAATGTTTAAATAGCCAGAGCCCAGCAACTGAAGTTTTCCGTCGGAAGCGCTATGGCGGACAATGTTATTGAAAAAATAATATTCGTTTTAAATTGATAGTTTTTAGTTATTTGTTGTAATGAAACAGGACGACAGTGGAAGATTATGGGAAATTTAAGGAAAACTATTCTATTTTCTTGTCATAAAAACGTTATTTATATAACGTCTTGTCCGAAATCCGTATGCGCAAAAAATCTTACATTCTTAAATTTAACCTAAAATAAAGTATTTTTTTAGAGATTTTCAACCCCAAATATGTATTAAGCTTTCACTAAACTAAAAAAATATTCTCAATTACTAGTAGATACCTACAGGTATCTGCAAACTACTACTTTCTACTTCTACATTAACCCGTTTATGACACATTGACGAAACGAATAACGATAATTGTAGTTTTGAGTCTCAAATGATATATTATCATTTAAATAAAAGTGTCGATTTAGGCCCCAATCTCCCCTCAAACCAAAAATGGCATTAAAATCCTTATATTGTGTAGAAACGCCCATTATAATGTAGGGGTTCAGATAAATAGTAGGGTAGACCCGGGACAATAGTACCATTTTCGAAACATCGGTTAATTAGGGTAGACTGGGTACGGTTGTGACAATTTTCATTTAAGGGCCAATAACATTGTTAGTGTTGCAATTAGATGCATAAAAGATGTATTTTATTGTGAAGAGTACATTCGCCTACGCATAAATACTTAAATTATATTTCTAAGTGTTATGGTTAATCCATAGAAGCAAGTTAGAAAAAAAAGAGAAAGTGTCACAACCGACCACAACCCAGGGACGGTTGTGACAGTACTCGGGGTCGGTAGTGACAGGTACAAAAAATACACCGAAATGGTCATCAATCACTTTTATTGCACGTGATATCTATCATTTTACATTAAGTCATCGGATAAAAAAAAAAACTTAAAATATCTTAAAGATCTAAGTAGTCAGAGTCATCACAATTGTGACAAATATAATGACGACTACCATCTGTGCACCCTAAGTGGGACCAGAATTGAATTCACGTTATCGGTGGTGATGTCTTCCGTTTGTTTTTTCCTTTTCCTTTATTGTTTTGTTTTTGGTTTATTTAGTTTTTCTTCATCTGTTTAGCCCTCAATCGTTTTTCTTTTTCTGCATATACTGCCTTAGGTACTGCTTCATTTTCAGGTCTGTAAAGATGGTTGATTTTTTGGTTCTAGAACCTTGCACCTTTCTTTCGGAAGTCTAAAAGGCCGAATAGTTTCAGGGCAAAAAACAAACGGTATGACTGAGAATGCAGTTGGCTGATTTGGAATTGAAGATACGCACAGTATGGATGGTGAAAGTAGTGGTGATATTTCATCATTAGGTCCAGGGCCGTATTCATATTCCTCTTTTTACTTCTTTATAAGATCTTCATATTTTAACATTTCTCATCGAACTCTTTCCGTCTTCCTCAAGCGTTTCCTTTGACATCTGAAAACCAAAATAAACTTTTTAATTTTGTCACAACCGTACCCATAAAAATTGTCACAACCGTACCCAAAGTACTTTTTCGCAAAGAACAATCATTATAGCAATATAAAATAATGTACGTACAAAATAAACACTCCTATTTAATCGCTAATGCTTAACTAATAATGAAAAAAAATACTTATTACTGTATCTGTACACGTTAAGCAACAATCACCAAAAAACATCGAATAAAAATACTTACTTTTTACTGTCAAAAAGCAAAGAGGGTCTCCACTAACGTCCACGTCGCGAGTTGGCTGACGCAATACAGTGCGACACGTTCAGATCCGCATACCGCTCCCTTCATCCCTTACATGTTCCCCGCTATTCCTTATAGTTTCGCAAATATTACGATTGTCACAACCGTACCCTGGCACAACCGTACCCAGTCTACCCTACACAAATTTAACTAGCGCTTTTTGTTTTAAATATTATTATTATACTGCCTTGGTTTATTATCTACCGAAGGAAATATCTAAAGTTGGCCTAGATTGAACAAAACTTGGTCAAAATTGACTTTGAATGAAATCATGGCTAGTGCTACAAATGACCCCCTCTAAGGGTTAATTGTACCAAAACTGCATAGGGTAATAAAACGCGAATAAAGGTATTAATCACATTTTCTCAAACATTTATTTGAAGTCTTATGGGTTTATAATCATTCTTAAAAATTAGGAACATAAAAATCGTGAGATCAATGTTTTAAATCAACACTAGAAAATAATAACATTTAGCATAACATTTCTTCACTTCGAACAAAAATATAATAAGTTTTTATTAATATATAATCAACTTTGGTTCACACGTTGCATATTGTCTATTATCTAGCTTTATAACAATCATAACATAGAAATAATGAAAAAAACAACATCAATATGGAGGTACAATTGACCCCTGGTACAATTGACCCTCATAGAATAAAATTTACTTATAAAAAAAATTTGTCAGATTCGCAATTGTGACAAACATAAATTGACTCCTGAGGTGTACATTCCTCATGTGCCCATAATCTGCATTGAGCGCATTGAATCCACATTTCATTAGGGCGGCTGGCACTATAAGGTTCCATACATACAACACAAAAACATTCTTCTTCTTCTTCACTGCTTTCAGAGTCATTTTTTGTTGCTGTTTTCTTTTTCGAGCTGGAACCACATTTTATCCCTTTAGATTTTCCTTAGGATTAGCTTCTCTATTACGTTTATATCTTATGAGAGACACATGACAAACCTTGAACATGTTCGCAGCGGCGCGTATGCTACGCCCTTTTAAAATCTCATCATATGCCTGTTCATACAACGAAGTATCTCTTGACCCACGGTCCGTCTTTTTTATTCTATTTCGTGGCATCTAAAACAAGAAGTAATTGCATATTTAACATATTTTAAGTATTTATTTTTTTACTCTGTTATTATTACTACGGGGTTATTTCTACCATGGGGTCAACTGTACCGGTACCATTGACCCCGGCGATGTTGGTACAATTGCACCAAAGTACCTAATTTAGAAAAAAACATCAAATAGTTACCCTAATTCTAAACATATAGTTCCATATTTATCATAAATCAATAGCTTAATATCCGTTTAAACTGGCAACAACAATTACTTGACGAAAAGGCTCTGGTAGTACGAGCTACAGCTAATAATATTTTACGTAAAAACTTACCGTGGCTTGCCGAAAATCAAAAATTCTTTACTACCACGTCCGTTTCACAGCACGCGCGCCGGCGACTGAGGGGCGCCTCGGGACCCAAGTAGCGCGTGTGCTGGCACACTCACACATGTAAAATTTAGCTCAGTAGTAGAAATATCGATGATGGTACTATTGCCCCGTGTTACTATTGTACCCGGTCTACCCTATTTCGGGTAAATAAATATTAAAATGAACGCAACATTATCTAATAAAAATCAGTAATTGAAAAACGCGAGAATAGAATATTTATCGGCAAGCTTTTACTAGTCGCGTTTTTGCGGTAAATGATAAATGATGTTCATTTTGCAAGTAGGTTTTCACAAACACTTTTACATGTCTTTTTTAAACTAGATGAGGCCGGTGTTTCGTACCCGACTACTCTGAGCCGAAACAAACTCAGAGGTTATAGTCTCTTTTAAGGTCCAGACAAAAATCTTGGTCAACTTACATGAGGACTAAGTATGCAGATTAGTGTCTGAAATGGTCTTTTTAAGAAAGCACCACACATATTGAGTGGACAGTGTCCAGTCAGTGCAAGCATTTGTCAGTTATCGTTTAGCTCGACTCATAACCCAAGGAGCTTAACGACACGACGAAAAATACCAAAAAAAAGACATTTGAAGGTAAAAAATGTTATAAATATGCAGCGAAAGTATCAAAATTCGTGTTTAGAAAGCATTGGTAATAAATGTAAGGGAATTATTAAAGGGACTAGCTGGCGCCCGTGGCTTCGCCCGCGTTTTATCGAAGAATTTTATGTTAATCCAGACACGATCTACCTCTATGCCAAATTTCATCAAGATCCGTTCAGCCATTTTGACGTGAAAGAGTAACAAACATCCATACATCCTCACAAACATTCGCATTTATAATATCATAGAGGATCATCAACTGCATCTATAGCCTTTTCCCAGCTGTGTTGGGGTCGGCTTCCAGTCTTACCGGATGCAGCTGAATATCAGTATTTTACATGGAGCGACTGCCTATCTGACCTCCACAACCCAGTCAATACTGGGTAATACGATACCCCTTGGTAAGACTGGTTGTCAGACTTTCGGAACACTGACTACCTGTAACGACTGTCAAAGATCTACAACAAATGAGAGCCGGGATCAACGGCTTTCCGAGGCACGGAGGAAACTCGATATGTAACGGGTGGTCACCCATCCACAGACCAACCTAGGCAAGCGCGGCTTTACCTAAAGATCGACCCGAGCGGCTACTACTTATTTATTTAGCCACGAGGTCCTCCTAGTAGGATATAAGACATTAAAATTTTACGATCGTTTAAGATGAACTTACAAGTAGGTACTTATGGTCTTTCTTGAGTACCTACACATCACGACCTCGTCATCATCTACGTTGTGCAAAGTTTACGAACGGCAATCATTGGTTAGATTCTTAATTAATAATCGAATTCAACATAATTTAAATTAAGAATCCAGCCGATGTTTTTTTCGAATGCAGCTCAGTGGAATGTTTCTTTTTTTTAATTTGGCAAATGTGTGTCGAGGGTGCTAAAGTTGAATACCTACGTCCTCCCTGTGAATTTGAATTTAGAATGTAAATGAAATATTCTAATTCCTCACCAGGAATTTGAATATTTGGGCCAAGTCTCATTCCAGGCGAGCAAGTCTCATTCCAGCAAGAAAAAGATTTTTTACGCCAAGCGTCCGTGAAAGATTTGATGAAGGTAAAAAAAACTTTTTATTTTTAAAGCGAAAGTTCACAGATGTCTGTAACCTTCAGAATCCCACGTCTTTGGTGCAAAAACATGGCTTTTGATAAAACATTCTGCACTCCCGCCATTTGCCAGCGACGCAGTCTTTTTCAAGACAAACTTTCAAAACGCCTAAAGCGTGGTTCTAACTGGCAATCGAAGGATACGATGAAATTACGCGTTCTCGTCGAACGATGTGTTCAAACATACAGAGTTCTTCAGATTGTTCTAACTAATTGAAGCTCTCAAACCATCGCGCGACTACAAACAAAGTTTCATAGACAATTTTCATCACACGAAGAACACAACAGTTAGGTATATTGTCAGTGGCAATAAGCACGAATAGCGCAACCCAAAAAATAAAATAAAAGAAAACAGCAACAGTAACGTCAAACTCATGAACGAGGTTGTGTATTGAAATACGAACAAGTACCAATGTGACTTTTTCAAGTCATAAGTATGTACTTTTTAAGTTTTTCTTGGACATCACAGACATCGATGGAGGAAAACATCATGAGGAAACTAGGACTTATAATTACCTAACGATCCGAATTTTCAATTCATAAATAAGTACAAAAAAAAAACTAATTTATCCTACTTCCTACTAATACTTATTATAAAGGCGAATGTTTGTTACTCTTTCACGTCAAAACGGCTGAACGGATCTCGATACTTTTTTTCGATATCACGCGAATGAAGCCGCGGTCGCCAGCTAGTAGGAAATAAACGAATTAATATGAAATAAACGAATTAACTAAACATAAACTTAATAAAACTTAAGGCGTTGAAGTACTCTTTCACACGGTTATCCGGAAACGTGCCTAGAAGACTGGCAGAATTAGCATTGCCACGTTTAATGGCAATCCTAATTCTTTGGTCAAAGAACACGTTGAATGGCAATCCTAATTCTTTTGGCAAAGAAAGAGCCAGCTCTCTGGTCATGCGAAGTGTAGACACCTAGACACGTTGAAGGCTTGATTTACTTTCAAAACAGCATTCACACCATTCTCATGCGACATCGAATATGTCTAATAAGTAAATAAATAATTTATCTTTTTTTTAAAGTTGCTCCTCACTAGAAGTTTCTCCTGTATCGTGGGTGCGATTACAAACATTTACACAAACAGCCAGACCCGAAACAACTACCACATAGTATACCATCTAATGTTTAAAATTCTCGTGTCGTGACTGCTACAAAAAGGCTGGACTGATTTGTACGAAACTTTGTGTGCATATCGGGTAAAACTGAGAATTGGCAAAGATCTATTTTCCATACCTCTAAGTGAGAAAGTGACCTGAGCAGCAGGTGAAACTGCTGGGCACAGCTAGTTTTTTTAACTTTCTTCACACTTGATTTCTCATGTATCGTAGGTGCGATTACAAACATTTAAACTCACATACACAAACAGCCAGACCCGAAACAACTACCTGTAGGTCATACAAATATTTGTTCGAACCCGCGACACGCAGCGCAGCAGTGGATCGCTCAGCCACTGCGCCAACCGTGCCGTTTAGAACGTCTAGTCATCTTTAACCACGAGATGAGAGGCAGACAAAAAGATGGATGGATGATATAAGGAAAGCTGGAGACTCTACCTGGTCAAGTAAGCCAGAGACAGAAACGAGTAGAAACAGCTGGAAGAGGCATATAGGTATCTATGTGTCACAGGGCACGCAGATCATCAAACCGGAGAAACAGATTTGTGTTAGTTTGTAAGTTAGATTAATTATTGTTTATTAGCTTGCCCGCGGCTTCGCTCGCGTTATATTCGGGGTAACACAGTTCCCCTTTCCTGATTGGCAGGTACCGGCTACCTGTAATTTTTGTCCTTGCGCCTTATTTATTGTAATAGCAAAGCTAAGTTTTCCCTTATCTTCACCCTTTCTCCCTCAATTTCCACTTAAAAAAAAAAAAGAATTTGTTTATGATATTCTATAGTAGGAAGATAATATTCTATAGTAGGAAGATAATATTCTATAGTAGGAAGTAGAATTAGCACAATTTAGAAAGTATTTCTTTAGTTAAATAAATAAATATCTTGGGACAACTCACCCACGGCTATCTGATCCCAAGCTAAGCAGAGCTTGTGTTATGGTAACCAGACAACTGATATACATACTTATATAATTTATAAATAAATACATATTATAGATAAAACACACCCAGACACAGAACAAACAATCATGCTCATCACACAAAGTTTGTCCTGGGTGGGAATCGAACCCACGACCTCCAGCTCAGCAGTCAGGGCCACTAACCACTAGACCAACAGGCCCGTCTGAGTCCACTTTGAACAGTTCTTCAAATTGATTGCATTTCGGATTTTTAAAGGTAAGTAAGTTATTCATAATCGATGGTAGGCACTACTAGTTGACACTAGCTTTTGCTCGCGGGCGCTCCCGTCATGGTGATGGGAACGATTTAAGTGTAGCTTGCTTGTGACACTCGAGGATAATGTAGCTTCTCTTTAGTGGAAGAATATTCGAAATCGCACCAGTATTTCCAAAGATTACCCACTACATACAAACTGTTATCTCTTTATAATCTTAATTTATGAGCTTCACACTTTATGTCAATTAACTATTTTTGTTTTTAAGGCGTTAGCTGTCCCGTGTCGATGGCGCGTTCGTGTTCCACGCGCGCCTCAAAGAGATGTCAGCAAAGCTGGGGCCTGCCAGGACCACTGCCTGCTGGTAATGCTGTTTGAAAGAGATACGCTCGTTCGGTTCTAGAACGCAAAGGGCAAAATGAGGAACATGGATGAATGATGAGGAACACACCCTGTGTTGGGCTTGTACTGACTGCACACACACGGCGGAGCGGCAAGTACTAGCCGGCAAGTACTTACCGCTCCGCCCAGAGCGGGGGAAGTTATGTTGTTGATTTCACATCCGCACAAAAATAATTCCACTCGCAACAAATAGTTTTTAGTGGGGAGGTAGAGGTAAAAAGAACTACATAATATATTTACAAACTACCCACATTTTTAAGCAATCCCATTAAGTCCTCGTTTAGGTAAAGTTTTCGTTAAGGTCAATGCATTTCAACCAATCTGGTAAACTTATAAAGTGCCTTTTTTTCAGTCGTAAAATGATGTTTATTTTACAAGTAGGTTTTTACAAACACTTTTACACGTCGGTTTTTATTAAAACTAGATGTGGCCGGTGTTTCGTACCCGACCGCTCTGAGAAGAAACAGCCGAAACAAACTCAGAGGTCATAGTCCTTTTTAAGGTCCAGACAAAAATCTTGGTCAACTTTTGACGTGATAACGTCTTTAAAATCGTTTTAGTCGGGTGACATGTTCAGAAACTTGTAAACCTCACGAGCGACATTTCATAAAGATGGTAGCGCCATCTGTTACTTGGCTCGAAAAAAAAACTTTGAATCAGTACTTAATTTCATTTTAGATGTCACTACTGGTGATAACTTATATCACCAATAAGACGTTATCACGTAAACATCTCGATCGTAAACCTACTTTACAAACAACCAATTTTTTTATAATATTTGCTGTGTAATATATAGGTTTAAAGAATTTATTCTCATAAGAACATTACATAGGTTCACTTACATTGAGATACAAATAATCTTAATAAATACGTTTTACCTTCGATGCGTGTTTGTGATTAGCGGTATGACTAAATTTCAGATACAATATGATTTCTTAGTTTTAGTTTGAATGTGTTTATATTGTTACAATCTTTTATGTTATTTGGTAGACCGTTGAACAGCTGTGCTCCTTCGAACAATATGGTTTTTCACCGTAGTTTGTCCGAGCTTGTCTTCAAAGTAATTTGTTTTTATTTCTTAAATGATGAGATATTGTTTTTTTTTGGAATTTTAATTTTGATTGTATGCTGTTTGTGAAGATTTTTAAGAATATAGTTATACCTTAGCTAAAGCCATAATTGTAGCTTAGCTAAAGCCATAATTGTACCTTAGCTCAAGCCATAATTGTACCTTAGCTAAAGCACATTGTAAGATCTTCTCACATTATGGAATGCAAATAAAGATATGACTATGATGGACTATGCCGTAATATGCGGTTGATGGAAACATAAATCAATGCGGGCACAGATGCCCAACGCAGGTTTACCGACAAGTACTAACTAAATGACAGCCGAGGCTTTGTTGATCACAAGGTTTTACGCTTAAAGGAATGTAACTAGGTTGGTCTGTGGATGGGTGACAACCCGTTACTAACCGAGTTTCCTCCGTGCCGCGGAAAGCACGTTAAGCTGTTGGTCCCAGCTGTCATTTGTAGATCTTTGACAGTCGTTAGAGATAGTCAGTGTCCCGAAAGTCTGACAACCAGTCTTACCAAGAGGTATCGTATTACCCCGTACTAACTGGGTTATGGAGGTCCGATAGGCAGTCGCTCCATGTAAAATACTGGTATTCAGCTGCATCCGGTAAGACTGGAAGCCCCAACATAGTTAGGAAAAGGTTAGGCAGATGATGATCAAAATTTTTTCTTTGAAAATAAACAAGTTACAGAATTAAAAATCATTTATTAGCTAAAAATCAACAATATTCACTCAAAAATTATAATAATCAACAATATATTTCCATGATTACTTAGTTCGTTTATGCTTTGGCTTTGGGCTTCATTTTTGGTGGTTTTATTATAGAACCGATGCTTTTTCTTTTCATCATTGCTTTTTTCTTCAAAGGAGTTTGCATGTTCTTGGCCATTTTTACTTTCTTAACCTTTTCGACGCCATCTTTCTTTTCTTTCGGTAGCTTTTCTTTCTCCATCTTTTTCTTTGGCTTAACAGGTTTTTTAGATTCTTCTTTGCCTTCCTTTGATTTTGTTTTCGATTTTAAACCTTTCTCTTCGGTTTTCTTTGATTTCTCTTTTAAGTTCTTCTTTTTCTTTTCAGGATCCTTGGTCTTCTCAGTCTTCTCATTCTTCTCTGTTTTAGTTTTCTTAGGTTTCTTCAGTTTTGGCTTCTTTTCTTTAACAGGGGCAAGTTTGAAAGATCCTGAAGCTCCTATGCCTTTCGTCTGTAAGATAGTTCCATCTTCAACGGCTGATTTTATAGACTTCTTAATGTGATAGTTCAGTTTCTCTGTATCCACGCTGTATCTATCCGCTATATACTTCTTTATGGCATATAAAGATACGCCTTTACGAGATTTAAGGTCAATGAGAGCTTGAACGATCATTATTTTCGTGGTCAGTTTTTTATCCGTTTTTTTCTTGAGTAGATCTTCTGTTGGGCTGTTTGGCATTTTCTTATTTGTCATTTTTGGTAACGCTGATTGTATTTTGATATCTGATTCATCTGAGTCTGCTCCGTCGGACGGCATTGTGGACGTTTGTGAATAAAATATGTACTTAATTTTAAAAAACATTTCCGTTGATTTTATGTGAGGTTAAGTGGAGGGGAACTTTACCTTAACGACGACTTTGATCGATTATTAAAAAATGTGGGTAATTAGTAAATCATTGTATTTACAGATGATATAAAATTGGCTTTTTCCTTGTGATTTGTTTAGTTGCCAATGGGCCAGCTTTGTGTTGAGTTGAATTGGTTTGCGGTCAGTGATGTAAATATTAAAGAATGTTAAATTCTAATCGTAAACGTAATTGGAATCTTGTACTTATTGCCGCTGAGAACAATTCAGAATTGATCGCAAAATGGTGAATGTTTGTGTCAAACACAACTTGACAAAAACATGACATTCTTAAACATAGAGCTCCGGGGTTTTTAACGATCGTGTTTATTATTGTATGAATATTTCTAGGGTTCCGTAACTGAAAAGGAAAAACGGAACCCTTATAGGATCACTTTGTTGTCCGTCTGTCTCTCTATCAAGACTACTTATCTCGGGAACACGTGGACGTATCAAGTTAAAATCATATACACATCATCATCTGCCTAGCCTTTTCCCAAGTATGTTGGGGTCGGCTTCCAGTCTAACGGGATGCAGCTGAATATCAGTATTTTACATGGAGCGACTGCCTATCTGACCTCCACAACCCAGTTAGTACTGGGTAATACGATACCCCTTGGTAAGACTGGTTGTCAGACTTTCGGGACACTGACTACCTGTAACGACTGTCAAAGATATACAAATGACAGCCGGGACCAACGGCTTAACGTGCTTTCCGAGGCCTGGAGGAAACTCGGTATGTAACGGGTGGTCACCCATCCACAGACCAACCTAGGCAAGCGCAAAATCATATACACATGTCTGTGAAAAAATCAACCCTCTAAGTCTACGCACTCACAAGATATGGCCGTTTATGTCGCAAGTTTGTACGGAATCATGGAAATTACGTGATATCATATCAGTTCATACGACATTACTCGGGGTCATTTCTCTACAAGTGGCATTTATTGATTCGAAGCGAGTATACGAGTATATTAGTACATTTCTATCGATTCGATTGGACGTCGCATACACAGACAGTTCATACGACATTACTCGGGGTCATTTCTCTACAAATGGCATTTATTGATTCGAAGCGAGTATACGAGTATATTAGTACATTTCTATCGATTCGATTGGACGTCGCATCTATACAAACAAATAAAATTGATGTGCCCGTTTATCCTTACCAATATTATAAAAGCGAAAGTGAGTTTGTTTGTTTGTTACGTCTTCACGCCTAAATGGCTAAACCGGTTTTGATGAATTTTGGTACAGAGATAGTTGGGACCCTGGAGACGGACATAGACTATTTTATTTAAAAAGATTGAGATATGAGTGAGAAAGAGGGAAGAAAAGGGAAAACTTAGCATTGTAAATAAGGCGCTAGGGCAAGAACCACAGGTGGCAGGTACCTGTAAATCAGGAAAAGGGAACTGTGTTACCCCGAATTTAACGCGAGCGAAGCCGCGGGCAAAAGCTAGTAAACAAATAAAAGTGGTTTGTGAAAACCTACTTGCAAAATAAATATCATTTAACAAACTTCACATAGGTCTTTTTAATATAAGTGTAATAGTGTGATTTAGGTACAAATGCAACAATTAAAATAACCCACCCACGTTACAAAAAATCCAACTTTTTACAACTCAACGCAGACCACATTAAAAAGGACTAACAAAAAGTTGTATTCAACCATTTCGAACAGCCATAGGCACCGACGACCCGCCATTCCGCCCCAATGGAAACAACTACCAGCCAACAGGTGCACGCGGTTTGTTAAATACACTAATTACCTATGTTAGCTAATTAAGCGTTACAGGCTGCCTAGGTGGTAGTTAGTCTCACGCGATCGACACTAAGTTGTGAGTTAGTCATGCTTTCTAAGTAGGTAAATTCCTAGAATTTATGCAGGATTGAATACCTGACTTGTATTGTATAACGGGCTGGTGTCCGCAACTCCACGTCTGAGATACCTGACTTAAACAAAGTGTATTTAAAATCTTCACGAAGTCGACAATTTGATGGCACGGTTGGCGCAGTGGCTGAGAGATCGACTGCTGCGCTGTTCGGCGCGGGTACGATCCCCGCGCGGAACAAATCGACGGTTCCTACGTACATAAGGTTAAGTCAAAAACCGAGGTTTACAGGAGAGCGTAATGTGTGTTCAACACGCCCTAGAAATAATTCTATGAGCAATAATAAATATTTCATAATTTCTACAATATTTTAACAGTTTTAAGAGCTTTTTAATGCTATTTACACATAAGTATTTTATTTTTTCACGTTTTCTTGGAAAAACTGATAGATGACCGTTTCTACGACACTTATTCTAATCTAAATAATCTAAAGCCAATGATACAATAAAAAAATGCCATTTTCGACATGTACGTAGGGACCGTCGAAATATTTGTATGACCGTTGTGTGATGAATGTGATTTTTTAAATGTTTGTAAACGTACCCACGATACAGGAAAATTCTTAGTGTGAGGCAACGACTTCAAAGTCATGCTTTACTTAGGAGGTAGGTAGGTAGGGTACCTAAAAATTGTTCTGCATCGGATACCTAGGTAATTTAACTGGTGGTTAGCCTTGTAGATTCTTAGACGCTTTTACTTTTGTTAACGTATGATTTTATGTTACGTTTTGTAAAGTAAGCAATGACTTAAATTATTGTCGGGCCTACTCTGTCCTCTCATACTTAAGTACTAACGCTGTAACAACAACATTGTAAAACCAAATGTTTTTAAAAGAGTAACCATGGAGTTTCTTGCCGGTTCTTCTCCATAGGAAACGACCAACCCGATCCGTGAAATAAAAATATTTTGATATTGATTTTAACTATTTCTGTGTTTTATACAAGGTTTAAAAAACTTGAAACATAAACGGTTCTATCTTTTGACTGCCTCGACTTAAAAGGGGTTAATTTTTCACAGCTCTAAGGGATCACAGACTTGAGTAGTATATGGTTTCAATTTCAACTCGATACCTCGACGCGTTTCCGAGATAATGGGTCTTGACAGACAGACAGACGGACAACTAAGAATCCTATAAGAGTTCCGTTTTCTCCTTTCGAGTTACGGAACCCTAAAAAGACTAAAAAGTGAAAAATAAGTTTTGACTTCTGTTTGATTCATCGTTTTATTTTCGCCAGTGATGTAAAGTAAACTTGTTTTCAACTTCTTAGTGTTTTTTTTAGTTGTGGTATGATGGTATTTTCATATAAATTGATGAGGAGCTCGTGGCTAAATAATAGCAGCCGCTCAGGTCGATCTTTAGGTTAAGCCGCCCTTGCCTAGGTTGGTCTGTCGATGGGTGACCATCCGTTACATACCGAGTTTCCTCCGTGCCTCGGAAAGCACGTTAATCTGTTGGTCCCGGTTGTCATTTGCAGATCTTTGACAGTCGTTTGCAGTTGTTTGACAACCAGTCTGACCAAAGGGTATCGTATTACCCAGTACTAACTGGGTTATGGAGGTCAGATAGGCAGTCGCTCCGTGTAAAATACTGGTATTCAGCTGCATCCGGTAAGACTGGAAGCCGACCCCAACACAGTTGGGAAAGGGCTAGACAGATGATGGTATCTCATACAAATTCTTATCAAGTATTCGTTTTATACGTATCTTCCAAAAGTTCTAAGCATGTTATTTACATACAGTAGAAGAAAAAATATGTATTTGTATTTTCGTATTTTTTTTCTAAGTAAATGACGATGGTAGATGCGGTTTTGTGTTTTTTTTTCCTGAATGGCATCTCGCAGTTCAACCTAGGAGGTTGTAGTCTGCTTAACCGGGCGAATCCTGTAGATGCCTTAAAAATTAAGTTTTTTGCCCTGTGGGGTACGAAAGTCGGCTTAGGGATTTGCTGAGGGAGGACAGCAAAGGGACAGGCTGGATCTGATTGTTGTAGATTGCGGTCTTGTGCGTGCGAGAGGACTATTTATAGGCTAGACGCATGAATATTGTTTTAGTTGCGGGTAGTTGTACATGTACAGAAAAAATATATCTGACCCGATATTCTTTAAAAGTAAATTCTTGTAGAATAGGGCCATACAGCAATGTTTTTTACTTACGAAAGCGCAAGTATTCTAATGGAATTATCTAATGCTTTGTTTGGTTGTTGTTTTCTTATTTTCTAATAACATAACATTAGATATAGGAAACAGATTTACTGGTCGTATGTCTGATTGGAAATGATTTGTAAGTGAAAAGAGTAAATAATGCCGTGACGTCTGACAGGGGAGAATGGAAGAAGAAAATGTGTTCCACCGACCCCAAATAGAATGGAATAAGGGCAGGAAAATGATGATGATGATGTCTGATCGGATGCGAAACGTACATAGGAAGGGATACCTAAATAATTCCCTAATAATAATTCCCCAATTTTATTCAAATGGTTTCTGTAAGTAGTTTTTGCGTGAAAGAGTAACAACCATCCATAATTCCATTCATTCCGACATCCGTACATCGTCATAACTTATACACTTTCACATTTAAGTTACATTTTCATTCATTTAAGTTAAAAGATTACTTCATATCAAGTTCTCGTATTATTGCCATAAAGAAGAATTAAAAATTAAAAACATAGCGAAATCTCTAATCCCCGGAATAACGCTTATTTCAACAGTTTTGTTGAAATCCCATAATTGTGATATGGACGAATCCCACGTAACCTAACTAAGAATTAAAAAATACAGAAAATACGTATTTATACTATACATATTTTAGTTAAATCTACGCCCCTGTTGGGTCAGTCTTTCTTTTCCTCGCTCAATCACCCACTACTTGCAAACAACACTAGTTCACTTAAGCTACACAAAAAAAAACGAAGTTGATCGTAACGTAATTTAAAACAGCAAGAAAAACAAAATGGCGCCCGTAAAAGTTCCAAAGAAGGCTCTAAAACCTACACCAACTAAGGACAGCGTCATCTCTCGGCCAATTAAGTCGAAGAAATTAAAAAAGAAGAATTATCAAAGTTTCTCAATCTATCTATATAAGTTACTGCGAATGGTGGCGCCCGAGAATTTGGGCATTTCAAGAAAATCAATGCTGATTATGAACAATTTTCTCAACGATATGTTGGAAAGAATTGCTGTAGAAGCTGGGAGGTTGGCTGTGCACAGCAAGAAGTCAACTTTGAGCAGCAGAGAGATCCAAGCAGCTGTTAAACTCGTAATTCCTGGAGAACTGGCCACGCACTCGAACATAGAAGCTGTCAAAGCTATCAATAGTTTTCATAAAAGCCACGAACGTGACGCAGCCGCCAAGGTGTGAAGACCCAAGAATAAATAAAAGATACCAAATTACAGGATAGCGTAGAATAAGAATGATTATAATTATTTGATTTTAGATATATTTTTGTTAATTGATGAATAAATGATTGCAAAGGTGTGTTTGTCATCTTATTTTAAATATTGATTAACTTCTTAACAGAACGAAGTCAGCTTAAAAAAAGAAACAATAATTACTTACCTACTAAATGTTTTCTCCGTTAGGAATTCAGCTAACGTAAGTTTTACTAATCAAAAAAAAAACGTAGTCTACTTACTCTTAAACAGCGCTGTATTGAAATCCCTCCAATCACTTGGTAATTTAATGTAAATAATAGTACCTATTAATGGCCATGCAATAAACACTATTTCGCATCAACTCAATTGACACAGCCTGCTATTGTCACAGCTATTCCTTGCGAATATTCAGCTAGACGTTTAAAACGAAAACTGTCTGTAGACATCTATTTTGGGCCTTATCAGTGGAGTTCCCTCAGAGAATGTCCTATATTTGCATTGTATAGACTCAATTTTCTAATATTGTATAATTGTAATGCCCATGTGTGAGTACTATGTAATTTAATTGACTCGACGTTTGCCCTGGTGGTTGAGAGATTGTCATGCTCACTTAAATGTCTCGCTGATGGTGGCGTGTGTGTCGGGTCATTTAGTTCCCTTCAAAATGGTTGAGCTGAATGGGGCTGATATAATTATGCATCATGTTCGTGAACGGGCGCTGTCAGTTGTGACTGGTCATATATTAGCCGCCACGGTTTGTTTTAATTAATATCTATTAAACTCTTGTTTTTGCTTTTACTCTGGACGCTCTTAATGTGCTCGTTTTTCTACATCGTTCTCACACGTAATTATAATCACAACATGAATGATGTATCCATGATTTTGTAAAAATATTATGATTTAAAAGAGTGTCCATGGAGTTTCTTGGCCATTCTTCTCCATAGAGATCTACGCTTTGGAATGTACATACAACTACAGTACTTTCACAAGTTATTATCTCTTGTGACTGGGACTGTAGCAGCATCATTTCTTTGTTTTCATCACATTCAAAAGTGCCAGTAATGGTCTAATTGAAATAAATGATTTTGATTTGATTTGATGACGTAGTAGTGCATGTGAGATTCAACTATCCCATAGTAAGCCCTAGCCGTAATAATTGTTTTAGTATCCACTATGGTGGATAATCAATACTTATAAAACATATGCAGATGAACTCGGTTTTTACACACATTATGTGCCTTCCAATTTAAGCTGAAGTTTATTTGTACTTAAGTACAAATACTACTACAAATTTTTGCTTTCAAATTTCTAGGATTAGTCCTAGAAAACCATCTCCTTTGTTTGATTCATATATTTGTTACCACCGACTTTCATTGTTTTTTTTTTGGCAAAAAAGTTTTTAATAGCATTTTTAGTTGTGGTATGATGGTAGGTATCTCACATAAATTCTTATCGAATATTCATTTCTATTAGCTATTGAGAGATATTAGCATAATATCGGCCCTAACCTAACTCATAAATTACCCAAGCAATGTACATCAAATTCATACAGGAGTACCTATACCAAATCGATTATAAAAAAAATGAAAATCCGCTCACTATCGACGGAGAATACATACAAAGAAAACAGTCGAATTGACAACCTTTTTTGAAGAAGGTTAAAAATACACATCAACATACAGCATACATACACATCGGCTTGCAAATATACTGCTTTTCATATTTAACTCCGAAAGGCAAATGATGTAATGTAATACAGGGGTATGGAAGGAAGACACCTCAATTACAATAGAATCGGATAAGGGCAAGAGAATGTTGGTAAAAGGCAAATAATCGCATCATTAGGTACTCAAATGTTTTAGGTACCTAAGTTCCAGTGGAATATTCCTATTAAATAACTCATTTTATATACTGCGGGTTGTTCTCACATAAAACAATCTAGGACTACCCACAACGGTTCGAATCTACTTAAAGTGGGGACCTAAAAAACTATAAAAGGCAACGCTTCTCTCACTCGAGTCGCTCCTCGTCACATAACTCGCACAGACGTCATCGTATTAAGAAGTGTAAGAAAACAAGATGGCGCGCACAAAACAGACAGCCCGCAAATCCACCGGAGGCAAAGCTCCTCGAAAGCAGCTGGCGACCAAGGCAGCAAGGAAGAGCGCGCCAGCCACGGGCGGCGTGAAGAAGCCCCACCGCTACCGGCCCGGCACTGTGGCGCTGCGAGAGATTCGCCGCTACCAGAAGAGCACGGAGCTGCTCATCCGCAAGCTGCCGTTCCAGCGGCTCGTGAGGGAGATCGCGCAGGACTTCAAGACTGATCTCCGGTTCCAGAGCTCCGCGGTGATGGCGCTGCAGGAAGCCAGCGAGGCGTACTTGGTGGGGCTGTTTGAGGACACGAACCTGTGCGCGATCCACGCCAAGCGAGTCACTATCATGCCCAAGGACATCCAGCTGGCGAGGAGAGTGCGCGGCGAGCGCGCTTAGTGATAATCTGTGAATAGTTCGCTGGTGTAGGTAGGTATTTATTGACAAAGCCCTTTTCAGGGCTGCAAGGTTTTCTTGTTTCTTTGATGGACGTCAAAACGAAAAACATTTATAAAGTAAAGTTGATTTTGGTATGAGGATGGAGGATCTGTTAGGTTGTTATAATTCACATAACAGATGAGAGGTAGGTAGAACGTAAGTGGGGAAAACATGAAGAACACGTAATTATACATTTTTCAATGGGAACGTAGCGGACACGATGTATTCCCTTCCTTGTGTGTCAATATTTTACAAACCTTTGCGTGCGGGCATGGGAAATTCCTGCAGCATTTTAAAGAAAGTACGAGTCAATTTTAAATAAAATTATAATAAGTAGGTATACGAACAGAAAGTGTATTTTAAAATTATCATCTTCCTACCTTTGTTCCATTCTAGGGGTCGGCGGAACAAGTTTTCTTCTTCCATTCTCTCCGGTCAGACGTCACGGCATCATTTACTCCTTTATATTATTCCTTAAACAATCCATTCATATTTTCCTTGGCCTACCTCTCCTACCTCTTAATAAAATAAATAAAAAATTATGACGGTAGGTTACATTTTGATATATTTTTTTGTTTTGCTTACTGTAATTCCTTCCATCATTTTCCTGCGCTTGTCCCATTCTATTTGGGGTCGGCGCAACACGTTTTCTTCTTGCATTCCCCCCTATCAGACGTCACGGCATCATTTACTCCTTTCTCCTTCATAACATTCCTTACACAATCCATCCATCTTTTCTTTGGCCTTCCTCTCGCTCTCCGTCCATCAACATTCAGATCCATTACTCTTTTAGTCACATGTCTTTCATCCAACCTCATTACATGTCCATACCGAGACAGACGACTCCCTTTCAATTATTCTGTAATTCCTTCCAATGAAAAAAAAACAGTCAAATGCGTATGGATCCTTTTTTGCCGACTTAGAATTGTGCGTTTTGTTTGATTCTATGAATGAGTTGATTTCACGAAACTTGTACATTTTAAAGCCCGGTTGACTATTACTTGGGGCGTCCTTCACGAATATAATCTATGTCAGAGGCGTACCGTGAGTTTTTTCCAGTGTCTCCAGGGTTCCAACTATATCTGTATCAAAATTCATCAAAATCGGTTTAGCCATTTAGGCCTGAAGAGGTAACAAACAAACTCACTTTCGCTTTTATAATATTAGTAAGGATTTTCACACAAACGGGTCTTTGAATAGAAAACTGTTTTCAACCTTATAAGTCGAAAATAGTAAGACTTAGAAAATGGACATTATTGTAGATCGTTTATAGTAGGTACTCAAACGCAACAAACAAATTTAAAATATACACATAGTTAGTAGTTTATTTGCCATACTACTCCAAAACGGTTTGACAGATTTATATGCAATTTTACTAAGTAGCTGGCGCTCGCGTGATATCGAAAAAAAAGCACCTATGTTGACACATAGGATGCTTTTTTTTAGTTTCCAGGCTATAACTACTTCTGTACCAAATTTCATCAACATCCGTTCAGGTTCCGGTAGATCTGAGAATTGTAATCTATTCTTCATACCCCTAAGTAATAAGGGTAGCCCTCTTCAGAAACCTGCGCAGCAAGTGGAACCGCTGGACACAACAAAACATAAAATGACAAAGGAACCAGCTATGCTGTGCACCAATAGTTCCAAAGTGGTGATGGCCAGTTGCAATCTACTCTATGGTCACTATTTTTTTTTTAAACGTTGCCCCACACTAGGAATTTTTCCTGTATCGTGGGTGCGTTTACAAACATTTAAACTCACATACACAAACACCCAGACCCTTTATTATCAATTGAATAAGCCGCAATGACGTCACGGATCTGCAAATGTTTGTCTATGGTCAGTGTTGCCCTAAGAATGTTGCCTGTATGGAATTTTCAAAGGCTGAGGTGAAATAAAATTCAGTGATACAGTATAAAAATCGTTTATTTTCCTTAAATCTAAGATATATTAACTTATAACAACTATGTACTGTGTTGCATTGGCTGATCACTTTTAATAAATATATATTATTCTTATTTTCCTTTTTAAATTATACACAATCACGGTATTTTACGATTAGAAACCTTAAAGCTAATCATTTATAGTTAAATTTCCTTTGCAAATTAATTTTATGGAAGCCAAAATCTCAATTTTTATCGCGTCCAAAAGTTGATATATTTATTAAAACTGTTCTTCTTGCGATTAACTCCATTTTCCTGAGAGCCTTATCTATAAGGCCAGCTTGATCCACATATAACTAATCTTTAAAAGCAAGGCGCCCGTGTAATCGGAACGAAGTTCCTTTTCGCGAATTGCAAAAGGGGGTTAGACGGAAAAAAAATAAGACCAAAAGATGTAACGACACTTTTTGATATAGTCTGTCTGTCTCTCTCTCATAGAAAGCAAGCCAGTTATTTTCCTTTCGTCTTTCTATTTCGCATTGAACAGTGTGGTGTCGCGACGATTATTTTTGCTGAGTGTATACAGGTTTTTTGTACATAATAAATAATAACTTCGTTCCATCCGAGTGTCCTTTGTCACCTCTCAAGTTTTTTATTTTTTTTTTGTATTTTTTTTTAAAACCATATTTGATGAGGTCGCGATTATTATTTTATAAACCGTGACCGCTGGTAACTTGAACGATGCACGCCATGATGTATGATGCAAGCAGGCCTTAGCTCTTAGATGTAGGTATGTCGGGTATTTTAATATTAGCTATTGCTTGCATTTAATTGGTACAATTGTGTCTAGCATTGGTACTACCTAGAGTTTTGTATACCCCCTTAAGGGGGTGGTTATAGATGTAGTTCCATCTGATCTTATAGTATGTCATGGTAGCCTATTTTGCGGATGGAAAATTTCCCCGCTCTGAGCGGAGCGGGGCGAGGGGGGGAGTGTCCGACTTGTGCTGACTAAAACCCACCCATGTTCCGTCTTTTACCCTTTATGTTCCGGGGCCGCAGTATCTCTTTCGAATAACCCGCAACCCCTGAACCAGTATCCCTGAGATATTTATCGACAGCATGTTAAGCCAAGTTAGAAGCCCATAGACTAACACCAGGTTAGGTTACGATAAAATCAGGTGGAACTTAACTTAATTAATATTACAGTAAGGTGCTTTATACATTAGCATGATCCGTTCATTTTTACAAAAAATGTTTTTTTTTTCATAGATTTATGGTATAACCCATTGTATTGCGTCTCCTGACTTTTCTAATTGAGAAACAAAGACATTCAAATATTTACAAATGATAGACGGGACAAGAATAAGAAAATCGTAATCAAATACTTGTTACTTCTTGGTAACAAATCGTTGTCTAGCGTCACACGATCACTTGTAAGGGAAGATTCGTGTGTCAAAATCAAAAATGTACGGGATCAAAATATTTGTATGGAAATATTCAAAATGTCCGCGCTATAAGTCTTTTAAATGTCTCTGTTCACTGCTATTTGCTTAAATTTTGTTGTATCTAAACTTACCAATGCGTCTAATTCAAAAACATTTTTATCTTAACACACACAAATACCTGCATTTCCTAATAATATCGCGTTTGAGACAAAAATGACATAAGTTAAAAAAAAAACATTTCGAAATACGTACTATAAACCTTTAATGTGTTGATAAAAAGTTTGTGAAATATGGGCATGTGGCGCAGCCGTGAGAACACAGTAATTTTCTCGTGTTTGTGTTAAGATTTTTTTTATTATTGTTTACACTTTTTGTGTAATGTTGTGTGCACTTGTGGTTTTTTTTAGTCTATTTAAAAAAAAGAAAAAACGCTGCCCTGTTTTTCTTATTTTTTGTGTTATATCATCCTTGTTACAAACGCTATATTACTATTTCAAACATTTTTTTATTACATTCCACAATTTTCCAATTTTTAAATTCATCATCTAAATAAATACTATGCTCGCCGAATTTGTACAATTATTCTACTTTGTATAAGCATATGTAATAATATCCCGCACTGGATTTTGAACTCTTACAGTTGGGACGAGTGTTCAAAATCCAACTAGACGCACACTGGCTATGCATCCAGGTTAAGAGGTACTGTTGGATTTTCAACCCTCAGTATTAGGCATAGCGGTTAAAATCCAGTGCGCGGTGTAATAAGGTTGCGTCAAAAAAGCGAAGTGGGCTAAACCATGTAGCAGAATTTTATAAAACATACAGGGTGTTGTTTTATAAGATTTCAATGTTATTCATCCCTTGTTTTTTTTTAATGAAAATGCTATTTATACACGCTTCAAAGGCTCATTCATTCGGTCTTAAGATTAAATTATAATTCGTTCATTCGTCATTATCAAATCATTCACTCAAAGGCCTTTTATCAACAAATACTAACAATTAGGGTGAGGTTACCAGTTACAGTCCGCTTTCAAAATTTATTACAATATTTTATGTTTTTATATACATAATTACATATAGCCCTTATCAATTTAGATAAACAATCAAGAATACCTTAAAAAACTTGGTGTTTTCACCCTAGTAATTGGCAATTAGCTAATAATACCGATAATGAATGGTTTCGTTCACTCACTCATTCGTTCAATCAATGAATGACATTCATTTTGTCATGTGAATATTTAATTGATATAATAAGCTATATTAGCTTGTCCGACACGGGTATCGAACGAGTATGTCAGTCGAGAGAGTTTACAAGGACAGTTTTCAAACTTCACGCTTCTAATCCCTGTAGAGATAAGCAGAGATGTACTAAATAGTAGAAGGAGGTTATGTAAAAAACATTCAGATGAATTTGTCCGAATGTTTTATTATAAACTTAGTTTAAAACACTTACAATGTGGTTTTGACTTAACTTAATAATTTAAGATGAGTATACACTTTCCTGCTTGCATAAACGTATACAAGTAGCTTGCATGTCATGCGCCATAGACTTACTTTTTTAGAATAACATAGTAGACGTAAATTGAACACTTTTTGTTCTAAAAACGTGTAAAAAAGGAGCAATACATTTAAGCGGCATACAGCTAAAGTGATATGCAGTCTTTGTGCATGTTCCCAGGTTCTCAAATACTATACTTTTAGAAAAAAAACATTTCACTTTTATTTGCACAAACTCCGTGCGACAACCCTAAAATCAGCTGAGATATTTTTATTTCCAAGTTTAATTAGGTAGGTATCTCTACATCCAGTAAGTAGTACGTAAGAACTTTAAGAAAAAGTATTTCATGTAACCAGCGCATTCGTACTTAATATCTTTAGTACCTACTATCGTCGGCCATTGACCTGAACGCTAGGGTCGTAACAGTGAAGTAAAATGAAAAAATGTATGGAAAGTTCAATCATTGATTTTAATTATGATTCTTTCACAGTATATTCTTTACTTGATATATATGTACCTACCTATAAGTATTAGTACTCCTTTTTTACACGTTGTATAATTTGTTTTATAATCTTTAAAAGGGGGACGTTTTTTCCATTAGAAGTACGGTACTCTCTTGAAGATTATAGAACAAAAAGTGTTCAGTCAAATACTTCTTTATAATATTAGTTTAGACAAGGTCAGGTAAATGTCACGTTTAAGCTACTTGCATGCTTTTGTGCGAGTTACCGGCTTCTGTTTCACTAGCTTGACATTATGGTTTTAATTTAAATGCATGATTTGTATTTTATTTACAGTTTTGTATATGGTATTTACATTTTAAACAACTAAGTATATATTTTATTATTTTGCAGCAATATCAAAAAAAGTCAAAGTTATCTAAAACAAAACTGGTTATGATAAACCATTTTTGTTTTAGATAACTTTGACTTTGTTTTAGACATTTATTCAGCCAGTGATCTAATACATGATTCTCGAAACACAATGTTTTTTTTTTATTTGGTTACCTAAATCGGAAGAAACTGGTTGCTCATTATTAAACAACCAAGTAAAAGGTTGCTTAATATCACTTGCACTGAAAATCAAACCTTTTATCTTTGGCAGTTATAATTGTTTGAAGCACCACTCACACACATGAGTCAATTTTTTTCAGAAAAAACAGCGATCGGTTCCTCTAACCACAATTTTGTTGAATTTGTCTCGTAAAGACAATATATGAAGTTACATTAGTATATAGACCAGTTCAGAAGCCACTAAAGTAAATTATATAGTATAGAAGTGAATGGTTGCTGAATATAAAATGTATAGACATTGGTTGCTGAATATAAATCAATTCCTAAAATCGTCATACGTATGAATATTAATATTATGGTTGCTGTCTTACAAATACAAGGTACTTGGTTGTTTAGAAACGTTCTTGCTATTTAGCATCATCTATAAACAGCAGTTGTCGACCTTAATTGCTGTAAACAACCTTGTCACAAGAATTACTGAAGTTCAAAGTTACTGCTGGCAGAATACGGTTGCCGGCTTAAATATACCTTGGTTTCTAAGCCCGTACGTATCACTAGTCACACAGTAGAAGCGGATGGTTGCTGCCTCGCATCATGGAGTAAATAGTTGCTTGGCCATACTTATCAGCGAAGTGGCTAGTTACAGCTTTGAAGCGAATGGTTGCTGCCTAGTAATTTTGAAGTAAATGGTTGTTTAGAACCGATTTCTTGCTTACTTCTATCACCGTTGTAGCTGGCTACAGCTTGGAAGCAAGCGGTTGCTGCTTCTCAATAATGAAGTGTTTGGTTGCTTAGAACCGACCCTGTTCTTTGGCTTCGGCAGCGAACTTCCGAACGTGCACTATGTAGTCCATCATTACTGTTGCGAACGCCGCGTCCAACACAAACTGGGGGATTTTACCTGGAAATTTGATAAACAGGTATTGAATCGGAGAAACCGAAGATTTTCTCTGTGCAATAATGGATGAAGTTATGATGACGAATAACTACCGGAGATTTATTGTACAGGACGGCACGGTTGACGTATGTCGGGCATGCCACCGTCCGGGTGGATCAATTCGTCACATTATCTCTGGTTATTCTTGCCTTGCTAACGGAGAGTACTTGCATAGACAAAACCTTGTAGCCAAAATTATCCATCAGCAACTTGCTCTAAAATACAGCTTTGTGGAATCGGAAGTGCCGTACTATAGGTATGTGCCCGACCCAGTTCTTGAACATGGCAATATCACATTGTACTGGGATCGATCCATCATCACTGACAGGACTATTGTTGCCAACAAACCTGATATAGTGGTGGTGGATCGATCAGAGCGGCGCGCATCAAGTATATTGACTTGGCTCGCGAGGTTGTCGACATGTGGGATGTGGACTCAGCGATCATTGTGCCGATAGTCGTATCTGCCAATGGCTTAATTGCCAAGAGCCTCGACCAACACCTGAGAAGGCTCTCGTTAGGCAGCTGGATCAAGGGCTTGATACAGTGCGCGGTACTCCTGGACACGGCTCGTATTGTTAGGAGGTTCCTTTCTCTGGAGCCCTGACCGCCGGTAGCTTGGACCCTGTTCCCGATACCGGTAGGCTACTATTTTTTATATTTTTAAATGTTTTTGATCTTTTTATTAAGAAATATTTAAAAATGTAATTATATGAGAAGAAAACAATAAATGAATTGAATAATAATACTTAAAAATGTTGTGTTATAAATTGAGGAGCTTGAACATCGAACGTACCTTTAAGATCACAGCACATGAGCCATTGAAAGATGGTGTGTGTCTCGATCTTGCCGCCCGAAGTCTGTACTGTGCGAGGCTTCAGGAACCAACAGCCAACCTTATTCTGACCTCTGAAAAACAAAACCGTAAGACAATCATATGAGTTGTTATTTTTAGAATATAACACCAGCAAAGTGTGACTCGGAAACTGCCTTATTGATAAATGATGTTTATTTTGCAAGTTTGGTTTTCACAAACATTTATACACGTCTTTTTTTAAAACTAGATGAGGCCGGTGTTTCATACCCGACTACTCCGAGAAGAAACAGCCGAAACAAACTCAGAGGTCATAGTCTCTTTTAAGGGCCAGACAAAAATCTTGGTCAACTTACATGAGGACTATGCAGATTAGTGTCTGAAATGGTCTTTTTAAGGAAGCACTACACAGATTGAGTGGACCTGTCCAGTCAGTGCAAGCATTTGTCAGTTATCGTGTAACTCGACTCAAGGAGCTCAACGACACGACAAACAAGACCAAAAAAAGGACATTTGTGTAGGTCGCTTATAGTTCTGAAACTGTCAAACAATCCTCAAAATTTATTGCAATGTAAATAAAAATCACAATGCTTTCAACCGCCTTAATGAAAAAGAGCTATTTTGGCATGGCTTAAAAAATCCTACTTCCTACTACTATATAATATTATAATTAATGTTTGTAAGGATGTATGGATGTTTGTTACTCTGTCACGTCAAAACGGCTGAACGGATCTTGATGAAATTTGGCACAGAGGTAGATTATAGTCTGGAATAAGATATACTACAAAGGATACATGGGATACTTTTTTTTTTCGATATCACTTGGGCGAAGCCGCGGGCGCCAGTTAATCAGAAACAAGTCTGATTCTTTAACCCTTAATAAAGGTTTGTTTTGGTTTTTTTCGTATTTTGTGTCCTACCTGACTAGATCTCTATGCGGTGGATACCCAGGCACAGTGACGCTAACACCACTGCTAATATAGCTGTGTGGATCTGACGTCACGACCTGGCCGTCGCGCGAGAGTGGGGCGGTGCAGCGTAGTATGACAAAGTCGCGTGGGGCTATGATGCCTCGACCTCCTCCCGCTGTCACTTGGTACGAGAGGTCTATGCCGGGACCTACTTCCTGAAAGAGAAATACAGTATAATATAAACATTGCCTACAATATTACATTGCTGTGCCTTTTCACTCTGTTTTTTTTATGTTTCCCTGGGACCCTGGAGACGGTTATGAGAGTTATAGAGAGAAAAGGGGGAGAAAGAGGGAAGAAAAGGGGAGAAAAAGATTTTTTTTATCATCATCGCGGGTTATAGTAAGCGGTAGCTCAAAGTAACTATGCCACGCGGACGAAGTCGCAGGCAGAAGCTAGTAATTAAATAAAAACATCATGGTAGTGTTTATTAACGTTTTGAACGCAAGATAAGAACGGAAGCAAGCAAGTGCTTTGGACACCAACGACGCAAATATGTTACTTAGAAAATAAAGATAGAAAATTGGGTTTATTCAGCATTATTAATAAAAGGATTCAACTAAATAACGACAAAAAAAGGCCTCAGTTTAGCATACTACAAGATGGCAACACAACGCTGTTAACTGACGCTGATTTTTAGCTGCAACCCACGAGTGCGCTACGTCTTACAAAGAAATAATGGGGGAGACTTGGCGTGGAGGGCATTCGCGTGCATTTCTGCTCTGGCATTTTAAAGGTTAATTTCTGTGTTATAACTAGGGACCAACAATGCGGCAAGCCGAGGTTAAAACTCTAACTGCGGGAAATTGGGGTTTTTTTGCCGATTGGAAATCATTTATTTATTTAACACTTCAAGTACAAAGTACAGAGGACGACTTAATGCCATAGGCATTTTCTACCAGTCAACCTTTGGGTGATGCAGAGACAAACAGTGGTAAGTGTAAAACAAAAAAAATAAAAATAATCATCACAAACTTTCCCCGCTGAGGGCAGTGGGGGACTATCAGACTTGTACTGACTAAATGACATGAATGACCCACCCATGTTCCTTCTATTGGCCTGTAGGTTGCGGGGTCTCCTTATCTCTTTCGAACAACCCTTTACCCCGGCAGGCGGTGGCCCTGGCAGGCCACTCTGCTTTGCTGAATGCTGCCCAAAAAAGGCAGTAATAAATTCACAAGTTATAAACATACCTTGATGAGTTCACTCTTCAATATGGTGGGGTTCCAGTCAGGTAACTTAGTGATATTGTCCTTAAACTCTTCGTATAGAAACTTCGGTGGGGCTTCTACTATACCCTGGAAACAAAGATTACAAGTTTTAAAGAAAGAAAGGTATTACATCTCCTCTATACTTTGATATTTTGTATATATTTTCTCGGAAACCACGTAAAGCGGTTGGTCCCAGCTGTCATTTATAGATCTACTAGCTTTCGCCCGCGGCTTCGCTCGCGTTAAATTCGGTATAACACACCAAGCAGACCTGCAGTTTTTGCTCTTGCGCCTGATTGATTTGTAATAGCAACGCTAAGTTTTCCCTTTTCTTCCCTCGTTCTCTCTCATATCCCACTTTTTTTAATAAAAATTAGCCTATGTCCGTCTCCTGGTTCCCAACTATCTCTGTACCAAAATTCATCAAAATCGGTTCAGCCATTAAAGCGTGAAGAGGTAACAAACAAACAAACTCACTTTCGCTTTTATAATATTAGTAAGGATAAGGATGACAGTCTTTACAGATAGTCAGTGTCCCGAAAGTCTGACAACCAGTCTTACCAAGAGGTATTGTATTATCCAGTACTAATAAGGTTGAGGAGGCTAGATATGCAGTCGCTCCATGTAAAATAATAGTAAGCATAGATGAGAAAAGGCTAAGCAGATGATGATGGTACTCAATTTGATGAACAGAATACTTGATTGGCGGTTCCGTAGAGTATTTGTTTACAGCCGGTATATTTGGATATACAGGGTCTAACGAATACAGTAAAGTCAGATTTTTTTTTTATATTTCAAAAAGCCTGTGTCCTGTATCGTGGGTGCATTTACAAACATTCAAATTCACATACACAGACAGCCAGACCCGGAACAACTATCTGTAGGCCATACAAATATTTGTTCCGTGCGGCGATCGAAATCGAACCCGCGACAGCGCAGCAGTCGATCGCACAGCCACTACGTCAACCGTGCCGTGTCGTCAATAGTCAGTAATCAGTGATGCACTTGGATACAACTTAATCAAATAAATCTTCTAATCCGCTTATATTAAAATTTATATTTTCAAATGTAAGATAACTTCTAATCCGAATTAGCACACGTATTAATTACGATTTAATCGGTATCAGTTTTAGATAACTAATTAAGATACCTACTGATTTTAAATACTTCCTAGTTATTAAAAAAACTGGTCCATGGGTCTCGTGGTCGCAAGCACGACTACTGAGCTTGGGGTTCAATTCCCGGATTTTTCCATTAGTATTTTTTTTTTAATACCTTGCCCCACACTAGGAATTTCTCCTGTATCGTGGGTGCGTTTACAAACATTTAAATTCACATACACCTACAGCCAGACCCGAAACCACTATCTGCAGGCCATACAAATGAATTCTGTGCGGGAATCGAACCCGCGACACGCAGCGCAGCAGTCGATCGCTCAGCCACTGCGCCAAACGTGTCGTCGAGCTCGAATATGAGCTGACTCTAAAGCAAGCGTCGTGATAAATGCTCATGCCATCTCTTTATGAGAAGTGGCCTTTGCCCTGCAGTGGGAGGCTGTTCAAGTGTTACGTAAGCACCTTGCCAGCCCTTGTCAGCAAAAGTAAGCAAAGCTGTTACCCCTTCTTGCTTACGTATACATTCGTATGTGTATTTTCCTTTTTATGTTGTACCTAATTTGTTTTATTTATTTTGGTACAGAGATAGTTGGGACCCTGGAGACGGACATAAGCTAACTTTTTTTAAAAAAAGTGAGTAATGAGGGAAAAAGAGGGAAGAAAAGGGAAAACTTAGCATTTCTATTACAATAAATAGGGCGCAAGGGGAAAAACTACAGATAGCAGGTACCTGCAAATCAGGAAAGGGGAACTGTGTTACCCCGAATTTAACGCGAGCCGCGGGCAAAAGCTAGTAATTAAATAAGTTACATAACATATTATTTATTTAAACTACTACAAAATAAATGACTACTGCTGACGTAATCACCATCTAGACCCTCCCACCCCCAACGTCATCAAAAATAAGCAAAGCAAGGACCCCCCACACCCCAACAGAGTTTACATAATACTTGAACGGCCCCTGGGACAGTTATAGGCTCTCAGATCCAGCCAGTCCCTTTGCTGTCCTCCCTCAGCAACGCCCTAAGCCGAGGCTCGTACCCCACAGGGGGTGACCGCGAGCGTGTAGTCGCTTAGTTTGTAAGTTTACACCCTGGCTGGAGGCGTTAATTTTTAAGGCATCCACAGGAATCGCCCGGTTAAGCAGACGACAACCTCCTAGGTTGAACTGCGAGATGCCATTCAGAAAATAAAAAAGTTATAGGCTAGTACAGGGGTGGTGAACCTTGATGGACCAACGTGGCATTTTTCCTAAAGAAATGTCAAATGAGGCCACAGACGTGCCATCAAATAATTTTGACTAAGTGATTGTATTAGGAAAATAATTACTATCATTTCGAAACTTTTTTTCTGACTAGCACAGTCATCGCTAATCGGTTTCTAAGCGAATAAATTTTATTCATCTCTGAAAATAATGAAACGCTCCAGCGAATTAAAAAATGATAGGAAGATAAAATATTATTAAAATTGTTTATGTGCCCAAATCGTTGTACCGCGTGCCGACATTGGCACGCGTGCCGACAAAGGCACGCGTGCCATTTGTACGCTGGGCTAGTATAATACTCACAGTAAACCTGTACACTTTCCCAAACTGTTCAGTTTTCTTAGACTCTACTATGTCGCCCTTGGAGCCTTTCTTCTCAACGCTCCAGTTTGGCAGGTTGACGATACGCCAAGCGCTGTGCATGCTCTCAGTTGCTTGCGCTTTGTATTCATCGATCTGTAAAAAAAGATGGTGGTTTAATCAGATATTTTTACGAAAAACAAATCTATACTAATCGGAGGAACTCGTGGCTTAATAATTATGGTGCTCGTATCGATCTTTAGGTTACGGAGATTGCGGTTTGATTTGATAGCACGTTTTTCTAGGTTAGTCTGGATTGGGACCTCTTGCCTATTCTTCTCCATAGAGATCAACGCTTTGGAATGGGCAACTACAGTATTTTCACAAGTTATTATGCCTTGTGACTGGGACTGTAGCTTCATTTTGTTTCTTGGCATTCAAATGTGCCTGTAATGATCTAATTGAAATAAATGCTTTGAGTTTGGACCACCCTACATTTCGAGTGGGGTGGAACAGGGTGGCCACAAGCATAAATAAATCCTCCAGTCTAACGGGTGTGCTTGTTTACACGTTCAATGAAGAAGTCACAGATAATAAACTAGGTCCATAGTACACACGACGACACATCAACCTATAAAAACCAGTTTATGCGGATCTCTCATCGTACGGGAAATCCACGGTGTACGATCCGTTGTTGAGAGATCAGCATAAACTGGTTTTGTATAGGTTGATATCTTCGTGTGTACAAAATATATAAGCTAAGGATAAAAGGAATTACTAATAACAGTAACAAAAAAATGATTGTGGAGTTTTATGAAACCACGGTAAAACTGAAACTTTTTTTCACATTAAAGACATTTAGACGTCCCTACTCCGTGGCCGACCGTCACGTGACATGCAACACACAGACGAAAAAGTTTGAGACGATGTAATAAAAGTTTCAGTTTAAAAACCAGTCACTGAATTTCACAATCGAAAATCGCAAGATGTCAGGGATACAAATGGTTTAAGATATTCATTGAATAAAATATTTCTTTGTCCCAAAATGGATATATTATGCACAAGTGCGGTAATCGGAGTGCACGGGAGTGCCCTCGCCAAGTCGAGCGCGAAGCAAACACTGCCGTACCATCCTTTACTGGAACCATTTCGCCGCATTTTCAGGCCCCTATTTGAGAACCTCTGGATAAGACCACAACGCAGAAATTTTCGTTCATCCAGTAAGCTATAATACGTATTACAGCATAATTAAAATACCTCTTAGAGCTCTTATCTCAAACTGCAGACATTAGATAAGCTTTTCTTTATTCAATTAAATACAGCTGGATTAATCAAATGAATTTCATCATGATCGTTAATTATTGCATGATACACGTGTTTAATATTATAATTAAGTAGCATTGATAGAAGGCATTATTGTATACTGATATTGTGTTGCTATAGTATCCGAGGCTTTTTACTGATGATGATAAAAAATATTATTGAAAAAAAAAGCAAATTCTGTGACATTTTTTTAAATAACGTCACATCCGGAAGTCGGCGATTTCTGTTTGGTACTTTCGATTTTTTTGCCACCGAATTCCAATTTTAAGAGTGTTTTTTTGGTAGCCGGATATTTTTTTTTAAATTCTCCCTCTTTGATTGTTTTGTGATGGTATATCCCACAATTTCTTATCAAGTCGGTTTTCTTATTTCTAAAAGTTTGTTTTGCCTATTTTCATCGCTTCATCTATTTTATCAACAACAAAAAACCTAGACATGATTATCTAGACTAGATTCAAGGCCACTTGACAATAATATTACTTAAGAATGACATGATGATATCTCATTCTTATTGTGACATAAGATAATATATTAAAAACGTCCAAGTGCGAGTCAGACTCGCGCACGTTGGGTTCCGTACCATTATCATGTTTGTTGTATGTGAACCTAGAATTTGTGTTTTTGTTCTTCCGTTTTTTTAGTACTTGTTGTTATAGCGGCAACAAAAGTACATCTGTGAAAATTTCAACTGTTTTATTACTATCACGGTTCATGAGATACAGCCTGATGACAGACGGACGGACAGCGGAGTCTTAGTAATAGGATCCCGTTTTACTCCTTTTAGTACGAAACCCTACAAAAAATCTATCTAGACTATAGATTATTTTATCTGATTACATGTTGACAAGTGATGATAAAGTAATTATTTGATTTAATTATGTCAATATAATCCCAAGCTTATCGTTATAGTCCATTGAAAAGTTACATTTGGGGTTGCATTTTGTAGAGGACGCAATATTTTTTTTTTAATGTGTAGGGTATGTGTACATTTTTTTATCAGACAAATAGTTTGTTTTCAAGATGACGGCCGTGGGACAAGGGTGGCGACCCCACAAACTTGGTTTTAGCTTTACACCGACCCCCTACACATAAAAAAAAATGCGTCTTCTAAAAAACTCAGTTGCAGACGATGTCTGTGAATATGCAAAGGAGCCTGTCCTTCGCATATTCACAGACATCACGCGCACGACACTCGGTGGATGCTTGTCGTGGGCGCTCGTTTAACGCAGTTTCAGCCCCTAAAAGAACCGTTGTCTATTCGGACGAAAGGAACCTTGAAATCACACTTACAGTCAACCACTCCGCATGGAACTCTTCTGGTGCTGCACTATTGAAGAGTAATTTCATCCAGTTAGCCACTGAGAAGCCAATCTTGCTCAGTTTACTCTCATACTCCTCCTGAGTCTTGGCTTTCTCCAGTTCTTCAACGTGCTTCTCTATTTCCGGATCGTTTATCGATGGTAGGGCAGAAGGGGACGCCGCCATTATGGTTTTACTTTGTATTATTTTTAATAACTGTCACTTTCGTTTTTTTATAGTAGTTGGCACTTTTGTTTTTTTTATTGTTAATGTCACTTTGGTTTTTATTTATTTTTTGTTATTTATTCTGGACTGGTGAATTGGTATTTTTTATTATTAAATACGTAAACGTTATAGTAAAAACACGTGGTTTTTGTTTAAAAACTGTTATTTTTTTATGAAGATTTATTTTCTAGTGTTACATATATGGCGATAGTTGCGAAAGGAGGCCCTTGCCCAACAGTGGGATAACACCAAACTAGCTAATCATTATGCCAATTTATATTTTTGGTATCATGCATATGGGTGAATATACAAAAATTGGGTAACTCAATGTCATCAGCCGATAGATACAAAGTGTTATTATATTTTATTGATATTACATTTAATTTACAAACAATTATAAGTCCTTTATATGGCCACCCAACTTCAGCTCTTTATTTGAAATACAAATTAATAAAAAAATACAATAAATCCTTAAAATGTCAGTCCTTTGGCATGTCACAATCCCTAAAACCAGCAATCAACTGACTATGTATTAAATATTATCATTGATTTAAGAAAACTTTTAAATTCTCTACAATCTGTGATGTACACAGTAATGTATACTGCAACTTTCATAACGTAATATAAACCACTCTATGAAAAAAAAAGAATTAAACTTTGTGTTTATTTTTTTTCGTCAGTCCGTTGTGTGTTGTTTAAATTTAAAATTCTCGCCAAATATCACCGACTCAAGATCAAAACCCTGTTTAAATATTAAAGTTCGTAATGAAGTTGTTTGTGGACTGCAACATTTCATGGCCACCATTGCTGTACCAGTGCTAGAGTTGAGTTTACGTCGTATTCACGTGCTGATCCAGTCAAAATATCAGTCTTTTGGTGAGTCGTTATTTTCTTGATAAGCTGAGGTGTATTTTGATTTATACATATTTAACTATAATTTGTGAAAATGTAGTTGGTAGATATTCGAAACTACCAAAAAAACATTAGTTCTGATTATAAACTCAAATTAATGTCTTTTTTGTCAGTCCGCTGGCGTCAGTCTTTTGTCAGATATTGTGCCAGAGGACTGACGTGTTTCCACGGTACTGATGTTTTTATTTGTTTTAGAGCACTTTTATGTTAATTGCTACCATGTATAAGCATTTCTGTTTCATATTTCAGTTTATAACATCATGCGGCACGTTCAATACAAATTCACTAGAGAAAATATAGTAAGAAAAAGAGAGAAACCGAAAAGGCTCGCTTGGCCAGAATTAAAAGTGACCCCATCATATTAGCGGAATACAAAGAAAAACAAAAACATTAATATTATTTATAACATTAACAATTAACATTATATATTTAGCAATAAATAGAGTCTTTATCTAAAACCGATGCCATGGTACATTTGAATCAGGGCACACCACAATAGTGGCGGTGCGTCCCCTCTTTGAGGAGTGGCTGGAGAGGCGTCATGGCGTTCTCACCTACCGCCTGACGCAGGTCCTCACCGGACACGGAAATTTCGGGAGGTTTCTGTTTATAATCGGGCGGGAGGAAGCGCCCCGGTGTCACCATTGTGTCTCACGCCCGGAGGACACGGTGGAGCACACAGTGGCGGTCTGCCCAGCGCGGGGCGAAGCACCGCCGTGCCCGAGCTAGAGGCGATCGGCGGCAGCGATCTCTTGCGTCCGGCCCTGGTTCAGGCCATGGTCCGGAGCGAGAGGGAATGGGAAGCGGTCACCTCCGCGTGCGAAGCAGTAATGCTAGCCAAGGAGGTGGCCGGGCTTTTGAGGGAGAGAACCTCAAACCTACCCAGCCGCCGCGGGAGACGCCCCAGACGTCGGGCGCCGCGAGACGACTCCCGGCCACCGTAGATGCGGGCCTGTGGACGCCCGTCCGTCTATTGACGACAGGCCGTGTCGACGGCGCGTTAGTGTTTCACGCGCGCCTCAAAAAGATGTCAACAAAGCAGAGGGGCCTACCAGGGCCTCCGCCTGCCGGGGTTGCGGGTTGTTCGAAAGAGATACCGCGGCCCCGGAACGTAAAGGGTAATAGAAGGAACATGGGTGGGTTTTAGTCAGTACAAGTCTGACACTCCCCCCTCGCTACGCCCAGAGCCCCCGGATGTTTGATGATGAAGACGGTGAATTGAGAGTTACTTTCGTCAAAATTAGGAACCAGAATGGCACACTGTTTAAATTGAATGAAAGAGATGTGTCAGATGTTCCAGTGGATCAAATAAAAAAAAAACTACCCGTACCCAACCTCATAACAAAAGGGAATAGAGTTATTTACCAATTTATGGAAAAAGATATTTTCTAATCTTAATCTTAAATAATTATTTTTAGATTTTTGGTGCAAAGCTTTTCATTTCATTTATAAATAGGAGAATCAACAGCTTTAAGAAATACGTAAACAATAAATAGAAAAATACATATTTGTTACGCGCATCCATCGTACCTACTAAGGAAAGCGCTGACACCGCAGCACGAGGCAAGCCGCGTGCATTCCGTCGTCGAGGGAATCTGCTGACACAGGACATAACGCCAATCGACTCCGTCTACGTGACCGCGCCCGCGCACTTCGTTTCCACCATCGAACAAGTCAATTTGTCTAATTAATTCTAATTGTAATTTTTACCCTTTAAAATAAATTAATTATAATTAAATCGGTTTTTTTTGAGTCCTCCGGCAGTAGCCTACGTAATTGGCGCAGTCGGTAGGATTCCCGGGTCGTTCCTGCGATACCGGTACATAATATCGCGTCGCGCTACTTCTACTTAGACTTAGAAATTAGAGAATACTATGACGTCATTAAACCTTTAGCCTATTATAGTGGGAATCAAATAGTTTTTGCATTTAAATTTCCCATAACGTCCCCATTAAAATTCCTGATGTATAAGTTAGTCATTGTACCAAATAAAGATAGACAAGCAATCATCCCGTCCTTCCCATTCCTAGCAATCACTGGAAATATTCATGCGTACATAGAGGCAGAATGCCCGAAGGTATCTTCAGAATATCTCTGCGAAGAAAAACTCAATCATCAAATGCGAACCCATCCAGACTGCATCTGCAATATCATCAGAGGACAAACACCGGACAAATCATGCAACACCATTACCATTAGCCTGACGAAGCCCGCCATGGAAAAACTAGACGATCGCCGCTACGCTGTCGTGTTCCCAAAACCAACACAAGTCCAACTAATCTGCGAACAAGAAGAATCGATGACCCTAGCCGGTAGCTTCCTGGCCACTATTCCACATAAGTGCAAGCTACGAACAGAAGAATTTACCATCGTTAATATTAACGACCACATTGGCGGACAACCTATAAAGATAAGCAACGTGCCAGACAACATCGAAGAATCAGCCATGCCACCTCTTAAAATCAACACCATAAATCTAAAGAAACTGCACGATATCCAAGATAGAATAGACTCACAGAAGCCAATCTACATAGAACCAACCTCAACTATCTACCATACGACAATTCCATTCTATAGTATACTCCTTGCCATATTCGTACTGGGAGCAATACTATCATATCGAATATACATACGCCAAAAGAAGCAGATGACAACTCCAGATGAAGCCACTTACTCCGAGCCTGACTCATCTGAAACTCGGAAAAACCAACCAGCATCCCAAGATCAAACTAATTTCTCGACGATATTTCATCTCAAAAATTTGAAATAGTCGTCGATCTGAAGGGGGAGATGTTACGCGCATCCATCGTACCTACTAAGGAAAGCGCTGACACCGCAGCACGAGGCAAGCCGCGTGCATTCCGTCGTCGAGGGAATCTGCTGACACAGGACATAACGCCAATCGACTCCGTCTACGTGACCGCGCCCGCGCACTTCGTTTCCACCATCGAACAAGTCAATTTGTCTAATTAATTCTAATTGTAATTTTTACCCTTTAAAATAAATTAATTATAATTAAATCGGTTTTTTTTGAGTCCTCCGGCAGTAGCCTACGTAATTTATTGGTATGTAAAATTACCTCAAAATAATACTAAGGCTGTTTAGACGACTAAGATAGTATTTTCTCCGAGTATTAATTATTATTTTTAATTGATTTTATGATTTTAATACCTAAAAAATATGTGCCATTATTAAATCCTAAAAGACTTGTACTAAGTTCTATTAAATTCCATTATAATTCTTAAGAAATTGCGTTTTTTATCAGTACTATGTCACCCTCGTCAGTCCCCTGGCAGTCAAATTCTGTTTTTTCTAAATATCTCACAATCTACGTAAAAAAGTGACTGGCCCGATTTGGAACAATATATTCATTAGATTAGCTATCAGAAACACCCAATTTTGTAGAGATTTGATTTAATAACTGTAGTAAACAAAATATCCTTAAGAGTTACCCAACTTTTGTATAATCACCCATATATATTTTTATTGGCATATTCAAAATGTTCATTTTAGTTACACTAGACACAATATTTTGAAACAAGATACCTAAACGATAACATGGCTCACTTGAACAACACCTAAGGAGGCTCTCGTTAGACAGCTGGATCTACAGTTTGACACGGCTCGTATTTTTAGGAGGTTCTTCTCTCTGGAGCCCTGACTGCCGGTAGCTTGGACGCTGTTCCCGATACCGGTAGGTATTTTTTTGTAATTTTAAATGTTTTTTTCTTTTATTTATTTTTTAATAAGAAATAAATAAAAATATAAAAAGAACACATGGCTCATGATAACAACGCGCTTGTTATAACCGAATAGTTAAGCAGAGTTGTGCCTAGACACCTATATTTCACCATTTATGTTTTAGCCCTATGTTATAGGGGCGATCCTAACTAAGCAGAAATCGAGATTGCGCGGCTCCTAATGAGAAAATGCTGATGGACAAAACCCAAAAACACATTACCCGTCCCGGGAATCAATCCAAGGACCTCTGGCTCAGCAGTAGCGCTTGCCACCACTAAACCTACAAGGCAGCCAAATCTATACATAATATAATAACGACGAAAGATTTGTTTGTATCGAATAGGCTCCAAAACTACAGGATCGATTTTGACCATTTTTTCACTAATAGGAAGCTACATTATCAGGAAGTAACATAGGCTATACAACATCACGCTACTACCCACGGGAGCGAGGCAGCAACTAAAGACGCGGGAGAAACCGCGCAAGACAGTTAGTAATTCATAAAGTAATATTAAATTTTATGATACAGAAGTCAAAGACGAAAATAACCATTATCGTTAATATTACATACAAACCTTGAACCTCAATAAATTGAATATAATTACAAATTGTTATGTATTTCGAATAAAACAAAGGCTGATTGATTTCATAAGAGGGTCAATGTTTGACTTGACGATGAGTCAATCCTTACTGTAATATTATAAAAGCGAAAGTGTGTTTGTTACGTCTTCACGCTTAAATGGCCAGACCGATTTTGATGAATTTTGGTACCTACATAAATAGTTGGGACCCTGGAGAAAAACACAGGCTAATATAAAAAAAGTCAGAAAAGAGGGAGAAAGAGGGAAGAAAAGGGGAGAGAAAGATACATTGTTTTCGATCATCACGCGGTTAAATTTAGCGTTAGCCCAAAATAACTATGCCAAGCGGACGAAGTCGCGGGCGGAAGCTACATACAACCCTTGAAGCTCAATACATTGAATATAATTATAATTTGTTATGTATTTCGAATAAAACAAAGGCTGATTGATTTCATAAGAGGGTCATTGTGTGACTGGACGATGAGTCATGTTGATTATAGTACATGTACTTATTGGTTCCTACTTTGTAGATCATTACTTTTATTTACTTTCGTTTGTTTTTGACGATTGTCTGGCAGTTTGAGTAGGTACTATAACCGACCTACACAAATGTCCTTTTTTTGGTATTGTTCGTCGTGTCGTTGAGCACCTTGGGTTATGAGTCGAGCTACTATTTTTCGTCTTTTTTGTGTTTTTTTTGGAAAGTCGTTTGTTTTTTATTTATATAAATGGCTGCTTTGTCAGAATCATAATAGTAACCATCAGTTAATCAGTTAATATTGTGAATTATTGTCACTTTGTGACCATTTTACAAATAGTAACGTAATTTATATTTTTAAACAATTATGATTCTGACTAAGCATTATTAAGCAGGGCCATTAAGACCCTCTGTCGTGTGGTACATCAGACCATGTAACTAAAACACATTTGTTCTACAAGTTTTGGAAATTCATACTTTTTTTTAACAAAAGCAAAAGTATGATCGCGTCAGTTCCTATAAAAACCCCACTTTTTCCTTTTTTGAATTTCAAGAACTCTTAGAACTAAAGTTGTTCAATTTTATGGTCCGAGAAACCACACGATAGGTCATGCGTTTATTATGTTATACCTCGTATACTGCTAAAGTATTTATTATCCTGGTTTACACTTTCGTTCACCTCCTTCGCAAGAAAATCCATTTACTATGTACAATTTCTCTAGCAAAATCTCAAATAAATCTTCATAAAAATATTATTTTTAAGTACATATAATCACGTCAAATAATACCACGTTAAATAATTATAATCCCGTCAAAAAATACCACGTTAAATAATTATCATCACGTCAAAAATTACCACTTTAAATTATTATCATTACGTCAAAAAATACCACGTTAAATCATTATTATCACGTCACTAAAATAGTTTTTTTATTTTTTTAAATAAAGAATATTGAAAGAATTATCACGTGTTTTCGCACTAACAGTTGTACGTAACGTGATCACTGCGTCAAGTACGACGACAAACTGTCACAAATAATCTTTTTGTTGGATATGTATGTTATTGTGTTATCTCTATATTATGTAGGCGTTAGTTTTATGTACTCTTTGTATGCTCGGGACGACAAGTGATTTAGAATTATTTTTATTACTCAGTCAGATATGCAGTCTGTAGAAAAGGCTTGGCAGATGATGAAGTTCGTATTTAGTGTCGGTTTATGTACTAACTAGCTTTTGCCCGTGGCTTCGCTCGCGTTAAATTCGGGGTACAGTTCCCCTTTCCTGATTTACAGGTACCTGCTATTGTAGTTTTTGCCCCTTATTTATTGTAATAGCAATGCTACGTTTTCCCTTTTCTTCCCTCTTTTTCCCTCATATCTCAATCTTTTATTAAAAAAAATAGCCTTTGTCCGTCTCCAAGGTCCCAACTATCTCTGCACCAAAATTCATCAAAATCGGTTTAGCCATTTAAGTGTGAAGACGTAACAAACAAACATACTTTCGCTTTTATAATATTAGTAAGGAAGTATGGATGTATTGTATGACCTAATTTGTAGGTACTGATAAATGTTATATCGGTTGACCTCTTGCACTGCTGCATTTTAGATATCTTTTAAACTAACGCAGCTAATTTTAGAAAAACATCTCGCCTGTTATTACTGAAGTGTTAAGCAGAGGTAAAAAGAAGGGAATGGGTGGGTTTTAGTCAGTAAAAGCCTGACACTCCCCCCGCCCCGCCTAGATCGGGGGAAGTTATTTGATGATTTCCTATACGAAAAAAGAAGTGTGATTTACCTATACCCCTGCCTAAGATTTTTTGCGATTACAGACGTAATATTATGTTTATAAACAACTAGCTGGCGCCCGCGGCTTCGCCCGCGTGATGATAAAAAGTATCCTATGTGTTATTTCAGACTATAATCTACCTCTGTGCCAAATTTCATCAAGATCCGTTCAGTAGTTTTTTCGTGAAAGAGGATCAAACATACATCCATACTCGCAAACTTTCGCATTTATAATATTAGTAATAAGTTAGTACCGGATACTAAATTACTAACAGATCAATGACCGTCATGAGCTAAAAGTGGCAAATACCTGCATACAGGTAGTATTTAAAGGGCAAAGCCCTCTTTGCTTATAAGAAAGGGTCTGACTATGGTTTAGCGATTTTGGACCATGAAGTCTTCAAGTCTAGGTTTCTTTATGTTAAGCAAATATACAATCCTACTTATAAAAGCGAAAGTGTGTGAGGGTGATGTAAGTATGTTTGTTGCTCTTTCACGCAAAAACTACTGAATGGATTTTGATGAAACTTCACAATAATATAGCTTACATACCAGAATAACACGTAGGCTACAATTAGGGTTGCCACCTTTTTTTTGTCCAAATAAAGTACAACATTGGCAATGAAGGAAAAAAAAAAGTACATCGTGTCAAAGTACTATACGAGTATGCACCGTTTGAAAATATATTACTCATTACTTTTAGCACATTTAATCAAATATTTATTTTCAATGAATATGTCCACAGGATCTTTACATTCAAAATAAATTACGGCATATTCTGTCGTTCTGTTTTACGCAAAAATCTTACAGTAATATAGTACCCTGTTTCTATATATTTTATGTGAAAAGAAATCAAATCACGCAAAATAAAGTATTTTCGCGCACTTTATAGATGGTATAAAGTATAGAGTACAATTACCTGAAATAACGTACAATACTTTATTATAAAGTACGGGTGGCAACCCTAGCTACAATTCATAACGATATATTGTATATTCTATCACCACGCGAGGGAAATCGTGGGGCGCGGCTAGTATTATAAAAACGAAAGTTTGTGAGGATATATGTAAGTATGGTTGTTACTGTTTCACAAAAACTACTGAATGGATTTTGATGAAACTTCACAAAAATATAGCTTACATATCAGAATAACACGTAGGCTACAATTCATAAAGATGTATTGTGTATTCTATCACCAAGCGAACGAAACTGCGGGGCCCAGCTAGTCGATAATAGTCCCAAAAAGGGAAAACAAGTACTAAATATTCATCTACATTGCTGTGAATAGGAAAAGTGCCCAGAAAGCTGACAGCATTGCATTGTTGGAAGACACACAGTTAGCTAATTCGATGGAATGTGAAATGGATTCCAACCTGGGATCTTTGGTACTGAACCTGTCTACTTAAAAAAACGACCTAAAGATTCGACACTTTTTTTTTGGGTTGGGAAATAATCAAATAATTTCCCCCGCTCTGGGCGCGGAGCGGGGGGGCGTGTCAGACTTTTACTGACTAAAACCCACCCATGTTCCTTCTTATGCCCTTTACGTTTCGGGGCCGCGGTATCTCTTTCGAACAACCCGCAACCCCGGCAGTACGTTTCGACACTTCTGTGAACAGTTCTTTGGTAGGTTTGCTATAACTAGGTAGGTTCCTGAAACTACACACAAGAGACGTATAGTATAGGTACTATTTCGTTACTTGAGTTGAATAAGCCGTCCAAGTGTGAATCGGACTCTCGAACCAAAGGTTCTGTATAAACTTGCAACATAAACGGCCATATCTATTGACTGCGTAGATTTAGACGGTTGACTTTTTCACAGCTCTAAGGGACCACAGACTTGAGTAAGACGTACCTAGACATGACGTATATTGTATTTATTATTGTATATCTTATATCATGAGTAGCCTTTTTAACCCACTTCAAAAAAAGGAGGATTATCAATTCGACCCTATGTTTTCTTTTATGTTTGTTACCTCATAACTCTGGTCTGGGTGAACCGATTTTGATGATTCTTTTTTCGATTTTTATTCGAAAGCTGGTGGTTCTCGTTTGGTCCCATAAAAAAATATCAAGATCCGGCCAATAGTTTATGAGTTATCGGCTATAGTATATATTTTTTCTCTATGTCTATGTAGGTATATGGATGATCTGTTAATACTTAAGTAGTAACAATGGAAAATGAATACTCGATAATTTTTTTGTGATATATATCATTATACCATAACTAAAAATCCTGATATAAAGACATTTTTGTAAAAAAAAAAAATTACTTCCAAAAATAAGTACCTACTAAAAAGTGGAAAATAACTTTACATCCGGAAGTCGGTGGCAAAAAGTCAACGAAACCAACAAAAGCCAAGATTGATTTCCCAAATATGTTGTGGTCGGCTATGTCTAACTAGCATCCGCCCGCGACTTTATCCGCGTGTCTTAGTTACTTTGGGCTAACGCTAACATTAACCTGCGTGATGATAGAAAAAAAAACTTTCTCTCCCTATTTGTTCCCTCTTTCTCCCCATTTTTTTAGCCCATGTCCGTCTCTGGGGTGCCAACAATCTATAAGTATGTCTTACCAGATTCAGCTGAATACCAGTATTTTACATGGAGCTGCCTATCTGACCTCCACAATCAACAACTGGGTAATACGATACTCCTAAATAAAACTGGTTGTCAGACTTTCGAGCCACTGGACTACCTGTAACGACTGTCAAAGATCTACAAATGACAGCCGGGACCAACGGCTTAACATGCTTTCTGAGGCACAGAGGAAACTCAGTATTTAATAGGTAGGTACCACGGACCAACCTAGGCAAGCGGTAAACTCAAGGTCGACCCGAACGAAACTATTTAACGTGTTAATTTTAGAACAAATCAAATCAAATCATTTATTTCAATTAGACCATTACAGGCACTTTTGAATGTCAAGAAACAAAATGAATCTACAGTCCCGGTCACAAGGTATAATAACTTGTGAAAGTACTGTAGTTGCCCATTCCAAAGCTTTGATCTCTATGGAGAAGAATGGGCAAGAAACTCCATGGACACTCTTTTAAATTATAATATTTTTACAAAATCGTATTTACATCATTCATGTTGAGATTATACAAATATGTGAGAACGATGTAGAAAGACGTGCACAGTAAGAGCGTCCAGAGTAAATAAAAAGCAAAATTCAATTTAAAATCTAAATAAATTAAAAATGACCGTGGTAGCTAAAATTTGACCAGTCCCAACTGACAGCGCCCGTTCGCCCGTTCCTAACAACAATGAATGTGGGCCTAACATATATTTTTAATACTATTTTGTCTTTATTTAAATTAAATGTACCTACGTAAGAGCGTATAGTTATTTAAATAAAATACATACTAACAATAATATTATGAATGAATGAATCAACAATGTTTTGTGAACGTCATATAACTTTATTTAAATATATTTGCATGAAATATATGTTGTTTTTGGTTTCCGTACCTAAAAAGGAAAAAAGCTGTCCCCTTATAGGATGACTTTCCGTCTATCTATCTATCTGTCTGTCTGTCAAGACCCTTTATCTCAGTAACGCGTAGAGGTATCGAGTAAATGAAATTAAAACCATATACTCAAGTCTTTGGTCGTTTAGAGCTGTAAAAAATGGACCCTCTAAGTTTACGCAGTCAAAAGATATGGCTGTTTATATCGCAAGTTTGTACGGAACCTTCGGTTTCCGAGTCCGGCTCGCACTTAGCCTGTTTTTTTTTATTAAACAGAAGTCTCTTGCGTATTCAATCTACGAGTTATTTGATAATAGCTGGTGCCCGCGGCTTCGCCAGCGTATTATAAAAAAAAAGTATCCTATGTGTTATTCCAGACCATAATCTACCTCTGTGCCAAATTTCGTCAAGATCCGTTTAGCCGTTTTGACGTGAAAGAGTAACAAACATCCATACATCCATCCATACAATCCTCACAAACATTCGCATTTATAATATTAGTAAGAGTAAGAAGTAAGATTACAAATTGGTTCGTGTTGATCACAAAAATATACTAATACTAGCTTTTGCCCGCGGCTTCGCTCGGATTAAATTCGGGGTAACACAGTTCCCCAGTTCCCCCCTAGAATTTAACGCGAGCGAAGCCGCGGGCAAAAGCTAGTTTCTTATAAAAACAAACAAAAAATAGTAGCCCACCGGTATCGGGAACAGGGTCCAAGCTACCAGCAGTCAGGCCTTCAGAGAGAAGAACCTCCTAACGATACGAGCCGTGTCCAGGACTACAGTTTTCTGTATCAAGCCCTTGATTCTGCTGCCTAACGAAAGCCTCCTTAAGTATTGGTCGAGGCTCTTAGCAATTAAGCCAATGGCAGATATGACTATCGGCACAATGATCGCTGAGTCCACATCCCACATGTCGACAACCTCGCGAGCCAAGTAAATATACTTGATTTGCTTATCCTTCTCGGCTTTCATGAGGTTCTCATCTCATCATGCGGAACTGTTATGTCAACAATCATTGCGCGCCGCTCTGATCGATCCACCACCACTATATCAGGCTTGTTGGCAACAATAGTCCTGTCAGTGATGATGGAGCGATCCCAGTGTGATATTGCCAAGTTCAATATTATTGTTTGTCTGTTTCAACAAAGTTCAGGAAAACATTAAACTAATATTTCCTGTTCTCGTTATTATATCGATAACATCAATAAGTATTAAATAATGTTATGAATAAATGAGTCACTTACAATGAATAATTAAAACCGGATAAGTGCGAGTCGGAAACGCACACTGAAGGTTCCGTACAAAGTTGCGACGTAAACAGCCATATCTTTTGATTGCTTAGACTTAGCCCTCTACAGGAAAAGTTTTTAACCAGTGTGTATGTTGCAGTCAAAACTCTTAACTAGTCAAAAGTACTATTGACTAGCAAAATCAGTCAAAAGCACTTTTGACTGAACAGGTTGGTCAAAAGTGGTTTTGACTAAAAATTATTGGTTTTTAGTACTTTTGACTGCAAATTTGCGGTTAAAAGTACTATTGACTGACGCTCTTCGTCAAAAGTAGTTTTAACGGCAATAAAGCATCAGTCAAAAGCACTATTAACTAACACTAGGTTAGGTTAGGTTAAAACTGTGACCTCCTACGCACGAGCCGAGCGAGCGGAGCGAGGGGTGCCGCGGCAGCGGCCGGCGAGTGGCAGAAACGACCTGCATTTATAGAAAAAAAGAGATTGTTTTTAGTTGGTTATGCCGGAACTGAACTATTTAGATTAGGAGGCATTACAATCTTTTTAAGAGTTTTGACTGATACAACCAGTCAAAACCACTTTTGACGGAATCACTTAGTCAAAAGTACTTTTAACCAGCTTTATTGGGCAAAAGTACTTTTAACTGTTATTTTAGTCAAAAGTACTATTGACTAAAGCATACGGTCATAAGTACTTTTGACTGATTTTGCTAGTCAATAGTACTTTTGACTGGTTGAGAGTTTTGACTGCAACATGTATATCACTGTGTAGACTGTAGGCAACATACCGTACAAACGCGACAATTTCTTTAAATAATTAATTTCCTACCTTAATAGCGTACTGTAGCCTATAGTCCACATTTCGAACTAACGAGCTAGTACCAAAAAATACGACTCTTGACCTTAGTGTTGCCTACAAGCGACATTCCCTATTTTTGTAATTTTGTTTTGTTTGTTAAAAATAATAAAACCCAGAAATACGCGTATTTTATCTTCTTGTAATAATCTCCAATCCAAAAAAAAAACAAATAAATCCCAGTTTATGAGTGATGGAGGATTAGAGGTATGATTTTTCCACAACTACAAGGGACCAGAGAGTTGAATATATGGTTTTAATTTCAACTTGATACCTCCACGCGTTACTGAGATAAAGGTTATTGACAGTCAGACGGACAAAGTGATCCAATAAGGGTTCCGTTTTTTCCTTTTGACGTACGGAACGAACGAAAAGTATGGAAACTTGATAAATAACAATTCAAAGTCCAGTTACGGCCGAAAAAAATGGCCCACGATACGATACGATTTTTTATAACAAAAACACTTTCTTCACAACTGTACTGCCAAACACAAATATTTCAAGATTATCAAAACGATTATTATTTTATTGTACTGTACAGATTTTTGTGATATCCACGTGTTTTATCAAATTATCACTCGTTTACTTTTAAGTCATTCAACTAAAATGACACCGTATTCGTTCGAAGTAAAGTACGCGACTGCGAAGCCACGCGTGTTTGCTCAAATTATAAGCTAATTGTTATACACTGTGGTGCAGAATAAAAGGGACAGTGTTGTGGTTTGAACAGGAAAAACGGGTTTGGTTAAGATTGTACCTGTCAGTCCCTACATTGGCACGATGGAGTAAAAAAAATATGTTTGGGGAAAATCATAACATCAATAAATTATAATCAATATTTGCTTTTTTTCGGTTTGGTTGGGTTTTAGTTTTTTTTTAAGATTCCGTAGCTCAAAAGGAAAATAACGGAACCCTTATTAGATCACTTAGTTATCCATCTGCCTGTCTGTCTATCAAGACCTTATATCTCGGGAACGCGTGAAGGTATCGAATTTAAATTAAAACCATATACTCAAATCTATGTTCCCTTTGTGCTTTGAAAAAAACATTCTTTTAAGTCTACGCAGTCAAAAGTTATGGCTGTTTGAAGTTGATGATTGGCTGATGAAGAAAGTTTGTAAGGAAACCACGGTACGCGAGTCTGGCTCGCTTTTAACCGGTTTTTTGATAGAAATGTTAATATCGCCAGGAATTAAATAGGTTTAGCACCTAGCAAACAGCTGAAAAAGCAAGGTTACATTGAACAATTGTGCGTATTCACGTTCAACGTCAGACACACGCAACCAGATATCTTATCATAATATACGTTATCAGAACACGTGGTTATTTAGAACAGTGCACCTAGAATGTGTGTTGAAAGAAGTCTTTTTAGGGTTCCGTAACTCAGCAGAAAAAATCGGAATCCTGATTGGATGACTTTGTTGTCCGTTTGTCTGTCTGTCAAAACCGTTTATCTCGAAAACGCGTGGAGGTATCGAGTTGAAATTAAAACTATAGACTCAAGTCTGTGTCATTTTGGGCTGTGAAAAAAATCAATCCTCTAACTCTCCGCAGTCAAAAGATATGGCCGTTTATGTCGCAAGTTTGTACGGAACCTTCGGTGCGCGAGTCTAACTAGCTCTTTTTTCTTTTCAAGGAAATGTTAAAGACAGATACAGGCGGGTTTTAGGTTTATTTATCCCAAGGCCAGTTACCCGCCCTGCCGGGGTTGCGAGTTGTTCGAAAGAGATACCGCGGCCCCGGAACTTAAAGGGCAATAGAAGGAACATGGGTGGGTTTTAGTCAGTACAAGTCTCCACGACACTCCCCGCCGCTCCGCCCAGAGAGGGGAAGTTATATGATGATTTCCCACACAAAAAAAGCAAAAGGCCAGTTACCCGTACTGGATCTCTCCAAGGGTTTCGCATAACCACAGTCTTCTTCTTCTCCGAGCGATTAGTGGCTAACCTGGTGTCAGAATTGTTATGCCACCTATGTGCCTCTAACTTGGCTATACATGCAGTCGAGTATACTAAAGGGTTTGCTTCTCGACAAGGTTACTTAGAGATTGCGACTGCAGCCTCACCCGCGTTTTTTTGACGTGATAACGTCTTTAAAATCGTTTTAGTCGGGTGACATGTTCAGAAACTTGTGTCACACCAAAACCTCACGAGCGCGATCGATCGATCGATCGATCCTGAACAGATCGATCGATCGATCGATCGCAATAGGACGTTATCACGTAAACATCTCGATCGTAAACCTACTTTACAAACAACCAATTTTTTTTGTTTTAATTTTTAAAATTCCAATTTAGTTTTTATTAAAATATTATAAGGTTTATGTGTATTTATAAGAAAAGAGCGCATCTCGCTAACAAACGTAAAGTTTGGCGAGTAATATTGTATAAAAACACAACAATTGTTTGAGATATAAAAAAAAAGAAATATCTCTAGAAGGAACATGGGTGGGTTTTAGTCAGTACATGTTTGACACTCCCTAAGAAGTTATTTGATGATTTCCCATCCGTAAAAAGCCCTCTGCGTTTATTTAATCCTATTTCATGAAAAAGATCAATAAGAGGTTTCAATTTATGACCTTAACTAGCTGGCGCCCGCGGCTTCGCCCGCGTGATGATCGAAAAAAAAGTATTCTATGTGTTATTCCAGACTATAATCTAACTTTTTGCCAAATTTCATCAAGATCCGTTCCGCCGTTTTGACGTGAAAAAGTAACAAACATCCATACATCCATCCTCACAAGCTTTCGCATTTATAATATTTATAGTAGGATTATTATATTTCTATAAATAAATAGGTACATGTTACAGTCGCGAATTATATTTTAATCCAAAAAGAACTTGCCAGCGATGTGCAAATTGCAAATAACGTTAGTTAATTTGTTTATCGGCTAATTAGGATTCGTAACAAATACAGCTGATAATGGCTATCAGGAATTAGTGGACGGATTTATTTAATGTCGAAATGCATAGAAGTTAACTAAAGTGTTGAAATACTCAATAATTACAATAGGCTAGTTTACAAAAAAAAATATTTGGCGCGTTACTGCTTTTTTTGCAACAAGTGACGTCACGTTCGTTGTAATTTTTGGTCTAATTTACAAATAAAAAAAATACGTGTCCCTTTTTTTTGAATAATCTAAAAGACGGACTAAATAGAATGTAATTACTTTGACCCTGGAAACTTCCCTATTATTTTTTTGTAATTTTTTTTTTTATAAACTTGCAATAAACGGTCAGGACCGCAAATCGTTATTTATAGGTTCATTTTTGGTATTTTTGTTACATATTTCGAGTATTTATTTTGCTTTATTTCAAACTGTTGTCTGTGTCTATTATTTGTATAAATAAACTATTTTATTATTTATGATGCAAACTTGCATGCTTATTTCTGCGATGTTGCATATAATCTCTTGTTATTATACTTTCGCCCTTGTATCGTTGTCAAAAACAAAGTGAACTTTATTATCTGTTACTGGAATACGCTATGCAATCATAAAAATCGCAAAAGAAAACGAAAAACAATTTTAGCTTCAAATCACCGATAAATGAAAAACAAAATTCTATAATTATAATGTGTGCCAAATAATTTGGCACGGCAGTGTATTTTGTTTGTGAACTGTTTTGGCCTTCACAATGAGCTATCGAAGACGTTGGCATACGTACAAAAATGGAGTACATACTAGTTGTATTTATAACGATACATGGATATTTTGGCGTACGTATGTCATTTGTCATGGATGGGAAATCATCGAATAACTTCCCCAGCGCTGGGATGGGGACGGGGGGTGTCGAACAACCCGCAACCCCGAACTGTTGAAGAACTTGTAAAATTGTTATGATGTATTGAAAAACAAGATGGGGCGGCGGCGTTTTAACTATGCGTTTAGTAACCATTTTTTTTTGTTAAACAAAAAAGTGGAAAATAACTACTTCCGGAAGTCAGTGACTTTTTTTGGTTTCGTTGACTTTTTTGCCACCGGAAAATGAATACTCGATAAAAAAAATGTGTCAGCTATCATCATACCGTAACTAAAAATCCTTACGAATATTATAAAAGCGAAAGTGAGTTTGTTTGTTTGTTACCTCTTCACGCTTTAATGGCTAAACCGATTTTGATGAATTTTGGTACAGAGATAGTTGGGAACCAGGAGACGGACATAGGCTAATTTAAAAAAAAAGTGGGATGTGAGGGAGAAAGAGGGAAGAAAAGGGAAAACAGCGTTGCTATTACAAATCAATAAGGCGTAAGGGGAACGGGCAAAAGCCAGTACTAAAATAAATCTAACTTTTTTGCAAAAAAAAAAGAAGTCAAAAAAACAAACAAGAGTCACCGACTACCGGAAGTTTTCAATTATCTTTTGGAAGTCGTTCTTTTAAAAAAAAAAGTTTTATCGTACCACATTGAATGTGTGTCTACTTGATGTTTTAGTTTTGTTTCCATGTTAATTATAGTATTTTTTGTTTTACCGTTTTTATTAATAACTAGCTTTTGCCCGCGGCTTCGCTCGCGTTAAATTAGCGCCTTATTGATTTGTAATAGCAACGCTAAGTTTTCCCGTTTCTTCATTATTTCTCCCTCATATCCCACTCTTTTTTTAAAAAATAATAGCCTATGTCCGTCTCCTGGTTCCCAACTAACTCTGTACCAAAATTCATCAAAATCGGTTTAGCCATTAAAGCGTGAAGAGGTAACAAACAAACAAACAAACTCACTTTCGCTTTTATAATATTATAGTAAGGATAAACAAAAACAAATAAATCTCGGTAACACATACGCTTAAGTTACTTAAGGACGACAGTTCTCTAATTAGTATTTGAATAAATTTTGTCAATGGCATAATTTTTAGCTTTTCTGTTTATCAGGGTTGATTACAACCTTTGGACCTTGAACCTTTTTGGTTTGGACGCTTGAGTGGATAAGCGACACTATGGAATGGTGACATATTTTTCCGAATTCAGCGGACACGATTTCTGGATAGAAATATTGTTTATTAGAGTCCCGTACCTCAAAAGGATAAAACGGAACCCTTATTACATCACTTTGTTGTCTGTCTGTCTGTCTGTCAAGAACTTTTATCTCGGGAACGCGTCAAGGTATCGAGTTGAAATTAAAACCATATACTCAAGTCTGTGGTCCCTTAGAGTTGTGGAAAAGTCATAACTCCTTTCATATCAATTGTTTTTTGGATTTCAGAATACCGTCCGACAAATATTTATGAGCTTTATTTTCATAATTTCAATTTCAATATCTTTATTGTGGATCATAGGTTTGTATTACAGGTCTTAAATAATTAAATAGATCAGCTATGTCCGCCCTTTGGGCATAGAATAGACGTGTAATAATATAGGTACGTAAATTATTAAAAAAAAATATTAATATTTCACAAAAAAAAAAAAAAAGATAAAACCAAACAAAAACGAATTAAGGTAGATAGGAGGACCTCGTGGCTAAATAAATAGTAGCCGCTCGGGTCGATCTTTAGGTTGAGCCGCGCTTGCCTAGGTTGGTCTGTGGATGGGTGACCACCCGTTACATACCGAGTTTCCTCCGTGCCTCGGAAAGCACGTTAAGCCGCTAGTCCCGGTTGTCATTTGTAGATCTTTGACAGACAGTCGTTACAGGTAGTTAGTGTTCCGAAAGTCTGACAACCAGTCTTACCAAGGGGTATCGTATTACCCAGTATTAATTGGGTTGTGGAGGTCAGATAGGCAGTCGCTCCATGTAAAATACTGATATTCAGCTGCATCCGGTTAGACTGGAAGCCGACCCCAAGATAGTTGGGAAAAGGCTAGGCAGATGATGATAGGGTACAAACAGGCTACTGAACACATCATGACTGAGGGGAATTATTGCAGCAGCGATTTGTCCAACAAGAAGTCTCTTACAGAGTAATAGCACTTATCTACTAACAGATCATGGAGACTCTTTTTAAATTTTGTATTATCATTTGTCAATAACTGGTATACTTCTCGAAACAAACTCAAGGGCAATTCATTTACATGTCATTTAAGTCATTTGTCTGCACAATCAGCGGCGCCTTTGTACTAATTAAGAACTAGTTAATGCAGATTAGTCTCTATAGAAGTCCCATCTGCATCAACTACATCTTGATTAGGTCGAAAACTACATCGGCATATACAATATGTAAAAAAGGGGAAATAACATTGAAGGGGCATTTAGTTCACCCTCCGCCCGTCTATTATTTTTTATTTAAAAACGTTGCCCCACACTAGGATTTTTTCCTGTATCGTGGGTGCGGCTAAAAACATTTAAACACATACACAAACAGCCAGACCCGAAACAACTATTTGTAGGCCATACAAATAGTTGTTCCGTGCGTGAATCGAACCCGCAACACGCAGCGCAGCAGTCAATGGCTCAGCCACTGCGCCAACCAACTGTATTGACGACAGGCCGTGTCGACGGCGCATTAGTGTTCGCGCCGCAAAGATATCTCAGCAAAGCAAAGGAGCCTGCAAGGGCCACCGCCTGCCGGGGTTGCGGGTTGTTCGAAAGAGATACCGCGGCCTTGGAACGTAAAGGGTCTGTTTGACACTCCCCCCGCTCCGTCCTTAGCGGGGCAGGTTATTTGATAATTTCCCATCAGTAAAAAAGGGGCATATAGCTAAGGTGATAAGCAGTCTGTGTGCATGTTTTACTTTTAGAAAAAAAAAACATTTTAATTATTTTCATACGAACTCCATGCGACGGGTTCCCTCTATCTGGCAGAATATTGATGCTCCGAAATTTATTTGGCATAACACACTTAGCATAATTTTAGTATAATTACGATTGGCAGAGTTCAAATTTCGCATAATATCATTTAAAGCGATGATTATTTGGTATAATTTCACTTGGCATACTATGCAGATGGCAGTAATGGCTAGGTTAGGATGGGTTCCCTCTATATGGCAGAATCTTGATGCTCCGAAATTTATTTGGCATAACACACTTAGCATAATTTTCTTTAAACGAACATTTTAAATGCATAAAAATTATTTGATATAATTATCGTTTGGCATAATGTTCAAAACTTCGAATTTACAATGGCATACTTTTAAGATGGCAGAATTACATTTAGTATAATTACGATTGGCAGAGTTCAAATTTCGCATAATATCGTTTAGCATAATGTTCATTTAGAGCGATGATTATTTGGTATAATTTCACTTGGCATACTATGCAGATGGCAGAAATGGCTAGGTTAGGTTAGGTTAAAACTGTGACCTCCTACGCACGAGCCGAGCGAGCGAAGCGAGCGGTGCCGCGGCAGCGGCCGGCGAGTGCTAGAAACGACTTGCATTAATAGAAAAACGAGATTGTTTTTAGTAGGTTACCCGGAACTGAACTATTTAGATTAGTATAATTACTTATTGTGTTAAATTACATTATTTCAAATTCAATTAAATAATAACTAAAATAAATGACATTATTTTGAAGATTTAAATAATTAAAATAAATGACAACAAATAACGACAAAGATGATTCTAACTATAAACTTTCTGCGATATGACAATTCTGCCGTTTAATGATTATCTCTAAGAAATATATGCCAAAAAACGATTCTGACTGTGAACTTTCTGCGATATGATGATTCTACTTTTTAAATATTATGGATATGAAATTTATGTCAAGAGATGATTCTGGGTTACAAAATTATGAGTTTTGAATGTATGATAAATGAGAGTCTGCCAAACAATTTTCTGCGAAATGAAGTTTATGCTATCCGTTGTTATGCAAAATAAAATTATGACATAAAAAGTTCTGCTATAAAGGGTGGACCCAGGTTAGGATAGGTTAAAACTGTGACCTCCTACACACGAACCGAGCGAGCGAAGAGAGCGGTGCTGCGGCAGCGGCCGGCGAGTGCCAGAAACGACTTGCATTAATAGAAAAAAGAGATTGTTTTTAGTAGGTTACCCGGAACTGAACTATTTAGATTAGGATAATTACTTATTGAATTCTATGACATTATTTCAAATTCAATTAAACAATAACTAAAACAAATGACATTATTTAAAAAGAAATAAATAATTAAAATAAATGACAACTTATAATGACAAATTATAATGATTCTAACTATAAACTTTCTGCGATATGACAATTCTGCCGTTTAATGATTATCGATATAAAATATATGCCAAAAGACGATTCTGACTGTGAACTTTATGCGATATGATGTTTCTACTTTTTAAATATTATGGATATGAAGTTTATGCCTAGAGATGATTTTGACTTACAAAATTATGAGTTTTGAATGTATGATAAATGAGTGTCTGCCAAACAATTTTCTGCGAAGTGAATTTTATGCTATCCGTTGTTATGCAAAATAAAATTATGACATAAAAAGTTCTGCTATAAAGGGTGGACCCCCATGCGACAACCCTAAAATCAGCTGAGAGCTTTTTATTTCCAAGTTTATTTAATTAGGTAGGTATCTCTACATCCAGTAAGTAGTTCGTAAGAACTTTAGGAAAAAGTATTTCATGTAACCAGCGCATTCGTACTTAATATCTTTAGTACCTATTATCGTCGGCCATTGATCTGAACGCCTAGGGTCGTAACAGTGAAGTAAAATGAAAAAAATGTATGTAAAGTTCAATCATTGGACTCCACGTGGAGTAGCTGAGCCATCGACTGCTGAGTTGCGTTTTGCGGGTTCGATACCCGCACGGAACAAATATTTGTATGGCCTAAAGATAGTTGTTCCGGGTCTGGCTGTTTGTGAATGTGAGTTTAAATGATTGTAAACGAACCCAACGTATTTTTAATTTAAAAAAAAAAAACATTGATTTTAATGTTGATCTTTCACAGTGTATTCTTTACATAATCCTTACTAATATTATAAAAGCGAAAGCGAGTTTGTTTGTTTGTTACCTCTTCACGCTTAAATGGCTAAACCGATTTTGATGAATTTTGGTACAGAGATAGTTGGGACCCAGGAGACCGACATAGGCAAATATTTAAAAAAAAAAGATTGAGATATGAGGGAGAAAGGGAAAAGAAAAGGGAAAACTTAGCATTGCTATTACAAATCAATAAGGCGCAAGGGCAAAACTGCAGGTACCAGGTACCTGCAAATCAGGAAAGGGAACTGTGTTACCCCGAATTTAACGCGAGCGAAGCCGCGGGCAAAAGCTAGTATAGTATAGAAATGAAGAAAAAAACAATCATTTACGTTTAAAATGCCATTCATATTTTAAACAGATTTTTCGTCAAAAAACCCTGCTTTGAATTTTATTTTCTAATAACAATTAAATATGCAGGTGTTCATTTTAGTTTATTCAATTAGCTCTGTATTTCAAGTACTTTTTTAATATATTGTTGAGAACAAAGATTTTTACTAGTGGTCTCAAACTTTGGCCGGCAGTGTATATCGATGACTGGAGACCGGATTATATGCAACTTAAAATCTTCGATAGAGAAGAAATCCCTTGGCCCCGGAACACAGAGGGCAAAAGAAGGAACACAAAGGGCAAAAGAAGCAACACAGATTGGTCTCAGTCAGTAAAACTCTGACACACCGTCCCTCACCGCCCAAAAAAAAGTATAACGACAGGAGCACTCCAGAATCACGGCAGTACCATTGAATATTTTCTCTTACCTGTTCTTGCGTCAGTATGATCTGCTCCCCAGGCCGTCTGGGCCGTGGACTGGACTCTGGCGTTTCCACCGGCGAGAACCACCTGACCGTGGACTCTGCGTAGTTGGACTGGGCAGCTTGTGGTTGGAGAAGAGGTGTGCGTTCTGATGCACCATGATGGACTGTTGGAGAAGGTAGATGGTGAGAACAGCTACATGGTACGACATGCCGTGTCGACGGCGCGTTCGTGTTTCAAGCGCGCCTCAAAGAGATGTCAGCAAAGCAGAGGGGCTTGCCAGAGCCTCCGCCTGCCGGGGTTGCGGGTTGTTCGAAAGAGATACCGCGGCCCCGGAACGTAAAGGGCAATAGAAGGAGCATGGGTGGGTTTTAGTCAGTAAAAGTCTGACATGCCCCCCCCCCCCCGCTCCACCCAGAGCGGGGGAAGTTATTTGGTGATTTCCCACCCGAAAAAAAAAGCTACATGGTACGTTGGGTGCTAATATTAAACTGTTAAAAATAACCCCTAAAATACTTAAAGACAGTTATGAACTTTATTTGAAAATGCTTGCTGATATCGAATTATCAGTTATCTTGACAGAATATAAGAAGATTTGAGAGCGTCGGTCAAGTGTCATTGACTCTTTATCGTAGAACTAACTGGGACACGTTATCAAAAATCAATCTACTATCTTGTGTGTACCATATTGCAATACGGAATTGTTTATTTACATTTTTACCTGAATTTTAAAAATGGAGGAGGTTCTATGTTTGACCGCGTTTTTTGTATGTATGTATTATACCGAATTACCGATTATTCCCCCAACTGTGGACCGATTTTCATAATTCTGTTTTTGTTCGAAAGGGTCTTATTTATTTTATTTATTTATGTACACACAGAACAATTTATAAAAAAGTACATAAGGAAAAAAGAGCACAAAGGTACTGCTTATTTCATAAAGAAATCTCTTCCAGCAGACCTGCGATAGGACTTCTGAGGTGGTCTCATATCAATCCTTCATACGTCTTCACGCCTAAATCGCCAAACCGATTTTGAAGAATTTTGGTACAGAGATAGTTGGGACCCTGGAGACGGATATAGGCAACGACTTTCAAAGATCTACAAATGATAGCCGCGACCAACAGCTTTAACAGCAACAGCAGAAGGAGGTGGCCGGACGTTTGAGGGAGAGAACCTCAAACCAACCCAGCCGCCGCGGGAGACGCCCCGGGCGCCGGGCGCCGCGAGACGACTCCCGGTCGCCGTAGATGCTGTGGACGGTGAGCAATGGGTAGCTCACCGTCCATCCGTTTATTGACGACAGGCCGTGTTGACGGCGCGTTAGTATTCCACGCGCGCCTCAAAGAGATGTCAGCAAAGTAGAGGGGCCTGCCAGGGCTACCGACTGCCGGGGTTGCGGGTTATTCGAAAGAGATACCGCGGAACATAAAGAGCAATGGAAGAAACGTGGGTGGGTGGTTTTAGTCAGTACAAGTCGGATTCTCCCCTCCCCAATTTCGCCCAGAGCGGAGGAAGTTATTTGATGATTTCCCACCCCAAAAAAAAATCTACAATGAGGTTTTTCTGAAATGACACCCACTAGGCGGCAACACTGAGACGTTAGGTCCAGAAACTACTTCAAAAAAGACTTTTTTGCATGTATGTTACTCGATTTCTTCGTTAATTATGGGCCAATTTTCAATATTCTTATTATAATCGAAAAGGTATTCTCTCGAAAGCGTCCCAAATGAATTTTATGCTTGGCTAATTTTTGAGTTATCTTCCATAAAACATATTAAACATTTTCTTCAAATGTATAAGGACAAAATGCTAATATCTCTTAGTGGCAATGAAAAATGAATATGGCTGCCATTTTGCAGCATCATGCTGAGATAGAGGTCTTTTGGCCTCGTACAAGACCAATTTAGCTAATAGAGAAGAATAGAATATACTTAAGTCAAGAGTGAATAGCTTATTTCTAGGTAAGCGTGCTTCATCGTCGACCACATCATCACTTACCATCAGGTGAGATAGTAGTCAAACGCGAACCTATCACTAATAAAAAAAAAAAACTTGCACACCAAAATTGAAACAAATCCGTTTTTACAAAAAATGCTAAATCTATGGTTACAATGGCGGTCTTATCGCTAATAGCGATATCTTCCAGAATAAGATTAATTTATTTGCCAGAATGTAGGTGTACAAGTAGTATGTATGATCTTAACATAAATGTGGCCCATTTACATTCTACCATTAAATGTGGTGTGCAAATATTTAATTTAAGAATGGATTAAATTATTAAAAGTGTCACAATATACAGACAACCTTTGGATGGACTGCACGAATATAAAAATACTGCTAATACTACACAAACAATTAAAATAAAGTTATTTATTCAAAATACATATAATTACATCCACTAGGGCGATTAGGCGGCTATTTATTTAATACTAGCTTTCGCCCGCGGCTTCGCTCGCGTTAAATTCGGTAGCGCCTTATGGAATTGTAATAGCAACGCTAAGTTTTCCCGTTTCTTCCCTCTTTCTCCCTCGTATCCCACTCTTTTTTAATAAAAAATAGCCTATGTCCGTCTCCTGGTTCCCAACTATCTCTGTACCAAAATTCATCAAAATCGGTTTAGCCATTAAAGCGTGAAGAGGTAACAAACAAACAAACAAACAAACAAACTCACTTTCGCTTTTATAATATTAGTAAGGATGTGTTTTATAACATTATGCGGTTGACAAATAGGGTAATTATATTATATGGCTAATTGTTTTTTTTTAATATTTTTTGTTGTTTTGTTAGGGTTCCGTACCTTAAAAGGAAAACACGGAACCCTTATATGATCACTGTGTTATCCGTCTGTCTGTCAAGACGCTTTATCTCGGGAACGCGTGGAGGTATCGAGTTGAAATTAAAACCATATACTCAAGTCCATGGTCCCTTGAAATTGTCGAAAAAATCAGCCCTCTAAGGCGCGTCGCCCACTCGACTAACAGTCGAGGCGCAGTCGAGGCGCGGGCGCGTTAGGCGCGTCGCCCACACGACATTTCTAAAGAAAATCTCACATAAGATTCGATTTCTCAACGAGATTTTCTTTACAAATTTCGTGTGGGCGACGCGCCTAAGTCTACGCAGTCAAAAGATATGGCCGTTTATGTCGCAAGTTTGTACAGAACCCTCGGTGCGCGAGTACGACTCGCTCTTAACCCGTTTTTTTTAAATTATTTTTGTTTCATTGTTGTCTAATAAACAGCCTTTCAACCTTTCCTTTAAGTCACGACCTACATAAATAACAAAATGTACATACCTATGGACTCCAATATCGACTTCGCCTGTAGCTCCTGTGGCAGGACCCGGAAGTCCAAGAACCAGGCTTCGCTCCAAGCGAGAGTGAACGACGTCAGGATGAGGAATACTTCGTAGACTGGCTGTACAGCGTTGGGCCACTGTTGGGCAAACATTGGGTTAGTTGGTGACAAACATAGAACGAGGACTAGTTTCTAGTCTAATCAGATGCAGCTGTGTACCCATTTTATTATTAACTAGCTGGTGCCCGCGGCTTTGCCTGCGTGATATCGAAAAAAAAATATCCTATGAGTTATTCCAGACTATAATCTACCAGTGTGCCAAATTTCATCCAGATCCGTTTAGACGTTTTGATGTGAAACATCCATAAATCCATACATTCACCCATCCTCATAAACATTCACATTTATAATATTACTAGCTTCCGCCCGCGACTTTGTCCGCGTGGCATAGTTACTTTAGGCTAACGCTAACTTTAAACCGCGCGATAATCGAAAAAAAAAAATCTTTCTCTCCCCTTTTCTTCCCTCTTTCTCCATAATTTCTCACTTTAAAAAAAATAGCCCATAATTATCCGTCTTCAGGGTCTTAACTATCTCTGTACCAAAATTTATCAAAATCGGTTTAGCCTTTTAGGCGTGAAAACGTAACAAACAAACTAACTTTTGCTTTCATAATATTAAAAGTAAGGATACTTACGTCAAATACAAATACTTTTGCTATTAACAGCGCACAGGTGGACCCCGTTGATAGCTGAAACAAAAAACAATAATTTGTCAAAAACCTTCTTTCATTATTGTGTGGTTAGTCTGTGGTTTTCTTTAACCGACTTTAAAAAAGGAGCAAGTTCTATGTTTGACCACTTTTGTTTGTATATTTTTTCTCTCCTTTCTTTTTTTAAAAACGTTGCCCCACACTAGGAATTGCTCCTGTATCGTGGGTGCGTTTACAAACATTTAAACTCACATACACAAACAGCCAGACCCGAAACAACTATCTGCAGGTCATACAAATATTTGTTCAATACGGGGATCGAACCCGCGACACACAGAGCAGCAGTCGATCGCTCAGCCACTACGTCAACCGTGTCGTCTTTCTTTCTTTTAAGTCGGCGCTGAGGAGCAAAAACAGCTAGAACGGCGCGCGAGCGCACCGTGACATCATCGTACCACTTTTTGAGTCAGGCGAGGTGGCTCCATCCGAAATATATAGATACTAGCTTTTGCCCGCGGCTTCGCTCGCGTTAAATTCGGGGTAACACAGTTCCCCTTTCCTGATTTGCTCCCTGCTACCTGTAGTTTTTGCCCTTGCGCCTTATTTATTGTAATAGCAATGCTAAGTTTTCCTTTTCCTTCCCTCCTTCTCCCTCATTTCTCAGTTTAAAAAAAAAATGTTAGCCTATGTCCGTCTCCAGGGTCCCAACTATCTCTGTACCAAAATTCATCAACATCGGTTTAGTTATTTAGGCGTGAAGTGAAGACGTAACAAACAAACAAACTCTCTTTCGCTTTTATAATATTAGTAAGGATAGTACTTACTGCAATGATACTCCAGTTATTAATATACAAGACTGCGTAGAACAGCAACAGCACCACGAACCGACAGACAGCCACCATCACAATATCGAATAGGGACGTTTTCACGTTGTACTTAATTATTTCTGTGTTCATAATTTGTACTAATGTTTCGCCTCGCATCTGGAACGAAATAAGTAATATTATAGTTAAAAAAACATTGCCATATTTGATACTAATGTCATGGGAATGCATAACTAGTCCGCCATCTTTAGGAGACCGCAATATTGGATTTGGAATGTCGTCATTTAGTTAACTATGCTTTGTCATCCAAACTAAACATGTAGGTATGGAAAAATCTTTGCTCCAACTATACTTAAACTAGTTATTTTTCACATAGTCGGCTGCAAGTAAAGCTAATAAACTCGTTTTAAATCATGCTTTTTCGTATTCTCCTCAGCAAACCCATTCCTTTGATACCCATATCACATGGGAATACATAAAAAAACAACTAGTCCGCCATCTTAGATTTGGAATGGCGTCACTTAGCTACCTATACATTGTCATCCAAACTAAACAAATATGCAAAATTTCAGCTCACTATGACACAGGGAAGTGAGTCAAATTTAACTTCAAATATTTGATTACATAGTTTTTTACAAGTGAAGCTAATGAAAGCGTCTGAAATGTCTTACCATCACACATATTAGCCACATAAGACTTGTGAAAAGCAGATCGAAGGTGACGAACAGACAGAAGAACCGCCTCACTGTGGACATCTTGCCTTGAGGTCTGTGCCCAGCCACCAGGTCTTCGGAAACCAGGTTTAAGGACGCGGAGTGTGCTGAAAGGGAAGGAGATATATGTGATTATAATTCGAAAGCACGGTTGGCGCAGTGGCTGAGCGACCGACTGCGCCTAGTTACTGGGACTGTACCTTCATCATTTTGTGTTTGACATTCAAAAGCGTTTGTAACCATAGATATAGATAGACATAGATAACGCAAGGGTAACTACTACGCGTGCCACTTTGCGAGCCAAACTTACGATCAAAAATCGCAAGCTGCTACTTTCGAGCTCAGTCTGCATCGGTGTGCCACTAGTTGGACGTCAGATATCAAATTTAAAATAGTTAATTTTGTGTAATAAATTGTAAAAACTTTCGTCAATCACTAAATAGACGTCACTTCAATAAAATATAGTGCATGAGACGTCATAGTAGGAAGACAAAAAATGGCGTGATCGTGATACTTGCGTTATCTATGTCAATCTATATCTGTGTTTGTAACGGTCTAATTAAACTAAATCTTTGAGTTTTTTAAATGACTTAAAAAATTGACTTCAAGACGGAAAAGTAAATTTACTTCGGGAAGTCGTTGACTTGTGTTTGATTCATAGATTTTCTTGCCACGGTCTTATTTTGAAGTCGGTTTTTAAATAAAATATCTGGTAAACGTCTACCCCATACAGCTCCCCTAACTCTTAACCACAAAGTATATCTCATCTAATATACAATGTGTCAGGTCATGGACTAGCGATATTCTAGATACTTATGTAACGAGTGTTTTAATATACTATTACGATACACACTTGGGTCTAATTCACTTCCCCGCTTTTTGGCAGCCATTTTGAGATATTCTCTATGCGTGTACAAAAAATAATCATATCTCTCAAAGTGTTGGTCTTACTGAGACGAAAATAGGTTTTTTCGGAGGGCAACAATATTGTCTATCGTTTAAATTATGAATTGGAAATATATTATTAGAAATGATGAGCTTACATTTTCGTAACTTTAGAAAACAAAATTAAAGCCCAAAAAAATATGCAAATCAACAAAAGTTTGAAAAAACTACATGTAAGACATATAAATATTTTTTCCGTGCGGAGATGGAACCCGCGACTCGCAGTGCAGCAGTCGATAGCTCAGCCACTCCGCCAACCGTATCGTCACTTTCTTTCTCTGGTGTCCCATATATTCTAACAGTAATAAATAATGAATGAAACTCACTCAAGGTGCGATGATGCGGGCTTACACTGCTGAGAAGCGACTCCGCCGCCTCCCTATAGTGAGGGTTCGACATCCTGCCCCCTGGAACCATTAGTTAACGACTCATTACTTGAATACCAATAATATTTAGTTAAGTTCATAACTAATAATAATGTTTGTAAATATTATTGTATGGGAATGTACAGTCGACGAAGGAGGTGAGTTACCACGCTCGTCGAATACAGTTGGAATTTTCTTAAAAAATCGTGAATGTTTTCGAATAAAGATGAATTAAAAAAGTACAATATGTAAGTATATATTCATATACATAAAAACACAAATTACAGAACTGTCTTACATCCGTCATATGACATCTCAAGTCCAGTTGAAAACCAGCGTCGGGCATTCGCTGCTCGGCAGTTTGCTGAACTGGGACTATTTGTTTTTGCCCCATACTAGGATTTCTGCTGTATCATAGGTACTAGGATTTTCTGTATCGTGGGTGAGTTTACAAACATTTAAACTCACATTCACAAACAGCCTTACCCGGAACATGTACCTGAAGGTCATACAAATATTTGTTCCGTGCGGGGATCGAACCCCCGACACGCAGCGCAGCAGTCGATCGCTCAGCCACTGCGACAATCGTGTGCGCCACCGTGTTGTCGAAACATATACCAACTTATAACACAATATTTAGCGCAGCCGTAAGACACACAATATTAGGTTGGTTTTTGCTGTTTTTTTTTCCTTTGTAGTGTTAAGATTTAATTTACTTGTGGCAAGTGTCAACTAAACCTGTTTTCTTTCTATCTTTCTAATTTATTTGATAGAAAACAAACAGTTCATTAAATAAATTATTTTTTTATTGAGATTTCCATCGCTTTCTAATTAAATTTCAACTGTATCTGACGGTCTTGGCTACTCATCTCCTTTGCTGACTGTACAATCAAAAAGCGATGAAATACCCGGATGTAAATTTAATGTACTTAGAAATATGAGCAAAATACGGTCAAATTATGCGGCTTATGGGGCAGTATTTTTTTACTGTGTTGACTACAAATCAATTTATTTCACAGGAATAGGTTCTTGACAGACGGACATATCGACACGGACATACGTAATTCATCGAAACTAAATAAGTAAATAATAAAACTAAATAAAGGCCTTTAAACCCTTAGGAATAAAGGCTCTTTCTGTGGTTGAGATTTTTTTTAGTTCCGATGAAAATTACGCAGGGGCCGTCGATATAAGGGTACCGTTTTGTTATTCGGACGTAACGAACCCTGAAAATTGAAGTGTTATTGAATATTACAACGATCATTAAATTTTTAGGGCTCCTTACTTCAGAAATGGGAAAAATAGAACCTTTTTAGAATCACTTTGTTGTCCGTTTGTGACAGACAGTATCTCCAGAACGCCTGTAGGCGTGACGAAAGATTTTAAAATCCTCTTCCATAATGTGGGTACACTTTTACTATTTACAAAAAAACCTTTATTTCGGTAATAAACTTAAGTTTAACTTTGGAGCCATTTTTCTCATAATTTTTCAATAGTGCCCGAAAACAGCTCGCATGTATGGCGTCGGCATGACGTCACAGTTAAGTAAAAATGTCATTGTGTCTATAACATCGTCCCATATATCACATAACCGTGACGTCATACGCTGTGATCGGTGTTTCAGTCAAAATGGCCGATCGCAGTATTTTAATGTTTTATTGAAAATCTTAATAATCTGTTATTTTTAAATAAAACTAAACCAATATTTACTTTTTTTTAATCTGACTTCTCCCCTCTAATCACTGAATCAGTGATTTTTTTATACTGTCGTCATGCCTAGTACTAAAGTCTATGGTCCCTTGGAGTTGTGAAAAAATCAAAACCCTTATAAAGTCACTTTGCTGTCCGTTTGTCTGTCTGTCAAGGCCCCTTTTTGTCGGGAACGCGAGGAGGGTTTGAGTTGAAATTATATACCTACTCAAGTCTATGGTCGCTTGCGAGTTGTGAAAAAATCAACCCTTTAAGTCTGTTGCATGCTTGTACGGAACCCTTGGTGCGCGAGACCGAATAGCACTTGGCCGGTTGTTTATGATAAAACGAATTAGTCTACTTGTTCAATCTCTTACGACTACGTGTTCAATCTCTTTTTTAATACAATACTAAGAAATTCGAAATGAAAAAGCTAACAATGAGGTACACTTTGCCCGAACCGGTAATCAAATCCAAAACCTCACACTCGGCAGTCGCTCTTGCAACCACTCGACCAACGAGGTAGTTATTTATTTCATAATTATCCTTACTAATATTATAAAAGCGAAAGTGAGTTTGTTTGTTTGTTACCTCTTCACGCTTTAATGGCTAAACCGATTTTGATGAATTTTGGTACAGAGATAGGTGGGAACCAGGAGACGGACATAAGCTATTTTTTTTTTACAAAAACGTGGGATGTGAGGGAGAAAGAGGGAAGAAAAGGGAAAACTTAGCGTTGCTATTACAAATCAATAAGGCGCAACTGTGTTACCCCGAATATAACGCGAGCGAAGCCGTGGGCAAAAGCTAGTAAAAAATAAACTTAGATGTAGTCTCTTTCAACTGTAGTTTTATAATTACACTAGGTGTGCTATACGTTGCAATGCAATTTTTCTACCTACCTACCCTACCCACCCTACTTTTTTTTCATAAGGACACCCTCTCCTGACATTAAAGAATAAGCGAAATTGGTCCAGCCGTTCACGACTGATACGGCATCACGCGTAAACGGCTGGCGAGCGACCAAGGGAAACAGGGATTCATTTTTATATATACGATACAACAGGGATTCATTTTGATGTCAATAACAATCGTTATAATTATGTGTCAATACTAATATTACAAACATTTTGATAAGGACCTAGTATCCATTACACAATAAATATTAACAAGAAATTGTATATTAATCAATTCATAGAATAAATGAGATTCAAAGAATGACGTAAAATTATTATACAAACTGTACCTATATAAATTAGAAAGTTTTTGATCGAGTCACAACACAAATGGAATCTGATTAGAAGATCGATGAATATAAATGGATGCATCATCAAGCCATCAAGGATGTAGAGGGAGAGGAAAACCAAGGAATGAATGGATTGAATGATAAATGATGCAAGTAGATTTTTACAAACACTTTTACACTTCATTTTTTTTTGCAACATAAACAGCCATATCGTTTGACTGCGTAGACTTACGGGGTTTGTATAACTACCTACACTGCGCTGTAACAACAAAATTGTAAAACCAAATGATTTTAAAAGAGTAACCATGGAGTTTCTTGCCGGTTCTTCTCTATAGGAAACGACCAACCCGAACCGTGCACGTTTTCTCGACGTTTTATAGGTTCCCATGTAGGCCTATGTGAAATACGATATTTTGATTATGAACAACGTTTTTTCTACGAGTTCTATAAACAGAAAAGTATATTAGAGTTTAAGTCACTTATTTCCAAAGTCATAGAACAAAATTGTTTAGCTTCATGGTGAGAGAATTTGCATTAATTATGAAAAAGAGAGAGATATGAATGTTGATCGATGGAGAGGGAGAGTAAGGCCAAACAAAAGATGGATGGATTTTGTAAGGAATGATATGAAGGAGAAAGCAGTAAATGACGCCGCGACGTCGGACAGGGGAGAGTGGAAGAAGAAAACGTGTTGCGCCGACCCCAAATAGAATGGGACAAAGGCAGGAAAATGATGATGACTTTTAAATAAATAATGAGTTATTTAAACAAGTATCATCATCTGCCAAGCCCTTTTCTAAACTCAGTTGGGGTCGGTTTCCAGTCTAACCAGACATTTTACATGGAGCGACTGCCTATCTGACCTCCATAACCCAGTCTCTGCCTCTTGCTAAGACTGGCAGTCAAAACTCATCAAAATCGGTTTTGCCATTTAGACGTGAAGACGTAACAAACAAACTCACTTTCGCTGTTATAATATTAGTAAGGAATAGTAAGGATGGTACGGAGCCTTTCCGGCGCGAGTCCGACGTAGATGTAGCAATTGCCTATCTGACCTCCACAACCCACATACTGGCTAACACAATAACCCTTTAAAAGTATTTCAGGATTACCCCAATTCTGAATGAAACAATAATTTTTCTTATTTAAGGAAATATTTGTCATGAATGGTGGTGCTACGTCACATTATTACATGAAAATATCATGACCATTTTGAATATGAAGTGTAATAAAATAATGTTTTGTTGTTGGTTTCCTCATGATGTTTTTCCCTTATATATTTTGAGACATGCATTGATAACAAAAAAATACACCAAGTTGACAAGTTGCCTTCGTGCCTTGGAAAGCATGTTAAGCCGCTGCTGCAGCTGTTTCAACGCAATTATATAGACGAAGATTCTATCATATCTGTTTTGTTATATACATATTAATAAGATTCCTAACCAAATTAAAGAACTTCTAATGGTCCACTTCAGAAGGGCTTAATGCAGCTGGTTGACAGAGAATTCCTTCAATTCAATTTATAAATAATTACATATTATTGTAACCATATTTATCTGCAAATAAATGTTTGAATTTGACTCAAAAGTTGACATCCATTCTTACCAAGAAGTATTGTATTACCTTACATCTGGTTACAGCTCAATGTGGAACTGCAAGCCATTGCAAATAAAGTTAGAAGAAGGCTAGGCAGATGATGACTAATCTGTTTTTAAATTTACTCAACCTCAAACTGTTTAAATCAATTAATCCAACTGCAATCCAATGTACACAAGTCTTATCTTTGCAAGCAATGCCTGATATAACAATGTTTGTCAATAACATTGATAAGAGTTTTATATTATATGTTGTTACTTATAAAAATAGTTTATTATGATGCATAAATATTTAATTAAATTACATTTTTAATGTTTAATTAATTTAGATTGGGTTACTTATGGAGTATTTTCAGAATAAAGGAGTATGGTATGTCATTTAATTCAAAAAAGATTTCAAAATTGGAATGTGAGTAGGTACTTAGCTGAGCTATGATTGAACATACATGACGTAAGAAAGTTGCTTCACTATGGTCTAAGAAAAACAAATAGAATCATAGCTACAAGGTCTTTTTAGTGTGGTGCTTTACTCACAGCTTTATAATTATAACTTATAAAAATGTATGTTGGAGACTTTAAAAACACAAAGCTACTACGTCTGTTTTCTTAAAACTTATTGACAACTAAGGCTGAATTAAAAATACAACAGGGCACTAAAAACATGAATTAATTAAACTAGAAATGAATTAATTTAAGCAGTAATTAATGTTCTATTAATTTGTTAACAAAGGAAAAGAAACTTACAACAGACAAGCCATTATTCTCTGTGTAAAAATAATATACTTTGACATGACTGATTGACTGTAGGTAATGTAACTATGCAATAATTCTGTTAGTATTATAAAAGATAACATAATTGGGCCAGCAAAATAGGCTTGTACAATTTCAGTCAATGTTTATCTCAACAAATTATATTTTGCCATTTTATTCTGATATGAACTAGTGTTTAGTTTTAGTAACAAAACTTAAACACGTCACTAACAGATGCGTTTCATAGAATAAAAATAAAATATTTATTTATTTTTCGACCTTCAGATTATTTACTTTGTCGAAAGATTTTTGCAATCTGCAGTTGAAGACCTTTAAAAGACACCACTTTGTTTTTTCTAAATGAGTTCAATAAGATGGGGCGGTGGTGACTTCGACACCTACATTATTCATCCTAATAAAAAATATTAACACAAAGACTTACTTGTTTTGTACTATCAACAACACTTTAACAACTTATATTACGAAATGCATAGCTCGCTGGGTGTTGACATAAATGCAGCTGTGTTGGCTGTTATAATCCAAGCTACATCTCGTTTTATAGTTATACCAATTAGAAATTGTTATCAAACAGTTCAATTGTTATCAAATTAGCACAAAAGCTGAATAAAAAATCTCAGTCGAGAGGTGAACAATAGTGAAGCTCGTTCCTGGTTACTGGACAGCAGGATAGGTGGTCGTCTTTTTACGTGTGTTAGACAAAGACAGAAATACTACAATGCTTTTAATGTTCATATTCAATATTGGATCTTTTGCTGTTGACGCATAGTTTGACAACCACTTTTAACGTTCCATTTTACAGTTTCTTGCCATTTCATTAATAAAAAAAAAAAAAACATTTATTTTTTTATCATTATAATTAGTATCTCATTTATTTCTAAATAGTTATAATAACAAAAAAAACCGTTTAAATCTAATAAACCCAAAAGTGATTTGTTAAACTAGAAAACACCCATAATTTAGTACTTACCTAATCACTTTAATTGGAACGTTTCATTGTCAATTCTCGGGGAGTTCTTGTTTTTTATTTTTAATCCCTTTTAGGCCACAAAAGAGGAAAATGCCAAGGTTTCCTACAAGTCTCGGCCAGAACCACAGAGTACTTTATTTGGCCAGAACTGTCAAAGATTAGCTATGTATGCACATATAAATATATTTTTTACCCGACTGGCGGAGGGTTATGTGTTTTGCAGCCCATGTTAATGTAGGTTCCTATGTCCCAGGTAGGTATGTGGTGTGTGCTAGGGCCGATTTTGATGATTCTTATGTTAATCAATTTTTATCTTGTGAGTGTTATAATAGAAATGATATTAATAAAGAAGTACTCTTTAACAGCCGGGACTGGACATGAACATGAACAGAGTGGGTATTTAAACTGTAAACTTGTTGTTGTGTCTCTGTATATCTCTATAGGTCTGGTATAGCTTTAAATGTGAGACGATTTTGCATGTGTGTATTCCCTTAATATTAATAGGTAAAACTATTTGTTCAAAATTTCAAATCCTTAGTCGCATCACCGCTTATCTTTCATTAGAACTTCCTGCAATCAAAAGTTAACCTTATTTCCTCAACACTTGTTCTTTTTTAATTTTCAGGATTTAAGGCAGTCGAGATTTTTGATTTTATATTACTTTAAAATGAATCATGGAATCGTTTATTAGATAGGTACATACATTGTTGGCAATTATATTTTGGTGACAGATCTAGGTACTATTATGCGGAAACACCCTATAATTAAAAAAAAACAACCAATTTAGCAATTAAACTCACATGAAATCACTGAACCATGTTCAATTACTAAAAATGAGACTAAAGCCCGTGTCGTATTTACAGAATCTGCATAGCAATGTTGTCGTGGCGCAATATTGACCATGACCGTTTGTCTAGTCAACCAAATAAAGAATACATAATGACTAAATTAATGCTGATAACCTTGTAATGTAATTACTAGTTCCGTGCTTTTTGTAGCGTTTCTTGTCACTTAAGTTTTTAATTCAAGACAATGGTGAATGTTCATTATGAAAGTACTTATTGACGCCCATTTCATTTCATATTTTCTAGTTTCCTCAAGAATTCTGCTGAATTTTCAAGTATTACGGGTCCAAGAAATTTTCAGGTTCAAATAAAAACTTTAATTATCATTTTTTTTATTGTAATTATAATTGTATTGAATAGACAGAATACCTGGGGCCTTAGTCTGCTATTACAATAGTGTCAGAATGGTCGACCACTGATCGCATCATGATCGCATAATGGTTGATTTTGACATTTACTACATAATAAACTTGTCAAAATCAACCATTATGCGATCAGTGATCGACCATTCTGTCTGACACCATTGTAATAGCAGACTAAGGCCCCTGGACGCTAGAAAAATTGGGTCCAATAGATGGGTATGCACTTATGGATTTATACGCACTACCAAACACCTGTTTTAAGTCCTTGGCAGTTCAGGTATGTTTACAAATATGCTGAAACTACACAAACCAGCCATTCCAAAATAAAATACACCAATACGTAATATTCATCATTTTATTAAAATTTCACAACAATTACCACAGTGATAATAAAATACAATCAATTTTAAATGACCTGCTTTGGTATGTCTAAACTAAGTAAGTATAATAAAAACAAAGCACAAAGGCTGACTTCGGAATTCTTCTGCCAAGAATTATAATCACCAAAAATAATAGTACCTAAGTAAATAAGTGAAATTATTTAAAAGCGACATGGAATCAGCCCTTGGCTTATTTTTAAGGTAGGTGCTAGAATATGACAACAACGGCAAAGCCGCCAATCTTTATTACCGTGACTTGACTGGATTTGACACGCTTTCATTAGCTACACTTAGGTATCAACTAACTAAATAATTATTAAGCATATAAAAAAAAACTGAGAATTTTAATTAGACCCACTTCTCGGTTACAAATTGAGATAAAATTAAGTGACGTCATTGTTAATCCAAAATGGCGGACTCCTCAAGATGGCGGAGTAGTAGTATTTTTATGTATTTCAATGTTGCAAAAAGCGTGTTTTGATTACGTTTTCAAACAAAATATCTAGTTAGGTATAACTTAAGTCTATGAAAATGATTGCGCTTTTCAGACGGAAGTATACTCATTAGATTTAGCAGCCTGTTGTAGGTAGTCTAATAGGCTTTGCCGTTACGGTTTATCTACATAATTATTCACAAACAATCCAATCGTTACCGTAATCGACAATCGACACTTGTTTAAGTTCTCGTAATCCAATCATCAAACCGGCAAAACGCTATTCACAGATCCGTGTGGAGTTTCTTTTTTTTAAACATTGCAAGAGTATGTTTTTCAGGGTACGTTACATAATGGTAGCAAATAGAAATTTGTGGTGGATTTAAAGTGATTATTTTTCCGACCCAAATATCGACCAATAGAATTGCACCATTCGACGTCACGTGGTACAACCTACATGGTATTATACTGATAATTTTTTGAAAATTTTCTCTGGTCGTTGCTATATATAAAAAACAAAACATGGTGCAATTCTATTGGCCGACATTTGGGACGGAAAAATAATCCCCCGAATACCACACGAGCTTCAAAATTATCTGGCATTTCCCGATAGGTTCCCTGCAAACATATAAAATCGTCAAGTTTTTCACTCCTTCATTTGTTTGCAACGAACCTATCGGGAAATACCCGATAATTTTGAAGCTCTTGTGGTATTATAAGTGATAATTTTTTACCAGGTATTTGTTTTTTGTCGGTATGATTGACGTAAACGGTTGTGCAGACATGTCAAAATTGGCCGATTACGGATCCGTGAAAAGCTTTTGGAGGACTTTTTCGATGAAACTCACGGCACGATTGCAATCGAGTGGTTGTGAATATCTATGCCGATGTGGTCGCATTCCGAAACGTACCTTAGAAAAACATGAGAAATCCTTCAATAAATAAATACAAAATAGTGTTATAATATTCATTCTACTCAAAGCAAATGATAAATGGCCGTATCGTCGGGAATTTTAAACATTTAATGTGTAGGCCTATCTCTGCTCTGAGTAATTTAATCTCAAAAACTTTACAATTCGACCGCTATTTCTTAACATCCATTGCATATTTCGTTTCATAATCATTTATTTGCAAAAAGTGTGTTTTAAAGCCAGTCGCAAACAAATTATTTTATTCCGCTTAATCAATAAATAGATCACTTTGAGGTTCGGAATCGTATTTACTTGTATTCCGCGACCATAACCAATAAATTAATTCACAACGACCTTTAAGATGAATGAATCTTTTCATTGATCATTCGATTTATAATGTTATTATAATTAATGACCAGATTATAATATGTTTTGGAGATCTTTAGGGAACAAGTTTTTAATTTTTTAAGTAGCATATCTTTTACATTTAAAAAACACTGTGTATTTGCAAATAATTGACGAATTTGTGTCAAACTGTTAAATTATTACGATGAAATTCACGATAAGATACCAGCCGTGCTAGACTTATTAAAGTACCTACTTTTAATGTATTTTTCTCATAATCTGGTCTCTATTAATTAATGACCCATGCGTTTGTTATGAAATTCAACATATTAAGCAAGCGCCTACGGTTTTTTACATAGCAATGCTGCATTAACGCGTTACAATGTTTGGTGCTACTCATTTCGTCAAAGGATTTGACGAGATTCAAACGCTGTTGTTGTTCATAAAACCAAATAACTTTAATAACATCCCTATTTCAATACCATGTGGTAGTCCCAACCCTATTATCAGGTGGGTCCTTGACACAGCAGTAAGAAGCGAGTACTCCGACAGTCGCAAGACAAAGTGACAGTATGCTGACACCGCAGACAGCTCCGGAGGTGATGTCGTTGAGTGGTGTTCCTGGTTTTGGCTCCACTGACAGGAGTATGAGGAGGCCAAAGGCGCTTAGGAGAGAGAAGGAGGAGAGCACGATGTAACCTGTAAGAGAAAGTAAAAGACGTTAAGAAGTGTTGCCATAATTGTTACTTAAAATTAAGATGATTTAATTTCGGTAAATGTACGTTTTCAATTTTTCGTCAATCTGGTGCTAACAGACTGCGGCTTTGAACGCCAGACTTTGACTGATACGATGCTGGAGTATCTTTCAGAAGCTCCAGGTGGCCGATTGAGTGACCCTTAACTCCCGGCAAAAGTGAATGTCAAAAAAAAATGAGAATCGCACTGAGATAGGTACCCTAATCAAGTCTAAGGTAAAACCTTTATTACTACTAATGATTAACTGAATGAATACTACTATAGTCAATAGAAATAAAATTGAAATAATCTAAACATAACTAGCTATGCCGAGCGGTTTGATCGCCACTCAGCTCCTTAGCGTTGAAGCTTGATGTTATAATATAAAGTCTATAACTTCGTAAAATAATGCCTTTTCAAAATCCCGTTAGTGAGCACCTACGTCCTAAAAGATCCTTCATGTAAAATTTGAGACTTCAAAACTCCAAATACATATTTTCTTTCATATATATACACTTCTGGACTCATCTATTGGCCCACCTTGTATTTTCAGTTTCGTTTGGTCCTAGCTAAAATTTTATATTAGGTCGAGCAAAAAGTTTTTATGCAGTTTTTAACCTGGCACATTCACAATTTCATTCAATAGTCTTTTTTTGAATTTCGAACACAGAATTTAAAGAAACAAAAGACAATTTGGAGCCTGTTTGTTGATATCAAACAATCGAATACTAAGAAAATCAGGTTTTATTGGTTTACTTGGATTTAATTCTTGAAAAAGTGATTGATATCTTTGGTTTTGCAACAAACATTACTTATTCTTAACATTAAGGTGAGGTTCTATCAATAATCTATGGATACTTCACCTGAAATTGCCGCCCAAGCTGTGGCACTTATTCAGGCCGGACACAGCCAAAGAAACGTGAGTGCTCAACTTAATTTAAGTCGATCTGCGGTCCGAAATGTTTATCGGAGGTACCTAGAGACTGGCGGCTTTGTTCGTCGCCAAGGAAGGCCACGATCTCGGGTCACAACTGAAAGGCAGGATCGATTCATCGTGACGACCAGCTTGAGAAATCGTCACCTTACCTCCATTGAGATACAAAACCAACTTCGCGACTTCCACGGAGTATCTGTAAGCGCTCGAACTGTTCGGAGAAGGTTAAAAGAACGCGATATGGTACCACACAAGCCAGCTAATGGGCCCAAACTAACGCGAGCCCTCCGAACAGCGCGCCTTCATTTCGCACGCAGTCATTTAAATTGGACACAGCAAGATTGGAGCCGTGTACTCTTTTCTGGTGAGTCTAAAATTGTGTTACATGGCAATGATGGAAGGAAGAAGGTCTACCGACGTAAGGGAGAGCGTTTCGCACAATGCTGCTTTGAAGAGAGGGTTGCTTATGGCGGTGGCTCATGGACTGTCTGGGGCGGTATATCCGCGAGCGGCAAAACTCAACTTGAGGTTGTTACAGGACCACGGCTGCCAACATTAAATGCTGAAAGGTACAATCGTAAGTGCTTAGAACCTCACGTGATGCCATACGCGGACTATGTGGGCCCAAATTTCCTTTTTATGCATGATAATGCAAGAGCCCATGCGGCCGGCATCGTCAGGGAATATCTTCGGGATGTGAACATCACAGTTATGGACTGGCCAGCCAGAAGCCCAGACATGAACCCTATTGAGCACATGTGGGACGAGCTAAAAAGACGTGTTCGGGCTCGTCAGCCAGTTGCCCAGACGATGCAGGAGTTGAAAACTGCCATAGAAGAGGAATGGGAGATGATCCCTCAAAATTTCATAGAGCGGTTGATAAACTCTATGCCTAATCGTATGAGAGCTGTGGTAGATGCCCATGGAGGCAACACGCGTTATTAAATTAAACCTTTATTTGATAAAACATGTTTTTTATTCAAAAATCAATTGCCTTTAACAAGGCGCATATCCGACTTGTTAGGCGTAGCTCCATGTCGTATGGTATTCTGAATTCAAATTTAAAACAATACGATCGAAAAAGATGGTAAAATGTATCAGGTTTAAAACTGCATCAACAGTTTTTGTTCAATCTAGCAATCATATTTCGGTAGGGGCCATCGAAACCTAAACTCTAAGGTGGGCCAATAGATGTGTCCAGAAGTGTATATACATCATTTCTTTTTTATATACTACTAGCTTTTGCCCGCGGCTTCGCTCGCGTTAAATTCGGGGTAAGGGGGCATCCATAAAGTACGTCACATGTAAAGGGGGGGGGGGAGGGGGTTGACGAAATGTGACATGGTGTGACAAGAGGTGGGGGGGGTCCCAATTTTGTGACATCACATTTCAAATTTAATAAATTGAATCGCGAAATTTGAAATATTAAATTATTTTTTAGTTTTCTCTATAAATTAGGTATTTTTAGGTGTAAAATTGCAAATTTGTGACGTCACACTAGGGAGGGGGGGTCTCACAAATGTGACCACCTGTGACAAGGAGGGGGGAGGGGTCTAAAAATCATGAAATTCGTGATACGTACTTTATGGACGGCCCCTAACACAGTTCCCCTTTAAAAAAAATAGTAAATTAGTGCGATAGAATTTAATTAAGTAACCACATTTCCGAACAAACGATGCTCTTTCAACTGTGGCTGTGAATGTCAACGTCATTCACAGCCATAGACTATTCTATGGCTGTGAATGACGTTGACATTCGTTACGCGCGTTTTTTAAAAATATTATGCAAAATTAAATGTTTTTTTTTCAATTTTTCTAAAACCTTATTTTAATATTTTTTTCTGTAAGAACCTTCTACAGAGTATTGGAAAACTACAAAAAAATAATCAGCCAAATCTCTAGCCGTTCTCAAGTTATGGCGTGACAACGGGAAACGGGTTTAATTTTTATATATATAGATAGATATACATAGAATATATAGATAAATATAGATGTAGATTGCGCCTAATAGAGATCTAGGATTAAGTAAAAATACCATATAACCATTCCATTATAACTGACGCCAACAAATCCATAAAAGTAATGCACCTGGCCAGTACGGATAAACCCGCATGAGTTGTCACCGCAAATAAATTGTTTTTGCACGAAGATCTTAATTTTAATATGTATCTTAGTCTTAGCACATATTTTATTACCTGTACAGTCTATCCACAAATTACATGAATTTATCTGTCCGAAGTCAACATTTAAAAACAAAACACTCATAAAAGTTAAGTTTATATACCTACCTAAAGGACATTGCTCTGCGCCCATACATTATTGGTCCTGGAGTCAAGAGCATAGGAAAATGATAACTCCTTCATTATCTTACTAGCTTCCGCCCGCGACTTCGTTCGCGTGGCATAGTTACTTTGGGCTAACGCTAATTTTAACCCTCGTGATGATCGAAAAACTTTCTCTCCCCTTTACTTGCCTCTTTCTCCCCCTTATCTCACTTAAAAAAATGGCCTATGTCCATTTCCAGGGTATCAACTATCTCTGTACCAAAATTCATCAAAATCGGTTTGGGCATTTATGCGTGAAGACGTAACAAACAAACAAACTCACTTTCGGTTTTATAATATTAGTAAGGATTTTTAGTTTTATAGCAGAATATCAGCAGACTGCTATTTTGAATACCTACCTATTATAGACAATTAGGTTGGTTGGTACCTATGCATTTTTCGAACGCTTAAGTGGATGTAAGTGCAACATGAAAATGCAACATATTATTATTTATAACATAGGTAGGTATCTGTAGCTGTACACTTAACAATAAGCGAAGATGGTTCTAGTAGATGTTATTAGTCGCGTAAAATACAATAAAATGTACATTTTGGCATACAGATAGTCCGTGTTACAGAAGTATTTGCTACTTACATTAAAAAGACAATTAACTATCGTGTATTCCGATACTCCTAATTTTTATTGCGCAGAGCCATTTTGTTTTTTTGGAGTTTACTCCTTAAGAATCGATTTTCATATATAAGGCGCCCGGTATGAGAAAAATGTGAGGTGTAAAATCTACTGATGAATGACCTCGTAACGTTTTTGGTGCAACTTTGGTGCAACCGCACCTATGGTGTTTGTCGTACAGTTGAATATTACTAGATGGCGCTTTTTTAATTATTTATTATTTTTTTATAATATTTTTTTTTTTGTATTAAGGAGTAAACTCCAGTCGTGCGTCGGAGCTGACACACACACTTTTTTTTTGTCATTTGACGTTGGACAAGGACAGTATAATTAAAAGAACTTACCAGAAATATAATTTCTATTGGGTAACAGCTGTTGTCTCCGTGTCCTGAAACCCAGCAGTCCTAGCAAAAAGCAGGTGAAGCCAGCTAGAACACCAAAGTCCAAGTAGTAACGCCTGCCGATCTGGAATAGCAACATGTAACAAGGTTAGAACTTTGCTTGGAAGTAATTCGGCAGGGGACATTATAAGACTGTGGGTGTGCAATGAATAAAGATTATATTTATTTAAGACTAGCTTCCGCCCGCGACTTCGTCCTCGTGGCATAGTTACTTTGGGCTAACGCTAACATTAACCGAATCGAAAAAAAAATATCTTTCTCTCCCTCTTTCTCCCCTTATCTCACTTTTTTTTAAATGTCCGTCTCCAGGGTCCCAACTATCTCTGTACCAAAATTCATTAAAATCGGTTTGGCCATTTAGACGTGAAGACGTAACAAACAAACAAACTTAGGTACTCTTACTTATATAATATTAATAAGGATTAACGTTGCCCCTTACTAAGAATTTCTCCTGTATCGTGGGTGCGTTTACAAACATTTAAACTCACATACACAAACAGCCAGAACCGAAACAACTACCTGTAGGTCTTACAAATATTTGTTCCGTGCGGAGATTGAACCCGCGACACGCAGAGCACTCAATCGCTCAGCCCTGCGCCAACCGCGCCGTCAAAATTAATGATAATTTCCCATACGTACGAAATAAAGGTAAGTTAATCCAGAATACTTACAGCATACATCATATAGAAGCTTAGACCAGCTGTCAGACCACCACACATGGTCAGCATGATAGCTGCAATCAACAGCGATGCTGTGGCTCCTGATAACGTCTTGATGCTGGAGAACGACTTATACGTCTCCTCGGAGTATACTGATGGTGGGGCTGCTACCCTGAAAAGAGAGGAAAGCGTCAAAGTTGAGCTTCTTAGGTTATGAGTCGAGCTACACGATAACTGACAAATGCTTGCACTAACTAGACAGGGGGCCATAATCATCCTAATCTTTACTAATATTATAAAAGCGAAAGTGAGATTGTTTGTTACTTCTTCACGCCTTAATGGCTAAACCGATTTTGATGAATTTGGTACAGAGATAGTTCGGACCCTGGAGACGGCCATAGACTTTACTTTCTTTTTAAATAGTGAGAAATGAGGGAGAAAGAGGGAAGAAAAGGGAAAACTTTGCATTGCTATTACAATAAAAAAGGCGCAAGGGCATAAACTACAGGTAGCAGGTACCTGCAAATTAGGAAAGGGGAACTGTGTTACCCCAAATTTAACGCGAGCCAAGCCGCGGGCAAAAGCTAGTAGGATAATAATATGAATTGCGTAACAATTCTTAAAATGGTCACAAAGTTGACAGTTCATAATATAACATTATTATTAGTATATGCAAAACCTGAATATAGTTTGTTCAGAATAAGTAACTGAATCGATTCCAATCATTTTTACATCATGTTATATTTTTTCCCAAAAATATTTAAAAATGTTTATAAATAATATGGACACTATGCGACACTAAGTACCAAGTAGTAATAATATCTACCTACACTTGACCATTACGACAGGCCAAAGCCTGCAAGACAGTGTGATGGAAAAATGTTATCACCAGTTAATTACAATACAAACTGAGAAATTATTATTATCAATGAACACAAGGCGCGCGGCGGCGCGGGCGGCGCGGTGACGCCGGCGCCGTGCGCCGTTGGTGACAGTGAATTTGTACGGATATCCAGGTAACATAACAAGCTTATAACTTTGTGGTTTTTCATGATACAGTTTTGAAATTTTGTACATAGATTCTTTATATAAAAATACTGGACAGGTGTTTCGGCTTTCCCATAAACTAAAAATAATGTTGTATAAACTACTAGCTTTCGCCCGCGACTTCGTCCGTTTGGCATAGTTACTTTGGGCTAACTCTTACTTCAACCCGCTTGATGATCGAAAAAAAAAATACCTTTCTCTTCCCTTTTTTCCCTCTTTCTCCTCTTTTTCTCACTTTTTTTAGCCTATTTGGTTCGGTTCGGTTTAGACATTTAAGCGTGAAGACGTAACAAACAAACAAACTCACTTTCGCTTTTAGAATATTAGTAAGGATAGTAAGAATGTCTGTGACCATTTTTTTTTAACTTGATTCATATTATTATATAACCGGCCATTTTAGGTCCCCAGGTCCACTCAAATCTGTGTGGTTCTTTCTTTAAAAGTCCATTTACTACACAATCTTAATCTGCATAGTCGTCTTGTAAATTGACCAAACTCAGAGGTTAGGTCACATAATTATATTAAATGACCTTAAAAGAAACTATGACCTCTGAGTTTGGTTTCGGCTGTTTCTTCTCAGAATAGTGAGGTACGAAACACCAGCCTCATCTAATTATTTATTAAAAGACGACGTGTAAAAATGATTGTAAAATAAACATCTTAATTTCAAAACATCATTCAGTATACAGAGTAACTTTTCCAAGAGGGTGTGTGTGGATGGCCAAGAATCCTAAACAATTAGAAATAGTGTAATCATTGGATTTTTGAAATATCAATATTCCTAAAATGAACATCCCTTTACTGCCCAGTTATTGATAATATATTAAATTAGTTACTCTATCGAATGGCGTAAAATACAGTCTTTTTATTTTTTCCAATATCATCGTATTCGATTCCTGGCTGTGAATTTCGAGTTTTTTTTTATTCAATAAGATAAGATATATTTATCTGCTCAAACATGTGCTTACACACAGAAAGAAGAATGCATGTAGGATGATATAAAAATAAGACGACACGGTTGGCGCAGTAGCTTAGCGATCGATTGCTACTCTGCGTGTCGCGGGTTCGACCCCCGCACGGAACAAATATTTGTATGACCTACAAGTAGTAGTTTCGGGTCTGGCTGTTTGTGTATATGAGTTTAAATGTTTGTAAACGAACCCACGATACAGGAGAAATTCCTAGTGTGGGGCAAAGTTTCTTTAAAAATTATGGTTCAGACATGTTTGCCACATACTGTAGCGTACCAATGACGCAATTTTAGTTTTTATCAAAATAGTGCTCCACCATAGTTATTAGAAAGAAGGGATCAACACTCTCCTTTAAGTATTTTTCGCTATTTCTACGACTTCTGAAGTTCTGACATAGTCATCGATCATTCGAACGACCATGAGTCACTTTGAAACTAGATGAATCGCTGGGATCTATAAACTCGTTTTGCCGCCAACGTTGTTGCTACCTTTGAGAAGTTCGGATTTCAAAAACTCAAAACTCAAAGCATTTATTTCAATTAGACCATTACAAAATTTACAAACACTTTTGAATGTTAAGAAACAAATGAATGAAGCTACAGTCCCAGATACAATGCATAATATCTTAGTTGCCCATTCCAAATCGTTCATCTCTATAGATGATACATAATTCATCATATTATTAAATTAATTACTAAATATATACAACCTATAAATGTACACAAACTAATAATAAAAATATATACAAGTAAAAAATGGAAAATTACAGGGCGTCAAAAAATTCGTCCGTATCGCCGTCAACAGGTAAAGAAGGCTGGCAGCATAAATCTCTATAGATTGGATTGAATTGGACAACTATTGTGGCGCCAAAACATGTCATTCTGAAGTATCAAAATAGCAAGATGGCGGAGCCACAACTTCGAATCAAGTAACGCTTGTCCTTTGTTATGTGAATTATGACGTCTCTAACCCGTCGTTAAGCGATTTACTAATATCAACATTAGAACCGTGAACGCCTTTTAAAAATACTGAAGTTGGCAGCGGAGAATGCATCGTTTTGGCAAGCAATGGTCAGGGCCACCTTCTAGGGGGGTTGCAGGTTGTTCGAAAGAGATACCGCGGCCCCGGAACATAAAGGGGCAAAAGAAGGAACATGGGTGGGTATTAGTCAGTAAAAGTCTGATACTCCTGAAGAAGTTATTTGATGAGATGAGATGAAAACGACGGGCGGGCAACGGTTAAGGTGTTAGATAATGAAAAAAAAACCTTTGCACGTGCGACACAGCTGAGTCAAGGAGGTCTCTTGACACCGCGAAGTTTTGACAACGACACACAAGAGCATAGACAAATTTTTTTAAAACGTTAAATGATAAATGATGTTTATTTTGCAAGTAGGTTTTCACAAACACTTTTACACGTCATTTTTTTTTTTAAACTAGATGAGGCCGGTGTTTCATACCCGACTACTCTGAGAAGAAACAGCCGAAACAAACTCAGAGGTCATAGTCTCTTTTAAGGTCCAGACAAAATAATCTTGGTCAACTTACATGAGGACCATGCAGATAGTGTCTGAAATGGTCTTTTTAAGAAAGCACCACACAGATTGAGTGGACCTGTCCAGTCAGTGCAAGCATTTGTCAGTTATCGTACAGCTCAACTCATAACCCAAGGAGCTCAACGACACGACGAACAATACCAAAAAAAGGACATTTGTGTAGGTCGCTTATAGTACTCAAACTGCCAGACTATCGTCAAAAAACAAAGTAAATAAAAGAAATGATCCACATGGTCGTTGCCCCACACTAGGAATTTCTCCTGTATCGTGGGTGCGTTTACAAATATTTTTAAACTCACATACACAAACAGCCAGACCCGAAACAACTCCCTGTAGGTCATACAAATATTTGTTCCGTGCAGGGATCGAACCCGCGACACGCAGCGCAGCAGTCGATCGCTCAGCCACTGCGCCCACCGTGTCGTCAAAATTGATTTGGGTCCACCTCGAAAGTGTAATTCTCGAAAGTCGAAAAACCAAACAAAAAAAAAGGTCCACAGTTGGCGGAGTAATCGGTGAAAATACATAATTATTTTTTTAAGGTCGTTTACAATTTAACACATACCTCGGAATAATGACAGCAGTATTCTTGTCCTTCCTCTGACTCTCTCTTCTTCGATCATAGTCCCTCCTCTCTCTACTCATCTCCCTTTCAAGGTCAAAACTGCGATCCCTACTCTTCTCTCTAAAGCTGGTCACAAACACGTCATGGCGATCAAATCCAGGCAAGTTTTCAGGTGGAACCTCAGGCAAACCGTAGCTTAGTTTCTGTTGAGCTTTTGGAGAAATTGGAGAAGTAGGAGCACTCGTTCTTGAAGACAGGTTGGCACAGGATTTTGACGGTGTCACTCCATGCGTGGGTGTGCTGGACATGAACTTTCTTGGAGTTTCAGAGTATTTATTTTCAATTGATTTGTTTGGTGTGATCCTAACTGAAGGCTGGCTGGCGTAACTCTTTAGTTTCCTTGGTGTTGATAGCAATTCGTGGAGTTTTTGCGTCGCGATTAAATTTTTCTTTGACATAACTGGAGATGTAAACGTCACATTGCATTTCCTCGGCTCATCGTCTTCTGTAGGAATTATGGCATATCTCAGCGTCCTCCCGTTAACAGTTTTGACAATTTCCGTCGGTATTTCCTTCAGTTCATTCTCATCTGGTCCGTCGACGTTGTATTCTTCAATTTCGTCAGCTTTCGCTTCAATAATTCTTTTTTTCGTGGGTGAGTAATCGGCAACATCGTCAAAGTCTCGAATAACTTCGTATCTATGCCTCGTTCTGCTATCTTCTAAGCCATCGTCACTATCTCCACGTCGGTCGTACCTAATTTGTCTTTGCTGTTTCAGCTGTGCCATTTCCAAGTCCTCACTCCTTGTCCTGCATCTTACTGACCGCGAAGGTTTATAGACTAAGGAGGATTGTCTCTGAAAGCTTCTATTTTGAAACTTAGGAGGTTTTGGTGGTAATTCCGGAGGTTCTTCTCTATATCTTGGGGCTCCAGCAGGGGACATTCGCAAAGGATTATCAGAGATATCTGTCCTCATAATCCTATTGCCTATTTCGATCTTTCTAGGCGAATTTGCGCCTAAAGGAGGCATTCGTTGCCTCTCCGGCGACACAATCTTTGTCATACATGTTTTTTGAGCAAAAACAACTTCGCTTTGTGAACAGAAGGCGGGATTTGAGTAATATTTGTACACGATTTTTGGTGAATCCATTTTATGTAAGCGTATTTTTTCCCCGGTGCAATCGTTAGTGCATGATTCCTTGTTACAAGAAAAGGGTGGGCAGTAACTGGAACCGTTCGCGTTCAGTGCTTTTCTTAGACTTAAAACTTATATCTAGGCTTTCTTATAGAATTATATTCACTTGAAAAGTTATTAATTTATCTTGAAAACATACTTAAATTAAAATATTTAGCAAAGTTTATTTTTAAAGTGATACCTTAATTACATTTTTAAACCATTAAAACTTGGTATATTTTTAATTTTCGTTCACTTTTTGACACTTCTCACTTATCCACACTAGAATGTACACTTAGTTTAATAGGAAAATCTATTTTAATTCTATTTTTAACACACACGTCTATCCAGTTCAACGTATAACCGTCAACTGTAAAACGTTCCTTTTTCAAAAAAACACCGGGGTCGGAAACGGCGGCGTTTGCGCACCCCTGCAAATGGGCACGCGCTGTTTGAATTCCAAGTTCGAATAAGTTCACTTTATCAAATCACAACCTTATTACTGTGACACCAAAGTTGTAACTCTATTACGATGTTAGTTTAAATTGAATTTTATACAAAAGAATTTTGCTTCAGCGTATTTAATACCCTATTTCTAGTTGACAAGAGTTGTTTATTGCAAAACTGGTTAGTTTTATAGTAAAACTGGTATTACCTTGTGCAATCAATTATTGAATGAGCTTTCGTGAAAGGTCCCTTTTGTCAGGGGTCGCGTTCAGGCTCCCCTGTCTGGCAGTACGAAGATGAGCTCTGGTTTTCTAAATATCTTGTCGGTATTTATGTATTGTCGTCGGTTATGTACTGACCGTATTTCTAGTTGTATCCACTCTTCTTCGTTTTTGGGATTCCGTATCTTAAACGGAGAAAACGGAACCGTTATTGGATCACTTTGTTGTCTGTCTGTCAAGACCATTTATCTCGGGAACGCGTGGAGGTATCGAGTTGAAATTAAAACAATATACACTCCACTCTGTGGTCCCTTTGTGCTGTAAATAAAAACCCTCTAAGTCTATGCAGTCAAAAGATATGGCTGTTTATGTCGCAAGTTTGTACGGAACCCTTGGTGCGCGAGTCTGACTCACTCTTAGTCGGTTTTTGTAATGCATCATCATAATCTTATAGGAGTCCACAGCAAGCTGACAATTAGCTTCTTCTCCAGTAGTATAACTGACTCAACGGTCGGACTCCCTTCCGAACTGAAAATTACAAACTAAATTATCAGTGTCATTAAATTAATTAAATAAATTGAATATTTAATTATAAAAAATATTGAATAATAAAAAAATATTAAAAAAAAGCCTTTGGCATATTTATTTTCTAATAGCTTTTGCCCGCGGTTTCGCTCGCGTTAAATTCAGGGTAACACAGTTCCCCCTTCCTGATTTGCAGGTAAACAAACAAACTCACTTTCGCTTTTATAATATTAGTAAGGATTTGAACTTTAAATGTGCCATAAATTCTTGGGTATGGTACCCAAGCAAGCATAAGCTTATCATGAAAAGTCAGTTCTATTTATTTAGAATCAGATTCTAAATCATTCTCACAGAATCTCCCCAGCAGTGGTCAATGATCAGCTTCTCGTTACCTTCAGATACCCTTTAAGTTCATTCGAGAGTCCAAAACACATCGTGTACCTCCCTGTCTACCCCACTTTCTTTTTAATAATAATAATTATTGTTATTATGCAGGGGTCGCACGTGCCTTCGAGTGTAACGGTCTGTGGCAGCTGCCGGTATAGACAGCTGCGAGATGGGGCGCGCAACATTTTGTTAATGATAAATTATGTATAACTAGCTGTGCCCAGCGGTTTCACCCGCTGCTCACTTAGAGGTATGAAAAATAGATGTTGGCCGATTCTCAGACATACTCAATATGTTCACAAAATTTCATGAGAATCGGTCAAGCCGTTTCGGAGGAGTATGGGAACGAAAACTGTGACACGAGAATTTATTTATAAGCTTAGATTATGTTTTTTTTGCAAGTAGGTTTTCACAAGCACTTTAACACGTCGTTTTTAAAAACTAGATGAGGCCGGTGTTTCGTACCCGACTACTATGAGAAGAAACAGCCGAAACAAACTAGTCATAGTCTCTTTTAAGGTCCAGACAAAAATCATGGTCAACTTACATGAGGACTATGTAGAAGTGTCTAAAATGGTCTTTTTAAGAAATCACAACACAGATTTATTGGAACTATCCAGCCAGAGCAAGGATTTGTCAGTTATCGTGTAGCTAGACTCATAATAACCCAAGGAGCTTAACGACACGACGAACAATACCAAAAAAAAGACATTTACTGTGGTCGCTTGTAGAACTCTTGTGTGGTCGCTTGAAGCAAATAAAATGTTGGTATTCAAGGCAAAGTTCGATCCAAATACGGGTGTTGCATACTGTGCCGTAGGTCCCGGCTGTCATTTGTAGATATTTGACAGTCGTTACAAGTAGTCAGTGGCTTGAAAGTCTAAAAACCAGTCTTATGAAAGTATATCACACTAGCTGGTATGTGATATTCCAGACTATAATCTATTTCTGTGGCAAATTTCATCAAGAACCGTTCAGCCGTTTTGACGTGAAAGAGTAACAAACATCAGTACATCCATCCTTACAAACATTCGCATTTATAATATTAGTAAGAAGTAAGATAGTAAGATTTGCATGGCCGTTTAATTTCAATAAAATGTTGCCATCTCCTGGACGCGTGCGCGCCCCTCCCTGCACCCGCATTGTGTAGGCATTCAATGTGATCAACGCGAAAATCGATAATATTGACCTTCAAACGTTACCTTATGTAATTTATTACAGTATCAATGAATGTATGCATCTGAGCTTTTTTTTGCGGATGGGAAATAATCAAATAACTTATCCCGCTTTGGGCGGAGCGGGGGGGAGTGTCAGACTTGTACTGACTAAAACCCACCTATGTTCCTTCTATTGCCCTTGACGTTCCGTGCGACGCGCGACGGTATCTCTTTCGAACAATCCGCAACCCCGGCAGGATGCATCAGGGCTTAGATATATTGTATTGGGAAGTACCTAACTACCTAGATCAGCTGTTAAACTTAAAATACCTTTGTGTCCATGCAAAACGAACGGAAAAGACGTCATACGCGATTCATCAAACTTTTTTGTGAAAGTCATCTTGTAGGTCAACCTATGAGGTTGTCATCTTGTAGACCAGTAGGGTTACCATGACATCTTATAGCAGTACTTATTCCTGTGTGAGTAAGAGATGGTGCTAGACACCCTGTATAGCTCCGTCTCTTTCCATCAGTGGAATAAGTTCTGCTTTAAGACGTCATGGTAGGGTAGCAGGTCCTCCAATCAGGCCAAAAAACTTAACTTTAAATTAATCGACTAAGGACTGTTTTTTTAATAGATAACTTTTATCTGAGGAATAAAAATAGCGGTTTGACATATTTTCTATAGATGAGCTGTCAAACCGCCATATTTATTCTTCAGAAAAGAGTCATCTGATTATTGAAAGAAAATACCTACGACGTTAAGAAGAACAAGCGTGATGATATGTAATGAAAACTGTATTTGCAGGTTCTCTTAAACTTTTAGCCCAGTTGATGATAAACTAAGGCAAAATAAATGTTTGTTAAGAACGTGTATTTGACTTAAAAAAGTTTTGATAAGATAAGTACCTACTTATGTATCTAAGTAAATTTTGTTTCCGGTTTGGTTATCGTCACTCAAAACTTTAAAAGTGGAAATATGTGACCGAGGAGTGCCCGTAATATAACCTTGGCTAGGTTCAATTTAACTTTCAACTTAGCATAGAAATAGAAATCATCAATTATTTGCTAAAATGTAGGTTTACAATATAATTCTGGTAAGTGCATGCAAAGTTATTTAAATATACATTTAGTAGACAAACAAATTAAATTAAAAATTGCATGTGTCAACACATTAAATTAAAAATAACTACAAATGTCAACAACTTCAATGGCACAAGGCTTAATCTCAAATGTTAATAAATTAAATTAAATCAATGAATGAATACTACTTAGTTACTACTAATCTAAACGACAAACACAAAAATCAAATTTTATTACAAATGTCTAAAATTAAATTTAAAATAGCAAAATACAGCAGCTTTCACGAGGTTCTCGTCATGCGGGATGGTAACATAACATCGATTATCATTGCGCGGCGCGCCTTCAACAGTTGCTTCATGTCAGCTACATTAATGCCTAACGCTTCCGACATACCCAAATACTTATAGCTTTCGGATGAGGAAAGGGATCTTAGGTGTATGGAATCCGAGAGTTGAATTCCCTCGGATTCCATAATCTCCCCTCGTTTCACATACATGACTGCACATTTGTCCACACCAAATTCCATCCTGATGGCGTTACTAAAAGTTTCAGTTACTTTAAGTAGCTCCATCAGTCGCAATTTGTTGGGGGCAAAGAGTTTCAAATCATCCATGTAAAGAAGGTGAGATATGACCTGACCACCTCTTCTCAACCGATAGCCTAGACCTGAATCCTCCAGCAATGTGCTTAGAGGATTCAGGGCTAGACAGAACCAAAGTGGACTCAAACTGTCGCCCTGAAATATTCTCCGTTTGATCCATACAGGTTCATCGTTTCCCTGGATTTGTCGACATCCTGGATATCGAAGGACCGTCCTCCATTGTCCCATACACGATTCAAGAAAGGCGCATTATTTATTATTATTATGTCATTAAATAATTGTCATTAATTGAATATTACTATTCAAAACTTTCTGTAATGAAAGTTACAGAAAGTGCTTTTCCAGTAGCAGTTCTGCTAACTTGTTTTTAAAAATTTAATGGGTAATCTTTTAAATGTGTCTTTAGTATATAAAACTAGCTGGCACCCGCGGCTTCGCCCGCGCGATATCGAAAAAAAAAATATCCTATGTGTTATTCCAGACTATAATCTACCTCTGTGCCTAAAGGAGATTGCCCGTTTTGTAAGGGAAGTTCGGTCCCAGTGGAAAATGCTTGTGCCCTGAAGTATTTTATTTTACCTAATAGTAAAAACATAGCATTTTCATAATCTCAAACCTTTTTTCATTTATTCACCCTGGTTCAGGAGATATAATTAATTTTCTGTTTTAAAAATCTAGGTTATAATTACAAATTGACATAAACTAGGTATACATAACTATTACTTTATATGCAGATTTCCATAATATAAGCATGTTTATGCACAAAGTAATGAAGACATAATTACGTATCGTAAATAATAACTACGTAAATACGGGATTCAAAACTCAACGTAGGTATCTAAACGAAGCAATCAGGAACGAAACGAATCTCAGAATCAACAAAGTGCTGTGACATGCGCAAGTAAATGTTGCCAGATCAATTATTTTTAATCCATTAGTAAATCGATTTCAGTTTTTTTATCGATTAAAACTCTTGTTAATACGGCGTTTCCAAAATACTTTTATGTTTGTGTAAATCGCTTTTATGAACATCTAATCAACAATATAGACTTATGAAAATAAGCAACCTATTGTTGTCATATTCCATCGCTATTACTCGCAGACTATAAGCAGTGTATATCCACTAGTTTACGTCATTAAATATTTTACATAATTAAACTCATACTTGGCCTACACCTGTCTTCGTGCATTCCAGATATAATACGCTACAATAATAAGTACCTATGAAAAAAACAGGGTTTACACCATTCTAACTCATCGTCGAGAAAACATAATGCCAAATCAGTAGCTTTGAAGTTGTCAAATATTGAGACTTACATTTAAATGTTGCGACTTATACTAGCTTTAATAATTATTGTTAAAAATATTTTTTAATATTTTTTTTGTTTTGATATCGATTACTCCATTGATTACTATACGTCATTTTCGATAGTTATTTGTTTTCTGGCAACTTTTTTTTGTACACCTATCAAACGGATGTCGATGTAATGTTTAACTATTAATAATAATTAACTTTATTCCCAGGGTGAAAGAAATTGTATAAAAAATAATTTGCACACAAAAAAATAAATAACATTTTTTGGTTATTATTCCAATCAGGCACACGATTGCACAAAAGGGACCTGCCCCGTGGCAATGTCCTTTCATCAAGAAAGAGGATCAAACATACATCCATACTCACAAACTTTGGCATTTTATAATATAGTAGGATAGGTAGGATAAGATCATTTGCGTAGCCTTTTCCTAACGATTTTGTAGTCGGCTTCGAGTCTTACTGGTTGCAGCCGAATACCAGTATTTACTGGTTGCAGCCGCATACCAGTATAAAGGTTATAGCACATTATACCGGCACCGCGCCGACGGGGCATGCTTATTACGCGCCGACTCCGAGTCGGCAGCGAAACAACGTCATGGCGTCGTCGCACGTCGCCCGCGCACCATCGTCGCCTTTCGCGCCTCGCTGCACTGCATTGCAAGTCCTAGGCGAGTTGAATCATAAATGCCTTGAAACAATATTGAGTTCGCGGTGACAGCAAGCTTGCACCTCGCGGCCACCGCGCGGACTGTGAGCTTACACGTCGCAGCCGGCGCGCGGACTGCGAGCTTGCACCTTGCGGACAACGCGTAGTTAGCGCGCTGGCAGCTAGCCGTAGTCTAAATTCAAGGCGGCGCCGTGCTGCAGCCTGCAGCTGTGCAGTTGCGGTGCCGGTATAATGTGCTATAACCTTTAGAATAAGTAATAGTACAAATCATGGAGAAACTGCCTATTAGAGCTGACTGACCTCCACAATCCAGTTAGTACCGGTCGAGTAATAACGATACCACTTGCTAAAACTGGTTGTCAGACTTTCGGGTCACTGTTACGACTGTCAAAGATCCACAATACACCGGTTTCTGTTCCTCCTACTGTAATCTGGATGTAGGTATGTATATTATCTTCAAGCGCTAATATATAATCGCATAATCGCTTCACATCGGCGGGATGCGGGTAAACGTAAGAATATTTCGTGCAAATAAATAATCGTAATGTCGGGTACTTCACACACAGTAGGTACTAAGTTAAACACTACTTTACAAAGTAACTCCTCTTCATTTAATACTAGCTGGCGCACGCCGCTTCGCCCGCGTGATATCGAAAATAAAAGTATCCTATGTTTTATTCCAGACTATAATCTACCTCTGTGCCAAATTTTATTATGATCCGTTCAGCCGTTTTGGCGTGAAACAGTAACAAACATCTATCCATACATCTTCACAAACATTCGCATTATAATATTAGTAGGAATAGGAATTATATTATTAGGATACCAAAATTAAAAATACACATGGCGTTTTAACGTTTTGACGTCCATCAAAGAAACAAGAAAACCTTGCAGCCCTGAAAAGGGCTTTGTCAATAAATACCTACCTACACCAGCGAACTATTCACAGATTATCACTAAGCGCGCTCGCCGCGCACTCTCCTCGCCAGCTGGATGTCCTTGGGCATGATAGTGACTCGCTTGGCGTGGATCGCGCACAGGTTCGTGTCCTCAAACAGCCCCACCAAGTACGCCTCGCTGGCTTCCTGCAGCGCCATCACCGCGGAGCTCTGGAACCGGAGATCAGTCTTGAAGTCCTGCGCGATCTCCCTCACGAGCCGCTGGAACGGCAGCTTGCGGATGAGCAGCTCCGTGCTCTTCTGGTAGCGGCGGATCTCTCGCAGCGCCACAGTGCCGGGCCGGTAGCGGTGGGGCTTCTTCACGCCGCCCGTGGCTGGCGCGCTCTTCCTTGCTGCCTTGGTCGCCAGCTGTTTCCGAGGAGCTTTGCCTCCGGTGGACTTGCGGGCTGTCTGTTTTGTGCGCGCCATCTTGTTTTCTTATACTTCCTTATACGATGACGTCTGTGCGAGTTATGTGACGAGGAGCGACTCGAGTGAGAGAAGCGTTGCCTTTTATAGTTTTTAAGTCCCCACTTTAAGTAGATTCGAACCGTTGTGGGTAGTCCTAGATTGTTTTAATCGAGATCGAGAACAACCCGCAGTATATAAAATAAGTTATCTAATAGAGGAATATTCCACTGGAACTTACCTAAAACATTTGAGTAGGTATTGACGCGATCATTTGCCAGTTATCAACATTCTCCTGCCCTTATCCGATTCTATTGTAATTGAGGTGTCTTCCTTCCATACCCCTGTATTACATTACATCATTTGCCTTTGGGAGTTAAATATGTCAAGCAGTACTTATATTTGCAAGCCGATGTGTATGTATGCTGTATGTTGATGTGTATTTTTAACCTTCTTCAAAAAAAGGAGGAGGTTCTCAATTCGACTGTTTTCTTTGTATGTTTTCTACGTAGATAGTGGGCCGATTTTCAATTATTATTTTTTTAAATCGAAATGGTATACCTATATTGCTTGGATAATTTATAAATAAGTTATCTTCTATAGGTAATACATCTTTTTTCTTTTAATGTATATGGACGATATGCTAATATCCATCAATAGCAAATAAAAATGAATACTAGATAAGTATTCATGTGAGATACCATCATACCATATGTAACTAAAAAGGCTATAAAAACTTTTTTGTCAAAAAAAACCCATAAAAGTCGGTGGCAAAAAAAATGAACCAAAGAAAAGTCTTGTAGAAGAAAATTTACGTATTTACGTTTTGGAAGACAAGTTTTTTGGGCAAAAAGTGTTTTTATTGTCTAACGAATTTTATTTAGCGACAACAGAGCAACAGATATAGGTGTTATCAGTTAGATGAACATCGCAGACTATCACGTATTGTAAACCACGAAGGGTTACGCATATATGTACAACTAGCTTTTGCCCGCGGCTTCGCTCGCGTTAAATTCGGTAGCGCCTTATTGATTTGTAATAGCAACGCTAAGTTTTCCCGTTTCTTCCCTCTTTCTCTTTCATATCCCACTCTTTTAAAAAATATAATAGCCTATGCCCGTCTCCTGGTTCCCAACTATCTCTGTACCAAAATTCATCAAAATCGGTTAAGCCATTAAAGCGTGAAGACGTAACAAACAAACAAACTCACTTTCGCTTTTATAATATTAATAAGGATTGTAAAGAAAGAAGGAAGAAAGAAAACAGGTTTACTTGGCACTTGCCACAAGTACACACAACATTAAATAAAAAACTTGAATCTGAACACTACAAAGAAAAGAAAAAAAAAATATAAACAAAGCTAATATTGTGTGTTTCACGTCTTCGCCAAATAGGCCCAGTTCAGCAAACCGCCGAGCAGGTAATGCCCGCTGGTCTTCAACTGAACCTAGGATGTGATGTGACGGACGTAAGACAGTTCTACAATTTGTGTTTTTATGTAAGTATATGAATAGGTACTAATATGTATATTGTACATACACAAAGGTCCCCCACATTTCATGTTTCAGTCTTATAAAATAAGGGACTCGGCTGTGGCGATCAAAGAATAAAAACCAAGCTCCGCGGTTGCTATTATGAAGTTCCTGGTGATTTTGTATGTAGAACCATACAATTTGAGGACCGAACGGCTTAGACGCACTAGTAACGTCAATTCTAATACATATGCGGATGGGAAATCATCAAATAACTTCCCCCGCTTTTGTCGGAGCGCGGGGGAGTGTCAGAATTTTACCAACTAAAACCCACCCATCTTCCTTTTTTGTCCTCTATGTTCCGGGGCCGCGGTATCGAATCGAACAGTCTAAAAACCCCGGCAGGCGGTGGCCTTGGCATGCTTCTCTGATCTTTCTTACCCTACCTGCGAATCGAACCCAGGGCCTCACGTTCAGCAGTTGCCTTTGCGTCCACTCGACTAAAAATGCTTGATAATACTAGGGTTTTGTCATGTAGTTTATATGATTAATTTTAAAATAAGACAACTACCAAATCCTTGCAATCATTTATTCATCAATCAACAATCAATAATCTAAAATCAAATAATTATAATCATTCTTATTCTACGCTTCTCTGTCATTTCGTATCTTCCCTATTGTTTATTCTTGGGTCTTCACACCTTGGCGGCTGCGTCACGTTCGTGGCTTTTATGAAAACTATTGATAGCTTTGACAGCTTCTATGTTCGAGTGCGTGGCCAGTTCTCCAGGAATTACGAGTTTGACAGCTGCTTGGATCTCTCTGCTGCTCAAAGTTGACTTCTTGCTGTGCACAGCCAACCTCCCAGCTTCTACAGCAATTCTTTCCAACATATCGTTGAGAAAATTGTTCATTATCAGCATTGATTTTCTTGAAATGCCCAAATTCTCGGGCGCCACCATTCGCAGTAACTTGTATAGATAGATTGAGAAACTTTGATAATTCTTCTTTTTTAATTTCTTCGACTTCATGATGGGCCGAGAGATGGCGCTGTCCTTAGTTGGTGTAGGTTTTAGGGCCTTCTTTGGAACTTTTACGGGCGCCATTTTGTTTTTCTTGCTGTTTAAATTACGTTACGATCAACTTCGTTTTTTCTTTGTATGGCTTAAGTGAACTTGTGTTGTTTGCAAGTAGTGGGTGATTGAGCGATGGAAATAAAGACTGACCAATCAGGGGCGTAGATTTTACTAAAATATTTATGGCATAAGCTACGTAGTAGCTATTTAGTAATCTGTGGCATAAGTGCGTATTTTCTGTATTTTTAATGCTTAGTTAGGATACATGGGATTCGCCCATATCACCATTATGGGATTTTAACAAAACTGCCGAAATAAGCGTTATTCCGGGGATTAGATATGTGTTTTTTTAATTCTTATTTATTGGCAATAATACGAGAATTTGATCTGAAGTAATCTACCTAATACTTACTCAATAAACGATTACCTATGTAGATATCCTACTAATATTTAACTTAAATGTGAAAGTGTATGACGATGTATGGATGTCTGAATGTATGGAATTATGGATGGTTGTTACTCTTTCATGCAAAAACTAGGTACAGAATCCATTTGAATTAAATTAGGTCTTCCTGTGTACCTAGGGACCTAATTTCGTGTCATAATTTCTGTCTTATACATAAGACAGGACAGGATGGCGCGAGCTAGTCACAATATTTTTTATCAAAATGATAGGGCTTATAAAATATATAATGACGTAAGTACTGACCATTTATTAACGAGCATCAGTTACGTTGTAGTTACAATGATTCATTCAATAAACCATTATGTTTGGGTAGTTAGGTACTTGCACTTCTTACCCTTTTTTTTACGGATAGGAAAACAAAAATAACTTCCCTCGCTATGGGCGGAGCGGGAGAGTGTCAGACTTGTAGTAACTAAAACCCACCCACGTTGCTTCTATATGTTTTGGGGCCGTGGTATCTCTTTTGAACAACGTCAGGATCGTCGCAATACGTTTCGCATCCCATCGGGCATCATTATCATCATCTTCCTGCCCTCATCCCATTCTATTTGGGGTCTGTGAAACACGTTTTCTTCTTCCATTATCCCCTGTCACACATCACGGCATTATTTACTCCTTTCTCATACTCAGGCATACGACCAGTAAATTTGTTTATATCTAATGTTATTAGTAAATAAGAGACACCAACAACAAACAAAGCATGAGATAATTCCAATAGAATACTTGCGCTTTCGTAAGTAAAAGAACATATTCCCGTATGGGCCCACAACACTCTTCTACAAGAATTTACTTTTAAAGAATATCGGGTCATTGCATTTTTTTGTTATATTGTACCTACATGTATCAACTACCCGTAACTAAAACAATATTCATGAGCTTAGCCTATAAATAGTCCTCTCGCACGCACAAGACCGCATTCAACATTCTACCATCGCCATTTACTTCGCTTAGAAAAAAAAATTAAACGTCAAGGTCAAAATGACAGGTCGCGGCAAAGGCGGGAAAGGATTGGGCAAAGGAGGCGCCAAACGCCACAGAAAAGTGCTTCGAGACAACATCCAGGGAATCACGAAGCCTGCTATTAGAAGATTAGCAAGAAGAGGAGGTGTGAAGAGAATATCTGGATTAATTTACGAAGAAACTCGTGGCGTTCTGAAAGTGTTTCTAGAAAATGTCATCCGCGATGCCGTGACGTATACCGAACACGCCAAAAGAAAAACCGTAACAGCAATGGACGTTGTCTACGCTTTGAAGAGACAAGGAAGAACGCTGTACGGTTTTGGCGGGTAATTTTTTGAGATTATATGAAGAATTTGATTGAAGATTATTGGAATAATGTAATTTATTTGGCACATTTGACAAGGCCCTTTTCAGGGCCGCAGTTTTTCTATTTCTTTATGAAAGTCTCAAAACGTTGGGTTTCGTATCAAAACATATATGTGGTCAAACTGGTACTCTCTTTGCTGGTACTGTTCGGCTGTAGACACCGACTCATGACAGAAGCATAAAAAAAGAAGTACTTATTTTTATTTCACATACCCTACATGGGCACTTATAAAACGTCGACAAAAGTGCACGGTTCGGGTTGGTCGTTTCCTATGAAGAAGAACCGGCAAGAAACTCCATGGTTACTCTTTTAAAATCATTTGGTTTTACAATATTATTGTTACAGCGTTAGGCCCGACAATAAGTCATTGCTTACTTTACAAAACGTAAAATAAAATAATACGTTAACAAAAGTACATAAATATACCCATTTTATCTGTCAGGGTCTGAAGTCACGGCACCGGCCGTGCCAGCAATTTGTCCGTACTCCGTACTGGTGTGACTGACAACTGCGTGCCATTACTCCGCTCATCATTCATCAGGTTTAGCTCTATAGACATACGCCGGGTACCTATGTCTATAGAGCTAAACCTTGACCCGGGTATGTCTAAGACTTGACCTGAAGTACCTATACCAGCAACAATTTACTAGTCAGCAAAGTCAATTTACTAGTATGTATATTCTTATACTGAAATACTTTACTTTTTTTTTTATCATTTAGAAGAGGTAGGCTGAATATGTATAGTGCCGGTGACTGAAAAGTTTATGGTTATCGATTGTCGAGTTATGAGTATTGTGATGCGGAGGAATGAGGAAAATGCCGTGAGGAAAGTGAGATGAAAATGGATGAACTGTGTGAAGTCTGATGTAGCTTGAAAGGAGGTGATTGCTAAGATTTTGAGTCATAGAGAAGTATGGAAGAAGAAAATAATATATGCTGATATAAGGCTAAGGGTAGGATACCCTACTAATATTATAAACGCGAAAGTTTGTATGGATGTAAGTATGGATGTTTGTTACCCTTTCAAGCAAAAACTACTGAAAGGATTTTAATTAAACTTTACAATAATATAGCTTATACATCAGAATAACACATATGCTACAATTCATAAAGATATATTGTATATTCTATCACCACGAGAGTGAGACCGCGGGGCGCAGCTAGTGAGTAAATAAAACGAACTTCTCATACCACGTAACTTATTTTAATTGGTGCAAAAATATAAATATCTTAGTGGGTAGTTTAATAAACTAACTGAACTCAATTATAGCGTTACCCGCGCATGACGTGTAAAAGTATTTTAAATACAAAAACTTTGAGCAGAGAGGTGAACAATAGTAATTGATCAAATAATCGCTGCAAGCGACTAGTTTTTAGAAAACGATATTTTTTTGCAATTTATAAGGTTTTGTTAAGCAATTTCAAAAAAGTAGATTACTCTATACAACCCATCAAAATCGCTTGTTTAATTTCTTTTTTTATAAGGTTGCGTACGTCAAAAGGAAACAAAACTAAACCTTGGATCCTTTTGTTGTCTGATAAGACCTCGGGAACGTGTGAAGGTATCGAGTTGAAATTAAAACCATATACTCAAGTCTGTGATCCCTTTGTGCTGTGAAAAATCAACTCTCTAAAGCCCCGTTCCAATAAACAAAAACGACTCGTTATGCTTACGGATGGTAGTATTTTGACATCAGTTCTATGAGACTTATGTCAAAATCTTACTATCCGTAAGCAAAACGACTCGTTTTTGTTTATTGGAACGGGGCTTAAGTCTACACAGTCAAAAGATATGGCTGTTTATGTCGCAAATTATAGAACCCTCATCGCGCGAGTCTGACTCGCTTTTGTTTTTATTTCTTTCGATACCCGGGAGGTCCCTAACCTAAAAACATTCTGTCATCTTAATAAACCCCTAGATTACTCAACATATGCGTTAGTATAATCTGGTGCACATCTCTGAACACGGTCCGCACGTTGTCCGTGTCTGTAGCGGTCGTGAAATGGAAGTAGCACTCTCGTGGTCTTCGCGCCTCAGCGACTACGAAGCGTTCCGCTGACGTGTTCAGTGCGCGGCGGTGACGTTTCTTTGTTATAAGCTCCTGAAAATAGAGACCTTTTGTTTTTACCCTTCTTCCTTCGTGGCTAAATAATATCTAGCAATGCTCGGGTCGATCTTACTTAAGGTTAAGCAGCTCTTGCCTAAGTTGGTCTGCGGATGGGTGACCACCCGTTACATACTGAGTTTTCTCCGTGCCTCGGAAAGAACGTTAAGCTGTTGGTCCCGACTGTCATTTGTAGATATTTTGACAGTTGTTACAGATAGTCAGTGTCCCGAAAGTCTGACAACCAGTCTTACCATGGGGTATCGTATTGCCCAGTATTAATTGGATTGTGGAAAACAATTGATGCACTTCTTAGCATAAATAAAAGTAAAATAGTAGGGTAAGTAGTGCTATTGAAATAATATGAAAGTTGTACAGAGAGCGCCATGTGAGTGAATTTGGAACTAAAACAGTCTTGAACTCTAAACCAATCAGAATAGTTAAACAGAAAATGAGGTAGGTTTGCAATGTTTCCTAATTTCCTTAGTAACATTAATTATTGTTGTGATAATATTCTTTTGTAGCAATAGAACGCAGATTCATTTATTTTTTGGATTTTATAAATTACCTACTGATGAATTTCTATGTAAGGGGTTTACTTTAGAACCTTGCCATGGTTGCGGGTTGTTCGAAAGAGATACAGCAACCCCGGGATCACAAAGAGTAAAGAAGGAACATGGGTGGGTTTAAGCCAGTAACAGTCTGACACTCGCTCGCTCCGCCTTGAGCGAAGGAAGTTATTTGATGATTTCCCATCCGAAAAAAAAGTGGTTTAGAATGTTATCCTAACTAATATTATAAAAGCGAAAGAGAGTTTGTTTGTTACGTCTGCACGCCTCAATGGCTAAACCTATTTTGATGATTTTTGGTACAGAGATATTTGGGACCCAGGAGACGGAAATAGGCTAACTTTAAATGAGAAATGAGGGAGAAAGAGGTAAGAAAAGGGAAAACTTAGCATTGCCATTACAATAAATAAGGCGCAAGGGCAAAAACTACAGGTAGCAGGTACCTGCAAATCAGGAATGGGGAACTGTGTTACCCCGAATTTAATGCGAGCGAAGCCGCGGGCAAAAGCTAGTACTATATACGTGGTAACTGGTAGGTCCTCCCATCCTAGCTAGGCAGTAGCGTCTATCTATTCAGATGATGATCTAGGTGTGGTGACCTACTTATTAAGAAGCAAATACGTACCACAAACAAACTCTTGATAAACATCTTTGTCCTGGTGTATTCATCTCCCGCCGCTTGGAATTCATTGTACTTGGGGAAGTAGGGTGCTATACTGCGACCCTGAGACACCTTGGTTTCTAGAATGTCCTGTTTGTTCAAGAACAGAATCAGTCCCGCTTCCAGAAGGAACCTGCAGGAATTAGCATAGTATTAGGTAGGAATGAAGATTGCGGTAAAGAAAAGATTAGGCGCTGTGAAACATAATTGAATTGATCTCCTAATTCATTCGTCTCTGTGTGCTGAAAAGTCAGTTTATATATAAGAAAATAGTTTGGAAGGAAAACCTGGATAATATATACGTACATAGATAGGTATATAATCAGGGTATATGAGAATAAATAAAACACCTCTCGTGTGGTGATGCAGACTATGAAACTGAACGCCTTATAATCCTTATATTAATAGCTTTCATTTACATGTTGATCAACTAATCGTTTCGTTCGTCAATTGTGAATAGAAATTAGAATTTTCTGTGAATTTCTGGACCTCGTTGAACCAATATTTATACAGATTAAATTTAGTCTCTAGTTCACCACACGCTGAGGAATAGCGTGTTTTATAAATACACGTTGTAATATGAAAGTTCTGCTATCCTTACTAATATTATAAAAGCGAAAGAGAGTTTGTTTGTTTGTTTGTTACCTCTTCACGCTTTAATGGCTACACCGATTTTGATGAAAATTGGTACAGAGATAGTTGGGAACCAGGAGACGGACATAGGCTAATTTTTATTTTAAAAAAGTGGGATGTGAGGGAGTAAGAGGGAAGAAAAGGGAAAACTTAGCGTTGCTATTACAAATCAATAAGGCGCTACCGAATTTAACGCGAGCGAAGCCGCAGGCAAAAGCTAATCAAACTATAAAAGTGTTTTTTTTTATAGAAACTTGTCTGTATTTTGTGGATTTTGAAGCGGTTTTTTTAATAGATAGACTGATTCAGAAGGAGGTTTTTATGTATAATATAAGTATCTAGTCTACCAAGTGTTAAAAAATCGCAGCCAAAGCCGGAGCATGTTGCTAGTTAAAACATAAAAATAAATGTTGTGCTACCTGCTTTGCCAGACATCTTCAAACAACACAAGTGCTTCTTTCAGTCTGTTCTGAGTACCATCTTCTCTCAGGGTCTGGTCGAAGTCACTGCACGCTACGAGGAACCATATGGCGTGAATACCTTCGAAGACCTGGAGGTAAATACAAACGTATAACGGGTAACATTAAAGAAGAAGATAATCCTTACTAATATTATAAAAGCGAAAGTGAGTTTGTTTGTTACGTCTTGACGCCTAAATGGCTGAACCGATTTTGATGAATTTTGGTACAGGGATAGTTGGGACCCTGGAGACGGACGTAGGCAAATTTTTTTTATAAAAAGAGTGAGTAATGAGGGAATAAAAGGAAAAACTTAGCTATTGGCTTAACTTGCTATTACAATAAATAAGGCGCAAAGGCAAAACTACAGGTAGCAGGTACCTGCAAATCAAGAAAGTGGAACTGTGTTACTCCGAATTCAACGCGAGCGAAGCCCCGGCAAAAGCTAGTATAAGAATAACTGCTGTAATGTGGGTGTACCTACAATTAGGCGAATCTCTGCTCAACTCTTTGTAGTTTACCTACAGGCTTTTTTTTGCGTATGGGCAATCATCAAATAACTTCCCCCGCTCTGGGCGGAGCGAGGGGAGCGTCAGACTTGTACTGGATAAAACCCACCCATGTTCCTACTCTTTCTAACAATCCGCAACCCCGGCAGGTAGTTTATAGGCTTGAGTGATGTTAAAAATGGCGAACTTTGGAGATTCATTATTGAGATGGTCAGTACTTTTTAGGGATCCGTTCCCAATGGGTAAAACGGGACCCTATTACCAAGACTCCGCTGTCTATCCGTCTGTCACCAGGCTGATTTTCATAAACTGTGATAGTTATACAGTTCAGATTTTCATAGATGATGTATTTCTGTTGCCGCTATAACAATAAATACTTACTAAAAACGGAATGAAATAAATATTTAAGAGGGCTCCTATACAACAAACATGTTTTTTTTGACGTTTCTATAGATAATAGTACGGAATTAACCCTTCGTGCGTGAGCCCGACACGCACTTGGCCGGTTTAGGGAGTCAGGAAATACCTACAGGGCACTCAGTAGGGATTAGAATATTCACTTATCTAACCATCGGAACAACAACAAGGAAATAATTTCAGAAGATACCTTATTTGTAAAATCCAGACTTATCAAAGGGTATCTATTGTATTACCCAGTACTAACTGGGTTGTGGAGGTCAGATAGGCAGTCGCTCCACATAAAATTGTTATATTTAGTCTACATCCGTTTAGATTGGAAAGGAAATTGACCCCAATATAGTACGAATGACAACATCCTCCTTTTTTGAAGTTGGTTTAAAAGCCATTAGCTGTCGCCCGCGGCTTCGCCCGAGTATTATCGAAAAAAGTAGGTATCCTATGTGTTATTCTAGACTATAATCTACCTATGTGGCAAATTTCATTAAGATGTGTTCAGCCGTTTTGATGTGAAAGAGTAACAAACATCCATAAATCCATCCTCATAAACATTCGCATTTATAATATTAGTAGGATCTCAACAAAGGAGACAAATCATGAAAAGTAAATAATGGACGACAATTATGATGAACTGTTAGTAAAATTAAAGTGAAAAGGGTGAACCTGTATCCATTTTTTTCTTTCCCCCCTTTGCCCGCCAACGTCAAACATCCAAAACTCTTGAATACCACCGTGCATTGATTTTGGAACCTGCAAATAAGAGCTGTTAGGTAAGCAGTAGGCACATAGGTAACTATTTATTAAATTAAAGGTAAGGGTGAAGACAAAACAATTCATCCGTAATTAATGAGAGTAATAGAGTTTAAATAATGATGACCGCCGTTTATCCACTTTTCTTTGTATTTTAAAAATCTCTTAACTTTGAATGTCGCTTTATATATGACTAAACAACGTATTTATCAACTGATAATAGGTAGATTTTAACGAAATTACCTTTACTTTGAATTCAATTTTCTGTATGCCAGTGGTTTTCTGTCGACACCGCAAAATATCCGCGTCTGATGGTATATAATCGGGTTTTTCAATGAGATCTATTCTATCTAAAAAACTGAAAAGGTTTATGTTAAGCAACAATAACTTCATTGATAATTTATTTTTGGTAATTCTTATAAAATCAATTGAGGATTAAATTATGTTTTTTTTTATAAAAGCGCCATCTATTATAGAAAATTAGACTTATTTCAGGAACACTCATCAATGCAACTTTTTGGTTATGCTACTCGACACTAGATGGCAGCATATTTTAAAATTGGACAATCATGTCGCAGTAAAAGTACAAATTTAGACAAAACTAGAAAGTCCGTGTAGTTCTGCTATCGAGCAACAGATGGCGTTATCTTAAAATACAAAATACTTTTACTCACTATTCAGCACTATCTATTAGTTGGTATTCATTAGATCTTTTAAAACATTCTCTGACTCCACCATCTCGCCATAATGCTCTTACATGGTCGAAATATTCCTGGGAAGAAAATAATTATACATAGTTAATTATCTACCAATTATTCTTGCTCTATCTGGATAAATTTTACTGACAAACGTTGTTGTTTGTTTTTTAGTTAAAATCACTCACTTCTGTATATTCCTTAGGTCCGTTATCGCCAAGATTCAGAATATATTCTTTCGATCGACTATTCTTTGGATTCTGCAGTGGTAATGTTAACATTTCCATGTTGTCTACAATATCGTGGATAGATTCATGAATATTATGGCGAATATGATTGAGTTTCTCTGCTCGGTCACTAAAAGTACAGTAATTTAATCATTAGACATTTTGATTTGTTGGCAAGTCCGTTGAAATATGTACTAGTAGAATACTTAGATCTACCTTGCAGAAAAACCTTGAACGTGTAAAATCTTCATTTGTTTTATAATTGTTGTTTTTCCACTCTCCCCTGTGCCCAGTAGTAACAGTTTTATAGCCTGAAAATATTTTAGATTTTTATTTCATTTTATTTATTGAAAGCAAAAAAATAAAGACAAAATTTCACTGTGCTGTATATGTATATTTTCATAACTACTTGTTTGTATATATCAGTCTGAAGTCTATTTGCAGCTACAAGTTTCCAGTAAGTATTACCCTTAGAATATAAAACAAAAGGAATCTGAGGTATGATTTATCTAGCTAGATACTTAACTATCTACAAGCTGCATCCACCGCCGTTCAAAAAGGCTACTTACACCAAGTAGGTAGGTAATTAGGTATCTATTATGGAAATTGGTTTTTTTTTTTTCGAGAGGGAAATCATCAAATGACTTCCCCCGCTCTGGGCGGAGCGGGGGTGTATGTCAGACTTGTACTGACTAAAACCCACCCATGTTCCTTCTATTGCCCTTTACGTTCCGAAGCCGCGGTATCTCTTTCGAACAACCCGCAACCCCGGCAGGCAGAGGCTCTGGTAAGCCCCTCTGCTTTGCTGACATCTCTTTGAGGCGCGCGTGAAACACGAACGCGCCGTCGACACGGCTGTCGTCAATCGACGGACGGACGGTGAGCTACCCATTGCTCACCGTCCACAGGCCCGCATTTACGGTGGCCGGGAGTCATCTCGCCATGGCCTGAACCAGAGCCGGACGCGACAGATCGCCGCCGCCGATCGCCTCTACGAGGGCGGTGCTCCGCCCAAGCTGGGCAGACCGCCACTGTGTGCTCCATCGTGTCCTCCGGGCGATCGTCACAATGGTGACACCCGAGCGTTTCCTCCCGCCCGAAATTGGTGGCTTCATTGTACTTGGTGCAAGTATCTTCTCTTGATGGAGGGCACTTTGGTTAAGGGTTGACGTTTTGGGAGACTATATCGTGTACATTTTGTCAGTCAAAAAAAGTGGTAATTGTCAAACTAATTTGATTAAATAAGTTTTCATTTTTTAACGATTATTATTTATACTCACTTCATTGTAAGACTTGATCCACTGTTTAATTTCTCTGTCGATGTGTTTAGAATGCTCCTCGACTTCATCTTGAGCTCCCAAACAAGGAATCCAACCCATTGTTACGATTATTTACATGAAATGAACCTGGATGGACGACCGAGAACACTCAAGTTAATACTTGGTTTTTTAAAACCTGTACCTAGTTTAAGAATTCAATTTTAACAAAAGTAACCCGGCTTTTGATGATCCCCTAACCCTAAAAAATATGTTGAAATTTTAAAATATCCTTTTGATCTACATATTTCAGCTAATCTGTTTACCTCACGATAAAGGAACTTGTTGCTTAGTACAACAGTACTTACTTATTAATTAAATACTAAATACTATCTCCTACTCCTAGCATCCGGTGTGCGAGTATGACTAGAACTATGAACGTGGATGACGCAAAAGGAGTGAATGTAAGTATCGTAGCTGGTGGCGTTCTCTGATTTTTGCCTATCCGCAAGGGAAAAAGACTTTAGGTAGCAGAAGATATATTCGTGTATGTAAATTGGTACTAAAAGATTTCTTGAAAAGATTATCTCAACCAGTTAATAGTTGGGCCCGCACGATTAGCTTCTAGTGTTACAAGAAGTACTTAGTTCTCATTACTTGCGAAAATCAAGATAAATATCTAAAGAAGATACTGCTAAAACGTTTTTAATGTTTTTGTTTATTATCCGTATTCCATACTTAGATAACACTAATCCTAAGAGCGGTTTGCTAAAGAAAATCAATGGACCACGTTTACTGGTATCAGTGGTATCTAATTTCTTGGAAAAATTGTTTTACCTGGAGTAGATAGAGATAGAACTATAATAGTAACATATGAACTGCTAAAACCACCCTTATTGCTAACAGGATAAAGGGGCGAGAAAGTCAAATAAATTGACATAAACTTGCGGCTTGGAGTACTTTCTACTCATTAAAAGTGTCAGTTTTTCTTTGAACATCTATAGGAACGTATATCTGGTTCTTTTTACATTTAGGTTAGTCGCTGTACAATAAATAAGATAACTTGATAAGAAATAAAACACCGAAGTTAACTAGCGGTAAGAAGTTATTTCTAATTGATTGTACACAGGCCACATAACTTTTACAATTATATTCTCAATAGTTAATGCATAAGTAGCATTTCGTCTTGAGCAAACCTGGTGATCAAATCTTGTTCATTGTCTTTTTGAAAAGACGCTTTGCCCGGTATTGGGACAGTAATCGGCTGGTATTACAGCATAAGCATAGCGTCCCGCTTGCGCGAAGTCAGACCTCCTCAATGTTCTAAAATCTTGTGCATTTATAATCTTTTGTATTTCATTATCTTCCTGCCCTTGTTAGTTACTACATTTGAGGCAAGTTAATATGCTTATTATTTAATTTCTTGGGGTTCGTGCAAAAGATTTTCATCGCCATTCTTCCCTTTTAAATTCTTTCCCATGATTTTCATAAAATGGATTCAACTTTTTTCTACGTCTATATCTATCAAAATTTACATCCACCACTCTTTAATCATAAGCGATACCAAGATATTTTTAGAATTTTATATCTAAGTATTTTAAAATGCAATTAAAAAATTACAAACCTTTTAACAATATTATTAAAATGTCACCACAACGAAATCACTGTTACTAAATGAGTTTTATCAAAACATATCAATTTATTGATATCGCATAGTTATCAGATATTAAATGCTAATCTCCCTTGATTAAATTACTAACGTAACATTTATGTTAGTTGATTAAGTAAGTACTAAGGGGGTAAAGTTCTTTTTTCCCCATAGAAAAAGGGCTCCATTTTCTCCACTTCACCAACCAGACGGGTGTTATATCTACTGGGCAACTGCCCGATAGTTGTTGTCGGGTTTATCTCAAAAGTCCTACGTTGCGGACATCTATAATTGCGCAATTTACAAATTTGATCTTAGTACTTCATTCCAGTCATAATAGATGGCGCTGTAATAATTTCTGGACTATGTTGCTATAATACTTTTACAAACGTCACTAGGTACGTATTATTTTGGGATTATAGAGTAATTTTTTACACGGAAAAAATACTGGCATTTAAATATATCCTGTTAAAATTGAAATGAGCCTAACATATTATTTTAGTTGGGAAAGGGCTTATTAAAGTGGTTTATTAAGAATTAAATATGTACTCAATTTTCCATGAACATCTAATTGTCTGCCAATGCCAGTCTAGTACAGTATATGAAATCACGATTTTAATGGTACTAACGAAACTTAAAAATAACCGATCTCTAATGAGTGGGTGAAAAGCGCTAAAATTCACAAAAAAATGCTTAATATTTAAAAAAAAATGTGTGATGGTTTCTAGTTTATTTTTTCTAATAAAAAAGTGATAGAAAAATCACAACAAAACAAAAAGAGATCGCCCCCGGGTGGGCTTGAACCACCAACCTTTCGGTTAACAGCCGAACGCGCTAACCAATTGCGCCACGGAGGCCTTGATGTATGGTGTCGAAATTACTGCTAGCTACAGAAGTACATTTTAATTTATACACAAATAATGTACATCTTAATGGTGGGATTTACAGAGCACCTGGTTAAATTTTTTGCAAAAAACGATTAATTAAGTATTACTTAATATAAGCCAAAGACTTCGATTGACGTCATTCATCTGTGCCTACTATTACGTTTAGAAAATCTTAAAAATCATAATTCGCAATCATTAATTCTATTAAGTTTTTTTTGCTTAAATAAATTTTATTGTAGAATTTAATCATTTATCTGTAAATTAAAAATAAAACTAACTTACTAAAAATTACTTCAAAACATTCGTCCTCAACGCTCATTTGGTAATATACCTACCCAAGAGCTCGGCCGCGTTGCCACGTTATGTTATAAGTGTAATGTATATTTGTTGTTTTATTTGATTCTGTTTGGCCAAACTTAATATTATAGACAGAAACTTCAGTTGTTTTCATTCTGCTGTAATTTCATTCTTTTTTGATGTGAAACATCTATAGCCGCACGTAAAACCGATTTACAGATATTTACCACAGTCTATATGCAGTAGTGTGACTAGTGTGTACGGTGTGGCGACGCGTCGCCAATGTCGCCATGCGCAATCGACTGTGTGTGCGATTCTCTCCCGCTCGATCCGGCGTTAAGCCATATCTTTCGCATATTAGATTTTTGTTCACCACACGAGGGCCAGGTTAAGCAACCTTTGCCAAGGTTTGGAAATTGATGGGTTACCACACGGGGCCAGGTAAGCAACCCTTGCCAATTTTTGGAAATGGATGGGTTAGCACGGAGGGCCAGGTTAAGCAACCCTTGTCAAGGTTAAGAAATGGATGGGTTACCACACGAAGGCCAGGTTACGCAACCTTGCCAAGGTTTGGAAATGGATGGGTTACCACACGGACCAGGTTAAGCAACCTTTGCCATGGTTTGGAAATGGATGGGTTACCACAGGGGCCAGGTTAAGCAATACTTGTCTAGTTTTGAAAATGGATGGGTTACAACGGGGGGCCAGGTTAAGCAACCCTCACCAAGGTTTGGAAATGGATGGGTTATCACAGGGGGCCAGGTTAAGTAACCTTTGCCAAGGTTTGGAAATGGTTACTATAGGGAGCCATGTTAAGCAACCCTTGCCTAGGTTTGGAAAGGGATGGGTTACCACAGGGGGCCAGGTTTGGCAACCCTCACCAAGGTTTGGAAATGGATGGGTTACCACAGGGGGCCAGGTTAAGCAACCCTTGCCAAGGTTTGGAAATGGATGGGTTACTACAGGGAGCCAGGTTAAGCAACCTTTGCCAAGGATGGGTTACCACACGGGGCCAGTAATAGAGTTTTATTCAAAGTGCCTTCGATCCTCGAATTCATAAACGATGATGAACACGAAAGTCCACAATGAAACAGAATAATTATGTTTTCAATGACATATTTAGTTCCGATCACAATCCGTTCTTTTCTGCATATTACTTTTACAAAATAATGTCGATGTTTCACATCTGCCAGGCGTCCCATGACGGCTCACATTTTTTTTAAATTCTTTATTCTTTTTGTTCGTTGTTAAATTAGGCAGGTACTAGATAGTAGAATGCATTTGAAAAAAGAATGAAGTAATTGAAATGTTTTCCTCGCAAATTATGTTATTGCAAAAGTTTTTTATTTTTACAATTTCAAAAGTGATGATCAATTATTGTTTTTTCAAGCAGTGCGCATATTATTTATGATAAAGAAATGAAACAAGTCATTTTGATAATTTGTATAGCGTACCTTACCTGGAGTTTATTAAGGAGACCGAATGTTAGATACCTATTAGGTTAGGGACCTCCCTGGGCCAAGACTTTCAGCCGCTATTATTTAGCCACGAACTCATTTACATAGGTATACATGCGTAGGTATAGCTATTGCAATAAATTATAATTCGCTAGTAGGTATAACGCGCAGATTCTGATCGCGCACTCGTTCATTGCAATTTATTCACGCAACACCATCCTTCTTTCAATAGTCTGAGTCGTTTTTTTTCGTCGCGTCGGGTATTGTAGAAAAATGCTACGGAACCCTAATTATGTATACGGGCCCCAAAGTGTTTTAGTGCCGGCTAATCTAAACTTTGGTGACTATATCTTGGGTCAGATGTGGAAACATAGGCAGAAACTAGCTATGGTATGTTTAATCTTTATTAATATAATAAAAGTGAAAGTGAGTTTGTTTGTTACGTCTTCACGCCTAAATGGCTAAACCCATTTTGATGAATTTTGGTACAGAGATAGTTGAGACCCAGGAGACGGACATAGGCTATATATATACTTTTTGTCTCTTTCTAACCCCCACAAATAAATTCCTTAAAATGGGGGGTGGAAGTTTGTATGGAGCATTTCGCAATTTTCAAGGTAGGAAGCTAAATATTGGTATGCGGACTATTTGTCACAAACAAAAACATCGTGCATATTTTTGTTTATGGAAATCTGCCCCAACCCCTTAAAAGAGGGGATGAAAATTTATAAGGGACTTAGAAAGACTAGACTTAGATTGTTTAAGGGTAGGAAGCTAAAAATCGGTACACCCACTCTTTTTTACCAACGAAAAATACCTGCAAATCAGGAAAGGGGAACTGTCATCATCTGCCTAGCCTTTTCCCAACTATGTTGGGGTCGGCTTCCAGTCTAACCGGACGCAGCTGAATATCAGTATTTTACATGGAGCGACTGCCTATCTGACCTCCACAACCAGTTAATACTGGGTAATACGATACCCCTTGGTAAGACTGGTTGTCAGACTTTTGGAACACTGACTACCTGTTACGACTGTCAAAGATCTACAAATGACAGCCGGGACCAACGGCTTAACGTGCTTTCCGAGGCACGGAGGAAACTCGGTATGTAACGGGTGGTCACCCATCCACAGACCAACCTAGGCAAGCGCGGCTTAACCTAAAGATCGAGCCGAGCGGCTGCTATTATTTAGCCACGAGCTCCTCCACGAGGAAAGGGGAACTGAGCTACCCCGAATTTAACGCCGGCGAAGCCACGGGCAAAAGCTATTATTGTATATTTTAACGGCACGACTGGCGCAGTTGAGCAATCGACTGCTGTACTGCGCGTCGCGGGTTCGATCCGAAACAAATATTTGTATGACCTACAGGTAGTTGTATCGGGTCTGGCTGTTTGTGTACGTGAGTTTAAATAATTGTAAACGCACGCACGATACAGGAGAAATTCATAAGAGCAGTTTAAAAAAAAAGTCGAGATTTATCCATAACCATATGAAGTTAAGTCTTTATGAAGTTTCTAATTGCAACAACACAATGATTAGTAATAAGTGTTTTCCTGGCGTCTTAATAGTTTCACCTGTAATTAAGTAAGTACGTAAAAAAATCTTCAAAGTTAAATTTGACGCTCATTCCGGTGGCTGATTGAGTTGAAAATGTTGTGTACACAATGCATGGTTCAATCGCCGCTTAGCGGACAGACCTCCGCGGCTCCGGTGCGATCTCATGGTAGCATGGAGAGAGTGACTGTCGCAACCCGTTGCAGGGCACGCCACAATAGTGGCGGTAAGTCCTCTCTTTGAGGTGTGGCTGGAGAGACGCCATGGCGTCTTCACCTACTGCCTGACGCAGGTCCTCACCGGATACGGAAGTTTCGGGAGGTTCTTGCACATAATCGGGCGAGAGGAAACGCCCGGGTATCACCATTGTGACGATCGCCCGGAGGACACGGTAGAGCGCACTGTGACACAGGGGGAGCTCAACGATAAGTGCATTTATATAGTTTAAGCAAATCTAACCGGCGCAGTGGCTTAGCGATTGACTGCTGCGCTGCGTGTCACGGGTTCGGTTACCGCACAGAACAAATATTTATATGGCCTACATGTAGTTGTTTCGGGTCTGGCTGTTTGTGTATGTGAGTTTAAATGTTTGTAAACGCACCCACGATACATGTGAAATTACCAGTGTGGGGCAATTTTAAAAAAAGCTAGTTATGAGCGTGTCAGACTCGCGCACCAAGGGTTCCGTACAACCTTGCGACATAAACAGCCATATCTTCTGACTGCGTAAACTTAGAGGGTCGATTATTCACAGCACAAAAGGGACCACAGAGTTGAGTATATGGTTAATTTCAACTCGATACCTTCACGCGTTCCCGAGATAAAAGGTCTTGACAGACAGACAGACGGTTAACAAAGTGATCCAGTAAGGGTTCCGCTTTTTTTCTTTTGAGGTACAGAACCCTAAAAAGTGTTCCAAGCCCTTGAGGGACCGGCGTTATGTTGTATACCATCTCAACATGTATAAAGTAACCAAGGTTTTGTAACAATATTCTGATTTAAAATAGTGTCTATAGAATTTCTTGACCATTCTTCTCCATATAAGTTTCTGCTTTGGAATGGGCAACTAAGTACTTTTTATTTGCGTATGGTTGTTAATCATCAAAAACTTGATAACTGACACTCCCCCCGCTCTGGGCGGAGCGGACAGACTTTTACTGACTAAAACCTACCCACGTTCCTTCTTCTGCCCTTTATGTGCCGGGGCCGCGGTATCTCATTCGAACAACCCGCAACGCAACTACGGTATTTTTGAAGTTATTAAGTATGCCTTGTGACTGGGACTGTAGCTTCAGTTTATTGTTGTTGCTGGTCTTCTTGAAAGAAATGCTTTGATTTGTATCATTTCAGATAAACGGCGCAACAGACAATCGCCTGACCTATGGAGACATAATCCAGCAAGCTATGAACCTCGCCGTCTCGCTCACTCATATAGGCGTCAAAAAGGGAGACACGATCTGCCTAATCTCGGAGAATAGGCAGGAGTTCTGGGGTGCTGTTGTGGGCGTGGCTTGCGCGGGCGCCGTCATAACTACTATTAGCACCGGGTTTGTTAAAGGTATGTCCACAATCAGGTGTTTAATAGATTGTACCGATTCGGATGGGAAATCATGAAATAACATTAAAACATCTATGTTTAAACATGTTTGATGACACGGTTGGCGCAGTGGCTAAGCGTTTATATAAATATTTGTAAGGCCTACAGATCCTGGTCTCGGGTCTGGCTGTTTGTGAATGTGAGTTTAAATGCTATTTTGAAATTTAATATAATAAATATACTTACAAACATAATATAAAGAAACTAGCTGTGCCTAGCGGTTCCACCCGCTGCCCAGGCCACCCTTATCACTTAGGGGTTGAAATATAGCTGATTCTCGAGACTTACTGAATATTCAAAAAAAAAAATTACAAGAATCGGTCGAGCCGTTTTGGAGAAGTATGGAAACGAACATTGTGACACGAGAATTTTAATTAATTTTAAGTTGACGTACCAATTATTTTTTCTTACAAAAACTCTGAAATTGTATAGGCTTTACTTACGAGAAAGTTCTTTAAATGTCTCTTAAAAATAAAATAAATAAATAAATATCTTGGGACAACTCACACACGGCTATCTGATCCCAAGCTAAGCAGAGCTTGTGTTATGGTAACCTGACAACTGATATACATACTTATATAATTTATAAATACATACATATTATAGATAAATCACACCCAGACACAGAACAAACAATCATGCTCATCACACAAAGTTTGTCCGGGGTGGGAATCGAACCCACGACCTCCGGCTCAGCAGTCAGGGCCACTAACCACTAGACCAACAGGCCCGTCTCAAAAAGATGAATGTTTATCATTTTGATTGTTTATGGTAAATGGTTAATGGTTGATGGTGAAACCGGTGAGCAATTGGTAGCTCACCGTCCGTCCGTCTATTGACGAAAGGCCGTGACGACGACGGCGCGTTAGTGTTTCACGCGCGCCTCAAAGAGATGTCAGCAAAGCAGAGGGGCGCTAGGGACACCGTGTCCGAAAGAGATACCGCAGCCCCGTAACATAAAGGGCAAAATACGGAACATGGGTGGGTTTTAGTCAGTACAAGTCTGACGCTCAAAACTTACTCACAAAATTTACTCATGAATATTTATTATGATAGTAAACAAATAAATCAAGTAAGCACATCGAAATTCATAAGATTAACCATAGACCAGCGACTGGACTGGAAAGCACACATTAGATTTAGCAAAGAGACTTAGCAAATCGGCATTATATCCTTACTTAGTATGTATTATAAAAGCGAAAGTAAGTTTGTTACGTCTTCACGCCGGAATGGCCGAACTGATTTTGATGAATTTTGGTACAGAGATCGTTGGAGACGGACATAGGCTATTTTTTTAAAATGAGAAAAGGGGGTGAAAGAGCGAAGAAAAGGGGAGAGAAAGATATTTTTTTTTCGATCACCACGCGAGTTATAATTAGCGTTAGCCCTAAGTATTTTGCCGCACACGGTAATCGAACCGACTAAAATCTGTAAAAGTTGCACCCTGTACCTACTTTTATTGCATCGATCGTTAGGGTCAATAAGGATGAAATCTCAACTTCATAAATTAAATGAAAGGAAAACAATGAAATCTTAAATTAATTTAATTATTTACAAAAAATGGTAAACTAACTAATTAATTGCTCAAATGGCAACGTTTTTTTTTTAAATTTAACGCCAGCGAAGCCGTGGGCAAAAGCTAGTCACTGTATAAAATCATCAGTTTCATCAAACCTATCAGACAGTTGTGTTGCTGGGGAGTTTGTTCGCCTCTTCTTCTTTCCAGCTAAAACGCTTTGAAATTGGGTGGCCGTTTTGGGGGACTGTCTTGTGTAATGACGTTCATAAAGTGCTGATTATCAGCCTAGTTTGAATAAATGACTTTTGATTAAATTAAACTAAAATTATTAAACATAATACCTAACTTATAAATACATTAAAAAATAGCGTCAAAAAATTCGTCCTCAACGCTGTCATTTGGCAATGTCCCTAAGAGACTGGCCGCGTTGCCACGTTGTATGGCGCTTAGCGTTGCCATACAACGTGGCAACGCGGCCTGTGGCTGCCAGAGGCTTACTCTGGCCAAAGTAAAAGCCAGCCCTTGGGTCACCGGAAGTGTCAACCAAACGTTTAGATATTTCCTTAAAAAGGCTGTGAGCACAAGGGCCCCACGGTCCCATAGTTTAAACCCCATACTTTTGATTTGATTTTAAACTCTATTTCAGGTGAACTAATTCACGCAACGAACATATCGAAACCAAAATACATAATCTGCTCACCAACAATGTACAAGAAACACGCAAAAACTCTGAAGTCATTGAATTTCGTCAAGAACGCCATCTTATTTGGCGAGGAAAGACAAAATGGCGTCCTAGCATACAACGATATGGTTTTTGAAAATAACGGTCAAATTAAAAACGTGAAGTATGAGGATTTTCATTCTGTAGAAGTTAACGGACAGTCTGATACGTTATTGATCATGTATTCTTCTGGGACAACTGGTCTGCCGAAAGGAGTGATGATAACGCACCTAAATGTGATCACTGTATGTTCCATGTAAGTCTTTTTAACACACTTTTATTTCTTTAACACATTGCTAGCTGAACTATATGCGAACTTTATGCAATTGCTTATCAAATAGTGCACTAGACCTGTGCGGAAAACGCTCCTGCGATAATATATATATATTTGATTGAATTTTGTAAACTGTAGCTATTTCATCATTTTCCAGCTCTTGTCCCATTCTATTTGGGGTCGGCGCAACACGTTTTCTTTTTCCATTCCCCTATCAGACGTCACGGCATCATTTACTCCTCTCTCCTTCATATTATTCCTTATACAATCCATCCATCTTTTCTTTGGCCTTCCTCTCGCTCTCCGTCCATCAACATTCGCTATTTATTTATTTATAATAACACACGACGTATCACAAATATTCTTATAAATTATTGTAATCACCATAATGTAAATATTTACCTACATTCTGAGCAAATAAATTAATGTTATTCCAGGCCAGCTTTTTTGGACCCATCGATGTACTTCACAATAGTCCCATGGTACCACATCTTCGGGCTGGTGGGTATACTGGCTGCCTTCGCTACTGGCAGGACGGCGGTCTACCTCGCCAAGTTCGATGTCGATTCGTATTTGAAGACCGTTGAGAAGTATCGGGTGAGTTAGCTGTCAGTAAGGGTCAATAGGGTAGTTTCCAGGGTCAAAATAATTACATTCTATTTAGTCCGTCTTTTACTTTCACTTGTTGCGAAAATATGCAGCAACGCGTAACGTTTCACGTAACTTTAATGGGCTATATCTTTGTTATTTTTGGCCTAATTTACCGATAAAAAATACGTGTCCCTTATTTTTGAATAAACTTAAGTTTAATATCCCAAAATGATAAAAATATATTTTTTACGACCCCAATTAGTGCGGTTTTTTGAAATATCACTTTAAAACATTTTTAACACGCTTTAGCATGGCTTTTTCTGTCGGATGAGAAATCATCAAATAACTTTTACTGACCAAATCCCAACCATATTCCTTTTTATCCTTTGTGTTCCTGTGCCACGGTATCTATTTCGAATAACCCGCAGGCCGCAACCCCGGTAGGCAGTGGCGGGCCCCTTTGCATAAGCTTGAGCTGTGTCTAACAATATGAAAATATTTTTGTTTTACGATTGATTTCAAATTATGCATAAATGTTTAGCTTGCATGTCAATCTATGGCCCTTTGAAAAGGATACCTACGATCTATTAATCCAATATGGCGGACTCCTAAAGATGTCGGGCTGAGTTTGCTGAGAAAAATACGAAAAAGCATGATTTTATTTATTTATTAAAACTTTATGCACATGTTTAAAACACTGTCCAACGGCAAACTTAATGATTTGGGCATTTTCTACCAGTGTACCTTAGGGTGATTTTCATTTTTTTATACTACCTCTGGTTACAAGCAATGCCACGTTTTAGCTAGAAACCTTCGTCAGAAGTGCCCATCAAAGTTTTATCGAAGTCAGTTAAATGGTATAAAGGTTTGTATCGGATAGACTGCCGATAATAAAATTAAGACGGTTTGGAAAATCATTAATAGTGAAACTAACAGAAATCAAAAATGTAACAATGAGATCACACTAGAGTCTTCGCGTGGTCTTCTAACCACTAAAAACGAAGTTGCTCAAGAATTTGTAGATTTCTTTACTAGTATCCCACTTAAAACTACTGAAACATTAAATTCCTCACCCTTGCTTTCCATTGATTTATTAAGAGCAAACGTTCCACCATGTCCGGTTGAGTTTTAATTTAAGCATATTAACCCTACTGCAGTCTTTCAAGCAAATCAAAATCAAATTAACCGAAGATCTTTGGGGAATGTCTATTAAAGTTTGTCAATTGAGACTATAGCACCGTACTTACCCTTAATATTTAATTTGTGTGTGGACCAAGGAGTTTTCCCGGACCTTATGAAATACAGTAAAGTTATACCCCTTTTCAAATCTGGGGGTAGTAAAGACACCAATAACTATAGACCCGTATCCGTTTTGCCGGTTTTCAGCTAGGTGTTTGAAAAGGAAATGCTCAATCAAATGCTCAACCACTTTAACACCAATAATATCTTACATGAAAAACAGTATCTATGGTTTCACCAAAGGACGTTGTACGACTGACGCTAGTGTTACCTTGTTAAAACACATATTTACTGCGTGGAAAGAGGCACAGGATGCCATAGGAATCTTTTGTGACCTTTCAAAAGCGTTTGATTGTATTAGCCACGAAACCCTACTCTTGAAACTTGAACATTACGGCCTAGGGAAACTTGCGCTTAGTTTAGTAAAATCATATATAAATGATAGACAGCAGCAAGTACAAATAAATGGTGTCAATTCAATGGGTTTAAATGTAAAGATGGGTGTACCACAAGGATCGATATTAGGTCCCTTCCTCTTTTTAGTATATATTAATGATCTACCCCATTTATTTAAAAACCAACCACAAATGGTGTTGTTTACTGACGATACCTGTTTAATATTTAAGATAAATAGACGTGCCACAAATCTTGACGACGTAAATAACGCCCTATTGCAGGTAAATAATTGTGTTTTTTTCAGTAATAGGAAGCTACATTATCAGAAAGTAACATAAGCTATACAAAATCACTCCACTACCCACGGGAGCGGGGCAGCACCTAAAGACGCGGGTGAAACCGCACAAGACAGCTAGTTTTTTTTTGTGTGGTGTTCAGTTTGCATTTTCTTCGTGCAAGTTTGAACAACTGGAGCAGGAAAAGAAACGAGAGCTAATTTCTGAATAATCTTTAATTCCAGGCAGTTCAACTGATTGTGGTACCACCAGTCCTGGTAGCAGTTTGTAAGCACCAGTCGAACTACAACCTCAGCTCGGTGAGGTTCATCTACTCGGCTGCTGCTCCTCTTCATAAGGATACTATCAACTCCGTTCACAAGAAGCAAGTTCCTGTTTAAAATTTATACTAGCGACCCGCCCAGCGGTTTCACCATACAAACCTTCCCTTCCTTCCTTCTTTTTTATTCGTGATACATATAAACCTTCCTCTTGAATCACTCTACCTATTAAAAAAAACCGCATCAACATCCGTTGCGTAGTTTTAAAGATTTAAGCATACATACAACACAGCAACAGACAGACAGCGACAGCGACTTTGTTTTATACTATGTAGTGAAGAGAACTTTAAAGTTTTAAAAACAGAAGATACACGCAAAAGTGATGTGCCTTGTAAGAGTCATGAACAGGGTGTAAAGCTCTTCTTTCCCTATAGAAAAGGGAGGATCCTCCGACAGTTGTTGTCGGTTTTTGGAGGGCCTTGGAGGTTTTGCACTACTCAACCAAACTATCCTGTGACCTCAAATGTATTTAAGGCCCCCGGCCATTGCTAAAAAGTTCCCTAAATAATATCACTCAGATCCAGCCTGTCCCTTTACTGTCCTCCCTCAGCGACGCCCTAAGCCGAGGCTTGTACCCCACAGGGGTGCCCTTAGCGTGTAATCGCTTAGTTTGTAAGTTTTTTGCCCTGGCTGGAGGTCTTAATTTTTAAGGCATCCACAAGAATCGCCCGGTTAAGCAGACGACAACCTCCTAGGTTGAACTGCCAGATGCCATTCAGAAAAAAAACCCAAAAAACTACTATAAACAATTACCGCAGGCTAAGGGCACCCTCTGCGGGTTACGGGCCTCGACTTAGGGCGTCATTGAGTGAAACGACTAGAAAAGGGCCTGGTCGGGTTTTAGATGATAACGGTATTTTTTAGCTTAAGCTTGCGATCGGACTGGAGATGATAACGGGTTCTTGTATATGGTCTATACTCGCGGATAATTTTACTTGCGCGATGTAGGAATTAGCACTTAATGTTTTAGTGGTTGCATAGATGGCGCTGTATTACTTTTTGCTAAGTTCAGAATTATAATGTCGCTACACCTTTGAAACTGATCATAATTAAACCTGTATGTCAATATACTCCAGATTCCCCAACCTGATAGGCGTCTTTCAAAACTACGGGGCTACTGAGCTGACATTCGCACCTCTGAGGTTTAACCACGATGACCTGAACCTCCACAAAGTTGGGACTGTAGGCACCGTGGTTTGTAATACAGTGGCTAAGGTTAGTACACCTGTTTTCAAGTACATTTTAAAAATCAAAATATTTATTTTTCATAGGCATACATGGGCACTTTTGAAACGTCGATAAAAGTGCACGGTTCGGGTTGGTCGTTTTTTATGGAGAAGAACCGGCAAGAAACACCATGGTTACTCTTTTAAAAATTTTGGGTTTGGTTTGTTTTACAATGTTGTTGTTACAGCGTTAGTACTTAAGTTAATAAGCGTCTAATAATCTATAAGGCCAACAATGTCCACTCATTCACAGAGAATTGATAAAAAACATCTATACAAGAATTAATAGGAAAAATATTACAAAAAATAACAATAACAACAAGTGACACACACAAGTTTATAACTATTCAGAAAAAAAGGTTGAGTTAATATGTGATTTTACAGCTATTGTATAAAAATAATACTATAGAGATTACAAAAATAAAATTGAGAATAGTTTGAGACATCCACAAAGTGCCGTTTATAAACTAGCAAGTTATTTAAAATAAATAATTTATATTGTAAAATGCTTCACGTTTGATGTAGTTTTTAAACTTTCCATCGGTCAGTTCTGTAACTGACTTTGGCAACTTGTTATAAAAGCGTATTCCGTCTAGAATTACAAAATACACAACAATTATAAAATGTAGGTACAGCTTTGATTTATTAATTCCATTTTCCAGGTAATTGATCTGAAATCCGGTAAGCCTCTTGGCCCGAACGTACGCGGAGAAATATGCATCAAAGGAGAAATGGTGATGAGAGGCTACGTTGGGATGGACAGGGGGTCAGAACTGGACGGCGACGGGTTCTATAAGACTGGAGACGTAGGGTACTATGATTAGGATCGATACTTCTTCATCGTGGACCGGCTGAAGGAGCTCATCAAGTATAAAGGGTTTCAGGTCAGGTTTTTTTGATACCGTCTTTTTTTACGAATATACAACGTGTACAAAAAGGGCAATAACATTTAAAGCGCAAACAGCTCAGGTTATAAGCAGGCTTTATGCATGTTCCCAGGTTCTCAAATACAATACTTTTAGAGAAAACAACATTTTGCTTTTTTTCCGTGCGACAACCCTAGAATCAGCTGAGAGCACAGATATAGATTGGCATAAATAACGGAAGTATCACGATCTGTATGAAAACCAAGCGTGCCATTTTTGACTACCTACCTACTGTGACGTCTCATGTACTAATTTTAGTGATTTGACGTCTATTTAGTGATTGACGACAGTTTTTACAATTTATTACACGCAATTAACCATTTTTAAATTTGATAACTGACGTCCGGCTAGTGGCATACCGATGCAGACTGAGCGCGAAAGTAGCAGCTTGCGATTTTTGTTCGTTAACTGGGCACGGGAAGTGGCTCGCGAAGTAGTTACTCTTACTCTTGCGTTATCTATATCTGTGGCGGGGCGCTTTTTATTTCGCAATTTGTTTTATTATTAATTTATGCATTTTAACAATGGGCCAGCCCTTTCGGTAGAAGACGAATCTTCTTACATTAATGTATAACTTATCTTCCTCTAGGTCCCTCCAGCAGAGTTAGAAGCCGCTCTCCTCCAACACGCGGGCATCCGGGATGCAGCAGTCATCGGCATTGAGGACAGGAAGGCTGGGGAGGTGCCTCTAGCGTTTGTGGTGGCTCAGCCAGGGAAGACACTGACTGAGAAGGAAGTGAAGGACTTTGTGGCTGAGAGGGTAAGTATTAGTGGCGGAAGTGTACAACTAATTGAAACGGCTTATTTTAGTCCAGTTCCAGGCATAGCCATTGGTGCAGATAAGTATGTAAGGGTCTGTTTGACAGGCTCTGAATGGCAGACAGTTCATATTTTCTTTAATTTTATTTGCATATTCTGGATCAGTGAGTTAAATGTAATTACCACCACCAAGTCTTCCATTAATCCCAAGACAGTTGGGTAACGTTCAAAGAACCTCAACACTTCTCAGTTTGTCCGAGAGGATTGTCCTTTGGGAAGTAGGTATTTTATGTAATTTAATTCATCAAAATTGCTCCAAAAAAATATCGTAAGGAAAAACATATTATTACAAACCACTGCCTTTGTCCACTCTTTCTGTCTACTCTCTTTGCCCACATCTTCTGTCTACTGTATTTGCATTTTTTTAATTCGCCGCACGCTAGGAACTTCTCCTGTATCGTGGGTGCCTTAACAAAAATTTAAACTCACATACAGAAACAGTCAGACCCGGAACAACTATGTGTAGGTCATACCAATATTTTGTTCCGTGCGGGGATGGAAACCGTGACACGCTGCGCTGCAACCAATCGTGCAGTCACTGCGCCGACCGTACCGTCTTTGCCTGCACGTTTTGCCCACATCTTATTTCCACTTCTTCTGTCCACTGTCTTCGCCCACGCCCACATTGTTTATCCACTTTGTTCACTTCTTCTTTTGTCTTTGTCCGCATTTTTTGTCCCTTTCTTGTGTTTGCTGTCTTTGCCCACAACTTTTGACCACGTATGAACTTTAAAGCTGAAATCTGATTATGGTACTTTAAAGGTAAGAGGAACAGGGTGTAAAGTTCTCCATCTTCTATGCGGAAAGGGAGGATCCTCCGAACAGACGGGTGTCGTGTCTGGTGGGCCACTGCCCGACAGTTGTTTGTCGGGAGTTCGTAATATGTTAACTCCACGTACAATTTTGCTTGCGCGATGTAGGAATTGTTGCCGTTAGTGCTCCAGTGGTTGCATAGATGGCGCTGTAGTACTTTTTGCCTCTTCATATTTGTGTCGCTACAGTACACTTTTATTATTTCAGTTATCAAACCCCAAGCACCTCCGCGGCGGGGTGCGCTTCGTGCAACAGATACCCAAGTCGGCGAGCGGGAAAATCCAGCGCCAGCAACTTCGGACGTTAGTCAAGATTGCTAAGAGTAAACTGTAGTTGAATTAAAATAGGGATATTGTAATTAGTTTTTAAGAACATTAATGTGAAGCTGTTCATTTACATTTAAACAATAGAAACCCGAACACAATAAAATTGAAATTTTAGAGTACTATCGATGATTATTATTAAATCAAATCAAAAGTCATTTATTCAAATTAGGCTGATAATCAGCACTTTTTGAACGTCACATTACAAGAGACAGTCCCACAAAAACGCCCTGCCCTTCGCCACTTCCTAGTGTTTTAGCTGGGAAGAAGAAGTGGCGGAACAAACTCCCCAGCAACACATGTGTCTGTCAGGTTAGAAGAACCAGATTTTATACAATTCCGTTCATCACAAAAAAATAAGAAATTATTCATTCATTGTCACATGTCAGCTAGCAAACACCAATTATGTATATAAAAATGAAAAAATTACCCAAGCCTAAATAATAAATTCTCCAGTCTAACGGGTGTGCCCGCTTACACGTGCAGTGAAGAAGTCACAGTGATAAACTAGGACCATAGTGCAAAGGAAATAATAAAAAGATTTACCAATAACAGTAACAAAAGAAAAAAAAAACTATAAAAAAACCTGGTCAACAAGACGACCAGTCACCACAAGCAGCACCCGTTCACGAGTATAACGCGAAGATCAGCCATTAACTCCCTCGCCATATTTGAGGGAAGGAGGTAACCCGACCCACGACGCTACCACAAGCAATGACATCTGAGCGAGAATGACGAACTTGCTGCCGGTTTTTCGGTGTTTATTGTATCTGTTTAAATTCTAGAATTGTGTAATTTAGTTTAACAGGATTTTATTGCCAGCACAATCAAAACTTTTACAAATCAATGCGTATCCTTACTAATATTATAAAATTGAAAGTGAATTTGTTTGTTACGTCTTCACGCCTAAATGGCTAAACCGATTTTGATGAATTGACAATGACCCTGAAGACGAACATTATAGGTTAATTTTAAGAAATAGTGAGAAAAGGGGGAGAAACAGGGAAGAAAAGGGGAGAGAAAAACATTTTTTTCGATCATCACGCGGGTTAAAGTTAGCGTTAGCCCAAAGTAACTATGCCACGCGGATTTTTTTAATATACTGTTATAACATTTATTAAATGCACACACATAACTTGCTCATTTTTTTCTGCAATCCGTTACCCCTCTCAATTCACAATAGGTACAGCCCTATGGATCTCCAACATTGCATGATACCATTTGGGTTTAGGATCAAAACACACCTGTAACATGTCCTAATGGAAAAGGAAGATTCAAACAAAATCTTGTATAACATCTAAAAATTTAAAAATAAATCAAAAAAAGCAAAAAGCCAACGTCACGCGGTGTTCCCAGGCGGTCACCCATCCAAGTACTGACCGCGCCCGATGTTGCTTAACTTCGGTGATCGGACGAGAACCGGTGTATTCAACGTAGTATGGACGTTGGCGACAGCTTCAACGAAATTATCAACCTCCTTCGAGCTGTATTATGAACTAGCAGTGACGTCATTATAACTACTGTCATTGTTCTCCTGCCCTTATCCCAATGTATTAGCGGTCGGCGTAGCATGTCTTCTTTTTCCATACTTCGCTATTACTCGTCATCTTAGCAATCACCCTTTCTAGTCGTATCATACTTGTTAAATTGTGTTTGTACAACACATTTATTATCCTACTTCCTACTAATATTATAAATGCGAATGTTTGTGAGGATGGATGTATGGATGTTTATTACTCTTTCACGTTAAAACGGCTTAACGGATCTTGATAAATTTTGGTACAGAGGTAGATTATGGTCTGGAATCACACATAGGATACATTATTATATTATATTATATTATACTTACTTTTTTTTAGATATGACGCGTGTGAAGCCGCGGGCGCCAGCTAGTTTAAAGTATTTTTAAATGTTGATGGTTTGTCTTATAATGTTAGACAGAAGCGAATGTAACAACTAGAACTTAAAAAATGTCTTCGATTATCTGAATCTTAATTTTTAACAATTTCATTGAAAACCATTCCTTTTTCTATAATAAAAGTAGATGGTACTTCTTATGAAATCAGCAAAAGTACCTTCAAAGTAGATTCAGTCGTTTCGAAGTATGCACGGAACGAAAGGTAATTTTTTATCTTATTATGGCAGTCTTCTACCGTTCGTCTGTACACTTTCCTACACATAAATATTGTAAAAAGCTGTTAGTTAGAGTTAGAGCCCAGAGGTAAAGGCCTTGCCTTTCATGCATGAGGTTGTGGGTTCAAATCCGGGCAAGTACTAATGTGACTTTTTCAATTCATTTGTACCAAACTTATTTGAAATTTCAAACGACACTTATTTTATCTAAAAAGAAAAAATCGGAAGAGCCCTTTATCTCGAGAACGTGTGGAGGTATCGAGTTTAATTAAAACCATTTACTCAAGTCCGTGGTCCCTTGGAACTGTGAAAAAATCAACCCTCTAAGTCTATGCAATCAAAAGATATGGCTGTAAGTTTGTACGGAACGGCCGGTTTTTTTATCTGTACAGATGTTTTATGCCTATGTGCATGTATATGGTACAATAGGGTAGTTGACACCATCAATTGACATACTTTTTATGAGCTGTCAAAACGCGATTCCCCCATAGATTTTGTATGAGACTCGCAACCGATGACGTCACTAAGTTGTCAAGTCAATGACGCAACTATTTATTGATTTAAAAGCAACTAAAAATCGAATTTTAAAGTTATTTTGAAATGAATGGAGTTCTCAGGTCTAGAATAACATGTTCTTTCAGAAAAATTGTGTCTTTAAATTATTGGTTTATGGTGTCAACTACTCAATTATACAAGAGGTAGAGAGTACCTCTTGTATAATTAGTACCATATTACAAACGGCGATTTTTGAAAAAAAAATGTAATTGATTCAGTGATGTTGACAATACACGCTTCTGGAAGTTATTTACCCATGTTTTTTTATATTTTTTCAAAGTCGTATCAAGGATAAATGAAAAAATATATAACTTTTTTTTTAATTCATTGTTGATAATTCCATACTCATAATACTCTATCTTCTTTTACTATATTAAAAATCCTTACTAATATTATAAAAGCGAAAGTGAGTTTGTTTGTTTGTTACGTCTTCACGCCTAAATGGCTAAACCGATTTTGATGAATTTTGGTACAGAGATAGTTGGGACTCTGGAGACGGACAGAGGCTATCAATTCTCACTCTTTTTTTTAAAAAAAGAGTGAGAATTGAGGTAGAAAGAGGGAAAACTTAGTTTTGCTATTACAATAAATAAGGCGCAAGGGCAAAAACTACAGGTAGCAGGTACTGCAAATCACGAAAGGGGAACTTTGTTACCCCGAATTTAACGCGAGCGAAGCCGCGAGCAAAAGCTAGTGTACAATAAAACGGAATCAAAATAAAAAAAAACTTGTTACAATCAAAACATTTATTAGAAAAATAACATACGAAAATTAACAGCTAAAGAATTGCACTTAAAAATAATTACATTTGGTAATGTCAAACTAAATACAATCGTACACGTCATTAAAGAATACTATTTAAAACTTTTGGTAACAAACCAACCAATTTTTTTTTATTATTTGAAACGAAAATTATGAAACATATTATTATCTACACTGTAGAATTTTATAACAGAAAAATATGAAACTTGTACATGATGGATAGTTTTGAAACAAAACCGATAATACATTTTTACTGTGTAAAATCCTACTAACCTACTATAATATAAATGTGAATGTTTGTGAGGATGGATGTATGGATGTTTGTTACTCTTTCACGTCAAAACGGCTGAACGGATCTTGATAAAATTTGGCACAGAGGTAGATTATGGTCTAGAATAACACATAGGATACATTATTATATTATACTAGCTGTGCCCAGCGGTTTCACCCGCTGCTCACTTAGGGGTATGAAAAATAGATGTTGGCCGATTCTCAGACCTACTGAATATGCATATAAAATTTCGTTGAAATCGGTCCAGCCGTTTCGGAGGAGTATGGGAACGAACATTGTGACACGAGAATTTTATATAATTACTAGCTGTGCCCAGCGGTTTCTCCCGCTGCTCAGCTCCTTTGCTAGAGAAGGGTATGAAAAATAGATGTTGGCCGATTCTCAGACCTACCCTATATGCACACAAAATTTCGTTGAAATCGGTCCAGCCGTTTCGGAGGAGTATGGTAACTAACATTGTGACACGAGAATTTTATATATTAGATTAGATTTTACTTTTTTATTTCGATATTTAGCGGGCGAATCCTTGGGCGGCAGCTAGTACAAAATATAGGATGTGAAAAGGCCACTAAGCTGAAGGACGCTTATTCTCTACCCCACCATGGCTACCATTGGATTATTTGTTTTAGTTTTGGATCATCCCTGTTCCCTTCCAGTTAAGGTTTTTAGAGTTCCAAAAGGAAGAAAACGGAACCCTTATTTATAGGATCACTTTATTGTCCGTCTGTCTGTCAAGACCTTTATCTCGCGAACGCGTAGAGGTATGTAGTTAAAATTAAAACCGTATACTCAAATCTGTAATCCCTTGAAGCTGTGACAATCAAATCTAAGTCTGCGCAGTCAAGACTCGCTTTTGGTCGGTTGTTTTTTAGAACGTTGTATAAAAATATGTTGACCCGACTTGGCTTCGCACGGGTGCAATGTAGAAACTAATATTTTACATGTAAACGTACCTCTTGAGTCGCTAACTATAAAAAAAAACTGCATCAAAATCCGTTGAGTAGTTTTTAAGATCTAAGCATACATAGGGACAGACAGACAACGGGAAACGACTTTGTTTTATACTATGTGGTGATTGATAATTCACAACATTGCAAAAAGAAAATCATCACGCAACTGTTCTCCAAAGAGGTCGGCATAAGTGTATTACAATCTTTTCATAGCGATATCGTCAACATCGATCCAGAGAAGCATTGGTTTTCAGCCATAGTGACATTATACAATGATGATGATTATACAAAACTCTTTGCTGGCTCAGCCAGAGTACAGACAGCCAGAGTACCTCGTCGGCATCTACTCCATCAGTATTGGGTCATCTAGCTGCAGCTGTACCATTTGGTTGCCGTTAACCAGCACACCGTCCCGAAGTAAGAGCTGGACGTTCAGATCTGACAGCTCCTGAAAATAGAAAAAAAAGTCATGAAGTTTGTGAAATAAATACACTTAAATTCCAAAAAAAAAGTGAGAAAGCAAAAAGCCAACGTCACGCGGTGTTCCCAGGCGGTCACCCATCCAAGTACTGACCGCGCCCGATGTTGCTTAACTTCGGTGATCGGACGAGAACCGGTGTATTCAACGTAGTATGGACGTTGGCGACAGCTACAACGAAATTATCAAGCTCCTTCAAGCTGTATTATGAACTAGCAGTGACGTCATTATAACTACTGCCATAATTCTCCTCTTCTTCTTCCATACTTCGCTATTACTCATCAGCTCAGTAGTCGCCTCCTTTCTAGCTATATCATACTTGTTACTTGTTTTTGTACATAGACATATAAATATTTTATACTAGCTTTTGCCCGAGGCTTCGCTCGCGTTAAATTCGGGGTAACTCATTTCCCCTTTCCTGATTTACAGGTACCTGCCACCTGTAGTTTTTGCCCTTACGCCTTATTTATTGTAATAGCAATGCTAAGTTTTCCCTTTTCATCCCTCTTTCTATCATTTGAAACTTTTTTGAAAAAAAGTGCCGTTAGCCTATGTCCGTCTCCAAGGTCCCAACTATCTCTGTACCAAAATTCATCAAAATCGGTTCAGCTATTAAGGCGTAAGGACGTAACAAACAAACTCACTTTCGCTTTTATAATATTAGTAAGGATTTCTTAAAGTAAATATTGTTAAGTACCTCTCCTCCAACGATGGGGTAAGCAGAGTTGTCTTGCGGGTCGACTTCCCCTCGCTGTAGTATCTTGGGACGCCGCGGGTTCTTAGCGATGCCGCGACCTCGTCGAGCCGGTTGAAACTCTTCCACTGAAATTACAATTATTAAGGCGAAAGTTTTGTTTTGGTTGTGTGTATATGTTTGTTTATTACTCCTTCAAGCTCAAACCTCTTATTCTTATTCTTTATTGCACACAAAACAATAATATACACACAAATTACAATTTATAGCTTATGTACAACGGCGAGCTTAACCCAGAATTGGGTTTTCTTACAGCAAACCTTTCTTATTGATGAAAATATTTTCAAAATAGGATAGGTACATAACCTCTAAACCGATTTGGATGGAATTTGGATTAGATATATTTTTATATAATTTTTGTACCCTATCACAATGTTGTCGTATTTTACCCAAAGGTGGTGACTGGTAGAGAATGCTTTATGGCATTAAGTCCGCCTATGTATCACTATTGTACATGAAGTTTAAATAAATAAAATAGGTTACACCCTGGATTAACATACATGTCCCATGTAGGCGGGAAAAACCACGAGACTCAACTAGTGTAAGGTAAATAAATAAAATAAAAATCTTAAACGAAATAAGTGAAAAAGTATACATACACATACGTGTGGGCTCCGGCTTGATGCACGCGACGTGCGTGCGCGGCACGTTGTTGAGTGCGGACAGAGCGCGCGCGGACGATGGGATCACACTGGTGGAGCCCTGCAATATTACACATCATCATCTGCCTAGCCTTTCCCCAATTATGTTGGGGTCGGCTTCCAGTCTAACCGGATGCAGCTGAATATTAGTATTTTACATGGAGCGACTGCCTATCTGACCTCCACAACCCAGTTAATACTGGGTAATACGATACCCCTTGGTAAGACTTTCGGGACACTGACTACCTGTAACGACTGTCAAAGATCTACAAATGACAGCCGGGACAAACGGCTTAACATGCTTTCCGAGGCACGGAGGAAAATCGGTATGTAACGGGTGGTCACCCATCCACAGACCAACCTAGGCAACCGCGGCTTAACCTAAAGATCGACCCGAGCGGCTGCTATTATTTAGCCACGAGCTCCTCCCCTGCAATATAATTAAATTCGCTCGCGTTTAATTCGGGGTAACACCCTTTCCTGATTTGCAGGTACCTTCTACCTGTAGTTGTTGCCCTTGCGCCATATAGATTGTAATAGCAGAGTTAAGTTTTCCATTTTCTTCCCTCTTTCTCCTTCATTTCCCAGTATTTTTTTAAATCAGCCTAAGTCCGTCTCCAGGTTCCCAACTATCTCTGTACCAAAATTCATCAAAATCGGTTTAACCCTAAAGCGTGAAAAGGTAACAAACAAACAACCTCACTTTCGCTTTTATAATATTAGTAAGGATTAAGGATTTCAAGACTATTGGCATGAAATACGGTACATTATGGTCTAGCAAAAAAACTTCCTATCCTTGATTGGTATTACTTGGAGTTTCTTATCCCGATCTCGGCGGAGCGGGAGGGAGTGTCACACTTGTACTGACTAAAACCGACCCATGTACCTTCTTTTGCCCTTTACGTTCCGGGGCCGCGGTATCTCTTTCGAACAACCCGCAACCCCAGCAGGCGGTGGCCCTGGCAGGCTCCTCGTCGACAGACTAATATATAAATGCTAATTATCTTATATATAAAATCGTGTCAGTTTTAGTTGTCATACTCCTGCGAAACGGCTAGAGTTTTTTTTTATTACATTTTATAGGAATACTAACTTTTGCCCGCGTTAAATTCGTAGTAACACAGTTCCCCTTTCTTGATTTGCAGGTACCTGCTACCTGTAGTTTTTGCGCTTACGCCTTATTGATTGTTATAGCAAAGCTAAGTTTTCCCTTTTCTTCCCTCTTTCTCACTTTTTCTTTAAAAAAAATATGGCCTATGGCCGTCTCCAGTGTCTCAACTATCTCTGTACCAAAATTCATCAAAATCGATTTAGGCGTGAAGACGTAACAAACAAACTCACTTTCGCTTTTATAATATTAGTAAGGATTCGGTAGATCTGAGAATCAGTCGTTATCCATTTTTGATAACCCTAAGTGAAAAGGGAGGCTCACTTCAGAAGGTGACACTATATGCGAAAAAAAGCCGCTGGAACACCTAGTTCTACTTTGAAATTGGCCTACCTTGGCGAAGGACATCTTAGTGATATCGATAAGCTTGTCGTGTGGAACGTTTTGTACTGCGAGCACCTTCAGTACTTCTTCAGACGTGGGGTTTAGGCCTTCCATCTGTAAATTGTCATATTTCGGATAAGTTACCTTTCCAAAAACTAAATTAAGTAACAGTTTTTTTTTATTATTAAATTTATTTATATTTATAAACTAAAAATAGACACAAACTAATAATAAAAATATGTACAAGTAAAAAATGGTGAAAAACAAGGCGTGAAAAGGCCATTAAAAAAAAAACAGAAATCCACCGATGATCGTTACAAATGTTTCATTCGGTACACCCGCTCAAGTTAACATGATACGTTTGTGTGCGCACACGCACCAGCGGTGTTGCGACAGTAAAAACGAATTAGATGCTAAAAATCGTAAAATAAGTGACAATTCACAGTATTAACTGCGTCTGTGACCATTTTAAAAATGTATACTATGTGTTATTCCAGAGTTCCAGACTATAGCCTACCTCTGTGCCAAATTTCATCAAGATCCGTTCAGTCGTTTTGATGTGAAAGAGCAACAAACATCCATACATCCATTCTCACAAACATTCGCATTTATAATATTAGTAGAATGATTCTGCTAAAGCGGACATGAAGTAGTTAAAATTAATTTTTAATACTATTCTTGGATTGTGAGTACTGTTTTTCATAGATTAAAGCAAAGAAAAAAATACATGCATTCCGACGGTTCCTACGTACATAAGGTAAAGGTTAAGTCAAAAACCGAGGTTTACAGGAGAGCGTAATTTGTGTTCAACACGCCCTACAAATAATTCTATGAGCAATAATAAATATTTTCTTTCTACAATATTTTAACAGTTTTAAGAGCTTTATAATGCTATTTACACATAAGTATTTTATTTTTTCACGTTTTCTTGGAAAAACTGATAGATGACCGTTTCTACGACACTTATTCGTTGTATTTATAATACTGGTTCTCTTACGATTTCGAAAACAAGGTAAATAAATTAAATAAAAATAGTACATTGTCAGCATGTGCGCATAGATAATCTAAAGCCAATCCTTACTAATATGATAAAAGCTAAGGTGAGTTTGTTTGTTACGTCTTCACGCTTACATGGCTGAACCGAATTTGATGAATTTTGGTACAGAGACAGTTGGGACCCTGGAGACGGACATAGGCTAACTTTATTTTAAAAAAAGTAAGAAATAAGGGAGAAAAAGGGAAAACTTAGCATTGCTATTACAATAAATCAGGCGCTGGGGCAAAAACCACAAGTAGCAGGTACCTGCAAATCAGGAAAGAGGAATTGAACCTCGAATTAAATGCGAAAAGCGAAGCCGCGGGCAAAAGCTAGTAATACAATAAAAAAATGCCCTTTTTCGATATGTCTTTATGTACGTGGGGACCGTCGATTGGTCCTATTGCCATTTCCGATCAAGGTACTTGGAACATGACCCGATACTGAGTTGATTGATGAAAGGAATGAAACAAAAATGGAATACAATGAGATCGTTACCTCGACTACTATGATGGTAGCAGGATGCTTGAGTCGCAGATGCGTGCGCAGGTCGGAGCGGATCCGGAAGCGCTTGGGGCAGCGGCCGCACGCCCACGCGCGCACGCCCGTGTGGATGAGACGGTGGTTGCGCATGGCTGTGGACCTGCGACGATCACGGGATTACTCAGAAGACATCTTTACAAATTATTCAGTTATTAATGTGTTGCGGTGACATTTTAAAGCAGGGTGAGAAATTGTCGATTGACTGCTCCGCTGCGTGTCGCGGGTTCGATTCTCGCACGAAACAAATATTTGTATGGCCTACAGATAGTTGTCCGGGTCTGGCTGTTGGTGTATGTTTGTAAACGCACCCACGATACAGGAGAAATTCCTAGAGCGGAGCATAACAATTTTTTTTATAAAGTACTAAGTAGTATCAGTTATCTTCTATGATAAATATTTTTCTTCTATATCTTTGTGTAAGTTCGGCTAATACCTTTTAGAAATAATGGAAAATGAATACTTGACAAGAATTTGTATGTCATACAATCATAACCCAATTGACAGCACGGTTAGGTTGTCACGCAGTGGCTGAGCGATCGGCTTCTGAGCTGCGTATCGCGGGTTTGATCCCCGCACGGAGCAAATATTTGTATGGCCTAGAAATACTTGTTTCGGGTCTGGCTGTATGTGTACGTGAGTTTAAATGTTTGTAAACGCACCCACGATACCAGAGAAATTCTTAATGTGGGGCAACGTTTAAAAAAAAGGTTGATATAACAAGGTTTTCCTCTTTTTTTGATACAAATACTGATCCCTCTTTCCTAAGGAGCTAGGCAGAAACTTCCTTGTTGCCTTCGTCTTTCCTTGAATAAGACACTTACCGCCTAAAAGCTACTCCACAAACATCACAAGGAAAGGGTCTCTCCCCAGTATGCACTCTCAGATGTTCGTTCCGCATGGACAGTGTCCGGAAGGCGTGCCCACAGACCGGACAGGCGTGCGGACGGCGCGGACATGTCCCTTCGCCGGTCGATGTCTTGTTGCAGGATTGGCAGGCGTCCTCGTCTTTGCCGTGGACCTCTCTGGGGAATAGAAACGTTTGATATAGTTATTACTTATTGACAATACAACCTACTAGCTGGCGCCCGCGGCTTCGCCCGCGTGATATCGAAAAACGTATCCTATATGTTATTCCAGACTATAATCTACCTCTGTGCCAAATTTAATTAAGATCCGTTAAGCCGTTTTGACGTGAAAGAGTAACAAACATCCATACATCTATCCTCACAAACATTCGCATTTATAATCCTTACTAATATTATAAAAGCGAAAGTGAGTTTGTTTGTTACGTCTTCACGCCTGAATGGCTAAACCGATTTTGATGAATTTTGGTACAGAGATAGTTGAGACCCTGGAGACGGACATAGGCTACTTTCTTTTTTCTTTTTAAAGTGGGAAATGAGAGAGAAAGAGGGAAAACTTAGCTTTGCTATTACAATAAATAAGGCGTAAGGGAAAAAAACTACAGGCAGCAGGTACCTTCAAATCAGGCAAGGGGAACTGTGTTAACCCGAATTTAACGCGAGCGAAGCCGCGGGCAAAAGCTAGTATATTATATAAGTAGGATAGTAGAAAGGATTGAGCGATTAACCATCAAGACCTAACTTCGAGGTTACGGATTGTTCAAAAGAGATACCGCGGCCCCGGAACATAAAGGGCAAAAGACGGAACATGCGTGTGTTTAAGTCAGTAAAAGTCTGACAATCCGCCCTGAGCGGGGGAAGTTATTTGATGATTTACCACCCGCAAAAAAGACCTCTTAATTCAAAATGATAACATTTTACAAGTGGCGTTTGTCGGCAAATTATGAACGCGCGTATTTCGTAGGTTTTTTGTTGTAGGCGATTTTCTTTAAGATAATGTATCAAAGAGGTTACCAACAACGTTTGACGTCATAATACAGTATTGTTTAAATCTTATTCCAGTATAAGAAAGAGATGGCGCTATACAGGAGTATAGTTCTGTCTCTTTCTCACAAACGTCATGATAGCCCTTTGGCTACCCTACCATGATGTCTTAAAGCAGAACTTATTCCACTGAGGGAAAGAGACAGAGCTATACAGGGGGTCTAGCACCATCTCTTTCCCTCAGTTGAATAAGTTCTGTTTTAAGACGTCATGGTAGGCTAGCAGTTCACTTACTTGACATGCTTGTGTAGGTCTGTGGCGTGCGTGAACGTCGCGTGACAATGGGGACACGCGCCGCCTGTAGATTCTGACTCCGCACTCGTATACATGCCTGTTTTTGATAAAATTTTATAAATAAGTATAAGTATTTTATTTTAATAAATTAGTATTTTATATATAAAAAAAAACTAATAAGTATATAAAAGTCTCGTGTCACAATGTTCGTTCCCATACTCCTCCGAAACGGCTCGACCGATTCTTATGATTTTTTGAAGTGAAACTTCTTTATCGGGGTTGGAAAAAAATTCGCGTCACATTTTTCGGTTACGCGCCATCTTTTTCTTATCCCTACCACGCGTGATTCGAAGTATACTTTCTCCAGCGGAGTAGGGATTGGTAAATGTCTCCAATGTATTTTGCGGCCCGTCAGGACAGGTTAAGCAACCCTTGCCGAGGATTGGAAATGGATGGGTTACCACAGGGGGCCAGGTTAAGCAACCCTTGCCGAGGTTTGAAAATGGATGGGTTACCATACGGAGCCAGGTTAAGCAACCCTCACCAAGGTTTGGAAATGGATGGGTTACCACAGTGGGTCAGGTTAAGCAACCCTTGCCAAGGTTTGGGAATGCATGGGTTACCACAGGGGGCCAGGTTAAGCAACCCTTGCCGAGGTTTGGAAATCGATGGGTAACCACAGGGGGCCAGGTTAAGCAACCTTTGCCAAGGTTTGGAAATGGATGGGTTACCACAGGGGGCCAGGTTAAGCAACCCTTGCCGAGGTTTGGAAATGGATGGGTTAACACAAGGAGCCAGGTTTAGCAGCCCTTGCCGAGGTTTGGAAATGGATGGGTAACCACGGGGGGCCAGGTTAAGCAACCCTTGCCGAGGTTTGGAAATGGATGGGTAACCACAGGGGGCCAGGTTAAGCAACCTTTGCCAAGGTTTAGAAATGGATGGGTTACCACAGGGGGCCAGGTTAAGCAACCCTTGCCGAGGTTTGGAAATGGATGGGTAACCACAGGGGGCCAGGTTAAGCAACCCTTGCCGAGGTTTGGAAATGGATGGGTAACCACAGGGGGCCAGGTTAAGCAACCCTTGCCGAGGTTTGGAAATGGATGGGTTACCACACGGAGCCAGGTTAAGCAACCCTCACCAAGGTTTGGAAATGGATGGGTTACCACAGGGGGCCAGGTTAAGCAACCCTTGCCAAGGTTTGGGAATGGATGGGTTACCACACGGGGCCAGTAATAGAGTTTTATTCAAAGTGCCTTCGATCCTCGAATTTCTAAACGATGATGAACACGAAAACGAAAACGATGTTCTTTTGATAAGTCCAAAATGAAACAGAATAATGATGTTTTTAATGACATATTTAGTTCCTATCACAATCTGTTCTTTTCTGCATATTACTTTTACAAAATAATGTCGAAGTTTCACTTCTTACGAGTGTACGCTAGTACACGCACACATTTTTTTATGCATATTCAGTAATCTAATCGGCTACTATCTATCTTTCAAACCCCTAAGAGAGAAGGAGACCTGACCAGCGGGTGACACCGCTGGGTACAGCTAGTATATAAAATAAACTAATATTAATATATCTAAAAATTAAAATTTTTGACTAGCTGTGTCCCGTAGTTTTACCCGTGTAGACCTTGATAAAAAGTAGCCGTAGCCTATGTTCGCCCAGGATATAAGCTATCTACATAACAAATTTTATCCAAATCGGCACAAACGTTTGAGCTACTAAAACACACACAGTTACGCATTTATAATATTATTAGGATTTGTAGCCCATCATAAATACATTGGGATAAGTGCAGTAGAATGATGGCAGTAGTTATAATGACGTCACTACTAGTTCATAATACAGCTCGAAGGAGGTTGATAATTTCGTTTTAGCTGTCGCCAACGTCCATACTACGTTGAATACACCGGTTCTCGTCCGATCACCGAAGTTAAGCAACATCGGGCGCGGTCAGTACTTGGATGGGTGACCGCCTGGGAACACCGCGTGACGTTGGCTTTTTGCTTTCTCATTTATCTTTTTTCAATGTGGGAGTATATATTTTGCAATTATTTACATAATTCAAGTTTCTTCAAGTTCATGGTTTACTTTCTACAAACCTTTGTACTAGCTGTTACAAACGGTTTCGGTCATGTGCACTTCGGAATCGGAGTTATGTCTTACTCCAGGATATAAACTATCTGTTTGACTTAACAGTTGTTTACCGTGAAGAGTAACAAATTTCCGCGCATCCTTACAAACATGCGCATCAATTCCCCTATATGTATAATTATATACTACCTCCAAAAGTCAGATACCTAATGGTTAGCACAATTTTTTTTTTTGAAAATTGAAATTTTGAATTGGGAAAAGTCTAGGCAGATTATGATGAGGAAACGATGAATTACAGTTGTTAATTGATCAATAATCACTCACAGTATCCTCGACGCTGTAGGCAAAGCAAAAATATGCCAAAACAATTAAACAATATGTTTAATTGTTTTGATTTTTATATCATTTGGTACACCAACAGCAGTACATACTAAGAATGAAGAGAAAACTATTAAGATAATATAAAACTGCTGACCATTACAGGCATATTCAGCATTCACCCATAGTGACAATTACAAAGATTTTATTTTAAAAAAAGCGGATTTTTTCAGCCTTTTTAATTGTGGTTGATGGTCACACAAATTCTTATCGAGTAATCATTTTTCATTGCCACTAAGACATATTAGCATTCGTCCATATACTTTATAAGAAAAAAAAAGTGTGTGTGTCAGCTCCGACGCACGACTGGAGTTTACTCCTTAAGTACAAAAAAAAAACCACTGACGGACGACAAATTTCATAAAGCGCCATCTAGTAATATTCAACTGTACGACAAACACCATAGGTGCGGTTGCACCAAAGTTGCACCAAAAACGTAACGAGGTCATTCATCAGTAGATTTTACACCTCACATTTTTCTCATACCAGGCGCCTTATATTTAAAAATCGATTCTTAAGGAGTAAACTCCAAAAATTGTATTATAGAAAATAACTCTTAAATTACTAAAGCAATGTAGGTAAAACTCATATGGAACTGTGGAGGAGATAAGGTTCACTTTAGACTGCAGGGAGTTATAATGAAAGATACGTGGAGATGCGACTAAGGATTTATTGCTTCTAACTTGAACAAACAGTTTTACCAATTAATATTAAGGGAACACACACATGCAAAATCGTCTCACATTTATAGCCATATACACAACAGGAACCTCTTCGTGAGTATTAGGTATATACCATTTAGATTAAAAAAGAATTTTGTAAATCGGCCCACAATTGACGGAGAAATCGCGTAACAAACATACAGTCGAATTGAGAACCTCATCCTTTTTTGAAGTCAATAAATGTAAACATGACGTCACGTGTTCTTCATGGATACAGCTAAATAATTTCAACACTGCTAACGCCAACGTCCATACTACGTTGATTGAATACACCGGTTCTCGTCCGATCACCGAAGCTAAGCAACATCGGGCGCGGTCAGTACTTGGATGGGTGACCGCCTGGGAACACCGCGTGACGTTGGCTTTTTGCTTTTTCTCTTAGCTTTTGCAGTACGAGAGGATTAATTTCTACAACTTTGCATAATCGGCTCAGGCGTGGTATTCTTCGACGGAAGTTGATAACTAATTAAGTAAGTCGGTGGCTTGTTTGATTTAGTTTTTGTTGGCTGAAGCTAAAGTTATTATTTTTCACGGTTTCTATTTTTTTTGAAGTCGTTATTAGATTTTGCTATTTATTGTGATATCTTATACTAGCTGTGCCCAGCGGTTTCACCCGCTGCTCAGGTCCTCTTCTGAAGAAGGCTGCCTGCTCAGGTGCTCTTCTCAAGAAGGCTGCCCTTATTAATTAGGGTATGAAATAAAAACGTTGGCTGATTCTCAGACTTATCCCATATGCACACAACATACAAATCAGTCCAGCCTTTTCCGAGGAGTTTCGTAATAAACACCGCGACACGAGAATTTTATTAGGATATAATTATATTAGTATACTACTCTGTCAAGAAAGTACCGGGAAAAGATCAATAATACACAAAATGTCTGTTATTCATCCAAATTTATTTTATCACCTTCAAAGTATGCTCCTTTAGAAACGATACACTTGCGCCAACGAATAATCTATTCATCAAAACATTTTTTAAACGCTGCTTCCGGAATTGAGTTCAGTTCTCGCCGCGAATTCTCCTTTATGTCTTCTATCGATTGAAAACGGGTGCCACGAAGTGGTAATTTGAGTTTAGGAAAAAGAAAAAAGTCAGCAGGAGCCATATCTGGTGAATATGGTGGTTGCTGGATGGTATTTGTTGAGTGTTTGGTCAAAAATTCGTTCACAATGATAGCCTTGTGCGAAGGCGCATTGTCGTGGTGCAAAATCCAAGATTTTTTTTTCCACAAATCTGGCCTTTTTCGTCGAATTTGCTCTCTTAAACGCCGCATAACGCTCAAATAATATTCTTTATTTACCGTTAGACCTTCCGGTAAGAATTCAGAGTGCACAACACCGCGATAGTCAAAGAAAACAGTCAACATGACTTTGACTTTTGATCGACTTTAGCGTGGTTTTTTCGGTTTCGGTACAGTTGGAAGGCGCCACTCCGAAGCTTGTTGACTAGTTTGCATGTCAAACTCGTAAACCCACGTCTCGTCACCAGTAACAATGCGTTTCATGAATGTTGGGTCCGAACTGACTCGTTCTAGCATGTCCTCAGCGACTTTCATGCGATTGAGTTTTTGGAGAAAATTCAGATCTTTTGGGACTAGCCGAGCAGCAACATGTTTCATACCCAAATGATTAGTTACAATGGTACGGATCGAGTCGTGAGATACAGAAAGTTCGGCGGCTATCTCTCTCAGAGTTGAATGGGGATTTTCAGTCACTATTTTCTTCACTTTTGCGATGTTAACTTCAGTTGCAGACGTTGACGGCCTACCAGAGCGAGGCAAATCTTCCATCACATCTCGACCGCTTTTGAACGCTTTGAACCACTCATAAGCACGAGTTTTTGATAAAGTCGATTCACCGTAAGCCTTCTGTAACATTTTCAGTGACTCCGAACACGAAATTCCATTGGCGATGCAAAATTTAAGACAAACTCTTTGTTCGATATTTTTGTCCATTATGAAATTCGCAATACACACTATATATGATATTACTAAAACCAGCACTGTATTTAATATAAATAACAGATGCAACTCAAACTCCGCGCCAAAATGGAAAACAGTTGTGCCAATCTAACAACTACAAAAAAAAACAAAAATTTTAATTTGGAACCATAAACAAATCATCCATTCCCGATACTTTTTTGACTGAATGTATATGCATAGTACTTCTTATGTATTGAATAATCGGGGAACATACGTTGTAGTAGGGGAGCCCACGATGCTAAATGGGGATTTACTCGAGCGTCGTAGAGACCTATTGGGATGCAAAGCTTAGATGATAAGAAGAAAAAAATGTTATATGATTATACCTTTACATCGGTGGGGGAAGCAGCTATAGATTTTTAAATATGTAAAAAAAAACTGTTGCATGGACATCCTCGAGCGCGTCAGATATTGATAGCATCAATGCCCTACGTATTTTTAATAATGTACGTATGTTAATCTGATCGTTTGCACGGTGCGGGTGGTTGTATTTAAGGGTTGAAAATGAAAAAAAAATAAAAATTATCGAGCGCGTCAGATTTTCTAAGGGAGTGTTAAGTGCACCAAATAAAAGCTCTCATTCACTAATCTGACGATTTCGATGGGACGCAAACTCGCGGCCATTTTCATAATGTGCAAAAAAAAATCGCCATTTTGAAATACTCAAGCGCGTCAGATTAAGATATATATGGTTCATCTTTATGTTCTAAACGTACTGTCTCATAATCTGACGATTATCTAGAAGGATTCGCCTGATCTGACAAAAAAAAATTAGAAATACGGTTCACCTTAAAGGCCATCCCTGCAACATCCCGCTAATTACATTCCTGGGCGGATATTTTGAGCTCGCTGAGTTAAAGAAATAATATTTCTATGCATTTGAGCTCTCCCAGCTCGAAAGTCTGATAGCAGTTTCATAGAACACTATTTTTGGAATTTTCAAACCGCAATAACATTTGAATGGATCAAGCAATTTTCACGCGGTTAGCGGCACTCGACGCAGTTTTATCATCCTCATAAGTAATTTTGCAATTTTAATTGATCGAACCACAAATTTCGGAGTAATCCCGAAAAAACACATTTTCGGGTTTCTTTCGTTCACGATATCTCTCGAACGAATCAACCGATTTTGACCAGCTTGGTGGCGATCAAGGTGGTTTTTCATGTTCAAAGGCGGATTAGTTTTTGAAGTTAATCGATAAAGCCGGTTAAAAGTTATTCCAAAAAAACCACTTTAAAAAAAAAAAACTTATTTTTTTTGAGATATTTCAAAATTTCTCAAAATCTATCGGTCCGAATTGGTTCAAATTCACAGGACATCTAATTTTGAGGGAAATCTTTAGAACGCCGTTTAGTGTATTCCGATCGGTTTAGTCGTTCAAAAGTTATAAGCGAGTCACATACTCACACACACACACACATATAATAATTGTACATATAGACATAGTGATAACATCAAGGGGGTAGTCAGGGAAGCTTCCTATGACCTTAAAACGTCAAGATCTGATGAAAACTCGATTTTCGCAAAACGGGGTAAAACCAATAACTTCCCGAATTCCTGTGATGGCGTCATGGCAGCAGAAATCAGAGTGGAGACGGAGTGAGAGAGTAATAGATAGAGAAAGAGTGAGAGAGGAATAGAAACGCGGAGAAGGAAATGTAGGCATCACGCAGCTGCACGAATTTAACTTTATCGACGAATTTTTGTTATTTCGGCTTGCGGAAATCGTCAGATTATATATTTTTCATTATTCTTGAATTATTTCCTTCAAAATAAAAAAAATTTAGCTACGCTCGAGAATGTCGAGATGACGTTTTTTTTTTACAACTTTGTTGCCCTCCCCTTTTTTTACGTCACTCTCAAATTGTCAGATTAGTGGAATATACACTTTTTAGGATGTAATTAACTCACCCTACCTTAATCTGACGCGCTCGAGTATTTCTGATGGTCAATTTTTTTTTACTAATCTGATCCTGTATCCTTCACGGGCGGCCTTATATATGTGCCTCATGTTTTGTGGAGGTACTTAACCGGGTACAAGGTATCCCCCTGTATATTAATCTGCCGCGCTTTAGTAAATCCCGAAATCCCCGCATGGGCTCCCCTACCATTGAAAAAGATCTCACCTCTTTTCATGAAGTCGGTTTAAGTTCGGTTAATTCCAAAAAGTAAATGAGAAAGCAAAAAGCCAACGTCACGCGGTGTTCCCAGGCGGTCACCCATCCAAGTACTGACCGCGCCCGATGTTGCTTAACTTCGGTGATCGGACGAGAACCGGTGTATTCAACGTAGTATGGACGTTGGCGTTAGCAGTGTTGAAATTATTCAGCTGTATCCATGAAAAACACGTGATGTCATGTTTACATTTTATTAATTGACTTAAAAAAAAGGATAAGCTTCTCCGTCGATTGTGCGCCAATTTCCCCACCCGTCCTTTGCAAGAGCCAGCCCGCGATGCTGAGCCTGTAAGTTTAAATCAGTTCACAAATAATATCACTCAGATCCAGCCTGTCCCTTGCTGTCCCTCAGCGACGCCCTAAGCCGAGGCTCGTACCCCACAGGGGGTGCCCGCGAGCGTGTAGTCGCTTAATTTGTAAGTTTACACCCTGGCTGGAGGTCTTAATTTTTAAGGCATCAACATGATTCGCCCGCAGACGACAACCTCCTAGGTAGAACTGCGAGATGCCATTCCTAAAAAAAAATGGGCCAGTTTACAAAATTATTTTTTAATCGAAATGGTATATAGTATTATATCCCGAAAAGGTTCCATACGAGTTTTATCTAAATTGGTTTGGTAATTTATGAGTTACTAGCTTTTGCCCGCGGCTTCGCTCGCGTTACTTTCGGTAGGGCCTTATTGATTTGTAATAGCAACGCTAAGTTTTCCCGTTTCTTCCCTCTTTCTCCCTTATATCCCACTCTTTTTTTAGGGTTCCGTAGTCAACTAGGAACCCTTATAGTTTCGCCATGTCTGTCTGTCCGTCCGTCCGTCCGTCCTCGCTTAATCTCTGACCGTTAGCACTAGAAAACTGAAATTTGGTACCAATATGTATATCAATCACGCCGACAAAGTGGTAAAATAAAAATTGGAAAAAAATGTTTTATTAGGGTAGCCACCCTATATGTAAAGTGGGAAGTGATTTTTTTTTTAATTTCAACCCTAACATGTGATATATTGTTGGAAAGGTATTTAAAAATGAATAGGGGTTTACTAAAATCATTTTTTGATAATGTCTATAATTTCGGAAATAATCGCTCCAAAAGTAAAAAACAATGTGTCCCCCCCCCCTCTAAGTTTTGAACCATAAGTTTAGAAAATATGAAAAAAATCTGAAAAGTAGAACTTTATAAGGACTTTCTATGAAAATCATTTTGAACTTGATTGACACAACAGTTTTTGTACAAAAAAGACAAAAAGTTGTACAAAACTAATTTCCTAAAAGGCACCTTTAAACTCATAAGTGGGAACACTTATTGTGACGGACGAAAAACTACGGAACCCTACACTGAGCGTGGCCCGACATGCTCTTGGCCGGTTTTTTTTAAAAAAATAGCCTGTGTCCGTCTCCTGGTTCCCAACTATCTCTGTACCAAAATTCATCAAAATCGGTTTAGCCATTAAAGCGTGAAGAGGTAACAAACAAACAAACAAACTCACTTTCGCTTTTATAATATTACTAGCTTATGCCCGCGGCTTTGCTCGCGTTAAATTCGGGGTAATACATTTCCCCTTGCGCCTTATTGATTTGTAATAGCAACGCTAAGTTTTCCCTTTTCTTCCCTCTTTCTCCCTCACATCCCACTTTTTTTTTTTTAAATTAGCCCAATATATAATAATATGTCCGTCTCCTGGTTCCCAACTATCTCTGTACCAAAATTCATCAATATCGGTTTAGCCATTAAAGCGTGAAGAGGTAACAAACAAACAAACTCACTTTCGCTTTTATAATATTACTAGCTTTCGCCCGCGGCTTCGCTCGCGTTAAATTCGGTATAACACACCAAGCAGACCTGCAGTTTTTGCTCTTGCGCCTGATTGATTTGCAATAGCAACGCTAAGTTTTTCCTTTTCTTCCCTCGTTCTCCCTCATATCCCACTTTTTTTTAATAAAAATTAGCCTATGTCCGTCTCCTGGTTCCCAACTATCTCTGTACCAAAATTCATCAAAATCGGTTTAGCCATTTAAGCGTGAAGAGGTAACAAACAAACAAACAAACAAACAAACAAACAAACTCACTTTCGCTTTTATAATATTAGTAAGGAAGTAAGGATTATAGTAAGGATTTTTTATAATACATATTTTTTCTTCTAATGTATATGGACGAATCTCTTAGTGGCAATTAAAATGTAAACTCGAATTTGTGTGATATACCATTATACCACAATTATAAAGGCTGAAAAAAAACCGCTTTTTTAAAATAAAATCTTTGTAATTGTCACTATGGGTGAATGCTAAATATGCCTGTAATGGGCATACATACCAGCAGTTTTATATTATCTTAATAGTTTTCTGTTCATCCTTAGTATGTACTGCTGTTGGTGTACCAAATGAATAAATATATTGTTTATGTATATAATTGCAAAATATATACTCCCCCATTGAAAAAAGGTAAATAAGAAAGCAAAAAGCCAACGTCACGCGGTGTTCCCAGGCGGTCACCCATCCAAGTACTGACCGCGCCCGATGTTGCTTAACTTCGGTGATCGGACGAGAACCGGTGTATTCAACGTAGTATGGACGTTGGCGACAGCTACAACGAAATTATCAACCTCCTTCGAGCTGTATTATGAACTAGCAGTGACGTCATTATAACTACTGCCATCATTCTCCAGCCCTTTTATAACTTTATTCGTTAAAAGCTTGACATTGTAAAGTATTGTTTATTCTCTTCAGATATCTCTATGTTGAATTCTAACGCTGTTTATGCCATTTTGCAAATGTTATACACAACATTAAACAGGCTGTAACATAACAAGCGCCTCACCGGAGGTCTCATGGACCTTGAAAACGAACAACTTTTGTTCTATGACTTTCTGAAATTCAAAACTTGTTTTTTTTTTTAGTTTTCCCGTACATGTTGATCAACTGATCGCATCAGTTCCTATACAAAGTCCATTCTTTTTGCGAATTTCGAAAAACTCGTAGAACAAATATTGTTTAGTTCCATGGTCTGACAACTTGTATAAATGGAAACTGACTACTCCGTTGGTCTCACGGTCGCAAGTTCTATCCCTGGGGGCGGACAAAAAGTGTTAAGTATCATTCAGCTCAGTAATTCCCTGGAGTTTGAAAGTTGGTGGAGTGATACCCCCGTGCCTCGGATGGCACGTGTCGCCGTTGGTTGCTCCTGATCTCTGTCGAGTCATGTCTGTTTGCCACCCCAACGGACTATAAGAGTGAGGGATTAGAGAGCCGACCTGCGCCATGGTTCTCATTGTGAAGATAGAAAAAATAGTTCAAATAAACCTCAATAGATGGCGTTATAATATGTTTCGATTTCTGTTTGAAGTTTGTGTACTGTTTAAATTTGACCATGGAAGAAGTATGTCCTTGTTATTAAAAATCCCCAAAACACAAAAAAGGAATAATGGTAATAGTTCCAAATTCCATGATTTTACTAAATAATATTATGGTGTTGGCTCTGGTGAGAACAATTTGTACTACATTGTGGTTAGGTAACTCATTTAGAATAGAATAGAATAGAATATACTTTATTGCACACCAAAATCTAAAAACAAAACTGTTATACAAAAAAACTTTTTTGCAAAAAATAAAACCGACTTCCAAAAAAAAAGTGGAAAATAACTTTATTTCCGGAAGTCGGTGGCTTTTGTTGGTTTTGTTGACTTTTTTGCCACCGACTTCCGGATAAAGTTATTTTCCACTTTTTTTTTGGAAGTCGGTTTTATTTTTTGCAAAAAAGTTTTTTATTTCAGCATTTTTAGTTATAGTATTATGATATAATTCGCAAACACGATCTTTAGCTTTTTAGTGCGTAGGTCCCGTCTTAAATACAAGCTTTAGGCAGTTGTCTCACCAACGACGAGAAAACGACTAACTATCGGCTATTTTCTCGCTCAAGAAACGTACAATAGAATACTTTCCGTGTGAATAAAGAGATGCATATACAAACAGTTGATCGCTGACTGTTCACACTGCCGGCGAGCACTCGCTTCACTAGTTTGTCGCTGAGCGACAAGAGCTATGAAAGATAACACTCACTCGGCGATACTCGCCAAGCGATTAGAAATCACGCCGAGAGAGCAACCAGTGGTCATGTCATTTGGTCGCTGAGAGGCCGCAAGACTGACTGTACGCTTGACAGTCAAGCGTACAGTCAGTCTTGCGGCCTCTCATCTCCGATATTTGTGTAGCTCGGCTATTCTCGCTCGGCTCGCGGCAGTCAAGTTGACTGCCGCGAGCGAGTGATGCGAATAATCGCCCGCCTCACTCGCACACTCGCTTATAGCCGAGCTACACAAATATCGGAACTACGCACTTGCTCCCCACGTCTCGCTAACTCGTTTCTAGTTCTAGCTCTACTCGTTACTCGTTGCCGGTGAGACAAGTGCCTTAGTTCCACATCACGCTATAGTATTTAATACTATCTAAATTATGCTTTAGTTTAAAACCAATTCAGAAATCATATGCATCATCGCCTAGGGGATACAGCTGATACTTGATCTAATGATTGATTATGTTTCTTAATGACTGGGTGAGGGGAGGGGAGGGGGTACGGGCTCCCTGCTCCCACTCGCCTGCCTACCCTGGCGAAACCCATACTTATACATGTGATTGCAGCAATCACGGCAGATTTGCGGTCATTTATTGAAGAGTTCCGTTGTATATCACTGAAGATCTATCACCAAATTAAAATACAATCACCTCAAAAAACTGCGATGACCTTCCAAATCATAGTGCATAGCGTTTTTTGTTCATTTGTCTTCGACAACCTCTAAAATTATATCATCAACGTAGACGAAGTCAATCTAATACGCATTATTAAAGATAACTCAAAAACTACTGGCCGGATCTTGATATTTTTTTTTATGGGACCAAACGACAACCACCAGCTTTCGAATAAAAAAAGAATCATCAAAATCTGTTCACCCAGACCAGAGTTATGAGGTAACAAACACAAAAAAAAAAAAAATAAAAAAAAAAAAAAAACATACAGTCGAATTGAGAACCTCCTCCTTTTTTGAAGTCGGTTAAAAAGATGTTAAATCTATGGTTACAATGGCGGTCTTATCGCTAATATCGATATCTTCCAGACAACCTTTGGATGGACTGTTCGAATATAAAAATACAACGGGGGTAGTCAATGGTGTACCTACAGCTACTACACAAACAATTAAAATAAAGTTATTTATTCAAAATATATAAATACATAAATAAATACACATAGTCTATTTATTTAACATGTGTTTTATAATATTTCCTAACATTTACTGTTAATTCTACTAATAGATGGCGTTGTTTTCATTTTCTGAGTTTTACTACACAGCTCAATATTACCATTTACCATACCATACGCTAGTATTATATTATCTGTTCGTGCGCCTGCGTACACACGCCGCAACTATAATATCTCTCGCACAGATGGGTAAAATAAGCTGAGATTGACCGCCGCCGTGACCAAAAACGGTCGGGACGTCTACCTATACATACACATGGTTAAGTTATCCTCAAATAAATGAATATATTATATACTCTAACCTGGTTTAGCATATCCCCGCGTATTTCCATCGCTGTGTTCTTTCTTCCGATGCTTGTACAACGCCGTTTTGTTCGGTAGCACTTCGCTACAATCTCGACATGGTATCCTAAAGAAAACTAGATATAATTAATACTATTCTCCAGTTTATTTTTATAAAAAAAAATTGCTCTACATTAGAAATTTCTCCTATATCGTGGGTGAACAGCCAGACCCGAAACAACTATCTGTAGGTCATACAAATATTTGTTCCGTGCGGGGATCGAACCCGCGACACGCAGCGCAGCAGTCGATCACTCAGCCACTGCGCCAACCGTGCCGTCAATTGTTTAACTGGCCCAATCCTTTTGGCAAGAGTCCAGCTCGTCACGCCAACTTCTTCTAGGACTATCCGTTGCCAGTTTGGTCCAATTTTGCGATATACAGTAGATGTGTGCCCAGTTCCATTTTAATTTTGCAGCTGTGTTGCAAATGTCTGGGATTTGAGTCTTGGATCGAAGCTTACTGTTCTTTATACGGTCAGAGAGTTAAATACAACTATAAAATATGGAGGATACCTATAATCATCCCTGTTATTCTTGTTGGCGGTTCCAGGGTCGTCAGCTCCAGTCTTGCCGTGCACCTTCTTACGATGGTACGCCAAGCTCCAACTGTGTTCACATAATGAGGATATTAAACGTCTCAGGCTAGCTTATATATTCTTTCATTTTTTTTCCAATTTTTATTTTTAATCTTAAATTTATTTTTTCTGAGGACAGAGGAGCTCGTGGCTAAATAATAGCGGCCGCTCGGGTCGATCTATAGGTTAAGACGCGCTTGCCTAGGTTGGTCTGTGGATGGGTGACCACCCGTTACATACCGAGTTTCCTCCGTACCTCGGAAAGCACGTTAAGCCGTTGGTCCCGGCTGTCATTTGTAGATCTTTGATAGTCGTTACAGGTAGTCAGTGTTCCGAAAGTCTGACAACCAGTCTTACCAAGGGGTATCGTATTACCCAGTATTAACTGGGTTGTGGAGGTCAGATAGGCAGTCGCTCCATATAAAATACTGATATTCAGCTGCATCCGGTTATACTGAAAGCCGACCCCAACATAGTTGGGAAAAGGCTAGGCAGATGATGACGTCAAAAGGGAAAATGGAACCCTTTTTGAATCACATCGTCGTCAAGCTTTATCTCGGGAGCGCGTGGAGGTATCGAGTTGAAATTAAAACCATATACTCAAATCTATGGTCGCTTAGTGCTGTGAAAAAAATTATCTCTCTAAGAATACGCAGTGAAAAGATATGGCCGTTTTATGTCACATGTCACAGATGAGACCGTTGGGCACAGCTAGTCCAGTATAAAAAGGCATATTTACCTGTTCGGAAACGTAAGCTCGCACTGGTTACACTTGTATAGAAAGTTTTCGTTCGCGTGTTTCATGCGTCTGTGAACTTGTAGGTACGTCCAATGCAGGTATGATCGACCACAGTCCTGTTTAAAATACATTATTGGCAATTTATTTTTACACATATCCTTACTAATATTATAGAAGCGAAAGTGAGTTTGTTTCGAACTCGCCCGCGGCTTCGCTCGCGTAAATCGGGGTAACACAGTTCCCCCTTCCTGATTTGCAGGTACCTGCTACCTGTAGTTTTTGCCCTTGCGACTTATTTATTGCAATAGCAAAGCTAAGATTTCCCTTTTCTTCCCTCTTTCTCATTCATATCTCACCTTTTTAAAAAAATGCCTGTTTCCGTCTACGGGTCCCATCTATCTCTGTACCAAAATTCATCAAAATCAGTTTAGCCATTTAGTCGTGAAGACGTAACAAACAAACTCACTTTCGCTTTTATAATATTGGTAAGGACTGTCATTTTGTAATCTCACGTTTGTTATACAGGGTGTAAACGGAGTTCCACGAAGCCGTCAACAAAGAATGCATATTCTGTACATCAAGATGCAGGGGTGATTGCTAACATGTCGAATAATAGCGAAGTATGGAAGAACAAGACATGCTGCGCCGACCGTAGTAGTTATAATGACGTCACTACTAGTTCATAATACAGCTTGAAGGAGGTTGATAATTTCGTTGTAGCTATCGCCAACGTCCATACTACGTTGAATACACCGGTTCTCGTCCGATCACCGAAGTTAAGCAACATCGGGCGCGGTCAGTACTTGGATGGGTGACCGCCTGGGAACACCGCGTGACGTTGGCATTTTGCTTTTTCACTTACTTTTTTGAATTTGGAAGTATTTATTTGTAATACAATTATGTTTTAAATAGACTTCTAAAAAGGAGACTAAAATATATCTAATATTTAAAATTCTCGTATTGAGGTGCTTGTTACTAAACTCCTCCGAAAAGGCTGGACTGATTTTTAGCTTTTATTTTACAATCCCAGAAATAAATTCTTAATAGGATTATACTGTATGTCAACAGGCCAAAGTTGTAAATTACTTAAACTTAATGACTAACACATATAATAAAATTATTAACTAAAATTCTCTTCAACATATCTGGCACGTTCACCATGATGCATCAACCAAACATTTTATTGATATTCATAAGTGCAGTAATTGCTATTTTAAATGATATAGGAAAATACTCTCTGAACTCATCAGACGTCAAAGATTTGATCTAATATGTTGTGTGCATATGGGATAGGTCTGAGAATCAGCTAGCGTCTTTATTTCATACCCCAAGTGATAAGGGCAGCCTTCTTCAGAAGAGGACCTGAGCAGCGGGTGAAACCGCTGGGCACAGCTAGTATAAGATATCACAATAAATAGCAAAATCTAATACCGACTTCAAAAAAACACCAAACCGTGAAAAATAATAACTTTAGCTTCAGCCAGCAAAAACCAAATCAAACAAGCCACCGACTTTATCAACTTCCGTCGAAGAATATCACGCCTGAGCCTATATCTCGACTATGTATGCAGAGTTGTAGAAATTATCAAATTAATCCTCTCATACTGCAAAAGCTAAGTGAAAAAGCAAAAAGCCAACGTCACGCGGTGTTCCCAGGCGGTCACCCATCCAAGTACTGACCGCGCCCGATGTTGCTTAACTTCGGTGATCGGACGAGAACCGGTGTATTCAACGTAGTATGGACGTTGGCGACAATTATAACAAAATTATCAACCTCCTTCGAGCTGTATTATGAACTAGCAGTGACGTCATTATAACTACTGTCATCATTCTTCTGCCCTTATCTCAATGTATTTATGGTTTCAAATCCTATTATTATTATAAATGCGTTAATTTGTACTTGTGTGTATTTTAGTAACTCCGTCAAGCTCAAACGTTTGTGCCGATTTGGATAAAATTTGTTATGTAGCTTATATCCTGGCCCTAAATAGGCTATCGATCACCGAAGTTAAGCAACATCGGGCGCGGTCAGTACTTGGATGGGTGACCGCCAGGGAACACCGCGTTTTTTTTTTTTTTTTTTTTTTTTTTTTTTTCGGGTGGGAAATCATCCAATGACTTCCCCCGCTCTGGGTGGAGCGGGGGGGCATGTCAGACTTGTACTGACTAAAACCCACCCATGTTCCTTCTATTGCCCTTTACGTTCCGAGGCCGCGGTATCTCTTTCGAACAACCCGCAACCCCGGCAGGCGGAGGCTCTGGCAAGCCCCTCTGCTTTGCTGACTCTCTTTGAGGCGCGCGTGAAACACGAACGCGCCGTCGACACGGCCTGTCGTCAATCGACGGACGGACGGTGAACTACCCATTGCTCACCGCCCACAGGCCCGCATCTACGGTGGCCGGAAGTCGTCTCGCGGCGCCCGGCGCCCTGGGCGTCTCCCGCGGCGGCTGGGTTGGGCAGATGTTCTCTCCCTCAAACGCCCGGCCACCTCCTTTGCTAGCATTACTGCTTCGCAGAAGGTGGTGACCGCTTCCCATTCCCTCTCGCTCCGGACCATGGCCTGAACCAGGGCCGGACGCGAGAGATCGCCGCCGCCGATCGCCTCCACGAGGGCACGGCGGTGCTCCGCCCACGCTGGGCAGACCGCCACTGTGTGCTCCACCGTGTCCTCCGGGCGATCGTCACAATGGTGACACCCGGGCGCTTCCTCCCGAGGGAACACCGCGTTACGTTGGCTTTTTGCTTTCTCATTACTTTTTTAGAATGTGGGAGTATCTTTTAACAACTTTGTGTGCACTATCGAGGAATACAACCGTAAACGGATCCTTATCACAGACGTATCGTGTATTCTGTACATCGGAACACAAAGGGCAAAAGAAGTAACATGGATGGGTTTTAGACAGTTAAATGCCTGACACTGCTCCTCGCTCCGCCCAGAGCAGGGAAAGTTATTTGACGATTTTCCATCCGCAAAAAAATAAGTCTAATTGAAGAAGAATAAATAAGAATGAAATAAGAATAAGTTTAATTGCTTTGAGTTCGAGTTTGATCCTACTTATAATATTATAAATGCGAATGTTTGTGAGGATGTATGTATGGATGTTTGTTACTCTTTCACGTCAAAACGGCTCAAGGGATCTTGTTGAAATTTGGCACAGAGGTAGATTATAGTCTGGAATAACGCATAGGATATTCCAGACCATAATCTACCTCTAATTTTTTTCAATATAACGTGGGCTATGTCGCGTGCGCCAGCTATTACTTACTAATATTATAAAAGCGAAAGTGAGTTTGTTTGTAACGTCTTCACGCTTAAATGGCCAAACCGATTTTGTTGAATTTTGGTACAGAGATAGTTGGGACTCTAGAGACGGACATAGGCTAAAAAAAGTGAGAAAAGGGGGAAGAAAACGGGAGAGAAAGACATTTTTTTTTCAATCATCACGCGGTTTCAAAATAACTATGCCACGCTGGCAAAGCCGCGAGCGAAAGCTAGTATATTATACTTTGATTTTGTTACTGTTCAGACGCTAATGTTACCTCGCATAAGAAGTGTTTGACGACAGGGAAGTCTCCGTATCCGAGTATCCCGGTGGCGGAGCGAGCCGAGTCTGCGTCGGACTGCGCGTGACCATCAGCTTGCTTCTTGGCGTCGGCTAGGGAGCGCTTGTAGAAGCCGTGGGTGGTCTTGTGTGTTGTGCATCTGGAGGACGAAATAGAGGGTTCATTGTGTAATTTGATTTTTAGGGCCAAAAATCCAGGTCTTTGAGGTCAAGAGTTTAGTCCAGAATGAAGTAGAGATTCTTAAGGACTCCACACACCTTTATACTCTTCCACCCCCTCCTCGAGATATCGCTGCATCCCCACAAGGGGGTGGTTTTATTTAAACTTCATGCAAAAGCAACATACCTGGAATAAGTAGCGAAGCTAACTTTGCAGATGTGGCAAGTGAATGGGTTCTTGACGCCCTTGTGTATCGCGCGGTGACTGTTCAGCCGGCTCTCCAGGTAAAACACACTACAATAAAACAAAACTTAATAAAAATCTAAAATATAAGGTCTTGAGTTTAAACCTTCGGATGCGTGTCTTACACGCATCCGAAGTTGCGGGTTGTTCGAAAGAGATACCGCGGCCCCGGAATACAAAGCCAAAAGAAAGAACATGAATAGATATTAGTCAGTACAAGTTTGACAGTCCTTTCTGCTCTGCCCAGAAGCAAGAGAAGTTATTTGATTTTCAAATTAAAATTAAGTGTGAAGTTCTCCCGTTCTTCCAGTAAAAAAACATATATAATCAATCATCATCAAATAATTATATAATCTGGCAAGTTATTAAGTGAAAAAAACTTGCCAGATTATATAATTTTATTTGTCGTCCTTTCGCGCATAGAATACTTTTATGACGTTGAATGTCGTTAAGTTCCTACGGGGGAACATAAGACAAAATGCCACAAGTGTCTTACCCACGGGGGAACTTTATACGGTGTAGCTATCAGTTTAACGGTAAAATCTTCGTTTTTCTGAAGGCCTCCCTTGTTAAAACGTTACTCATTAATTCGTCGATTTTGGGAGCGTTTTCGAGCGTTTTTTTGCGACATTCAACAGGTTAATGTGCACTATTTACAAATACTAACTCTTCACAGTACTCGCATCGGAACGCCTTCTCGATCTCGACCACCCTGATCAGGGCGCGCGCTTCGTCCGCCAACTGAGATAGCAGTGGGGACGCTACTTCTGCTGATACCTGGCGTTTTATTGGCTTTGATAGTTTTGGTGATTCTGGGAAAAAAAACATACACAAAGTAAATTTTAGGAATTCCGCAGTAAGTGCAAGTACTTTAACTACTTTAATAAAAAAGGTACGTGGGTCTGAGAACCAGGGTCACCGAGGTAAATAATATAATAAAAAGCCTGACATTTATATATCAGTGGTGATAGACCGATCAGCGCACCGCGTAATGCTAGTCGATGTTACCATCCCACATGACGACAACCTCGTGAAAGCTGAGAAAAAGAAACAACTAAAATATCTGGACTTGGCACACGAGGTTGTCGACTAAGAAAGTAGTAGGTACTCTTCGATACGGCCCGCATTGTGAGGAGGTTCCTGTCTTTGGAGCCCCAACCATCGGTAGCTTGGACCTAGCTCCCGATAGCGGCGGAAACCTTTTTTTATATGATTTTCTATATATATATTTTTTAAGAACTATTTAAAAATGTATTGATACGTGGGAAAAATTTATAAAAGAAAATGAATAAACTTCTAAAATTTGCCTTTGTTACCCCTTCTTTGTCTCCAGCTGGAGTAAGCCATTTTATCAATTCCACCCCTCTCTTTTGGGGTCGACCATATTGTCATCTCTTCCCTCTAGGTCCAGGCCACATCATCCTAATCCTTACTAATATTATAAAAGCGAAAGTGAGTTTGTTTGTTTGTTTGTTACCTCTTCACGCTTGAATGGCTAAACCGATTTTGATGATTTTTGGTACAGAGATAGTTGGGAACCAGGAGACCGACATAGGATATATATTTTTTTTAAGTAGGATGTCAGGGAGAAAAAGGAAAGAAAAGGGAAAACTTAGCGTTGCTATTACAAATCAATAAGGGGAACTGTGTTACCCCGAATTTAACGCGAGCGAAGCCGCGGGCAAAAGCTAGTAATATTATAAATGCGATTTTTTGTGAGGATGGATGGATCACGCGGGCAAATCCGCGGGCGCCGGCCAGTATTAAAATAAAGCCTTTTTAGTTGTGGTATGCTGGTATATCACACAAAATCTTATCAAGTTTACATTTTTCGTTGTTACTAAGAGATATTAGCATATCCTTACTAATATTATAAAAGCGAAAGTAAGTTTGTTTGTTACGTTGGCTGAACCGATTGATGAATTTTGGTACAGAGATAGTTGGGACTCTGAAGACGGACATATGCATTTTTTTTAAAGTGAGGGAAGGGGGATTAAGAGGGAAGAAAAGGGAGAGAAAGATATTTTTTTTTTATCATCACGTAGGTTAAAGTTAACGTTAACCCAAAGTAACTAATGCCACGTGGACGAACTCGCGGGCGGAAGCCAGTAAGTGTATAATTTCGCGATTACAGATTTCGTTCACGTAATACTAAGGTAAACTCACCAACAATCTGCACAGCGTGTCTCACCAGCCCACTGGTGGGAGATAACTGGACGGACACCTCTTCCGCTTCTTCTTTTAACTCGTTAGCAAATGCTTCGATACATTCCGTCGATTTGGTCGCGTGCTCCTAATGTGAACAAATTGAGCAAATTCAAAATAATAATTACCAGCGAACAAAACTATTGAAACTGGCCGAGCACGATACAGGAGAAATCCTAGTGTGGGGCAACGTTTTTAAAAAACAAAAAAAAAATACCGGGTTTAAATAAGGTACCTGTGCATGGCGATGGTCCCTGAAGGCCCTCGTGCAGACGGCACACACGAACACCAGGCGCGGCGCGAGCTCCTCCTCGTGCGCGCGCACGTGCATGCGCAGGCGCGAGCGACGGGTCAACTGCTTCAGGCAGATGTGGCATTGGAAGGGTTTGATCTGACGGGAACACACTAGGGTCTTCAAACTAAACCACACAAGTCTTTCTGCTTGCTTTTTGTTATTATTAACGCAATAAATACATTAACAAACAAAAGCACATAAGTCACAGCCGGTCATTGCAATTTAAACTACAATGAATACCTTTTCAACGTTACCATTCTCTTCATATCTTACGATATTATAAACAACATAAGTTTGACTTATGTGGTTACTAGCTTTTGCCCGCGGCTTCGCTCGCGTTAAATTCGGTATAACACAGTACCTGGTACCTGCAGTTTTTGCTCTTGCGCCTTATTTATTGTAATAGCAATGCTAAGTTTTCCCTTTTCTTCCCTCTTTCTCTCTCATTTCCCACATAAAAAAAATTGCCTATGTCCGTCTCCTGGTTCTCAACTATCTCTGTACCAAAATTCATCAAAATCGGATTAGCCATTAAAGCGTGTAGAGGTAACAAACAAACTCACTTTCGCTTTTATAATATTAGTAAGGATGTCTGCCGAACCTAGAAATTATTTATTGTTACTAATAGGAAAAAATGAGACGGAAATAAAAAAACGACATCAAGAAAACATTTTGATCTTTTTTTTTTAGTAATCGATGCAAGTGGCGCAAGATGGAGATAAATAGCGGAATTTAAAGGAGGCCTACCTAAATATTTGTATGGCCTACAGATAGTTGTTCCGGGTCTGGCTGTTTGTGTGTGTGAGTTTAAATGTTTGTAAACGCATCCACGATACAGGAGAAATTCCTAGTGTGGGGCAAAGTTTAAAAAAAAAATAACGGACAGAACAAGGTGTCTCATAACATTACATTAGCACTTTTTGGACACCTCGCAACCATCGACCCGCCCCCCTCTTCTACCTCATGGTCTGGGTGTACTACACAACGTACACCACAACGATGGGGGGGGGGGGCACATACGATTTTTCACAGATGCATCGATAATCTTGTTGAGATACATACGTATATCAAATTGATCCATATTTATTAAACTTTTTATATTCGACCAACCGCGCTGGCCTAGGTTGGTACAGACCAACCAGACAGATGGGTGGTCACCCATCCACAGGGATGGGTGACCACCCTTTACATACCGAGTTTCCTCCGTGCCTCGGAAAGCACGTTAAGCCGTTGGTCCCGGCTGTCATTTGTAGATCTTTGACAGTCGTTACAGGTAGTCAGTGTTCCGAAAGTCTGACAACCAGTCTTACCAAGGTGTATCGCATTACCCAGTACTAACTGGGTTGTGGAGGTCAGATAGGCAGTCGCTCCATGTAAAATACTAAAATATATTCAGCTGCATCCGGTTAGACTGGAAGCCGACCCCAACGTAGTTGGGAAAAGGCTAGGCAGATGATGATATTCGGTAAGTCTGAGAATCGGTCATAATCTTTTTTTATTTTAGCTGAACAGCGGGTCAACTAGTATCAATACATATGTATGCGCATTCCTTTATAAATCCTTAATAATATTATAAAAGCGAAAGTGAGTTTGTTTGTTTGTTTGTATGTTACGTCTTCACGCCTACATGGCTAAACCGATTTTGATATATTTTGGTACAGAGATAGTTGGGACCCTGGAGACGGACATAGGCTAAGTTTAAAAAAATAGTGAAATATGAGGGAGAAAGAGGGAAGAAAAGGGAAAACTTAGCATTGCTTTTACAATAAATAAGGCGCTAAGGCAAAAACTACAAGTAGCAGGTACCTGCAAATGAGGAAAGGGGAACTGTTTTACCCCGAATTAAACGCGAGCGAAGCCGCGGGCAAAAGCTAGTATCCTAATAAAATCTTTTTACAAAACACCAATATTTTATTACCTGCAAATGAGTGACTCCATGCTCATCTAACGTCTGTTTGTCCAAAAACCGTTTGTCGCACGTCACGCACACGTATCTTCGCGTGTCTGTGTGCGTGCGACTGTGTTTTGTTAGGGTTGCCCTATAGAAAAAAAACAAACGTTAAAAATCGGATAAACCCAAAGAATTACATTATTATTATAACATTAGGTCATAGCAGGCACTTTTGAATGTCAAGAAACAAAAGAACGAAGTTACAGTCTCAGTTAAAGGCATAATAGTTTGTGAAAGTACCGTAGTTGCCCATTCCAAAGCGTTGATCTCAATAGAGAAGAATGGGCAAGAAACTCCATGGCCTCTTTTGTTAATGATAATATCTGCCAATGGCTTAATTGCCAAGAGCATCGACCAACACCTGAGGAGGCTGTCGTTAGACGGCTGGATCAAGGGCTTGATACAGAAAGCGGTACTCCTGGACACGGATCGTATCGTTAGGAGGTTCCCATCTCTGGAGCCTTGACTGCCGGTAGCTTGGACTTTGTTGCCGATACCAGTGGGCTACTATTTCTCGGATTTTAATTTTTTTATAAGAATTATCTAAAAATATACAAAATATGTAAGTAAGAAAATGAATAAACTAAAATAATATTTAAAAAAATTCGCCCAATTACGAGTCGGACTCGCGCACCGAGACTTCCATACAAACTTGCGACATAAACAGCCATTTCTTTTGATTGCGTAGATCTAGAGGGTTTTTTCACAGCACAAAGGGACCGCAAAGTTGAGTTTATGGTTTTAACAGAACGCTGAAAACCTTTTTTGGATCACTTTGTTGTCACTGTGTCAGAATCAGAATGCTTTATTTCTAAACATAGGTCAAGTAACAACGTGTGAGATGTTACAGATAGGTAAGTAGATCCTCTATGTTTTGCCCAGAGGCGTACAAATATATTTAATTAACATGACAATTTTTTTTTTCATATTTATCACATTTGTTTATGATATTAAAATATCATAAATTGGTAGAGTCTACTGTCCACAAAAGCAATAAAAATAACATAAGTAGGTATGTATACAACTAAATAAAATTTTAAAATACAATCAATTTGAATAAATGTCAAAAGGATTAGGTTACATGCCATGTTAATGCTAATGTCAAAAAAAATGTAAGATTTTTTTTTGTTTTTTATAGTCCTTTAGTGAATAGTAGCATTTTTTTTTAATTTTGATTTCATTTCTACAAAATTTTAATTAGTTTCATTTTTTATTAGATTTTTGTTTTAATGTGATTTGAATTGGTACTGTATGGATCGAGTTATCCGAAATAAATTAATTTTAATTTAATTTATCAAAAGTCCGTCTGTCTGTCTGCCAAGAACCTTTATCTCGGGAACGCGTGGAGGTATCGAGTTGAAATGAAAACCATATGTAAGGTCCCTTGAAGCAGTGGAAAAAAAAGCAGCTTAATCGGTTGATGATATCTACTTCAAAATTGAGTTTTAAGAATCCACCGTAAAATACATACATACATTGCAAGTTAAATAAAAGCTTTTAAAACACTCAAAAGATCTGGCCGTTAAGTTTGTACAGGACCTTCGGTGGGCGAGTCCAACTCTAATTTGGCCATTTTTACAAAACTTGCGGCTTTTATTAATAAGGCCAGTTTTTCTAACCTTAGGAAGAAAGTCTTCCCGCAGCCCTCGACGGGACACTGCCACCTTTTCTGCTTGTCGTGCTGGAAGTGCACGTGGTCGAACAGTTCCGTCTCCGTGGCGAAGGTCGCGTCGTCGCACTCGGAGCAAGAGTAGCGTCCGTCTGTTCGGGCCCTGTTTGATGTTTCGTGGAACTGCCTGAGAAGAGGAAGGAAATTGCCATCATCATCATCAGCCAGAGTTATGTGAGGGAGAAGCTATGATTAACACAGAAAAGCACAAGGGGGAAATAGAGGCTTTTACCCAGTTCATCAATTCATTCTGTGTTACGCAGGATGAAACAAATATTTTCTCCACAGGTCTATTTGTGTGCCAAAATTCATCAAAACCCGACCAGCCGTTAAGGCATGAACAAGGAACAGACAGACTGACAGATTGTTTTATAGAGATACCGTGGCCCCGGAACAAAGGGCAAAAGAAGGATTATGGATGAGTTTTAGTCAGTAAAAGTCTAACAATCCGCCCAGAGCGGGGGAAGTTATTTGATGATTTCCCATCAGTAAAAAAAAGACTTGACAGATTGAATTCAATTTATAATGTTACTAGCTTTTGCCCGCGGCTTCGCTCGCGTTAAATTCGGGGTAACACAGTTCCCCTTTCCTGATTTGTAGGTACCTGCTACCTGCACTTTTTGCTCTTGCGCCTGATTTATTGTAATAGCAAAGCCAAGTTTTCCCTTTTCTTCCCTCGTTCTCCCTCATATCCCACTTTTTTAAACAAAAATTAGCCTATGTCCGTCTCCTGGTTCCCAACTATCTCTGTACCAAAATTCATTAAAATCGGTTTAGCCATTAAGGCGTGAAGAGGTGACAATCAAACTCACTTTCGCTTTTTAATATTAGTAAGGATTAAAAATACTTACATATGAAACTTGAGTCTAACTTTAGATGTGAAGGATTCGTTACAGTTGTGGCAGGTCACTACCTGAGGGTTGGAAGTCGGTTCTCGGCTGCGACGTTTTCGGGGAAGCTGTAAAATAAATCTTATATATAAAATGACTAGCTTTTGCCCGCGGCTTCGCTCGCGTTAAATTCGGGGTAACAGTTCCCCTTGCGCCTTATTGATTTGTAATAGCAACGCTAAGTTTTCCCTTTTCTTCCTCACATCCCACTTTTTTTTTTCAAAAAAGTTAGCCTATGTCCGTCTCCTGGTTCCCAACTATCTCTGTACCAAAATTCATCAAAATCGGTTTAGCCATTAAAGCGTGAAGATAACAAACAAACTCACTTTCGCTTTTATAATATTATATTAGTAAGGATGTCGCGGTATTAGTTATCAAAGTCCTCCGAAACGGCTAGATCAATTTGTATATTTTTTTTGTGCATATTAACTCCACGCATTCCCGAGATAAAAGTTCTTGGTCATCAAAGTGTTCCAATAAAAGTACAGTTTTATCCTTTTGAGGTCATCAAAAAGTGACAAGTTTCATGGTCTGAGTCACCACACGAGAGGTTTTTCATTCATTCATTCATTTATTTATTTCAAGTAACATGTTTTGCATATTTTTACATCCTGTAGATGCGTGTAGTACTCACCATAACTAGCAGATCATTATCTATGGTGGTGTCTGGTGGTCGCGGACGCCCCTGAGCTCTCTGTTAAAGATATGCATAAACGGTTAATGAGTAAGTGAACAGGGGAAGCTGTCAGGACTCCGGTACATGTGATACGAGCTCAAAGAATTTATTTCTTGGGATTTTTTGTTGGGATATCATCAAATAACTTCCCCCGCTTTAAGGCGGAGCGGGGAGAAGTGTCAGACTTTTACTGACACTGGCTAAAACCCATCTATGTTGCTTTGCCGTTTGTATTCAGAAGCCGCAGTATCTCTTTCGAACAACCCGCAACCATGGCAGGCTCATCTGATGGTAGGACGCCAAAAACAAAAACATGGCCGAAAAGTGGGGAAGTTTAACCCAGGAGTAAAAAAAAAATTGGCTATTTTATTTTCTCTTTTAAAAAAACGTTGCCCCACACTTGGAATTTCTCCCGTATCGTGGGTGCGTTTACAAATATTTAAACTCGCATACACAAACAGGCAGACCCGAAACAACTATCTGTAGGTCATCCAAATATTTGTTCCGTGCAGGGATCGAACCCGCTAAATTGGGAATATGGTTACGCGGCCGACCGTCACGCGACATGCAACACACAGACGAAAAAGTTTGAGATGATGTAATAAAAGTTTCACTTTAAAAAAAGAATTGTGTGGTTTTATGAAACTACGGTAAAAGAGAAACTTTTTTTTCACATCATAGACACGTCTAAATGTATATAATGTACTACTCCGCGGCCGACCGTCACGCGACATGCAACACACAGACGAAATGTTTGAGAAGATGTAATAAAAGTTTCACTTTAAAACTATGTTGCATTACTTATTTTTTTAACATCGCTCTACGACTCATAAGGGCTGAGTAGCGGACGAAACCGCTAGACTAGACACTGCTAATTCTAATATAATTGAGTAGAACGTACCTTCAAGAAGTCTTCTTCAGTAGGTATACATATCAGGTTGACAAGGTCTTTGGACTTCCGTTTCCGGTTGCGTCTTCTACAACGATGGTTTGAAAGGCCATCTGCGCTCGCGAATACTTGACTGTGTGCCAGAAATAGTGCGATTAGAGATAAAAAAATATGGTATACAAATATATAGTATATAACTAACATAATAAATATAAAAAATAGTACTAAGTGAAGAAACTTTATCATTTACCGCAGGCTACGTTGCAGTTCCAACACTACGATCGATCACACGTACAGTACTGTATAACTAGAAGAGATCGAGTGCGATTGGTTAGCGCCCACATTAGCGGGCTGTCTGCCCAGTCAGCTATCGATTGCAGGATAGTGTTGGGACTGCAACGTAGCCAGTAAATGATAAAGTTTCTTCACTTGGTACTAATCAACATTTACCAACCTGCAATTAAAACATTTCGGTGTCTTTCCTGATTCGCCATCTTGCCCGTCTTTGGTACCCTGTAATTCAAAGTTTAATTAAACAAAATATGAAGATAATTGAATTAAAAAACGATTTGAAAATCACAGTGCAAGTCACAAAAAGACCCTAATTGAACAAAGATAATTCATCGTTTTCCTGCCCTTGTACCATTCTATTTAGGGTCCGTACAATACGTTTTCTTCTTCCATTCTCTCCTGTCAGACGTCACGGCATCATTAACTCCTTTTTCCTTTATATCATACCTTACACAATCCATCCATCTTTAGCCTTACTCTCTGTCTCCATCCGTCAACATTCATGTCTATCACTCTTTTAGTCACATGGGCTTCGTCCCTCCTCATTACATGTGCACACCAAAACAAACGATTCCCTTATACTGGCCTTTTTTTTGCGGATGGGAAATCATCAAATAACTTCCCCCGCTCTGGGCGGAGCGGGGGGGAGTGTCAGACTTGTACGGACTAAAACCTACCCATGTCCCGTCTATTGCCCTTTACGTTCCGGGGCCGCGGTATCTCTTTCGAACAACCCGCAACCCCGGCAGGCGGCGGCCCTGGCAGGCCCCTCTGCTTTGCTGACATCTCCTTATACTGGCCCTTACAGTGTAAGTCATAAATTTCAAAATTGGTTGATATGTCACCTTGGCACTACAAAGTAGTTTCTGCAGCTCCTTAGTACCTTCAACATCAGCAGTCTGTACGATCCAGATTTCATCCTCGCTGCTGTCCACACATTCTTGCTTTACCTCCGTTTTTATGATAGGTGGCTCCACCTATGTTGAGGGAAAGTATTTATTAGGGGTTTGAGGTTTTATGCAGTTTGGCCTGTCTAAATTCCGCCATTGTATTAATCATAAGCTAGATTCAATACAACGAAGTTTTGTATAAGACAAAATATCCTGAAACGTCACATTTCTGAAAAATAATTAGCATTTCACATTGATGAGCAATAAAAAGCAGAAAATTTTCTAGTGAAATAATGGTTTCTTTCTACATTGATACAAGACTTATTTTGTAATAATACGGATTCGAAAGTACTTTGTGAAAACAATATACTTTAAACAATAATTTTAATGTGCTGGCAGTTAATTTAATTATAATCTAATGCGTTTTAATTTAATATTAATAATCTAAATTTGTATGTAATGTGATTTATTTGTTATGTAATTTTATTGTATTTTTCTGAAATCATTTTATTTCATTGAAATTGAAATGCATGTGTTTGATGTAAACTAAAATGAGTCATTGTTACTTGAAATAAATAAAAAAAAATTAAAAAACGATTTAGAATTTTACTAGTAAGTACACCTTTTCTCGGCGTTTTATAAGTGCCCATGTAGGCCTATGTGAAATATAAATATTTTGATTTTGTTAACTGTTTACATACCTATTGATTATCGATGTTTATGTTGTTTATGTTTTTAAACTAGATGAGGCCTGTGTTTCGTAACCGACTACCCTGAGAAGAAACAAACTCAGAGGTGTCATTTAAGGTTCAGACAAAAATCTTGGTCAACTTACATGAGGACTATGCAGATTAGTGTCTGAAATCGTCTTTTAAAGAGACAGATAGATTGAGTGGACCCGTCCAGTCAGTGCAAGCATTTATCAGTTATCGTGTAGCTCGACTCGTAATTCAAGGAGCTCAACGACAAGACAAATAATACCAAAAAAGGACATTTGTATAAGTCTCTTATATATAGTACTCAAACTGCCAGATAATCGTCAATATATCAAATATTAATATAAGGTTTTAATATCGGAAACGTGACGCTTTAGAAAGATTTCATGTAAGATCATAAAAACGGCAAAAATTAGACAGGTCAAATTATTTACTTAACCTTTTGAACGCCATTGTCACATATATGTGACAAACAGTTTATGCTTTGGCGTGTAAAAGGTTAAGTAATATTAACTTATAACTTTGTGAAGTTTACTACATCTAATACACTACACTACAATGATGAAGAAATGACACGAGCTATTTAGAGAAACTAGGTACTTATACTGTTTTTGTTGTAGCTTGGTGCGGTTGACATTAGACTTACAGACCAGTTTAGTCATGGGATGTATGTTTATTATGAGTAGTCCTCTACGACTATGATATTCAGAGCTTTTTTTTTTGGCATGAAATCCTTACTAATATTATAAAAGCGAAAGTGAGTTTGTTTGTTTGTTTGTTTGTTTGTTACCTCTTCACGCTTTAATGGCTAAACCGATTTGGATGAATTTTGGTACAGAGATAGTTGGGAACCAGGAGACGGACATAGGCTAATTTTTATTTAAAAAAAGTGGGATATGAGGGAGAACGAGGGAAGAAAAGGGAAAACTTAGCGTTGCTATTACAAATCAATCAGGCGCAAGAGCAAAAACTGCAGGTCTGCTTGGTGTGTTATACCGAATTTAACGCGAGCGAAGCCGCGGGCGAAAACTAGTCATCAAATAATTTCTGCTCTGAGCGGAGCTGAAGGGGGTATCAGACTTGTACTGACTAAAACCCACCCATGTTCAACCAACCAACCCCGGCAGGCAGTGGCCCTGGCAGGCTTGGCAGGCGCGCGTGGATCATGACCGCGGCATCGACACGGCCTGTTTTCGCTAGACGGACGGACGGTGAGCTACTTATTTCCAACCGTCCACAGACACACAGACCCGCGACTACGCCGGGAGTGTCTCAAGATGATATACAGGGTAAGATAGATAGATAGAATATTCTTTATTATGTACACCATACAAGTAACAAGAATAACATTAAACAACTTATAAATAGGGTGACACAATGGGCGGTCTTATCGCTAAAAGCGATCTTTTCAAGACAACCTTTGGATGGATTTAAAGGAGGAGAAACAGTACTGTAAGGTAACGCCTATATGCAGTCATTATCGAAAATCCCGATAACGTTTCAGATTGAAGAGGAACGGTTAATTTAACTAATGACACCCGCACCATGCTACAGCAAAAATCCTACTAATATTATAAATGCGAATGTTGGTGAAGATGGATGGATGTATGGATGTTTGTTACTCTTTCACGCAAAAACTACTAAATGGATTTTAATGAAACTTTACAATAATATAGCTCACTAGCTTTCGCCCGCGGCTTCGCCCGCGTTAAATTCGGGATAACACAGTTCCCCTTTCCTGAGGTACCCGCTACCTGTAGTTTTTGCCCTTCCGCCCTATTTATTGTAATAACAATGCTTGTGTTGTGCAATGTTTTCCCTTTTTTCCCTCATTTTCACTCTTTTTTTTTTAAATAGCCTATGTCCGTCTCCGGGGAACTATCTCTGTACAAAAATTCATCAAAATCGGTTTAGCCATTTAGGCGTGAAGGCGTAACAAACAAACTCACTTTCGCTTTTATAATATAAGTAAGGATACATCAGAATAACACATAGGCAATACATAAAGATATACTGTATATTCTATCACCACGCGAGTGATACCTCGGGGCGCAACTACAGTAAGTGATATTTTCATACGCAACATTACAATAACTGAAGGAAAACCAATTATGTAGTTCCTAATGATCTATTACTATAAGATGAAGAATTTAACAAACCGCCTCGGAATTTGAATCAGCCTTTATTTCGTCTGACTTTTCATTTTCTAAAATAATAATCGAGAAAATGGAATTGATTAATTAAATTCGATGAAAATGTTAATGGTAAAACGCCTGTAAGCCACTGTGACTTAGTGGGTAGGTAGGTGCCTAGAAAAATCTATTTAAAAGAGCCTAAAATGAATATAGAAATTATGTAATGCAATCCCTCAACGAGGATAGAAGTAAAACAATGTGGTTACACGGTTGGCGCAGTGGCTAAGCGTCGTGGGTTCGATCCTCGAACGTAACAAATAATTGTATGACGACTATCATGGATAGTTCTCTACGACTATGATATTCAGAGTACTTTTTTTGTGGGCATAAAATCATCAAATAATTTCCCCCCTCTTTGGGCGGAGTGGTAGGAAGTGACAGACTTTTACTAACTAAAACCCCTCCTTTTTCCTCCGGGGCCGCGCTATCACTTTCGAAAAACCAGAAACTACGGCAGTTCTATATCGAACAACCCGCAACTACGGGAGTTCTATTTCGAACAACCCGCAACCCCGTCAGATCTATATCGAACAACCCGCAACTACGGCAGTTCTATTCCGAACAACCCGCAACCCCGGCAGTTCTATTTCGAACAACCCGCAACCCCGGCAGTTCTATATCGAACAACCCGCAGCCCCGGCATTCTATTTCGAACAACCCGCAACCCCGTCAGCTCTATTTCGAACAACCCGCAACTACGGCAGTTCTATATCGAACAACCCGCAGCCCCGGCATTCTATTTCGAACAACCCGCAACCCCGACAGTTCTATTTCGAACAACCCGCAACTACGGCAGTTCTATATCGAACAACCCGCAGCCCCGGCATTCTATTTCAAACAACCCGCAACCCCGGCAGTTCTATTTCGAACAACCCGCAACTACGGCAGTTCTATATCGAACAACCCGCAGCCCCGGCATTCTATTTCAAACAACCCGCAACCCCGGCAGTTCTATTTCGAACAACCCGCAACTACGGCAGTTCTATATCGAACAACCCGCAGCCCCGGCATTCTATTTCAAACAACCCGCAACCCCGGCAGTTCTATTTCGAACAACCCGGAACTACGGCAGTTCTATATCGAACAACCCGCAACTACGGCAGTTCTATATCGAACAACCCGCAACCCCGGCAGTTCTATTTCGAACAACCCGCAACTACGGCAGTTCTATATCGAACAACCCGTAGCACCGGCAGTTCTAAATCGAACAACCCGCAACCCCGTCAGCTCTATTTCGTATTAACCCGTAGCCCTTGGGAGTTCTGGAGAAGCACGGTTGTCTTTTTTATCGATATCTCTTTTTTTTATCTATGGGTATGTATGGGTTTGTTAATATAACGCTTTTTATATCATTGGGTTGTTAGTCCGTAAGCCTTCTATAAAATAAATTAAAAATACCTTTTCTGTCGCCGTCCTCCTTTTTACTAGAACTTCTAGTACGTGTAGCAATTGGTGACGATGCTTTAGTAGGAGCATCTTCATCATCTGAAGACATAAAACAATAATTAATAACCATTTTTAACAGACTTCAAAAAAGGAGGTATGTTCAACGATTACTCAAAGACGCCTGGACCGATTTGCATTATTTTAGGGTATACTTCCCAGTTGGTCCCATATCAATTTTATTTATATTGATTATGTAGTAAATGAGTAATCGTCTATAATACATATTTTTTTCTCTACGTCTCTATGGATAAATTGCTAATCTTTTAGAAACAATGGAAAATGAATACTCGATAAAATCCTTACTTCCTTACTAATATTATAAAAGCGAAAGTGAGTTTGTTTGTTACCTCTTCACGCTTTAATGGCTAAGCCGATTTTGATGAATTTTGGTACAGAGATAGTTGGGAACCAGGAGACGGACATAGGCAATTTTTTTTAAAGTGGGATATGAGGGAGAACGAGGGAAGAAATGGGAAAACTTAACGTTGCTATTACAAATCAATAAGGCGCAAGGGGCAAAACTGCAGGTAGCAGGTACTGTGTTATACCGAATTTAACGCGAGCGAAGCCGCAGGCAAAAGCTAGTTACATGATATATCATTATACCATAACTAAAAATGCTGAAATAAGAAACGTTTAATGTAAAAAAACCGACTTACAAAAAACAAAACCAAAAAGTGAAGTCGGTAGCTAAAAAGTCAAGGAAACCAGCAAAAGTCACCGACTTCCGGAAGTACAGTTATTATTCACTTTTTAGTTTTGTTTTTTGGAAGTCGGTTTTATTTTTACAAAAAAGTTTTACATGGAGCGACTGCCTATCTGACCTCCACAACCCAGTTAGTACTGGGTAATACTTGTCAGATTATCGAGCCACTTACTACCTGTAACGACTGTCAAAGATTTACAATATATTTTTTTTCTTCCACACTAGGATTTTCTCCTGTAACGTGGGTACGTTCACAAACATTTAAACACACATACACAAACAGCCAGACCCAGAACAACTATCTGTAGGCCATACAAATATTTGTTCCGTGCGGGGATCGAACCCGCGACACGCAGCGCAGCAGTTGATCGCTCAGCCACTGCGCCAGCCGTGCCGTCAGTCGGGACCAACGGCTTAACGTGCTATCTGAGGCACGGAGGAAACTCGATATTCAATAGGTAAACACTCTCTCATTAACCTTTATTCTCCTCTTTGACAGCTTCACCTTCTTCTTTTAATACTTTTGGAGCTTCAGTCTTTTCGTGGGCCGCCTTTACGTGTGCTTTAAGCCATTTTAAGTTTGCATAACCTGAAACAATTCGACCACAAAATTGACAGCAGTATACACGGCGGATGGGAGAAAATGAAACCCTAACGGCTATCACGTAATCAGAACATCAGCCCACATGGCTGTGTCGACGGCGCGATCTTGTTCCACGCAAGCCTCAAAGAAATGTCAGCAAAGTAAGAGGGGCTTGCCAGGGCCACCGCCTGCCGGAGTTACGGGTTGTTACGAAAGAATGTAAGAGATACCGCGGCCCCGGAACACAAATGGCAAAAGAAGAAGCATGGATGGGTTTTATTCAGTAAAAGTCTGACACTCTTTTCCGCTCCGCACTTCCCAGAGCGAGAGAAGTTATTTTATGATTTAACATCTGATAAAAACAACACCCATAACTTTTTCATCGTTAATTAAAAAATATTAAGAACGATAAATTTAACCATGTAGATGTTACACTTGTGTAGAAGCAAAGCAGCTTTTTTTAAATTACTGAGAAATAAAATCTATCTGGGTGATCAGAATGATAATCCTTACTAATATTATAAAAGCGAAAGTGAGTTTGTTTGTTTGTTTGTTACCTCTTCACGCTTTAAGGGCTAAACCGATTTTGATGAATTTTGGCACAGAGATAGTTGGGAACCAGGAGACGGACATAGGCTATTATTTTTTTTAAAAAGAGTGGGATATGAGGGAGAAAGAGGGAAAAAACGGGAAAACTTAGCGTTGCTATTACAAATGAATAAGGCGCTACCGAATTTAACGCGAGCGAAGCCGCGGGCAAAAGCTAGTAGTTAATAAGTGGTAACCGTTTGTAAACTGATCTTACTTCCATCTTTTTAGAGTTCCGTATATCAAAAGAAAAATTACAGAACCCTTGTAGGAACACTTTGCGGTCCGTCTGTCTGTCAAGACCCTTTATTTCGGGAACTCGTGAAGGTATCGAGTTGAAATTAAAACCATATACTCAAGTCTATCGTCTCTTGGAGCTATGGAAAAATCAACCCTCCGAGTCTACACAGTTAAATGATATGGCCGTTTATATCGCAAATTCGTAAGGAACCCTCGGTGCGCGGTTTCGCTGTTAACAAACCAGGTAATCCACAACATGATCTATTCTATTAAGATTTGGATACCCGAACTTTTTTTTGTCGATGTAGAAATCCTTATAAATGCCCCCCGTCCTACCCAGAGGACATCTGTCAGACTATACTGACTAAAACCACACTGGTGTTCCTTCTCACACTAGTGTCAGGGGGCAGCGGGAACAAGTGCGACTTCCGCTGCCCCGGACTAGTGTGGCCCCCTTGATCTGTGCGGGCCTCGTCCCAAAGAGGGGGAGTGAGGTGTCAGATGTCCCCCGCTGCGTCTGAGAAGCGCGCGTGAAACACAACGCACCATCGTCTCGGGTCCAATGTGATGGGGGGCGACGGATGTCTCCGAATCCGCCACCCCTGGATCCATTTGGATGCCAGAACCTAAACTAACCTAAGAACAAAGATTGACTTTACGTACCATAATTACACAATGGACAAGGAAACACTTCGCCATCCTCTAAGTCATGTTTATGCGCCTCGCAGTGATCTGCCACTGTCATCAGATCTGGGAAAATTTGCTCACAGAATCTGGAAAAGATTTGCATGTCGAATCTTGTAAAGTTTTTATAGAAGGGTTCAATTATTTTTCTAGCTTTTTCTTTTGACGAAACGGTTAGCGCAGTGGCTGAGAGATCGACTGCTACGATGTGTGTCGCGCGGTCCTATCCCCTCACGGAACAAATATTTGTACGGTCTACGGTATACATTTAAATGTTTGTAAACGCACCCACGATACAGGAGCAAATCCTAGTGTGGGGCAACTTTTTTTTTTACAAAAAAGAAAGAAAAAAGTCCGGATGGCACCCAAAAACTGCATCAGCTTTTCTCGTTGAAAAAGGAAGTAGTAGTTTTTTACCAAGTCCCAAAAAAAAATTCTTTTTTTTTATGTATCCTACGAGCTGGAGTCGTCGGGCAGCGGTTGCCGAAAGATGGGTTAACGTTGCCAAGAGAGGCCTAGAAAACGCTAGCGTGATGACTTAGATGTGTTTGTGAAAGATCGGCCGGAGAAATCCAAAAGGTAATGAAGGATATCTTTGCCTAGCAGAGACAACATAAGTTAGTTAACAAAAAAAAAACTATTGAACTGGCCAGGAACATAACCAGCCAAAAACTATTCCACTGGTGGAGTGGAAAAGTATTGGCTGGTAAAGACCTAGTAAAGAAATAAAAAAAAATACATATATCACCACACTCACACCACACAAATAAATACTTTTCATATATTTACCTGCATTTCAATTCAGTAACTTCACTATCATCAATTTGATATTTCCCCAGAAACTCTTTCACCTCCTCGTCAGCCTCTTCTAAATTGTCTATGATATTATCTATTTCTGGTTCCGGTTCTACAATCTCTACGTCACTCGAACTACCCTCCTTATTCTCATCTTTCACCACTATGACGTCATCAGATCTATTGTCTATGGGTTTGGTGATAATTTCTCCATCAGAACCAATTTCGACTTTAACAAACTCTTCTTTGTCCGCCTTTTTCCCTATCTTATTCTCTTTAGGTTTCCCTAAATGCGAGAAATTGAAGTTTTTAACCTTTTGAAAGATGTATTGCTGGTTATTTCTAATTACAAGATATTCGTCTGGATTTAAGAATTGGTTAGCGCTTTTCATTCGACAAGGAGTAAAGTTTTCATTGAGGCAACATTCGCATATGATTTTCAATTGCGTCGACATTTTCTTTTGCGGAGAACACCTGTGTAGTCTTTGGTCTTCATTATCAAAGAGGTACAATTTATCTACGTTGTTATCGACATGTTTGCCGCAAATAAAACAGATTTGGCTCTCGCTCTCTCCTATCAATACTCCGTCTATATCGACATAGGAAAGTGGCTTGCTCCAGTTCTTATGAACAAGTCTTGAAGGGTCAGTTTTCCGTACATGTCTCCTTTCGCTGTAACCCTGATCATAAGGCAATGACGTCATCGGAGAGTCTTTAAACATGTTCAATATCTCCTCTCGAGTGTATGTCAAGTTGTCGTTTCTCTGATAATTATCGTCATAGTTTTTAAAGTTGTCCTTAATCAAACTTTTCGGAGATTTGTTTCTGGTTGTTACAGGGTTCAAAGTTGCGTAAGTTTTCGTGGTATTAGCTTCTAAATATTTCGTGAATTGAGCTTCGAAACCGGAGGTATTATTGCATACTAATTTGAACGGTAGAGAATTGACGAAACTGCATTTTGGACTGGAGTTCTTACTCGACCATCGCGACACAGGACTTTCACAAATATTAATCTTTTCAGTGTTTCCTACGTGGATGTCATCAAAATCTACATCGTTAATATCATCAGCATATTTAACAAAAGGTATTTTTTCAGCTGTAAGATCTACTAAAGGATCATCATTGTCAAAATGTATTTGGGATGCACGGATTTGTGTGCCATCATCCAGTATGTAGACCAAGTCGTTGGCCCCATCATTGGTGTCCAACATTGGATCAAAGTTTTGTGTGACATCGTCAGCTTGTAGGTTCTGTTCGGCATTAATAAGGAATTGGTAGACATTTTCTGATAATGAGACTGGTTGGTTCCTGGTTATCGAGTTTATATCTACTTCGTAGCCTAGGAGGGTTCTGGAATGGTAAAATTATGGTTGGATAGATACACGTATTATTTGTTTGGTGTACATATTATAGAATATTCTCGTGAATGCTGAGAATCAAGCAAAAATCAAGTATTTTGACTAAGCGCAAGAGGTTAACGATATGTGGAACGTGGAGTCTCCGGCCATTGTGCCGATAGTCGTCATGGTTAATTGACTAATAGCAAAGAGCCTCGACCTTAAGCCTTAGGAGGCTCTCATTCGTGGCTTAGTCAATCGGTCAAGTCAGTTTTCATAGACCCGGCCCGCATAGTGAGGATGTTTCGCTCTCTGGATCCCTGACCAGCAAGCTGGCTCCTGAGGCCGATAGATAATCTATTTGTTATAGGTATTTATTAACTAGCTTCCGCCCGCGACATCGTCCGCGTGACATAGTTACTTTGGGCTAACGCTAACTTTAACCGGCGTGATGATCGAAAAAAAATATCTTTATCTCCCCTTTTTCTGCCCTTATCCCAGCCCCCCCCCCCTTTTTTAGCCTATGTCCGTCTCCAGGGTCCCAACTATCTCTGTACCAAAATTAATCAAAATCGGTTTGGCCATTTAGGCGTGAAAACGTAACAAACAAACTCATGTTCGCTTTTATAATATTAGTAAGGATTAACACGAAAATATATACGAGCTTGAGACGGACAGAAAGACCTTTCTGTACCTGAATAGAACTAACCTGGCCTTATCCAGAAACATCTGGAAATTATCATCCGGTTCTATTCTGAGCGCCACCTCTTCACCCGTCGCGTTCTCCATGCACAGGATCAAAGGAGCTTGCGCTTCCGACATTATTGACAAAACTGAAACCAGCAAATCAATATTTTAGTAGTTAATTTTTTTTAAACGTGGGCAACGTTTAAAAAAAATTAACTACACACTATGAATTTCTCCTGTATCGTGGGTGCATCTACATTAAAAATTTGGTATGGCTGCTTTTGTTAAAGCAATCATTTAAACTCATATACACAAACAGCCAGACCTGGAACAACTATCTGTAGGTCATACAAATATTTATTCCGTGCGAGGATTGAACCCGCAACACGTAGAACAGCAGTCAAACGCTTAGTCACTGCGCCAACCATGTCGTCATTCATTCAAAGTTTATAGGCGACTGAGCTCTGCACACTAGTGCTTATAATTATGGCCAAGTCTGTATAATGTATTTCATGGGACAGGCTCCAAATCGACCTTCATGACTTTCTAATATTTTAGCTGTGGAGAAGAAGTAGCTCAAAAACTATACAGTAGGAAGATTTGTCAAGATAGTTTCTGGAGTATTCAGCATTGGAAGCCACACATTGGGCTCATAGGAGACATTATACTAGCCCTCCTGGACCCCTTGCCACTCGCCTCGACAGACTACCGCGTTGGTTTAGTGGTCATAAGCAAAACTTCTGAGACTGAGGTCCTGGATTCGAGTCCTGGGTCCCCTTTCCTGATTTGCAGGTACCTGCTACCTGTAGTTATAGCAAAGCTAAGTTTTCCCTTTTCTTCACTCTTTCTCCCTCAAATCTCACTTTTTTTTTAAATAAAATTAGCCTATGTCCGTCTCCAGGGTCCCAACTATAGCTGTACCAAAATTCATCAAAATCGGTTTAGCCATTTAGGCGTGAAAAAGTAACAAACAAACTCACTTTTGCTTTTATAATATTAGTAAGGATGGTTATGGACAACTAAAACACCTTGGCACCATACCAGTGCACAATATACATGGTAAAAAGTTTGACTTCTATGAATCACAATGATGTGTTTTTAGTGCCATGGGGTGCGAGGGTACTCCATTCAGGTCCTGTCTGACCCACTTCCCAGCACTAATGCTAATCAACTGGCATGAGTGAACGGAGGGCAGACCCCACTTTTACCTCTATTATGCATGTGGTGTTCTGTGGTTTTTGCCAAATGGAAAAAGGTGAGTTTACGTATGTTTGTTTATAATAAGGGTATGTGTCAAAAGTAATTTATTTGTCAAAAACATGATGTTGAGGATGGTATATACAATAATGGAAAGTTCAACATGTTTCACCAGTGCTAGGTATACAAATATTGGATATGTCATTTAACATAAATTTATACTAATTGATACAGTTTGCGGTTGAAAAATACTATGTCACACACTTTACTTCTAATTATCTTAAGATATTATATTCATTAATATACATTTTCACTTCTAGTCAATTGTACAGTTCACATACAGGCAAAGTGCTAACGCTGCGACCTACTTTTCGCTACGCATTTTAGTTACATAATTATTTCGTTGACCAATAGCTGCCGTAGCGCTATAACTATAAACGCAGATTAGCATCCAAAGGAACCGTCAGTAACTTGTACGAATAAAACTGAAATATTGTGAAGTCTGTGGTTTTCGTCAACTCACATCCAACAACACTAACTAACCGGCTACCTCTGAACCATACATTAAAGTCACACAGTTTAAAGTCTGTTTTTCACTGATTAAGATGTGAGGCATTGTGCTGGTGAGTTGGTTATTGGTCAACCGCTTTAGACAAGATACTAATGATACCTTCTTGATATTTCACCTATATATGTGATTTAAAGGTTTCAGTACTATCAAACGGTATTCCTAAACTTCATAGTTTTCATTATTTATTTCTAACCTGGTGGAAAATCTCTGGAATTTGCCAAAATTGATCAGGATAATGGTAAACATTGTTCCTAATGATACCTAAGAAGGTACCAATTATTAAAAAGTAATTTGCACATTAAAACCAATTTCAGAATCTATTTACTTTCATAATATATAAAAAGAAAAAGGTGAAGTGTAATCTAAAAAGTCCTATAATCAGCCAAAAGAAGTACAAAATATTGCAATTTATCAAACTACTAAGTTCAAATAAACAAATCGAAAGTTTCAGGCAGGAAATGAAAACGGGAAATTCGAAAAAATAAAAGTTTTCGTAAAGTAGTTTAATAATTCAACTTTACTCTAAATAATCATTTCCAGCCTAGCCATTAGAAAACCAAAGCGGGATTATGAAAACTGATACTGGCCACCAAATAAAATAAATTTAAACGGCCAGTGACAATTAATGACCGGCACATATTTTTGGCCCTTTGGACCACAAAAACGTAACAAAATTAAACAAGTACACCGTAAATGAGGAATATCTTACCAGATCTTCTTTTTCTACACAAATATCGCCACTTTCATAGAACAACTGGCACTTCTTTAGAAAAAAAACAAATGAAACAATGTTTTTATCGCCATTTGTGTCAAATTTCAAAACAAAAACACAGAAACATTCCAATACACCATAGACGATGATGATAATTTTTTAAAATAGTTTGACAGTTTAAATTACATTACTGTTTAACTAAAACTGCTGATAATACCGCAATGTATGCTCAAATCATTGTAAGTCTTCTAAATACAACTATAAAAGAAAAGTGTTTTTTTGTCATTATTCGTTATATCTCATTATTTTAATGTTTTTTTCACAGGTATGTCGGACAAAGCCTCACAATTACTTCGGACAATGCCTCACAATTACTTCGGACAATGAAAGATTGTAAACACAAACTGCTAACTTCTGCGATTGTGGCTACAAACTCGCATTGATTTAATATAATCATTGAATAAATGAGGTTGAATGCGGTTATTATTAGATTAGGCTGTTTTTTTTGTTTATGGAAATGCCCTTTGTGTTGCACTTTGCAGAAATAATTTGCAAGAAAAGGATAGAAACATGCATATTTATTTGTCTTATTGTTTAGTGGTTAACTGTAACTTTATTTTGTTCTTAAATATATTGTTTACTGTGTGATAAACCGCATAAGAATTAGTGATTTAAATGTTTAATGTCTAGGGCTATCAATATTTATTATCTCAAGTAGACCGGGCCGTGAAAGAGACAGAAATATCTTAATTTGTTGATTGACATGTGAACTGTCATTCATTCGCAATATGGCCGATAGTTTATCTAAATACGGAACATATTATTATTGCGCGAATATTTAATTTGCTATTCCAATGATAATTGTATATTGATGATTTAGTGAGTGTAGTGACGCGGCATGTTTCCCCTAACTCCACCAGTGGTGAAACGGCTGTTAGGGTGGAAAAAGGGCCCTGAGGGTTCGTCTGCAGCCGAAGATAAATGGTCTGAGAAGGCTGTGAAGAGTTTAGTTAAGAAATTAAAGAAAAGCGGAGCTCTAGAAGAATTAGAAAAGGCCATATCAAGCCAGAACAGTCATACTAAATGCGTCACAATTCCCAGGTCAGTTCATTATTGATTTATGTTTTTCGTGATAACAATCATTTGGAAATATGACGTTTCCGGTGGCTAATATATCCTTGCAATGGTTTTGGACCTTATCGTAATAGGAATAGAAGATGGTTTTGGCTAACTATATTGATTGCAGAAATTGTTGAGCTAATCAAAGAAACGTTCGTAAATCTCGTGCAGAAATTGCTGCCAAATTCTATATTGCGAGTTTTATTATCCCATGAAATAAGAATCTAATAAGTCAGGACTACATTTTTTATTAAAATTCCGCTTTACTAATTTACGAAAGAATATTTTTTCCGTGGTCGGGTTATTTCTGTGGGTCCTATTACCCGGCTATGTTGGATAGCCGTTCATTGTCATTGACCCAGTAGATCGTGACGACCACCGCATTTTGGTTGCATAATAGCATACAGGACGCAAAATCGGAAAGGTCAAGACACCGTCAAAACAAATCGAATCCTCATGTCAATATGGCGGACATGTTTTGAACCTTGCAATTTTTTAATTGCTAAAATTCTTTATCGGTTGTAAACAAAACCTGTGTATTTTCGTTATTTCTGTGTTCAGTGCCCGTTTTGAAGGACAACCGTGTATCCTTGCGTCCTTGAAGGTGAATACGTCACACATACTTCCTCTGTGTTTATGTATGAGTTTTATCATTACTAATTTATGTGTAAATTACGGTTTTTTGGTATAAATACGCGGTTTGTGTGGTTATACAGATATGTTGCGTGTCTAGACATCATTATTATTGATTAAATAGTAATTAATGCTTATACGAAACCTATAAGATTTCAACAACATTGAATTTATGGAAAATATTATTATTAGATATCACAATGCCTGATGACAATCATTAATAGTATTTTGCCGCCAAATCTATTCTCATAGACACATTTCTATACAGTAACATTGATTTTTTATTAATGTTAAACCACCAAACAGTGAAGTATTGTTTATCAGGTCACACTTTTTTTTTGCTATTCTATATAATATTTTGGGTTATGTTGACAGTTCACTGTAAAAGTGGATACCAAAGATACAGCTGTTCTTGTGCCAAGACTTGCTTCTCACAGTTCTTATGTAGTTTTAGGGGTGTCTTTTTTTTGTTTTTTTTTTTCGGGTGTGAAATCATCCTATGACTTCCCCCGCTCTGGGTGGAGCGGGGGGGCATGTCAGACTTGTACTGACTAAAACCCACCCATGTTCCTTCTATTGCCCTTTACGTTCCGGGGCCGCGGTATCTCTTTCGAACAACCCGCAACCCCGGCAGGACCCGCAACCCCGGCAGGTGTCTTGATTATCAGTTCATAAGGATTAAACCTTTTTCATAGTTACACATTGCACAAGTCAATTTATATTCAAAGTTAGATTGTCTGAGATCAGGTTATAATAGTTTAGAATAGGTTGACCTGCTGTTGTGTGTACAAATAGTAACACGGCTAGGCTCACAACTGGTGAGCACATGACCCGGTTAGGGCACAGCAAAAAGTCTTAAAACAAATAAATAAATTGTGTGTGAGTTGTCCCAAGATATTTATTTATTTTATTTAATTAATATTACAGTGATTATCACTATTTAGTCCAATAAAATAATCATTGGACAATAAATTAGTCCAAAAAATTAATTTAATTAATTATTATTAATTTAATTATCCTTTAGTTTATTAAAAAAATATGTTTCTCTAAATATATTTAGTTGGTTTGTGTATGCCTCACAAACTCAGGAAGTACTGGTTCAAATTGACAAAATAGTTTAGTGTATGGTAGCCCATTTATCGAGGCAGGTTATCGGCTGTATAAATCACGCTACTACATTAAGGTGGTGAGCTGGGGGTAGTAACGCTAGTGTCTCTATAATAATTTTCTTGTCCCACAGGGTTAAACCTAATGAGAATGTGATAAATGGTCAATACCGCAAGGGATTGCCGCATGTTGTGTACTGCAGGCTGTGGCGCTGGCCACAGTTACAGGTAAGATACTGCTCCTTTGCTTTGTTTTGATGTAAAAAAACATTGTCTTTGTAATAGATTTACAGTACATGGCTGGCTGATTCCAAATCGTACCAGCAATCCATGACTGAATTAAACTTAATTTTTATGCACATTAAGGTTTAAATGATTAAGTAACTTGTTGTTGAGAAATCAATCTGAAAACACTACTAATACAGGGTGGAATAGACAATAAAATATTTGATTGATTATGTTTTTGCTTCAAGAAGCTAAAAAAAAAATTTTTTTAAACGAAATATGCTTTGGAAGGGGCAACTACAGTACTTTCACAAGTTATTATGCATTGCGACTGGGACTGTAGCTTCATTCTTTTGTTTCTTGACAAAAGTGCCTGTAATGGTCTAAAATTCTAAATAAATGCTTTGAGTTAATTATATAGTAGTTATTTTGTTTTATGTTTATATATCCCTATAGTACATTTTGTTTTTCATCTACCACTGTTTGTCTCTGCATCACCCTCCTAAGATTGACTGGTAGAATATGCCCGCCTCTGTACTTGCTTGAAGTATTAAATAAAAATATATATATTGACGTTTTCTATTAAGAGAAAACATGTTGCGGCCGACCCTAAATATAATGGGACAAGGGCAGGAAAATGATGATGATGTTTTCTATTGCAATGTTAAGTGGATGAGCGGAGTCACCTAACAAGAAATGCTTGATCTTCTTGCTTAAAAGGTGATCTCCGAAATATGTACGTTGAAGAATTATGTAGTAGAAAAAAACTTTTTTTTGAAGATGTAGATAAAATTAGGCAATTTTTTTTTTATTTGAAGAAGATGAAGATAAAATTATGCCAAATAATCACTAGTTGATACTTAAATAAATATCTCATTTAATTGCAGAGCCAGCATGAACTAAAGCCAGTGGATCACTGTGAATACTCATACCAGTTGAAAAAGGACGAAGTGTGCATCAACCCTTACCATTACAATAAAATAGACTCGCCTGGTGAGTTTAATACATTTTTTTTAATCTCTGTCCCACATTCGGAATTACTCCTGTATCGTGGGTGCGTTTACAAACATTTAAACTCACATACACAAACAGCCAGACCCGGAACAACTATCTGTAGGCCATACAAATATTTGTTTCTGTTCCGTGCGGGAATCGAACCCTCGACACGCAGCGCAGCAGTCGATCGCTCAGCCACTGTGCCAGCCGTGTCGTCGAACATCGAGAACATTATTCCGAAGTCATTAAGAATCGACGACATTACTCCGTCCGTCTGTCTGTCTGTCTATCAAAACCCTTTAACTCGGGAACCCGCGAAGGTATCGAGTTGAAATTAAAACCAATATACTCAAGTCTGTGGTACCTTGTTTGTTTTTTTAAATGGTCAATCATCAAATAACGTCTTCCACGCACGGAACGGAAGGGAGGGTCAGACTTCCTTATTGTATCCTCTGTGTTCCGGTCTAATGAAGTTTTATCACTAAACATCGCGCCGCCCGGTACAACACGGAAGAGAGATGGATGTATGTATGTCATTCAAGTCTGCAATATGCTTCTGTCTGCTCTGGAATAGCTCTTAGGCGTTGCGATCCTAACCAGCAAAGGAACCAAGAAGAGTGCAGCGCTAGATGATTCAAGGACAATTTTGTTTCACTGTGACAATTATATTCCAACTAGCTTTTACCCGCGGCTTCGCTCGCGTTAAATTCGGGGTAACACAGTTCCCCTTTCCTGATTTGGAGGTACCTGCTACCTGTACTTTTTGCCCTTGCGCCTTATTTATTGTAATAGCAAAGCTAAGTTTTCCCTTTTCTTCCCTCTTTCTCCCTCATTTCCCACATAAAAAAAAATTACCTATGTCCGTCTCCAGGGTACCAACGTCTCTGTACCAAAATTCACAAAAATCGGTTTAACCATTTAGGCGTGAAGACGTAACAAACAAACAAACTCACTTTCGCTTTTATAATATCAGTAAGGATGACTTCTCTCGCACATAACTCTGGTTGATGATGATGATGCCAATTTCCTTCCTCTTCCCAGGCAGTTCCGCGAAACATCAAACAGAGCCCGAACAGATGGACGCTACTCTTGCTCCGAGTGCGACGTAACAAACAAACTGACTTTCGCTTTTATAATATTTGTAAGGATACGCAAGAATCCTTACTAATATTATAAAAGCGAAAGTGAGTTTGTTTGTTTGTTTGTTTGTTTGTTTGTTACCTCTTCACGCTTTAATGGCTAAACCGATTTTGATGAATTTTGGTACAGAGATAGTTGGGAACCAGGAGACGGACATAGGCTATTTTTTATTAAAAAAGAGTGGGATACGAGGGAGAAAGGGGGAAGAAACGGGAAAACTTAGCGTTGCTATTACAAATCCATAAGGCGCTACCGAATTTAACGCGAGCGAAGCCGCGGGCGAAAGCTAGTACTATATATTAACCATTCCTTATTTGTTTCAGCGCTCCCACCAATCCTAGTCCCCCGGGGCGGCGACACGGAGGCGCGTGCGCCGCCGCCATACACAGACTACCACGCGCCGCACCTGCCCCACGCGCCGCACCTGCCCCACGCGCCACACCAGCCCCACCAGCCCCTCCAGCCCCACCACCAGACGCATCAAACGCACCACGATCACTCGGACGCGTGAGTTGAAGCGGTCATGTATTATGGCGTTTAGCTATTTTTACAAGGTTTTGTGTTGAATTTGGAATGTATCTTCTAATGGTATAAAATTCTCGTGTCGCGGTGCTCCAAACTCCTCCAAAACAGCTGGACCGATTTGTATGAAAATTGTGTACACATTTTATACCCTTTAAGTGATAAGGGGACCTGCTGGGCACAGCTTGTATACAATGTGTCCGGTCATTGAATAGCTATATTCTATGTACTTATAAAACACACAGTCTAGTACTCGAATTATTTGATTTTCAAAAAAATACTAAGTACCATTTTTTTTTTCACAAATAAGTTTACAAAACTTTTGTGGATTTGCATATTTTTTGAACTTTAATTTTGTTTTCTAAAGTTAAGAAATGTAAGCTCATCATTTCTTAATATAATCGATGGACAAAATTGGTGCCCTCTGAATAAACCTATTTTCGTCTCACTAAGACCAAAACTTTGAGAGATATGATTATTTTTGTACACGCATAGATATAGAATATCTCAAAATGGCTGCCAAAAAGCAGGGAAGTGAATTAGACCCAAGTGTGTATCGTAATAGTATATTAAAACACTCGTTACATAAGTATCTAGAATATCGCTATTCCATGACCGCACACATTGTATTATAGAATTGTTTCGGTCAAATCTTGAAACTAAAATTTTAAAACATTACGCCCCAACCGATTGAGCTGAAATTTTGGATTCAGGTTTAGTTTGTATGACAATGCATGGATTGCAAAATGACGTCATTATAAATACAAACTGGCGGACTAGTAATCTGTAATGCGCCCCCATGATGTGTATCAAATAAAAGGGTTAATCTGATATATATAAATTCTCGTGTCATAATGTTCGTTCCCATACTCTTCCGAAACGGCTCGACCGCTTCTTACGAAATTTTGGTATGCATATTCATCTGAGAATCGGCCAATATCTATTTTTCATACCTCTAAGTGAGCAGCGGGTGGAACCGTTGGGCACAGCTAGTAAATGTATAATATAAGGGGCCTATTTTTCGGGGCTGGCGTGTTGGTTTGAAAGAGATCCGCGGCCTCGAAATACAGGGCCAAAGAAGGAACATGGGTGAGTTTTAGTCAGTACAAGTCTGACACTCCCTTCCGCTCCGCCCAGAGCGGGAGAACTCATTTGATTCACCATCGAAATAAAAAAGGGGGCCTATTTAGTCATAAATTTATGTCATCTGCATAATTATTTTTGGTTAAAGGAATTTTATTTTCTCCATAAGAAATTACAAGGATTTCACTTAATTGAGAACATATTATATGGATCTTAAACTATAGTATTCTTTTTTTTTGTGGATGGGAAATCATCAAATAACTTCGCCCGGAGCGGGGGGAGTGTTACACTTGTATTAACTGAAACCCACCCATGTTCCTTGTTTCGCCCTTTAAATAAACACTTTATATAACACTAACTTCGACAAACAAACTATACAATTTTCGCTGTAGCATTGTGCGGGTCTCATTAGTAAAATGTACCATTCCTCTTCAATCTTGAACATTACCTCGATTTCTGAACAAGACTGAAAGTATTTAAGGCTTTACCCTGAATGTCATAGCCGTATAGGATTACCCACAGACATGTTTAGTGATGGGGATGTATTACTATGAATCACAAAAATGTCTCGCTGATGGTGGCGTGTCTGTCGGGTAATTTAGTTCTGTTCGAAATGGTTATGCTGAATGGGGCTGATATATGCGTCATGTTCCTAAACGGGCGCTGTCAGTCGTGGCTGGTCACCTATTAGCCGCCACGGTTTGTTTATCAATTAATTTATCTTTTAAACTCTTATTTTAGCTTTTACTCTGGACGCTCTTAATGTGCTCGTCTTTTCTAAGTACATAGTTCTCACATGCATGTATAATCTCAACATGAATGATGTATCCATGATTTTGTAAAAATATTATGATTTAAAAGAGTGTCCATGGAGTTTCTTGCCCATTCTTCTCCATAAAGATCTACGCTTTGGAATGGGCAACTACAGTACTTTCACAAGTTATTATGTCTTGTGATTGGGACTGTACCAGCATCTTTTTGGTTTTCATGACGTTCATAAGTGCCTGTATGGTCTCATTTAAATAACTGCTTTGAGTTGGCACTAAACATATCTTTTCATCTAATGGCACCAGCACCATGCCACATAATTAGGTAGGTATCGTTTTTCTTAAAAGCAACTTGTGAAAATTGATAATCATCTCATATGCATAAACATAAAAACAAACTTAACACATCCACCCGAAAAATAAATAGAATATATCGTGGACGCAAACAATCATAGATAAGGAATGCTATATTTTAAATGTGTTTATTTTGTATTAGTGATGAAATCACAATTATTGCAAAAGTCTTACTCATCCTTGATTAAACTAGAGATAGACGTGAAGGATATAGACTGCCGAAAGTGCAGACATTAGGTACTTCTTTGTAAATTCATCACTGATTAATTTAAAGATAAGGCCTAAAGGACAGAAAAACAATTCGTTCCGTTATGTTAGTATCAATTCAATATCAAAGCACATGTGACTAAAAGAGTGATGGATCTGAATGTTGAAGGACGGAGAGCGAGAAGAAGGCCAAAGAAAAGATGGATGGATTGTGTAAGGAATCCAGTCTAACCGAATGCAGCGCGGAGCGACTGTCTATCTGACATCCACGATCCAAGTAATAACTGGAGAATTCAATACTCTTTGGTAAGACTGGTTGTCTGACTTTCGAGACACTGACTTACTGTAACGACTCTCAAAGATCTATAAATGAAAGCCGCGACCAAGATTTAAAAACCTTATTTATAGGGCGGACATTGAGAACATTTTCATGAAAAAAAATTGTTCTCGATAACACAATGTGACTAGAGTGATGGATCTGAATATTGATGGACGGAGAGCGAGAGGAAGGTCAAAGAAAAGATGGATGGATTGTGTAAGGAATTATATGAAGGAGAAAGGAGTAAATGATACCGTGACGTCTGATAGGGGAGAATGGAAGAAGAAAACGTGTTGCGCCGACCCCAAATAGAATGGGACAAGAGCAGAAAAATGATGATGAGTACTTTAACAGACATGTTTTGGAAATCACCTTTTAAGCTAAGAGATGCTTCTGTTAGATCACTCCGCTCTTCCACTTCACATTAGGCAGTGTATGCAATTAAAAACAAAACAAAGTTAAAGAAAAATACAAAAAATAAACATAATTAAAAATACAAAAATTAGGGCACTAATGTGACGTATGCGAGCGATTTTAAGTGTGGGAGAGTGTATGGTACGTATTACGTTAAAGATTGTTAATACAGTTTACTTAGATAGCCCGCGTGTAGATACAGTTTAAAATGACGTGAGGAAAGATGTAAAGTACGGCCAACGAGAAGCGATACCAAATGTAAACAAAACCCATGCTAAAACCCCATCTAAAATGGCCGCCCGAATGTTGGCGAACCCGTCTTAACGTTGTCATGTTTTTGCCGGGAGAACGAGACATTACGATAAAGGCACAAGATGGAAAGAGATAAATATTAGATTGTCAACGCCACAGTTGTGCTTTAGGTTAATGACCTTTCGTATCGCTGCTAGTTGGCCTTATTTTAGATGGGTATAAGAGTAGAGATGGACTGTGTGAAGGATGATATGGCAAGAAAGGAGATATCTGATGAGGTGACGAGTGAGTTTGGAAGAAGAAGACATGCTAGCCCGATCACAAATAATATAATTTGGTAAAAGGGCAGGAGAATGCTGTGTCGGAGATGTTAGCAAAGCAGTGTTGCCTGCCAGGGCCGTTGGACGTTCAATTATAAAAAACAACTATGTATGTATGTAACTATGTAATAAATCGCCAGTAAGGTTGTTATTGGGGCGAATCCTATTGCCACCAACCGAACACATATCATGATTCCGTAACTGCTGCTGAGAAATTCCTTTTTGAAAAACGGGAATCGAACTCAGGGCCTTAGCAGTGCCGTGTCGACGCCGACGGCGCGTTAGTGTTCCACGCGCGCCTCAAAGAGATGTCAGCAAAGCAGAGGGGTTTGCCAGGGCCACCGCCTGTCAGGGAGGAGATACCGCGGCCCCGGAGCTTAAAGGGCAAAACAAGGAACATGGGTGGTTTTTAGTCAGTAAAAGTCGGACTGACTGTACTTCCCCCGCTCTAGGCGGAGTGGAGGGATTATTTATCGATAACGATAACCCGCAACAAAATGGCATGAGAATGATTAGTATCGATCTATCTACCAGACTGAATACTTGTTTATCTTGATAATTAATAAAATTTCCAATGTATTGTTGTAGTGTGATGCAGCAAGGTGGCGTGGTCGGAGTGGGCGTGGGCGCACACAGCGCCATGTACCTAGAGGCCACGCTGGCCCAGCAGGTGCCAGGCAACACCACTGTGCATGTGTAAGTACTGAAAATCGTGTCGTCAATACGCTACCCATATCAGACAAGACGGTTCTATAGAGGGAGATGTTTTTCCTACTCCAGTTGCGAGCGCTTAATTCGTGCTTGGGTGATGGTAATAAGGAGCAACCTATTTATTACATTCCGGTCTTGGTTCCAAACCTCAAAAGAAAAAACGGAACCCTTTATGGGATCACTTTGCTGTTCATCTGTGTATCTTGGGTGATGGTAATAGGCTTGCTCCCTATTACATGAGGCTATAAACTCATTGATTAATATATTTTTTAGGGTTCCGTACCTCAAAAGAACAAAACGGAACCCTTAATGGATCACTTTGCTGTCCGTCCGTCTGTCTGTCTGTCAAGACCCTTTATCTCGGGAGGTATCAAGCTGAAATTATTCTTAAGTCTGTGGTTTCATGGAGCTGTTAAAATCAACACTCTAAGTCTACGCAGTCAAAAGATATGTACGGAACTCTCGGTGCGCGAGTCCGATTAGCTCTTTTTCTCTTTTCTTCTTTTTATCTTCTATTTTTTAAAGTAAGAAGTGGATAACTCTAAATTTCTTAAACAATAGGTTTGTAGAAAGCAAAAACAACTTTTAAAGAATATGGTGAGATTTGATATTTAAAACTGGAACTTCGTTTTTCATTACACATAAATTGAGCTCTTTATAAGTTCAAAGTTCAATTTATTTATTTTCTCACCACAAAATTAAAAGATTACATGAAAATATTGTTTAGTAACTAATTATTTTAAAATACAGTATTTAGATATTACAATATTGTAGTCTCCCAGAATATTCTGGGAGACTGGTTCCTAACCTAGGCTTATGACCTAAATAAATAAACCTAACTAATATTATAAAAGCGAAAGTGAGTTTGTTTGTTACGTCTTCACGCCTAAATCGAACTGATTTTAATGAATTTTGGTACAGAGATAGTTGGGACCCTGGAGACGGACATAGGCTATTTTTTTTAGTCAGATAAAGGGGAGATAGAGGGAAGAAAAGGGGAGAGAAAGACATTTTTTTTATCATCACGCGGGTTAAGGCGCGGTAACAAGCTAATCTTTAGGTATTCGCGGAAGTGAGGCTAGCTGCATACTGGGCAAGTGGGCATGGTCTGACACAAGTACACGACAGTATTGCATCGAAAGAATAGAAATAAGGTCGAAAATATTTCGGTGTTTGATTTTATTTGAATATCATGTCCGCCAAAATGTAGGTCATTTTGCAGTTTAAATTGAATATAAAAAAAATACAGTTCTGTGTTTGAAAAATTTTAGATATCTCTTTAGTCGATAACATTTCCTTTGTTATAGATATAAAAAATAATGATGGTTGTCGCTGAAAAAATTGAGAATTTCGAGACGAAAGAAATTTTATCGTGGTCTTTTTAAACATTTTTTGTTCGTAGTACTAGACCACTTTTGTGAATTGATTTTGTTTAAGTCTTTAATTTATGTATTGAACTATACACGGTATTTTTTTTTGGCTTGTGGCATGTACAGATACGGCTAACTTTGCGACGAAAATCTAGACGTTTCACGAAGTGTTTGCTTTGTACAGCGCCTTAAAGTTAGCATTAACCCAAAGTAACTATGCCACGCGGACGAAGTCGCGGGTGGAAGCTAGTAATAAATAATTGGTAAAAATGTTGTATTTATATTGATTTGCACTAAAACCCTTTGTACGCGAGTCAGTCCCATCGTACTTGGCCAGTTTTTTTAACGCACATTTTGATGGCAGCCATAATAAACCCATTTATTTTATCGTCAGGAGTTCATCAACAGTGGAGACTCCGCCTCCAGGCTACATCAGCGAGGACGGCGACCCAATGGACCATAACGACAACATGAGTGAGTTTGTTGACAATTTTGTTTACCTTTTTCAACCAAATTCTAAAATGGATGTATTTCTCAATATGACTGTATAGTTTTAATGTTTATTACCCCATAACTGTGATTAATGGTCTGATTTAAGTGATCCTTTTTCATTTGGTAGATGAAACTTGTGGAGTGGTCCCATATATATATTTATTGACATGTTCTGGTTGCTTACAAGTTATTTTACAAAGTTTTAACCGACTTCAAAAAAGGTAGAGGTTGTTTTTTATTTGTTGTTACGCGATTTCTCCGTCGATTGTGGGCCGATTTCCAAAATTTGTTTTTGTAATCGAAAGGGTAAACTCCCGAATTGTATCTATATTGCATGAGTTATCTGCTATGATAAATATTGTTTCTGCTAATTTATATAAGTAGACGATATGCTAATATCTCTTAGTAGCTATGAAAAATTAATCCTTACTAACATTATAAAAGCGAAAGTGAGTTTGTTTGTTTGTTACGTCGTCACGCCTAAATAGCAAAACCGATTTTGATGAATACAGAGATAGGACTCTGGCGACGGACATAGGCAATTTTTTTTAAGTGCGAAATGTAGGTGAATGAGGGAAGAAAAAGGAAACTTACCCCCGAATACTGAAACGTCACTCAAAATTTAAGTACCACTAATATTTAACAGATACTCAAAAGTGACGTTTGACAATACAAAATCTACAGTTTAAGAGCTGCTCAAATGTTAAGCAGCCCTCAAATTTTGAGTGACGTTTCAGTATTGGGGGGTTAGCGTTGCTATTACAATAACTAAGGCGCTAGGGCAAAAACTACACCTAGCAGGTACCTGCAAATCAGGAAAGGGGAACAGTGTTACCCCGAATTTAACGCGAGCAAAGCTGCGGGCAAGAGCTAGTAGCCTATAATAATTTGTGAGAGTTGATATCATCGTACCACAACAAAAAAAAGATTTTTTATTTTTTTTACGTCTATGTGAATGATTGATTAATTTGGCCAAAACCAATAATTTTTTTTTTTTAATCTTCCATGTTGTATTTGATACAAAATCAATGAAAAAAAAATTATCCAAGTAATTTACATAATGTCTGTCGCAGAGAAATGAGAGGATTTTGATGAGTTCCTAGTGATATCTCGTCATCATTATAAAGTCATGGAAGATGTCGAATATTTGAATTCATTACGTCTCAACTGTAAAGATGTGATGATATTACAAAAATATTTACAAGTATTCAGTAAAAATATACCATCAATATACCAAAATATACATCATCATTACACTGCACTGAATCTATTGTTATTACCCATATTTGCAAAATAAAATTGTGGCATAGTTACTTTGGGCTAACGCTAACTTTAATCCTCGTGATGATCGAAAAAAAAATATCTTTCTCTCCCTTTTTCTTCCCTCCTTCTCCCCCTTATCTCACTTAAAAAAATAGCATATGTCCGTCTCCAGGGTCCCAACTATCTCTGTACCAAAATTCATCAAAATCTGTTTGGCCATTTACGCGTGAAGACGTAACAAACAAACTCACTTTCGCTTTTATAAATAAAATAAAATAAAAATAAAAAATAAAAATAAAAATCATTTAATTCAGACAAAAAAGTCCATAGACAGGCAATGTTTGTTAGTAACAAAAATGCTTATAACTAATGTTAGTATAATAAAAAGGAAATAGGCACACCGTCTACCCATGCACAGTAGGCTCACCGGTCTCGCAACACATGTAGTTCAGTGAACCTACTGAGCAGAACAGTATCGGATCTCTCACCGATCATTCTCAGGACCCTATTTGGACTCCCACGTACTCGTCGCACCACCGACGCTACTTTTTTACGCATGATTGCGTAGAAGTCATCTACGCTGGCGTCAGCGAACATGCCGGATGCACTGCAATATCGAGGGAGCCGAAACAGAGCCCTGAACACATTATTATACTGGACGCGCAAGGCATTGTAGGTCTTCTGTGTGAAGTTTGCCCACAGGCCGCTCGTGTAAAACGTCTGGCAGAATGCCTTAAACATCGTTATTTTAACTGGAGCCGTACAGCGAGCAAACCTGTGTGCCAACATATTACCACGAACCGACAATGCCCTGCGCTCCCTCTCAATGTCAAATTCATCACTCAAATTCTCAGTTACAATGTGTCCAAGATATTTAAACTGTGCAACACGACTTAAAGGTACACCATTAAGTAATATAGGTGGTATAAAGATATCTTTTTTCTTATTACATTTAAATAACATGAACTCACTTTTACTAACGTTGTACCTCAAGCCATGTTCCACGGCATAGACCTCACACACCTTTAGCAGCTGTCTGAGACCACCAATTGAGGGGCTCAGCAGCACCATATCATCAGCGTAGCTCAAATTATTAACACAAATGTCATCAATATGGCAACCAACATGCATGCTGCTGAGCTCCTCAATCAGATGGTTAACATAAATATTAAAGAGTCTTGGCGAAGTCAGTCCGCCCTGCCTAACGCCACACTCAAGAGAATATTCATCTGAGTACACATTTCCCCATCTTACAATATTAAGCTGCTCACTGTACCAGTAAGCGAGGATATTCACAAGATCGGGTGGGACACCTGCACTTCTTAGCTTTGTCCAAAGCTTATGATATGACACCAAATCAAAAGCTTTGGACAAGTCCAAGAAGCATGCATATACTGGAGTTTGTCTCTTGACATAGTAGTCAACCGTGTGTTTCAAAGTTAATATTGCACTTTCGGTTGACAACCCCTCTCTGAAACCGAACTGTGTATCCTGTAACGTCACAAAACAATCCAGTTTTCTATCCAATAACCCATCAAACACTTTTGCAATTATAGTAGCTAAAGAAATTGGCCTATAGTTACTTTTATCAGATACATCAGCAGTGACATTTTTTACTATTGGCACAACCACTGTTTTCATAAGATCAGACGGCAGATATGAGTGCCGTATACAGAAAGTGTAAAACATGCCCAAAACTCTATATAGGTGTACTCCCCCGTGCTGCAGGTGCTCAACACTGAGTCCCTCATGACCTGGTGACTTCCCCCTTTTCATATTTTTAATCACATGAGCCACATCTTTACTTGAGAATCCAATAGGCTTTTCTACCGGGCCATATTCAGTATCAGACACCGACAGCAAGGAAGAACTCACCTGAAAATGATTCTTAAACGAATTTGCAATCATCTTTGCATCACTGATGCCATCAACGCACACAGGCAGACTAGTCTTACCATTTAAACGCTTAGTGCCCTTCCAGAACTTGTTAAATTTCTTAGCTGAGTGTTGTGAGGCCAGAATATCCATTCTTATCTGTTCCTGGTTATTCTGACAGTACTTTAAGCGTGACTTGAAAACTCGTCGACTTTCATACATTTTATCATACAAAGATCCACTAACTGGTTTACCACCTAAGACATACAGTTGATAGTCCAGCCTAGCCCGCCTGTGCGCGTCTCTGACATGCTTGTTCCAACCATGGACACACTTAACGTTAATCGGCTTCCTAGGTAAGGCACTACGACTGTCAGCTGCAGCCTGACTTATTATACTAACAATATCGTTATATAAGTTGTCAATTACAGATCTATGTTGCATGTTTTTACACATAATATCAGCACATTCATGGAGATCATCAGGAAACATAATTGTTTTGAAGTTATTATTGCAAATTTCATGATATTTCTGTATTTCCTCTAATTCCCTTACTCCCCATACAACATTATTACGTACATAGCTGTGTACTTCTACTTTAGCTTTAATAACTTCCAAATTACAAGTCACCCGTACAGGGAAGTGATCTGACCAATATACATCATTGTGAACCATAATATCCACCACAGATTGCCATGCTGACTTGGTTACCACACAGTGGTCCAGCCAGCGCTTACACCCATACACTTCACTTTGAAAAGTATAAGTGTCAGAGGACATACCTAATTTGACTATATCAGCACATATCCAGTCATTCTCTTTACAAAAATCAAGAAGTTCACTACAAAACGGAGCATTTGGATGTGCATTGAAATCCCCCAACATAAAAACTACTTCAATACTATTGTCTTGTATAATTGCGTTCAACTCGCCCAAACACTGAGTAAATTCCGGTAAGTTCACAGTTTGGTCAGTGGGCATATACACGCACATAACTAACATTTCACGCCCCGCTCCAGTCATTACTTTAATCGCAACTATACGCTCACTTATGCACTTCACCACCGTAACACTACGAAAAGCACTTTTTCGCCACAGTATTGCGACCCCTCCGTGAGGTCTGCCTCGTAGCACTCCAGCGGTTAAGTCCACTGCCGACTTCCCCGTGTATCCGAAGTTGTCATCAATATCACCCAACACTTGTAAATCGTATGGTAGCAGCCAAGTTTCTTGGAGGGCTATCACATCTGCCGATTTACATAAAGTTCTTACACATTCCATGCTTCTTTTAATATTTTTGCAGTTATAACTTATTAACGTACTATTCATTTAATTGTATGTCATCTTTATCGGAATTCCGTGGTCTAAACCGTATGAATCTTCTAAACGTTATCCCGTCCGGCCACAAGTTGTCATTTAGAAAGGTATCTATTTTACTAATTGACACGAATATCTTAAAAGAGTTGTACGGCCTTTCCTTCTTCATGGTAACTTTTTCAAGAAATACTTTTTCCTGTGTCTTATTAAATATATAATCACAGATGTCAGCCTCTACTGTACCTTTGTTTACATTCGATATAAACAAAGGAATCTTCGTATCCGCCGCTTTAAACTTTGTTTCAACATCGGTTATTGCTTTTCCCATTTTTCCAATGAATCGATTCCTATGTCGTCCACGTTGTATCACAGTCCATTCATCCGTTGGTTTGTTCTGTTTCCATTCACCGGGCGCCTTAACTAATTCCGCCATCGTTAATAATTGTGTTGTACACGGCGCGGGCGCTTGCTTACATGACGTAGTGCCTGTCAGTCCTGTCACTGTCACGCATGGGGACAAAACTTCGTTCGCTGGATCGAGTGCCGATGACATTTGCGACACCGCCGCCGCTGCCACCTCTGCCGGGCGATCCATAGATGTTCTTGGTGCGAGGGAGATAGTACTATTAACACAAGCGCGATATTGAGATGTCGGCGGTGTGTGCTCGAGCGCGTTCCGTCCCGTCGATTTTATTGTGATGTCGGTATTTGATTCATGTGATAAACCTACCGGCCCACTATCTGAAAAATATGCACCTCTTTTTTCCGTGTTAATATTTGGGTAATTAACCAAGGAAGTAAGCTTGAGATTGTCGAGGTCAATGCGTACTGTTTCCACCATATCTACGGTCGCATAGTTTTCTTTTATCGTTTGTATCTCACTACGAAGTACCATAATGTCCTTTAGCAACTTTGTCACATCAATGTGATCAAACGTTATCGGAGGCAATTTTTGTAAGTCCCGTGCGACGAAGGTGGGAATCACATCCGGATCGATTTCCTTAAAGAGACAGATAATGTCCTCCAAGTCTCTTTGCATTTTGCCATCTCGCCTTCTTGATTTTTTCCTCTGTGAAGTCGTTACTGATTCAAAAAACAAAGTTTTCGCCTCGTCGATATCTGGCTCCGAGAAGGCAGAAAGGCACACACGAACTATAGACTCGTTATCCATCACATCATGTTTATTTTGAATGAATGCCAGTACTTCACTTATAATTATATTGCAATTACAACACTTCAACTTATTTACCGCCATTGTTTACAAAGGACGCGCGCGCACGTCACGGCTGTGCGAGCGAGACTGATTTGACTTTTATAATATTAGTAAGGATTATATTAGTAGTAATAATAAATCATTCCGCGCCCTTATCCTAATTTCTCGGGGTTTGTGCAACATGTTTAACTTCCATACTACTCCATCAGTCATCTCATGAATCATCCTGTTGGTTTATGTATTCATTGACTGGTAACCTTTGTTGCAGACCTAACCCGCCTAACCCCATCACCCCCAGGGCTGACGACGGAAGCCGCCCCCGTACTGTACCACGAGCCAGCGTTCTGGTGCAGCATCAGCTACTACGAACTCAACACGCGCGTGGGAGAGACCTTCCACGCGTCACAACCCTCCATCACGGTGGATGGGTTCACTGACCCCAGTAATAGTGAAAGGTAAATTATCTTACTGGATAAAATTGACAAGTGTTGGGTAATATTTGATAACACGGTGGGCACATTGGCTGAGCGAACGACTGCTGCGCTGTGTGTCGCGGGTTCGATCCCCGCACGGAACTAATATTTGTATGACCTATAGGTACTTGTTTCGGGTCTGGCTGTTTGTGTATGTGAGTTTAACCGTATAGTTCGGTACGGACCCCTTCGGGGGCTCGACATTCAAACCTCCGCTGGCTCGGTACTGGCCCCGAAAGGGGTCGAACATTTAAGTCATACGACCTCCTCATTATTTTTGTAAATATTTTATTTTCTGGTTAAAAAATAATATGGGTGTGCATTCATTAAGATAGTAGAATAAAAATCTCATATGTAAACGTCGTTAGAAGTTCTTTAATTATTGAGCAAGTTTCTTAATTAACCTTTATAAAATCCATGTGCGTAAATTACGATCATAGCCATTTAGATGGCAGTGTAGGTCGACGCTAAAAATCATAAAAAAAATGGTTTTCGGACATATAAGCTCCACATTGTTGGGCCTGATTAACGTGTCCTTTTATTACGTGCAGAAATCATTCGTAATTGAACTTAAATTAGCAGTGGTAATGATACATTTTGAAATCTAAAGTCGAAGTTTCGCGCCAATCGTGCTTGTTTACATTTTTCATTCCACATTATATCACACGGACGCGAATAGATTCTATAACAAATGAGGCAAATATCATTGCAAATATTATAAATAACATGAACATGCCCAGATCTTATCGTAATTTGCAATAATAGGACCATTAACACAACAATATTCATAACCACTACTAAATTCACTTTCGAAAATGACGTCCATTTCTTTTTTTTTTATTTTGGGATGTGTAAATGCGATTATTTCAATCGATTATTTTCTTGTAAATCAATCAACTCGAATAATTAAATTAAGGAATATCAGAAATTGATAGATGAAAATAAGAATAATTTTGTAATACGTGTAAAATACTATAAATATTGATAATAATATTTTTTACGCCACTAAAACCGACTCAACAACAAACAGTAGAATCTGATCTATGGCTAAATTCGCGCCAATTTTATTTTCAGATAAAAAATCAAATAAGGAATGCGCTCGCTGTTCGAATTTATATTAAAATGTTTATTTGCTATTTTATTAATAATTTGGTTTTGTTTTGTACCTACTATTTGAATGTGAATTGCAAATAGAAATAAATAAGGTTGAATATAGAACGCTCTTATTATGATTTTGGTAGGCACAGTAAAAAAAATCAGCCAAGATAAATTATATTTGTTCGACAAAATTGTTTGTAGTATGGTTGGATTAGTTATTTGGAAAGCGTTTTCATTCTTTCCTAAAACATGGCTCGTAGGCCAAAGTGTTCTTGGAGTGGAAGCCTTGGGGTAAAAATGGCCTAGGGGGAGACCACAATTGAGATGGAAAAAAAACCCCGGTCGTGTACCGGGGTTTTTTTTTGGGGTGGGAAATCATCAAATAACTTCCCCCGCTCTAGGCGAAGCGGGGGGGAGTGTCAGGCTTTTACTGACTAATGTCCACCGATCGATGTTCCTTCTTTTACTCGGGGCTGCGGTATCTCTTTCGAAGAACCCGCAATCCTGGCAGGACCCTACCGGGGTTGCGGGTCTGACACTCCCCCCCGCTCCGCCCAGAGCGGGGGAAGTGAGGCGCCACGGCATCCTCACCTACCACCTGACGCAGATCCTCACCGGGCACGAAAGTTTCGGGACGTTCCTGCACATCATCATCGGGCGGGAAGAAACACCCAGGTGTCACCAATGTGACTATCGCTCGGAGGACACGTTGGAGCACACAGGCAGTCTGCTCTTTTCAGCGGAGCACCGCTCTGTCCCGGAGGAGATGGTGATGTTTGAAGGAGAGAACCTCAAATCAAGCCAGCCACCGCGGGAGACGCTACAGGGGTCGGGCGCCGCGAGACGACAACGACTTTTTGTTAAAAGTTTAACAGGAGCCGATATTTGATGATTTCCCATCCAAGTGGCGCAAGACCGATATAAATGGCGGAATTTAAAGGAGGCCTCCTTTAAATTCCTAAAGAAGTTCTTGAGAAGTTTATGAGAAGGCCTCCTTTAAATTCCTAAAGAAGTCCTTAAATTCCAAAAAAGAGACATACACTATTTAAAAATACTTTTTAGGGTTCCGTACCTCATAATAAATAACAGAACCCAGATATCAAATCTGTGGGCCCTTGAAGCTGTGAAAAAAACAACCCTCCAAGTCTACGTAGAGAAAAGATTTGACCGTTTATGTCTTTAGTTTGTACGGAACCCTTGGTGCGTGAGTCCGACTCGCATTTGGCCGGTCTATTTTTAATAGGCTGAACCGCTTACTGCTACGCAAAGGTCTCCTTAAACCTTTCTATTTTTTTTATCCAACCAATACTTTTAAGTGTCAATATTTTAGAGCCCCGATGTGTACTTATGTACGGAGTCCCTGTATGTCTACAAGGCACTACTGCGGAGGCATGGCTTTCTAGGTGCGGTACGGTATGGTTGTGCCGGCTGGGCTGCCTGACTGGCTACCTACAGAATTAGCATGACCTACAAAATTGGCCGCCATTTTCATTTATCGTCATTCAAGAAAACAGCCAAAATCTTTTACCGCGAAACCGTTTGACAGCAAATGTACCTCAAATCTGGGCGCATAACAAAATAATTACCTATAGCATAATAAAAAAGCACATGACAAAATGTCTTTCTTTTATAATCGATATCATAGATATTTGTACAACTATAAATCTATAGTAGAATATTATGCCACCCTCCATAGGTAAATTCCTCAATGGTCCCAAAACTTTTTTTTAAAGTTTACTCTATTACGATTATCGATTAGGTTGAATGCAACTTTTTAATCGTAATGATGAAACTTAGTTTTACGGTCAGCACTAAGAAATGTCATATTGCAACACATTTTTTAGTATTTTTTGGCGAGATTTGTATCGTGTTTTTTTATTAATTTATATGTAAAATGGCAAAAATAAGAATGCAGATGGAATGACACTGTTTTTATTTTAGATTTCCGATTATATTATCAAATGGTTATCTTGTGTATGTACATTATTTCCAGCGTTTTTAAAGTACCTAATTTTTGGAAGGGTGTAGTAATATGTATTTTACACAAATTTTGCAATAGATTGACGCCGTTTTATCGACCTTATGAGGTTTTTGGAAATATAAACCTCAAACTTATCGTATGAAACAGCCGCTGTGATTTATTTTTAATAACAAAATTGAATGCTGTAAATTGATGAAAATTCTTGAATTTCATGACAATTCGCGTCACCCCACCGATTCAGCTGATGTGTCATGTGTCAAAATCCTGTCGTGCAGAGTGGTTAAATGTTTGTAAACGCACCCACGATACAGGAGAAATTTCTAATGTAAGGCAACGGTTATTTTTTAAAAAAACGCCAACCAGTTGGAAATTCTGTCAGATGGAAGTTGTTATGTGGGTATCAATGTTTGTTTGAGTTTGTTCTGCGTGTCACAGTACAATATAGCATTTAGTAAGATAATAATAAGGTTTTTGCGTACTTATAAGAAACGAGCGCATCTCGCCATCAAATGTAAATTTTGGCAAGTAAATATTGTATGAAATACACACAAAAACTTTGAGAAATCCTTACTAATATTATAAAAGCGAAAGTGAGTTTGTTTGTTTGTTTGTTTGTTACCTCTTCACGCTTTAATGGCTAAACCGATTTTGATGAATTTTGGTACAGAGATAGTTGGGAACCAGGAGACGGACATAGGCTAATTTTTATTTAAAAAAAGTGGGATATGAGGGAGAACGAGGGAAGAAAAGGGAAAACTTAACGTTGCTATTACAAATCAATCAGGCGCAAGAGCAAAAACTGCAGGTCTGCTTGGTGTGTTATACCGAATTTAACGCGAGCGAAGCCGCGGGCGAAAGCTAGTTAAATTATAAAAAAAAATAGACTGACGGGTCGGTAAATATGTATGTTAACATAAAGTTATAGTGCTAAGTCTATGAAAATATTGCTAAGTTAACCAATCTGGCTGTTTTCAAATCCGAAAAAAGGCGTCCGATAGTACCTACTACCTCAAAACTCAAATTCATAGCATTTTTTTCAATAAGACCATTACAGGCACTTCTGAATGTCAAGAAACAAAAGAATGAATTTACAGTCCCGGTCACAAGGGATAATAACTTGTGAACGTACTGTATTTGCCCATTCCAAAGCGTTGATCTCTATGGAGAAGAATGGGCAAGAAACTTCATGGAAACCCTTTTAAATCATAATATACTAGCTTCCGCCCGCGACTTCGGCCGCATGGCATAGTTACTTTGGGCTAACGCTAACTTTAATCCGTGATGATCGAATAAAAACTTTTTCTCCCCTTTTCTTCCCTCTTTCTCCCCCTTTTCTCACTTTTTTAGCTTATGTCCGTCTCCAGGGTCCCAACTATCTCTGTACCAAAATTCATCAAAATTGGTCTGGCCCTTTTTGGCGTGAAGACGTAACACACAAACAAACAAATTCACTTTCTCCTTTATTATATTAGTAAGGGTTTACGAGATCTTGGTTACATCATTCATGTTTACCACCACATAACATACCAGAGATTTGACTTACTATTTTTTTTACAGGTTCTGCTTGGGTCTCTTATCAAACGTGAATAGAAATGAGGTAGTCGAGCAGACGCGTCGACATATCGGGAAGGGAGTTAGACTGTATTATATTGGTGGTGAGTATACTTATTTAGAGCTGAAACTGCGTTAAACGGGCACCCGCGACAGACACCCGCCGCGTGTCTGCAAGCGTGGGCTCTGTGGGTATGTGAAGGACCCTGTTACAGGTACCTAAAGAGTTCATTCGCTTGGCCTCATATGACAGAGCGACACTGCAGTTTCACAATTACTCTTTCTCTGTCGAAAGACATTTTCATAAGCTTTTTATCCAGCTTTATTGACTGAACAAGCTCGCGCGTGTTACCGCTGGCGGGCCCCGCGCGTCTCCGCGTGTCGGTTCACTTTTGTATGAAACCTCATGGGTGCTCATTTAACGCAATTTCAGCCCTTAAACTTTCAAATGAATTCGGCAAATAACTTTTTCGGTCTTCTTGCACAAAAAGTCTTTGTAACATACCAGAGCGGGGAAAAATGCATTTTATCCTCTAGGAAATAGTAGGTACATTGTGATTCAAGCGAAGAAACTTTGTCATTACGGCTGAGGCGGAATTTACACACGAGCCGTTAGGCAAGGGTGTTATGGAGCTGAGCACAGCAGTGACAAATTCTCACGTGAAACAAAGAACGTTTTTCAATTAACTAACGGAGAAATTAAATAAAACGAAAAGTATGTTTGTCATTAATCAATATGAAACTATGATTTAATTTATTTTTTCCTCGCGTTTTGGCTTCTCAGGATGAAAGAGGAACAAAAGAATGACGCCGCTAATTAAAAATAATTATTTTTCTCTGTAGTCCCTTTATGCTGTGTGTATAAAATCAACCCTCTAAGTCTACACAGTCAGAAATACAGAGTACTATAATATAAAAGGAAAAGAGTGCCCTCTCTCGTGACTTTTAGCCATGACATGTTTGAAGCGCCATCTCCATTTCTGAGCTAGAACTACCGATCAATCACACACGCACACGTTTACCTACATCCCTATACAGCTATACACACTAATGTAATTAAAATGAGATTATTTCTAAGAGCCTTGTATTTCCCAGTACCGAACTATTTTGTTCAAATTTTCTTGCGGTATATTTTTTATAAAAATACCAATAAGTATTTAGGAAATCAAATATTCACATCAAGAAAGTAAGAACAAAGTTCGGTACGGGGAAATACTGGCTAAATGCAAATATCAAGCGTGTGCGCAGGCAATGGCGACCATTTTACGTTTGTCATTGACATTAAAATCAGATGTTGAGACAACCGAATATTAGGGCAGTGTTGCTATTATTTCCGTAATATTAAATTATTTTAAGATATTATATACATCAACATAATTAATTGATTATATGAAGAGTTGAATATATTTAAACTAACATAAAATTAGTTTAAAAATTAAAAATGTTGTTTTTAGGTTGATACAGAGACATCTATTGCTGACTAGATAAAACTAAACATACGTTTCATCCCTCTAAAATATAGATAGCGCTGCTTCATTTATCGCCAAGCTTGATGTAGGCAACTGTCCCCCCCCTGGTCAGAAAATATGGCTGTTTATGTTGCAAGTTTTTATGGAAACCACGGTTCGTGAGTCTGACTCGCTCTAAACCGGTTTTTTAGATTGAGATATTGTCTAACCCTCCTTATAAAACACTCGTCAATTTATATGAATGTTATATAAGTCTTTAAACTGACATGGTTACTAATATTATAATTAACACTTGAAACGGGATATTTACCATGTTTGTTATTTTTATTGAGTTAGATAGATAGAATATTCTTTATTATGTACACCATACAAGTAACAAGAACAACACTAAACAACTTATAAATAGGGTGACACAATGGGCAGTCTTATCGCTAAAAGCGATCTTTTCAAGACAACCTTTGGATGGATTTAAAGGAGGAGAAACAGTGCCACAGAACAAAGAAACACAGAACAGAACAGAGAACAGAGTTTTCTATATTTCGGCGATGTTCCAAACGCCATGATCACGGATGAACTGAAGTTATTGCGGGTGGATGTTTACGAGTAGTCAAAACGATCTACCCTCTTTCTTATTCGTTTCTTGCGTTCGTTACCACTAACACCGATTTTGCTCTCGACACACAAAACTCACTGTATCAAGTAGCGATCTGTTTTCACTACTTTTTGGGTTTTTATACAATTGAACCACTGGATTCCAGGGTCTTGATAGTTGAAACCCATCTCGGTTGAAATTCCTATATTTTGTAATTTCAATTGCTTCTCTTACCAATCTAGTAATATAGTGACGTTCTGTCGAAACTCGATAAAAATAACAAACATGGTAAATATCCCGTTTCAAGTCATCATATTCATCATTTTCCTGCCCTTGTCCCATTCTATTTGGGGTCGGCGCAACACGTTTTCTTCTTCCATTCTCGTCACGGCATCATTTACTCCTTTCTCCTTATTTATTGTAATAGCAAAGCTAACTTTCCCTTTTCTCCCCCGTTTCTCGCTTTAAAAAAAATATTAGCCAATGTCAGTCAAGTGTTAAATATAAATGATTGTTATTTTAAACCATGCTTTTATTTTTGCAGGCGAGGTGTTCGCGGAGTGCCTGAGCGACTCATCGATATTCGTGCAGAGTCCCAACTGTAACCAGCGCTACGGCTGGCATCCCGCCACCGTCTGCAAAATACCGCCCGGTGAGTGACCTTTTTTATTGGGTTGGGTGGATCAACAAATAACTTTCCCCGCTCTGGGCGGAGCGGGGGGGAGTGTCAGACTTGTACTGACTAAAACCCACCCATGTTCCTTCTACTACCCTTTATGTTCCGGGGCCGCGGTATCTCTTTCGAACAACCTGCAACCGTGAAACACGAACGCGCCGTCGACACGGCCTGTCGTCAATCGACGGACGGACGGTGAGCTACCCATTGCTCACCGTCCACAGGCCCGCATCTACGGTGGCCGGGAATCGTCTCGCGGCGCCCGGCGTCCGGGGCGTCTATCGGGTGACCGCTTCCCATTCCCTCTCGCTCCGGACCATGGACTGAACCAGGGCCGGTCCGGTAAGTGACCTTATACACAAACACTAGCGGACCTGGCAGACGTTGTCCTGTCCACTGTACAGCAAATCTAATTTAGTCATATACCAATAGCCATCGTACTTCCTACTTTTAATCCTTACTAATATTATACAAGCGAAAGTGAGTTTGTTTGTTTGTTACGTCTTCACGCCTAAATGGCTTAACCGATTTTGATGAATTTTGGTACAGAGATAGTTGAGACCCTGGAGACGGACATAGGCTATATATTTTTTAAAGTAAACTAATGGGGAGAAAGGGGGAAGAAAAGGGAAAAGTTAGATTTTATTAGGCTTTTGCGTAAAATATGAATGGGTGGATAAAATATCTTGGACGAAGTTGCGCCCGCGGCTTCGCCCGCGTGATGATCGAAAAAAAGTATCCTATGTGTTATTCCAGACTATAATCTATCTCTGTACCAAATTTCATCAAGATCCGTTCAGCCGTTTTGACGTGAAAGAGTAACAAACATCCATACATCCTCACAAACATTCGTATTATAATATTACTAGCTTTTGCCCGTAGCACGCTCCCGTTAAATTCGGGGTCACACAGTTCCCCTCTCCTGATTTGCAGGTACCTGCTACCTGTAGTTTTTGTCCTTGCGCCTTATTTATTGTAATAGCAAAGCTAAGTTTTCCCTTTTCTTCCCTCTTTCTCCCTCATGTCTCAATTTTTTTTAAATGCCTGTGGTTGTCTCCACTCTCCAGGGTCCCAACTATCTCTGTACCAAAATTCATCAAAATCGGTCCCGCCATTTAGGCGTGAAGACGTAACAAACTCACTTTCGCTTTTATAATATTAGTAAGGATTCTTCTTTTGTCGGTTGCTTGCAAACGTCAAATGATGACATATCTCTTTTTCAGGTTGCAACCTAAAAATCTTCAACAACCAGGAGTTCGCAGCGCTACTGTCGCAGTCAGTGTCGCAAGGATTCGAGGCGGTGTTCCAGCTGACGCGCATGTGCACCATACGGATGAGCTTCGTCAAGGGCTGGGGCGCGGAGTACAGGTAATCGAGACGGTCCTCACGATATGCCGCGCTTACCTAGGTGGGCTGTGGAAGTGTGGATGGCTGATCACCCATTGTGGAATATACAACATTATTTTAGTATATGCGAAACCTGAATATAGTTTGTTCAGAATAAGTAACTGAATCGATTCCAATAATTTTTACACCATGTTATATTTTGTCCCAAAAATATTATTAACAGGCTACGAGTTGGACACTTAGTAGGTATACAAAATCATACGGCGCGCAACAAAGTCACGGCAGGTCAAAGCGACAGTACACACGTGCGGTACAGTTTGTGCCGCGCGGTGACCGTGTTTTTGTACAGACAACCAAGTAAAATAACAAGCTTATAACTTTCTGATTTTTCATGATAAAGTTCTGAAATTTTGTACATAGGTTCTTCACATAAACATACTAGACACGTGTTTCGCGTTTCGCATAAAGTAAAACTAATGTTGTAGTAGATTATCATAGATCTTTGACAGTCTATCAGTGGTGGTCAACCTATGGACCGATGTGCCATTTCTCTTAAAAAAATGTGGAGTGAGACAGACATGCAATCAAATAATTTTGACCTAAGAGGCGATTTTTCTATCCTTAGATTACTTTTATCTAAAGAGTAAATGTGAAAGTTTTGACAGACTGTCCACAGACAAACTTATTCGTCGGATAAAACTTAACTGACGATTGAAAAACCTGTCCTAATTATTTTGAAATAATTTTTCGGTAAATAATATCAACTTGAAACTGTTTTTTTTGTCATTTACTAGTAGAGTCATCACCAAAGGTTTTCTAAACGAATCTTTAAAGTTATTCATCTGAAAATGAAAATAATGACTTGCATCAACAAGTAAAAACATATAAGGTAGATGAAAATATGATTTAAAATGCTGCCGTCAATGGCGTGCCATTTTTTCGCCATTTCCGCATAGTTAATTTTATTTAGATTGTTAGGCGCGTCGCTCACTGGTAAGTCGAGGCGGCGTCTCAGCACGGCCGAGGATAGGTCTCTGCGTAGGAGTCGAAGCGCAGGCGGCTATGCTTCCTTCACATTATTAATTCATTCACCATGTCGTCGTCAGAAGACGAAGACGTACTCGCACTGATACAAGTTCTTAATTTAAATAGAAGAATATTTTGGGTTGGGATTTGAGTTTTTTGGGAACCTAGTGACAAAATGGCGGTGGAGTCGTGGTGGTCGTGGCTTACATGAGCGCCCCTCCTGCGCCTGCACCTCGCCTCCGCCCCGCCTTCACCTCGCCCGCGCCGCTACTCTCGTATATGAGCGCACTGCCATTCATTTGTAAAGAAAATCTTGTTGCGGCGTGCTTCTCATGCGCCTGCGCCTCAACTGCATCTCGACTGTTAATCGTGTGGGCGACGCGCCTTAGTATTTTTCCAAGAAACATCACTCATTTTATTCTTTACTCTCAGATTTGGCCAAATGTGTTTAAAAGACACATAAAAAGGTTTTTTTTTTGCAGATGGGAAATAATCAAATTACTTCCCCTGATCTGGGCGAAGCGGGGGAGAATGTCACACTTTTATTGACTAAAACCCACCCATGTTCTTTTTTTTGCCCTTTCTGTTCCGGGGCCGCGGTATCTATTTCCGAACAACCCGCAACCCCAGCAGGCTGTGGCCCTGGCAGGTCCCTCTGACATAAAAGGGACGATTCTCTTATTTGACGTCAGAATTATTTAATACTAGCTTTTGCCCGCGGCTTCGCTCGCGTTAAATTCGGTATAACACAGTACCTGCTACCTGCAGTTTTTGCCCTTGCGCCTTATTGATTTGTAATAGCAACGCTAAGTTTTCCCTTTTCTTCCCTCGTTCTCCCTCATATCCTACTTTTTTATAATAAAAAATTGCCTATGTCCGTCTCCTGGTTCCCAACTATCAACAACTATGTACCAAAATTCATCAAAATAGGTTTAGCCATTATAGCGTGAAGAGGTAACAAACAAACAAACTCACTTTCGCTTTTAGAATATTAGTAAGGATATTATATCGTGTTTATAGATCGGTTATTAATATTAATGTTTTGTCTCGCAGACGTCAGACAGTAACGTCGACGCCATGTTGGATCGAGCTGCACCTGAACGGTCCGCTCCAGTGGCTGGACCGAGTGCTCACACAGATGGGGTCGCCGCGACTGCCGTGCTCCTCAATGTCCTAATCTTATAGGTAAATAATATCTACACTATGGTCTGAACTTAGCTGCGAGTCACTTTAAGACAATGCGTCCTCTGCGCTCGAACTGTGTACCTAGAAATTGTTATATGCGCAGCTATTTTGATAGGAAATTATCAAATACAACTCACACTCGGGGCGGTACGGGGTGGGGGAGGGGGGGGGTGGTTTATCAGATTTATACTCATTAAACCCATCCATGTTCCTTTGAGACCGCGGTGTAGTTTGAACCGTTAAATCTGCGCACTAAACTCGAATATTCGTCGAATAATCGTGTTAACTCGAATTCCGACAGCTTTCACCACATCAATGTGTTGTGCAAAAGAACATTATAATTGTTATTTTTTTACTTTTTAATTCGGTATCGCGGAAGTGTTTACGGATCACAGAAGTGGTCGAAACTGATTCGAAATTGTTGAGTGGCGACTTATATCAGATTTATACAACTGATGTGTCGACAGACATTGGTTGTCTGTTATTAGGAGCCGCGATATAGTTTGAACCGTTAAATCTGCGCAGACCGTCACTTGCAGCTAACTTCAGGGTCGCCATTAAATTAAAACTATTAAAGTCTATTATTATCCCACTGCTGGGCAATCATACAGAGAAGGCAAGAGCATTAACCCCTAAGCTTGTCCAAGATGGGTTGGTAAGTTTAGATTAGTGATTTTTAGGGTTCCGTAGTCAACTAGGAACCCTTATAGTTTCGCCATGTCTGTCTGTCCGTCCGTCCGTCCGTCCGTCCGTCCTCGCTTAATCTCTGTGACCGTTAGCACTAGAAAACTGAAATTTGGTACCAATATGTATATCAATCACGCCGACAAAGTGGTAAAATTGGAAAAAAATGTTTTATTAGGGTAGCCACCCTATATGTAAAGTGGGAAGTGATTTTTTTTTTAATTTCAACCCTAACGTGTGATATATTGTTGGAAAGGTATTTAAAAATGAATAGGGGTTTACTAAAATCATTTTTTGATAATGTCTATAATTTCGGAAATAATCGCTCCAAAAGTAAAAAACAATGTGTCCCCCCCCCCCCTCTAACTTTTAAACCGTAAGTTTAGAAAATAAGAAAAAAATCTGAAAAGTAGAACTTTATAAGGACTTTCTAGGAAAATCATTTTGAACTTGATTGACACAACAATTTTTGTACAAAAAAGACAAAAAGTTGTACAAAATAATTTCCTCCTCCACCTTTAAACTCATAAGTGGGAACACTTATTGTGACGGACGGGAAACTACGGAACCCTACACTGAGCGTGGCCCGACACGCTCTTGGCCGGTTTTTTAAGTCTAGGTTTCTTCAATATATTTTCTTTATTGGAAATCGCAAACACTGGTGTGTATTCTATGTTCATCTAGCACCACTTTAACATGATCTTTTGTCTCTTTCAGATCCCCTTTGCAAAGAAAAAAAAAAGCAAAAGAAGTTATACTCAACACAAATGTACAGAGTTAGCTCAAAACAATGAATACCTCCATTTTTGAGTCGTAGGCTTACTCCAAACCCTTCACAGTTATTCTACCTCTGTAATAAACCTTAAAGCAATAAGAATAAAGGTTATTTTACGGCAAAATCAGAGGTACAATGGCGCTGAAAGGGTGATAGTGACGGTGTACCGGAGTTCATAGGTCTTGTTGTGTTACTAGTAGATTTTACACGACGTAGGAATTTTAACCTTATTGCTGTAGAGTTAAGTGCAGTCACGGGAAGAAATGGGTGATAAATGATGTTTATTTTGCAAGTAGGTTCACAAACACTTTTACACGTCTTTTTTGACGTGATAACGTCTTTAAAATCGTTTTAGTCGGGTGACATGTTCAGAAACTTGTGTCACACCAAAACCTCACGAGCGCGATCGATCGATCGATCGATCCTGAACAGATCGATCGCAATAAGACGCTATCACGTAAACATCTCGATCGTAAACCTACTTTACAAACAACCAATTTTTTGTCTAGGATACAGACGTCAATAGTCAGAGTCGGATTTCTTTTTCAATCAGGTACATGAAAATCTGGTAACAACATCTCTAGTTTTCGTTTAATTAACCCTCTTTTTAAATGGGTTAGATAAATATTACTAGCGAAATGTGGGTGTACTATTAACCCGTTGCACGATTGTTTACAAAAATGTAGGGTAACAATGTAGGTAAACTTTGCACCCGTCGTAACACTTTGTCGCGCGAAGGTTTAAGTACACCTCTGCTTTCCCCTTCAGGTATTGCAAGCACGATGCTATACAGTCTTGAGAGCGTTAAACTATTTCGTTCCGCGACTGCACATTGTTATATCGACCAAACACTAGAACAAAGAAAAATATATAAATCAGATTACAAAATATATTGTACTAATTAAACTACCTTTTTAAATAAAGAATGCCTTCATTATACAAATATTTTTAAGATATATAATAAAACAAAATTTATGAACACCGGTGCCGTCGTCACACATAATAATTGATAATAAATACATATAAATGTTTTAAAAAGTTAGAGTTTATTTTCGTAAAGGGTGTTCGTTTCCTTAAGAAAAGTTACCTTTTTTTGTCGGTAGATGGCGGTAGTGGGGCACTATTTTACATAGATAGAATTCATAATCTACCCAGTCAGCTAGTAGTATCAGAAGGGTTACCATGACATCTTTAGCAATACTTATTCCTGTGTGAGAAAGAGATGGTGCTAAACACCCTGTATAGCTCTGTCTCTTTCCCTCAGTGGAATAAGTTCTGATTTAAGACGTCATGGTAGGGTAGCAGTTCTGTTAGAGTTGGCTTCCAGATGCCAGCAGCGTATTTTAAATAAAAAAGAGGTTTTATTCAAATACTCCGGGGCTTTGCACATAGAGCAACTTAAGTTGAAGCAACTATCAACTTTTGAAAAGTTTCCTGTTAAAAGTTGGTAGTTGCTATAACGTTTACGGTTACCTCAATTTAATAGCAATCTGTGAGCAACTTTCATAGACAAGTTGCTCAATCTACGCAGCGATCAGCGTTCAGTGTCACAATGGATATCGAAAAAGCACTTGATCTCATTTTAAAAAACCTAATTTCAAACCGACAACTTATATTATTAAAAACCGGTATTGTATTTAAAGTTGCTAGTTGCGGCAATTAGGAACTAACTTAGTCTTCGATAACAGCAATTGAAAACTGTTGACGATCACCGGAACTTGAAACTCGAGTTGCTATGTGTGCGCAGACCAATTGAAATATGTATATATAAACAGCTAGTTGACATTTCCTGCAATATATGCTACATGTGCGAAGCCCATGTGAAGATTAAACTGTAAAGTAACTATACATGAACCTAATTTATATACATCGTGATCCGAACAAGACTGGCAGGCATCAATTGACTAAAAAGAAGGTAGCTCTTTATCCAAATCAAGTCTAGTATACTTTTTGCACGAAAACAGTAAGAAAACCCAGCCTCTGTCTACATTTTGTATGTAATTGTCGAAATTCCTTATTCTGCCTGGCCCTGTTCTTAAACTATGATGGGGTTGGCTTCCAGTCTTACCGGTTACAGCTGAATACCAGTATTTTACATGGAGCGATTGATTTTCGGACCTACATAATTTATTACCAGGTAATATTATACGATACCTCTTTAGTAAGTTTGTATAGGGATTCGACAATTATATACAATATGATAAAAACAGTTCCCTTTATTATTTTTGTAAGAAAAGGACAACATTTTTGTTTGTTAAATATGAAAATTATTAATAAAACCCAATTGACAAATTGCTTTACTATATGGAATACAGTACGAATGTGTTAAATAATTATTTTACCCGTCAAAGTTCGGGGCGGCCGCGGTCATGTAAAGAAGGAGCGAGATAGCATGATCACATATTCACCGTCCTACTCGCACTTTTTATGACTACAACTGCCAAGTCTTTTCGAGTAGGTATTATAAAGATTTGATATGTCATTCGTGTTCTATATTATGTACCACAATTGGTTTTTGAACAAAAGTTGCTCGTTATTTTGCTCACACAAAATTTACTTTTATCTTGTTGGAAATATGGTATATTTTGTATTACGCTGCATTTGTACGCTTTCTTCGTTACTGCTAACGCAAACTTAACTTTAAACGAATTAAGATAAGAGTAGATTTTGTATTACTGGAATAATGACTACATTTGATCAAACATACCAAGCATTACGTTAATATATTACAGGAACTATTAACTAATTGATTAGTTTCGCCATCGCATTGTGCATTTATCAAGTTTATTTTGTTATAAAAACCCATGTATTGTATACATAGTTGTTTTTTTTTTTATTATTCGTCGACTATAGTTGTGTGGTTAATGTGTGCTTGTATGTTTTGTGGGAATGGGGGGTTCGATGCCCGGGAGGTGAATATTGGGATATACATTTTTGAATTGTGATCCCTAGTTTCAAGATATTATCAAACACAGACGTAAATAGTCAGAGTCGATTTCTTTATCAACCAGAGACATGAGAATCTAGAAACTAACACTATTAAAATTGCACTTAAAAAGATAACTGGGGTGTACTATTAGGCATCTCTGCCGAACCCTTTGGGGGTAACAGGCTTAATGATATGTATGTTAACTCACTAATGCCCCGTTCCAATAAACAAAAACGACTCGTTTTGTTTACGGACAGTTGTATTTTGACATAAGTCTCATAGAACTTATGTCAAAATATAACTATCCGTAAGCAAAACGAGTCGTTTTTGTTTATTGGAACGGGGCATTAGTCATTTTCAATATAATTTTATTAATAAAACTAAAAATAGGGTAGTTTCCAAAAAAAATATTAGTCCGTCTTTTAGATTATTCAAAAATAAGGGACACGTATTTTTTTTATTTTTCGCTTCATTTTTTCGCAACAAGTGACGTCACACGTAACTTTAATGGGCTATATCTTTGTAATTTTTGGTCTAATTTACAAATGAAAAAATACGTATCCTTTATTTTTGAACAATCTTAAAGACGGACTAAATAGAATTACCTAATTATTTTGAGTCTAGAAACTACCCTATTCTCACAAAACATACGAGAAGATGAAAAAATAATGTAAATACGTTTTGATTTAATGTTTTTAATTCTTTTTTTTTCTATAAAATATTATGTAATCGTAGTTTATATTGCAAGTTATTTATCTACAGATTTGTACAATCATTTCTGTGTGTAGCGGACAGATTTGACGGAGTTAAAAGATAGTTTTCTGATTGAAAATGTCTTAAGCAAGTGAATCAAGCCTTTTTTTTAATATAACGGTTTGTATTGACCCTAATTCTCGTATATTTCTATTTTATTCATCAATATGAATAACCATTTCTATGGGTCAACTCTGAAATCGCGAAATAAAACACTAATGTGACCATAAATCTATAAAATGTATGGAATAGGTGTGGATTTCCTTACGATATCATGGTTTGAATGGGCAACAACTAATAAAAACTTTTTGTGAAAGTGAGGTGATTTTATACATACAGCACCATGAATTCACTCACCAGACATTATACAAGATGTAACAAATGAAACGTAAGACTTCTAGCATTGTGTCTCGAACTATGAAACTGAACAATTATTGTTCTACGAGATATATAACCTTCCATAGGTAACGACTAGAAATCGGATGCATATTTACCTAAAGTTAATAATTGGCTAACAAAGTACGGAAGAGGCTTGTTAGAATTTTTATTAAGAATGGAATCCCGGGATTTCAAAACTAATCAGATATATGTATTATTTACTTAACTTCCCGATGTACTTATATTCCCTGAGGTATAATAATTTAATTCTCGTCAAAAATCAATGACACTAAACTAGTAGGGAAATATTACGTTGTAACAGGGCAAAACTCATTTGGATCAAATTGGTTTTACTATATCTCATGGTTAAACACTTAAATTGAATTTTCGGGGATCCCGAGATTTCTTCGATAAAAAAGTGCTTTCCATAACAGCCAACTTCTTAACTTTAGATAAGAATGCATCCGAATATCCTATCTCTAGTAATGGCGCGATCTAAGGCCCGGCGCCCACTATCGGCATCGGCACGACTGAGGATTTTAGGTGGCAAATAGCAATATACATTAACGTAATGGCAATAAAGTAGAAATTTCCATTAAATATGGTCGTAATAACAAAAATACCGCTTCGGTATGCTTGAGGCTGCTGTATCGGCAGTCTTGAGAATGCTTCGGGATGCTTCGGCATTCTTCGGTACGCCGACGGCGCCGAGGCAATATATTCGGCAAGCTACAGGACGGGACGGTGCGGCATGCTTAAGGACGCCTCGTCATCCCTAAGAACGTTGCAGCATGCCAAAGCATAGTTTCCGACAGTGTGCGCTTGCATATAGGATGCCGGAGGATCCTTTTCCTTGCCGATGCCGATAATGGGCGCCGGGCCTAAAGTTCCAAAAGTCCTATAACAAAAGTGGTTCAGGTTCATAATCTGTGTAACATGCAAGGTCTTGCCTTTAGTCTGTCATACCCCGTATACCGGTATATAAAATGATCTCGTCACCATCGTCAAATCTGTCCACAATTTATTTCTAAGAAAATACGCGACAGGGATTCGCAAACACTTGCCCTGGCACGTAGAAAGTATTGGCACATAATATATTTAATATTGACTTTAAAAGCTAAAAGAGAGGTTATTTTCGACAAGTTTTAAGATGTATACGCGGCAAAATTGTTTGGTTTGCAGGTTATTGGCGAAAATTTATAGTGCAGTCAATAAAAGAGCAAAGCTCGTCAGTAAAGTTGATTTTTTTAAAAAAAAACCTTGAAAGTTTTCGAATAAAGTTAAATTTATTTGATGCAAAACAAACTGTTTATTAAATAAATTAATTTGAGTTGGACACGTCTGTCGATTTCTAAGAAAAAACAACTATACCTGATGAGCCTGGTTACTGATCTGATACAGGTAAATTAATTAAATAATTCTTGTCTTGAATAGCCATACGGTGTTAAAATACTAGCCATTGAGCGAGATGGTAACGGGGCAGACTGCCTAAGGTACGTTGGACGTAGAAAGTATTGCTACTTGTGAAGACATAAAAAACCTCTATTGATATGAAAACAGCGTTCTGTTTGAGTTGTATAAGTATTCAATAATAAAATATCTGATTTATGCACGGTAGGACCGACGATACAAGTGAATTTGATCGTTAGTTGCCTACATACCTATCAATTTTGTTGTGTGTACTAAAAAGTAATGGAATTTAATATAGATTGGTGGATTGATTATGAAAGACGGTGGCTTTAAAAAATAAAATGTATTATCATGCTTATGCTCCTCGAAAAAGATAGGAAGAATTGCACTAAAACTATTTATACACTTGAAAGACTAGACTGTCCATTTAATGTTGATTCTATTTTAAAACCACCGTCATTTCATTAGCAAAGTATAGTGAGAATGTATATCTTTAGAATTTTATACCTAATTATTGTTTTTTAAATCTAAATCTGTTACATCGAAATCATGTTATTTAAATATGATTTATTGTTATTTATCGTGTCTTCCAAATGCCAGCGAAATTGGTATTGCATTACTTGGGATAGGTAGTTGATTTATATAACAGAGCATTTAGATACAGTCAGAAAAATAAATAAGTACTCAGACTCGTCGGATTCACTTTTTTTAGGGATAGAACCGTTATTGGATCAGTTTGTTGTCCGTTAGTCTGTCTGTCAAGAACCAATAAAAAAACTCAATATCCTGTGATGCAATACTTTTCTCGATCGTTGTACCAATAATTAAATACTTTTAATCATGCATCAAATTATTGTTTTTTAAATAAAAATACATTCTCAGAGTAAGGGTAAATATCGTGGTACGGTGCTAGTTGGTTGGTTAGATGAGAATAGAAGTGAGATCGCTTCCTGTGACTTACATCTATTAAGCTCAGTTTTGTAAATTACAACACATATTTGGGATTTGTTAGGACAAGCAACGGTATTCAACCTAGAGAAAAATAAATAATTTTGTAAGAAAAGAGTTTCAAAGCGACCATTTTGAAAATGTATGTAAAAAAGGCAATTTGATTGCCTATGTTGTTGTCTGTAAAACTCTTTTTAAAAAAGGTTGAATATCTCGGCAGTCAGTGGTTGAAAACATATTGTTAAAAAAAAAACAATTATAATTATTTTATTTTAAAAATATAATAAACGAAGAAGTTAAGTTACGTGTTATTTTAAAATATATTTCTATTATTTCTGACTTCTTGAAAAATTGGTAAAAAATGGATTTAATAAGTGACAAACTGTTGTTTTTTCAACGAATTTGCTTGTTATTTTTCTAAGTTACATATTAATATTAAATTATGCATTGAAACAATATTTTACAGTTAGTAAGAATTGCTAGAAGTGACTGCGAAATTGCGGGCAGTTTTTAGCAGTCACTGTACGAAATTATTGCTTGCTAATCTTTAGGCAGGCATTATCTACTATATAAATGATTTAACCAGGTTCGATCAATTTTTAGGTTGTGACACCTATAGGTCAACAGCTTAACTGAGATCGCCTGAGGAAGCTGCGGGCGTTGCGTTAGGGGTGTTGACGCCCGCCAGTCGGCCAAGTGACTGAGCTTTCGCATCACATCCACACGCCCCTCCCGCACCGCGGAGCTACCTCGGGCACAGTCCCAATCAAGTGGTCAGCCTATAGTTTTGATCATCATTATTGGTTTCGAATCTTTTAAAGTCATTATATTTTAAATATTTTTAACAGGTCATATTGGGACCTCGTTAATGATACGCCATCCCTATTACAATTCATGATACATATACGAACTCGCATCATCTCATTTGCCAGCTCGACCGACAACTGTTAAGCTTATGTGATTTATAAAAGTAACTGCAAAATATTGTTGCTATGTATGCAGCGTTGAAATATTTAAATACTGGCTCTTTTTTATTGCAGTTACACGTTTGTGGTTGTCCATTACATAATATAGCAGGAAAATGATTATATTCTTCTCTGTGTTCAATTTTGAGCATTATTTATATAATTTCTTTGATAATAAAAGCAAACAACAGAGGAAACATCCAATCATAAACCTCACAACTTTTCTCTTAATCCGCAATTGTTTTTCTTGTTGTGTTACCTGATCACTATTTTAATTTACAGTGTGGCAACATTATTAAACTCAAATAGTGATGGATGTGTATTATTGATGTGATTTTAAATTATACAAATATCTTTCGAGATATTTGCATAATTTAAAATCATCTCCATTCTCTGCAGCATCTCTGTTTAAATACAATGTGGATGTAGCCATAGTTATGACTTTCTGTTGTATTATGTAACAGATAACCAATACATATGCCTGCGTCTACTAACAGTAGGTTACATCAAAATGAATCCTTAAATAAAAGCGCTCTATTGGAATGTCAACGTTCGGCTTTGCGCTGAAAGATGAAATTCAAGTTTAGGCATTCATTTTGGTTCTTCTCACTGTCAATAACTACGGGCAATAGTATATTAGAGGCCTGAGTTCTGCTTTAAGACGTCATGGTAGGCCTACAGTAGGCCTACCATGACGTCTTAAAGCAGAACTTATTCCACTGTGGGAAAGAGATGGTGCTAAGACACCCTGTATAGCTCTATCTCTTTCCCTCAGTGGAATAAGTTCTGCTTTAAGACGTCATGGTAGGGTAGCTGTAAGATGAAAGGCATCTGAATCAGTCTGACAAATATTTAGGAAACTACAAAAACTGATATATTTGTTAAGGTAGCAACAATGTTCTATATTTTAAACCAGATTTATTAAGAGAGATATCAGTTTTATTCTTATTTATTTATATTTTTAAATGTTTTTTTTTACTTACATAATTTTATTGTAGAAATATTTAAAAATATAAATACTATAAATGGAAAATAAAATAACCCCTTTATTTTAAGTACAGAGTGTTTTTTATGTTGTTGTTGTAGTTTCTGAATATTTGACAGAATTGGATTTAGTTGCCTTTGATTTTATATTAGTTTAAGTTTACGTTATCATTAGTATAAGTTGTAACATATTTATATGTTTTCTGTAACATTGTTCTCTGGCTTCCAGAAGTTTCTTTGCGGCGATCTCACTGCGTGGGATGTGTTAGAAATATTATTAAATAAAAATAACTACAATAAACATGTGTGGTTTTTTATATGTTGTTGTTTTATTTTATTATGCGGCTTGCAGACCAAGAGCTAAGCAAAGTTAGTTTAGCTTAGTATCACTCTTAGCTCACTGCTGGGGTGATTGTGTCCCCGCACCCCAGCTGGAAGTGACGAGAAGGAACAATGTGTGGTTTTAGTTAGTAGGAGTCTGACAGACCGCTCCGCCATGGCAGAAGACATCCATCGAGGATTTAAAAAAAAAAGCTTAGTATAGCTCGTAATAGTGACGTAGTTTTACATACTTGTTTACGTAGTTTGCAGAGTCTATGCAAGTATGAAAAACCGGCCAAATGCGAGTCAGACCCTCGCATCGAGGGTTTCGTACAAACTTGCTACATAAACAGCCATATCTTTTGACTGCGTAGACTTGGGTAAATGTTTTCACAGCACAAAGAGACTACAGAGATGAGTCCATATATGGTTTTAATTTCAACTCGATCCCTCTACGCGTTCCCCAGATAAAGAGTCTTGACTGAGTCTTGAGAAAAGGGGAGAGAAATATAATTTATTTTAACTGCCACGCGGAAAAAGTCGCGGGCGGAAGCTAGTATGCTCATAACTTTATAACTGCAGATAAAGGGTCTTGACAGAGACAACCGGACAACAAAGTGATCCTATAAAGGTTATGTTTTTTCCTTTGACGGTACGGAACCCTGAAAATTACACATGATCCTCGCATTCACTACTTATACATTTTCTTGGGTATGAGGTCTAGCTAAATCGACAGCTGTCATCAAAATCGTTAAATCCGTGTTCAAGAAAGTGAATACAAATATTGTGCTCATTTAAAGTTGAACGTCATTTTTTTTTAAAACGTTGCCCCATACTAGGAATTTCTCTTGTATCGTGGGTGCGTTTACAAACATTTAAACTCAGATACACAAACAGCCAGACCCGGAACAACTATCTGTAGGCCATACAAATATTTGTTCCGTGCGGGAATCGAACCCGCGACACGCAGCGCAGCAATCGATCGCTCAGCCACTGCGCCAACTGTGCCGTCCATTATCACGAACATGTGACAAGCAAGCGTATGCTTTGGACACAAATGAGACAATAATTTTAGGTAATTTTGCTTGACGTGGAGGGCACGCGCGCTCTTTTATGCTCTGGCATTCAAATGTTAAGTCGGTATATTATCCTGTTTGCATAACGACCGCTGGGCAACGGTCTCAACGCGATGGGTATCTGAGAAAGGACGGCGCTGCCGAAACCAGACCAGAAAAAATAGCAAGATGATCTCGACGCAACACGAAAGGACGGCGCTGCCGAAGCCAGACCAGAAAAAATAGCAAGATGATCTCGACGCAACACGAGGGGGCAGGCTCGTAAAAGTGTCTAGATGGATAAGGTTTCTCGCCTTTGCCTAGCACTGGGACATACAAGGCTACAAAAAAAATGGTAATGTAAAAGATAGTATGTCTGGTAATATCTATTTTAGTAAGAAAACCGCCCGCGTCTTTTTATGGGTTGCTAACCCAGGGCTACAGCTTAGTTAAGCTTATCTCGCATAGCTGACAGTTTTACATACTTTGCGGTCTGTACAAAAGTATGAAAAAACTGCGTTTAGCTTAGCTCTTGGTCTGCAACCTGCTTTTAGGTCCGGACTCCACCAGGGCGGAATGTGCTATGCAAAGAAGAGCTAGGGTACAGTTTACTATACAGAAGGGTTACTATGACATCTTATAGCAGTTCTTATTTCTGTGTGAGAAAGTGATGGTGCTAGACACCCTGTATAGCTCTGTCTCTTTCCCTCAGTGGAATAAGTTCTGTTTTAAAAAGTCATGGTAGGGCAGCAGAGATTCTACCTCAGCTGATGGAGAGGCGAACTTGATAGCCTGGAGCATGCATGGGTGTATATGGAGTGAAAATACCTCCTGCATCTCAAAATCGACGCCATAAAATTGTTGTAAATTATATTTTTTGAAAATAAAACAACAACTGGACTTTTCACTATATTGACAAAACACAATGCCACTTCACATAGCACGGACTACACACGAATAATTTTTGTTCCCGGCTCCCATTTATAGCTGAGACCGCTTCTGACTTTCTGAACGATGTTGGTTACCTTCGAAGGTTTCTTCACAGTTTCCATAGACGTATAATAGACAATATTAGTAGAGGGATCACCACTTAAACTCTCCTCGGACCTCCTTCGAGATAGATCGGAATAACTTTCCAACGATGAGGTGGACCTCCTTATTCCTGTTCGGGATCTGTCAATGCTCTGGACGTTGATCTTGCCATCTTCGGAGACCATGTCCATTCGGTTTTGGGACCGGTGGTTGAGGATTCCAGCACAGCTGTGGAATTTCGAGAATTTGTCGTGGACGCGATGCTCTAGGTCAACGTGGAGACTTAGCTGGCGTCTGGAAAACAAGGACGTGATTACTCTTTTGAAGAAGGAATTCTTGTCCAAAATTACAGTTCTATAAAACTTGGGAGAATTTCAATAATAGGTGCTTCTTCTAATCCATATTATGTTTTGGGGTCGGCTTCAAGTCTAACTGAATGTGGTGAAATATCTACCAGTATTTAAAATTTGAGCAAGTGTCAATTCCAACCCCACAGCCCATTAAAAATTACTGGGTATCGCTATAGGATAAATATCTTGGTCTAAAAACAAAAAAACTGCCCTGAATTATTTTTCCTGCAAGTGAATAAGTGGAATTTACGAAAAGTAATTAGATTCGTATGTTGGTCAGTCTTACCTGAATTTAAAGTTTTCTCCACAAATATGACAAATAACAGGCGACCCATACTGAGTTAGTCTCGTAGTCGTTTCAGATTCTGCCGACGAGCAACGTTTCTGCGCAATCTTCCTGGGAAGATTCACGCAGCTGACAGTCCTCTTATCCGAAGAATCCGAGGACTCAGCAACCGTCTCAATCTCAGTCTTAGACCGCTGCAAGTTGCATTCAGAATACCTATTCTTCTTAATCTCCGAAAACATTTGCTCCGGGTCGTTTATCTTATCGAAAAATGACACTATTTTCTTCAGTTTGTCTTCTGGGACATCGCATTTAGATAATTCTGGCTCTGTCTGAGTGTTACAGGCTGTTCGTCTATTTGTTGATGGGCCGGACATGTTGGTTCCTTCGAGCTTGGAAATGCCGATATGTTCGTTCTCGTGGACAAATTTGTCGTATTGGCTCTCGAACCCTTCGTGGCAGTAGTGGCAAACGAACTTCCTCTCCGGGAAATGGCAGAGGTTCAGGTGGTCGTTGTAATTGATTATTCCTGAAACGTTAAGGAAATCGCTCAGTGTTAGGGATAAGAAACTGCAAACGTAGAGTAAAGGTGATAGCATTCTCGTTAGTGAGACTGGAATGAATAATGCTTATTTACGCCAGTCTGTGGTTCTTCCTGTGGACTCTTCCAGAACACGAAAAAAAAAGTGGTACACAAAATGCTTTCAACACAGAACTATCATTAGACCGCCATTCAAATCAGTTATATGTAAATTAGTGTAAATAAACAAGGACATTCTTAGGTTTATGATAAGTACTCGAGACCAGTCGCAGAGCGCCTCTGAGCTCTGTTGACTTACCAAAAGTAGTACTTACCATAGGAAATCATAAGGCACCCCAAAATAGGACAATGGCGGGGTGTGGTGTCTGCCAAACAACTCCTCTGCACCGACTGCACGTAGGTCAAGATCACAGGACTATTGAGATCCCTCAGCGCTGTCTCCGATTGGATCTTCTTCGGACGCCGAAGTCTACGAAACCTCAGCCCTCTTCGCCGATGCTTCTCACAGTAACTATCCGAGATATTGTTGTCACTGGCAGCGTAAATATGGCCATTCGGCAAGACGTAATTTTTGTACGGTCTCTCCCGGCGGATTCCGAAGATTCTTTGGAGGAAGCATTGGAATCTTGTCGGCTTCATCCGCGGTCTCTTCTCGTTGATCAGAAGGTAGGGCATGGGGTGAGGGTCGCTTGTCTGGGTGAACTCGCATTCTTGGCGGTCACCTTCAGCTGACATATTTCGTTCTATTATCAAATTGTCTCTAGAGTCTTGAGTAGCTGCGTACTTGTACTCTTTCGATGCTTGAGACTCCATCTGCGTGGATGTTGACAGACACGTCTTGATCTTCAGGTCTCTGATAACAGCTGTCGCTATGGAGTCCTTGTCCTCATCTGAGTGAATAGAAACGTCTCCGCTTGACCGTTCCGTCGTCCCGGCGCATGCATCAGTCTTCGTGCGATGCGAGCGTTTTTTCCTCTTGCTTGTCGACTTTGCATCGTCCTCTATGTAGCCTTCTTGGCCGTAGGATTCTGGTAGAATCCCAATGACACTTGCATCATAGATTTGAAATAGTTTTTTCAAACATTTATACTTCGCTTTGAGTACCTCATGTTTTTTCTTTGGCACCCATTTATTAGCGGCCTGTTCGTCCTCAGTTTCATTACGTTCCGGTATACTGGTAAGGGTCGGTTGCTTCTTATACATACCGCGATACCAGATGGTCAAACTACAGAAAATTTTGATCACGAGAAAGAAAATAACACTAGCGAAAACTTCGCAATTTCGATGTGGTATCATAACTGTACCGATTTACAGTTATTACAAATATATTTTTCAAATAATGTATTGTTTCTGTCATGTGCATAGTGTAGTGACATCTTGCTGATGTGCTCGTGTTCGAAAACGAAAAAGCAATTGAAAACAAATGTTTTTTCTTTTATTTTAAAGAAAGATGTTGTTCTGTTCAGCCAGGTTTTCAAAGCAGGTTGAATTATGTAGGTGAGTCGGATGATTTATTCTACCTTCTTGGTATTACGAAAAAAAAATGTAGATATTTAATTTTACCACACATGATGGGTGCCGGCCCAAAAAAAGATGGCAAGCAAGACGACCTGGATGCGTACCGCGAGGGCTGGTTCAAGAAGGCCCGGGAAAAGAGATCATAGCAGGAATTGGAAGAGACCTTTACCCAGAAGTAGGATTGTACAGGCTAAATTAAAAATAAAACCCTAAGTATCCTCAATAATTACTGTCTGAGAGTTCGTTCAGCTGTTTTTCTTGTGCCATAAAAATGCCTATCATTGTCACCACCCGGGCCACCATGCCACCTGTAGTCCAAACTGCGTGCTAGAAAGTTCTTCATACAGACGAATGATTATCCTTACTAATATTATAAAAGCGAGAATTTTGGTACAGAAATAGTTGGGACCCTGGAGACGGACATAGGCTATATTTTTTAAAGTGAGAATTGAGGGTAAGAGAGGGTAGAAAAGGGAAAACCTAGCTTTGCTATTACAATAGGTATATAAGGCGCAAGGGCAAAAACTACTGGTAGCAGGTACCTGCAAATCACGAAAGGGGAACTGTGTTTTTTTTTTTTTATTTTTTTTTTTTTATTATTGATAGGCTCGCGTTTGACCACTATCTCACCTGATGGTAAGTGATGATGTGGTCGACGATGAAGCACGCTTACCTAGAAATAACCTATTCACTCTTGACTTGAAGACCCCCAGGTTATAGCTATCGGGAAATACAGACTCGGGCAGGGAATTCCACTCCTTAGCAGTACGCACAATGAAAGTATTCCCAAACCGTTTAGTGTTACCCCGAATTCAACGCGAGCGAAGCCGCGGGCAAAAGCTAGTTAAGAAAATAAAAGACAAAATAATTACGAAACTATTTTATTTAATAAATTATAACAATAGTATAAAATATAATAGGACTAATTTTTATAATAATAAATATATCACTTTTATTATATGAACGCGTTTTCAGGCATTAGAAGACCTGTGAACAAAAAAAACAATAAGATTTACGTTGTAAGTTTATTTCTCCTTAAAAATATAACATGTTGAACTGTAATTTAATAATTAATTAAGAAACACAACAAATAATAAAATATGAGCCACTGTGCCAGAGCTAGGCTAAGTCTATATTTTAGGTCGCTGTTCCCTTCCCTGAATTATGAGCGGTATAATGCATTTCACATAATCGCTTTTTTTATAAACGCAAACTAGCTGTGCCCAGCGGTTTTAACCGCTACTCAGCTTCTTAGTGTCGAAGCGTATAGATAGTCTATTAAATGCTTCAAAGAATGTTCGAGACAATCACTAACTCACTCATCACGAAATCTCTGAAACTTTAAGTGTAAGCAGTCTCTAATTTTGCATGGAGGATCCTTTTAGGGCGGCATTTAGACGGGATTTCACAAAATGTAACCCCTTTTTTTGCAGATGGGAAATCATAATCATTAAATAACTTCCCCCGCTCTGGACGGAGCGGCGGGGGGGGGGGGGGGGTGTCAGATTTGTCACTGTCTAAAACCCACCCATGTTCTTTCTAGTTTCTTTATGTTCCGGGGTCTCGGTAGGTATCTCTTTCAAATAACCCGCAACCCCGGCAGGCAGACCTCTCTGCTTAAATGCAACCCCTATGGGTGTGAAATAGGGAGACAATTGTGTGGGGGAGACCGCACAAACATTAGCACTAACTTCACGCTACGACACTAAGAAGCTGAGCAGCGGGTGTAACCGCTGAGCAATGCTAGTCTAGATAAATATTATAAAAAGAAAAGATTTGTATTTTTGTATGTAACAAAAACTACTGGACTGCACTCAAAAACTACTGGACTGTACTCAAAAACTACTGGACTGTACTCAAAAACTACTGGACCGATTCAAAAATCTCTTTTGCCATCAAAATGCTACATTATCACTGAGTAACATAGACTATATAACATCACGCGAGTACAAATGCCAGCTCGTTTATTATAAAGCTTATTTGTGTTTTTGTACGCGCTAAGCTCAGGAACAAATTAAAAATTCTTTCAAATTTGGATAGCCTATTTATCGAGGAAGGATATGAGCTATATAACATCAGGCTACGACACTAAGAAGCTGATCAGCGGGAGAAACCGCTGAGCAGAGCTAGTGTGATTTAAAGAGACGGTTTAGTCAAACCTACCTGCTATACACGCAGTCATGAAACAAATCCCGCATCCCGCGAAGAACGCTCTTACAGCTATCTGTAAACATAAGAATTTTACAATAAATACCGTTCTTAAAGAAAACGATAATTTTATTTTGCAAATATGACGATGAAGAGGAGCTCTTAGGTTAAATAATAGCAGCCGATCAGGTCGATCTTTAGGTTTAGCCGCGCTTGCCTAGGTTGGTCTGTTTGTTGTTGTTGTTTCGTCACGTGATGTTGGTCCCGGTTGTCATTTGTAGATCTTTGACAGTCGTTACAGGTAGTCAGTGTTCCGAAACTCTGACAACCAGACATACCAAGGGGTATCGTATTACCCAGTATTAACTGGGTTGTGGAGGTCAGATAGGCAGTCGCTCCATGTAAAATACTGATATTCAGCTGCATCCAACCGGATGCAGCTGATTGCATCTGCAGTCTAACCAGACTGGAAACCGACCCCAACATAGTTGGGAAAAGGCTAGGCAGATGATGAATTAAGACGATGAAAAACGACTGCATTAGCGGAGATGCGAATCTTGAGATGGATGTATGGAGTGTATGTATGTTTGTCTTGGTATGGACATATAATGAGGAGATACGAAGCGCATGTGACTAAAATAGTGATAGATATGAATGTTGATGGATGGAGAGGGAGAGAAAGGCCAAAGAAAAGAGGGATGGATTGTGTAAGGAATGATATGAAGGAGAAAGGAGTAAATGATGGCGTGACATCTAACTCGAAATAGAATGGGACAAGGGCAGGAAGTAAATGATGACAAGGATGAAAAAAAATGCAAAAGTTCTAAACACAATTAACTTTTAACCTTTTGAACGCCATTGTCACAAATATGTGACAAGCAAGCGTGTACCCCGGACGCCAACGACACAAATATGTGACAAAAATGTACGTTAAATGTGTTTCTCGGCGTGAAGGGCACGCGCTTGCGTTTATGCTCTGGCGTTAAAAAGGTTAACTCTTCATGACACAATATTGCTCGCGAATATATTTACAAGAAGGTGGATTCGTCTCGTGATTAGGTTGTGGTTGTTGTCTTGTTATAGTCTCTTAACTTTTAAATATAATTTTGTTGTATGTATGCATAGAAGTATTTATAGTTCTTTATATATATGTATATATTATATTATATTTTTTTTAAATATTTATTTTCTAATATCCTTTATTTCTGCTATCGCACCTACTATGTTTTCTCTCTGCATCACCCTAAGGTAGACTGGTAGGAAATGCCTAAGGCATTAAGTCCGCCTTTGTACAGTTTTTACTTGTGCATAAAGTTTTATTTAATAAACAAATATTGACAAATGTGTCGTGTGTGACAAACATGTGACCCACATGGTCTCTCACATTCACAGTAAACAAATAAATTGAATGACTATTTACAAAATACGTTCGAAATGTCAAGCTGCATACTTACACTGGACAAAACTTCTCTCTGGTTAGGTGCTATAGATGCAATGGCTCCGATCATGATGCCGGCTGACGCGGGATTCGTGAATCCGCAGAGAGAGTACGTCGCTATCAGCTCTGATCTTGGCTGGAAGAAACAACATATCATGGTGAGTTTGTTGATGTGTTTGCATACAAATGTGGAGAAGTTGGAAGCGAAAAGAAAATGCGCGGTATCTTTTTCGAACAACCCGCAATCCCGGCAGGCAGTGGCCCTGCCAGGCCCCTCCGCTTTGCTAACATCTCTTTGAAGAGTGCGTGGAATACTAACGCGCCGTTGAGGCTGGTTGCTTATCTCTTTTGTGGACCTCCGTGCAGTCACAACATAAATGATGTAAATGTAGCCAAGGTTTTGTAACAATTTTCTGATTTATAAGAGATAAAGGTACCTATCTCTTTCGAACAACCCTTCACCCAGGCAGGCGGTGTCCCTTGCAGACCCCTCTGCTTTGCTGACATCTCTTTGAGGTGCGCGTGGGATACTGACGCGCCATCGGCACGGCGAAATAAATGCTTCAATTTTGATATTTCGCTTATACACGCAAAAAAAACTGAATGCAGTACTTACCGACAACAAGCCTTCTCTCTTCATCTCCCCCATTCTCTGGTAAGCCACGAACTCATTGACGACAGTCTTCAGGCCAATGAGAGAACCCACGAGCTCACACTCTTCCCAAGGCACACCTAAAACCACAAAAAATGATGCTTAGAGTGGATCTTAAATAATGTCGTGTTAATAACGTTCTACTATCTTACAAGATACGCAATTAATGTTGTCCTATTTCTCTAGCTAGCTTTCCTATACTATTTTCGCTGTAGCATGGTGCGGGTGACAATAAGTGTTCTGCATGGAATCCTTATAGCATCACTTTGTTGTCCGTCTGTCTGTCAAGATCCTTTATCTCGAGAACGCTAGGATGTATTTTTTTTTGCGGATGGGAAATCATCAAATAAATTCCCCCGCTCTGGGCGGAGCAGGGGGGACACGGCCTGTCGTCAATAGACGGACGGACGGTGAGCTACCCATTGCTCACCGTTCACAGGCCCGCATCTACAGTGGCCGGGAGTCGTCTCGCGGCGCCCGGCGCCCGGGGCGTCTCCCGCGGCGGCTGGGTTGGTTTGAGGTTCTCTCCCTCTAACGCCCGGCCACCTCCTTCGCTAGCATTACTGCTTCGCAGAAGAAGGTGACCGCTTCCCATTCCCTCACGCTCCGGTCCATGGACTGAACCAGGGCCGGACGCGAGAATCGCCGCCGCCGATCGCAACACCACTTAGATATTTATTTCAGTAACAAAACAATCAAATGAAACAATAAGGAGATTTGCTACGCCTCAACGTTACAAGAAAATCGTATTGTTTCGGGGAACGACAGTTATATTTTTACAGATATTTTTATGTGACATTCATGCGCTCACAAAGGCGTAAATGCACCATGTCTTAGTTATAAATATACATGATAAGTACTTAAAGGTGTTTTGTTAAACCGTTAAAAAGTTAAACTATTAATACTGTGTTTACTTTATCTTTTATTTCAAAGACAATGTGTCAAAACGGGTAGTTTCGTGTGTTACGCGAATCAACATTTATGGCCAACTAGCTACGCTACGTGCCCGGGCTTCGTACGGATGCAATGAGCGTTAAAAATATTGTTGTTATATTGTTTGGTGCTACGGAACCCTGTGTGTGCTAGACCGACTCGCACTTTACCGATTTTATTTTTAGAATTTAATTTATTTAACACATCAAGCACAAAGTACAGAGGCGGACTTAATGCCATAGGCATTTTCTACTAGTCAATGTTAGGGTAATGCAGAGACAAACAGTGGTAGGTGTAAACCAGAAAAAAAAATTATACTAAGTATATGGATACCTATATAAAATGCTATAGTCCATAGCATTTTATTATCAAAGAATAGATACACAGATACACTAAATAAAAAGACAAACAATGGGGAAAACATTAACGATGTGACGATACTGCCGACTTTTTACGAAGAAACTCACGAACTTTATTATAATTAACACTTGAAACGGGATATTTACCATGTTTGTTATTTTTATCGAGTTTCCGATATTTCGGCGATGCAGATGTTGCTAACGCCTGATCACGGATGAACTGAATGAAACTCGATAAAAATAACAAACATGGTAAATATCCCGTTTCAAGTGTTAAATATAATATTAGTAACCATGTCAGTTTAAAGACTTAAATTACGAAATTTATGTTTAAAAGATAAACAGTAGAAGTCCGTTATTTTTTTTTTTTAATCTTGTACTCACCCATAACCCACGCCAGGGGAATGAAGACCTTGCCGAAAATCCATTCTAAATTGATTTCAGGATTACCCAGCATTCCTCCAAAGTAGCCCAGTGCGCCGTTTATAAAGGCTATGAAAGCCACGAACGCTATAATGTTGGCTATGATGTTCATGATCAAGGCGATGCCGTTGGTGGCGCCTCTGGTGGCCGCGGAGAGAACTGACTGGTCTTCGCTGTAAAGGAACAAAATACGCTGATGAAGAAGCGTAATTTTTTTTTTGTGAAATTATAATCACACTACTTAGCTTTTGCCCGCAGCTTCGCTTGCGTTAAATTCGGGGTAACACAGTGATCCTGATTTGCAGGTACCTGCTACCTGTAGTTTTGCCCTTGCGCCTTATTTATTGTAATAGCAAAGCTAAGTTTTCCCTTTTCTTCCCTCTTTTTCCCTCATTTCTGACTTTTTTTAATAAAAATTAGCCTATGTCCGTCTCCAGGGCCCCAACTATCTCTGTACCAAAATCGGTTTAGTCATTTAGGCGTGAAGGCGTAACAAACAAACTCACTTTCGCTTTTATAATATTAGTATTTTTATTTCTTTTATCATATTAATTGTTGTGCCCGACAGGGTCCATGTGAACTGTATTATTATTATTATTTAAGACCTGTTAAACACATGTGAGAAGCAATAAAATAATTGAATTGAATTTGACACAATTCAAATTTGTTAAGGCAATTGCTGTAATCTGAGGGGCTTGCTGCCGGGACTGCGGGTTGGTTCGAAAGAAGCACCGCAGCCCCGGAACATAAAGGGCAAAAGAAGGCACATGGCTGGGTTTTAGTCAGTACAAGTCTGGCACTCTCTTCCGCGGTGCCAAGAGCGGGTACTCATTTGATGAATTCAAAGAGCGAGTGGGACTCGCGCACTGAGAGTTTCGTACAAACTTGCGACATAAACGGCCAAATTTTTTGACAGCGTTAACTTATTTAAAAAAAAAACGTGTGGCACTCGGGGACTGCCGCGGTAAAGCTATTGCATTGGATTTTTTATCAACTTACGCAATAAATAAAAACAATCTAAATAAAATATTTAACAAGACCTTGGGTTTGATCCAGCGTAATGTCGATTGACTATCCGATTCTCTACCAAACACGCTATAGAACATTAGTATCGGGATTGAAATAACTGACCGTATTGTGTAAACGACGTTAGAAAATGCACGGCCTTCAAGCCACACCTCCGTGCCCGTCGGAGTGGGGAGCGTCAGGTTTTTTTTCGTTACGGAATTTCTGGATTCGGTCCCCGCGCTCAAGGCCCGCGATAAAAGCTATGCAATAGCTTAAAAAACGACCCGAAACAACTATGTGCAAGTCATAAAATATTTGTTCCGTGCGGGAATCGAACCCGCGACACGCAGCGCAGCAGTCGATCGCTCAGCCACTGCGCCAACCGTACCGTCAAACCAACCGACTTAAAGGGTTGATTTTCACAGCTTTAAGCAACCACAGACTAAAGTCTAGGTTTCAATTTCAACTTGATACTTCCACGAATTCCTGAGATACATGGTTTCGGCAGACAAACAGACAGAATCCTGGGTGGTTTTTGTTTTTAATAACTGACATTAATGGTTGCGTCAACTTACCAAACCACCGGCTGGATATTATCCACCGTAGTCAGCGACCTCTTCGTCTCTGGCATCAGTAGTTTGGAGTAACAGATGGCAGCTGGAGCCGACATGACACTGGCTGTCACCAGATGAGCTGGTTCTGCACCGAAGCCGATGTAAGAGGCCAGGATTGTACCTGTTGATAATGAGGGTACAAGGATTAAAAACGAATCGAGATCATTGGGGATGCAAAGGTGACTCCGTCCTGTTACTGTGACATTTTAACCGACTTCAAATAAGGAGTAACTACTAGGTTCGCTGACACCTATATTTACAAGATATGTATTAAGTTATCTTAGCTTAGGTATTGGCTGCAACTCTAAAATTCAACATTGTTTACCTTACCTTATGGAATAGTTGTATTGTAAATTACATTTGTTATTTTTAAGGAGCAAATAAACATTTTTTTTTATGTTCGACCGTATTTTTTTTATGTATGTTTACCGATTACTCCTCTGTGAACCATTTTGCTTTAATATTTTTTTTTTGTTCGAATGCTAGGTACCTATACTCCCGAGGGAAAGATATGAGACCAACCATATCATTTTATTAATATTGCTTAGTTAATAGGGGATATTACTGCAAAATTCTGGCGCAAGGGCGCAGCACTAGCGTAAGCAGTAAAAAGTTTTTTGCCGAGACGTAAATGGCCGTAGGACGCCATAATATATATAATTAAAGTACAGATAGGTAAGTTATACCAAAATAATTAACACTTTGACATATTTTCACAGAATATCTGGATACGCGATTGCGCACATGACGGTTTGTTTACTGCATGTGCTAGTGGCGCCCTCTGCGCCGAGGTTTGCGTAATATTCCCTAATAATGAGTTTTCGTCTATAATACATATTTCTTCTATGTCTATATGGATGTTCTGCTAATATATTTGTAGTGTGATTTTTAGTAAGAATAGAAAATGAATACGTGATAAAAAATGTGTGAGATAGAATACCGCAACTAAAAATGCTGAAATTAAAACTTTTTCAGCTTCCAGTGTAACCAATATCATGGAGCGACTGCCTATCTGACTTTTTTAACCCATACCTCCTTTTGCAGGTCTGCTGGCAGAAATTTATTAAGAAATGAGCAGTACCTTTTTACTCAAATATTATGTTTTTTTTTCTGCCTTGTCTACTGTGTTTATTTATTTATTTATTTATTGGTTTACCTACAATTGTTACACTGATAATTAAAAACAATACATTCACAAAGAATTCGACTAAGTGTACAATATGATGCGGCAAACACAGAAAGCAAAAATAAAATTTGAGTAAAGACAAGAAAAGGTACAGAAATAACACTTAACAATATATATATTTTACAATGTTTACGACGGTGTGCTTAACATGGTGAGATAATTTATCTAAACAATATTTAGGTGGACTTGGTTCTTGAATTGCCCGAGTGAAGTGCAACAAATATCGATCTGGTCGTCATGATTGTTAAGAAGTCGGCAAAGTCTTGGAATAGGAGAATTGGAACCTGAAACAGTCTTACGGAATGGTGGTCGTAGTAGTTTAATAGGGTTACGTGGATATTTATGGGGTAGATTAAAATTTAATTTTCTTAATAATTGGGGACAGTCAATTTTACTATGAAGGATTTTAAATAGGAAAGTTAAGTCATTAATATCGCGCCGCTTTTCGAGTGAGATCATACCGAATTTGTTAAGGCGTTTTACATAGCTCGGAACTTTTTTGACCAACTTCTCAGAGTAGGCTAGATGGTTCAAAAACCTCTTCTGGATGCGTTCTAGTCTAAGAGCATGTGTTGCATAATGGGGACGCCATACAACCACGCAGTATTCCAGTATGGTACGGACTAAGCAATTGAAAAGAAAAATTTTAGTTTTAGGCTTGCGAAAGCATCTTGCGTTCCGTATGACAAACCCAAGTGACCTTGAGGCTTTCTTAATGATGTGGTCCATGTGGGGAATAAATGTTAACTTACGGTCAAAAAGGACCCCCAAGTCTCTGATTACATCCACTTTACATAAGCCCGTGCCATCTATGCTATAATTGAATTCTATGACATGTAACTTTCGAGTAAATGTAATCTGAGAACATTTTTTTATGTTTAGTTGCATTTTATTGGCCCTGCACCATTCTGAAAGTCTATTCACGTCTTGTTGAAGCAACTCCGAGTCTGCTTTAGTATTTATCACACGGATAATTTTTAAATCATCTGCATATAAAAATGGCGTTGAGTTGACGAGACAATGTGGAAGATCGTTTACAAATATAATAAATACGACAGGACCCAGGTGGGAACCCTGCGGCACTCCGGAAGTAATTTTCTGAGTTATGGATTTATATCCATTGGCTACCACATAGAAAGATCTGCCCGTTAAGTAAGAGCGGAACCATTTAAGAAGAGAACCAGCAAAACCGTACGCAGCAAGCTTTTGAATGATTAAATCGTGGGAAACCTTGTCAAAAGCCTTGCTAAAATCAGTGTATATAGCGTCGACCTGCTGGTTGGAGTCTAGTGAAGCTGCGATATTTTCAACAAAAGTAACTAAGTTACTACAGGTGGATCTTGCAGTGGTAAAGCCATGCTGATGGACAGTAATATATTTTTTAAAATACTGTTGTATTTTTGGGCATACTATCGCTTCAAGAACCTTAGCCAGAGTTGGGAGAATGGAAATAGGTCGATAGTTGCTAACCAAATTTACAGAGTCACTTTTGTGAATCGGAACTACTTTGGCTAATTTCCAATGTTTAGGGAAGATACCGACACTGAGCGATTTATTAAAAACTATGTATAGGGGGGCTGCCAGTTGGTCAGCGCACATTACAATAAAGCTAGGGGGAATTCCATCGCTGCCAGGACCTTTAGATACATCTAATTTTTTAAGTTGTGCAACTATTTCGTCCTTAGAAATTTGAATAGCTGAGTAACTGTCAAAGTTGTTTACTAATGTTTCATAAAATGGAAAAGATTGCACTATTCTACATGACTCATCATCATCAACCGGACAATACACAGAAGAAAAGTAGGTTCCGAACATGTTGCATATTTCGCTGCCATTGCCGGTTGTACGAGAGCCATCTGTTATATTAGCGGGGTATGAATTAGTAGGACCACGTTTTGATTTTATGTAGGACCAAAAAAACTTAGGATTAGTGGTTATTTTATTTTCTATGTAACTCAAGTACAAATTGTAGCATTTCCTTGCTATTTTATCACAGCGTTTGCTGCACCAACGAAGGGATATTTTATCCATGGGATTTTTATACGTATTATATCTCCGCCTGAGGTTGTTCTTTTCACGCAACAATCTCTCTAATTTTTTTGTATACCATGGTGGTCGCGAATTATTTTTGACAATGGTCGATGGGACGAACTGCTCTATAATTTGGTTAGTTACTGCATAAAAGCGATCCAACATTATATTCGGATCCTCGGTGTCTTCAAGTAATTTATTCCAATCAGTCTGTTGCAATTCGGATTTAATAGCTGTATAATTCGCCTTTTTAAAATTTAATCTATAAGTTTGTTCCGGTTTCAAATTTTTATTGACCTTAAAATCGACGGATATTTCGATTTTAAATCGAAATATCCGATTTAAAATCGGATATTTCGATTTTAAATCGAAATATCCGATTTAAAATCGAAATATCAATAGTCTATTGGTCTATTTTTGACTATTATTTGGTCAAAAATAGACCAATAGACAAGATATTGGTCTATTTTTGTCAGACTATTTGAGGCTTCAGCTACTTTACATTGTGGGAGATCTACAAGAACCAAGTCCAGAATTTTACCTTTTACATTACAGACACTGTTACATTGAGTGAGGTTATTTATGTGTATAAAATCTAGGAATACCTGGACCAATCCTAAATTTGTACGTGAGAAAGTGGGGCAAGTGTAAGTATCATCGCTAGAGTTACTATTCAATGTATTCCAATCTATATTACTCAAGTTAAAATCACCTATAAGAATTGTACAACAGTCGTTTTTTTCAACTATAGCATTATAGTTCCTTAGAAAATTCACTAACATAGGAGTTTGTACTGGTGGGGGTAAGTATACGGCACAGATAACTATTTTCAAACCTGGTGCAATATTCACTTTTACCCACAGGTCTTCGCCCTCACTTTCCCAAGAACATTGTCTGTTAGCAGCGAACCTCCTCGATACAGCGATTAGGACTCCTCCACCATCTTTTTTGGCATTGAAACCAGAAGTTTCTCTATCACGTCTGAAAACAATGTACCTCTCATCAAAAAGTTCGCTACTAACAATACAGCTGTTAAGCCAGGTTTCTGTTAACACTATTGCGTCGTAATTTGAGCACACTAAATTACAATAAAATTCATGAGTTTTAGAACGTAATCCACGGGTGTTCTGGTAGTATATGTTAAAGGTGGCGAATTGAAATTGTTTAAAACTTTTTGAAAGCCTATTGGAAGACTCATACTATTAAATTTAATGAGTCCATATCCCTAATTATCTTGGTGTCCGAGTCATCTGTTTTTTAATATAAATACCTGACCCAAACGTAACGATATCCATTTTCTTTTGCTTTAAGACGCGTAGCCGCATGCAAAGCTTTGTTAGACGGGCTCAGGTGTTCAGTCACGAAAACTGGAGTTTTCCCGCCTTCAAGCCCGAGATGAGAGGTATTTAACTTTTCAATGTTAGGCTTTGATTTGTTGAAGGTGATACAAGCAGCCAAAAATATGTCGCGTAATCTGAGTGAGTTGAATTGTACCACGATTGATTTTGGACGATCATTGCTGTTGTTGAGCTTCATTACGCGAGTACAGTTACTGACATTTTCTTCCTTGACATCGCAACCAATGGTTTTTCCTAGATGCGTTACAATGTCGATTAGGTTCTCAGTTTTTTTCTGAGGGACACATTGAATTTCAATGTTATTGGCTCGAGCGTGCTGTTCCAGTGTATTTATGCGACCAGACATTTCCTTAATTGTGGATGATAATATGTAATTTTTTTCTTGTAGCTCTCTTACATTTTCATCACTCTGCTTTTTTTCCTTCAAAAATTCGTCGTATTGATTGCTCATAAATTGTACCGAACTCTTGAGACCAGTGATTTGTGAGCGGACACCATCTTCAGTTACAAGGTTAGTCTCTGTGTTTGGTGGGGATTGTAAGGCTGGCCTTTTGTTAGACCGTGCAGTTACGTTGGTATTAAAACGAACAGGCGTTATATTATCGGCATCTTTGGCTTCAGGTGTTTTTGAAATGCATAGAGAGCATATCCACGATGTGAGGTCGCTGGTTGAATCTAAGGCCTGGCAGTCTTGGTGAAACGCCTTTTTACAAACCGAACATTGCACAGAGCCAATCTTGCTCATCTTAAGGCCGCAGCAGCCCCACGAAGGTGGCGACTTCTTCATGATTTGATTAATATGATCAATGCAGATAAAATAAAATTGTACAAGAAAATTAAATGTCTACGCACAAAAATAATAACAGAAACACATTAAAAAATGCCCTCGCACCGAAATTATATCAGTAGCACACCAATCAATGCCCAGAGCAAGTGAACCGTGCCGTGCGTGAGTGTGCGACTAAAAGGTCTTAAGTCCGCGGCATACAGCGTCGCTTACGCGTTTACTTCGGCAGCTCCGTATTTTGTATGTGGTTGGGTATTTAGAAAAAATCTCACTGCTAATTTAGTTAATTATGGTCCTATTTTTAAAGTTTCGATAAAGTTTTTTCTACTCACAAATATCACATATGTCCAGTAATAATTGTAGCACTAACACTGCACCGTAACTTCATTTAAACCGAACAAAACATTTTTTTATTGTGGAGCGTTTTAACTGTATGTTACTCATTCAGAGATGTCAACACAGATTATATAAAATGAACGAATTACATAAAATGTAAAATAAATAAATAAGAATTAGCGAAATTCGTCCAGCTGTTGACGCGTGATAAAGTGACCAAGATAAATAGGGGTTCATTTTATATACCTACAACGTGTAAAAACAGGGAGCACTTCTAGATTAGCACATACTCGTATTTCATGTAAAGAATACACTGTGAATCATAAATAAAAACAATGATTCATACATTTTTTCATTTTACTTCACTGTTACAACCCTAAGCGTTCAGGTAAATGGCCGACGATAGTAGGTACTAAAGATATTAAGTACAAATTTATAATATACCAAATACTTTTTCGTAAGTAGGTAGTTATCTAAGTTCTTATCTACGGGAATAACGTACAGTACTACTTACTGGATGTAGAGATACCTACCTAATTAAACAAATTTGTAAATTAAAAAGCTATCAGCTGATTTTAGGGTTGTCCCACGGAGTTTGTGCAAAGAAAAGTAAAATGTTTTTTTTTTCTAAAAGTATACTATTTGAGAAACTGGGAATATGCACAAAGATTGCTTATGACCTTAACTGTGTGCCCATTAAACGTTATTGCTCCTTTTTAACACGTTGTATATTTATAGATAGTCCTATTCAACCATGCAAAGTAAACAAAAATAATGAACGTAAAGTAAATCAATGTACAATGCGCAACAAAACATCGAAGTCACGGTTTACGATATTCCATTGTTTTAATTCATGTATTCGTTTGACAGCTGTCAACTGTCAAAATCAATGAAAACAATAGGTTACCTTGACAAGGGTAACACATTTTTTATTAGATTTAATTACAGATTTGGAATGAGGTCGTTCTATGCATACTTTTATTGTAATTGCAGCTGTAATCTACATTATTTATTTATGAGATACGATAGAGATATGTACCTATCTAAAGTTTTTATGAGGTATTTGATAACAGAATGATAAATTATGTGTTTTTGTGTGTTGATAAAAGGATTTAATTCTTTATTTTTGAGGTAAGTTACGACTAGCATTAGTTGAGAATCTTCCGGGGCCGCGGTATCTCTTTCGAACAACTCGGAGCCCGTATTTTAGACCACTTGAGCTAGTATTATTTAGCCACAAGCTCTTAAACCTAAGGTTAAAATCGGAAATGATAATTTACTTTTGTTGCGGACTGTATTACCCGCCAGCCTGAATCACCCTGATTAAACATTCAGGACTTACCTTGAACTAGTAATATATCTAAGTAGAGATTAGGCAACGGCGCAGGTGATATTAAAGTGGGGCTGCACCTGCACCTGCTCTATAATATTTCCAGCGCATACGTAAACCTATAGCAAAGTTTCCCTCGTACTATATTATGTTTGAATTGATGCCAGCTGTTGTTGAATTAATAGTTGTCCCGACCGTTTTCGGTCACAGCGGCCAATACCAGTGGAGGTTAGCCATCTGCGCGGGAGATTCTATAGTGCAGGCTTGTGTGCGCAAGCACAGGTGCCCTCTCTGTTCCTTCACTCTCATAGTCCGATGGGACGGAAATCCGACCCGATCGGTGAGAGATCAGGTGTAGGATCAGCAGCTTAACATGCTTTCCGAGGCACGAGGGTGTCATACCGCCAACTTACAAACTCAACGCTGTTACTGTGAAATTCCTATTGGAAAAAACCAATAACACTTTTTGCCCGACCCGCAATCGAATTCTGGATTCCGTGCACGCATTTGCTTCCGCGAGACCAACGGAGTAGTTACCTAGTTAATTAACTAGTAATAGCTAATTAACCAAACTGCTATCAATTTTGTTGATTTGCATTTCAAATGAAGTAGGCAAACTCAAATGACTTGAGAAAGTTGATAATATAAGGTATATATCATTTACCACTTTTAACGCTCCTATTGATGACTGCCAAACTTCATTCAAGGTCACGTTAAATTAACTGGCATAACTTTAAAACGGGATAATTTGAGCGGGCCATGTCGGCACATTGTATCAGGACCAAAATCAAAATATTTTTATTTCTACCCTACCTACGTGACCTACGTGGGCACTTGTGAAACATCAGGAAAAGGTGCATGTTTCGGGATGGTCGTTTCTTATGCAGAAGAACCGGCAAGAAACTTCATGGTTACTCTTTTAAAGTCATTTGGTCAACAATTGGCTAGAGTTCAGAGAGAGTGGTAGAAGAGGGGCGAAGTCCCCGAGGGAGGCTTAGAAAGCTTTGTCGTTAAGACTTAAGAGGCGTTCGTGACAGATTGCCCGGAGAAAACTGTATGAAAGAGAAGAAGGAAGGAGAAGAGTGGAAGGCTATGTATTGCTAGGCAGTGGCAAAATATAAAAAAAAACCTTGAAAAAAGCGAGTAGGACTCACGCACCGAGGGTTCCGTACAAACTTGCAACATATGCGTTACTAGCTTTTGCCCGCGGCTTCGCTCGCGTTATATTCGGTAGCGCCTTATTGATTTGTAATAGCAACGCTAAGTTTTCCCGTGTCGTCCCTCTTACTCCCTCATATCCAAATCTTTTTTTTTTTAAATAGCCTATGTCCGTCTCCTGGTTCCCAACTATCTCTGTACCAAAACTCATCAAAATCGGTTTAGCCATTAAAGCGTGAAGAGGTAACAAACAAACAAACTCACTTTCGCTTTTATAATATTAATAGTAAGGATGGATGTTTATGTCGCAAGTCTTTTGACTGCGTCTTGATTATATAGTTTTAATTTCAATACGATACCTCTACGCGTTTCCAAAATAAATGGTCTAGGCAGACAGACAACAAAGTACATGTACGTCACGTATAAAATAATCTGCTTATAACAACAAACTGACATTTATTTAAGTTCTGAATTCAAAAATATATGAAATTCTCCTTTGTTTCTCCTTCAGTATAAGAAGACAAAGTGCGGGGAAAAATCAAATCAAATCATAGTTTCAATATTGAATAATGACAAAAGTACTTTTTGTTCTGTTCTTCAATTTTTTCGAAGTGTATTGAAAAACGTCGTTTGAATCACGTGAGAATTTATCACTGCTGTTCTCGGCTCTATAACACCCTCGCCTGATGGCTCATGCGTTAAATCCGCCTCGGTTGCAATGACAAAGTTTCCTTACTTGAATTAGAGTTATCTAATTCCGTGCTCAAGATATTATAAGAGTTTAACCCAGTTAAAACCGGTTGGCACAACAATCGGGTTTGTCCGATAACGTTCACTATGTTATCGTTAAACACGATTATCGCAAAGACGAAAAAAACATACGACAAAACCGGTGTAATTGGGTCCAATTATCGATTACTAGCTTCCGCCCGCGACTTCGTCCGCGTGGCATAGTTACTTTGGGCCAACGCTAACTTCAACACGCGTGATGATCGATAAAAAAAAATTCTGTCCCCTTTTCTTCCCTCTTTCTCCCCCTTATCCGTCTTTTTTTGATCCCCGCACTGAATGCGGGGATCGAACCCGTTACGTGGCACACGCTTAGCGTCGTCGAATATTGTATGTATTGTCTTACCCGACACTGTGGCGAATCCAGATGACATGACGACGTGCAACTCCGAAGGTGTCTGCAGCGCGAGGTACGGTTTCACCAACAGTACTGATTCTGTCTGCAGGAAAGAGAGATTATTCATTATGCTCCTTCAGGAAATAAATGAAATAAAGGTTTTAAGGAAATCGGATTTGATTTTTCAAACTCGAACTCAAAGCATTTATTTCAATTAGACAATTAGAGAAAAAAAATGTTCGTTTCTTTTTGTAAAACTATTTAACCAAAATTGTTCCAAAATTAACGTTTTTAATTTTTATCTATCCATCTTTTCTTTGGCCTTCCTCTACCTCTCAGTAAAAAAAAAAGTTCTATTCCTAAGTCCCAGAACTTACCATCCCCAAGAACACATTGCCAACAGCGATGACGCTCTCGCACACAGTCGTACCGGTGGCTGCTCGTAGGACGAGCCCCAACTTTAAACAGAACCACTGCAGCGCTCCCCAGTAGAACAGGATCTCTACCAGCATGCTGAAGAAGAATATCACTGGTAGGGTCTGGAAGAGAAGAAGATGGATTAGATTCGTTTTTAGGGTTAAAAGAAAGAATTGGATCACTTTGTTGTCCGCCTGTCTGTCTGTCAAGAACTCAAGACCCTTTATCTTGGGAACACGTGGAGTTGAAATTAAAGCCATATACTGCTACGAGAGGAGCTCGTGGCTAAATAATAGCAGCCGCTCGGGTCGATCTTTAGGTTAAGCTGTGCTTGCCTAGGTTGGTCTGTGGGTGGGTGACCACCCGTTACATACCGAGTTTCCTCCGTGCCGCGGAAAGCACGTTAAGCCGTTGGTCCCGGCTGTCATTTGTAGATCTTTGACAGTCGTTACAGGTAGTCAGTGTTCCGAAAATCTGACAACCAGTCTTACCAAGGGGTATCGCATTACCCAGTACTAACTGGATTGTGGAGGTCAGATAGGCAGTCGCTCCATGTAAAATATTCAGCTGCATCCGGTTGGACTGGAAGCCGATCCCAACATAGTTGGGAAAAGGCTAGGCAGATGACTGCGGACCACAGATTGGAGTTGTTGAAAAATCATATCTAAGTCTGCGCAGTCAAAAGATGACCATTTTGAATGAAAAAGACAGATGGGGTCTTTTTGGCTTTCTTTTGATTTGTTGAACGAAATCCTTACTGATATTATAAAAGCGAAAGTGAGTTTGTTACGTCTTCACGTCTAAATGGCCAAACCGATTTTGATGAATTTTGGTACAGAGATAGTTGGGTCTCTGGAGACGGACATAGGTTTTTCGATCATCACGCGGGTTAAAGTGAGCGTTAGCCCAAAGTAACTATGCCACGCGGACGAAGTCGCGGGCGGAAGCTAGTAGAATATAATTGTGATATGCCGGTCTGCTGGTATGCTGGTCGACACGTCGGGTGATCAGAGGGCTGGCTCTTCTCGTGACCAAAGAGTTAGTATATTGCTTTTCATCGTGGCAATGCTGCTTGTCTTCTGGGCATGTTTCCTGACAGCGACGTGGAGTACTTTGATGCCTTAAGTTTATTAAGTTAGTTTATGTTTAGTTAATTCGTTTATTTTATACAAAAGACCAATCTCTTAGAGGAGGCGCCAAATCAGTTTCATTATTCTCTGAATAAGTTCACAAAAGTTACTTTATTTGAAATTAGTTGCAAAACCTAATTAAACATTTTGTTATTGTTTACACTATCGCATTATGCAACCCTGTTATGATAAGTAGTCGTAAGATGGAGAATAAATAATTACAACAAAAATATCCACTGTTAGGGATGCTTTTCAATTCCTCGACCGATTTAATTATTTCTCGGTCAACCGACGGTTGAAGACCTCTGGGATGTGGACTTGATCTGGAGCCCTTTGCCGCGCTTATACAATATGTTAGTTTAAACGAGGGACGTATTCAAACCCACAATAGTGCATACTTACATGATACTAATAAAAATATGAACAAAAAAAAAACACTAATAAATAAAAGACAGAACCCTACCAAAAAATTCGCATAAGTTTCGCAACGTGTATATACCCTTGCGCTAGCGATTTAATACTATCGCAGAACATGTGTGCATGTCAATGACCTTTAGGTATAATCCATTTTCCCTTCATACTTTAAACCTGGCTTAGGATGCCTTTTCGGTAGAATCGGCGCGTAGGTATATTGCCGCGTGATTTACTTCACTGTTTACAAGTTTAGTACTCTCGCGCTCAGTGTTCATGAATAATGTATTTTATTGGACAATTACGTCAGAAATTAAGGTTATAGGTTTTTTACATATTTGGGACGAGAATCGAATACTGAATACCCTCCCTCAATAAGTCCCTCGTTTAACCTAACACTCTGTATATTTATATCGCTCAAAAGCCTAGGAAGATGTATAGCAAATCGCCGTAAGGAAATCCGTAAGTTTGTTTTCACATGAGGATTATTGCGATGAACTAGATATTAAAGAAGTACAACTAAACTCACACTGAACGCGAAAACTCCCTCAGTCTTCACAAGCAAGTCTCCGAAAGCGAAGGCCGCTCCTTCCACACCGTACGACAGGAATGTTGCAACCTATGGAACAAATAGAAGCCATTGTTTTGAAGGTAAAAAATATAAGTCTTTAAACTGACATGGTTACTAACATTATAATTAACATTTGATACGGGATATTTACCATGTTAAACCACTGGATTCCAGGCTCTTGATAGTTGAAACCAATTCAATTGGTTTCAATATCAGAAACTCCAAAAAAATAACAAACATGGTAAATATCCCGTTTCAAGTGTTAAAAATAACTTTGTGATGGCTACCACCTGAATCTTGAATCTGCGAGGTAGCTTTAGGATAGGCTTCCTGCAGTCCATTCTATATATTATGTACCACGACATGTTGAAGATTATTTATGATACCTACTAGCTGCGTACAGCGGTTTCACCCGCGCTCAGCTCCTTGTCTTGAGAATTTTATGAAAAATAGATTACCGTTAAGTATGGCAACTAAAACTGAGACACAAGAATTTTATATTTAAAAAGAGAATTACACCTCAGCGCCTAATGTTGTCAAGACAGCTGGTTCTGGCTAGTCTAGTCAAAAAACGCGAGCTAAAAAGTTACTTGCAATGGTGTGGGGTCTGCCTACCTTATCAGAGAAACACTGCAATGCGATCCTCCCAGGTGTCCATCTGATAAATATAATACCAAACACGAACTGAATCAGCAGACCTGTGGACACTGACCGCCAGTTTACTCGGCCAGGGTGGGCGGAGAACACGAAACCTGGAGAGAAGGAGATAGCATCAGCCCATGATATTTGTACTGCTGGCACACACCTAATCTAGCATAGAAGATGGTGTCTAGATGGTGTTAAGAATTTACCACGTGGTTCCAATGCGGGTTGAAAGACGTCACAATTTTTTATGTTAGGTTGTTCTCTAACAGTAAAAATCAAAATCAAATAATTTTTTTATTTCACATAGGCCAACATGCGCACTTATAAAACGTCGAAAAAAGGTACACGGTTCGGGTTGGTCGTTTCCTATGGAAAAAAATCGGCAAAACACTCCATGGTTACTCTTTTAAAATCATAATGAAAGAAAACATTGTAACGATTCGATTTCCTGGTACTGAAAGATTTGGTGACACGTGGCATCTAATGAACAACCTTGGGACAGCTTGTTGGTATAAGACGTCGACCTAATTGGCAAGGATACGATTGCACGACGCGTTCTCATCTTGCGATGAGAATGGTCCATAAAACATTGCCTGGGGTCGCGTGATGGCTTGCAAAATTCAATTGGGACACTGAAGAAATCTGTCCGTATCTTTTAACGACAAAGACTCAAATGGTTGATTTTTGGAGTTTACTCCTTAAGAATCGATTTTCATATATAAGGCGCCCGGTATGAGAAAAATGTGAGGTGTAAAATCTACTGACGAATGACCTCGTTACACGATGAGATGAGACGTACAGTTGAATATTACTAGATGGCGCTTTATTAAATTTGTCGTCCGTCAGTGATATATATATATATTTTTTTTGTACTTTAGGAGTAAACTCCAGTCGTGCGTCGGAGCTGACACACACACTTTTTTCACAGGTCCAAGGGAACTCAGATTTGAGTACCTATATGGTTTTAATTTCAACTCGATACCTAATCGCGTTCCCGAGATAAAGGGTCTTAACAGACAGACAACAAAGTGATTCTACAAGGTTTCCATTTTTTCCTTTCTAGGTAAGAAACCTTAAAAATGATGCCACTAACCTAAAATAAGAATAATACAGAGTCCAAGCAAAGAGATGAGTCTCTCAGGGTCATGTCTTGCATCCAGGAACAGATAGAGTGCGACCAGACCCAGGATAGCTAGGCAGAAAACCCACCGGAACCACCTGTAAATAAAAAAATGTGTTACTATGAACTTATTTATTTATTGCCACCCTTTTTTGCGGATGGGAAATCATCTAAACCCTCCCATGTTCTTACTTTTAGCCTTAATGTTCCAGGGTCGCGGTATCTCTTTCGAACAACCCGCAACCCCGGTTGGCAAGGCCTCCACCCTCTATCCCTCGATACCAGATACTAATAGACATATACAATTAAAACGTGCTTTCCGAGGCACGGAGGAAACTCGGTATTTTTTCTGTGGATGGGTGACCACCCATCCACAGAAAAACCTAGGCAAACGCGGCTTAACCTAAAAATCGACCGCGCGGCTGCTATTATTTAGCCACAAGCTCCTCGTCAATTGTTCGCAATACAATACATGAAATTAATGAACAAATGAATGAAGTCGTACCTACTGTAGTGATTGTCGGCTAGTTTCAAAAAGAACATTCATTAGATCAATTTATTGTTATGGCAAGTACAATAATTACTTGAGTTAATCACTCGGTCAACGATTGTAATCACTGGACCCCAGCACGAACACGCGGTATAAACGTAACGAATATAATACGTCGATTTGAAATTGCAAAAAAAATGGCGGAGCAAAAGTTTATATCTAAGTTCCTGATGTTGTGTGTAATAGTAACAGCTGGTATATACAAAACCAGGGACACGGAACTTTCGGGAGGATCCTACGCATAATCGGGCGAGTGGAAACGCCGCGTGTCACAACTGTGACGGTCGCCCGGAGGACACGGTGGAGCACACTGTAGCGGTCAACCCAGCTTAGCACCGCTGTGTTCTCGTATAGGCGATTGACTTCGGCTATCTCTCGCTACCGGTCCTGGTTCAGTCCATGGTCCGCAGCGAGAGAGAATGGGAAGCGGTCACCTCCTTCTGCGAAGCAGAAATGCTAGCGAAGGATGTTGCCGGACCGCAAACATGCGGCAACGTCCTTCGCTAGGGGAGAACCTCAAACAAACCCAGCCACCGCGGGAGACGCTCCTGGCGTCGGGTGCTGTGAGACTACTCCCGGTCACTGTAGATGTGGGTCTGTTGACGGTAAGCAATGCGTAGCTGACCGTCCGTCCGTCTAGTGACGATCGTGTTCCACGCGCCGCTCAAAGAGATGTCAGCCAAGCAGAGGGGCCTGCCGGGGTTGCTGGTTGTTTAATAGAGATGCCCCAACATCGGAACATAAAGGGCAAAATAAGGAACATGGGTGGTGGTGGGATACTCCCCCCAGCTCCGCCCAGAACGAGGGAAGTTATTTGACGAATTCCTATCCGCAAAAAAAAAGCCTTAGTTGGGTAAGAAAATCTTTATCCTTAATGAATATACTCACATCATGGTCCACATTTTCCCGCAGAAAGCTTCCACCTTACTCCAGATCACTCTCTCGAACCAGGCAGCACAAAACCTCTTCACCACCAGGAAGTATGCAATGAAGAAGTATATGATACTGAAGAAGGCGATCAAGCTTCCGAAGCCGTGGCATAGCTCTAAGGGATCCGTACCTGGGGAAAGATTTAGAAGAGTATCAGTTGCTGTTGAGCACATCCTACTAACATTATAAATGCGAATATTTGTGAGGATGGATGTATGGATGTTTGTTATACTTTCGTTATCGGATGTTGATGAAATTTGGCACAGAGTTAGACTGTAGTCTGGAATAACACATAGGATACTTTTTTCGATATCCCGCGGACAAAGCCTCGGTCAAAGCATCAAAGCCTTTTATATCAACTCAATACCTCTACGCGTTCCCGAGGTAAAGGGTCTTGACAGATCGACACACAGACAGACGGATATATATTTTTTTTTTACTTTGCCCCACACCAGGAATTTTTCCTGTATCGTGGGTGCGTTTACAAACATTAAAGGCCGAAGCACACCAGATGCGTGGCGTGACGTGATGCGTGCACGCACCAGTTGTAATGTATGAAACTGTAAGAAAGGTGTCAGACCAGATGCGTGACGCGTGCACGCACGTGACCCACGCACGCAGAGCCGCATCTTGTCACAAACCGAGTCCGTGCGCGTGTGTAGCGGAACGGCAACGTCGCACACGCGCCTGCAGTGATGACGTTGTATTATATGGCGCTCCCTGTTAGATGCCAGACCGGGCACGCACGCATACGCATCTGTCATTGCTGCACGTGCGCACGCACGCAAAGTTGTATTTATTTACAAACAGAAAGCAGCTTACGTGTGATTTTTTCGCAATGGAGACAATTTTAAAGGAAAAAATAATAGAAATCGTCAACCCAAAGTCTCTTTGTAGCAGCAGAAGATTTTTAGCAACAATAAAGCTTCTTCATCAGAAGAACTGCTGTTGTCTTACATCTTTTCGCTAAATGATCTCAACCCCAAATGCCTGCTGGCAAGCCGGCTCGCACGTGCGTGCAGCAGTTCTGCGTAACGTGATGCGTGCGCGCGCGACGTGTGCTGCACCGATCTTGGCCGGTGTGACAGTGCTCGCACGCGCGTGTGCACGTCACGTCACGCGTCACGTCACGCCACGCATCCGGTGTGACCCGGCCTTAAAGGCCGAAGCACACCAGATGCGTGGCGTGACGTGATGCGTGCACGCACCAGTTGTAATGTATGAAACTGTAAGAAAGGTGTCAGACCAGATGCGTGACGTGTGCACGCGCGTGACCCACGCACGCAGAGCCGCATCTTGTCACAAACCGAGTCCGTGCGCGTATGTAGCGGAACGGCAACGTCGCACACGCGCCTGTAGTGATGACGTTGTATTATATGTAGCTCCCTGTTAGATGCCAGACCGGGCACGCACGCATACGCATCCGTCATTGCTGCACGTGCGCACGCACGCAAAGTTGTATTTATTTACAAACAGAAAGCAGCTTACGTGTGTTTTTTTCGCAATGGAGACAATTTTAAAGGAAAAACTAATAGAAATCGTCAACCCAAAGTCTCTTTGTAGCAGCAGAAGATTTTTAGCAGCAATAAAGCTTCATCAGAAGAACTGCTGTTGTCTAACATCTTTTCGCTAAATGATCTCAATTCCAAACCAAATGCCTGCTGGCAAGCCGGCTCGCACGTGCGTGCAGCAGTTCTGCGTAACGTCATGCGTGCGCGCGCGACGTGTGCTGCACCGATCTTGGCCGGTGTGACAGTGCTTGCACGCGCGTGTGCACGTCACGTCACGCGTCACGTCACGCCACGCATCCGGTGTGACCCGGCCTTTAAACTCACATACACAAACAGCCAGACCCGAAACAACTACCTGTAAGTCATACAAATATTTGTTCAGTGCGGTGATCGAACTTGAAATGAGGAGGAATGAAGCACATGTGACTAAAAGAGTGATGGATCAGAATGTTGATGGACGGAGAGCGAGAGGAAGGCCAAAGAAAAGATGGATGGATTGTGTAAGGAATAATATGAAGGAGAAAGGAGTAAATGATGCCGTGACGTCTGGAGAATGTAAGAAGAAAACGTGTTGCGCCGACCCCAAATAGAATGGGACAAGGGCAGGAAAATGATGATGCGGGGATCGAACTTGCGACACGCAAAGCACCAATCGATCACTCAACCACTGCGCCAACCGTGCCGTCAAACAAAGTGATTCTATAAAGGTTTCGTTTTTCCTTTTCAGTTATTACGGAATAATAAAAACATAAATACTCACTGTATGTCAGCCAGTAATATAGGCAACCAAAAAAGAATCCTATAACAAGTCCGTTGAAGACAAACACTGACACGGTCTTCATGGTACTGCGATTTTCCTTGATGAAGTCGTCCGTGGAGCTGCCCACGCGCATCAGGGTGGTCTCTAACCAACCGGACGGCTCGTAGTCTAGGTATTCGTGGATTATCTGAAATGAATCCTTCATTAGGTATTGTATTCCATAAAATAAATGGCTTCGAGAGCAAAGCAAAGTCGCAGACGTAAACGAAACGGGTAGCGCACTTCAAATGGAAATGGGCTGGACATGTGGTCCGAAATGAAATGTCCTGGTGCAAACGCATCCTGGAATGGAAGCCGTGGGGTGAAAAACGCCCTCCAGGACGACCACAAATGCGCTGGAAAGATGACGTGAGGAAAGTCGCTGGTTCGACACAAAGAGCCAACACAGAGAGGAATGGAGGAAGTTGAAGGAGGCCTACACCACAATGGTCGAAAAAGGTTATAAAGAGAGAAAGAGAAAAATTTGACTGCATTGATCTCTCCAACATGTTATGCTATGCAGTTCCTAGGACAGTTCATAAGCGAAAGATGCGCGCTGGCGGATTATTTTCCGTGGGTACTTGCAAGTCCTACTCTGGACCGGAAACTGGATAGGTACACCACGGTCACTTGCCCTCAAAACCCCGAAAAAACTCATCTGCTTCTGGAAGGAGATAGGCTGGCTGGCTAGTGGCCACCAGGTGCACGGCATACGTACAATGGTCCATTGGAAGGATCAAGGGCGGAAACCGCCCCCCCCCCCAAGAAGCGGGGTCCACATGAAGAAGAAGGGTCTTGAGAGACAGACGGACAATAAAGTCATCCTATAAGGGTTCCGGTTTTCCCTTTTGAAGTACGGAACTGTAAAAATGATCATGAAATAAAAATTTCTTTTTTTGTGATAAACGGAATTGTATAAAATCTGGTTCTTCTAACCTGACAGACAGATGTGTTGCTGGGGAGTTTGTTCCGCCACTTCTTCTTCCCAGCTAAAACACTAGGAAGTGGCGAAGGGCAGGGCGTTTTTGTGGGACTGTCTCTTGTAATGTGACGTTCAAAAAGTGCTGATTATCAGCCTAATTTGAATAAATGACTTTTGATTTTGATCAAACTTACGTTTCCATTCTTCCCGTTTTTTTGGATATCATCCATTTCGACCTCATTGGACTCCAATGACTGTAAAAAAAAAGAATTTCATTGTTAACAACATATGTATATCTAGATAAGAAATATAATTTATTAGCTTCCGCCCGCGACTTCGTCCGCGTGGCATAGTTACTTTTGGCTAACGCTAACTTTAACCCGCGTGATGATCGAAAAAAAATATCTTTCTCTCCCCTTTTCTTCCCTCCTCCGGGGAGGAAGAGGGAAGAAAAGGGGAGTGAAAGATATTTTTTTTCGACTTACTTTTCTTACTTTTTTTTAATTAGCCTATGTCCGTGTCCTATCTCTGTACCAAAATTCATCAAAATCGGTTTAGCGATTTAGGCGTGAAGAACGTAACAAACAAACTCACTTTCGCTTTTATAATATTAGTTAGGATTTATTAAGTATCAATAGCGCGCGCAACAAAACGTACGTCAAAGTACTTAATCGAATAATCATTATGTTGTAAGTAATTAAAGATACTGGCACAGGATTTCTTGAAACACGCCATCAGTCGTGCGCAGTTATCTTGCGCGCACTTTACATAAACAACGTGTTAAAAAAGAGACAATAACATTAAAGGGGCATACAGATACAGTTAAGGTGATACTTTTAGAGAAAAAGACATTTTACTTTTTTTGCACGAACTTCGTGTGACAACCCTAAAATCAGCTGAGAGCTTTTATTTCCAAGTTTGTTTAAATAGGTAGGTATCTCTACATCCAGTACGTAGTAGGTAAGTTATTCCAGTAAGTAAGAACTTTAGGAAAAAGTATTTCATGTAACCAGCGCATTCTTACTTAATATCTTTAGTACCTAATATCGATAGCCATTGACCTGAACGCCTAGGGTCGTAAAAAATTCGTCCTCAACGCTGTCAGTTGGTAATGTCCACAAGAGGCTGGCCGCGTTGCCACGTTTTATGGCAACACTTAGCCTCTGACTCAATAAAGATATTTTTATTTAGACAGAGATCTTCTATATTCAATGGAGTTCCTTGGAGTTCCATGGAGTTTCTTGCCGGTTCTTCTCCATAGGAAACGACTAACCCGAACCGTGCACCTTTACTCGACGTTTTATAAGTGCCCATGTAGGCCTATGTGAAATATATATTTTTTTGATATTCATCTCTTCTTATAACCCAACTACTAAATTGCTGATAGAAACTATGCAACCCCAATTGTGGAGCAATCTTATGAATTAGTAACAAATCTACAATAACATAATAGCAATAATTATTTAACAAATTGCACTAAGAATTAGCATTGCCATCCAACGCGTTAATGCTGCTTTCTGGACACTTTTCCTGTTAACGAATTTTTGGACGCCCTGTAACTATTTTATCATTTTTATACTTGTACATATTTTTATTTATTAGTTTATTTCTATTTTGTTGTTTGTAAATAGTTAGGGCTTAGAGAAATATAATATGGTTGATTATTCGTCTTTCGGATTCCGCGACAATACAAGTTAATTTTCTAGTTGGTCGCGGTGTACTAACGATTAATGCTGTTTATAGTACGGGTCATGTCATCAAGTCGTACAGAAGGATTGGAAATCATCAAGTAAGATTGTATTCAAGGGCCAATGTTAAATGACACGTCAATAAAACAAAATACATAGAAAACTAGCTGCGCCCCGCGTTTTCACTCGCGTGCTGATAGAATATACAATATATCTTTATGAATTGTAGCCCATGTGTTATTCTGATGTATACGCTATATTATTGTAAAGTTTCATCAAAATCCATTCAGTAGTTTTTGCGTGAAAGAGCAACAAACATCCATACAGTAAAGCGTTATAAGATTTCTAGCCGGCGCCCGCGGCTTCGCCCACGCGAAAAAAAGCAAAAAAGTATCCTATGTGTTATTCTAGACTCTAGACTATAATCTACCTCTGTGCCAAATCTCATCAAGATCCGTTAAGCCGTTTTGACGTGAAAGAGTAACAAACATCCATACATCATTTATAATATTTATTTAAAATAGATATTAGTAAGGATAAGTAGGAAGTGGAATTATTGACATTGACACTGCAAAGTCGTATCTTTCCTTACCCATTGAAAATCCACTCAAAAAAATAATTGTTGTTTAAACATTCGTCCAATGAAAGTCTTCACTTGAAATATATTTTCAATTGTATAGTTTTATCAACACATTGCGTAATAAAAACTGTTACACGTACCTACAACCACAGTATGTCGGAGTAGAAACTCGAATGAAATAGGCTGATTTTATTATTTCAATAGTTCTTATTGTTATTTAAATATTACGTTATGAGTTTGTCAACATGTTCAGGTTATTGTTTTATAATAATATTCAACATGGCGATGGATGTCAACAATATATTTAGTCATTGTGTATTACGTTCGCCTCAGAGTACCCAAGTTTGTAAATAAATTGGTGTTATTGAAAAAACTATTTTAAAACTCGCTCATAAAGTTTAGTTTGCGCTACAAAATCAGACATTTTTATGACTTTTTAGGGTTCTGTACCACAAAAGGCAAAAGCGGAACACTAATTGTCCGTATGTCTGTCAAGACCTTTTATCTCGGGAACGCGTGAAAGAATTGCGTTGAAATTACAACCATACTCAACTCTGTGATCTCATTGTGCTGTGAAAAAATCAACCCTCATGACATGATAGGTCGTTCTGCTTTACTGACATCTCAGAGGCGCGCGTGGGCGCCGTAGCCGGTGGCCGGGAGTCGTCTCGCGGCGGGCGGCGCCCGCCCGACGTCTGGGGCATCTCCCGCGGCGGCTGGGTTGGTTTGAGGTTCTCTCCCTCAAACGCCCGGCCTCCTGTAGCATGACTGTTTCGCAGAAGGAGGTGACCGTTTCCGATTCCCTCTTGCTCCGGACCATGGATTGAACTAGGGCCGGACGCGAGAGATCGCCACCGCCGACCGCCTCTACGAGGGCACGGCGGTGCTCCGCCCAAGCTGGGCAGACCACCACTGTGTGCTCCACCGTGTCCTCCGGGCGATCGTCACAATGGTGACAACCGGGCTTTACCTCCCACCCGATTATGTGCAGGAACCTCCCGTAGCTTCCGTGTCCGGTGAGGACCTGCGTCAGGCGGTAGGTTAGGACGCCATGGCGCCCTTCCAGCCACTCCTCAAAGAGGGCACTTACCGCTTACTATTGTGGCGTGCTCTGCACGGGGTTGCGACAGTCGCTCTCTCCATACTACCATGAGAACAATATCCTTACTTATATTATGTATATAGCGAAAGTGAGTTTATTTGTTACGTCTTCACGCCTAAATGGTCTAACCGATTTTGATGAATTTTGGTACAGAGATAGTTGAGACCCTGGAGATGTGTCGCGGGTTCGATTCCCGTACGGAACAAATATTTGTATGGCCTACAGGTAATTGTTCCGGGTGGGGCTGTTTGTGTATGTGAGTTAAAATGTTTGTAAACATACCCACGATACAGGAGAAATTCATAGTGTGGGTCAACGTTTTAAAAAAAAGCAATAGCTTCTTCAGATATCTGAATTAAATGTTTTTAATTACATATAAATGTATGTTGTGTGCACTGTGTAGTCTAAAACTTTAAAATAGCAAATTACTGTTATTAAACTTAGTAGGTAGGTAAAATATTTCGTAACTTCCAATTCCAAACATAACCACTGCAACTGCAAAGCAAAACGTCTTATCATAATCAGAATTAATTAACGGATTGTACAAAATTATAGGTATTTTAAATAAGGACATACGTCATCAAAATGTACATCCCAGAAAGCAAAAAAAACAAAACAATCCTTATCACTCTATTTTGATGATAAATTATGAAAATAGCTTTTAATTAGCTTTTAATCGTTGCACTTCAAATCTAGAATTTTTATCTTGATATTATGAAAGTAATTATACTCTAAAAATGAATATATACTGATACATGAATATGTAAAGTAAATTACAAAATAATATAATTAAATCCAATATGGCGGGCTTTAAAAGATGGCGGATTAATTATATTACCAGACTATAAAAAAAACATTATTTTCTTAACATATTATGCCTGATAACAATAATTTATTTATTTATACCTACCTATATACCTGATATAGTGGTGGTGGATCGATCAGAGCGGCGCGCAATGATTGTTGACATAACGGTTCCACATGACGAGAACCTTGTGAAAGCCGAAAAAGATAAACAAATCATGTATATTGACTTGGCTCGCGAGGTTGTCGACATGTGGGATGTGGACTCAGCGATCATTGTGCCGATAGTCGTTACAGCCAATAGCTTAATTGCTAAGAGCCTCGACCAACACCTGAGAAGGCTCTCGTTAGGCAGCTGGATCAAGGGCTTGATACAGAAAGCGGTACTCCTGGACACGGCTCGTATTGTTAGGAGGTTCCTTTCTCTGGAGCCCTGACCGTAGCTTGGATTCTGTTCCTGATACCGGTGGGCTACTATTTTTATATTTTTAAATGTTTTTTTTATGCTTTAAATAAATATTTAAAAATGTAATCATCTGTAAGAAAAACCAATAAATGAACTATAATATATTTATCCTATTAATATCCTACTTCGTACTATCCTACTTTAATATTATAAACGCGAAAGTTTGTATGGATGGATGTAATGATGTTTGTTACTCTTTCAAGCAAAAACTTTTGAATGGGTTTTAATTAAACTTTACAATAATATAGCTTAAACATCAGAATAACACATTAGGCTACAAATAAAGATATATTGTATATATTCTATCACCACGCGAGTGAAAACGTGGGGCGCAACTAGTTTATTATATGTATTTTTATGCATTCCCATGATATTGGTATCACACAAAAGGGTTTGCTTAGAAAAATACAGAAAAACATTACGTATTCAACATCTTTAAAAACTTCACGAAAGGATAAACGAAAACAGAAACATTTTAAATTCGTTTTTTGTAAACCATTTTAAATGCAAAAGAAGGAACATGGATGGGTTTGCGTCAGTAAAAGTCTGACACGCCTCGCTCCACCCAGAGCGTGGAAAGTTTTTCTGATGATTTCCCATCCAAATAAAGGAGGCCTAAATATGCCTAAACAAAAAAAAAACAGGCACCTTAATAACAAAAAAAATATATGAATTTACACTTACCGAATCCAGTTTAGCTTCAGGATCGGAGGTATCCATTTTTTATTGTTTTAATTAATATTGACTAGAAATAATATCACTTGACACTGTTTTAATAAATTAATTGTCTTTTTATAAGTGAACAAAGTCTCTGTGTGTCGCTGAGAAGTATTTTAACTTGGTGTGCACCATTTTATCTGTAAAGAGAGAAAAAATGAGTTAGGAGGAGTTTATACATAATATATAATATATTATAATAAATAATAAATATAATATAATATATCATAATATATTTAGACGGGCCTGTTGGTCTAGTGGTTAGTGGCCCTGACTGCTAAGCCGGAGGTCGTGGGTTCGATTCCCACCCAGGACAAACTTTGTGTGATGAGCATGATTGTTTGTTCTGTGTCTGGGTGTGATTTATCTATAATATGTATGTATTTATAAATTATATAAGTATGTATATCAGTTGTCTGGTTACCATAACACAAGCTCTGCTTAGCTTGGGATCAGATGACCGTGTGTGAGTTGTCCCAAGATATTTATTTATTTTATTTATTTATATATAAATATAGAATTAATGAGAAAATTCATCAGTAATTTGCTTCCGCCCACGACTTCGTCCACGTGGCATAGTTACTTTGGTCTAACGCGAAATTCAAGCGAGTTTATTTGTTTGTTACGTTTGCACGCCTAAATGGCCAAACCGATTTTCATGAATTTTGGTGCAGAGATAGTTGGGACCCTGGAGATGGACATAGGCTAATTATTAAAACTACAGGTAGCAGGTACCTGTAAATAAGGAAAAGGGAACTGTGTTACCTCGAATTTACGCGAACGAAGCCGCGGGCAAAAGCTAGTCATAAATAAAATGAAATAAATAAATAAAAGTATTTTTAAATTTCTTCTCAATTTCAGTAATCATTTTCCATTGTTGATAAGCAGATCATCCATATAGACATAGAGTAGAATATGTATTAAATACGATAACTCATACACTACCTAAGCAATATAAATAAAAGTGATATGGGATGGGACCACCTGGAATGAAACAAAAAAAGAATTTTGCAAATTGGTCCAGGCGTCTTTGAGTAATCAGTGAACATACAAAAAAAAAGATTCCGACGAATTGAGAACCTCCCTCCTTTTCTTTAAGTCGGTTAAAAGTTATATCTTAAAGGCTTAAATTCTGATCAATACATTGAGAAAGCTTAACACATTCGCGTGCAGAACGTATGGATACGTAAAATAATCGAGATGCGATGTCGCACAACGTATCGATACGTCAAATTTTATGTTTCTCTATCAGTCAGTACGTTAGAAAACGTCAGTTTCTCATATAATGCTCCTATAGTGACGTCACAGTGCCACAACATATCAAAATTTTGATTTCGTAGTGTCACACAGCATCGACATTTTAAGCGTTTTGTGGGTGCTTCTCACACATACAAAGACACCTACTCACAAACGCAGAACGTGCATAGTCGTCAACTGGCGTATGCGCCGCCATACTGTTCGTCACAGAGTACATTATACTATACTGAAACTGTTCGTCGGGCTGTGCACCGTTACGCGACGCACATGTACAGTGAAGTAAGCTCCCGAGTTATGAAACTTTTAAATTGTAAGTTATCACATATTTTTACTGGAATTAAATAATAGAGTGTGTATTATATAGAATAAAATCATTATTTTCATATTTGAGCAACAACAGTAGTTTTATTTTAGTTTTAACTATAGAAGTTCCATTGTTTTAGACGAGCGAGCGAGAAGAAAGAAAAGTAATAAAAGGTGACAATACAAGCAAGGACCCATCACCACCATGTTCTTTGGGCATAACAGTAAGAACCACTGCTATTCTATGCCCTCAAATATACTGATAATTACACTTACTTTAATTAATTTCATTTATTTGTTGTAGATGGAAAAAAGAGCACGAAACTGCGAGCCCTGAAGGCCTGAACTTAGCCACCCCTGTGTGCTTTCTGCTTCGAAAAATGGCATAACCAGGTTTGAAAACAAAAAGAGCTGAGGTATAACCCAGCACAGATGTTCAAATCAGAAAACTGATTATTAAGATCTCTCTATTTTACAGGGAAACTAAGTCAAAGCTAAAGTTATTATCTACAGTTATACTATTGTTAATAAGTAAAAGTAGTTATTAATAAATAAATCACAAGACTGTCTTTTTCCTAGTTTGCAAAAAAGAAAATTTTTGTTTCATTTGTTGTGTTAGTTTCAGGAAAGTTACTTTTTTTTTAAATTATGTTGATTTTGGCAAAATGAAAACAAAAATTGTGATAAAACTTTTAAATAACTAGTTATATGTAAGTACAAAAGAGCGGTTGCTTTCTATTTTGTCGACGTAGTAAGACGTTGCGTGTAGTATAATAGATTAGGATATATATAATGGTACAGAACGTAACTGCACGTCGACGTATCGAGACGTTGTGTTTAATATTAAAAAATGAAAAATAATTATATGTTGCGGAACGTCACCATACGTTGACGTATAATGTCGTTCTAATCATAGTTAATTAATAAAATGAATAGAGGTACCAATGAACGTTTATAAACGTCAAAAAAAATGTATGGAGAAAAACAGTGCTCCATCACAATTTTCGAAAAAGTGAGCACCGCGCGCGAATGTGTTAAACCGGAAGTTTCGATCTTTTTTGTGCCCTGCGTTTTTTTTGCCGCGCCTTTTCTATGAAGTTCCTGCCCCACACCCTCTGTTTATACGCCTAAATACAGTCAAATTTATGGGTGTTTGGTATTGCCAAGTTTGTTGTGTAGTTCATTCATTTTTCTTTTCTTTTGTTATGACTCTGAAAATGAAATAAAATAGTACAGACAAGGTTATTGTCTGTGCGAGGCCAAAAAGGTCCCTGTTTCAGCATAAGCTGCGATATTATAGGATAAAAATAACACAGCGCTGGTATTCTGACAGGGCCAGTGAGGTTAGTGCTTAAACTGTAGGCCTACCATCAACTTTTAGTTAACCATTCACTTCCGATGCAATCCAGTATAAGTAGGTAGCTAAACTAAATCGCGCAGATTCGTAGTACAGACGCCTGCACATCAAGCTACTACAATCTGTCAGATTTCTTTAATAGATTTTCGACTTTATTTCTAAAGTATTAGGTTCAAGGTTCATTGGGAAAAATTGACAGTTTCGGGTAGCTTGACCTGCAGCCGTCTGTACCATGAAGTGCCTTTAGCTGACAGGCGTTTGAATCGCTCACGGACTGAATGAAAGATCGAAATTTGTCTGTGGTCCGCGGTGTGAGAAAGAGATGACGCTGTACAGTCGTTTCATAAGTCTGTCTCTTTTACTCGCACCATATGCGTTGCGTTTCGAAACTTAATCTTTATAAAAATTACAACAAAAACATTTTCAAATTACGTTCTCTAGCGTCAAATTATAAACCATTACGCCATTTTTAGTATTCATTAAATTATAGTAGTTTATATAATTATTTAACTTAGAAATATAAAAGGTTTGCTTAGTGTTGTTGTTAAAATAAATTGATTAAGACGAGTTAGGAACGCACCTCCACTCATGTCAGATTTGACAGCTGTTTTGAAAGTTTTAATTGTTGTTGTTTGAGAGTTCTTTACTTAATTTTATTAGTATTCTTTTGAAGTTTATGTAATGAGGAAATTGGGCGGTTCAAAAAGAACTAATTAGTCAGACATCTACAATGAAAAATAGCTATAGAAATCACTTTTTTACATTTAACTCATCAGAAAAACTAAATATTCAACTGAAATACCTTGAATTACGTATATTATCACAGTTTTTTTATAAAGTTATTAACAAAACGACTCACTTCACGCCAAGAAATAGCAATTTTTTTTGAATTAGTTACTTTGACACATAAGCTATCCATTTCAGGTTGATAGGTCACGTCATAGTATGAAAAATGAATGAACGAAAACTTGTCGACTTGATTTGGCGTTGCCTAAACTGGATCGTATTAAGGATATTGTGGTATGAAATAGCAAAACAGTTTATTTTTGGTCATCAATTGAATCGCAATAACAGTTGTATGGTAGGCCTTCTGATGGCAGAGTTTCTATGCCACCCACGGGCCTCTGATTTAGTTTAACATGCCATCGATAAATATCTCTCAGACATGGCAGTATCCTCACGATGTTTTCCTTCACCGAAAAAATGACAATTAAGTATACAATTTAAAATAAAAAAACGTTGCCCCACACTAGGAATTTCTCCTGTATCGTGGGTACGTTTACAAACATATAAACTCACAAACAGCCAGACCAGAAACAACTACTTGTAGATCATACAAATATTTGTTCCGTGTGGGGATCGAACCCGTGACACGCAGCGCAGCAGTTGATCGCTCAGCCACTGCGCCTACCGTGCCGTTAGATAGATAGAATATTCTTTATTATGTACACCATACAAATAACAAGAATAACATTAAACAACTTATAAATAGTGTGACACAATGGGCGGTCTTATCGCTAAAAGCGATCTTTTCAAGACAACCTTTGGATGGATTTAAAGGAGGAGAAACAGTACTGTAGGTAGTCTGTGGTGTAACATTTTCAAAATTAATAGCTACATTTAAAAAAAACAAATACTTAAATATAAATACATATAATATACATTTAAAATAATAATCATTAAGAGCAAAGAAGTATTTAATATTTTGTTTAAGGAGAGAGGTAGTGCTTTTTGACCAGAATTTTAAAAGTGGATAAATACGTTAATAAGTATTTGTTTAAAATAAAGCAAGTACCTATTAGTAATTGAGAATCAAATCAGGAAAACAATTACCCCCATTGTGTGCGACGTCCATATCATCACACGCTTCACTGTTTTTAATTAAAAGTTTACTCATTCGAATGTGTATTGTTGATGTTAAGTCAGGGAAGTTAATTGTTTAATGATACTCTGTAACACTGTGTACAATATTGGACACTGTGAGCCTTGTAGATTCTTAGATTCTCGTTAAAAATTACGAGAGATCTCACATTATTTGCACTTTAAGTCATCATATGCCTAGCTTTTTCCCAACTATGTTGGGGTCGGCATCCAGTCTAACCGAATGTAGCTGAATATCAGTATTTTTAATGGAGCGACTGCCTATCTGACCTCCACAACCCAGTTAGTACTGGGTAATGCGATACCCCTTGGTAAGACTGGTTGTCAGACTTTTGGAACACTGACTAACTGTAACGACTGTCAAAGATCTACAAATGACAGCCGGGACCAACGGCTTAACGTGTTTTCCGAGGCACGGAGGAAACTCGGTATGTACCGAGTGGTCACCCATCCACAGACCAACCTAGGCAAGCGCGGCTTAACCTAAAGCTTGACCCAAGCGGCTGCTATTATTTAGCCACGAGCACCTCAGTTATTTGCACTTTATGTGGGTACTAATAATTCCAGTTCCAATGTAAAAAAGACAATTCATACGTGAAATACCATTATCTAAAAAGGCTAAAATTTTATCAAAAAAATAACAGTAAAAAGTGAAAAATAGTCGGTGGCAAAAAAAACTTGAGAGGTGTCAAGGGACATCCGGATGGAACGTAGTTATTATTTATTATGAATAAAAAACCTGTATACACTCAACAAAAATAATCGTCGCGACACCACACGTTCAATGCGAAATTAACTGGCTTGCTTTCTATGAGAGAGAGAAACAGACAGAGAAACACGCACGCCGCATGGCTTACAACTATAGCAAAAAGTGGCGTTGCAACTTTTGGTCTTGAGCAAAAAGTGTCGTTACAAGTTTTGGTCGGGAGTGAAACCGCGGGGCGCACTAGTATATATAAAGCAATATAGAGGTACATACCGCGTGCTATCTGGACACACACTACACAGTTGCATAGTGAATATTGTGATATCTCTAGAGAATCTCGAGTTATCACAGTAATAACAAGATAACGTTTTGTATACCTTTATGACGATTCATTAGATTGTACCTATCTACGTTTGTTAATTTGGCACACCGGAAAAGAGTTATCATTAGTATTTAAATTAGTTTGAGCATCATCATCGCTGTACTCTTTTCTTGACTATGTTTTTTTTGCGATTTACCACACAAGACTTTAACTGCTTAAAACTATTCCATGTTCCTTCTATTGCTTTTGGCGTCCAGGACCGCGGTATCTCTTTGAAACAAAACTTGAGAGGTGTCAAGGGACACCCGGATGGAACGAAGTTATTATTTATTATGTACAAAAAACCTGTATACACTCAACAAAAATAATCGTCGCGACACCACACTGTTCAATGCGAAATTAACTGGCTTGCTTTCTATGAGAGAGAGAGAAAGAGAGAGACAGACAGAGAAACACGCGCGCGCCGCACGACTTACAACTATAGCAAAAAATACGCAAACGCCGCACGGCTTACAACTATAGCAAAAAGTATCGTTACAACTTTTAGTCTTAAGCAAAAAGTGTCGTTACAACTTTTGGTCTTAAGCAAAAAGTGTCGTTACAACTTTTGGTCTTCATTATTCCGTCTAGCCCGATTTCGCAACGCGCGATAAGGAACCTTCGTTCGAAAAACAAAAGTCAATTATTCATTCGGCTGATTATCAGCACCTTTTGAACGTCACATTACAAGAGACAGTTCCAAAAAACGCCCGCCCTTTGTCCACTTCCTAGTGTTTCAGCTGGGAAGAAGAAGAAGTGGTGTAACAAACTCCCCAGCAACACATCTGTCAGTCAGGTTAGAAGAACCAGATTCTATCCAATTTTATTTATCACAAGGTACATTTAAGAAAAAGTTAATTAATTGTCCCAGGTCAGCTAGCAAGCACCAATTACCTATGTATTTAATAAGTATAAAAATATACAGACATTTAAGTGAGCATGACATTCTGTCAACCACCAGGACATCGTCAAGTCAATGATAGTACATCCCTAGTACTCACACATGGGCTTTCAGTTATACAAAACCTGGAAATTGAGTCAATACAATGCAAATATTAAGGTTTTTAAGCAGGACCAAACCGGCCCTGGTTCAGTCCATGGTCCGGAGCGAGAGGGAATGGGAAGCGGTCACCTCCTTCTGCGAAGCAGTCATGCTAGCGAAGGAGGTGGCCGGGCGTTTGAGGGAAAGAGCCTCAAACCAACCCAGCCGCCGCGGGAGACGCCCCAGGCGACGGGCGCCGCGTCGCGAGACGACTCCCGGCCACCGTAGATGCGGGCCTGTGGCCGGTGAGCAATGGGTAGCTCACCGTCCGTCCGTCTATTGACGACAGGCCGTGTCGACGATGCGTTAGTGTTCCACGTGCGTCTCATAGAGATGTCAGCAAAGCAGAGGGGCCTGCCAGGGCCACCGCTTGCCGGGGTTGCGGGTTGTTCGAAAGAGATACCGCGGCCCCGGAACATAAAGGGCAATAGAAGGAACATGGGTGGGTTTTAGTCAGTACAAGTCTTACACTCCCCCCCCCCACTCCGCCCAGAGCGGGGGAAGTTATTTGATGATATCCAACACCAAAAAATTGGTTGTTTGTAAAGTAGGTTTACGATCGAGATGTTTACGTGATAACGTCTTATTGGTGATATAAGTTATCACCAGTAGTGACATCTAAAATGAAATTAAGTACTAATTTAAAGTTTTTTTTTCGAGCCAAGTAACAGATGGCGCTACCATCTTTATGAAATGTCGCTCGTGAGGTTTACAAGTTTCTGAACATGTCACCCGACTAAAACGATTTTAAAGACGTTATCACGTCAAAAAAAACAAGCAGGACCAGTCAACCATTTTTATCATCAATACTAGCTTTTGCCCGCGGCTTCGCTCGCGTTAAATTCGGGGTAACACAGTTCCCTTTCCTGATTTGCAGGTACCTGCTACCTGTAGTTTTTGCCCTTGCGCCTGATTTATTGTAAAAGCAAGGCTAAGTTTTCCCTCTTTCTCCCTCATTCCTCACTTAAAAAAAAAATTTGCTCATGTCCGTCTCCAGGGTCCCAACTATCTCTGTACCAAAATTCATTAAAATCGGTTTAGTCATTTAGACGTAACAAACAAACTCACTTTCGCTTTTATAATATTAGTAAGGATTTTCCGCCAACTTATAATATGCTTGCCTACATAGTGTTCGTTTAAATCTTGTCTGTTGAAGAGTGTGGGGGGAGGTATTTGATGATTTCCAATAAAAAAATTGGTTTCCTGTAAAGTCGGTATACGGGCGAAAGTTTTACGTGACAACGACTTTGAGTGGTTTATGTCTGTCTCTCTCGCTCTTGGGCGGGGACGCGTGCCTCTCACTCGCTCTCATTGTGAGCGCATAACGTGAGCGGAGCGTAACGTAGTTTCTTGAAGTGTCACCCGGCAAACCAATTTATAAGACGTTGTCACGTCAAAAAAAAAACAAATTTGGTTATGTCCCAACTAACGTTTCAATCCCGCGGGGGTCAGTACAAAATATAGATAACTAATCAGTAATAAAGGATTTAAGATTACTATTTAAATAGGTTACTATTCTAGATACGAAAACGAATATTAAATTGATAAGCAATCAGAAAAGACGTCAGTCGAAACGAGTTTTTATCGAATATTTAAAATGTTATTTAGATATGATGTTTGCTTTGTTATTTTCTCTTCCTTTTAATAAATAAATAGTAAATAATAAGTTTATTTAATATTAATTAACTGTGTTACAAATATAACTCTTCGGCATTTTTTAACTTTAATAATGAGAGAACTAAATCCTTACTAATATTATAAAAGCGAAAGTGAGTTTGTTTGTTACCTCTTCACGCTTTAATGGCTAAACCGATTTTGATGAATATTGGTACAGAGATAGTTGGGAACCAGGAGACGGACATAGGCTATACATAGTTTTTTTTTCAAAAAAAGTGGCAGTAAGGGAGAAACAGGGAAGAAAAGGAAAAACTTAGCGTTGCTATTACAAATCAATAAGGCGCAAGGGCAAAAATTGCAGGTAGCAGGTACCTGCAAATCATTAAATGGGAACTGTGTTACCCCGAATTTAACGCAAGCGAAGCCGAGGGCAAAAGCTCGTTGATAATAAAAATGATTGACTTCATGCTGGTCCTGCTCAAAAACCATAGTGATAAACTCATTGATTAGCATCTAAAGTTATTGTGGATGTTACAAAAGATTGGAAGACTATCTTTGCATTGTATTGACTCAATTTCCAGGTTTTGTATAACTGAAAGCCCATGTGTGAGTACTATGTACTATCATTGACAGAATGTTATGTATGACATATGTATGTCTGTATAATATTATATACATAGATAATTGGTGCTTGCTAGCTGACCTGGGACAATTAATTAACTTTTTCTTTTATGTACCTTGTGATAAATGAAATTATATAGAATCTGGTTCTTCTAACCTGACAGACAGATGTGTTGCTGGGGAGTTTGTTTCGCCACTTCTTCCCAGCTATTATAGTATACTATATTATGGACTGGTGACTTTTGTTTGTTTTATAGATTTCTTTGCCACCGACTTCCGGAATTAAAGTTATTTTCCACTTTATAGTGTTTTATGAAAATCGGTTTTTTGTATTAAGGTCTTTATTTTTGTAGTTGTGGTGTATGATGATGGTATAAGACACAAATTCTTATCGAGTATTCATTTTCCATTGCAACTTAAAGATATAAGCACATCATCAATATGGGAACATAATAAAAAAACTTATTAAAGAAGATAACTACTAAAGCAATGTATATATCACCGGAAAATAACAAGATCCGTAAGTTTATCAATTTACTAGGAAGTTTATAAACTTTCGTAAGATTCTAAACGGGAGATAAATTGTAATATTTTACGTCGTTACTGGCCACACGTAGGGGGTCACAGTTTTAACCTAACCTAACCTACGCATTTTTTTAACATTCAGGAAGGAATATTTGGTGCACGAAAATGTGGACGTAAAATATTACAATTTATCTCCCGTTTAGAATCTTACGAAAGTTTATAAACTTCCTAATAAATTGATAAACTTACGGATCTTGTTATTTTCCGGTGACATATAGATAAAACATTAAAAAAAATGATGTTCGACCCACAGTTGACGGAGAACAAAACATTCGAATTGAGAACCTCTACCTTTTTTGTAGTTGGTTCAAAACAATTAGTTGTACACCAAATATATTTATTGTAATGTATATGATTCATATATTTAAACTGGATGCAAACAGCCCAGTCTAGAGAAGAATGGACATCTTTGGAGGAGACCTTCACCTGCAGAGCGGTTCAGTTGCAGAATAATTGAATAGATTAAGATAAATTTGTCCGCGTGTATTGTTGCACGTGGGTAATTCGTCTGTCATTTTCTCTATTATATATTTACCTACTCGGTGATTTTTGAGCTTGCATTTTCTGCACGAAAACGAAACGAAGTTGGGTAGGCAGAGAATGATAATATTGTTAAAATTTTAAGATGAAGTTTCAGACATGATCCCTTTTTTGCGGATGGGAAATCATCAAATAACTTCCCCTGCTCTGGGCCGAGCGGGGGGAGTGTCAGAGTCGTACTGAACAAACCCATCCATGTTCCTTCTTTTGCTTTTTGTGCCCGGGAACGCGGTATCTCTTTCAAACAACCCGCAACCCCGGCAGGCGGTGGCCCTAGCAAGCCCCTCTGCTTTGCCGACCCGTCGACACGGACGGACGGAGGGATGGATGTTCACAGACGCGCATATACGGTGGCCGGAAGTCGTCTCCCGCGGCTTCTGGGTTGGTTTGAGGTTCTCTCCCTCTTGCTCAGTCACCTCCTTCACTAGCATGACTGCTTCGCAGAAGGCAATGACCGCTTCCCATTCCCTCTCGCGACTGAACCAGGACCAGGCGCTTGTGATGCTGTGATTTAGGCCTTGTGATCATACCCTATTTCATATGGCGTGCATGTGTAAAGGTTTACATTTTTATAATCTACATTGTTTATTTGGTGACGAGTTTTTCCTTTAACTCATTAATCAAATAATAAGTTATCAAGTGTCGAATATAAAACAAACTCGAGTAACATAAACTACAGTTACACATTGACGCAGTTGGCATCAATTTAACTGTTTACACAACAGTAAATGTATTTTAAATGACACTTACGTGTGTCTCATCTCCATGTTTTGCCATTCAATCCGGATGAAACAAGACATTGTTTCTGTTTTGTATCTTGTCTTATTTGGTAAACAAACAGCGTATGATAATCGAAAGTATCATGCAATAACATGGAACGTACAGATCTTCGTAAGGACTCAAAAAAACAAACATAAACAGCCATGTCTTTTGACTGCGTAAACTTAGAGGGTTTTTTTCTTTCTTTTTAAAAAAAAAACGTTGACAGCGCGGTTGGCGCAGTGGCTGAGCGTTCAACTGCTGGGCTGCGTGTCGCGGGTTCGCCGCACGGAACAAATATTTGTATGACCTGCAGATACATAGTTGTTTCGGGTCTGGCTGTTTGTGTATGTGAGTTTAAATGTTTGTTAACGCACCCACGATACAGGAGAAATTGCTAGTGTGGGGCCAAGCTTTTTTAAAAAAGAAAGAAAAAGAAAGACTTAGAGGGTCAATTATTACACACCTCCAAGGGGCCACAGATTTTAGTATTTAGTTTTAATTACAATCCGGAAATCGAACCTAGCGGTCTCGTTTGCTACCACTAATCCAACGAGGCTATAAATAATAAACTCATGCATATTAAAAACATCGACAAAACTATAAAAAAAAAATGTTGCCCTACACTAGGCATTTATCCTGAATCGTGGGTGCGTTTACAAATATTTAAACTCACATACACAAACAGCCAGACCCGAAACAAAGTTATCTGTAGATCATACAAATATTTGTTCTGTGCGGGAATCGAAACCGCGACACGCAGCGCAGCAGTCGATCGCTCAACCACTACGTCAACCGAGCCGTCACGTATTGAAGTTTTGTATGGGACAGTTATTTGTTTGAATGTCTATGGTGATTCCATGGTAAAAGTTGTTCAATTTGATAGTCTGTACACCATATGAAATATGATTACAAGGGCTTCTGTCTCAGACCCTTAAGGCACTGTACAAAGCAAACACTTCGTAAAACATCTAGATTTTCGTCGCGAAGTTAGCCGTATCTGTACATGCCACTAGCCAAAAAAAAATACCGTGTATAGTTCAATACATAAAGTAAAGACTTAAACAAAATCAGTTTAAAAAAGTGGTCTAGTACTAGGAAAAAAAAAAGTTTAAAAAGACCACGAAAAAAATCTTTTCGTCTCGAAATTCTCTATTTTTCAGCGACAACCATTATATTTTTAAATCTATAACAACGGAAATGTTGTAGACTAAAGAGATATCTAAAATTTTTCAAACACGGAACTGTATTTTTTTTATATTCAATTAAAACTGCAAAATGACCTACATTTTGGCGGACATGATATTCAAATAAAATCAAACATCGAAATATTTTCGACCTTATTTCTATTCTTTCGATGCAATACTGTCGTGTACTTGTGTCAGACCATGCCCAGTATGCAGCTACCCTCACTTCCGCGAATACCTAAAGATTAGCTTGTTACCGCGCCTTAACCAACCCAGTTGCCGCGAAGACACTACAGACGTCGGGCGCCGCGAGACGACTCCCGGCAACTGAAGATTCGGGTCTTTGGTCGGTGGGCAGTTGGTACCTCACCGCCTGCTGGGGTTGCGAGTTTTTCGAAAGAGATACCTGGGGTCCGGAACATAAAGAGCAAAATAAAGAACGTTAGTGGGTTTTAGTCAGTACAAGTCTGACGCTCCCCCGCTCCGCCCAGAGGCACGCACCACAGATTTTTCGGATTTATATGCATACTAGCTTTTGTCCGCGGCTTCGCTCGCGTTAAATTCGGGGTTTCTTCCCTTTCCTGCTTTGCAAGTACCTGCTAGGTACCTGTAGTTTTTGCCCTTGCGCCTTATTTATTGTAAAACCAAAGCTAAGATTTCCCTTTTCTTCGCTCTTTTTCCCTCATATTATCTCTTTTGATCAAATCAAATCATTTATTTGCATAACACAGGTTTGAGAGATGTTACATAGTTTTTTTTTTAGTTACACTGTATTACAACCTTATACGAGGTGTGCAAATATATTTACATTGTGTTAATCTCTTATTATACAACATTAGTTTTACTTTATGCGAAACCCGAAACACGTGTCTAGTATTTTTATCTGAAGAATCTATGTACAAAATTTCAGAACTTTATCATGAAAAATCAGAAAGTTATAAGCTTGTTATTTTACCTGGTTGTACGTACAAAACCACGGTCACCGCGCGGCACAAACAACACCGCACGTGTGTGTGTACTGTCGCTTGTTGCGCGCCGTATGATTTCGTATACCTACTAAGTGTCCAACTCGTAACCTATTATTAATATTTTTGGGACAAAATATAACATGGTGTAAAAACTATTGGAATCGATTCAGTTACTTATTCTGAACAAACTTTAATCAGGTTTCGCATATACTAAAAATAATGTTGTATTCATTAAAATCACATTAGTAGTCAAAATCATTCCAAATTAATTAAAACACATAAAAAATATAATAATAATGTCATGCAGATTAATAATGTCAGATTGTAATAAATATGGTCATATTTAATTGAAATAGATATTTGGCATTCATTATAATACAACATTTACATCTTTGTCTTCAAAATACCTAGTCTTTAACATTAGAATAACATTTTTTGATTAGGAATGAGTATAACTTATTTTTAAATAGATGAATAGGTAACTTCTTAATGTCGTCTGGTAGTTTATTATAAATCAGTGATGCCATACAAATAACACTTTTATTCAATAATGCTGTTTCTCCATACATCAGAAAATATGAAAGAAATCTACTTGCACAATCAGTATCCAACAACAAACTACTCTGGAAAAATATAAAAACTATCACATACTCTAAGAAATCAAAAAGTCAAAACATGGAACTACTAAACATTAAAACGACCCCTATTAAATCAATAAACTATGTTAATGATTATTTTGCTAATATTGGAAAACAACTCGCACAAAAGATTAATCCCAAATTAAGTAATCATCCTGAGAATGAAGTAACACAACTTAATTCCTTCGTACTCTTGGATACGGACGATGCAGAAGTGGAGGGTATTCTGATGAATATGAAGTCTGACAGTGCCCCTGGGTGGGATAACATCTCAACAAAATTCTTAAAGCATACAAGAAAAGAAGTCGTTCCTATTATAACTCACCTCTCCAATCTTTGCTTTCAAAAGGGTGTATTCCCAGCTCCACTAAAACAGTCGGTTATCACCCCAGTTCACAAGGGTGGCGACAGCGATGATGTTAATAACTACAGGCCTATTTCTGTTCTGCCGTCGATATCAAAAGTGCTCGAAAAAATTATAAATATTAGATTAACTAAATACTTCAAAAAATTCAATATTCTATCAGACTCACAGTTTGGCTTCAGACAATGTATAAGTACTGAAGATGCAGTAACTGCCCTAAGTTCTCTTGTAGCTGAACATCTTGACAAAGGAGACAGATGCCTGGCTGTATTCCTAGATCTTAAAAAAGCCTTTGACACCATTTCTGTCCCAATCCTTGTGAACAAGCTGGAAAACGCCGGAATAAGAGGTACTGCACTCAAATTACTCAAAGACTACCTTTCCAACAGAAAGCAAAGAGTAAAGATAGGACAGTACTCCAGTGATGAGGTAGATGTCTCCTACGGCGTCCCACAGGGTAGTGTCTTGGGGCCAACACTCTTTCTTCTTTATATTAATGAACTGTGTAATATAAAATTAAAAAATGCTAAAGTATTCTCATATGCTGACGATACCTCTATTGTGTTCTCTGGGTCATCCTGGCGCGAGGCTAAACAGACTGCAGAGACAGGGATGACTCAAATAGCACATTGGCTGAAGAATAACTTACTCTCCCTAAACACCAAAAAGACAAACTACATTTGCTTTAGAATCAGTAGACGAACGCAGCCTTTCGAAGATCTAAATTTAAGAGTACACACGTGTGAAAATATACCTAGAATAAGCTGTGACTGTCCATGTATTGATAGGGTCACTCAGACTAAATATCTTGGAGTTGTGGTTGATCAGGCACTATCCTGGTACCCACAACTTGAGCAAACTTCAGTAAGAATTAGAAAACTCAGCTGGATATTTAAAACCCTCAGACATATTGTTCCAACTAAAATGGTAAGCGGTACTAACCGCCTCAGAAATCTTCTAAATGAAATATATATGGCACTTGCCCAGTCTGTGCTCCTATATTGTATTCCAATCTGGGGTGGAGCTGCAAAAACAAAGTTCATAGAAGTAGAACGAGCTCAGCGTGCATTAATAAAAATAATGTATTTTAAGAATAAAAGGTTCTCCACGGAAAGCTTATATCAAATAAGTGACTTACTATCTGTAAGGAAATTGTATATAACCCAAACCATACTAAAAAAACATAAAACCGTACCATATAACCCTAACGAAAACCTTAGAAGGAGAAAAGATTTAGCTGCCCTTGTTCCCCAAACAAAAACTAGATTTGCATGCAACCAATATAATAAACGTTCTGCTCAACTTTATAATAAAATTAATAAACATGTCACTATATATAACAAACAATCCCACGACTGTAAAAAAAGTATAACAAACTGGATAAAACCACTTACCTATGAAGAAACCGAAGCACTCCTGGAGCATTTTGAGTAGCTGAAATATACACTATAATAAATGTAGCCTGACCTAACCTAGAACGCCGCAATACAAACACACCACATACCACACCACATCACATCACATCACACCACACCACACCACACCACACCACACTACACCACACCACACCACACCACACCTCACACCACACCACATCACATCACACCTCTCACACCACACATACCTTACACAAAACACCATGCACTACGCCACACACCTTACCACATCACAAGCCCCACTGCATTACTCACCTCACATACACTGCACTCCTTACTATACCACATTAGTTTTATATTCTTTGATAGTTATTGGTGATAAACCGTTTTATGCAGTTCAAGTTAAAAATAGATTAACTTAACTATTATTTCTTATTTAGTTTTGGAATTCTCTTTATAGATTTGTACTTTGAAAACTTAAAATGTAAAAATTGTTTAACATTGCATATTTACCCTTACGGTAGACTGTACTTACAGCTAGTACAGTGTACAAATGTTGTAAGAAAGAGCGGAACCTACTAATACAGGTATTGTTTGCCTAAAAGTAGGCTCCAAACACGTAACCATGTAATGACATATTTATGGAAACAATAAACTATTTTGTATTTGTATTTTTTGTATTTGTATTATTTCGACGTCTAACCTTTTTTTGTCTCGTAAATTGTCTATAATAGCTTTTAAAAGCAGTCTTATAATAGTTGGGATTCGATTTTACAAAGACATTTAATTCATATACTTATGTATAGGGAAGGCAATGTAAGAATTTTTAATTTTTTTAAGTACGGTTGACAGCTTGTAGTACACACGCCTGCAGGTCAAGCTACCCGAAACTGTCAATTTTTCCCAATGAACCTTGAACCTTATACTTTAGAAATAAAGTCGAAAATCTATCAAAGAAATCTGACAGATTGTGGTAGCTTGATGTGCAGGCGTCTGTAATATCTAGATGACACATTGCTCTGATGCATTTCTTTTGGGCTTTGAATACAAATTCATTGTCTACAGAGTTACCCCAGAATATTATCATCATCTGCCTAGCCTTTTCCCAACTATGTTAGGGTCGGCTTCCAGTCTAACCGGATGCAGCTGAATATCAGTATTTTACATGGAGCGACTGCCTATCTGACCTCCACAACCCAGTTAGTACTGGGTAATACGATACCTACCCCTTGGTAAGACTGGTTGTTAGACTTTCGGGACACTGACTACCTGTAACGACACTAACGACTGTCAAAGATCTACAAATGACAGCCGGGACCAACGGCTTAACGTGCTTCCCGAGGCACGGAGGAAACTCGGTATGTAACGAGTGGTCACCCATCCACAGACCAACCTAGGCAAGCGCGGTTTGACGTAAAGATCGACCCGAGCGGCTGCTATTATTTAGCCACGAGCTCCTCCAGAATATTATACCATATCTTAATAAAGGTGCAGCAGGTCCATGGTATGCCGTTAAAACGGCTTCTTTGTTGATAACTTTTGAGAGTTTGTAGAGAGCGAATGAGGATTTTTTTTTACAGAGATTATCTAGGTGCGTTGGTGCGTTTTCCACGATAAATTATAATATATGTCAATACCTAAAAATTTGGTATTTGTTACAGGATTACGGTCTGTCCGTCGTAATTAACATTGATATTATCAGGTTGAGTTCTTTGATAAAAGTGCATTATTTTTGTTTTGTCCATATTTATTTTAAGACTAGCTTCCGCCCGCGACTTCGTCCGCGTGCCATAGTTACTTTGGGCTAACGCTAACTTTAATCAGCGTGATGACCCGAAAAAAATGTATATTTCTCTCTCCTTTTCTTCCCTCATTCTACCCCTTTCCTCACAAACTCACTGTCGCTTTTAAAATATTAGTAAGGATTTATGAAAATAACTGAAGGTAACTGAATGCCTATTCAGTTACCTAACGAAATAAGCTACGTTAGAGGTACTAACTGTAGCTACCTTACACTTAAAAATCCAAGTGCCTACTTAAATAATAAATCACGCGCGATGGCTTATTAGCGTATTTCATGCATAACTTTGGTGTTTGTATACCGATTTATATGATTCTTTTTTTATTGAATACGTAATAATGTTAACTGTTTTTAATTAGCGATGAGTGGGAGTGTTAAAAACGTAAGAGTAGACAAATATAATCAGAAAGCTACGAACTGCTAAGTTATCGGGAGTTACACGTGTTATTGTGAGTCAACCATAAAAGATAGACCTATGCTGTCGTAGGATATTTTTTATATAATTTTAAGGAGAACATTTCCGTCATACATGATTTCTGTGTAGCTTTAACCAACTTCTCCCGATTACCCAACATTTTCCTTCACTGCTCTGCTCCTATTGATCGTAGCGTGATGAAAAGTATACTATAACCTGCCCAGGAGTATGAAGAATAATTGTACCAAGTTTCGTTAAAATCCGTCGAGTAGTTTTTGTTTCTATAACGAACATACAGACATCCAGACAGACAGACAGACAGACAGACAGACAGACAGACAAAAATTTTACTGATTGCATTTTTGGCATCAGTATCGATCACTAATCACCCCCTGATAGTTATTTTGGAAATATATTTCATGTACAGAATTGACCTCTCTACAGATTTATTATAAGTATAGATAGATAGATAGATATAGATAGATAGATATAGAAGACAACAAAAGAAATCTAAAAAGAAATTATTTAAAGACTAAAAGTCGGGCTGAAAGCATTGTCTGTCAATAAAGTCGAACATTCTGAACGTCTATTCGCATCAACAGCCAAATATTACACAAAAATAATCCTTATAGCATGATTCAGTATTCACGCGCGATGGCTTATTAGCGTATTTCATGCATAACTTTGGTGTTTGTATATCGATTTATATGATTCTTTTTTTATTGAATACGTAATAATGTTAACTGTTTTTAATTAGAAATGAGTGTGAGTGTTATAAACGTAAGAGTAGACAAATATAATTATAAAGCCCCGAACTGCTAAGTTTTCGGGAGTTACACGTGTTATTGTGAGTCAAACATAAAATATAGACCTATGCTGTCGTAGGATATTTTTTTATATAATTTTAAGGAGAACATTTCCGTCATACATGATTTCTGTGTAGCTTTAACCAACTTCTCCTGATTACCCAACATTTTCCTTCACTGCTCTGCTCCTATTGATCGTAGCGTGATGAAAAGTATACTATAACCTGCCCAGGAGTATGAAGAATAATTGTACCAAGTTTCGTTAAAATCCGTCGAGTAGTTTTTGTTTCTATAACGAACATACAGACATCCAGACAGACAGACAGACAGACAGACAGACAGACAAAAATTTTACTGATTGCATTTTTGGCATCAGTATCGATCACTAATCACCCCCTGATAGTTATTTTGGAAATATATTTCATGTACAGAATTGACCTCTCTACAGATTTATTATAAGTATAGATTATTGTTAACTAACCATAGAATAATTTGTTTGTTTTGTCATTTGTTTTGTCACCTTTAATGATTACTGTACTATCGTCTACAAATAGTACCATTGGTTGCTCGACGTGTCTCGGAAGATCATTAATGTACACTAGGAAGAATAAGGGACCCAAAACAGTACCTTGTGGGACTCCAAATTCTATGGTTCTAGTATGGGAACTATATTTTATTTCAGATCGTGTTCTCTGGCATATTCGTGTTATTTCTGTTATTTGTTTTCTGCCAGAAATATATGACGAAATTAGGTCGAGCGAGCATCTTGCCTCTTATGCCATACATGTTTAATTTTTGGATATATAATATAGTCACGTCGTCTTATGCGCCAAGATTTTATCACACATGTTTTTTTAACCGTGAAATGCAACAATTGGGCTGTATGATCCGATAATCCAAATTCAATTATGTCAGTTTTGCCGAGCATTGTGAGCAAAATTGTCAATGCAAGTGGTACTGATTAGTCTAGTGGGTTCTTTGATTTCTAGTTTCAAGTCATGGCTTTCCAGAATATTCTCGAAGTTGACTCTGTCGGTTCCTTTTTAAAATATTGATACTAGCTGTGCCCAGCGGTTTCACCCGCTGAGGTTTAGGGTTATGAAAAATAGATGTTTGCCGATTCTCAGACCTACCCAATATGTATCCAAAATTCCATAAGAATCGGTCGAGCCGTTTCGGAGGAGTACGGTAACAAACATTGTGACACGGAAATTTTATATATTAGATTAAAATCTCCGCATAAAACAATTTTCTTATTGTTGTTATCACTAATTTGGCGCAATAACTTTTCTAAATTATTATAAAATATAGTAATACATTTATATAAAAAATAATGTTATTTCATTTATTTTAAAGAAAATTGCCTATGTCCGTCTCCTGGGTCCCAACTATCTCTGTACCAAAATTCATCAAAATCGGTTTAGCCATGTAGGCGTGAAGACGTAACAAACAAACACACATTCGCTTTTATAATATTAGTAAGGATTTTAACAATATCATAATTCTCTGCCTACTCGTATTACTCGTTGAGTAGGCAGAGAATTATGATATTGTTATCAAGTTTTAATGCAGATAATGCAAGCACAAAAATCCTCTCTAACCGAGTAGGTATGTAAATATATAATAGAGAAAATGACAGACGAATTACCCACGTGCGACAAATATACGCGGACGCGAACACACGTCGCGCCGCTGTAATCATAATCACACATCATTATTTATGAATCACATACATTACAATAAATACCTTCACACGAACACGTTAGGTGTACACACGGCGACACATCAACCTATACAAAACCAGTTTCTGCTGATCTCTCAACTACGAATCGTACGCCGTAGATTTCCCGTACGACGAGATATCCGCATAAACTGGTTTTGTATAGGTTGATGTGTCGTCGTGTGTTAGTTGTACACTTGTTGCTTTTAATCGACTGAAAAAAAGGAGGTGGTACTTAATTTGACTGTATTTTTTTCTCCGACAATCGTGGGTCGATTATCAATATTATTCTTTAATCGAAATGGTATACTCCCGATGGGGTTCCATATCAATCCTTACTAATATTATAAAAGCGAAAGTGAGTTTGTTCGTTACGTCTTCACGCTTAAATGGCTAAACCGACTTTGATGAATTTTGGTACAGAAATAGTTGGGAAACTGGAGACGGACATAGGCTTTTTTTATTGAGCAGTGAGGGAGAAAGAGAGAAGAATAAATAAGGCGCAAGGGCAAAAACTACAGGCAGCAGGTACCTGCAAATTAGGAAAGGGGAACTGTGTTACCCCGAATTTAACGCGAGTGAAACCGCGGGCAAAAGCTAGTTTTATCTATATTTCGTCGGTAGTAAATAAAATAAATAAATCATAGTTTCATGTTGATTAATGACAAAAGTACTGTTTATTTATTTTCTACGAAGTGTCTTGAAAACGTCGTTTGATTCACGCAAGAATTTGTCACTGCTGTTCTCGGCTCTATAACACCCTCGCCTGACGGCTCATACGTCAATTCCGCCTCGGCCGCAATGACAAAATTTCCTCATCTGAATTGAAATGTGCTATTTTCTCTTCGCTTAATAGGTAAGACCAGTTCGTGAACGGAGCGTAACGTACTTACTTCTTTTGTTTGGACTTTTACCCGGATGTACGAAACTGATAACATTCAACATTACCCTAAGTACAACATAGATGATTTCATGTTATAAGTCATTCATAACACCTGACTGGAGCCGTCCATTTTGTAACTTTTTTTTGGGTTTTTTAACCCCCGCGCCCCCTCCTCGCCGAATCCTCGTTGGGGATACTTGGTGAGGTTTAAGACTACTCCCCCCTTCCCCTAAATCACGTGTATTTATAAAATACCTACAGATATAAGTATCATCTAATTTTATTTAAAAAAAAATAAAGGACTACAATAATAACAAAAAAAAAAGAATAATGAAAATCGGTTGGCAGTTAACAGAGTAATCGGTAAACATAAATAAAAATATACGGTACAACATAAAACCTTCTCCATTTTTTAAGTCGGTTAAAAAACTAGATGGGACTTCCCATCGCGCATCGGTAGAAAAACGGACTTCCTCAAAACCTTTTATCCTCGTTTTAACTGCTTTAGTTGTACTCTTTTACTTCTACATTCAACAATATTATAAGTAGACTACGTGTGGTTAGCGAAGTATTTATTACTAGCTAAATTCGCGTAAATTCGGGGTAACACAGTTCCCCTTTCCTGATTTGCAGGTACATGCTACCTGTAGTTTTTGCCCTTGCGCCTTATTTATTGTATTAGCAAAGCTAAGTTTTCCCTTTTCTTCCCTCTTTCTCCCTCATTTCCCACTTTAAAAAAAAATAGCCTATGTCCGTCTCCAGGGTCCCAACTATCTCTGTACCAAAATTCATGAAAATCGGTTTAGCTATTAAGGCGTGAAGACGTAACAAACAAACAAACTCATTAATTACAAAAAGTAGCGCACCTGTGTGACATATGCGAGTGTCATTATGAGTGTGGGTGATTGCGTGAGTGTGTGTGCGTGAGTGTGTGTAATAGTGTGAGGGTAATATTCAGGTTTTTTTCCTTTAAGGTTTTCAGTCATAATCAGAAATCGAGGTAACGTTCCAGATTGAAGAGGAATGGTACATTTTACTAATGTCATCCGCACCACGGTACACTGAAAACAGTAGATATTAGTAGGTTTTTCATTGGGAATTTCAAGAGTAACCCGAAATCCAGGAGAGCGGGTTCTGTCGATTGCAAAGTTGTTTGATAAGTTAGTCAGAATCTGGTTCTTCTAACCTGACAGACAGATGTGTTGCTGGGGAGTTTGTTCCGCCACTTCTTCTTCCTAGCTAAAACACTAGGAAGTGGCGAAGGGCAGGGCGTTTTTGTGGGACTGTCTCTTGTAATGTGACGTTCAAAAAGTGCTAATTATCAGCCTGATTTGAATAAATGACTTTTGATTTTGATTTAGAATATGGAAAGCCCCGCGCCTTAATTAGTCATGCAATATTTTATGACGTCATTGTAGTCAAGCTACAATCGAGCACTAGTTCCATCGTCTTCAGCTTCAAGAGTAACTTGTTTATAACGTTGTTTATGTCGACTTGTTTATTTCTGTCATTGTGTGCCTTTGAAATGTACCTAACGTTTTTTGCAAAAAAATAATAGCCATCAGTTTTGTTTTCTTGCATGTTTATTTTTGCTATGCTTTTGTTATGGTATTTTACACATGTTACCATCAAGTATTGATTAATAGTCTCTAACTGTTCTCGATCTTATTTTTTTGTGATCTCTTTTATCAGTTTATTTTATATATTAAACTAGCCTTCGCCCGCGGCTTCGCCCACGTTAAATTCGGGATAACACAGTTCCCCTTTCCTGAATTGCAGGTACCTGCCACCTGTAGTTTTTGCCCTAGCACCTTATTTATTGTAATAGCAATGCTAAGTTTTCCCTTTTTTCCCTCTTTCTCCCTTATTTTTCACTATTTAAAAAAAATAGCCTATGTCCGTCTCCAGGGTCCCAACTATCTCTGTACCAAAATTCATCAAAACAGGTTGAGCCATTTAGGCGTGAAGAGGTAACAAACAAACAAACAAACTCACTTTCGCTTTTATAATATTAGTAAGGATTATTAGGAGTTTCTAGTTCAATAAAAATGTGTTTCATAAACTGTTTTTTTTCTCTATCAAATTAATTTTATCTTAATCTAATACTGCATCCGCCGAGCATAGTTATTTATCTCTTTGGCTGACTTTACATTGACTCTTCGCAATTTTCCTGTTCTCAGGTACGCACGTAATAAACAGGTAGTTTAGTCAGGTATGGTATTTTTTTAATGATAAGGAAAATGTGTGGTTTTATCAGAATAAAAAAAGAACCGTCCAAATGCAAGTCGGATTCAAACTTGCGACATAAACGGCTACCTATATCTTTTGACTGCGTAGACTTAGACAGTTCGATAATTTCAAAAATCCAAGGATTAAGTTAAGTCAAAGTCTAAGTTTATTATTATAATTTCAACTCGATAACTCTACGATTTGCCGACGTAAATTGTCTCGACAGATGGACAACAAAACAATCCTATTAGATAGATAGATAGAATGTTCTTTATTATGTACACCATACAAATAACAAGAATAACATTAAACAACTTATAAATAGGGTGACACAATGGGCGGTCTTATCGCTAAAAGCGATCTTTTCAAGACAACCTTTGGATGGATTTAAAGGAGGAGTAACAGTACCTACTGTAGGTAGTCTGTGGTGTAACATTTTTCAAAATTAATAGGCTCTGCATTTAAAAAAACAAATCATCATCATCATCATCATCAGGCTATATTAGTCCACTGCTGGACATAGCCCTCCCCTAATGAGCGCCGTAATACTCATGTTTAAATACATATACTTAATATACATTTAAAATAATAATCATCAAGAGCAAAGAAGTATTTAATATTTTGTTTAAGGAGAGAGGTTTCTATTCTTCTATTCTATTCTACTCGCATAGCAGACAAGCGTACTTTTTCCTAAAGTTTTTACCTACTGGAATAACTTCCCTACCACTTACTGGATCTAGAGATACCTAGGTACCTAATTAAACAAACTTGAAAATAAAAAGTTCTCCATTGATTTTAGGGTTATCGCACGAAGTTCGTACAAAAATAAGTAAAATGTCTCTTTCTCTACAAGATTGATTTATTTGAGAACCTGGGAACATGCACAAAGACTGCTTATGACCTTAGCTATATGCCCCGTAAATGTTAGGTATAGCTCCTTTTCTTTACACGTTGTATTGATGAAGATAGCCTATTTGCTTTTTCTTTTGCTATGATTCATAATTTGGATTCACGATGACAAAACGAGGAATAAATTAATGTTAATCATAATTTGTTACCGGTTTTAGGTATTGACCTTATTTTGGTATTCAAAGCCGCATTTTTTATGTAGTAAACTAAAGGTAAACAAACCATAAAAATGGTTAATTATAGATGACACTTCTATGATTCAAAATATGCAATGAACAAATTAAATTGGTTTACGTTTTTAAGACAGTTTTCTCTTTTGTTAATTAATGTTTGTAAATCGTGTTCATATTTTATACCTGAACTATTCATAAATGCAACTACTTAATTGAACACATTTTTTTTTAGTAACATTTCTAAAATAATATAATCCTACTAATATATATAAATGCGAAAGTTTGTGATATCCATAGATATATGTTTGAACTCTTTCACGAAAAAACTTCTGAACGGATCTTGATAAAGTTTGGCACAGAGGTAGATTATAGTCTGGAATAGCACATAGGATACTTTTTTAATCACCAGCGGGCGAAGCCGCGGATGCCAGCTAGTATTTTATAATCTGTCTATTGTAAAGAGCCTAAAAGTTCAGGTACCCACAACCTTTCTTCATCATCTGCCTAGCCTTTTCCAAACTATGTTGGGGTCGGCTTCCAGTCTAACCGGATGCAGCTGAATATCAGTATTTTACATGGAGCAACTGCCTATCTGACCTCCACAACCCAGTTAATACTGGGTAATACGATACCCCTTAGTAAGACTGGTTGTCAGACTTTCGGAACACTGACTACCTGTAACGACTGTCAAAGATCTACAAATGACAGCCGGGACCAACGGCTTAACGTGCTTTCCGAGGCACGGAGGAAACTCGGTATGTAACGGGTGGTCACCCATCCACAGACCTGCAACCTAGGCAAAAGATCGACCCGACCGGCTACTTTTTATTTAGCCACGAGCTCCTCTACCCACAACCTTTCTTATGAGAAATAAATACGATAATGTTGCCAAATTCAAGACTACAACAGTCACGTCGTGCGACAACTGAAGTGGCATTATTTCGTCGTGTCAATTAGTCGGTTAATCAGACACCAATGTCAGCTACCCTACCATGACGTCTTAAAGCAGAACTTATTCCACTGAGGGAAAGAGACAGAGCTATACAGGGTGTCTAGCACCATCTCTTTCTCACACAGGAATAAGAACTGCTATAAGATGTCATGGTAACCCTACAGCTCTCTCATCATTTGCATCGATAGGAAACGCAAGCGTTTCGTTTCGATTTTGCTGAATAGATTTTATCCTGTTTCTTTGTTTTGTTTTCGTTATTAAGTTCTTGTTGTTCATTGTTAATTGTTTTTAAATTCATATTTTATCTGAACACTAGCTTTCGCTAGCGTTAATTTCGGGGTGACACAGTTCCCCTTTCCTGATCTGCAGGTACCTGCTACCTGTAGTTTTTGCCCTTGCGTCTTATTTATTGTAATAGCAAAGCTAAGTTTTCCCCTTTCTTCCCTCTTTCTCCCTCATTTCTCACTTAAAAAAATAGCCTATATCCGTCTCCAGGGTCCCAACTATCTCTGTACCAAAATTCTTCAAAATCGGTGTAGTTAATAAGGCGTGAAGAGGTAACAAACAAACAAACTCACTTTCACTTTTATAATACTAGTAAGGATGACTGAACCCAAGCCTGGTAATAGTCTTGCAAGTTCCGCCCTCACATTTCCTTCACCCAAGAAAAAAGGAACAAACATACATACATAGACTGATGAACACATAACCCTCCTTTGCGGTGCGCAGTCGGGTAAAAACGCTCTAAAAGAGGACCTCATTCGTCTCTGAGAAGCAGATAGTGATAAATGTGTGTGTGGAAACATAACTATTACATATGCATTATATATAACATATCATGTGAAACTTTTTTCGATTTCGTGTTTGAATAAGCTATGATAAGAATTAGGCATTTATAAATACTTGTATGTTTGTGTTATGTTTGTCGTGTGGGTGTGTGTGTGTGACTGGGTATCGTGTGTGTTTTGTGTTGTGTGAGTGTGCTATGAGAAGCCTGAGTATGTGACTGTTTTGGTGTCCAGTGTGAGACTATGTTTGAGGTGGTGCAAGCTTAGTGTCTCCCGATGTTATTTTTTTTTAAATAACGTTGCCCCACACTAGGTATTTCTCCTGTATCGTGGGTGCGTTTACAAACATTTAAACTCACATACACAAACAGTTAGACCCGGAACAACTATCTGTAGGCCATACTAATATTTGTTCCGTGCGGAAATCGAACCTGCGACGCGCAGCGCAGCAGTCGATCGCCCAGCCACTGCTCCAACTGCGTCGTCAAATAAATGGGATGTATGTGAGTTAGACCCATAGTCTATGGTAGCTTGACAGGTCGTAGCATTGCATAAAGTCGCGTGCACAAGTCGCTAGTCGACGTCCTAAATCACACCGAAACGAGGCCATGAAGCCAAGAAAGTTGATTGTAACGACAACTTGTAGCTTGCATCTTATTTGACTCACTAAATTCAAGGTCACCTTACTGACAATTAATTTAAGAGAACTCAGAAGATGTTAGTGTTTATGTTTTTTCCTTCTAGCGCTGGTAGCGAGTTTACCTGTTTTCAAGGTTCCGTATCGTCCGTCCAAAAGGAAAAATATAACCATACTAGCTTTTGCCCGCAGCTTCGCTCGCGTTAAATTCGGTAGCGCCTTATTGATTTGTAATAGCAACGCTAAGTTTTCCCGTTTCTTCCCTCTTTCTTCCTCACATCCCACTCTTTTTAAACATTAGCCTATGTCCGTCTCCTGGTTCCCAACTATCTCTGTACCAAAATTCATCACAATCGGTTAAGCCATTAAAGCGTGAAGAGGTAACAAACAAACAAACTCACTTTCGCTTTTATAATATTAGTAAGGAAGTAAGGATATACAGAACCTTTATAGATTCAGGAACGCTTATAGATTCACTTTGTTGTGCGTCTGTCTGTCTAGATCCTTTATCTCAAGAACGCGTGGAGGTATCGAGTTGAAATTAAAAACATAAACTCAAATTTGTGAGTCCCTTAGAGCTATGAAACAACCAACACTCAAGTCCAAAGAAAGATAGGGCCGTTCATGTCACAATAAGCTGGGGCCCTCGGCTTCACCCGCGTGATATCGAAAAAAATAATATCCTATTTGTTATTCCAGACTATAATCTACCACTGTGCCAAATTTCATCAAGATCCGTTCAGCCGTTTTGACGTGAAAGAGTGACAAACATCCATCCTCACAAACATTCGCATTTATAATATTACTAGCTTTTGCCCGCGGCTTCGCTCGCGTTAAATTCGGGTTAACACAGTTCACCTTTCCTGATTTGCAGGTAGCTGCTACCTGTAGTTTTTGCCCTTGCGCCTTATTTATTGTAATAGCAAAGCTAAGTTTTCCCTTTTCTTCCACTTTTTTCCCTCATTTCTCACGTTTTTAAAAAAAAATTTGCTCATGTCTGTCTCCAGGGTCCCAACTATATTTGTACCAATATTTATCAAAATCGGTTTAGCCATTTAGGCGTGAAGACGTAACAAACAAACAAACTCACTTTCGCTTTTAAAATATTAGTAAGGATAAGTAGGATAGGATTTTGTAGGGAACCCGCGGCTCGCACTTGGCCCGTTTTTTTTTAATTGATTAGATTTTTATTTTGCTTTTGTCTGTAAGCTAATACAGCTTACAGACAAAAGCAAAATAAAAATAAATAATTAAAAAAATTAAAAAACACGACTGCCGTGGCAAAAAAATTAACTAAAAAGAACTAGATGGCGCACCTTGTTTGTTTTCAACGAATCCACTATGGAATACGTACCTACGACATTTTTTTTATCGACAGTTTTTATTAACAATGTAACATATTTATGTTTTTGGAATCCACTCGTCAAATTCTAGACGATAATCACATACATTAACAGAATAAGTAATAAAAAAAAATATGTGGGTGTTCAATTATTGATCATACCCGCCACAATGGATTTCTATACTTTTTCATATATATATTATATAGCCTATGTTACTCGGGACGATGCAAGGATTCTAACGAAACCCCATACATGTAAATCGGTTCAGGCGTTTAGAAGTTATGATGGAATAAAGAAACTCACATACATACAAACATACATGAACCCTAAAAACATAACACTCCTTTTTTGGGGCAGTCGTGTAAAAAATGTGTTGGTCGTAATCTCGAGCTTTAGTTTGTCGCACAAGCGTGCATTCGAAATAAGGTGAGTCGCAGACTCGCAGTACCGTTTTGACACACAAGCTTAAATAGCGCTTCCGTTTGTCTTTTTGTTTTTCTCCTTTTCTAAACGCTAGGTAGAATTCATAAAAGATATTTGCAATAAATATGACAGATATCGCATTTTTTTCGGATTGGAAATCTTCATAATTATTCTCCCACTCTGGACGGAGCGAAAGGTACTTAGTGTCATACTTTTACTGACTAAAACCCAGCCATGTTTCTTTTTTGCCCTTTGTGTTGCGGGGCCGCGGTATTTCTTTCGAAAAACCCGCAACCCGGGAATAGAATATGCTTGCCAATTCGTAAAGTACGATTGCAACCAGTGCAACCCACTTATTGCATCACTTTCACCCACTTGGCTACAAACTGATATGTTTAACCAACGGTTCGATTATCAAAATCGAAAGTTGATATTTTTCAAATTCAACATAAGTAAACTAAAATTATTAAACTAAACTAAACTTTTAATAAATTAAAAAATAGCGTCAAAAAATTCGTTCTCAACGCTGTCAGTTGGCAATGTCCCCAAGAGACTGGCCGCGTTGCCACGTTGTATGGCAACGCTAAGCCTCTGGAGAAAGTAAAAGCCAGCCCTTGGGTCACGGGAAGTGTCAACCAAACGTTTTGAAATTTCCTTAAAAAGGCTGTGAGCACAAGGACCCCACGGTCCCAGAGTTTCAACCCCAAACGGCTCGAAAATATAGTTCCCAATAAGGTTACTATATTTACGCCGCTTGAGGTTCTCTGCAGCCGCAACAGCAGCGCCAGCGCAGCACGAAGAGCTAGGAAGATGGGATGGCGCAAGAGTATCGACGCACGTTGCGTCCCACACTAAAGGCCTACCCAACTTCCACGGAAACAAAGACATACCGTCCGGTCTTTTGCCATCGTCGCGTGCCAAGCCATTGGGTTCTAAAACAGCTGGAACGCCGACGGTGACAAGAGCTCGACGGATGATGTCGTTAATATTCGCGTGCCGCGCAAAACGGCCCGCACTTCGGCTGCATGATAGGCCGTGGTGTCCAAGGCTGTTGACTACTTCACCACAATGACAGCGATGAGGAGAACAACAAGGAGCACCTAAACGTAAGGTAGCAGCGAGGCGGAAAGTAGTGTCGTCGAACAAAGTGCCTATGCTCGACGACGGTAGTGCGTAAAGCCAAAGACCCGACTCCCACTTGCTCACAGCCAAAAGGCGCGCACGCTCAGCAGTAGTAGCAGACGTGTTCAGTAGATTATTCTGAACTACTCTGCAGAGCGGCTCGTCCCACTGTCTCTGGGAAAATGGTTTGTCGGGTTGTTCAGTGCTCGGGCAAGCGACTTTCCAAGCATCCTTAGCCTCGGAGAAGCACGGCACATCAAAATCAATCAGTGTGGAAGCCAGGATATTCCTGATTAATTTCTCAGTACCGTTGACCGAGGATAAGAAAGCTGGTAGACTAATACTAGAAATTTTGCGAACGCCGAGTCCTCCCAAACGAATGGGAAGAGTGGCTTGAGCCCAAGCTCGGTCGTCCAGAGCCACATTTAAAATTAAAGATAAAGTATGTCTGATAATTTGATCCATTTTGTCCAAAAGATTAGTGTGCTTAGGGGAAGCACGTAGGAAATATGTTAATTTAGGGCCAAACAGCAGTAACGAATTATAGTAATAGCCGAATGCATGTTAATTTGGAGCAATCTTTCTGAGACATCATTAAATTTTTGGATTTTTTCATCGATAAAATCTAGAAAGGAATTCTCGAAGATAGGAGACCCAAGGAGACGAAGAGAACTTTTATCAATAATTTTGATGTCAGGGGCTATTGTGTTGAATTTGGATAAAGTCAGTCCTTTGTCGGTGCTGTCTGCTAAATATAATTCACATTTGGAAAGATTGAGATCAAGGCCAATAGAATGAAGTTCTTTTTTTAAATAAATTAAGTCTCCTAAAACTGGATCTACGTCATTAAAAAATTACATTATCAAAATTGTGTAATTGAAAGAGTGGTGGTCCCATATCAATTGTATTTTTATTTCTTGGCTAGTTTATGTGTTTTTAACTTGTATAATACATATTTTTTCTTTTAAGTAAGTATGTCTTTCTTCATATGTATGATTTGCTAATAATTTTTAGTAAGAATGGAAAATAGTTACTCGATAAAAATATGCAAGCTGAGAAAAAAAAACATATTTGCAAAAAAAAATCACCGACATCCGAAAGTATAGCTAGTTTACAATTCTATTGTTTTTTTTTTTGGAAGCCAGTTATTTTTTTAAAGCAAAAAAAAAATGGTTGCCTGTAAAGTCGGTTTTACGGGCGAAGATTTTACGTGACAACGTCTTTTTCTCGGTAGAATGTGCTGCGCGCGCGGCAGACCGATCATAGTTGAGTGGGAGAGAGACGCAAGGCATTCGGCGGGCCTCTCTCTCGTTCGGTGACTCATCGTAACGTTACCGAGCGTTACACTTTTTCATAAGTGACTCCCAGCCGCAACCTAATTTAAGACGTTGTCACGTCAAAAAGTAAAAATAAGAAGAAGTATTTCAGTCTTGTTATATCAGGTAGGTATATCTGCAGGTATATCTGATAAGACTGTGATTATAAAATAAACACTTGTGTTATCATCTTTCCTAATAGCGTCCCTAATTGATTTTATGGGCAGGAATGTAGGCACTTGAAGGTAATCAATAATTATGATGAGACGGCTACACTTGTGTAATGTATGATCAATTATTGCCATTCATCGAACTTTATTTATGTATACTAAAATACCATTTATTTAATGCTTTACCATTTAAAATTTAAATGGTAAGTATAATTAGTGAATACCGCAAAAATGCATACCTATTTGCGTGTCCTAACCGCGTTTAACGCGCTTTTGGATGCCAAGCCTGACTGTAATGTGTTCGCAGATGAATGGAAGACAAAATGAATTGAGGAGCTTGTTATTTTTATAACAAGCTCCTCAATTCATTTTATATTTTATATACATAGTATGACAATTCCAAACTGGTGGTAATTAGACTATACAATCCCGAGTTTTTGCAATAAATATTATAAATAAATAGAAGAATATAGTTTTGACCACAGAAATGTGGCTCCTACCGGTTTTTCATAGCGATGGTCCTTACATACATAAAGACATGTCGAAATTGGCATTTTTTTTTATTGCGCACATGCTGACATACGATTTTTATTTTTATTTAATTTATTTACCTTGTTTTAGAAATCGTATAAGAGAACAAGTAAGTATTATAAATTCAACGAATAAGTGTCGTAGAAACGGTCATCTATCATTTTTTCCAAGAAAACATGAAAAAATAAAAGACTTATGTGTAAATTGCATTATAAAGCTCTTAAAATATTAAAAAAATAAAAAAAAACTGTTAAAATATTGGAGAAAGAAAATATTTATTATTGCTCATAGAATTATTTCTAGGGCGTGTTCAACTCAAATTACGCTCTCCTGTAAACCTCGGTTTTTGACTTAACCTTAAGTACGTAGGAACCGTCGATAGTTTTACCTCTGACAGTCGCAATTCAAGAAGAACCGTTTAACAGTATGACATTTTTTACTTTGTAGTTCACGGTGGCGCTGCTTGTCAAGAAAATTGCATCATTAACATAATACTCAGAACATTTAATTTAAATTGTGTGTTTTCCCGCTGGCATAGTTTCTTTTACGGGGAAATCATTAAATAAATTATCCCACTCTCTGCGAAGCGGCGTGTCCAACTTTTACTGATCGAAACCCATCCATGTTCCTTCTTCTGCCCTTTTCGTTCCGGGGTCGCGGTCTCTTTAGAACAAACTGAACATTTACCAATATCGATAGAAACATTTATCGATATCGAAAGAGGCATAGTGACATAAACATATATCGATATCGATGGAAACATATATCGATATCGATACAGACGTACATCGATATCGATAGAAACATATATCGATAGAAACACATTTCGATATCGATAGAAACATACTTATCGATAGCAACCCTAGATCAACACGCAACCCGACTCCATAGATAACTTGGTGTAATTTTGACGGATTTGTCAGTAAAAGCAACATAAAAACAACCTTACTGTTACGGTGATAGCAATCACTGTCATTTTGACAGCGGTGCTTTGGCGGACGTTAGATGACAGTAACTACATTACTTGGTAGTCTTTACTTTAATTATATAAGTTGTAACTTTTTGGATCGTTTTTTTTTCACTTGAAGAGTCTGTTCTGTTTCTGTCATTATGTCATGAATTGATAATATAAATCTGCAAAGAAATACTTTTATTGTTTCTATATTATATTATACTTGCCAAATATTCTCCAGCGTTTGATAGTTTATAACCAGTTTACACGTGATATTGGCTAAATTGTGGTATATTTCGTCCACAATAGCCATTAATAAAGAGTTAAAGTTGAATATATGGCTTATTGGGACGCCATCGTTTCATAGTCTGGTACGAAATGACCATCCTTCTTTCTAAACCGATTTTGATGAATTCTGGTCCAGAGATAGTTGGGACCCTGGAGACGGACATGGGCTACTTTTTTTAGGTGAGAATTGTTGACGAAAGAGGTAAGAAAAGCGAAAACTTAGCTTTGCTATTACAATCCATAAGGCGCAAGGGCAAAAACTACAGGTACCAGGTACCTGCAAATCAGGAAAGGGGAACTGTGTTACCCCGAATTTACCGCGAGCTAAGCCGCGGGCAAAACCTAGTATAAAAACTACTACTTAAAACTAGTACTAAGTGACTAAATATTAACTAACTAATAAACATCAGGATGCTTAGGCGATAAAGTACTTACTCCTCCACACCGCCCCTAAGATGACCCACTGACCCACCCCTGTCATGGAAACGTGGGCAAACGTGGCCCAGGATACTTGTAACATAGCCACGTTGGATCGCAATAGATGTAGATTTTATATCTATTATTTTATATTGACTCTAAGCTTAGGTACCTATGCAGATTATGCGGTTATCGTAATCTTTAAATTCGCGTGCGTTAAATATTTTTTTTAATTCCATGCTTACAAGATATGAATAAGTAATAAAACCTTATCTTTTTATAGAACTATTCAGAATATCCTTTTAAATACACTTCTTTGAAAATTGAGTCTTATCGCACTAGGTAGTATTAGATTCAGCATCATTTGTGTTGTTTTCTTTTTAATTTCTACTAGTTTAGGTATTTTATTTCCACAGATAACTTTAAACGAAATCCACTGACAATTTCCCTTGGTGTTTTTTTTATATTCACAGCATAGAGGAGCGGGCCTTTGAAGACCTAATTATTTTATGAATACATGTTTTTATTAACTTAACATGATATTAAATTCATAATTATATTAAAATAATATATTTATGATCTACTAGCTTCCGCCAGGCGACTACGTCCGCGTGGCATAGTTACTTTGGGCTAACGCTAACTTTAACCTGCGCGTTGTTCGAAAAAAAATATCTTTATCTCCCCTTTTCTTTCCTCTTTCTCCCTCTTTTCTGACTTTTTTTAGCCTATGTCAGTCTCCAGGGTCCCAACTATCTCTGTACCAAAATTAATCGGTTTGACCATTTAGGCGTGAAGACGTAACAAACAAACAAACAAACTCACTTTCGCTTTTATAATATTAGTAAGCATTTTTAATATTAAGCTATTTTGTGGCACCATACGGGGTAACTGTTAGTAAACATGAGAATTATTTGTTCTCTAGACTTAAATCCAAGGTTCACAATTTTACATATTTTTTCATCGCAGTGTTGCAAGCCAGCATGATGTCCCAATAGTTTTTTTTTTTTACCTAATTCATACGTACGTATAACGTAAATTACGTAAAAAAAAATTACGTAAAACGTAACAGATATTGAACCGATTGAAAAAAAAAATTGCTTTAAAAAATCTAGATTATCACTGAGTAACATAGGCTATATAATATCACGCTACTACCCACGGTAGCGGGGCAGTAACCAAAGACGCGAGTGAAATCGTGCAGGAGAGCTACTCATTAAAAATTTTAGCCGAACCAATACTAATTTCGCAACTTTTCTACGTATATAAGTGTCTACTTCATCATCATCAGGCTATATTAGTCCACTGCTGGACATAGCCCTCCCCTAATGAGCGCCATAGCGCCCTGTCCTCAGCCAGGTTGTCCACTTGGTGTCTGGCAAATATTCAAAAATACGTAGGTAATTGCTAGGTCAATCCCTTACACTATAACTAGCTAGTATAGATAACAGATTTAAACCTTTCTTACCTTTAATACATAATAAAAACACTCACACTACACTATTTAAAAAAAAAAACAACGAAATAAAACTGAAAGAATTGCAACTTTTTAATAAATAAAAAAACAATTATGATAACAAGTCTCGCCGCACTGTTTTTCAAAAATATTTAACACACGTATTATAGTCTATGGAAAAGATGGCGGACGCGTCCGTTTCGCGCCAATCGCTCAGTCACACTGTTTTGTATTTTCCAATGAGTTCTAGAAACGTTTTTCAATTTGTATGCAGAGTTGATTTCGCGCGTCAATAACGATTAAACTAAATATTATTTTATTATAGCTGTGCCCAGCGGTTTCATCTGCGTAGACCGGGATAAAAAAGTAAGTAGGTTACCTATGGCCTTTTTTTTTAGTTGGGGTGCGAAATTTTCAAATATTTTCCCCCGCTCTGGGCGGAGGGGGGGAGTGTCAGACTTGTACTGACTAAAACCCACCCATGTTCCTTCTATTGCCCTTTACGTTCCGGCCTTCCGGGGCCGCGGTATCTCATTCGAACAAACCGCAACCCCGGCAGGCGACGATACCTACCTATGGCATAAAAGGGTCTTCCAATCAAGATTTGAGACTCCAAACACACAAGTGTTTCTGAGATTTCGTGACATTGTACAGTGAATCAAATTTGGTGACTAACCGGCAGCAGCGCCACCTACCGGGTCCGGTTGTGTTTTCAAATCATCCAGGAACCTATTGAAATATACACACAACTATTCTTCCGACTCAGTCCAGCCGTGTAGGAGGAGTTATGGTCAATTCACACCGAGACGCGACGCGACGCGACGCTGCGCGCACACTTTAAAAGAGCTACTCAAAATATAACTTTATTTTCTGGGCGTTTTCCAAAAAAGTTGTACCTTGAAAAAAGTCAGTGTCCGACCACTTTCAGAATAAATTATCGAATTTTATAAAAGTTTTTATTACATATCATTTATTTTAACAATAAAGTAACATATAGTCTCATAAATCAAATAAAAATAAGGTCTGAATCTGTTATAAATCAAATATAAAATCAAAATAAGTAAAATGAGGTCGATGTTTTTGGTATGTCCCACACCTACTGAGTCAAGTTCAGAGTCACATAATATGGTCGTGTTATATTTTTATTCAAATGTTTTGCATATAACTGGTCATTTATGACCGTAACTTCAATTTTAAACCGTAAAATGTACATGTTACGGTTGAAAATTATTGTAAAGTACCAGATTTTGGGTTGTCCTGCAAAATGGCGTATGATGGAATTTCCGCGTACGTGACCGCATTTTCAACGACTTCCAACAAAAAATACCTCCAATTCAATACATTTTCCCAAATATAGCAACATTATTAGTCTATGGTGGCTGCCATATTTATTTTTTGACAGCCAGTTCGCCAACAAAACGTACTCGAAGTGGTCGTCTCGACTCATGTGAAAAAAATATTTCCACAAACGATACTGCTTTTCTCCAGCTAAAGTATTCATGTGTATTTCATTCTATTGTCTATTATACATGTTAATTTATTGTTATTTGAAATGTTAAGTTATATTGAACAAAAGTTTGATAAATAAGTAGTAAATTCATTTGAAAATTTTATTGGCATGGTTACGTTACCTCCATTAACGCTACTATCAATTGTAAATATATATAAAAATTGTACATTTCATCGCGCGACGCATCGCGACGCAGCGGTATTCGCGGCGTGCAAGAGCGGCGCTGCGCCTCTCAACGCCGCGCGACCGCGACGCCGCACGGTGGGCTGAAAATCGGCTTTCATAGACTTAGGGATTTCAATTTGCAAGTGCTTGTTTTTATGCCGGATATCGCTTCTATTAGTCATTATTATGTACAAAAATGACACCCGAGTTAATTCTGCTCAAAACCGAAGGAAATATAATTTTTTTACGAAAAATTTGTATGAAGCTAGTATGAAAAATCGAATTATCTCCTAAACGGCATGTTTAACCGTAATTTCCTTAGAGATGGTCATAGTGCTAATTATTTATGATTTTTTGGTTGACGATTGGACAAAAATTTTAATGCCGTTTTTTTTTAAAAAATCGTCAAAATATTTTTATTTGTTTTTACGTATGAAACGATTCCTTTTGGTGTTTATGTTGAAGAACACGGACTTTTAACTACACATAACATAAAATAGCATCACTCCTATATTTCCGAAGGAGTTGGCAGAGGTTTATAGTACACCCACACGTAGCCAACTATGTTTGAGCTAGATATTTATCAACACAAAATGAGTTTTAAAACTTTTCATACAACCAAATTACCAATTGTCTTCTAATGAGTCCAAAAAGAAGTGATTAAGTAACTACACTGATTAGGTCTTCTAATGAGTCTTAATAGGTGATTTAATGATTTTCAATATCTCACGACAATGGATTATATTTAACATTTCCTGATAAGTAAGCTAATTTGTTAATTAGCAGTGCTATGAGTTCTAAGAATAGTTAGTGACAATTATAGATTTTCATTAGCTAATGAGGAGATAACTAATGAGGGTAGTTACCTAATTATTGTCGTTTTGCAATAAAAGGGCTAAAGTTTTGTTTTATAATTTAATTTGTTCACAACTGTGTAACTGCTAACACTAAATCTGCGACTATAAAATCTTAAAATGGAAAGTTTAATGACCAATTTAGACTTGTTTGTTCTTCTACGAAGTGAGAGTACTTCATTTGATCATGAAGTATTGTTTAGTGCAGTTGTATCCCGCATAGGCGATTGCCTGTCTGACGAAGATTATGTTGTTCTCAAAGAATTTTGTCGGAGATTTACGCGAGCCGCTTTACAAAGGTGGGAGAAATCCAAACGATTCCTTGATAATTTCAGGAGAAAGTACGAGAATTGGTTGGGAGCAAATATTGATTGGCCGAGTTTTGTGCAAACTTTAGTTAATCAAGAACCAAGTGTTGATGAGATACCAAGAGCGCCCTCAGTCTCTCCAGAACCGTCGACATCAACGTCCATTGGAACAATGACGAAAAGATCCCGTAAACCATTCGAAGACCTGGGAAGTAAACAAAAAAAGAGAAGATCTGATGAACACACAGGCGAAGGTTCCAGTGAATTGGCATTTGCAGCTGCAGCACGTTTAAAAGAAGAAGGGCATGGAGATATCGCCTCTGTCATCGAATACATGATGAAAAATCCTGAAGCAGCCGCTAAATTAAATGAAACGCTTATGAAACCAGCGAAAACAATCATATTTACGCCAGAAAAGGCGCTTGGATTGCTTCTTTCGCTAAAACTCTCAAAGTGGCAATATATTACGTTGCGTGAGGCTGCCATTCGAGAAGGTGCTAAAGATATTTATCCATCTTACTATAAAGTGCAACAAACTAAGCTTGATTGCTACCCTCCGAAGCAATCAGTGACAGTTACTGATTCATCGGCTAGGATTACACTTCAAGCTTTACTTGATATCACGGTTACAAGAATCCTTCAAAGCCTTTCTAACGAAGAGCATAACAAGCAGTTGAAGCTGATATCCAAGTGGGGATTTGACGGTGCTTCTAACCAAAGCCGATACAAGCAGAAAATTGAGGGTGAGGAAGATGATTCAAGCATTTTCATGACCTCCTTGGTGCCACTAAAACTGACAGATGGAGACAAGACAACATTTTATGGACGAACCCAAAACCATGCTCAGTTTTGTATTGTCGTCCAGTTCAGTTTACTTTTGTAAAGGAGAGTGAAGCAGTTGTCCTTGGGCTGAAAAAACAAATGGATGAAGAAATTGAGGCCCTTATCCCCACAGAGTGCAATAATAATAATAGGGTGACTCATCAACTAATGATGACGATGATCGACGCTAAAGTCTGTAGTTCTGTACTTACCTTTCTGAAGCTAGATCAAATGCATCGTGCTACCTGTGCTTAGCAAAGCCTACAGAAATGAACCGCTTAGATGCTGTAACATCAAAAATTGTGAGTTCGGACCTGTATGAGTTTGGCTTGTCATCCCTACACGCCCGTATAAATTGTATGGAATGTCTGTTACACATTGCATACAGACTGGACTTCAAACGGTGGGCAGCGAGAAGTGATGAGCACAAAGAAATGCTACAGACAAGAAAGAAAATAATTCAAAATAAATTCAAAGATGAGCTCAATCTGTTGATTGATATAGTAAAACAAGGCTCGGGAACCACCAATGACGGGAATACTGCAAGAAAATTCTTTGAGTTTCCTAATAAAACCGCAGCTATAACCGGTTTGGATGAAGACCTCATCAAAAGATTTGCTGTAATTTTACAAGCAATTACATCTGGAGAGCAGATCGATATAATAAAATTTAGAGATTATGCTCGCAAAACAGCAGAAAAGTACGTATTACTATACGACTGGTACTACATGTCGTCAACCGTTCATAAGTTATTATAGTCTAGTCAACAAGTGCTTTTTAGTCAAAACTTTTTAAAAGGCTCGGAAAAATATGGTTGAGGGCTCATTCGATTCGGGATCGAATCTAGAAAGTTTTTGAAAAAATTCAAGACCCGCTCGAAAAAATTGCAAAAGTTATTAACAAATTAGTAAACAAAAAAAAAGGGGTTTAGTTTTTTTGGTATATCTCGAAAACTATTTTATATATTTTGATTTTGAAAAAAGATTCAAAAAGAGGAGGAAATTTCCTAAAAGAAACTCCCAACTCGCGAAATTGTAGGACCAATATTAAAAATTTTACAGGGAGCTGAAAGTACGCCTGAAAACGGGTACTCGGGTTTCCGCAAGCCACGCCCCCTTCGAGCGCTTTAATGAAAAATATTATTTAAACATATTAAATGTTGATATTAAAATTTGAAAAAATTCAGACATGTACAGGACAAATTAAGGAATGAAATGCCGTAGAAAAAATATTTTGATCGCGATTTTATAAAATGTTATCCATAAATTAATTAACAATTTCTTCCGACTGGGCTATAAACATTGCAAGTTGCATAATTGTTAAACCAGAAATCTCAATTTTTTTTCCTCTCGTGGAGCTATTTTTTAGCAATAAAATTTTTTTTTTAAGCATCGTTTTTTATCTTAAAATTCATAATTTTTAACGAGGAATCTATTTCCAAAAAAAAAAATTTCATTTATCTTATAAATAATCTATTTGTTTATAACAATTTTATAAACAAAAAGAATTAAAATTTATAAAAAAATATTTTTAGGTAGCTTTTATTGATAGAAAAACGAATGATCATCGACATTGGAAAAAAAATAATTCTTGTAACATTTATTTAAATATTTAATTTGCCGCCTAGGTAATTTGTTAATAACAAATCGAAAATTATCAATTTTTTAATTTACTCAACGGAAATCCTTTCTTTAATATTTGAAGAATAGCTCCACGAGAGGAAAAAAAATTGAGATTTCTGGTTTAATAATTATGCAACTTGCAATGTTTATAGCCCAGTCGGAAGAAATTGTTAATTAATTTATAAATAACATTTTATAAAATCGCGATAAAAATATTTTTTCTACGGCATTTCATTCCTTAATTTGTCCTGTACATGTCTGAATTTTTTCAAATTTTAGTATCAACATTTAATATGTTTAAATAATATTTTTCATTAAAGCGCTCGAAGGGGGCGTGGCTTGCAGAAACCCGAGTACCCGTTTTCAGGCGTACTTTCAGCTCCCTGTAATTTTTTTAATATTGGTCCTACAATTTCGCGAGTAGGGAGTTTTTTTTAGGAAATTTTCTCCTCTTTTTGAATCTTTTTTCAAAATCAAAATATATAAAATAGTTTTCGAGATATACCAAAAAAACTAAACCCCTTTGTTTTTGTTTACTAATTTGTTAATAACTTTTGCAATTTTTTCGAGCGGGTCTTGAATTTTTTCAAAAACTTTCTAGATTCGATCCCGAATCGAATGAGCCCTCAACCATATTTTTCCGAGCCTTTTAAAAAGTTTTGACTAAAAAAGCACTTGTTGACTAGACTATTATTCCATGGGGCTGACATAATCGAGAAAAATAATATTGTGCCGATTGGGACTCTCTCGGAAGAAGCCTCAGAGTCTCGAAACAAAGATTTTAGGAGGTTTCGAGAACATCATTCGCGGAAAAGAAGCAGGCAGGATTCCAATCAAGACATTTTAAATATGCTTGTTGTTTCTTCGGACCCTTTGCTAAGTGCACAATGGCCTAAGTTAGATGCCAAGAAAAAGCAGAGCTTTTTTGCTGAAACTCTCGACTTAATTCAATTTCAGGAAACTGAGTTCGAATTTTTGGATATATCCAATCTGGATGCTGACTCAGAATTGGAGTCTGACAACGAGAGTGATAAGGAAAATTTGTAAAAAAGATATATATGTACATATTTGTAAATTTGTATTTGAGTGTGTTTGGGTTTTTTTGTAATATTTAATGATATGTTTTATTTTTTTTATTTATTTTACTTTATTTTACGAATGCTTAGTATTAATTCCTTAAATTAACTTATTTTGTATAAAATATAACTTCATATGTTACTTCAATATAAATCTTTTTTTATTTAAATTAATATAAATGTGTCAAAAACAGCAATTTTTTTATTTTATTTTTCTTGTTTCGTGTGTTCTTAATATTTGGGTTAATAACATATCGAACTTTTTAACTTAGACACTAAAAGGGATCGTTTTACATGTAAAAATAAATAAAAATATTTTGACGATTTTTAAAAAAAAAACGGCATTAAATTTTTCGTCCAATCGCCAACCAAAAAATCATAAATAATTAGCACTATGACCATCTCCAAGGATATTACGGTTAAACATGCCGTTTAGGAGATAATTCGATTTTTCATACTAGCTTCATACAAATTTTTCGTAAAAAAATTATATTTCCTTCGTTTTTGGGTAGAATTAACTCGGGTGTCATTTTTGTACATAGTAATGACTAATAGAAGCGATATCCGGCATAAAAACAAGCACTTACAAATTGAAATCCCTAAGTCTATGAAAGCCGATTTTCAGCCCACCGTGCGCCGCGATGCGCCGCGAGGCGCAGTCGAGGCCGGCGTGGCAACTTAACTTCTCCTCGATCTCCATATTATTATTGCACCCGCCAATTTATACGTCAACGTCACTCTCACGTGCTTGCAAACGGTAGACTGAGGGGGGTAAACGCGGGACGCGGGCCGGGGCAGAAGCACGTGGCGAATGTTGACACATTCGGCTGCGCCGCGCGGCGCCTCGCTGCGCAGCGAGGCGACGCGCGGCGGATTTTGATGAATTTTGGTACAGAGAAAGTTAGGAACCAGGAGCCGGACATAGGCTATATTTTTTTTTAAAGAGTGGGATATGAGGGAGAAAGGAGAAAAATTAGCGTTGCTATTACAAATCAATAAGGCGCTACCGAAACAAATCAATAAGGCGCTACCATAGAATAAAGTACCGAATTTAACGCGAGTGAAGCCGCGGGCAAAAGCTAGTAATCATTAATTTATAAAATCTCTGAGTATTTCCAGAGATTGTTTCAAAAAATATTTTTATCTAAGTAGTAATATAATAGAAATACTACAGTACGTAACTTTTAATAGAAACTGAAGGACCCTATCAATCGCATGTAACGAAACCATAGCGCGATTTAGAAAAAGGCACAACGCCATCTATCGAACATTAGGGTCAACTTTAAATTGCATGTAATATCTTATTTTTTCATTGTTGCTACTTTTTACATTGCCATTGCTTAGTTTATGTGTACCATGAAGTTAAAAAAAAAGTATTTAAAGACAAAAGCGCCAGGATAGCCCGTGATATTTAAATTTGTCAGCGTTTTTGCATTTTGCAGGTCAGCGTCAACTAGCCGCCGCGGGAGGCGCTCCAGGCGTCGGGCGCCGCGAGACGACTCCTAGTCACCGTAGATGCGGATCTGTGGACGGTGAGCAATGGGTAGCTCACCGTCCGCCTAGTCACGACAGGCCGTGTCGACGGCGCGTTTGTGTTCTACGCGCGCCTAAAAGAGATGTCAGCAAAGCAGAGAGGCCTGCCAGTTCCACCGCCTGCTGGGGGAATATTAGTCGGTAAAAGACTGACACTCCCCCCGCTCCGGGTTATTTGATGATTTCCCAAACGCAAAAAAGGGTAATAATCTACGGGTTACTCTCAATCTAAACAAATTTGAATATTGAAAACAGCACAAAATTAAATTATAGAGCTACCTACTGCTTCTCAGTCTTTACAATTTTGAAGCCAAATCGTCATGAGGACTAATAAAAAGGTGGTAGCGTGTCTACCAGTACGTTTTATTGTTTATATATTTTATAGTTTTATAGTAGTATAAGCCCTCGTAGAGGCGATCGGCGGCCGCGATCTCTCGCGTCCGGCCCTCGTTCGGTCCATGGTCCGGAGCGAGAGGGAATGGAAAGCGGACGGTGAGCTATGGGTAGCTCACCGTCCGTCCGTCTATTGACGACGGGCCGTGTCGACGGCGCGTTAGTGTTTCACGCGCACCTCGAAGAGATGTCAGCAAAGCAGAGCGGCCTGCCAGGGCCTCCGCCTGCCGGGGTTGCGGGTTGTTCGAAAGAGATACCGCCGCCCCGGAACGTAAAGGACAATAGAAGGAACATGGGTGGGTTTTCGAATCGTCGGCATTATGACGACGACGATTTTACGATGCGCCTCGCGACGTTGCGATGCGTATCGCGGCGGTGCGCGGCGCAGCGCGAAACCACGGGCTTCTTCCAGCATCGTCGCGTCGCGTCGCGTCTCGGTGTGAACTGACCCTTAGATGACAAACACACGAATAAAAAAAAAAAATATTATGAATTTTATACAAACCTAGTAGTTTTATCTATAAAGCTGAAGAGTTAGTTTGTTTGAACGAGCTAATCTCAGGAAGGAACTACTGATTAAATAATTCTGTCGGTGTTCAAATCAAATCAAATTCTTAATTTCAATTAGTCTATTACAGGCACGTTTGAATGTCAAGACACAAAATGAATTTAAAGTCCCGGTCATAAGGCATAACAACTTGTGAAAGTACTGTAGTTGCCCATTCCAAAGCGTTGATCTCTATGGAGAAGAAAGGGCAATGAAACTCCATGGACACTCTTTTAAATTATAATATGGTTATAAAATCGTATTTACATCATTCGTGTTGAGATTATACAAATATGTGAGAACAATGTAGAAAGACGTGCACATGAAGAGCGTCCAGAGTAAATAAAAAGCAAAATTCAATTTAAAATCTAAATAAATTAAAAATGAACCGTGGTAGCTAAAAGATGACCAATCCCAACTGACAGCACCCGTTCACGAACATGACGTATGGATCAGCCCCATTCAGCTCAACCATTTTGAAGGGAACTAATTAGACAGCCCATTTATCGGGGAAGGCTATAGGCTATAATAATTATTATCATGCTAGTTAGTTTCAAAATCGGGGGATTTTATTCCTATTGAGAGCTTACGCTTCGTGCGTTGCGTAAACGGTTAAAGTTTCGCAAAAATCATGTATGACAGAATATGTCTGTCTTTTAAGGTTAACTTATATAACCTTTTTTATGCTAATTAATGATAATAGGTATATACAACTAGCTTTTGCCCGCAGCTTCGCTCGCGTTAAATTCGATTTGCATCTGAGGTCATCGGAAAACCTGAGACTTTGAATTCTACTAGCTTCTACGATAAATCCTTTACAGTACTTTACAGAACTAGGGCAACACGGGCAGGGGCCCGTGTCTGTAAGGAGCGCTCCAACACTGTCCACTTTTAGAATTCTGGTCAAAAAGCACTACCTCTCTCCTTAAACAACAATATTAAATATTTCTTTGGTCTTCATGATTATTAAATTATTTTATTTGAATTTATATATCAGTATTTCTTTTTTTTCTTTAAAGTAGCAATTGATTTTTGAAAAATGTTACACCACAGACAACCTACAGTACTGTCTCTCCTCCCTTTAAATCGTTCCAACTAAAAATGTTCGAAATCCATCCAAAGGTTGTCTTGAAAACATCGCTTTTAGCGATAAGACCACCCATTGTGTCACTCTATTTATAAGTTATATCTTGTTATTCTTGTAATTTGTATGGTGTACATAATAAAGAATATTCTATCTATCTATCAACAGTAGGTAGGTACTTTCACATGTTATTTTGCATTGTGTCTGGGACTGTAGCTTATTTTTTTGTTTCGTGACATTCAAAAGTGCCTGTAATGGCCTACTTAATTGAAATAAATGATTTTGAGTTTGAGTTTTGTAGGTAGGTACGTACATATAACTAAATAATTCTACGTTAACATTTATTCCTATAATATTTTTTTGATTAATTCTGTGTTGATTAGTCACGTATCCTATGGGAGATGAATGCATTGGTCTAATTGAAATAAATGATTTGATTTGATTTAGTGTGAGATCGACGAGATATAAAAAGAAAAGACATTAAAACTTGGATATAAAATAAAAACTAGTTGACCCAATATTTGCGTAGCTAGAAGGTCCAGGTGTGATCTAGAACAAGATAATGATCGTAATGATAGGAAGAACCATTGCTTTTCGCTTTCTTTTACACCCTTTTTTTAAGAAGTCTTAAGTCGTCGTATCGTATTCATGTCGCCTGCGTCCATGTTCCCAAGACACTGACGCAAGTAGGGAATTCTACTCAATACCACATGACTGACTAGATCTATTTGCAAAATAATTCTTACTATAATATTATAAAAGCGAAAGTGAGTTTGTTTTTTACGTCTTCACGCCTTAATGGCTAAACCGATTTTGATGAATTTTGGTACAGAGATAGTTGGGACCCTTTTTTTTGGGAAATAAGGGAGAAAGAGGGAAGAAAAGGTAATACATAGCTTTGCTATTACAATCCATAAGGCGCAAGGACAAAAACCACAGGTAGCAGGTACCTGCAAATTAGGAAATGGGAACTGTGTTACCCCGAATTTAATGCGAGCGAAGCCGCGGGCAAAAGCTAGTATAGGTGCATTTACATTACATGCTTTACAATCGCTCTGATTTGCCAACAAGGCCATTACATTCTTAGTAATAAGCGTCGGATAAAGCAAATCCTATTAATTACGAGTAGCTATGAATGAAACCATTTCATTCAACCTCAAATGTCATCAATTCAAGAAAAAAACCTCACCAAATACTGAGAATTATTATGAACGAACATTGATCATCCTCGTTTACTAATTGCCCACTTAATGTCGTTTTTTAAGACAGTTATTTTCATTGAAACTGTAACCTTGGCCACTGTGGCTTATCTGATATTAAATTAGTTACATTAGGTCGGTCATTCATCGGTATAACCGTCGAGACTACCAAATGAAGTTTTTTTTTTTGAGACAAACTCGTTTGAGAATAGCGTCTGAAACCACTGTAACTCCTAAAAGGGATGATATCTATGAATGCAACATTTGTGATTATAAAAGAGTGATGGATACAAATGTTAATGAATGAAGAGGTACTGTTTTGGTCCCCGTATTCTTCCTTGTGTACATTAATGACCTTCTAAGACACGTCAAGCCAATGATTGATACTGTTTGCAGACGATAGCAAAGTAATAAAAAATGTGTCAAATCAAATATATTGACTTGGCTCGCGAGGTTGTCGACATGTGTGATGTGTATGAACTCAGCGATCATTGTGCCGATAGTCGTATCTGCCAATAGATTAATTGCCAAAAGCCTCGACCAATACCAAAGGAGGCTCTCGTTAGGCAGCTGTATCAAGGGCTTGATACAGAAAGCGGTAGGTACTCTTGTATACCTATAAGTATCGTATAAGTAGGATGTTCCTCTCTCTGGAGCCCTACAACCCACAACCCCAGCAGGATTTTATTAAGTCTTCCATATTGTAACATAAAATTAAATTGTTTTTCTAACAGAATATCACAAATATACATGATCATGTGTAAAATAATATGCTTATAACAACAAATTGACATTTATCTCAATCTCTCTTTAATCGCGTTGAACAGTGTGGTGTCGCGACGATTATTTGTGTTGAGTTTATACAGGTGTTTTGTACATAATAAATAATAACATTGTTCTATCCGGCTGTCCCTTGACAACTCTCAAGTTTTTAAATTATTTTTTACTAGCTTCCGCCCGCGAGTTCGTCCGCGTGGCATAGTTACTTTGGGCTAACGGTAACTTAAACTCGCGTGATGATTGAAAAAAATAACTTGCTCTCCCCTTTTGTTCCCTCTTTCTCCCCCTTTTCTCACTTTTTTAGCCTATGTCCGTCTCCAGGGTCCCAATTATCTCTGTACCAAAATTCATCAAATTCGGTTTCGCCATTAGGCGTGTAGACGTAACAAACAAACTCACTTTCAATTTTATAATATTAGTAAGGATTTTATTTTTAAATTAGGCTGTTTAGCGGTGTCATTCATACATACCATTGTTTCTTCTTCCGTCTGCAAAGATAGTTTCATATAGGTTAATGACAAAAAAAAAAATATTGATTTGTAAGCTACGACAACGTTTTGTGTGCATACAGAGTTTACCTATAAGTGATTGTTACACTTTTCTGTTCTTTTGTTATGTTGTTTGTTTTTTTTTTTACTTTTTTGTTCCTATTTAATTTTCCCATAACTGTAGGTACCTATTGAAAAACGTCGTTTGATTAACGTGAGAATATGTCACTTCCGTTTTCGGCTCTATAACACGGCCGCAATGAAAAAGTTTCCTTACTTGAATCATGAGTGGAGCGTCAGACTTTTACTGACTCAAACCCATCCCATAATCTTTCTTTTGCCCTTTATGTTCACAGGCTGCTCAAGTTTAAGGCGCAGATAAACGACTTTTAATGTTTTTTTATTGAACATCACGTCTAAACTTGTAGTCTTATTTCTTTTAAAAAAAAATATATGTTATACTAGACAATTTTATTCATAACTAGTTTTTGCCCGCGGCTTCGCTCGCGTTAAATTCGGGGTAGCACAGTTCCCCTTGCGCCTTATTGATTTGTAAGAGCAACGCTAAGTTTCCCTTTTCTTTCCTCTTTCTCCCTCACATCCCACTTTTTTTTTAAATAAATTAGCCTATGTCCGTCTCCTGGTTCCCAACTATCTCTGTACCAAAATTCATCAAAATCGGTTCAGCCATTAAAGCGTGAAGAGGTAACAAACAAACAAACTCACTTTCGCTTTTATAATATTAGTAAGGATTTGATATGTGAAAATGCGAAATTATATTTTAATAACATAGTGTAATTAATTTGTAAAGTATTGTCTAACGTGGACAAAAAAACGACAATCACGCAAAAACTATGAGGCGTATTTACATGAAACTTTAATCATATAAAAGACAATTTAATGACCCATATTTTAGTATACGGCTTTTATTTGTATTGTGTTTGATAAATCAAGGTGGGTTGTTTTTTCGAATAATCTTGGTGCGCGTTGAAGCGGGGCTCTGGCGGGCGACGGGCGGCAGTGTATGGCTGACTACTGTCACGGTTAATGTCGCCTAAAGGTTTTCAATAGAGACTATCTGAAAATAGCAGTATAACGACATGACTACGCTACGGCGAATGACGACCATACAATAACATTTCATTTTTCAACACATTCGTTTATTTAAATGTACCAAGATTGACATTTCGATGCAAATTTTCTTGACTAGCACGCCACCTTGAACTGCACACTTAAAGTGGTCAAACTTTAAGTGACGGTTTAAGTTTGACGGTACGGTTAGCGCAGTGGCTGGGCGATTGACTGCTGCGCTGCGTGTCGCGGGTTCGGTTCCCGCACGGAACAAATATTTGTATGGCCTGCAGAATGTTGTTTCGGGTCTGGCTGTTTGTGTATGTGAATTAAAATGTTTGTAAACGCACCCACGATACAGGAGAGAATCCATGTGTGGGCAAACTTTTTTTTTTTTTAAAAACTGTAGTTTTCTGGAATGTGTTATGTCATCATTCAACTTGGTAATAAAACAATATACTCTGGTACGTTCTGAATAATAAAAAACATTATTTTATTACACACATTGTTTCATTATGTATCTACTTGTATTTCGTAAACAGGAAAGACGTAGTACGGGTCAGAGCCCATTCGTCCCCTAAAATTCGTCCCCCAGCATAAAAGTTGTGGATTCGGCCCCTATATAGGTGCCCATTGGTCTCCTGGTAGGGGACCAATTATATATAATGGCCGAGCAATCGACTGCTACGCTGCGTGTCGCGGGTTCGATCCCCGCACGGAACAAATATTTGTATGGCCTACCGGTATCTTCCGGGTCTGGCTGTTTAAATGTTTGTCAACACACCCACGATACGGGAGAAATTCTAGTAATTTCTCCTGTATCGTGGGTGCGTTGTGGGGACTGTGGGGCAATGTTTAAAAAAAATAAAGGGGTAAAATATTTAAAAGCATCCCCAGGAGGAGTGCGAGATAGCTTCCAGGGTAGAGTGTGTCGCGAGACGACTCCCGGCCACTGTAGATGCAGGTCTATGGACGGTGAGCAATGGGTACCTCACCGTCCGTCCTTTCAGTGAGGACAGGCCGTGTCGACGGCCCGTTCGTGTTCCACGCGCGCCTCAAAGAGATGTCAGCAAAGCAGAGGGGTTTGCCAGGGCCGCCGCCTGCTGGGGTTGCGGGTTGTCCGAAAAAGATACCGATTAGCCAACAGGTTCGTCGATCCCGCAAGGATTTGTCGACATGTTGGATAGATTATAAGAAGGCCTACGACTCAGTGCCACATACATGGTTCAAGAGGGTGCTGGAGTTGTACAAGATAGATGCAACTCTACGCGTTCTTGAGTCGTATATGGGGCAATGGAGGACGGTCCTTCGATATCCAGGATGTCGACAAATCCAGGGAAACGATGAGCCTGTGTGGATTAAACGGGGAATATTTCAGGGCGACAGTTTGAGTCCACTTTGGTTCTGTCTAGCCCTGAATCCTCTAAGCACATTGCTGGAGGATTCAGGTTTAGGCTATCGGTTGAGAAGAGGTGGTCAGGGCATATCTCACCTCCTTTACATGGATGATCTGAAACTCTTTGCCCCCAACAAATTGCGACTGATGGAGCTACTGAAAGTAACTGAAACTTTTAGTAACGCCATCAGAATGGAATTTGGTGTGGACAAATGTGCAGTCATGTATGTGAAGCGAGGGGAGATTATGGAATCCGAGGGAATTCAACTCTCGGATTCCATACACCCCAGATCCCTTTCCTCATCTGAAAGCTATAAGTATTTGGGTATGTCGGAAGCGTTAGGCATTAACGTAGCTGACATGAAGCAATTGTTGAGGGAGCGTTTCTTTGGTCGCCTGAAGAAGGTATTAAAAAGCCTTCTTTCGGGCGGGAACAAGGTGCGCGCCTTTAACAGTTGGGTCATGCCGGTTTTAATGTACTCTTTCGGCATACTCAAATGGACTCAGACTGAACTCGATGCTCTGGATAGGAGAGTCCGTACACTGCTGACTGGAAATCGGATGCATCACCCACGATCATCAGTGATGAGACTGTACATCCCACGGAAGTGTGGGGGTCGAGGCTTTTTAAACGCGAAGACCCTCCATATACTCCATAACCGAGAGGTGTGCAGTCTCAGGGAATATTTTTTAAAAACCGACGTGGGTATGCACCGAGATGTAGTCGCAGTGGACAAGGGACTCACCCCGCTGTCCATGGCTAAAGAGAATTGGCGCAAACCTGTAGTACTTACTACCGATGACCGCAAGGTAGTATGGCAAAGTAAGGAGCTTCACGGGCGCTTCTACAAGGCTCTTCATGGGCCCGATGTAGATTTTCTGGCGTCCGTGTCCTGGCTACGATTCGGTGACCTATTTGGGGAAACTGAAGGTTTTGTCTGTGCGATTATGGACGAAGTTATGTTGACGAACAACTACCGGAAATATATAATGAAGGATGGGACGGTTGACGTGTGTCGGGCATGCCACCGTCCTGGTGAGTCCATCAGACATATTATTTCTGGTTGTTCTCGTCTAGCTAACAGCGAGTACTTGCATAGGCACAACCAAGTAGCCAGGATTATTCATCAGCAACTTGCCTTGAAATATAATCTTGTTGAATCTGAGGTACCGTACTACAAGTATGTGCCCGACCCAGTTCTCGAGAAAGACCATGTTACGCTGTACTGGGATCGGTCTATCATTACTGACAGGACTATTGTCGCCAATAAACCTGACATAGTGGTGATAGATCGATCAGCGCGCCGCGTAATGATAATCGATGTTACCATCCCACATGACGAGAACCTCGTGAAAGCTGAGAAAGAAAAACAACTAAAATATCTTGACTTGGCACACGAGGTTGTTGACATGATGTGGAATGTGAACTCGGCTATCATTGTGCCGATTGTCGTAACGGCCAATGGCTTAATTGCCAAGAGCCTCGACGAACATCTGTCGAAGCTCTCCTTAGGTGGTTGGATCAAGGGCCTGATTCAGAAGGCAGTACTCCTCGATACGGCCCGCATTGTGAGGAGGTTCCTGTCTCTGGAGCCCTAACCACCGGTAGCTTGGACCCTGCTCCCGTTACCGGCGGAAACCTATTTTTATATTTTTAAATGTTTTTTTTAAATTTATTTTCTAATAAGATGTTAAGTAAATAAAGAGCATAATAATAATTATTTATTTAAGAAAAGACAACAGCGGTCCAATGGTTAGTAACAACTTATCAAATAAAGGGTTAGTTAAAACCTAAAATAAAACTATATTATGTTACTGCCGTTTCCGGTATTGTATTCGTAAAGACGTGCTGTCAATCACTCCTGGATTTTTATATAATAAAAGTGATACAAATAAGTGCATTAGTGCTAAAAACACAACAATTGTAGTGTAAAAACATTTGCGGGAATTAGTCGCTAAAAATCTACGCGGGAAGTGGAAAATAAAGTGAAATTCGATAGTACTAAACAAACGAAACTAATTTTGAGGTTATACAAAGTCAGTTCAAAGACTACAAAAATCAAGTGCACCAACAGTGACATATTTACGCTTCGATGTACATTGCTCGTTAGATATTCGCGGTACATTGCGTGCTCTGCCAAAGAATAGTCTACTCAAGGGTACCAACAGTGACATATTGACACTTCGGCGTACATTGCTCGCCAGATTTCGTAGTACACTGCGTGTCGGCACGTTCCGTTCCATTTCAAGTGTATGCGTATAAATACATTCGTTCGTTCACATCTACCTGATCTGTGGTTGCCAATTTGTCATCATGAGTACTCAACTGTCAGGTGACATGTTATTGCTCCTAGATATGATGAAAGAAGAACTAAATAAACAAACAATACAAATAACAGAAAATGTTACAAAAACAGTACTAAAGGCGGTGGACGAGAAGATACAGCCAATAATAGCGGAAAACGAAAGACTATCACGTGAAGTCGAAACACTGAACAAGAAGCTCCAGACCCTAGACATAAACGCTAGGAAAAACAACATCATTCTACATGGAATAGTAGAACCTAGCACCGAAAGATACGAGGAACTAAACGCTTCGGTAATAAAAACAATCACGGATTTGGATTTGTCACTCGAAAACAGCGAAATAAATAAAGTGCAACGTCTTGGTAAAAAAGAAGAAAATGGAAAAATAAGACCTATTCTGCTTACATTAACAACTCTGCAGAAAAAAATCCAAATCCTTAGAAACAAGAAGAAAATGAAAGAAAACACGTACATAACCAATGACTATTCTAAGGAAACCATGGAGAAACGCAAAGCAAGAAGAGCAAGTAATTTTCGTGAAAATGAAAAAAGAAAAAGAACCCCAGAGACACCAAGTCCGAAGGAAAAAACCAACGGCACTAGCAAGAAAATCCAACGAACAGACGCTTTTCAACTCATGCGTGAGCGAGCCTACTCCATGTCTGAAAAAAATACCTACCTCAATTACTAACCGGAAACGGAATATCACACAGAATAAAAAACAACAACAACAGCAAAACAAAAACACATTCCCCAACCCGGCTGGTCCCCGTGGGGAATTAGACCAAAACCCTCCAATAATAAATCAACAACAACATAATGAAGAAAACATTAAACAAACTCTACCTAAGCAAAACATTAACATGAAGATCCCAATATCGAGGCACACTAGAATATACATTGCTACCCTAAACGTATTAACACTAAGATCGGAAGAAAGTTTATCGGAACTGTCAATAGCATTACAAAACACTAACTGGGATATTCTCGGCATGAGCGAAGTGAGAAGAATGGGAGAAAACATTGTCGCACACCCAGACTTTGTACTATATCATATAGGGGAAACCCCAGGAAAACATGGTGTGGGATTTTTAGTAAATAAATACCTAGCAAAGCACATAGATGGATTTTATGGTGTATCAGAGCGCATAGCATTATTGAATTTAAAACTACCAGATTACAAGGACCCATGGACCATTATCCAGATCTATTCACCTACAAAACAAGCAGATATTGAAACAATTGGCCAGTTTTACCAAGATCTGAATAAAACTATACAGACATATGCCCACAAAAATATCATTGTGATGGGTGACTTCAATGGTCAAATCGGTGAACGCCAACGGGACGAGGATGCAATTATGGGACCCTATACATACAGCTCAAAACCTAGAAGCAGGAATGGAAAAATGCTCATGGACTTTGCAATGGAAAATAACTTGACCATATTAAACACAGTCTTCAAGAAAAAGAAAAACAGAATGTGGACCTGGTTGTCACCCGATGGCAAATCTAAAAACCAAATTGACTTTATATTGACCAACAAACATAAATTCTTTCCAAGCATAAATGTCATCAATAATCTAAATTTTAACACCAACCACCGCATGGTCAGGGCTGAATTAAACTCATCCCAACCCAAGAACCCCAGACCAAAAATAACTCTTGAGAATATAAAACTAAACAAACATCTGATAGGAAAAGTAGCCAACTCACTAAACTCGAAACTTAAAGACTACAAAAAAGAAACAAAAGACGCGCACACACAGGAGAAATACAATTGGTTGGAAAATAAAATTACAACCATTACTAAAGAACATAGCAAAAGGAAAGAGAAGCTAAACAACAAGATGACAGAAAAAAACGTCAACCTCCTTAACCAAAGAGCAGTTCTAATAAGTACGAAAAATACAGACAGAAATAGAAAAGAAATTGCAAGAATTAGCAAAGAAATAAAAGAAAACATAAGGAAAGACAGGAGACAACATCGTATGGAAACAATAGAGAGACATATTAGACAAACAGGAGGAATAAAGAAGGCGTACAAAGAATTAACTAACAAGAAAGAATGGATTGTTAAGATAGAAGATAGAAGTGGAGCGAAGAAAGTTGGTAGACAAGAAATACTCAAGATCGCTACTGACTACTACACCGAACTATACAAAAACAACACGAATAAAAGAGAAATAGACTTACCAGGGAACGAAACGGTACCTTACATCATGCAGGAAGAAACGGAAAAAGCTATTGACACACAGAAAAACGATAAAGCTCCAGGGCCAGACGGCATAAGCAATGAGATACTAAAGCAAACGAAAGTAGCAGTGACACCGATACTTACAGAAATTTTCAACTACGTGATCAACACAGAAATCATCCCAAAACAGTGGACTGAATCCATCATAATCCTTATATTCAAGAAAGGGAATCACTGCGATATTGGAAACTATAGACCCATTAGTCTAATGTCTAACATCTATAAGATATTTGCAAAGATTATTTTGGAAAGAATAGGAAGGAAATTAGATGAGCAACAACCCATAGAACAGGCAGGATTCCGTAAGGATTTCTCAGTACTAGACCACATCCACACTGTAAGACAAATTATAGAAAAATACAATGAGTACCAGCTTGTATACTACGTAGCTTTTATTGATTACAGTAAAGCTTTCGATTCTTTGATACACTCAAAAATCTGGGAAGCCTTAAAGGAACTGGGTATAGAGCACAAATATATAAGAATTATAAAAAATATTTATAAACACAGTTCGGCTCGTATCCGTCTAGAAGAAGAGGGAAAGAAGTTTCAAATACAAAAAGGCGTGAGACAGGGTGACCCCCTCTCACCAACACTCTTTCTGGCCGTATTAGAAATGATCTTCAGGAATCTGGAATGGAGAGACATGGGCATAACTATTAATGGCCGCACGCTAACGCACCTACGATTCGCTGATGATATCGTATTATTTGCAAAAACACCAGCTGATCTAAGTAAAATGATAAATGATTTAGCATCGGAAAGTGCAAAGGCCGGATTGAAGCTAAACCCAGATAAAACAAAAATCATGACCAACGGCAACAAAGACCCTGTAATAGTGGAACAGAACCAAATCTCCTACGTTGAAGAATACATATACCTCGGTCAACTGATGTCCCCAGACGACAACGAAAACAAAGAAGTCGAAAGAATAGTTGCGAATAGCTGGAAAAAATATTGGGGCCTAAAAGAAATAATGAAAGACAAGACCCTACACACTTCAACGAAAAGCAAATTATTTGACACATGCATCCTGCCAGTGCTGGCATACGGGAGCGAAACATGGGCTTTAACAAAAAACGTAACAAATAAACTCTCCGTATGTCAACATGCCATGGAAAGAAGCATGACTGGGATCAAAAGAAAAGACAAAGTAAGGGGTAGCACCATCAGGAGAAAGACTAAGGTACAGGACATAACTTTGAAAATAAAAAGACAAAAGTGGAAATGGGCAGGCCACATGATCAGGGGAAAGGATAAATGGAGCAAAATAGTCACACAATGGTACCCAAGAGATGGAAAAAGAAAGAGAGGTAGACCACAAAAAAGATGGGACGACGACATAAGACAAGTCGCGGGAACAACATGGGGTAGAGTGGCCATAGAAAGGCCAGAATGGAGAAGATTGGAGGAGGCCTTTGCCACCTGGCAAACGGACACGCAAAAATGGAATAAAAGAACGATATACGAAAAATAAACAAATACTAGCATGTCCGAGAAGAGGCTATATATATATGTTACTGCCGCACCAGAAACCGCAACCAGGGAGCACGCACCGGCGCATCAGGCTTATCAGCTAGTGTTTGAAGAATGCTATTGGGGCTGGTCCTAAATCTGCTTAGCAATGAGGCAGCTTTCCTTCTAATGATAGCCATGATTAACTTTTACTACTACTAGCTTTTAATGATTTCCCAGACGAAAAAAAAACTCATCTATCAGTCAGCAAAATGCACCGGTTGTACATTTCTGGCAAAACCTTGAATGAAAAGCAAAGGTTCAAAGGTTTTTTTTTCCAAGAACTCGGACAAATATTGGGGTATCTAATCTTCGGAACTGTTAAATCGATTTCAATGATTTTTCCATTTACAAACTTACAGACTTTATAATGTTATAAGAGTAAGAAATATTGATGAGTTCCTGAGTCCTGACAAAGATCGATACGTTCCATGTTTTGACATGATCAACGCGGATACTTACGATTATCATATGCTGTTTGTTTACCAAATAAAACACAGGTAAGAAAAGATACAAAACAGAAACAATGTCTTGTTTTATCCGGTTTGAATGGCAAAACATGGAGATGAGACACACGTAGATAAGTGTCATTTATAATATATTTACTGTTGTGTAAACAGTTAAATTGATGCCAACTGCGTCAATGTTTAATTATACTTTATGTTACTCGAGTTTGTCTTATATTCGACACTTTATCATATTGTTTGATTAATGAGTAAGAGGGGAAACTTGGACAAACAATCAACAATGATGTATAATTTTTTATCGAGTATTCATTTTACATTGCTCCTAAAAGAATTTCAGCATATCATCCACAGTAGAAGAAAATATGTCTTATAGAAGACTAGCTTTTGCCCGTGGCTTCGCTCGCGTTAAATTCGGGGTAACACAGTTCCACTTTCCTGATTTACAGGTACCTGCTACCTGTAGTTTTTGCCCTTGGGTCTTATTTATTGTACTTAATAGCAAAGCTAAGTTTTCCATTTTCTTCCCAAAATATCCGTCATTTCTCACTTTAAAAAAAATTGCCTATATCCATCTCCAGGGTCTCATCTTTGTACCAAAATTCATCAAAATCGGTTTCATTTAGGGAGGACAGCAAAGGGACAGGCTAGATCTGAGTGATATTAAGCTTATTACTCAGCAGCGCGGGCTGGCTCTAGCAAGGGACGGGTGGGAGAGTTACCGGGACGTCGCGACGAGGCTCGTCGGCGAGGACGGAATGACGCTGCTTTGCGTCTGGATTTGCATAAAGTGCTAGTTTCCCTGCTGCTCTCCTGAAGCAGGGTTATAGCAGCGTCAGGAGAGACGAGAATATGTCGAGGACGACGAATTTTGCTTATTCGCGACGTTCGTATCGAGCGGCCGATGCGATAAGGGGATTGCGATGTTTTAACGCGAAGTCAAAGAAACGCTTCGAAAGGCGCTTCATAAATTGAACGACGGTGGGGAAGAATGCAACTAAATAGGTAGGTAGGTACCAGTATTTTACATGGAGCGACTGCCTATCTGACTTTCACAACTCAATTAGTATCTACAAGGAACGGGTCCACCCTTTATAGCAGAACTTTTTATGTCATAATTTTATTTTGCATAACAACGGATAGCATAAACTTCATTTCGCAGAAAATTGTTTGGCAGACACTCATTTATCATACATTCAAAACTCATAGTTTTGTAAGTCAGAATCATCTCTAGACATAAATTTCATATGCATAATATTTAAAAAGTAGAAACATCATATCGCAGAAAGTTCACAGCCAGAATCGTCTTTTAGCATATTTTTCATATCGATAATCATTAAACGGCAGAATTGTCATATCGCAGAAAGTTTATAGTTAGAATCATCTTTGTCATTATTTGTTGTCATTTATTTAATTATATTTTTTTAAATAATGTCATTAATTTGAATTATTATTTAATTTAATTTGAAATAATGTCATTTAATTCAATAAGTAATTATAATAATAAAGCTTCTTTATTTCAGTATAAAAGTATGTTTTACATTTCAAAGTGTTAGTAGATTATTTAAACTAGGTTAGTTTATAATTATGTTTGTTATATACTATATTTCTAGCTGTTCCTTTTACACGAACCCCTTTCGGGTAAAAGCCTCCTCTAATTCCTTCCATTTGTCTCTATTTTGGGAAAATAAGTAATTATCATAATCTAAATAGTTCAGTTCCGGGTAACCTACTAAAAACAATCCCTTTTTTTCTATTAATGCAAGTCGTTTCTTTAATAGAAAATTTGTTGTTTCTAATGCAAGTCGTTTCTGCCACTCGCCGGCCGCTGCCGCGGCACCGCTCGCTTCGCTCGCTCGGCTCGTGCGTACAAGGTCACAGTTTTAACCTAACCTAACCTACCCATTTTTTGGTTAGGAATTAACCTAGTTTAAATAGTTGAAATTCGGGTAACCTACTAAAAACAATATCTTTTTTTTCTATATAAGTAATTCCCAAGATTCTTATTTTTGCCTTAAGAGTTTTTGGAAATAATTGTAACTCACTGTATCGGTTCACGCCAAAATATTGGAAACTCACAATAAATAACAACCATGGTAAATATCCCGTTTTTTAACCCTTAAAAAGAAATGTTAATGACCATGTCAGTGTAAAGACTTACATGCCTATTAAAGTATTCTTAATGAAATTCGGCCATCTGCATAGTATGCCAAGTGAAATTATACCAAATAATCATCGCTCTAAATGAACATTATGCCATACGATATTATGCCAAATTTGAACTCTGCCAATCGTAATTATACTAAATGTAATTCTGCCATCTTAAAAGTATGCCATTATAAATTCGAAGTTTTAAACATTATGCCAAACGATAATTATATCAAATATTTTTTCTGCCTTTAAAATGTTCGTTTAAAGAAAATTATGCGAAGTGTGTTATGCCAAAAAAAATTCGGAGCATCAAGATTCTGCCAGATAGAGGGAACCCACAAGGAACAATATCCCTTGCACGTAAGACAGGTTGTCAGACTTCCATTCCGGAATTTTGAATACTTAAAACAACTCTCAGAGATCTACAAATCTTTGTTTTTTAAAACTTTGCCCCACACTAGGAACTTCTCCTGTATCGTAGGTGCGTTTACAAATATTTAAACTCACATACACAAACAGCCAGTCCCGAAACAACTACGTCACGCAGCGCAGCAGTCGATCGCTCAGCCACTGCGCCAACCGTCTCGTCAATGACAGCCAGGACCAATGACCGCGTGCTTTCCGAGGCACAGAAAAAACTTGGTATGTATCTAATGATGGTTATCAACTTATCATATTGGACAAGCCTACGCAAGAATTGTTTCAGGGCCTCTTTTACCGCTACTTCCATGACGTTTTTTCTCAACGCTTATTGATCGATTGATTGGTTGTATGTCGATTTCGCAGTCCCGTAATACGTAGGTAGTAGTTTTTTTTTATTAAAATAAAAATCGTACCTGTGGCTGGTCATATTCATATCGTCATCCCTAGCCTTTTCCCAACTATGTTGGGGTCGGCTTCCAGTCTTACCGAGTGCAGCTGAATGCCAGTATTTTAAATGGAGCGACTGCCTTTCTGACCTCCATAACCCAGTTAGTACTGGGTAATACGATACCTATTGGTAAGACTCATTGTTACTTTCGGGACACTGACTATTTGTAAGGACTGTTAAAGATCTACAAATGACCTCCACAACCTAGGTAATACAAAACTCCTTGGCCAGACTGATTGTCAGCCTTAAAGGCCACTGACTACCTGTAAGGACTGTTAAAGATCTACAAATGACAGCCGGGACCAACACCTTAACGTGCTTTCCGAGGCACGGAGGAAAGTCGGTATGTTACGGGTGGTCACCCATCCACTGACCAACCTAGGCAAGCGCGGCTTAACCTAAAGATCGACCCGAGCGGCTGCTATTATTTAGCCACGAGCTCATATATGTTCTGTTTTAATTAAAAACAGAATTTTTTCTTGTTTATGCATTTTCAAAAAAAGGTTTGAATTGGCAATACTCTTTTCTTTACCTTGGAGATCCACTCGTGCAACTGTTATTATTTAGCAACGCACAAATGGAATAACCCGAAATATCGTCATTTACTTTTCTAATAATTTATCTATGACAAATATTTATCAGTACATCGCTACCTCGCTTTACAGATTAATGGCTATCGACTAAGATATGTAGGTACTAATAAATAATTATAATGTTCGTAAGATATTTATTTATTGTCCATTTGTATTTCACAGAAGATAACTACAGTATCTATGTTCATTGCTCAAGGTAAAGAGAGTATTGACTGATAATTCATTTATTTTATTGGGAAAACTTACCAACAGATACATATTAATTTGTAGATACTTAACATAGGATGGTAATAGTTTAATCTTCTTAACCCCTGCCCTTGTTCCATTCTATTTGGGGTCAGCCGCAACACGTTTTCTTCTTCCATTCTCCCCTGTCAGACGTTGTAGTGTGGATATCATAGAACCATGTTTATGTTTGTGTGTGTAAGTAGCCTAAGTCGATATATTGAATGGTTTGCCAATGAATAGCGTCAGTATGCGTCAACACGTGTTCTTAATTACACCTATCCCTACAATGTCACGGCATCATTTAGATAATGTACCTATTATATCATTATCTTCCTGCCCTTGTATCATAATTTATTTTTGGTTTTGTTTTTTTTTTGTGTTTATCTTTCCCTTTCTATCTTTTCTTGGGTTTTCCTCCCCTTCTCTATCTATCAATATCTGCTACCCTACCATGACGTCTTAAAGCAGAACTTATTCCACTGAGGGAAAGAGACAGAGCTATACAGGGTGTCTAGCACCATCTCTTTCTCACACAGGAATAAGAACTGCTATAAGATGTCATGGTAACCCTACTGTTCACTAATGAAATAAAAACAAAGTTTATTCAATAAATGATTTTAATAACATAACATCTATAAGGAATGTATAGTGCTCACAGTACAGGAAACATTGTTAACACGTAAAATAACTTCAACATAATTCTTTATTATATATTATAAATCCACAATTATCTTGGTAATCATAAGATTTTTTTCAATAATTGTATACTAAAATTATTAAATAGATATGCAATATATTGCTTTTTATCATTATTTCAAATTAAACGACAATAGATATCTGTTAATCGTATGTCGTATTGGATACGACAAGTGATTAGGCGTCGTCCTAACTGGCAAGGATCGTATGATCATACGATGTGTTCACATACAGATTTCTATTCTAGTTGGACCTTACAAGCCATTGCGTGAGCACAGGGAATGCTTTATTAAGCATTTTCGTCGCACGACGAGAACGTATCGTGTCACCGTCCGTACGATCCATTCCAACTAGGACGATGCCTTAAAATGATTTTGTCTTGCAGTATATGACAAACGATTATTTTTACAACAGCGTTTATAACATGACGTACACATTTTTAATATCTTTGTAACATTTACATAGTATTTATGACACATATTTTTATGACAGCGTAGTTTTACGCCATCACAACTTACATTAGGTTTAGTTTTAAACATTTTCGGTGTAAATGTGAATAGTGCTTGCGCATTATTGTTCTATGGCAATACATTTTACTGAGGGCCAAAGAGACATTCTATCCAGCAATGATAGAAACGTTAAAATTGTATTGGATTGCCATAAACTTATGAAAAGTATAGTCACTCCTGGTGAACATCGTTGGTTAAACACGAAATGCTTGGAAAGATATTGATACATTGCTGCTGTTGTCTATGCCCTCTCTCTTGTTTTTCGAAGGAGTATTTTAACAGCAATAACCTGCCCTTTTTAGGGTTCCGTAGACAACTAGGAACCCTTATAGTTTCGCCATGTCTGTCTGTCCGTCCGTCCGTCCTCGCTTAATCTCTGTGACCGTTAGCACTAGAAAGCTGAAATTTGGTACCAATATGTATATCAATCACACCGACAAAGTGGTAAAATAAAAATTGGAAAAAAATGTTTTATTAGGGTAGCCACCCTATATGTAAAGTGGGAAGTGATTTTTTTTTTAATTTCAACCCTAACGTGTAATATATTGTTGGAAAGGTATTTAAAAATGAATAGGGGTTTACTAAAATCATTTTTTGATAATGTCTATAATTTCGGAAATATTCGCTCCAAAAGTAAAAAACAATGTGTCCCCCCCCCCCCTCTAACTTTTGAACCATAAGTTTAGAAAATATGAAAAAAATCTGAAAAGTAGAACTTTATAAGGACTTTCTATGAAAATCATTTTGAACTTGATTGACACAACAGTTTTTGTACAAAAAAGACAAAAAGTTGTACAAAATAATTTCCTCCTCCACCTTTAAACTCATAAGTGGGAACACTTATTGTGACGGACGGGAAACTACGGAACCCTACACTGAGCGTGGCCTGACACGCTCTTGGCCGGTTTTTTTTAAATATCCGATATCCAGAAATTTAGCACATATTTATAATGTTTTGAACCAACATTGATTTTGAAGCTAAACATGTAGCTAAACATATGTTTTTGTAGCTGCTAGCGAAATAAGCTGTTGCATAGCGAACATTAATTTGGAAATATTTCATAAATGTTTGGATAGGTCATTTAATTTGACCTACGATTTTTTTAATTTACATTTTTTTTGTTTTCAACGAATTATACATTTAACATTTTCAATAAATTGACGAATTAAGTACATTTGTATATTTTGAATATATTTGGAATGCATTTATAAACTCGAATAATTTTAACTTGAGCACCTAATAAATATATTTCACGTATATACAACACAACATTATATATAATTCTCTATTTGTTAGTACAATAAATACAACAAGGAGTAGTAATTCATAAATATCACACTACTACACGATTAATAAGGAAAACGAGAATTTTACACAAAGAACAAAAAAATGTTTATGTAAGTCGTAAATGCATAACACATAAATAAATAAATAAAAACGTTTACATACAAAATACTGATTTATAAAATTCTCTAAATAAGTACTTAGTGCCTGTGTAATAACGAACCATTTCAAATACTACGGTATTTCTATTATTTAATATCTATTTTAAAAATAATAAATACCAGCTGTCATAAATACCCATACATTTTACTACAAACGATTAATCTGATATTGAATACAACGAATTATATTTCAAGCTACAACTTCGAAATTCAACGTTAAGCAAATGACATTTAGGCTTTCCACAACCGAACGACACTATCTTTAAATTGACGGCAATGGCTAAAGACAGGCGGCGTTATTAGCGATGGTCATCGACATGAAGTATCGTTCGTCTGTGGCTTACCTTATTGGCCAACAACGATTATGATATTCTCTCATCATAGACAGTTCGAAATAAGGTTTTAATAGTCTAGCAGTCAGCTTGAACATGTACTACAGTACGGCCAACGAGAAGCGATACGAAAGGTCATTAACCTAAAGAACAACTGTGGCGTTGACAATCTAATATTTATCTCTTTCCATCTTGTGCCTTTGTCGTAATGTCTCGTTCTCCCGGCAAAAACATGACAACGTTAAGACGGGTTCGCCAACATTCGGGCGGCCATTTTAGATGGGGTTTTAGCATGGGTTTTGTTTACATTTGGTATCGCTTCTCGTTGGCCGTACTATAAAAGTTTTAACCCTCTATATCTATATCACTGTGTAGACTGTACGCAACAAACCGTACAAACGCGACAAAATTCTTTATAATTGATTTACTACCTTAATAGCGTACTGTACCCCATAGTCCACATTTCGAACTAACGAGCTAGTACCAAAAAATACGACTCTTGACCTTAGTGTTACCTACAAGCAACATTCCCTATTTATGTTTTTTTTTTAAATAATAAAACCCAGAAATACGTGTATTTTATTTTCTTGTGATCATCTCCAATCCAAAAAAAATATAAATATAATATAAATCCTAGTTTATGGGTGATATAGGGTTAAACGAGAAAGAGGTGATAGATTTATTAATTAAGTACATTACATAACATAACAATTCAACTGTAATCCCGCTAAGGTTTGCAAGGGAGGTACCAAATGGTACACAAACTCGCATTTATTTCAATTAGACCATTACAGGCACTTTTGAATGTCAAGAAACAAAATGATGAAGCTACAGTCCCGGTCACAAGGCATAATAACTTTTGAAAGTACCTTAGTTGCCAATTTCAAAAGGTAGATCTCTATGGAGAAGAATTGGCAAGAAACTCCTTGGACACTCTTTTTAATCATAATAATTTTACAAGATCATGGATACATTATTCATGTCGACTGAAAGTACTGTAGTTGCTAATTCCAAAAAAAAACCATACCAATTCTACCCACATTGCTCCAAATTCAAATACCATTTAATAGGGGCTATTGCTATCAACTGGGTACAAATCCAGACTCTGTGGGTATTACTGAGAACATTCTGTCAAAATAACCCAAAAGCCTTTTGCTTATAATCGAACTCAGAATTTCATGCTCCATTAATTATTTTTTCAAATATCGAATCGAAGAATTCAAATCTGTTTATCATTATTAGCAATAAGGGGGCTAGACCGCAGATGCTTTTCTGAATGTTTCTTTTTTTATAACGTTGCACCACACTAGGAGTTTCACCTGTATCGTGGGTGCGTTTACAAACAATTAAACTCACATACACAAACAGCCAGACCCGGAACAACTATTTGTACGTCATACAAATATTTGTTACGTGCAATCGAACCCGCGACACGCAGCGCAGCAGTCAATAGTTCAACTACTGCGCCAACCGTGCCGTCCTTCCTCCTTAGATCCTTATACAATTTAAATTCAGCAGGTAAGCCTTGCTGGATAATAACGTTGGTAGCAATAAGTTTATAGGTTGTAGGAAAATGGGCCTTTCATATTTAATGAGCAGTATTTTTCAGTACACGTTCGAACCAATTGCAGAGGTTATAATAATAAATATAAAGTGTAGCTTTGAAAGCACCTAGCGTAAATGGTAACACTGTTTTTAACCTAAATTAATATTATTTAATTATATTCTCTATTATTTATTGAGTCCTCATATTTTTTTTTGGAAAAGTTGCAAAATTATTTTTAATAAGTACACCTCTGCTTAGGTATTCGGGGATTACAAGCGTAATCATATGTTTTAGAAAGGCTTATAATGTGGATTCTGAAGTGATATTTGCTATATCAAGTTATGAAAGTTCATCTCGAATATACAGAATAATGTTTACAAAAACTTTTGCAACTTTTCCAAAAAATCAACTATAATTTTTCTATACAACAATACTTTAATAAACTTTATTTACTACAATAACATTAATTTAAATATAATGGAATGACACTAAACATTTGTCAATAAAGCTGCTGCGGCATTTTTTTATTTCACCATTTCATATTTTTCAGCGAATACAGCGCCTTTTTGGACAAAGATAAAAATTCACCACAATTTTACCACATTTAATATATCGACACCTTTATATACATATAAGGAATCTATTCACGACGAACACATATATTCTTAAGCATGACACACAAGGTTCAATTTCGGCAGTGCGAATTTTAAATGTACTATTCTATCTTAGCTTTGCAGACAGTGACTGTTTTTCATTTTCACTCCAATGGATGAATTGATGCCTTTTTGCTTTAGCTGAATGAGTTTAAGGGCTGCAACTGCGTTAAACCGCGACAGACACCCGCCGCGTGTCTGCAAGCGTAGGTTCTGTGGGTATGTGAAGGACCCTGTCACAGGTACCTAAAGAGTTCATTCGCTTGACCTCATATGACGGAGCGACACTGCAGTTTCACAATTACTCTTTCTCTGTCGAAAGACATTTTAATAAGCTTTTCATCAAGCGTTATTGACTGAACAAGCAGCGCGTGTTACCGTGTCGGACCACTTTTGTATGAAACCGCGCGGGTGTCCGTTTAACGCAGTTTCAGCCATATAGATTATACATTTAATAACGTTTATAAACAACTCTAATTGATTGTATGAGTACAATTTTTTTTAGTCAACTGAAAAATCTATTCCCGACTTTGTGGGGTGCCGTTTAACTGAATGCAACTGAATACCAACATTTTACATGGAACCACTGTCTACATGAACTCCACGATCATTTGTTGGGCTACACGCAATGTTCGCATTAAATCATTTGTTAATTTATGTAAAGTAGATTTTTAGGTTGATAAACATACACTTGAAACAAATGTGGTATCCAACAGTGGTGAACAATTTGAACTAATCAGTATAAATAATAACAAAACTGAGTTATCTATCATTAAAAAACTATAAACGTTAATTTAAAACAAAACTTATTTCGTTGATTCAAAACTTACTTTATATAGGAATGGCTGAGATATAAATATAAGGGATTCTTGGCATTAAAAATATTGTAAGCCAACTCACAAATTTTAAAATTAGAATGACTAAAGAATCGTTGTTTAAATTATCAAAAAAGGAAGACTTTTTACTGGAAGCTGCCCATTATTATTTGGCAAACACAAGAAAAACTCTTTTAAAAATCTTCCAAATTTATTTAAATTTAAAAAAAAACTAGTTTTACTTTTTTGTTTATGAATGAAACATAATAAGAGAACATTTTACTATTTTAAAATAACTAATAAAATTCTAATACGATCAAAGTACGACATACTTTCATATTGAATTAAAAGAGGAAGCTTACTAAAGAAAGTTAAAAAAAAAATATGTTGTAGATGAAGAAAAATACAAAAAAAAAGTTTTCTTTCTTTCTTTCTTGTTATATCTCAGCTCACAAAACTCAAAAGACAATCAAAATCAACCTAAGAGTCCTAAGCTAACTGTACTACTTTCTTACATTACTCCTGTCGTTGCTAATAACTCTTTCAGCCATTATCAACTCTAGTAATTCGTGATTTGGTCTAATTTTGAATACGATATAACTCATTTTTGTATAGTTGATCACCGTTAATGCGCTGTAGTATTCAATACAAGATTGCAAAAATGCAAAATATTTTATCGCCAGTGATCGGCTTTCACACATTTTTGAACTGATACAGAATATTTTTAACAATTTAAGCATTTATACACATTTTTTTTAAATACTATAGACAACTTTAAGTATATATTACGAAAAATAATTCCCAGAATTATATTATCAAACAAAAATAAATAATGTAAGTAGGAGTGTAAGTCGAGTGTAATAAATATAATGTTTTAACACCAATTAATAAGAATATAATAATGGCACCATATTGAACGATTATTTTGTATGGCAATAAAACTGTAGGAACGAAATAGTTGAGCTAACTTGAAGTATGAAAAGGCAAGCAATGATTTCAAAAGGTTATGTCCATTGTCACAAATATTAATATCATTTTTAATTTTGCAAACTTGTAAGTGAAAGCAACCGAACATCAACCTTATTGCTATGTTAATAAAGATCACTGTGGTTTTGAACGTGATACAAAAGTGGCGGCAATGTCAATTTAGAGGCAGCCAAAAAAGAAAAAAACAGAAAATAATATTAAAAAAAAAACATCTAAATGGAGACATACCTTTTAAAACTTCATTACAAAATATTATTATGGTGTTATTAAATCTACTATTCTTAACAAATTCTTGCAGTTAGACCGTTTTTTTTTATTTTAAATAAAAACAGCTATTGTTTTAATCTTATTTTTTTTCTGGTCTACTCGGTCTTCTAATGAAAAGACCAAGGTCTTTTTTAAGAAGACCAACTATTCTATTGTTTGAACATATTTACCTTCTTATTTCTACGGTCTTCTAAATATATTATGTCTTTACTTAGCTATCAACAAAATCTATATAAAATAATAATAATCATTGTCGACACAAGCTTCTGCCGCGGTCTTCTCATGGTCTACTCATAGTTATAGTAGACTAGTACTAAAAGTTTATAAACAAAATAATAATAACTACAGGCTTGTCTTTTCACGTTATTCCGACGGTCTTTTCATTTGGTCTACTCGGTCTTCTTATATTTTGGTGAGTAGACCTTCCATTTCTAAGACCTCGGGAAGTTCTACGGCTTCCAGACGTATGGAAGATGGATTGAAGGGGAATTGCACCGAGAATATCATCTTTGAGTCCATAAGAAGGTTTTGCTGTAACAAAAAAAGTATTAAATGGTTAGTTGACGTTCAAGTCGAACAACGTTATTTAAATAATAATTTTATTTTTTTGCATAGACCCCATTTCTTTTTGTAAAAGTAATTAAATTAATTTTGGACAACGGAGATAAATATTTTCTTTGTTTTTGCGGATGGGAAATCATCAAATAACTTCCCCCGTTTTCGGCAGCAGGGGTGGGGAATGTCAGACTTTTACTGATTAAAACCTACCCACGTCCCTTCTTTTGCCCTTTATGTTCCGGGGCCGCAGTATTCTCTTTCAAACAACCCACAACCCCAGTAACTAACGGCTTAATCTACTTCTTATAACATGAGCTATCTGCCAGTTACTACCCGTCAGGATCGGTCCAGTTATTTCAGATATCCGGAACAAAAATCCAGACGAAAATTGTACAAAAGGTCTTTTTACACTTCTAGCATTCAATTAAAAGTTGTTATTTTGCAATTAAAAACAGACTTCTCAATTTTATTATTTTGTTTGGATTAAAGAAATAACTCACCGGTTCCTTGTCAGGATTGGTGCCAGCCTTCTCCAGCATCTTCTTCTGTATCTCGTGGATGAACTCACGCGTCACCTTGACCTCGTACTCTTCGGCTGGCGTGTACATATTCAGGATCTAGACGGAAACAGGAGAGAATGAGTGTGAGATATTGAATTGTTCTTTTATTTGAACAAGAAACTATGTATAATTATATATTTTAGGTATTTAATTACTATCTGAGTATTTATTTTTATATGTGTATTATTTGTGTGTATGTTTATTATATGATTGATAATTTTATTTTTTCAGGTTTATCTTTTCCACACACTGTGTCTACATATTATTTTGACGGGCCTGTTGGTCTAGTGGTTAGTGGCCCTGACTGCTGAGCCGGAGGTCGTGGGTTCGATTCCCACCCAGGACAAACTTTGTGTGATGAGCATGATTGTTTGTTCTGTGTCTGGGTGTGATTTATCTATAATATGTATGTATTTATAAGTTATATAAGTATGTATATCAGTTGTCTGGTTACCATAACACAAGCTCTGCTTAGCTTGGGATCAGATAGCCGTGTGTGAGTTGTCCCAAGATATTTATTATTTATTTATTATTATTATCTCATCCAACTATCCTCTAGCTAGCAGGTCTGCTGGAAGACATTTCTAATTAAATAAGCTGTACCTTTGTGCTCTTCTGTCTTAATGTAATGTCCTGACATGTATTTTGTGTGTGCATAAATAAATAAAATATGTGTTTGGGTATTTTTAAGGAGTTTTGAATTTTGTTAGTCTCTATTTTGTTTCTCCATCAAGGGCCTAATTCAGAACGCAGTACTCCTCGATAAGGCCCGCATTGTGAGGAGGTTCCTGTCTCTGGAGCCCTGACCACTGGTAGGCTGGACCTTGCTTCCGATACCGGCGGAAACCTATTTTTAATTTTTTTTTAATACTTTTTAAGATATATTTAACGGCACAGTTGGCACAGTGGCTGAGCGGTTGACTGCTGTGCTGCGTGTCGTGGGTTCGATTCCCGCACGGAACAAATATTTGTGTGGCCTACAGGTAGTTGCTTCGGGTCTGTGAATTTAAATATTAGTTATTTAAATTGCACCCACGATACAGGAGAAATTCCTAGTGTAGGGCAACGTTTTCTTTAGGAAAAAAAAAATAATTTAAAAATGATAAAGTGAGAAGAAAAGTAAATAAACTCATATATTCCCGATGCCAGTGGGCTTTTTGGCATTTTTTATATTTTTAAATGTTATGTTTTTATTAAGAAATATATAAAAATATAATTTATTTGTATTTAAATTTAAAAGCATAAACGAAATAATAATAATATCAGCCTATAACAGTCCCACTGCTAGGCAAAACCCTCTTCTCGTACAGAGCAAGCACGAGCATTGATCACCACGCTTGCTCAAGACGGGTTGGCGGTTGCAGACTTATATTAATTGTATATCCAGCTTTCCTCTCGTTGTTTTCCTTCACAGAAGTCTGTGATGTGTTAGATAAAGTTTCAGAAAGTACATATGAATTGAAAAAGTCACATTGGTATTTGAACCTCTGGGCCACGACATTCTAACAATTATAGCTTTTGCCCGCGGCTTCGCTCGCGTTAAATTCAGGGTAACACAGTTCCCCTTTCCTGATTTGCAGGCACCTGCTACCTGCAGTTTTTGCTCTTGCGCCTTATTGATTTGTAATAGCAAAGCTAAGTTTTCCCTTTTCTTCCCTCTTTCTCCCTCATAACACAATCTTTTATTAAAAAAAAATAGCCTATGTCCATCTCCAAGGTCCCAACTATTTCTGTACCAAAATTCATCAAAATAGGTTCAGCCATTTAGGTGTGAAGACGTAACAAACAAACAAACAAACTCACTTTCGCTTTTATAATATTAGTAAGGATAGTATGGTTAATAAATAGTAGCAATTTTGGAGCAATGCTAGATATTGAGACTATACACAGCAAAATATTTACGTCTGGGTAACCTGCAAGTCGGTTGGCAGTTTTACATTACATACCAATTTGATACGGCAAATTATATGAATGCACAAACAATATTGAAGATAACTGTTTGAGAAATGAATGAATGATGTTTATTTTGCACGTAGGTTTTTACAAACACTTCGAACACGTTGTTTTTTTTAACAAGTTGAGACCGGTATTTCGTACCCGACTACTCTGAGAAGAAACAGCCGAAACAAACTCAGAGGTCATTGTCTCTTTTTAAGTCCAGATACAAAACTTACATGAGGACTATGGATATTAGTGTCTGAAATTAAAAAAACAAACCCCACACAGATCAGACAGGTCCACTTAGGACCTGTCTAGTCAGTGCAAGCATTTGGCAGTTATCGTGTAGCTCGACCCTTAACTCGTTTTAAAGGCAACAATGCATCTTCAATTGACATAATGCGATGGCGTAAAATATTTGTATTGCTTGAAGTACTTACCTTGCAGACTTGCATTGCATTAAGGTTAGCACACATATCCACCGTACTCTGCACGTCTTGCATCGACTTGCGAGCTTGTAAAAGTTGTACAGCTTGTGTAATTGGCTTTAGTACGCCTAGAATTTCTTCCACCTATAAATAAAAAAAAATTAAAAAATTGTTTATCGACACTAAACACCTTTGTATACTAGCTGTGCCTGTACCTTCTGATAATTTAGCTGTCTATTGGTGAAAACATGTTAAAATCAGTTCAATAGTTACGGAGCCTATTCGGTACAAATAAACAGACAAAAAAATCTTTCCTCTTTATAATATTATTTTGCCAAAATGTCAATTATCATTTCACATAAGTACGGTGGGCTGTATCAGTTAAGTAAGCTTCCTTTTTGAGGAAGGGAAATCATCAAATAACTTCCCCCGCTCTGGGCGGAGCGTCAGATTTGTACTGACTAAAACCCTATGTTTCTTCTTTTGCCCTTTATGTTCCGGGGCCGCAGTATTTCTTTCGAACAACCCGCAACCCTGACAGGTAATGGGTACGACAACTCCCCTTGAAAGTTAAATTTTAATACAACTAGGCTACCCAATTGATGCAGCCCACTTTACGAAAAAGAAATGGTTTTTAATTATTTATTAGTTAGACAATGTCTACATTAAATGGGGCAGTAGATTTAAAATACGTATAAATACAAATCTTTCATCTTTCGATAAAAAGTTTATAAGCAAAAATAATATTTAAAGTCCAACTTATAAAAAACACTGTCCTGTATTTCTTTTGGAGTTATGTCATTTTTGAAGCGAACATGCATCATACAGCGTGTTGTTTTGCATCCTCGTCAAATTCAAGGACGTAACTATGCTAATGATTCTCGACCCGAATCGATAATAAAATAAGTAGGTTTTTTTTTTTACTTTTTTCGTATTTTCAGAAATCGGTAAGTGCACACAGGTGCGTGCATGCCGCTGTATGATACGTATGCGCCGACGCTCACGCACACTGTTCTGTGTGTTCTGTAGGTGATTCTCTACTTTTGAAGTGAAATATTCTGTAATACTGTTAAATTTAAACACACAGAGACAGATCATAAAAGCGCCGTATATTATTATTGATCAGGTACCGTAATTTTCATTGATTATTTATGACTTTTACTAGCACCTCCTAAATTTTGACGAGGATGCAAATCAACATATTGTATATGTACTTACATTCTTTTGGCCATACTCCGCGAGATGCTCCTTGATCCAGGTCTCGAGGTGCGAGATGTTGTATCTGATCTGCAGCCCCTTGGCCCAGCAGCATAGGTCCTTGCGGAGGAGCAGCTGATTAAGGCTGTACGCGCAGATGTAGTAGAAAAGCTAAAAGAGGAGAAAAAAATATTTCGCTAAAATTCAAGATAGAGTTTGCTTAGGTCGGTTTGTGGATGGGTGACCGTCTATTACATACAACTGCTCCGTTGGTCAGGCGCGACTGCTGAGAACGGAGTTCAATAGGCGTGACGAAAGATTTTAAAATCCTCTTCCATAATGTGGGTACACTTTTACTATTTACAAAAAAGCCTTTATTTCGGTAATAAACTTAAGTTTAACAAAGTTTGAAACCATTTTTCTCATAATTTTTGAAAACAGCTCGCATGTGTCATGGCGAAAAATGTCAATTGTGTCTATAACATCGTCCCTTATATCACATAACCGTGAGTCGTGACGTCATACGCTGTGATCGGTGTTTCAGTCAAAATGGCCGATTGCAGTATTTTAATGTTTTATTTTATTGAAAATCTTAATAATCTGTGATTTTTAAATAAACCTAAACCTGTGTTTACTTTTTTTTTAATCTGACTTCTCCCCTCTAATCACTGAATCAGCGATTTTTTTATACTGTCGTCATGCCTATTACCGGGTCTAGTAAAGTGTTTTTCCATAAGGAATTTCACAGTAGCAGCCCGGAGTTTGGAAGTTGGCGGTAAGATACCCCCGTGCCTCGGAAAGCACGTTAAGCCGTTGGTCCTGCGCCTGATCGCTCTCCACTCGTGTCGGGTTGTCGTCCCATCGGACTATGAGAGTGAGGGAACAGAGTGCACCTGCGCCTGCGCACACACGCCGCAACTATAATATCTCCCGCACAGATGGTAATCTCCACTGAGATTGGTCGCCGTGGCCCAAAACGGTCAAGAGGACATAATTATATATATAACACTAACTTCCGCCCGCGACTTCGTCCGCGTGGCATAGTTACTTTGGGCTAACGCTAAATTTAACCCGCGTGATGATCGGTAAAAAAAATCTTTCTCTCCTCTTTTCTTCCCTCTTTCTCTCCCTTTTTCACTTTTTTTTAGCCTATGTCCGTCTCCAAGGTCCCAACTATCTCTGTACCAAAATTCATCAAACTCGGTTTGGCCATTTAGGCGTGAAGACGTAACAAACAAACAAACCCACTTTCGCTTTTATAATATTAGTAAGTATTTCTGCCTAATTCTTTGGTGATTCCAAGCGTGATGCTATATATCTGCGTAAGATTACCTGTTTAAATATCATGAGCCGTAGCGGCTGGTCGACGGCGAAGGTATGCAGATGGTCGTGCGTGGCCGTGAGCTCCAGCTTCAGTCGGTGCGGGCCCGCGCCGGCCTGCGGGGGCCGCGCGGCCGGCCCGGACAGGCCGCTGATCTCCTCGTGCTCCAGGATGGCGGGGACTATGAGGCGCTCCAGCTGGCGCTCTAGGAGATGGATTAGACCTGGAAAAGATGTTAGATGTTGTAAACATTGCTAGAGAAATATAAAAGTAAGATTAAATAGGTGTTCTTGACATACAATGGTATAAGGCGAAAGGAGGAACATGGGTGGGTTTTAGTCAGTAAAAAAAAAATCTAAAATGTTGTAAGGTAAAAATCTGACCCGCTCCAGCCTAGAGCGGGAGAAGATTTTTGATGATTTCCTATCACCAAAAAAACTAAATATAAAAATGGCGGGTAAGCCCATGAAAATCCACTGAATGAGAGAAACACTAGACCAGTCGATAAATAAATAATAAATAAATAAATATTTTGGGACAACTCACACACGGCTATCTGATCCCAAGCTAAGCAGAGCTTGTGTTATGGTAACCAGACAACTGATATACATACTTATATAATTTATAAATACATACATATTATAGATAAATCACACCCAGAAACAGAACAAACAATCATGCTCATCACACAAAGTTTGTCCTGGGTGGGAATCGAACCCACGACCTCCGGCTCAGCAGTCAGGGCCACTAACCACTAGACCAACAGGCCCGTCTCGATGTGGAAATCGATGTGGTGAAGGTCTTTCGACCGATGATGGTCTTACCCTGGTATATCCAAACGGCGATGTCGCTCAACACCTGCCGGTATTCCGACAGGTCGAAGATGCGCAGACACTGCTGGTTCTGACGAGGGGTGTTCGCTGATTGGTAGATTGTGTCGCCGCTATATTGACGGAGATTATTTAGGAGTCTGTAACAAGAGAGTAGAAAATATATTGACACACACACTTTAATTTGGTCTGTTTTATACAGAACACCAGACTGACGACATGTATACTGACTTCAACAAAGCCTTTGATAAAGTATATCACTAAATCCTTTCTTATAAGTTACCCACCTATAGTATAGACTCACAGCGTGCTTGATTAATCGATTTCATATTTACTAGATTTTACATTGTTTTTGTCATAGTTAACGGTTTTTGATAACGTATATATTGATTTGCTCAGGCGTTCCACCAGGCTCACATTTGGGGCCAATTTTGTTTTACTAGTTTATTTTTTAATTGATTGATTTTGAGAACGAGGGAAAAAGAGGTGAGAGGTGAGGGGTCTAAAAAGGCCGCTTAAGCAGAATCATAATAGGATAATAATATCGACGGTTCCTACGTACATAACATTAAGTCAAAAACCGAGGTTTACAAGGAGGGCGTAATTTGTGTTCAACACGCCCTAGAATTAATTCTATAAGCAATAATAAATATTTTCTTTCTACAATATTTTAACAGTTTTAAGAGCTTTATGATACCATTTACACATCAATATTTTTATTTTTTCACTTTTTCTTAGAAAAACTGAGAGATGACCGTTTCTACGACACTTATTCGTTGTATTTATAAGACTTGTTCTCTTATACGATTTCTAAACCAAGGTAAATAAATTAAATAAAAATCGTATGTGAGCATGTGCGCATAGATAATCTAAAGCCAATGAGACAAAAAAATGCCATTTTCGATATGTCTTTATGCACGTAGGGACCGTCGATATTATGACCAACTTTAAAATTCTTGAAATGGTAACAGACGCAGTTAATATTGTGAATTGTCACTTTGTGACCATTTTACGAATGGTAACGTAGTAGTATTATTATGATTCTGCCTTAGCGGCTAAAACCCCCTGTTTGTTTCCAATTTCATCAGATAGAGAAGAATAGAATAGCTTGATTGTGATTTCATTTTACGTAATTGTTTTTTTTATTAGAACTTACCTTAGCATATTAGCAAGCCACAATGCGTTATACTCGACGCTTTCGGCGCGTTTTTTCAGCGTTTTCTTGACGGCAGTCCTAACCGCTTTCATGAGCTGATGCATCTTAGGCTCATCGTCAACGTGGTCCATATGACGTAGCATCATGAACAGAATGTAGGCGGGTAACCCGGGGAGGAGTGTTACTGCTGTTTTGGGCTTTAAGTCTGTGGAAATAGATGCGAATTGTAGTTGTTTTAGAATTGTAGATGGCGTTATTAAAAGATGGATGGTCCAGAATTGAAATATATAGATGGAAAATTTTCAATTCTCTCCCGCTCATCATTGATCTAAAAGCGTGAGAATGTGCGAGGCGAGAATTGAAATATGTATTGATATTAACCTTGAACTATATTACCTCATGAATAGGATATATATTTTTAGGCGAAACGGATACACAAATATTGCACTGGCTATTGAAGACGCGCGCAGTCTCTTTCCGTTCAACGCTGTCTCGCTATGTACGCTGTTTCAGGATCTACATTGTGTGTCAACAAGAGACATCGCTGCTTACTTTACCCCCACTCCCAGTGCTATGTTTTAATTGAAAAAACGAGCACCTAGCTCGAGACAGCGCGCCCACCCGTCCCTTGCAAGAGCCAGCCCGCGCTGCTGAGCCAGTAAGTTTAAATCAGTCCATAAATAATATCACTCAGATCCAGCCTGTTCCTTGCTGTCCCTCAGCGACGCCCTAAGCCGAGGCTCGTACCCCACAGGGGGTGCCCGCGAGCGTGTAGTCGCTTAGTTTGTAAGTTTTCACTCTGGCTGGAGGTCTTAATTTTTAAGGCATCCACAGGATTCGCCCGGTTAAGCAGACGACAACCTCCTTGGTTGAACTGCGAGATGCCATTCATAAAAAAAATCGAGACAGCGCGGCGCAGCACAGCGCGATTTCACGAAAATGTCAGTGAGATTTCAATGAGGGCAATCGTTCTTAAGCTCACCAGATGGCGCCACTAGAGAGTAAGGTCTTGTTGTTAATTCTATTTAGTACCAAAAACCTTATAAAAAGTTAATTTTATTACGTACTAGCTTTTGCCCGCGGCATCGCTCGCGTTAAATTCGGGGTAACACAGTTACCCTTTCCTGATTTGCAGGTACCTGCTACCTGTAGTTTTTGCCCTTGCGCCCCAAAAACCAGACACTTGGAGCTACAATTTCCTTTTTTTTACTTGCCGTACGTCCATTTCTCTCGAAGTTACAGCCTGTTCAAAATTTACCAAAAATTTCGCTTTTTTATCCCTTAATTTTTTCCAGTAGTGTATGTTGATGGACACCTATCTACAGATTGACCTTGACAAGCGTAGTAATAACTTACCGGAGATAAGTTTCTTGATGATGAGACCCTCGTCCTGTATCTTGTACTCAAACATGCCGAGATACTCGCGCTCCTTCTTGCGCGTCACCGCCGCCATTTCTAATGTCATTGATGCGTTCACGGGGGCTGTCGAATCTGCGGAAAAAAAAATTAAAATAACTTAAATAAAACATTTCAAAAACTATTACTTATAATAAAAAAAATAGTAAATGTAAGTGTCGTATTTAATAAAATCTTAAATTATACTATCTGAGAAGGAGTATATTATTTCTTTTTTTTACAAACCTCCTTTATCGATCAATTGATACATCATTCAAAAATAAAGTAGAGCAAACCTTAAAGACAGGCTCACTCAGCTGCCACGGCTTATCTTAATTACTTAATATTTTAATTATTGATACCTACACTCACTCTGGACAAACTTAATGTGGACGTCGTCATCGTTCACACATATGTGTGTAATCTCGACATGAATGGCGTATCCGTAATATTGTAAAATTACTATGATTAAAAAGAGTATCCATGGTTTCTTGCCCATTCTTCTCCATAGAGATCTACGTTTTGAAATGGGCAACTACGGTACTTTCACAAGTTATTATACCTTGTGACTGGGACTGTGGCTTAATTTTTTTGTTTTTGACAGTCAAAAATGCCTTTGAATAATATATGATTAACTAGCGTTTTCCCGCGGCTTCGCTCGCGTTAAATTCGGGGTAACACAGATCCCCTTGCGCCTTATTGATTTGTAATAGCAACGCTAAGTTTTACCTTTTCTTCCCTCGTTCTCCCTCACATCCCACTTTTTTTTAAAAATGCCTATGCCCGTCTCCTGGTTCCCAACTATCTCTGTACCAAAATTCATCAAAATCGGTTAAGCCAAGCATGAAGAAGTAACAAACTCACTTTCGCTTTTATAATATTAGTAAGGATGTTTGAGTAAAGAGTTTGAGTTAATGGTATAAAACCTTCATAGTACTTACCATTATTATCAAGTATATCGTTGACATCCTCGATGCCAACTTCCTTTAGCTTGTTGACCAGGAGTCGTATCTGATTCTTGTACCGACGACAGCTTTCTGATAGTTTATCCACGCGTTCCTATTGGTAAGAAAACAAATAGCTAAGACAATTGTTGCGTAGTAATTGCGTAGATAGAGAGGGTTGAATATTTCACAGCTCCAAGGGACTTGACCTCCACACGTTCCCGAAGTTCTTTAAGAAAACCTTTTGTCTTGACAAAAATACACATAAACATGGTAAATTTCCCGTTTCAAATGTTATAACAAAAATGATAAACGATTCTGATGGTCCTGAATCTGTTTAGGCACATTTAACAAATAGTTATGTGTGTTCTGTTGTTTCATTTAAAGCTAAAGATGACTAAAACAAATACGAAAAACTTAAGGTTTATTTTTCTATGAAAATATCGATTATCCATTATAGCAATACATTCCATCACTAAACATTTATGTAGCGCTAAGTTACACACATTACGCTTTGCTTCATTTTCCATTCAATTTACTTTATGTCTAAATCTATTATTACCGATTCCATATTTTACAACTACGATATTCATGGTGCAGTTACAATATTCAGTCATTATTGTAACTACTACTAACTAGCTTCCGACCGCGACTTCGTCCGCGTGGCATAATTACTTTGGGCTAACTCTAACTTTATCCCGTGTGATGATTGAAACAAAAATTATCTTTCTCTCCCCTTTTCTTTCCTCTTTCTCCCTCTTTTCTCACGTTTTTTGGAGTTTACTCCTTAAGAATCGATTTTCATATATAAGGCGCCCGGTATGAGAAATATGTGAGGTGTAAAATCTACTGGTGAATGACCTCGTTACGTTTTGGTGCAACTTTGGTGCAACCGCACCTATGGTGTTTGTCGTACAGTTGAATATTACTAGATGGCGCTTTATGAAATTTGTCGTTTGTCAGTGATATTTTTAATTTTTTTTTTCATGATATTTTTTTATTATTTTTTTTTTTTGTACTTAAGGAGTAACCTCTAGTCGTGCGTCGGAGCTGACACACACACTTTTTTTAGCCTATGTCCGTCTCCAGGGTCCCAACTATGTTTGTACCAAAATTCATTAAAATCGGTTCAGCCATTTAGGCGTGAAGACGTAACAAACAAACTCACTTTCGCTTTTATAATGTAGGATTAGTTATTTACCTGCAACGCCAAACTCTCAGCCGCCAGCCTGATAATCTCATTCTGCGCAAACTCTTGAGTTTTGTTCTTGGGTTCCGCGCTCAAGTCTGTACTTAGTAACCTACAACAATGAAATATTTATTAGTAAGTATTTACTTATTAGAAAGTTCCTATAAGTAAATCCAATAGTAACTAAACTATTTATCCAGTAATAACTAAACTATTTCTAATGTAAATGTAGGTTTATATTTATGAAAAAAACAGCCCAGTATAGAGAGTACATTTTTTTTATTTTAAATAAAAATAATGTTAGTAGAATGAGTGTAAAATTACCCTTATCGAAACCAAAAAGGACAATGCGTACAAAAAAATGATCGCAATGACGAGAAAAACAGCTCCCTGTCATTGTATTTTTTTTGTTCTATATCATACTTGGGAACATTCTAGTTACGAATATATTACGGGTAAAAAAATCAGAGTTTTTCAGAGAATCAAAAGTTTTTTTATAAACAAGTTTTTTTAACTCTTTTATATACTAATAGCTGTGCCCAGCGGTTTCACCCGCTGCTCACTTAGGGGTATGAAAAATAGATGTTAGCCAATTCTCAGACCTACCCGATATGTACACAAAATTTCGTTTAAATCGGTCCAGCCGTTTCGGAGAAGTATGGGAACGAAAATTGTGACACGAGAATTTTATATATTAAATTTAATAATAATGATTTATTCACAAAACAAAGTTGTACATTAATTTCACAAATAATGTGCTTAGTGTACAGATAATTAATTGTACACAAGAGTATTAGCATTTGGGGCCGAACTAGGCATAGCCTGCAATTTAGCCAAAATGAACGAAAATTTACTGAACCCATCAAAACAATATTTTGTGTAAAATAATCAAATAACTGCCCCCGCTCTTAAGAGGGAGCGGGGGGAGGGGAGTGACAGGGATTTTACTGAATAAAACCCACCCATTTTAGCCATTTATGTTCCGGGGCCGCGGTATCTCTTACGAACGAATCGCAACCCCGGTGAGGGCGAAGACTTTGAGTCCTATTTTCAAACGTGATTTTTCACCCCAAAAAGTGTTCGGAATGCTAAATTTCGGCTTCAATAAGGGTCCGTTTACACCATGTATTTAAAATACACCGATTTATTGTTATGAAGATCTAGACTACTACAGTTATATAATATTATAAATCATGCATTTTGTTGAACACCCTTTCAAGACAAGAATATTTAGAAAAAGATTATAATATTTTTGACTGTCGCTTATCTTTTAAAAATATTATACCAGGCATCATTCTGTATCCATAGTTGTAGTATCTTCTTTATAATTATAATAACACTACTCTTGTTGATAAACTTTTGTGTAATTTATATAAATTAGCTGTCTAACATATTATACAACATATCTGTAACATCTCAACATGAATGATTTAACTACGATCTTGTAATAATACTATAATTTGTTGATGAACAACTACGGACGGGACGGTTGACGTGTGTCTGGCATGCCACAGTCCGGGTGAGTCCATCAGGCATATTATTTCTGGTTGTTCTCGTCTAGCTAACGCGGAGTACTTGCACAAGTAGCCAGGATTGTGGAAACTTGTGGATTGTGAGGTACCGTACTACAAGTATGTGCCCGACCCAGTTCTCGAGAAAGACCATGTCACGGTGTACTGGGATCGGTCTATCATTACTGACAGGACTATTATCGCCAATAAGCCTGACATAATGGTGATAGACCGATCAGTGCGCCGCGTTATGATAATCGATGTTACCATCCCGCATGACGAGAACCTCGTGAAAGCTGAGAAAGAGAAACAACTAAAATATCTCGACTTGGCACACGAGGTTATCGACATGTGGAATGTGAACTCGGCTATCATTGACTATCAAGAGCCTCGACGACCAAATTTCGAAGCTCTCCTTAGGTGGTTGGATCAAGAGCCAGGCCTCTTCGATACGATCCGCATTGTGAGTAGGTTCCTGTCTTTGGAGCCCTAAACACCGGTAGTTTGGAGCCTGCTTCCGTTACCGGCGGAAACCTATTTTAAAATTTTATTTTTGCATTTTTTTTTTAAATATTTATAATGTAAATTTAAAAAGAAAAATGAATCAAGGCTAAAATTTAAAAGAATTTCTATAGAGTTTCTTGCCCATTCTTCTCCATAGAGATCAACGCTTTAGAATGGGCAACTACTGTACTTTCACAAGTTATTATGCATTGTGACTGGGACTATAGCTTCGTTCTTTTGTTTCTTGACATTCTAAAGTGTTTACAATGGTCTAATTGTTTTTTTTTTTTCGAGTTTTGAATATAAAGGGCATTTCAAAAGTGGTTTTCTTCTTTTTTTAAGTAATCTTGTTTTTATTCTAATACTAGCTGTGCTCAGCGGTTTCACCCGCTGCTCAGGTCGTCTTCTGAAGAGGGCCACCCTTATCACTTAGGGGTATGAGAAATAGATTACGATCGATTCTTAGACCTACCGATAATACATATAAAATATCAAAAATGCTGAAATAAAAAACTTTTTTGCAAAAAATAAAACCGACTTCCAAAAAAAAAAGTGGAAAATAACTTTATTTCCGGAAGTCGGTGGCTTTTGTTGGTTTCGTTGACTTTTTTGCCACCGACTTCCGGAAATAAAGTTATTTTCCACTTTTTTTTTTTGGAAGTCGGTTTTATTTTTTGCAAAAAAGTTTTTTATTTCAGCATTTTTAGTTATAGTATTATGATATAATTCGCAAACACGGTTATTTTTAGCTTTTTAGTGCGTAGGTCCCGTCTTAAATACTAGCTTTAGGCAGTTGTCTCACCAACGACGAGAAAACGACTAACTATCGGCTATTTTTTCGCTCAAGAAACGTACAATAGAATACTTTCCGTGTGAATAAAAGAGATGCATATACAAACAGTTGATCGCTGACTGTTCACACTGCCGGCGAGCACTCGCTTCACTAGTTTGTCGCTGAGCGACAAGAGCTATGAAAGATAACACTCACTCGGCGATACTCGCCAAGCGATTAGAAATCACGCCGAGAGAGCAACCAGTGGTCATGTCATTTGGTCGCTGAGAGGCCGCAAGACTGACTGTACGCTTGACAGTCAAGCGTACAGTCAGTCTTGCGGCCTCTCATCTCCGATATTTGTGTAGCTCGGCTATAAGCGAGTGTGCGAGTGAGGCGGGCGATTACTCGCAGTCGCTTGACTGCCGCGAGCGAGTGATGCGAGTAATCGCCCGCCTCACTCGCACACTCGCTTATATGACTGCCGCGAGCGAGTGATGCGAGTAATCGCCCGCCTCACTCGCACACTCGCTTATAGCCGAGCTACACAAATATCGGAACTACGCACTTGCTCCCCACGTCTCGCTAACTCGTTTCTAGTTCTAGCTCTACTCGTTACTCGTTGCCGGTGAGACAAGTGCCTTAGTTCCACATCACGCTATAGTATTTAATACTATCTAAATTATGCTTTAGTTTAAAACCAATTCAGAAATCATATGCATTATCGCCTAGGGGATACAGCTGATACTTGATCTAATGATTGATTATGTTTCTTAATGACTGGGTGAGGGGAGGGGAGGGGGTACGGGCTCCCTGCTCCCACTCGCCTGCCTACCCTGGCGAAACCCATACTTATACATGTGATTGCAGCAATCACGGCAGATTTGCGGTCATTTATACAAGAGTTCCGTTGTATATCACTGAAGATCTATCACCAAATTAAAATACAATCACCTCAAAAAACTGCGATGACCTTCCAAATCATAGTGCATAGCGTTTTTTGTTCATTTGTCTTCGACAACCTCTAAAATTATATCATCAACGTAGACGAAGTCAATCTAATACGCATTATTAAAGATAACTCAAAAACTACTGGCCGGATCTAGATATTTTTTTTATGGGACCAAACGACAACCACCAGCTTTCGAATAAAAAAAGAATCATCAAAATCTGTTCACCCAGACCAGAGTTATGAGGTAACAAACACAAAAAAAAAAAAAAAAAAAAACACAGTCGAATTGAGAACCTCCTCCTTTTTTGAAGTCGGTTAAAAATATGAATTGTATTATAATTCATATATTATCGTATTCAATTCGAATCTAATTTTAGCCAAACAAATTCTTTTAAAATCAGTTATTATTTAAAATAATATACATTAAAAAAAAATACGAACACACGTTGTTACATAACCGCCTTTTTAACCGAATTTAAAAAGGAGGAAGTTCAGAATTCGACTGTATCGGTTAAAATTATTCAAATATACTCCAAGGGCTTCCATTTAAATTTTATCGATATTGCTTTAGTAGTTTATGAGTTATCTTTTACAATACATATTTTTTTCTTTTAATGAATATGGACGATATATGCTTATATTTTTTAGTAGCAATAGAAAATGAACACTCGATAAGTATTTGTGTAGATACCATTTATAGCACAACTAAAAAGGCTAAAAAAAAAAAAGTTTTCTTACGAAAGTCGGTGGCTTAAAAATCGATGAATCAAAACAAAACTCACTGACTTCCGAGAGTAAATTTATTTGCAGTCTTTTTTTTGGAAGTCGGTTTGTTTTGGAGCTATAAACCAAAATAAAATAATAATGAGGATGAAAATGAAGCTACCTTAAAATAACAAAAATACATTTATTTGAATAACATAAAATGAAAATATACTCTTTTTTTAACTTAAACATAACGGTTATAAATGCCAAATAAACAACTTATAATTAAAAACAAATTATTTTCAATACTGTCAATGTCAAATGTACTACAACTTGGGTGCAAGTACATGTTATATATTTCGTAGAGTCTTTGTAGCAATGTCTTCGAAATTCAACTTGAATATTTGTGTAATCGTCGCCACTGAAATGTAGATTTTATAACTAATAACTAAAGTTCAATTCAGAATCTCAAACAGTTATCAGGTTTAGGAAAATATAATCAAAATTGTAAAAAGACAACGTTGAAATTCAGTTTCAAATGTAATAGAAAATAATATGGCAGAGTAAAAGTGCTTTCCGAACGTATTTCTGGGATTTGCATGGACCCGATGTAGACCTATCAGTGTTCGTAGCCTAGCTACGTTGAAATCATGATGACGAATAACTACCGGAGATTTATGGTGAAGGACGACATAGTGGACTGGACTTTAAGAGTCGTGCAGTTAGAGTCGCGCCATGACGTTAATTTTAAGTCGTTTGTGGTGCGGGTGCCGACTAATCAATTGGAGACCTTCCTCAAAGGTGAGTTTTGGCCGAAGGGTGTCGTGTGTCGACGTTTTCGTGGAAGGATACCGACCTCGCAGCGAATCGCGACGCCGTCACTTCGTGTGCAATAGTTTTAATTTTATATAATATGTATTTGTTACAGGTAGTCAGTGTACCAAAAGTCTGACAAACAGTCTTACCAAGGGGTATCGTATTACCCAGTATTAACTGGGTTGTGGAGGTCAGATAGGCAGTCGCTCCATGTAAAATACTGATATTCAGCTGCATCCGGTTAGACTGGAAGCCGAACCCAACATAGTTGGGAAAAGGCTAGGCAGATGATGATGATATGTATTAGTTTATTAATTTGTAAGATGAGATTATTTGTGTATAGTATGTATGGGCCTTCGATGCCTGAAATAAATTGATTTATTTTTATAGTTAACATTTATCGGACATCAGACCGTCCGGGCGAATTAATCCGTCACATTATCTCCGGGTGTTCTCGTCTAGCTAACGTTTCTACGATACGAAAAAAACAACCCTTTAAGTCTACGCAGTCAAAAGATATGGCTGTTTATGTCGCAAGTTTGTACGGAACCTTCGGTGCGCGAGTCTGACTCGCTCTTAGCCCGTTTTTATTTCCTTTTGAGTTACCGAACTCTATAACTCACCTACTCGTTTTATTATTGATCGAGAATCATTGGCATAGTTTTCTCCATGAATTTTATGAGTGCAAAACAACAGCTTGTATATCTTCTAACTAAATATTCACTAGCTCACATTTACATAGCTAATAGCTTACTTATTAATTTATTTATTTGGTTCACCAACAATTGTATACACTGGTACAAACGAACTTAATAAGCAAAATAACAGGACAATGTGTAACCATCACTTATAGGTAAACTGCATGCACACAAACGTTGTTGTAGTTTACTAAAAAAAAAGACTATGGACTATGGACCTAACAGATAAATTAAACTAAATGTAAACAAAATTCAAGACAAACAGATTAGAAAATTTAAAAATAAATATAAAAAAAAACAAAACGTTACGTATGACAAGGCTATATATTTCTTAGCTGCCACTTTTAGTTTTAAATCATTTATTAATTAATGCCTGTTTTTGCTTTTACTCTGGACGCTTAAGAGCGTGCTCGTTTTTCTACGTCGTTTTCACATATATGTTTAATCTCAACATAAATGATAAACCCAATCACTTAGTAAAAATATTATGATTTAAAAGAGTGGCCATGGAATTTCTTGCCCGTTCTTCTCCATAGAGATCAACGCTTTGGAATGGGCAACTACAGTTTTACAAGTTATTATGTCTTGTGGTCGGGAATGTAGCAGCATTTTTGTTTTTATGACATTCAAATGTGCCAGTAATGGTCTAATTGAAATAAACGCTTTTAGTTTGATATAAACAAAGGTTCAACTTGACGAATTACCCTATTGATATTTTCTCTATGAGTTTCGCTTCATACAGAGGTTCCCTATATAAACAGTGCGAACCATGAATGTCTATTTAACTATTATTGTTTTGTTTTTTTAGTGTACTGGTTCTCTCTCTAATATTCATCACTAGCTGTGCCCGGCATCCGTTGCAATGGAAAATTTCTACCCTAACGACCTTACCTATCCCACCTGCCCTACCTACCCTACTTACCTTTTTTTTAAGAACCCTCTCCTGACATTAACCAACACAACAAAAAAAGAATGAGCGAAATTGGTCCAGCCGTTCACGCGTGATGCCGTGACCAAGGGAAATGGGGATTTATTTTTATATATTTAGACTAGCTTCTGCCCGCGACTTCGTCCGCGGAAATTTTTTTGTTTTAACATAAGATTACACTCGATTGATATTACTGTATTTAATTTTATTAGTAAAATATTTTTTGGAATCAGATCAGTAACTTCAAAGATTACCAAAGTTCTCTTTTCTGCTCAAGGTAACTTAACCCTTAGTCGCCTTTTACTTATTTTATTTATTTAAGTTAGGTATCTATTTAATTTGAAGCCTCTCTATATACAATGTTTGAGGTTGTTTTATTTTCCGGTAACAGAATAATCTGCTTTTCGGATGATACCACTCTTGATAGACCAACATATAATTGCCACGGGCCCGCGACGTCCTCACATTTTGGCTAGCGAGGCGCTGTGAGCGCTCGGAGCTAGATTCTCTAGCGCGTGCTTGCGAAATAATTATATTCTCTATTTCTCGAGAGGCGCTGCTCATTTTCAGGGGCAGATTCTTTCGTAGGGCGTACTCGAGCGGCTCTTGTCTGTGATGTCTGCCGGGACAGTTGAGATTTCCTTTTAGGCATGCTCTCAACAAACTACGCACAGACTTGAAGACAATTATGAACAAAGGGAGAGCGACTCGAACACCGTCCGCCTTTACAAAACAAAACAATCGAATAACTCGTATCGATTATTACGATAGAACGAAGTACGAAACTACGAACATACAAAACAAACGTACAACGAAATTACGATATTTTCGATTATGAGGTATCTATCAACAACAACAACCATACGAACGAAACAATAAGCAACTGACATGTAATATTTAGAGGAGCTCGTGGCTTAATAATAGCAGCCGCTCGGGTCGATCTTTAGGTTAAGCCGCGCTTGCCTAGGTTGGTCTGTGGATAAGTGACCACCCGTTACATACCGAGTTTCCTCCGTACCTCGGAAAGCACGTTAAGCCGTTGGTCCCGGCTGCCATTTGTAGATCTTTGACAGTCGTTACAGGTAGTCAGTGTTCCAAAAGTCTGACAATGACAACCAGTCTTACCAAGGGGTATCGTATTACCCAGTATTAACTGGTTGTGGAGGTCAGATAGGCAGTCGCTCCATGTAAAATACTGATATTCAGCTGCATCCGGTTAGACTGGAAGCCGACTGGCCGACCCCAACATGGCCAACATAGTTGGGAAAAGGCTAGGCAGATGATGTAATATTTAGAATTCCAACTAATGACAACGTGGGCATAATAATTCGAGAGGGTCATCAATCCACGGAACGTCTTAACACCGCGATTCAGAAAAATGACGTAATTGCAGAACGCTATCTATGGGCAAATAGGTAAAACGTCTGCACAATGAAAGATATGCTAGGGGCATTTTGCGTTTTAGTAATTTTATAATATATTTTCTCCGAAACTGTATGACCAATTGATATACTGTAAATGGCAAATCTTATCTGTATGATGTTCTTGTGATACTAAAATAATTTATTGTCATAAGAATTAATATTTTGTTGCTCAAATAATCAACCAAACGTAAGTATGCCGAAAAAAAATGTTTTTTAATGCAATAAAAGAAGTATAAAAGACAAAATATGAAAGATAGAGATATGGTATTGAGGACTTTTTTGTAGAAATAATTAAGACGAACCAGGTAGCCATACATTGTTTTTAATTTTAAGCAACTGTTTAGGCAGCGCGCGCAAATAATTCTGTTTCATGAGGTATTTTTTTCCGACTTGCTAGACAAAAGTTGTGATAGCTCGGTTAATATACATGTTATAGAAACAATTTATAGCCTATGGCACTCAGGAATAATGTAGCTTTCTACCAGAGAAGAAAATTTTAGAATTGGATTATGAGTTCCAGAGATTACCCCCTACATACAAACTTACAAACTTACAAACATACAAACTTACAAACTTACAAATTTTACCTCTTTATAATATTAGTATAGATGTCAATGTCATGCATACCTGTTATTTGCATAGTTACTGAAATACCGTTTTGAGATCTTAGTTTATTTGAATTTGTATGTGACAGTGTTGTTGGTGTGCTTATCATAAATCATCATTAATCATTTTCCTGCCCATGTCCCATTCTATTTGGGGTCGGCGCAACACGTTTTCTTCTTCTATTCTCTCCTATCAGACGTCACGGCATCATGTGTAAATCAATCCGTCCATCTTTTTTTGGCCTTCCTCTCGCTCTCCGTCAATCAACATTCAGATCCATCACTCTTTTAATCACATGAGCTTATCATAAATAAATAAAAAAAAATACTACTCACTTCTGATATTTCTCGTTCTCCTCTCTTAATTTCTCGATCTCAGACTTCGATTTGGAAATGTGTTCCGAATAGAATTTCTTCTCTGCTATCAATTCTTCTTGCAGTTGTCTGTGAAAGGAGAAGATATTATACAACAGCATAATATAGTTTTTCGTATATTTTATTTTAAATGTATTTATTAGTTTATATTATAGCTTTTGCCCGCGGCTTCACTCGCGTTTAATTCGGGGTAACACAGTTCCTGATTTGCAGGTACCTGCTACTTGTAGTTTTTATCCTAGCGCCTTATTTATTGTAATAGCAAAGCTAAGTTTTCCCTTTTCTTCTCTTTCTCTCTCATTTCTCACTTAAAAAAAAAGTTAGCCTATGTCCGTCTCCAGGGTCCCAACTATCTCTGTATCAAAATTCATAAAAATCGGTTTAGCCGTTAAGGCGTGAAGAGGTAACAAACAAACAAACTCACTTTCGCTTTTATAATATTAGTAAGGAAGTAAGGATTCCATTTGATGCGCATTAGCTCGCTCATTCGCTTAAAAAAATTAAGCGAATGAAAGTTGTTTCTTAAAAAAAACGATCTACAAAAATGGTCAGATATCATTTTTTCGTAAAATGATAAAAAAAAAGTTACATCAAAAAATATAATTTTTTTTCTCGAATTTCTGAAGATTTTCGCTTATAACTTCTTTATTTATTGTTTTACGACAAAAAGTTACTGGACCAAAGTTGTAGAGAATTTAATTTGCAACAAAAAATGTTAACAATTTTTTTTTATCAAATAAATAGTTTAAGAGATATATCGTAAAAACCATTTCAACCCTTATTTTCAAGATGGCGGCCGTGGGACAAGGGTGGCGACCCCACAAACTTGGTTTTAGCTTTACACTGATCCCCCCTACACATCAAAAAAATAAAATTGCGTCCTCTAAAAAACGCAACCCCAAATGTAACTTTTCAATGGACTACTAGGAAATTGCGAAGAGCGGGGCGTTTTAGTAGGACTGTGTCTTGTAATTTGACGTTCAAAAAGTGCTGATTATCAGCATGATTTGAATAAATGATTTTTGATTTTAACAAAAAAAAAAATAACGTAACAACTGTCAAGGCCCTGATGGAAAAAAGCCAAAAGCCAACCTGGGAATTGAACCCACGACCTCATGATTAACCGTCTCGCTTGCAACCACTAGACTAAGAACCACATTACCTGTTAATTCCCTTCTGAGCTTCATAAGCCGTCGCCAGTTCCCCATCTTCATTGATAATATCGACGTCCGATCCGTAGTTCGAAGTGGCGAGCGACTTCAAGTTCACCGTCTGTTGGAATAGAGTTTAAAATTGAATGGTACGTTTATGGGAAGATTTCTTAAGACAGGGAGGTACTTTTTTACGATTTGAAGTTCAACGACTTTTGGAATAAAGATCAAAAATGAATGTAATTTTATAGATGTTTTGAGTTAGTAGATTATTTAGCATTTAAGACTACATCAAGCATCTCTACATGTATTTGTGATATTAGTAAAAAATCTATTTTTAGGAAATTATTTACAAGTGTTTGTGTCCAAAAATAATGATATTTTAGGTCTAAAAACTAAAATAAAATAGTTTTTAAATGAGCTTTGTTAATTGTTGGTGTACAAGAAGAACAAAACTAAAAAAACAAGTGTTTGAAACTAAAAAAACAATCGTGCACTTGAATTTACCATCTTCAAAAGATTTTTTTTAAAAAGTACCATGCAATAACAGCAACAGATGGCATGGAAAAATACAATGTAAAAACTATAATTTACAATACCTACAATGTAAAAACCATAATTCACAATACTTATAATGTAAAAACTATATTTTACAATATAATTCAAAACCTGTAATTTACAGTATAATGTAAACACTATAATTTACAAAATATTGTAATAAAATAATTTATGTATACTTTAGAATCAAAGAAAATAGCAATCAAAATAATCTTTAATTTAAGAGATCCAATATTTTTTGTTGATTATTTTATCAAGTAAAAAAAAACAATATCACGAAAAAAATGTTAAATAATAATAATAAAAAAACAATGGGATTTACAAAACAAAACATCTAGAACAAGCATTTGATTATATTATAACACATTGATCACTACAGTTATTTTAATTACTCACAACATTTTTCAGAGCTTGGAACCATGGTTTCTGTGTTGCAATAAGAAAAATAACATTTATTTATATTTATACTAGCTGTGCCCAGCGGTTTCACCCGCTGCTTAGGCCACCCTTATCACTTAGGAGTATAAAACATAGAATACGACCGATTCTCATACCTACCGAATATGCATATAAAATTTGATAATAATCGGTCAAGCCGTTTCGAAGGAGTATGGCAACTAAAATTGTGACACAATTATTTAGCTGGCGCCCGCGACTTTGCCCGCGTGATTTGGAAAAAAAATATCCTGTGTGTTATCCCAGATTATAATCTACCTCTGTGCCCAATTTCATCAAGATCCGTACAGCCGTTTTGACGTGAAAGAGTAACAAATGTCCATACATCCTCACAAACTTTCGCATTTATAATCTTAGTAGTATATAAGAAGAAAGAAGACATTACATAAATGGCTGATAATAAAGGAAAATAGAGACCAGCTCTGTTATTTTTGATATAAATTGCACGACACTAATCAGCATAGTTCTTATGTAGTTAGAAATTAACCAAGATTTTTGTCTGGACCTTAAAAGAGACCTCTGAGATTGTTTCAGCTGTTTCTTCGAGAAAGAGTAGTCGGGTACGAAACACCGGCCTATTCTAGTTTAAAAAACCGGAAGTCGGTGGCTTTTGTTGGTTTCGTTGACTTTTTTGCCACCGACTTCCGGAAATAAAGTTATTTTCCACTTTTTAGTTTTTTTTTTGGAAGTCGGTTTTATTTTTTGCAAAAAAGTTTTTTATTTCAGCATTTCTAGTTATAGTATTATGATATAATTCGCAAACACGGTTATTTTTAACTTTTTAGTGCGTAGGTCCCGTCTTAAATACAAGCTTTAGTTCCATATCACACTATAGTATTAAATACTTTCTAAATTATGCTTTAGTTTAAAAGCAATTCAGAAATCATATGCATCATCGCCTAGGGGATACAGCTGATACTTGATCTGATGATTATGTTTCTTAATGACTAGGTGAGGGGAGGGGAGGGGGTACGGGCACCCTGCTCCCACTCGCCTGCCTACCCTGGCGAAACCCATACTTATACATGTGATTGCAGCAATCACGGCAGATTTGCGGTCATTTATTGAAGAGTTCCGTTGTATATCACTGAAGATCTATCACCAAATTAAAATACAATCACCTCAAAAAACTGCGATGACCTTCCAATTCATAGTGCGTTTTTTTTTGTTCATTTGTCTTCGAAAACCTCTAAAATTATATCATCAATGTAGACGAAGTCAATCTAATACGCATTATTAAAGATAACACAAAAACTACTAGCCGGATCTTGATATTTTTATGGGACCAAACGACAACCACCAGCTTTCGAATAAAAAAAGAATCACCAAAATCGGTTCACCCAGACCAGAGTTATGAGGTAACAAACACAAAAAAAAATACAGTCGAATTGAGAACCTCCTCCTTTTTTGAAGTCGGTTAAAAAACAAATCGACGTGTAAAAATGTTTGTAAAAACCTACCTACTTGCAAAAAAACATCATGGATAAATTATGTATGGAATTACCTCTTTCTGACAATAATAGTAGTTACTCCTATGTACCGGTTGATCTATGTACAGCTGTTTGGATATTTTCACTCCTGTCATCGGAAAAGACATTTTGACACTATTTTGCACCTGGTAACACTTATTTTCGATACTTCCTAAGACATGTCATTTTAACACTGTGAGTGGAACTTGTCCCATTCTATTTGGGGTCGGCGCATCACGTTTTCTTCCATTCTCGCCTATCAGACGTCACGGCATCCATTACTCTTTTCTCCTTCATATCATTCCTTACACAACCCATCCATCTTCTTTTGGCCTTCCTCTCGCTCTCCATTTATCAACATTCAGATCCATCACTCTTTTAGTCACATGTGCTTCGTCCCTACTGATTACATGTCTATACCAAGACAAACGACTCTCATTTAAGACTTAAAAAAAAGAATAATGTCAAACTGTCACTAGTTTTCAAGCAACTTTTAAAATGTTGTTGTAGAAGTTTTTCCTGACGGTATCACTTTTTATTAAACATGAAAATTCAAGAAACACTATTCTATGTTATGACGAATGTATAACATTCTTTTAAAATAAACACACCGTTTTGTATTTCCGCTTGTTACAAAGAAATGTGTCAGTTTTGATCCAAACAAATACACGACGAAAAGGTAAAATATTTGGGTTTTATACTATTGTTGTCATTCGGCTTTGCCTGTTCGTTCAGTACCTTGTATGATGTACCTACGAAAGTAACGAAAAGTTCATTTAAGTTACTTTATCTTTGGTTTTTAAGGAATATAAGGTGAACCGATAAATTGAAATTTAACAGAAAATATTGCGAATTCTCTTTAGAAAATTTTCGTTTTTGTGGGATAGATTTTTAACAAATAAAAACATTTTGTCAAATTATGTCAGTTAGGAGGTCTTAGCCGTTAACCGTCGAAATGTTTTTAAGAGTAGTTAGTAGATCTTGCCGGTTCTTCTCAATAGGAAACGACCATCCAAAACCGTGTACCTTTTCTCGACGTTTTATAAGTGCCCATGTAGGCCTATGTGAAATATAATTTTAAGTATATCCACATTTAGAAAATCATTTTATTTAAAATTAAAATGTACGTATGTTGCCAATTCTTCTCCTCCTAAACAGCTTGACAGATTTTGATGATATTTAATTGTGAACTGAAGGAGCCACGATGTTAGTTCTTAGTTACAAGACTAACAAGGCGGTTAGAATCAGTGGTACAGTAGAATAAACATTCAGACAGAAAAACATACATTTTCATATAAGGCTATTTCGTGACTCGAACAAACACCTCTGATATTGTTATCACGCCTTATCACAGATTTGTGACTGTCAGCTAGGATACATTTTTAGATAAGAACGTCCAACGTGACGTAAGTATACATAGCCTGTATTTTGTAAATAAAATAATGCTCGCTTCTATTAGAGATAAAGGACACTGAGTGATCTTATGAGAGTACCGTATTTTCCTTTAGAAATACGAAAACCTGATTACTAGACATATCAATCATTAAAAATCAAATCATTTATTTCAATTAGACCATTACAGGCACTTTTGAATGTCAAAAAAAAAACAAAATGTAAACTTGTGAAAGTACTGTAGTTGCCCATTCCAAAGCGTTGATCTCTATAGAGAAGAATGGGCAAGAAACTCCATGGACACTCTTTTAAACTAGAATATTATTACAAAATCGTATTTACATCATTCGTGTTGAGATTATACAAATATGTGAGAACGATGTAGAAAGACGTGCACAGTAAGAGCGTCCAGAGTAAAAACAAAATTCAATATAAAAATCTAAATAATTTAAAAATGAACCGTGGCAGCTAAAAAATGACCAGTCCCAACTGACAGCGCCCGTTCACGAACATGACGTATGGATCAGCCCCATTCAGCTCGACCATTTTGAAGGGAGCTAAATGACCCGACACACCCGCCACCATCAGCGAGACATTTAAGTGAGCATGACACTATCAACCACCAGGGCTTCGTCAAGTCAATGATAATACATAGCACTCACATATGGGCTTAATAATTATATAATACTAGAGAATTGATTCTATACAATAACTATATAGTACTTGGCACATACCTGATTTGTGAGAACACTCTTCAATTGAACGCATTCGTCTCTTCTTCTGTCCAATTCCTTCTGCATCACGTTCATTTGTTCTAAAAAGATATAATAGCAAAATATATTATTTACACTTGAAACGGGATATTTACCATGTTTGTTTTTTATTTCTAGTTTTTCATATTTTAGCGATGTTGCAAACGCCATGAACACGGACGAACTACTACAACTCGAAAACTCTAATTCGAAACAATTAAGAAACATGGTAAACGTTTTAAGTGTTAATAATAAATTATTTATTTATTTATTATTCTATATATTATAAGTAATTTAAAGAAATATCATTTTATTACAAACATTCCAGTGTTTAAGGCTACAGCTTTGATCAAGGTTTAAATTTAGTTTGGGAGTTTTTTTTTTCTGCTATTTCTTATCGATGAAGGAAAACATCGTGAGAAAAACCAGGACTTGTGATACTATGACGGGCCTGTTGGTCTAGTGGTTAGTGGCCCTGACTGCTGAGCCGGAGGTCGTGGGTTCGATTCCCACCCAGGACAAACTTTGTGTGATGAGCATGATTGTTTGTTCTGTGTCTGGGTGTGATTTATCTATAATATGTATGTATTTATAAATTATATAAGTATGTATATCAGCTGTCTGGTTACCATAACACAAGCTCTGCTTAGCTTGGGATCAGATAGCCGTGTGTGAGTTGTCCCAAGATATATACAGGCTGTAACGGAAAGGGTATATACATACCAATAGCGAGGCTTCTTTTTTTTTTTCTTTCTTTCTTTCTTTTTTTTTTCTTTTTTTATTTTTTTTTTTTTTTTATATTTAGCTGAAACCCTTGAGATATCGTTTGATAAGCCTTGAAGAAGCCTTGCTCTTGATATGTATATACCCTTTCCGTTACACGTTGTATATATATATAAGATATATATATATATATATATATATATATGAGTCTGTAATCGCCAACCCGTCTTGAGCAAACGTGGTAATCAATGTTATTGCCTGTCTAGAGCCATTTGGACCACGTCAGCTATATTTAATTTGGAGCGCAGTATCGGAGATGAGAATGTTGAGATGGATGTGTGGAGTGACAGGAATGGATAAAGTAAGGAATGAGTATATTAGAGGAAGTTAGAAAGTTGCGACTGTTACAGAAAAATTGAAACGGAGTCGTTTGTCTTGGTATGGACTTGTAATGAGGAGGGATAAAGCACATGTGACTAAAAGAGTGATGGATGGCTTGTGTAAGGAATGATATGAAGGAGAAAGGAGTAAATGATGCCGTGACGTCTGATAGGGGAGAATGGAAGACGAGAACGTGTTGCGCCGACCCCAAATAGAATGGGACAAGGGCAGGGAAATGGTGATGATGAGTATTATTTCGCACACGATCCGTTAATTTAACACCTAGTATACTGCGCTCCATTGCTCATTGGCAAACCTTGAGTTTGGACTCCTGGATGTTTGTCAAAGACCATAATAAGCCTAACATTCTTTAAACCAAAACAAAATCTCAGAACAACTATTCTGACGGCGCCTTCGTGTTCCACGTGCGCCTCAAAGAGATGTTAGCAGAGCAGAAGGGCCTTGACAGGGCCCACTCCGCCCAGAGCGGGAGAAATTATTATAATTTTTTATTTTATACGTTGCCCCACACTAGGAATTTCTCCTGTATCGTGGGCGCGTTTACAAACATTTAAACTCACATACACAGCTAGACCCGGAACAAGTATTTTTAGGCCATACAAATATTTGTTCCGTGCGGGGATCGTACCCGCAACGCGCAGCGCAACAGTCGATCGCACAGCCACTGCGCCAACTGTGTCGTCAAATAGGTATATGATTTTTTTTTAAATTTTCTGTTGCATTGCACCTACTATGTTTTTGTATCTGCATAACCCTTAGGTTGGACTGGTATAAAATACCCAAGTCATTAAGTCCGCCTTTGTACAATGTTTTTTTTACATGTGCATAAAGTTTTAATAAATGTAAATAAAGTAATCACCTATTACTTCCTTGGAGACGAGCATGGTGTCTCCAGCAGCTCGCAGCCTGTCCAGATGTTCTCGAAGCTTCTTGTTCTCGATCTCCAGCTCTTCCAGCTTGTAACGGTCTATATTCGGATTTGTAGGCGGTGAAGAATGGCGGTCTAGTGGGGCAAAATATTAAAATTTGTTATTAACAGAAATTCATTCTACTAATATTCTAAATATGAGGATAGATGTATGGATGTTTGTTACTCTTTCACGGCAAAACGGCTGCACGGATCTTGATGAAATTTGGCACATAGGTAGATTATAGTCTGGAATAACACATAGGATACTTTTTTTATCATCACGCGGGCGAAGCCGCGGGCGCCAGCTAGTATTATAAATGCGAATGTTTGTGAGGATGGATGTATGCATGTATGGATGTTTGTTACTCTTTAACGTCAAAACGGCTGAACGGATCATGATGAAATTTGGCACAGAGATAGATTATAGTCTGGCATAAAACAGCCTTTTTTTCGCCAGTTAGTGTAGCAGTATTTTTTCCACACTATGAATTTCTCCTGTATCGTGGGTGAATTTACAAACATTTAAACCCAAATACACAGACAGCCAGAACCGAAACAACTATCTGTAGGTCATACAAATATTTGTTCCATGCGGGGATCGAACCCGCGACACTATTAAGTTAAAACTCACTCATAATCCTCTCCTCGAGGTCCGTGGCCCTCTTCTGAGTGCGCGACAGTTCGCTTTGTAGCGCTGATATCCTGTTCCTCATTCGTAGCACCAGACCTGCATCCGCCACCTGTACAGGATAGTTATAGTTAGCGACTGCTGAAAACGGGGTCCTAGACTCGATTCTCGAGTCGATCAAAAAGTATTATTTATTTATTTAAACTTTATTTATGTACAATAGTGGTATATAGGATTTAATGCCACGAACTTTTCTTTTAAAACTTAATTTGCTTTCAGCCTTGTTGGCTCTTTTTTCCATAAGGAATTCCACAGTAGCAGCCCGGAGTTTGGATGTTCACGGTAAGATACACCCCACCCCCCGTGCCTCGGAAACCACGTGTCCCCGTTGGTTTCGCCTGATCTCTCTCCGCTCGTGTTCCCGTCCGGCCGTACTATGAGAGGGAATAGAGAGCACTTGCGCCTGCGCACATACGCCGCAACTATAATATCTCCCGCGCAGATAATCTCCGCTAAAATTGAGCGCCGTAGCCAAAAACAACATACAACTGTAACATACTTTGTGAAATTGTTTGTTTTTTCCTACATAAATAAATAAATCCTGATGATAGTAGAATCTAGAAAATCTTTTCTTTGTCTTGGTATGGACATATTGATGAGGAGGGACGAAGCACATGTGACTAAAAGAGTAATGGATCTGAATGTTGAAGGACGGAGAACGAGAGGAAGGCCAAAGAAAAGATGGATGGATTGTGTAAGGCATGATATGAAGGAGAAAGGAGTAAATGATGCCATGACGTCTGATAGGGGAGAATGGAAGAAGAAAACGTGTCGCGCCAACCCCAAATAGAATGGAAGAGGAGGAAAATGATGATAGTAGAATCTAGAAATGAGTACTAACCGGTTGTGTTGGTCCATTGTGTGAGCCCGCCGACCAGTTGACGGCCTCCAGAGCCGGCCGAGTGCTCTCTACAGATCTGACCGAACCGTAGCCATAATCCTTAGAAAAAAAAAACATTTTAAGCATCTTTTGACCCGCTTCGGCATTGCATGGTTGCAATGTAGATGCTAATATTATACATTTAAACCTTTCTCTAAAATCCTTATCCTTATCCTTACTAATATTATAAAAGCGAAAGTGAGTTTGTTTGTTTGTTTGTTACCTCTTCACGCTTTAATGGCTAAACCGATTTTGATGAATTTTGGTACAGAGATAGTTGGGAACCAGGAGACGGACATAGGCTATTATTTTTTTAAAAAGAGTGGGATATGAGGGAGAAAGAGGGAAGAAACGGGAAAACTTGGCGTTGCTATTACAAATCAATAAGGCGCTACCGAATTTAACGCGAGCGAAGCCGCGGGCAAAAGCTAGTCACTCTATATATCGCTGAAAACTGCATTAAAATCCGTTGAGTAGTAGTCCGACTTCATTTTATACTATGTAAAAACAAACTTTGATTGGTTTTTTATATTATTAATTGTGTTTCTGAAACTAAATATAATAAACTTCAAATTATTCAAAATAAAGTCTTAAAATTATCCTACAACACTCCAATTCGGGCGAACCTTTTAACAGTACATATACGCATTAAGTATCCTTTCTAAAAGATTTCATATTAAAGATTTCACGTAAATTTTATTTGCACAAGAACCCATCACACCTTAATACACTAATATCTGCAATTGGTAACAGCAGATTAACTACATTGCCTTACGCTCAAACGTACAATCGATATCGACTCCCCCATCACTACTTCCTCCGTGACGTAACATGACGATAGCTCGCTTGGGTATATATTGGGGATAGGTGGGAAATCATCAAATAACTTCCCCCGCTCTGAGCGTAGCGGGGGGGAATGTCAAACTTGTACTGACTAAAACCCACCCATGTTCCTTCTATTGGGTCCTTCTATTGTGTTATGTTCCGGGGCCACGGTACCTCTTTCGAACAACCCGCAACCCCGGAGCAAGGAGCTTGTAAATTGGTTTTAATAATGAGAAATAACAGTCAAAACTTACATCTTCAACTGTAGTTTCTTGTTGTGAGTTGTTGCTGGCATCTGACAGTGATCTCCTGTGCTCCTTAGGTGCTGGTTTACTATAAAAAAAAAAAACAAGAATACTAGTTAAAGAATTTGACTTTGCGTGTCGCCTTAGTAAAAGGCTGACCGTCAACTCTCTCATGATATTTTAACCGACTTTAAAAAAAATGGTGTAACTAAAACTCAATAAAAAGCCAAGATCGAGTCAGACTTGCGCACCGACAGTTCCGTACAAACTTGCGACATAAACGGCCATATCTTTTGACTGCGTAGACTTGGAGGGTTGACTTCTTTTACAGATACAAGGAAACACAGATTCGAGTACTTATACACCACCGATTTGAGTATACGGTTTTCCGTTTCCTTTTGAGGCACGAAACCCTAAAAAACACCGACTTCCGGAACTAAACTGTTGTAGTAATGACTTAAACCCAAGTTGTCAAACTTTCGATACACTCAAATCAAATCAAAAGTCATTTATTCAAATTAGGCTGATAATCAGCACTTTTTGAACGTCACATTACAAGAGACAGTCCCACAAAAACGCCCTGCCCTTCGCCACTTCCTAGTGTTTTAGCTGGGAAGAAGAAGTGGCGGAACAAACTCCCCAGCAACACTGACACATTGACATTTATATTTCATTGACATTTATATTTTGTATTCGTTATTAATCCTATTGTTTTATTCTATTTTAATTTAATTTATTTAGTTAAATGTGGGACTTATGCATTTTTATTTGTTTTAATAATAAATTTTGAATGTCTCTTTATCGTAATTAATTTTAATACAATATTTGTACGCCATTGATGGCAAGACATAGCGTTCTATTTATGATCATTGACATCTGTACTTATGTTTACCTATGTTCTACAAATAAAAAGATTTGATTTGATTTGATTTGACTGACTAACTGTAACGACTGTCAAAAATCTAGAAATTACAGCCGGGACCAACAGCTGAACGTTCTTTACGAAGGAAACTCGGTAAGAAGCTGGTGGTCACCCATCCAAAGACCTAGGCAAGCGCAGCTTTACCATACTACACAAATGTCCTTTTTTTGGTATTGTTCGTCGTGTCGTTGAGCTCCTTGGGTTATGAGTTGAGCTCCTTGGGTTATGAGTTGAGCTTCACGATAACTGACAAATGCTTGCACTGACTGGACAGGTCCACTCAATCTGTGTGGTGCTCCATTTCAGACACTATCTGCATAGTCCTCATGTAAGTTGACCAAGATTATTTTGTCTGGACCTTAAAAAAGACTATGACCTCTGAGTTTGTTTCGGCTGTTTCTTCTCAGAGTAGTCGAGTACGAAACACCGGCCTCATCTAGTTTTTAAAAAAAAATGACGTGTAAAAGTGTTTGTGAAAACCTACTTGCAAAATAAACATCATTTATCATTATCATAATCCAAGCGGCTGCAATTACTTAGCCATGACCTTCTCCATATTTAGGTAACACCAGACAACTCACCTCTGCAAAGAGTCGATCCTCTCCTGCAACTCATACTGTGCTGACAATAACTTCTGTCGACTCTGACGCTCTGCTTCTAACTCCGCATTCAACGCCTTCTTTTCTTGTTCGTGTTGTTTGTCGCGTTCTGCGGAAAAGAATATAGTTTTTCAATAAGATGACGGCACGGTTGGCGTAGTTGCTAAGCGATCAGCTGCTGCGCTGCGTGTCGCGGGTTCGATTCCCGCACGGAACAAATATTTGTATGGCCTACAAATAGTTGTTTCGGGTCTGGCTGTTTGTGTGTGTGAGTTGAAATATTTGTAAACGCACCCACAATACAGGAGAAAGTCCTAGTGTGGGGCACCGTTTTTAAAAAAAGAAAAAAAAAGATCCAGGACATAAAACCGACAGCAAGAAAACAGGGAGCAATGAGAAGACTGAAGAGAAAACTTTGCCCATGAGAGTCTGAGGACGGTGAGTAATAGGTAGCTCCCCTTCCGTCCGCTAATTGTCAACAAGCGGTGTCGACGGCGCATTCGTGTTCCACGCGCGCCTTAAAGAGATGTCAGCAAAGCAGAGGGGCCTGCCTGGGGTTGCGGGTTGTTGGAAAGAGATACCGTGGTCCCGGAACACAAAGGGCAAAAGGAGAAATGGATGGGTTTTGGTCAGTACAAGTCTGACACTCCCTTCTGCTACACCGGTGTTTTTGTTCTAGAACATAGTCTAGAACAAAATAAACCGGTCAAGAGCGATCAGACTCACGCACCGAGGATTCCGTACAAACCTGCGACATAAACGGTCATATCTTTCGACTGCGTACACTTAGACGGTTCACTTTCTCACAGCACAAAGGGACCACAGACTTGAATACAATTTCAACTCGATACCTCCGCGCGTTCCCAAGATAAAGGATCTTGACAGACAGGCAGACAGACAACAAGGTGTTCCTATAAGGGTTTCGTCGTTTTCTTTTTGAGGTACAGAACCCTAATAGTATTCCCAATGACGGATAGGACAAGTGATTTTTCGCTTCATTTAAACATATTATGTACTAGCTTTTGCCCGCGGCTTCGCTCGCGTTGAATTCGTGGTAACACAGTTCCCCTTTAATGATTTGCAGGTACTTTACAAGTAGTTTTTGCCCTTGCGCCTTATTTATTGTAATAGCAATGATAAGTTTTCCCTTTTCTTCCCTCTTTCTCCCTCATTTTCCACAAAATTGTCGTCTCCAGGGTCCCAACAAATTCGTTACCAAAATTCATCAAAATCGATTAAGCCATTGAGGCGTGAAGATGTAACAAACAAACAAACTCCCTTTGGTTTTTTAATATTAGTAAGGATTTCTAAACAAAATATCCGTCAAATATTTATAATACCTTTCCATAACTGCGCTCGACTTTTGAACTCCTCTGACCATTCCACCAAAGCACTTTCGTATCCCCTACTCTCATATTGTTTGTTTGGCACATCCCTAATCACATCCGACACCAACATTTTTGTTTATATTGTTATAACATTTCATACACAGTTCTATTTGTTTATGGTCGATCACTTTTTGGTGCGTAAGTTACCAGGTTTTGTCTTTATGAATTGCATACTAGTATATCTGTCTGTGCTCAGCTTGTATGTGTCGTAATCGTAACATTATAGTATGTAGCCTATCTCTCGATAAATGGGCTATCCAACGCTAGATTTATTTTTCAATTCGAACCAGTAATTCATGAGATTTAAGCGTTCAATTAAACAAATTCGTCAGCTTCACAATATTTGTGCAATAATGAAATATTAATCCATTCACTCTAACTTTGTAAGTCTAATTTGGACATTGCTTCAAAATCAGTGTCAAGCGAAACAAAACACACAGTTTAACGTTTGTGTTTTAGTACAGTTTGTAGTTTTATGTTTTGATGACAATTTTGCAAAAAAAAATTGTCTATAGTAACAGAATATTGCGCTCGAAACTTTTTTCTTCACTTTATAACGTGCATTTTTTTGTTTCTACTAAACACTACCATAAGGTAGGTAAGAATAGTGAAGTAGTATAAACAACTGCCTAACAACTACATACTATAACATTACGACACACACGAATATCAAACTAATTAAATATTATTTGAAATATTCAACTATGCTTATTTTTCGTCTCATCATTACTCTAAACACTGCTAATAAACACTTTAATATTTGAGAATTTCACTTGTCACTTGGATTCCCATCGAACCAGATGCAGCTGAATACCGGGATTTTACATGGAGCGACTGCCTATCTGACCTCCACAACCCAGTTAGTACTGGGTAATACGATACCCCTTGTTAAGACTGATTCTCAAGATACAATAGTTTTTGTTTTCTACGTGAACACTACATATATATATAACTAAATATTTGCCAACACGGCTGTTTCAGAATCGATGGTACATGGAAGTAATTAATATTTTCGTTATCACTAATTTGTTATCACTGTGTTATCTAACCGAATGTTTGGTTTTATCAATACATTTATCGAAATTGTTACAGGATCATAAATTAAAATGTTTTGGAGGTTTTTTGTGTCCTTTGCAAAGTTATGACACACAAACAGAAATATGTTACGATGTTTTTTTTTTCTTTTTATTTATTTACTAGCTTTTGCCCGCGGCTTCGCTCGCGTTAATTCGGGGTAACACAGTTCCCCTTTCCTGATTTGCAGTTACCTGCTACCTGTAGTTTTTGCCCTTGCGCCTTATGGATTTGTAATAGCAAAGCTAAGTTTTCCCTTTTCTTCCCTCTTTCTTCCTCATATACCACTTTAAAAAAAAATAGCCTATGTCCGTCTCCTGGGTCCCAACTATCTCTATACCAAAATTCATCAAAATCGGCTTAGCCATTAAAGCGTGAAGAGGTAACAAACAAACAAACAAACTCAGTAAGGATTACATGCATGTTGTTTAGAAGGCCATTTTTTTTCTTTGTGGTTGAAAAACTATCATATAACTTCCCCCGCTCTGGGCGGAGCGGGACCCGTATCAAACTTCACTGTCTAAAACCCACCCATGTTCCATCTTTTGCCTTTTTTATGTTCAGGGACCACGGTATGTCTTTCGAACAACCCGCAACCCCGGCAGGCGGGGGCTCTGGCAGGCCCCGCTGCTTTGCTGACAACTCTTTGAAACGCGCGTGGAACACTAACGCGCCGTCGACACTGGACGGACGGACGGTGAGCTATCAATTGCTCACCGTCCACAGGCCCGCATCTACGGTGGCCGGAAGTCGTCTCGCGGCGCCCGGGGCGTCTCCCGCGGCGGTTGGGTTGGTTTGAGGGTTTACAAGGCCTTATAACATCAATTAGGTTTCCAACATGAACCCTACAACCTTTTATAACTTGCAATTTTAATAAAACAGGGCCAAACATAACAAGTTAGCGAAACGCCTCATCATCTACCCAGCTTTTTCCTAACGTTAATGTGCTCGGCTTCCAGTCTAACCGGATGCAGCTGAATACCAGTATTTTACATGGAGCGACTGCCTATCTGACCTCCACAACCCAGTTTGTACTGGGCAGTACGATACTCTTTAGTAAGACTGGTTGTCAGACTTGTAACGATTGCTAAAGATCTACAAATTACAGCCGAGAACAACGGATTAACAAGTTTCCTGAGACTCGGTAGATACTCGATATTTAATGGATGGTCACCCATCTACAAATCGCCCTTGGCAAGCGCGGCTTAACCTCAAAGATCACGTCACCCAAATGAAATAACAAATCATCATTCGTTTATTCAGTAATATTTGTCTTGTGCGGTTTCACCCGTCTTTAGTTGCTGCCCCGCTCCCGTGGGCAGTAGCGTTATGTTACTTCCTGATAATGTAGCTTCCTATTTGTGAAAAAATCGACCCAGTAGTTTTGGAACCTATTCGATACAGACAAATCTTTTCTTTTTATAATATTAGTAATATAGAGGAGCTCGTGGCTAAATAATAGCAGCCGCTCGGGTCGATCTTTAGGTTAAGTCGCGCTTGCCTAGGTTGGTCTGTAGATGGGTGGGTGACCACCCGTTACATACCGAGTTTCCTCCGTGCCTCGGAAAGCACGTTAAGCCGTTGGTCCCGGCTGTCATTTGCAGATCTTTGACAGTCGTTACAGGTAGTCAGTGTTCCGAAAATCTGACAACCAGTCTTACCAAGGGGTATCGCATTACCCAGTACTAACTGGGTTGTGGAGGTCAGATAGGCAGTCGCTCCATGTAAAATACTGATATTCACCTGCATCCGGTTAGACTGGAAGCCGACCCCAACATAGTTGGGAAAAGGCTAGGCAGATGATGAATATTAGTAATATAGATGTCCGAGAAGTTTTGCTAACTAATTAATTTGACTTTGTATATTTCTAAGAAAGCATAGTATAAGTTAATCGTGTCTCTCGAAAACAAGCCAATTTAACGTTTTTCATTAGTTATGTTCGCAATATCAATTAATTAATCAATTCTTGAACTACTTTGTCGGACGAGAGCGCGTCAAATTTATTATCATTTTAAAAAAAAAAACTTGACAAGATAAAGTTTAGCTACATGCATTTTAAAATGATTAATTAGTTCAAGGTAATAACATTGTTATTGGAAATGGATTGTTTTTTTTAGTGTGTATCATAATCGCAGACGTGAGACACAATTTGACGGCACGGTTAGCGCAGTGGTTGAGCGATCGACTGCTGCGCTGCGTGTCGCGGATTCGATCCCTGCACGGAACATTTATTTGTATGACCTACAGGTCTTTTCTTTTAAATAGAGACGTTGTCAGAATAAAATTTTCTCCTGTATCGTGGGTGCGATTACAAACATTTAAACTCACATACACAAACAGCCAGACACGAAACAACTACCTGTAGGTTATACAAATATTTGTTTCGTGCAGGGATCGAACCCGCGGACACAGAGCGCAGTAGTCAATCGCTCTAAGTCGTCCTTTTGAGGTATATAACCCGAAAAATTATTTCCCTAAAACATAAAATAAAACAAGTATTAAAAACTCACCTTCAATCGCTAGATCATAATGCTCCTTCATACTCTTCAACTCATTAGCCAACTTCTCACTCTCTCCCTCCCACGAAACTCTATTCTTCTCATACTCTTCCTTCAACGTCTTCTTCTCTAATACCAGCTGTTTGTTGCTATCTTTTTCTTTCGCCAGCTCCTCTTGGAGAGACATGATAAGGTCGTTCTTGCTGAATATGTCCACTTTTAGTGTTTTTGTTTCTATTTCTACTAGTTTTAGGAGTTCTAGTTTCGCCCTGTGGAGGAGAACTTTTTTGTAAATAATGTTGTAAATAGACAGGTTTTGGGATTATGATCTTAATACTAATTGTATATGGTTCGATTTTAAATGTGATCGTTATTTTTTTTAACTGAGGATAGTGCATTAAATCTCCCTCGAATAACATCACGCCTGTAATTGTAAAAAAAACGATATTGAAAAACTTCGTTTGATTCACATGAGAATTTATCACTGCTTTATAACACCCTCGCCTGGCGGCTCGGGCGTGAAATCTGCCTCGCACGCAATGACAAAACATTGTAATTGCGTGCGAGGCAGATTTCACACTTGAGTCAAAATGTACCAAAATTGAGCGTTGAGCCAAACTTGCGACATAATCAGCTATATCTTCTGACTGCATAGACATAGAGAGTTGATTTTTTCACAGCACGAAGGGACCACAGACTTGAGTATATGGTTTAAATTTCAACTTGATACCTCCACGCGTTCCCGAGATAAAGGGTCTTGACAGACAGACAGACGGACAACAAAGTGATAGTTTTTTCCTTTTGAAGTACGAAACTCTGAAACCGAACAACTCACTTCAAATCCACAATCTGCACCATCAGCGGCTCGATGCTTTTGTTCTTCTCCATCGCATCCCCCAGCCTCTGCTGCAGGCTTATGATCTTGTTCTCCAGACCCTTGTTGAGAGACTTGACGTGGTCCAGGCTGCGGGCCTCGATGCGCAGGCGCTTGTACTGGCGGCGGGCGAGGAAACGGCGGATCTATGGGAGTTGGGAAATGTATTAAACCTTGCCATCTATCCAACTTTTTTTGACGACACGGTCAGCGCAGTGGCTGAGCGATCGACTGCGGCGCTGTGTGTCGCGAGTTCGATCCCCGTACGGAACAAATATTTGTATCGCCTAAAGATAGTTGTTCCGGGTCTGGCTGTTTGTGTGAGTTAAAATGTTTGTAAACGCACCCAAGATACAGGAGTAATTCCTAGAGTGGGCCAACGTTTAAAAAAAACAAAAACTACAGCTAAAAGGGGTCCATTTTTTCTTTTTGAGGTACGGGACCCTAAAAAGTATTATCTTAAGCTGGAATATACAGGGTTATTTGTAAAACACCGACAACCTTGCAGGACTGTATTACAATCATCGTAAACAACAACTTTTGTTCTATGATTTTTTACAAAATTTTATACATTTACCAAAAACAAATCTTCAAGATTTCGTTGTCCTATCTAACACATTTCAACTCCGTATTTTGCTGTACCTACATACCTACACCGCCGCTTGTAGGTACGTTTGCTTCGCATAGATTTCGTAACATTTAGAGCGTTCAATTTCAATATTTTTATTTTTGTATGAAAATCTGATGAACTAAAATATGATAAATGTTTAAATGTCCTAGAAAAAAGTTGTTGATTATGATGTTAGTAACATGGTCCTGAGACGTTGCCAGTGTTTTACAAATAACCCTGTATATGCAATGTAGTCCGAAATCCCCAGAAATAATAATAACTTGATGTATTTAATTGATTGCTACGCGCTTGGCTACGGCGTAGACAATTCTGTGCTACGCGGCTACGCCGTAACCCAATCTGCGCTACTGCGTAGGTCACTTGAGGCTCCATAACATATTATTAAGTTTATTTTAGAAAGTATTGTTGTTTTAATATTTCTCCGACATCGGCTAGTCAAATATTAAGGAAAATACATAACTACCTACAAAAAAACGATGCCACACTAGGAATTTCTCCTGTTTCGTGAGTGCTTTTACAAAAAATTAAACAAAAAACAAACAGCCAGACCCGAAACAACAACACATTTTTGTGACGTGCGGGGATCGAACCCGCGACACGCGGCATAGCAGTCGATCGCTCAGCCACTGCGCCAGCCGTGTCCTTTTGGTAAAGTCAGTTAACAAAAATATTATTAACTAGCTTTTGCCCGCGGCTTCGCACGCGTTTGATTCGGGGTAAGTTCCCCTTTCCTGATTTGCAGGTACCTGCTACTTGTAGTTTTTGCTCTAGCGCCTTATTTATTGTATTAGAAAAGCTAAGTTTTCCCTTTTCTTCCCTCTTTCCCACTCATTTCGAACTCTTTTTTTTTTAAAAAAAAAAGCCTATGTCCGTCTCCAGGGTCCCAACTATCTCTGTACCAAAACTCATCAAAATTGGTTTAGCCCTGTAGGCGTGAAGACGTAACAAACAAACTCACTTTCACTTTTATAATATTAGTAAGGAAGTAAGGATTCTACTTACAGACGCCTGCGCAATGACAATTTGTCTTCTCAGCCTCTTGGCGCGTTTGCGTGCGAGGTAGCCACGCGCATACCTTTGTATCGTGACGACCTGAAATCAAACTAATTGTTGAGTGACGAAACTAGGTATTATGTATTAAAGACTGCAACAAGCTAAAAAAAAGGTTAGGTAATGTATTTTGACCTTTTCAGAGCATCAGAGAGTTGGCCCCACCAAATAGCTATCTTAAAAAAATGTTTGAATAATTTTGCCGAACTGATGGATATATCCATTCATCTGTAGTACAGTTGTATAATAAATATAACGGAGCGATTTGAGAAAAAATACATATAAAAAAAAACAAGATGGTTGCCTTTATATCTGGCCCAGGCCAGTAAAAACAGCATTTTAAAATCAGTCACCGAGAGTTCTGATTCATTTTATGCAGGAGATCAATCATTTATTTTGTAGAACATAGGTGGGTTTACAGATAGTATAGTTAGAAATATGTTTACTATGTTTTGCCAATAGATGGCGTACAAAATTAAGGCAAAAAGAACAAGCAAATTAACACAATTGGACCCATTTTTGCAAACAAAAACCAACCCACAGTAATTTGCTGTGGGTTGGTTCTTCTTGTTTGATTCTTGGTGGTTTCGTAATTTAGACATTTTAAGCTAATTAACTGCCAATTTGCTGTGGGTTGGTTCTTGTTTGCAAAAATGGGTCCAATTATAAATAAAATAAAATTAGGAAGCCAGTTAATTATCTTCAAATGTCTTAATTACGGAAAAATCAGAGAAACTTGTTTCATCTTCTATACAAAATTACTCAAACTGTTATTATTTATATTAGTACTAAGACTGGATATAAGGCAAAATTCAATAAATAAACTAAATAAATTAAAAATGAACCGTGGCAGCTAAAAGATGACCAGTCCCAACTGACAGCGTCCGTTCACGAACATGACGTATGGATCAGCCCAGCGACTCCAACACAGTTGGGAAAAAACGTCAAGACTGATACTGATGTGTCGCGGCAGCTAAAGGTGCTCCCTCACCGGGAGCATTCGTGTGTAATGTAACGTTACAGATTTGAGCATTACATCAGTGAAGGAGGAGAACCGAGCATTACAATGCGCACCTTGTAATGATACAATGTGTAATATCTTACAACATCATCTTTCATCATACAACTTGTAACATCAATGAATTTAACTTTAATTTAAATGAATTTATTTTTTTAAGTTAATATTGCCGCACTCAGCATAACGACCGCTTAGTCTGACATCTTGCTATGAAATGCTCAAAGCTCAAAGTCGAATCAATATGTTACATTACACGCAAATGCTCGTTAGTCAGGGAGGTATTATTGTAATGTAATGCTCAAAGTCGAATCAATATGTTACATTACACGCAAATGCTCGTTAGTCAGGGAGGTATTATTGTAATGTAATGCTCAAAGTCGAATCTATATGTTACATTACACGCAAATGCTCGTTAGTCAGGGAGGTATTATTGTAATGTAATGCTCAAAGTCGAATCTATATGTTACATTACACGCAAATGCTCGTTAGTCAGGGAGGTATTATTGTAATGTAATGCTCAAAGTCGAATCTATATGTTACATTACACGCAAATGCTCGTTAGTCAGGGAGGTATTATTGTAATGTAATGCTCAAAGTCGAATCAATATGTTACATTACACGCAAATGCTCGTTAGTCAGGGAGGTATTATTGTAATGTAATGCTCAAAGTCGAATCTATATGTTACGTTACACGCAAATGCTCGTTAGTCAGGGAGGTATTATTGTAATGTAATGCTCAAAGTCGAATCTATATGTTACATTACACGCAAATGCTCGTTAGTCAGGGAGGTATTATTGTAATGTAATGCTCAAAGTCGAATCTATATGTTACATTACACGCAAATGCTCGTTAGTCAGGGAGGTGTTATAGTAATGTAATGCTCAAAGTCGAATCAATATGTTACATTACACGCAAATGCTCGTTAGTCAGGGAGGTATTATTGTAATGTAATGCTCAAAGTCGAATCAATATGTTACATTACACGCAAATGCTCGTTAGTCAGGGAGGTATTATTGTAATGTAATGCTCAAAGTCGAATCAATATGTTACATTACACGCAAATGTTCGTTAGTCAGGGAGGTATTATTGTAATGTAATGCTCAAAGTCGAATCTATATGTTACATTACACGCAAATGTTCGTTAGTCAGGGAGGTATTATTGTAATGTAAATGCTCAAAGTCGAATCTATATGTTACATTACACGCAAATGTTCGTTAGTCAGGGAGGTATTATTGTAATGTAATGCTCAAAGTCGAATCTATAATGTTACAATACACGTGAATGCTCCCGGTGAGGGAGCACCTTAATACAAACGGCTTTGCGGCCATCATGCGCAAACGGTGCGCTTCTATGATGACCATCCTGCACACGGTGGCTGCCCAGTGGTACTCTCCGATGCTGACTCGCTGGTTACTAATAATTAAGTAATTTGCCACCATCATCGGGAAGTCCACCCGGACCTGCCACTTACTGCTTATTAATTAATTAATATTACCAACACTAGTCTTTAATCTCGTAATTGTACTAACAAATATGGATGTAATCGTAAGATGAATCTGAAATAAATGATTATTCATTTTTATTTATTTATGTTGACTCACCGCTTTGACCTTCCTCCGGTCCCTATAAAGGTTCCTGGCCATGTAACCCCTTGCATGGGCTTGAAGGCCGGTGGCGAGGCGACGCAGTCTCTGGTACTTGAGCCTTGCTAGCCAACCGCGGACATTACGTTGGATTTTAATGGCGGCGCGTTTACGACGGATCTCTTGGGCTCGTCTGTTGAAAGAGAAGGGGTATTAGAAATGAGAATCCTTACTAATATTGTGAAAGTGAGTGTGTTTGTTTGTTTGTTACGTCTTCACGCCTAAATGGCTAAACCGATTTTGATGAATTTTGGTATAGAGATAGTTGAGACCCTGGACACAGACATAGGCTATTTTTTTTAAGTGAGAAATGAGGGAGAAATAGGGAAGAAAAGGGAAAACTTAGCTTTGCTATTACAATACATACAAAGGCAAAAACTTTAGGTAGCAGGTACCTACAAATCAGGAAAGGGGAACTGTGTTACACCGAATTAAACGCGAGCGAAGCCGCGGGCAAAAGCTAGTAGTTTTATAAAAAAAAACCTTTTCACCGACTTAGGGAAAGTAGGTTTACTATCCGTATTTTTTGTTTTTTTGAAAGTCGGTTTATTTTGGCAAAAATGTTTTTTTTTTATTTCAGCCTTGTTTGTGGTATGATGGTATCTCACAAAAAATCTTATTGATTTTTAATTTTTCATAGCTACTAAGAGATATTAGCGTATCGTCCAAATAAATTAGAAGAAAAATATGTTAGAGAAGATAACTCATAAATTACAAAAGCAATATAGATAACATTATAAAAAGAAGATTCATCTAAAATCAAATTATCGGTAATTGGGGTAATGAAATTCTTCAAATTTCAAATTCAAATTCAAAACCATTTATTTCAATTAGACCATTACAGGCACTTTTGAATGTCAAGAAACTAAATCTACAGCAAAACTAATCTACAGTCCCGGTCACAAGGCATAATAACTTGTGAAAGTACTGTAGTTGCCCATTCCAAAGCGTTGATCTCTATGGAGAAGAATTGGCAAGAAACTCCATGGACACTCTTTTAAATTATAATATTTTTACAAAATTGTATTTACATCATTCATGTTGAGATTATACAAATATGTGAGAACGATGTAGAAATACGTGCACAGTAAGAGGTTCAGATAGGCAATCGCTCCATGCGATAATAAAATACTGGTATTCAGGGGCACCATAGTTTGGAGGCCTCAACATGATAGGGAATGGCTATTAACTAGGTTGTTTTTATGGTGTGTAAGAAATGTAATTTCTATCTTTTCCTCTTACCTCCTAGCCAGGAATCCTCTGGCGCGCGCCTGCAGCGCCCTCAAGGCGGACATGATCCTCAAGTACTTGCGGCGCGCGATGAAGCGACGCACACAACTTTGTACGCGGACGCAGTACTCCCGCTGAATGTCCGCGCGGATCTTTTCTAGGTACGCCACCTACGAAGGAGAAAAAGCTATTAAGAAGTTGAAACTTACCGTTTAAATTTCATTATTGTGGTAACTTGGTTGGTAAAAGACTTCAACTTCAACTCTTCATTAATGGCTTTTGTGGACAAGAGATACCACAATTTTGCCAATAACACGTGTACTGGAAATATACTATCAAACGCTGGAGAACATTTAGCAAGTAATCACAGTAATTAAAAAATATAAAAACAATAAAAGTATTTCTTTGCAGATTTAGATTATCATTTCATATCTAATGTATGACAGAATGACAGAAAAGAAAAGAGACTGTAAAAAAAAAAAAAAAATAACGATCCAAAAAGTTACAACTTAATTTTATTAATTTCGATGAATTTACATAGTTTGAAAACAAAACGAGAAAACACAAAAGAAAGAAGACATTTAACAGAAGTTGGACGAGGGATATGAGGAGGAATGATTTCATGAAAAGAGAACCGCAATTTGGGACAGGAGAAAAATAAATGGTCCACGTTTCCTTCATCCAAACCGCATTCACAAAGAGAGCTATCCCTAATCCTAAGTTTGGCCAAGAAAACAGGAGTACAACAATGATTTAACCGTAAACGACAGATAGTCGAAGTAGTTATTTTTTTTACCAATTGATATTTGAAAAACCAAGGTTTGTGGGGTATCTCAGGTTGAATATCTCCATAAAATTTACCTTTTATGGACTTAGAGATTTGCCATTGATTGGACCAAGACTTAAGCATAGATTGAGGTAATATCGTACAAATGTCATGTGAATAAATTTCAGAGTGGTCGAGAGAACCTGAGAGAACAGCATTTTTGGCGCATGAATCAGCTGATTCATTACCAAGAATACCGATATGACCGGGAATCCAAGCTAAAACAACATTAATATGAAGTTCATGACATTGAAATAGCAAATCTCTAATTTTTAAAATTATAGGAAATCTTGACTTAGATCTGAAAGGGTTACATAAAATGGCTTGAAGGCAACTCTTTGAGTCAGAGAAAATAATGGAGTTATTTAACTTATGAGACAAAACAAATGAAATGGCTTCTAAAATGGCAATTGATTCACCTGTAAAAACTGATGTAACTGAAGGACACTTGTAATTTAAAATAATTTTTGTATGAGGAATCCAAACTGCAGCTCCAACAGGGCTATCATCAGAGACTTTGGAGGCGTCAGTAAATATAGTAGTCCAATTATTATAATGAGACGAAACTTTTTGAGCAAAAATCTTATTTGCTTCCAAGGTGTTTTTGTTAATTCCAAAGTCCAAGATGACAACAGGTTGGAACACCAACGCATTATAAGGAACTGTATATAGATATAAAATAGGGTTTTGAAAAAGTGGGCTAGAAAGACGAGAGAATTGAAGGTAGGCACGAAGAAGACAAGGAAGTTCTATATTAGAACGCCGACAAGAGTCAAAGATGGAAGATAATTGGTCCAGCTTACCAAGCAAGGGATGACCAGAATTTTGCACCAGTTTAAAAATAAATCTATTTGCAAGAAATTGTCTACGAATCGAAAGGGGAGGTTCAACACACTCAACTTGCATAGCATTAATAGGGGACGACTTCATCGCCCCAAGAATAATACGTAAACACTTTGATTGAATTTTATCAAGTTTTTGCAGGCCAGATTTATTACAAGGGTCTAATAAGAACATACCATAATCAAAGTGACTACGAACTATAGCATTGTAAATCAGTTTTTGTGTATATGGGTGGGCACCCCACCAAACACCAGAAAGAGAGCGAAGAACATTAACGTTTCTTTCGCATTTTTGAGCAACGTAGTCTGTATGAACAATTCCTGATAATTTGGAATCTAACCAAATTCCTAAGAATTTAACATTGTTCACCTGGGGAATATTTTCTCCGTTAACTTTAATGTCAACAGGTGGAACAAGCCTTTTTCTTGTAAACACGACTACGGAGCTCTTAGAGGCTGATAATGACAAACCGTGTTGAAGGAGCCAAATAGATAGATATTCAAGAGCGGAATTTAAACGATCACTAGCCTCGACCAGAGATTTTCCGGAAAAGTACAATGCCAAATCATCAGCATACTGTAATATTTGACAAAAAGAATCAACAGAGAAATGTAAATCAAAAGTATAAAGGCTAAATAGAAGAGGACTTAAGACTGATCCTTGTGGTAAGCCTTTCCAGATAGTCCTAGGGGGAAGAGAGGAGTCTTGAGTTTTTATAGAGATGGTTCTCTCCATCAACAGATTACAAATGAAACGAACCAATCTCCTAGGTATATTTAATTGATGCAAAAGTTTATCCCTGAGCACCGGAAGTAAAACGTTATCATATGCAGCGGAAATGTCCAAAAAGGCTCCGATTAATAGTTGTTTACGTAGCAGAGAGATACGAATATCAGAAGTTAAGATACTAAGACTATCCATAGTGCTCATACCTTTTCGGAATCCAAACTGGGATGCGGGCAACAAGTTCCTGTTTTCAACAAACCACTCAAGTCTGTGTTTAATCATATGTTCGGCAACCTTACACAAAACAGACGACAAAGCAATAGGCCTGTAGCTGTTTGGGTCTGACGGATTTTTACCAGGTTTAATAACAGGAATAATAGTTTGTATTTTCCAAGGTTGAGGAACCAAACCAGACTCAAAGAAGTTATTCACAAGATCTAAATAGTATTGCTTTGTAGTTGTTGAGGCGTTTTTTAAAAATGAGTAAGGAATCCCATCTATACCAGGAGAGGAATCCACGAGACCGTCAAGTGCCATTCGAAGTTCAGAAAACGAAAATTTGTCATCAAAATTATTTTCGGAAGGAAGAAAACCCGGTAAAGAGGGAAAAGAGTTTAAACTTGGAACTGAAGGGGGAGAAAGTTTATCCGAGAAAGATTCAATCCAGGAAGAAGGGTCGTTGGCTGAAATATCGACAATATTGCAGGAGCCTCTGAACCTTTTAATTTGCTTCCATACTAAGGAAGAAGGGGAACAAGGAGATAAACTTTGACAATAGCTGAGCCAACCTTTTTTTTTCTTTTTTGAAAGAAGACTTATGGCAATGGCAGCTTTTCTTTGGTAAACTAAAAAATTTTGAGGAGTCATTGAATTTGAATAAATATCCTCTGCTATTTTTCTTTCCTTGACAGCGGAAGTACATTCTGAATCCCACCAAGGAGTAGAGACTTTAAACTTATAGGGTTTCTTTTGGGGAAAATTGTCATCAGCACTAGAGATAATAGAATCTACAAATTTGGAATAACAATCAACAAGATTATTTCTATCGGGAGGGGGAAGAGAAGCTAACTTATTTTCAAGAGAATCAGAATATGACGACCAGCTTGCATCCTTTAATCTGTACTTAAGAGAGGGATTAAAATTAAGCATTGGAACAACTCTATCAGAGATAGAGACAAGGATAGGAAAGTGGTCACTACCATAAGAATGAGGCAAGATATTCCAGGAAAGAATGGAAGCAAGAGAGGCAGAGCATACTGTAATATCCACAGCCGAGTTTGGGTTTTGAGAAGGACGAACCCTCCTAGTGGGAGAACCGTTATTAATGACGCATAGATCAACTTCATCAAAAATTTCAAGAAGGGCAAGACCAAAGTTGTCATCATGGCTCGAACCCCATGAGCGATGATGAGCATTTAAATCCCCCATAAAAATGATTGGAGGGGGAACTGAGGAAAATATACATAGAAGGTCTGGAATTAACCTAGAATGGGGATGGGAAATGTATGCAGAGAGAAAAGTTATATTAAAAGCCCTAACAGCAACAATATTAATGTCAGGAGAAGAAAGGGGTAGAGAAATAAGAGAGAAGGGAAGGGAGCGCCTAACAAGAAGAGCACTACCTGCATACCCATCAGCCCTGTCATTCCGAAGACAAGAGTATCCTGGAACCCGAAAGTGTGAACCAGGCACTAACCAAGACTCCGAAATGGCAATGACTGAGGGGTGAAATTTATTTATTAAAAACAAAAGTTCAGGCTTCTTCGGCCGAACGCTTTGGCTGTTCCACTGAAGAGCGGAGACTGGATGATCCATTATTATGTGAGAGAATTTGAGAAAGTTTCTGGGCAACGTGGGACGGTAGAGGGGAATTATCACGGGATACAAGACTAATAACTAATGATAATAGTAATTCTAAGAGACTATCCTCTTGAGGAGACACTGGGGAGGAAGCAATTTGAGAAAGAAGAGAGAAACCATTGGGCAAGGACGACGGATCCTCTGCAATAATAGCTCTATGTGCAGCTCTATCATAAGATTTACCTAGAGGAGCTCTAGGCTTGGGTGAGGAAAACACAGTTTTCCTGTAAGAGGAAGGAGGAGTAAGGATACCCGATTGGGAAGCAGAGAAAGAAGGCGACGGGAAATTTTGAGCGACTTCAGAATATGATTTTTTTACATTTGGAAGAGACCGAGATGCTTCATCGTATGAAAGATTATCCTGAGACATTAATATTTTTATTGTTTTTTGTCTCCCTTGTTCGGGACAGCCACCGTAGAAGGCAAAGTGACGGCCCAAACAATGAATACAGGTGGAATTGGACTCTACCACGTCACAAGTATCACCGGTGTGAGGTTGTGAGCACTTAAAACATCTTGGTTTGGACCGACACTGAGCCTTAATGTGACCAAAACGGCAACAATTTTGGCATTGAATGGTGGGGTATTGATACACCTCCACTGGAAGTGAAGTATGATATAAAAAGACTCGTTGAGGGAGAATTTGCCCTTTGAATGTTACCACTATCGTCTGAGTAGGGATCCAGGAGGTCTTGCCCTCCTCTTTGTTTTTTCGGTTTAATCTACGCGCCTTCAATACAATTCCACACCCATCTGGTAGAATTAAAGCCTCGACAAACTCATCCATGGACATTTCGACCGGCACTTGACGGACGATACCCATTTTTGTAATGTTATACGACGGAATAGAAGAAGTATATTTATATGTCTCTAAAATCGGGTTAGACATAAACTTATTAGCCGCATCTCCAGAGGAGAATTCGACAGAGATTTTATTCCTGCCCACTTTTTTAACACCATCTCTATTAATTTTACCTATATGATTTTGATGTAAAAATTGGCCAAACTTAATAGGACGAATCGACGTCCCGGCAGAAGGATCTGGTTCGGATCTGGAAACATGGACAAGGAAAGGACCTTTGTCCGATAGGTCGTACGACCCAATCCCGGCTTCCAAAGAAGGGTGGACATAAATAGCTTGTATCGAAGCAACGGCCATGTCTCTATTAATTATGTTTTTTTTTGAAACCACCTCAATGGTTTCAGAGTCAACAATAAGACGTCGCTTACCGAACGTCTTGGAGGATGATGAAACGGCGTCAGGAGGGTCAGGAGGGTCTGGAGGAGCTGGAGGGGGGAGAGGATGATCCATTTTTTACACTAAGATTCTGATAAATTAAGATCTGCAAAGAAATAAATAAAATAAAATGATTCAACTGTTTTAGGAAAAAAATTCTCTCTGACACGTGTGACAGCTATCGCCTTCGAAAGTCGAATCCATTGGTAAAAGACGGACGATTGAAAATGTATGGCTATTGATACAACAGAAACAAACAAATGTCATGTCAGAATTTGACTTTGACTGAAACTTAAAACCACGTGTAAAAAAGGAGTATTAATACTTATAGGAAGGTACATATCTTCTTCTTCTTAATATATATAAATCACGTGTCACGCACGTTGTTTGTCCGCGATGGACTCCTAAACTACTGAACCGATTTTAAATTAAATTTGCACACCGTGTGCAGTTTGATCCAACTTGAAAGGTAGGGTAGGTAGAAATTTAGAAAATTGCAGTGCAACGCAGGGGCACAGCTAGTATCATGTAAAGAATACACTGTGAAAGTATCATAATTAAAATCAATGATTCTTCCATATGAATGGATGGACGAATCATTGATTTTAATAATGATTCTTTTTTCATATTACTTCACTGTTACGACCCTAGGCGTTCAGATCAATGGCCGACGATAGTAGGTACTAAAGATATTAAGTACGAATGCGCTGGTTACATGAAATTATCTACTGGAATATCTTACCTATTACTTACTGGATGTAGAGATACCTACCTAATTAAACAAACTTGGAAATAAAAAACTCTCAGCTGATTTTAGGGTTGTCGCACGGAGTTCGTGCAAAAAAAAGGAAAATGTCTTTTTCTCTAAAAGTATAGTATTTGAGAACCTGGGAACATGCACAAAGACTGCTTATCACCTTAGCTGTATACCCATTAAATGTTATTGCTCCTTTTTTTAACACGTTGTATAGTCAACTTATTGGTACTACTATATTTTTGAGTAAGAGCTATATCTTTAGACTGCGTAGACTAAGAAGGTTGAGTGAGATCTCTAGGGCTACGCAGTCAAGAGAAATGGCCGTTTATGTCGGAAATTTGTACGGAACCCTCGGTGCGCTAGTCCGATTCGCACTTGGCCGGTTTCTTTTAATTTACTAAATAGGCTTGGGTTTGGATGCTCGCCTGATGGTCTCTATAATACAGGCTAGACATCCTTACTTAATATTATAAAAGCGAAAGTGAGTTTGTTTGTTTGTTACCTCTTCACGCTTTAATGGCTAAACCGATTTTGATGAATTTTGGTACAGAGATAGTTAGGAACCAGGAGACGGACATAGGCTAAAATATTTTTTTTTAAAGTGGGATGTGAGGGAGAAAGAGGGAAGAACAGGGAAAACTTAGCGTTGCTATTCAACTTTTTTTTTTTTTCAAATTCGAATCATTTATTTCAATTAGACCATTACAGGCACTTTTGAATGTCAAGAAACAAAATGAATCTACAGTCCCGGTCACAAGGCATAATAACTTGTGAAAGTACTGTAGTTGCCCATTCCAAAGCGTTGATCTCTATGGAGAAGAATGGGCAAGAAACTCCATGGACACTCTTTTAAATTATAATATTTTAACAAAATCGTATTTACATCATTCATGTTGAGATTATACAAATATGTGAGAACGATGTAGAAAGACGTGCACAGTAAGAGCGTCCAGAGTAAATAAAAAGCAAAATTTAATTTTAAATCTAAATAAGTTTAAAAATGAACCGTGGTAGCTAAAAATGACCAGTCCCAACTGACAGCGCCCGTTCACGAACATGACGTATGGATCAGCCCCATTCAGCTCGACCATTTTGAAGGGAGCTAAATGACCCGACACACCCGCCACCATCAGCGAGACATTTAAGTGAGCAAGACACTATCAACCACCAGGGCTTCGTCAAGTCAATGATAATACATAGCACTCACATATGGGCTTAATAATTATACAATACTAGAGAATTGATTCTATACATTGCAAAGATGATCTTACAATCTTCTGCAGCTTCCACTATAGCTTCGGATACTGAGTTTACCCCTATGCTTGTGGAGCAGGACCAGCATTGAGCCAAGCATTTTTATCATCAATATAAGCCCCCAACTTATAATATGCTTGCCTACATAGTGTGCGTTTAATACAAGATTTAAATTTCGTTTCATTCAGTTGAAGAATGTGGGGAGGTATTTTATTGTAGCATTTCAAACAGTACCCCATGAAAGATGAGTCTACTTTAGCTAACCTGAAACCTGGTTGAACTAATTGGTCCCTATTTCTAGTATTATAATTGTGTCTGTCACCTCTTTTACTAAAAAGATGCAAGTTTTTCCTGACATACATGATGTTTTCATAAATATATTGACAAGGTACTGTCATGATGTTAATATCCTTAAACTGTTCCCTTAAAGAATCTCGCCTACGTAGGTTATATATGGCTCTGATGGCTCTTTTCTGCAGAATAAATATAGACTCGATGTCTGCAGCCCGTCCCCAAAGTAAAATACCGTATGACATTATACTATGAAAATAACTAAAATAGACTAGTCTCGCGGTATCTACATCAGTAAACTGACGGATTTTTCTAACAGCATATGCTGCTGAACTAAGGCGTCCTGCAAGAGATGTTATATGCGGACCCCATTGTAGCTTTGAATCGAGTGTTATTCCCAAGAAAACAGTTTTTTCGACGAATTCTAGTTTCTCTTGATTCAATACTATGTCACACTCACTGTTTTTGACATTTGGTAGAGCAAATCTTATGCACTTCGTTTTTTTCCCATTTAATACTAAATTATTAGCGGACTAAAGTATTACAAATCAATAAGGCGCAAGGGGAACTGCGTTACCCCGAATTTAACGCGAGCGAAGCCGCGGGCAAAAGCTAGTATTTGTATAATCTCAACATGAATTATGTTATCTTAATCTTGCTATAATATTATGATTTAAAAGAGTGTCCCTGGAGTTTCTTGCCCATTCTTCTCCACAGAGATCAACGCTTTAGAATAGGCAATTACAGTATTTTCACAAGTTATTGTGCCTTGTGACAGGGACTGTAGCTTCACCCTTTTGTATCTTAACATTTAAAAGTGCCTGTAATAGTGTAATTGACCGGGGTTGCGGGTTGTTTGAAAGAGATACCGCGGCCCCGGAACATAAAGGACAATAGAAGGAACATGGGTGGGTTTTAGTCAGTACAAGTCTGACACCCAACCTCGCTCCACCCAGAGCGGGGGAAGTTATTCGATAATTTCCCATCCGCAAAAAAAGGTCTAATTTAAATAAATCCTTTGATTTTGACTTACAGCACGCTTGCCTGAAAGCAACTGATTCACTCGAACTTTGAATGATCCAGATGATAATGTTCAGGGAACAGAGAAGCCAGCAGTCAATTGACAAGGTTGAGGCAGTGGCTGAGCGCTCAACTGGTGCGCTGCGTGTCGCGGGCTCGATTCCCGCACGGAACAAATATTTGTATGACCTACAGGTAGTTGTGTCTGGCTGTTTGTGTATGTAAGTTTAAATGTTTGTAAACGCACCTACGATACAGGAGAAATTGCTAGTGTGGGGCAACGTTTTAAAAAAAAAAAAGACAAGCAGACTCGCGGTTCGCACAATAAACGTTAGCAAAGCGCTAACGCCAACTACACAATAACTACTAGGTTACAATGCTGGAAGAAATTTCTTTAGAAATAAGCATTACCTTTGTACCTATTTAAGACAAGCTCAGTCACTCGTTGCTTTAAAAACCTTAGTTGCTAATCATTATCTTTCCCTTTAAGGTCTGGGTCTGGCTGTTTGTGTAAGTGAGATTGAATGTTTGTAAACGCACCCACGATACAGGAGAAATTCCCAGTGTCTACATTTAAAAAAAAACTTGAGAGGTGTCAAGGGACACCCGGATGGAACGAAGTTATTATTTATTATGAGCAAAAAACCTGTATACACTCAACAAAAATAATCGTCGCGACACCACACTGTTCAATGCGAAATAGAAAGACGAAACGAAAATAACTGGCTTGCTTTCTATGAGAGAGAGACAAACAGAGAAACAAGCGCAGGCCGCACGGCTTACAACTATAGCAAAAAGTTTCGTTGCAACTTTTGGTCTTGATTTTTTTCCGTCTAGCCCCCTTTCGCAACGCGCGATAAGGAACTTCGTTCCAAAAAAATATGTCATTGAATTTTTCTTAATCAATGTTTGACACCTATCCTATTTGTCTACCACATAATATTAAAGATACATGTTAATTATATAGAGTATATGCATTTATTTATGTATTTATATATTTGAATAAATAACTGTATTTTAATTGTTTATGTAGTATTAGCAGTAGGTACACCATTGACTACCCCCGTTGTATTTTTATATTCGTACAGTCCTTCCAAAGGTTGTCTGGAAGATATCGCTATCAGCGATAAGACCGCCATTGTAACCATAGAATTAGCAATTTCTGTAAAAAAAATCTGTTTCAATTCTGGTGTGCAATAAAGTATTTTCTACTAGCTGGCGCCCGCGGCTTCGCCCGCGTGATATCGAAAAAAAAAGTATTCTATGTGTTAATCCAGACCATAATCTACCTCTGTGTCAAACTTCATCAAGATCCGTTCAGCCGTTTTGACGTGAAAGAGTAACAAACATCCATACACCCATCCATCCTCACAAACATTCGCATTTATAATATTAGTAAGAAGTAAGATACTATTCTATTTTCTGCTACCCTACCATGACGTCTTAAAGCAGAACTTATTCCACTGAGGGAAAGACACAGAGTTATACAGGGTGTCTAGCGCCATCTCTTTCCCTCAGTGGAATAAGTTCTGCTTTAAGACGTCATGGTAGGCCTACTGTTGCCTGTCTTTTTTACTTTATTCAGTGTGTACATAAATCGTAAAATAAAGAGGATTGTGAGGTTTTATGAAACCACGGTAAAAGTGAATTTTTTTTTCACATTAAAGACATTTAGACGTCCCTACTCCGCGGCCGACCGTCACGCGACATGCAACACACAGACGAAAAAGTTTGAGACGATGTAATAAAAGTTTCACATTGATAAATTAACAAGTTACCTGTCCAGCTCTGAAGAATATCTTGGTGGCTCCGAACTGGTACTTATCGGGGTCCTTGACGTGTCGCGCGAGGATGCGGCCGCACGTCGCCTTAATGTTGCCGCGGTCTATCTCTTTATACAGACATAGGAGGCGGTACCTGGTGATTAAATAGTCTGTATTAGCCAATAGATCTTCATTCTGAAATATTTTAAGGGCAGTCTATGGGTTGGAAGATTGTGATGCGCGGGATGCTTAACATTATCACGAAAGAATAGCTGGATTAATGTGTCCATTGAACAAATAAAAGAAGCAAGTAGGGAACCGTCTCCCGCGGCGGCTGGGTTGGTTTGACGTTTTATTTCACCCCCTTAGGCCTGAAACTGCGTTAAGCGGGCGCCCGCGACGGGCAACCGTCGGGTGTCTGCGCGCGTAGTCTTTGCTGGTACGTGAAGGACCCTGTCACAGGTACCTTAAGAGTTCATTCGCTGGACCCCATATGACAGAACAACAAAACAGATCCACAATTACTCTTTCTCTGTCGAAAGTCATTTTCACAAGCTTTTCATCAAGCGTTATTGACTGAACAAGCCCGCGCGTGTTACCGCTCGAGGGACCCGTGCGTGTCCCCGCGACGGTGCACTTTTGTATGAAACCGCGCGGGAGCCCGCTTAACGCAGTTTCAAGCCGCGCCGCTTAGCGCAGTTTTAGAGTTTGAATTTTACAAAATCCCGTCTTAGTGAGCACCTACGTCCTAAAAGGATCCCCCATGCAAAATTTCAGACACTTAACACTTGTACTTTCTGAGATTTCGAGATGACTGTATCAGTGATTTTGTCTTTTTTAGGGTTCCGTAGTCAACTAGGAACCCTTATAGTTTCGCCATGTCTGTCTGTCCGTCCGTCCGTCCTCGTTTAATCTCTGTGACCGTTAGCACTAGAAAGCTGAAATTTGGTACCAATATGTATATCAATCACGCCGACAAAGTGGTAAAATAAAAATTGGAAAAAAATGTTTTATTAGGGTAGCCACCCTATATGTAAAGTGGGAAGTGATTTTTTTTTTAATTTCAACCCTAACGTGTGATATATTGTTGGAAAGGTATTTAAAAATGAATAGGGGTTTACTAAAATCATTTTTTGATAATGTCTATAATTTCGGAAATAATCGCTCCAAAAGTAAAAAACAATGTGTCCCCCCCCCTCTAACTTTTGAACCATAAGTTTAGAAAAAATGAAAAAAATCTGAAAAGTAGAACTTTATAAGGACTTTCTAGGAAAATTATTTTGAACTTGATTGACACAACAGTTTTTGTACAAAAAAGACAAAAAGTTGTACAAAATAATTTCCTCCTCCACCTTTAAACTCATAAGTGGGAACACTTATTGTGACGGACGGGAAACTACGGAACCCTACACTGAGCGTGGCCCGACACGCTCTTGGCCGGTTTTTTATACAAATATATCTCTTACCTAAAGTAATGAGGAGGGATGAAGCACATGTAAAGAAAGAAAGAAAGAAAATTGCGTTTATTCAGCATTATTAAAAATAAAAAACACAGGGACACGTTAACATTAAACTAAATAAAATAAATAATGCCAAAAAGGCTCAGCTCAGCATAATACCAGATGTGCAACACTAGGCCGCCACCTGACGCTGATTTTCAGCTACTGCCCACGAGTGCCATACGCTCGAAAACATAACCAAACACATATGTGACTAAAAGAGTGATGGATCTGAATGTTGATGGACGGAGAGCGAGAGGAAGGCCAAAGAAAAGATAGATGGATTGTGTAAAGAATGATATGACGGAGAAAAGAGTAAATGATGCCGTGACGTCTGATAGAGGAGAATGGAAGAACAAAACGTGTTGCACCGACCCCAAATAGAATGGGATAAGGGCAGGAAAATGATGATGATCTCTTACCTAAAGAAGAAATCTTGGTAGAGCCATCTGGATGGGAATCCAGCAGCTGATATCCTGATTGTCTCCAATACACCACATGCCCTGAAACAAATAAAGAATTAAATATACTTAAACAAAGAAGATAGTCTAGTTTTATAGAGCACTCTCAATTTTGTGGAGTTTTTGCTTACAGCCTGATTTTGTACAATCTTTCACAAGTTTTTTATATACAAACACACACCCGGAACAACTATCTGTTGGTTTCACAAATATTTGTTTGTACGGTGTACACACACACACACATACGCACGCACGCACACACGCACGCACGCACGCACACACACACTCACTTGCGCACATACATACACACACATGTACACACACACACACACATGCACACACTTGTACACACACACATACACATGCACGCATCACATCATTGCAGCCATGTGGTTCCTTTAACTCATTGGTAATTTTTACTGTCGCCTACCTGAGCTGGTTCACGGCTCTGGCACTGTCGAACATGAACGGTTCCTTAGTGTCGTTAGGTTTGATGCAGCGCACGTAGTGGGGTGTCGTTGCTGACAGGGTGGACATTAATGCTGACAGCGACTGACGGAATTGGGAGCCGACTGTGTGCTTCTGACCGGACGTGCGGCGGGGAGGTTGCTGTGGATAAAGATAGTGATAAATGATGATAATTTTGCAATTAGGTATTTACAAACAGTTTTACACGTCCCTTTTTGATTAACTAGGTAAAGCCGGTGTTTGGTAACCGGCTACTTTAAGAAGGAACATCCGAAACATCCTCAGAGGTCATAGTCTTTTAAAGTTACATGGAACTTTCTGTTTCCATACAAAATAATAAATACTCACATTAATTGTCCGCGGTTACTTAAATATAAATGTGGCTTGCAACCAAAAAGTGATCCTATTTCCTACTATTCTACTAATATTATAAATGCGAATGTTTGTGAGGATGTATGGATGTTTGTTACTCTTTCACGTCCAAACGGCTGAACGAATTTTGATGAAATTTGGCACAGAGGTAGATTATAGATTTTTGTTTCGAAATCACGCGGGCAAAGCCGCGGTCGCCAGCTGATATAAAATAAGAGCTTTCACAAGTTTACACACACTGTAAGTTGCTGTATGTCTTGTTGGTTGTTATTAAACAAATAGACTATGCAGATTTGTGTTTGAAATGGTCTGTTTAAGAAAGATCGATTTGAGTGATCGGATTCTTCTAAACAAGAGTAATCCACCCTAGGTCGAATCAGGCGAATGCACCCTAACGACTATCTACATACCAAATCCGATAAGCCCTTTGAGCGTGAAGGAGTAGATGCGGGTCTGTGGACGGTGAGCAATGGGTAGCTCACCGTCCGTCCGTCTATTGACGACAGGCCGTGTCGACGGCGCGTTAGTGTTCCACGCGCGCCTCAAAGAGATGTCAGCAAAGCAGAGGAGCCTGCCGGGGTTGCGGGTTGTTCGAAAGAGATACCGCGGCCCCGGAACATAAAGGGTAGTAGAAGAAACATGGGTGGGTTTTAGTCAGTACAAATCTGACACTCCCCCCCGCTCCGCCCAGAGAGAAGTTATTTGATGATTTCCCAAACGCAAAAAAAAAGCGTGAAGGAGTAACAAATACACACACACGTGAAAAATCACCGTTTTTTATAACTTGTTTGTGATAGGTCTACTTGTCTACTCACCGTCAAGCTAGTGAGGGGCACGGAGGGCGTGGTCCTCCTCTTGGAGGGCGGCGGGAGGGTGGCGGACGCGGACAGCTCCACCGTCCTGTCCGCGAGCATGGTGTGGATCAGGCGGCAGCTCGTCGCACTCTTGATGCACTCCAGTTGTTCCTCTGACACCGTGTCGCGGTTCTTCTCCAGGAAACCTCCTGATTGGTACTCTACGTTGTCCGCGAAATGCTTGATTATGAAAGCTGGAAGGTTAGAAATGCATTAAAGTTAATATTTGTTGTCAAGTCGTTCTAAATAAGAGGAGCTCGAACTTGAGGATCTTGTGGCTAAATAATAGCAGCCGCTCGGGTCGATCTTTAGGTTAAGCCGCGCTTGCCTAGGTTGGTCTATGGATGGGTGACCACCTGTTACAAACCGAGTTTCTTCCGTGCCTCGGAAAGCACGTTAAGCTGTAGGTCCCGGCTGTCATTTGTAGATCTTTGACAGTCATCAGAGATAGTCAGTGTCCCGAAATTCTGACAACCAGTCTTACCAAAAGGTATCGTATTACCAGGACTAACTGGGTTATGGAGGTCAGATAGCAGTCGCTCCATGTAAAGTACTGGTATTCAGCTGCATCCGGTAAGACTGGAAGCCGACCCCAACATAGTTGGGAAAAGGCTAGGCAGATGATGAGTTGTCGTCGAGCCGGACTCGCGCACCGAAGGTTCCGTACAAACTTGCGACATAAACGGCCATATCTTTTGACTGCGTAGACTTATAGGGTTGTTTTTTTTTCACAGCTCTAAGGGACCACAGATTTGAGTATACGAGTTGTGGGCCAAAATAACCATTTTTGAGCCAAGTGTCACTACACGACCAAGTGTTACTACTACTGGTTACGAAGACGCGTCTCTATCACCTCTCCGGCCAAGTGTTAATTGACGGCCAAGATGTTACTACCCGGCCAAGTGTCACTACACGTCCAAGTGTTACTTCCCGGCCAAGTGTTATCGCGAGTGATTAGTTCAGATTGGCTACGAAGACGCGTCGCTATCACCGCTCCGGCCAAGTGTTATTTGACGGCCAAGATGTTACTTCACGGCCAAGTGTTACACCCCGGCCAAGTATCACTCACCGAAGCATGGCCACAAAGCCGAGTCGCTGTCACCTCTATAGCCAAGTGTCACTCTACGGCAGTCATGTCAAAGATACGGCCCGCGATCACAATATATCACAAATAAATGAATCTTGTTTTTAAGAGATTTTAGACTGCACTCGATGCCTCAACGCAGGTTTACTTAAAAGTAATTTCAAGAGTAGCGCCTGACTAGACGAGCGAGAGTGTTCTGTTATGACCTACAGCTACATAGTCAAAATGTATGGCACAGCAGTTAATTTTTTTCAATAACCGATGAAAAATTTCTATATATGGGGGCTCAGAATGATGCACTGAATACGTGGTAACGTATTCGCGTCGGTGTCCTTTCCACCCATTATATAACTAAATAAATAAAGGTGTTAAAATAATTCAGTATGTTTTAGTTTTTTAATTTGAACCTGGCCCGCCTACACATTCTTAATCTAATATATGGCCCTCTGCAAAATTGAGTTTGACACCCCTGCTGTACGGTCACGTTTTACTTACCAGCGTTTCCAAACCTCGGCTTCATGAAGTGCTGGTAGCTAGCACAAGATTGGTGCAGCTTGGACACGAAGCCAGCATCACTGCCACCAGGCACCCGGCACTGTTCGTCTAGGAGCGCTAGGACTCCAAGTCGGTCTTCTATGAGGTCGATGCAGGGCTGGTTGTCGTAGAATTCTATCATTTCCCAAGAGATTTCTTCCTGTAGATAAAAGATAAGGAATTCGTACTAGCTTTTATCCGCTTTCGTTGAAGGAGAGGGGCGAGCGAGCCAAAATCACACCATGGCCTGTGTCGTGTAGTATTATAAAAGTTATGTACATATATGTTTTATTTTAATACTAGCTTTTGCCAGTTTATGTTTTTCGATACCTTCACACGTTCCCAAAATAAAGGGTATTGACAGACAGACAGACGAACAACAAAGTGATCCAATAAGGATTCCGTTTTTTTTTTCCTTTTGAGGTGCGGAAATAAATATTTAAATGTATTTCTTACTTTGATATACTCGTCCTGTTCCAACTTGAAGACGTGTGAATTGAACTGCTGCTGAAGCTTCTCGTTCGCGTAGTTGATGCAGAACTGTTCGAAGGAATTGATCTCGAACGTCTCGAAACCGTAGATGTCCAGAACACCTATTGAATAGAATAAAATAGTTCTATAATTGCACAGAAAGTAGGTACAAGTAACAGATTTATTATGATTTTTTAAAAGAGAAACCATGGAGTTTCTTGCCGGTTCTTCTCCATAGGAAACGACCAACCCGAACCGTGCACCTTTTCTCGATGTTTTATAAGTGCCCATGTAGGCCTATGTTAATTTTTTTTTTCTTTTGCACATGTAGGCTTATGTGATTATTTTTTTTAATTTTAAGGCAAACTCATACATGAAAGCATTTATTTCAATTAGACTATTACATGCACTTTTGAATGTCAAGAAACGAAAGCTACAGCTACATCCTTTCGTTTCTTGCATTTACGGATTAATTGATTACAGCTTGATATCTCAATGCTTTCCTGTGAGACGAAGGGTCTCGACCAGGGCCGGATTAACCATCTCGGGGCCCCTAGGCACAGCTCGTTCCCCCCCCCCCCCCTTTTCATACCACAACAACGCAATTTGGAAATGTTTACTGTCTATATTACGAAATAGAATCAAGGTACTATCATCGTCACCCTTCAGTTATCACATTGCAAAGGTATACGTCTTCCATCAAGTGAAAAACGTTTCACTTTTACCGTGGTTTCATAAAACCACACAATCCCCCTTTTTTCATTGGGAGTGCTGGGCCCCTGGTCACAGTGAGCCCCTAGGCACTGGCCTAAAGTGCCTTATGGATAATACGGCACTGGACTCTCGACAGACAGACAGACTGACAACAAAGTGGTCCTGTAATTTTCCTGTGGAGGTGTGGAACCCTAAAAAAGGAAAGATTATGTCTGTATTTTTCTAAAGGTAGGGCAGACATACCTGAGTTTCTCTAGATACGGATTCTCCAAATATTGGCGGACAAAGTTTCAATCTTCTCAAATGGTTTTTTTTTTAATCATAGTTTTAATGTTACACACATAATATACACATACATGATTAAATACTATACTTCCGATTCAATTGAATTCATTTTTTGCGCAATAAGTATTGGTACAATTTAGGTCTTAACACCAGTAATAATAAGTCCATAACATTTAGTCATAATAATGTAACTACAGTACTTTCACAAGTTATTATGCCTTGTGACCGGGACTGTAGCTTCAACATTTTGTTTCTTGACATTCAAAAGTGCCTGTAATGGACTAATGTAAATAAATGCTTTAAATTTGAGTTTCCACGAAGACCATACTATTCAATGTATCCATCAGCTACCCTACCATGACGTCTTAAAGCAGAACTTATTCCGCTGAGGGAAAGAGACAGAGCTATACAGGGTGTCTAGCACCATCTCTTTCCCTCAGTGGAATAAGTTCTGCTTTAAGACGTCATGGTAGGCCTACAGCACACTGAATTGAGTTCTAACGTAAAATGTGAACTTCACGCCAAAAAATAAAGTTGTTTCACAGCAATAAATACTCAATTGCTCACCAATAAAGTGCTTTTTAGCGTGGCCAGTGTCGAGCGCCCTGTTGACGGCGTGCACGAGCCACGCGAACAGCTCGCCGTACATTCGCTTAGCGAGCGCGTCGCGGGCGAATTGTGATCTTTGGACATCCATACGGGATACTATTACCTGGAAAATTAAAGAAATAGAAGGTTTAATGAAAAAAAAACGCATTTAACCGGTCTTCAATCGCGAAATAAATACGTCGCGTTTAATTTAGTTCAACATCGCTCGATAGATGGCGCTGTATTGTAACGTAGCAAAACCAAACCGCGAAGAATTTAACACCGAACTCTATCACTAAGTTTAAAAATTAGCTTTTTTTTATTAAATACTAGCTTTTGCCCGCGGCTTCGGTCGCGTTAAATTCGGGGTAATTAACACAGTTCCCCTTGCGCCTTATTGATTTGTAATAGCAACGCTAAGTTTTCCCTATCTTCCCTCTTCCTCCCTCCCATCACTTTTTTTTTCTAAAAATAGCCTATGTCCGTCTCCTGGTTCCCAACTATCTCTGTACCAAAATTCATCAAAATCGGTTTATTAAAGGGTCATTAAATCGGGTCATTAAAGCGTGAAGAGGTAACAAACAAACAAGCTCACTTTCGCTTTTATAATATTATAGTAAGGATAAAATGGCTTTTTCAACATTGAACGCGTATAAATTGTTTTGTGTCTGTGTAACTTCTTCTCCCCAGCAAAAACACTAGGAAGTGGTGAAGGGCGGGCGTTTCGTGGGACTGACTCTTGTTATTTGAAGTTAAAAAGTACTGATTATCAGCCTAATTTGAATAAATGACATTTTAATAATTACCTCATGAGCAGATGCTATTCTTCTATGTGTCAGCCAGCGAGACAGCTCAGCTTTAGGTAAGCCTAGCAACGAACACACGATGGAGAGATGTTTGTCGTCCTGCAAAACAAGAAAAGTCAGCTATATTGGTAGAAGACTTGGTTGACTCTCAGAGAACATATGTGGAAACAAATCTATGACAAAAAAAAACGGTCATCTTTTGACTGAGTAGACTTAGAGGGTTGACTTTTTTACAGTTCTAAGAGACCACGGACTTGAGTATTTGTTTGTAATTTCAAGTCGATTCCTCCATGCGTTCCCGAGATAAAGGGTCTTGACAGACAGACGGACAACACATTGATCTAATAAGGGTTCCGTTTTTTCCTGAACCCAAAAAAATCGGCCATATCTTTTGACTGAGTAGACTTAGGGGGTTGATTTATTCACAGCTCCAAGAAACCACGGATCTGAGTATTTGGTTGTAATTTCAACTCGATACCTCCATGCGTTCCCGAGATAAAGGGTCTGGACAGACAGACAGACGGACAACACATTGATCGAATAAGGGTTCCGTTTTTTTCTTTCTGTGTTACGGAACTCTAAAAAACGACCATATCTTTTGTCTGAGTAGACTTAGAGGGTTGAAATGGAACATCATTTTTTTTGCGGATGGGAAATCATCAAATATCTTCCCCACTCTGAGCGGAGCGGCGGGGAGTGTCAGACTTGTACTGACTAAAATCCACCCATATTCTTTCTTTTGCCCTTCTTTCAAACAACCCGCAACCCCTACAGGCCCCTCTGCTTTGCACTCTTTGAAGGGAACATCTCCTTGTGGAACGTTACTCACAGTACTGATGTAAGCGCCATCATCGCTGTCCACGTTCTCTGGTGCATCTGGGTCGCCCGCGCACAGCTCCACGTTACCGAGGTGTAGAATAGTGGACAGGATCATGAACATGTCGCGCTGCTCTTGTTCCGATACTCCTGCGAAGAAATAGTAGTAATGATTCGAGTGAGGAAACTTTGTCATTGCGGCCAAGGCGGATTTATTTCCAGAGCCGCTGGGCGAGGGTGTTATAAAGCACAGCAGTGACAAATGTTGAGGAGTAAGACTCTGACCTAGTGGCGACCTAGGACCACCGGCGAGATGGGAGACAATATACCCCGGATGAGGTTAGGACAAGAACCTTGTGTGCCTAACACAAATATTTAAAACTCATATAAACAAACAGCTATACCCAAAATGTCCTGTCGGTCACACAAATAAATGCTCCGTACGGGGATCGAACTAGCGACATACGCCAACTGTACCGTCAAAAAGTCCATGAATTTGCCATAGGATATTGGTATGACTTACCTAATGTGGTGAGAGCAGATCTCGTCTCATTAAAAGTCTTGAGGTCATCAACACCGTCTATATTTGGACTGCCGCCTTGGTTCAAATAGTGGAACGATTCTTGATGATCTGCAAAAAAAGGATTTATATATGTAAATTAAAAACAAATATTCTAATAAAACTGTTTGCAGATTCTGACTAATAACAACCATGGTTTAAAATACAGGTTGGTATTCTAATACAGGTTGGTATTCTAATACAGGTTGGTATTTTAATACAGGTTGATATTTTTGAACATTTTGATAGTAATTTATGCAGGTTGGTATTTTTATACAGGTGGTTTGTATTTTAAACACATTGGTATTATAGTACAGGTATGTATTTTTACACAAATTAGTAATGTTGCACAGGTTGGTATTTTTATACAGGTTTGTATTTTTATACGTGTACATATGGATAAAATGGCGATAGGTCACTGGAACAACTTGTGAACCACGGATGCCCCTCAAGTCCGTGATTAGACCTGTTGTACTGCATAGGTCAAAATGCCAGCATTCTGACCCATGCAGTACAACAGGTCTGTAAAAAAGGTGAATGAAATACGATTGCATGTAGCGGAGATGAGAATGTTGAGATGGATGTGTGGAGTGACAAGTAAGGATAAAGTAAGGAAGGAGTTTATTAGAGGAATTTTGAAAGTTGCGTCAGTTACAGAAAAATTGAAAGGGAGTCGTTTGTCTTGGTATGGACATGTAATGAGGAGGGCCGAAGCACATGTGACTAAAAGAGTGATGGATCTAAATGTTGATGGACGGAGAGCGAGAGGAAGGCCAATGAAGAAGAAAACGTGTTGCGCCGACCCCAAATAGAATGGGACAAGGGCAGGAAAATAATGATGTTCGTATTTTTTAAACAAATTGGTATTTTAGTACAGGTTGGTATTTTAGTACAGATTGGTATTTATACATAGATTTGTATTGTTGCATAAGTTGGCATTTTTATACAGGTTGGTGTTTTATACAGTTACATCATTTTCATACGGATTGATACTTTTTCAACTTACCTAGATGTAACTCAGGCATCTGCTTAGCCGCAGCACAGAGTTGGTAGAACACATGATAATTCCTCTCTCCTGCACTCTGGTAGACAACCCGGGACTTCTCAAGGAGGTAGGTGCGCATGCTCGCACCGGATATCCGGTACACGTTGTCGAAGTGAATCTCTATGAATTTGCCGAAACGGGACGAGTTGTCGTTGCGTGTTGTTTTGGCGTTGCCTATTGCCTGGGAAAAGGGTTTGTTAAAGGAGAGAATTTCAGCACGGATTAGTCATCGACTCAGGAAATCCTTACTATATTATAAAAGCGAAAGTGTGTTTGTTTGTTACCTCCTCACGCCTAAATGGCCAAACCGATTTAGATGAATTTTGGTACAGAGATAGTTGGGACCCTGGAGACATAGGCAATTTTTTTTAATAAAAGGGAGAAAAGAATGAGAAAGAGGGAAGAAAATGGAAAACTTAGCTTTGCTATTACAATAAATCAGGCGCAAGGGCAAAACTACAGGTAGCAGGTACCTGCAAATCAGGTAAGGGGAACTATGTTACCCCGAATTTAACGCGAGCGAAGCCGCGGGCAAGTTCTTTCTTTAGTTTCAATTCTATATTGCTAAAATACGCCGCAGTTGGTTAGTAGCTGAGCTATTGACTGTTGCAATGCGGGTCAAGGGTTCGATCCATGACCAAATTGACGACATGTTTGGCGTTGTGGCTGAGCTATTGTCTGCTGCGATGCGTGTCGTGGATTCGATCCCCGCACGGAACAAATATTTGTATGACCTACAGGTAGTTGTTTCGGGTCTGGCTGTTTGTGTATATGAGTTTAAATGTTTGTAAACGCACCCACGATACTGGCGAAATATCATATAACCCTAGTGTGGGGCAACGTGTTTTTAAAAAAAGAAAAGAAAGAAAGAAATATTTGTATGGCCTACTGATAGTTCATTAAAAAAAACCTGGCACACCGAGGGTTCCGTACAAACTTGCGACACAAAAAACGCTACATCTTTAGACTGATATGATTTTTCCATAACTTCAAGAGACCGCAGAATTGTGTATATGGTTTTAATTTTAATTCGATACCTTAACGCGTTCCCGAGATAAAGGGCCTTGACAAACAGACAGACAAGAAAGTAATCCAATAAGGGTTTCTTTTTTCCTTTCCTAAGTACAGAACCTTAAAAAAACTTAATTACACTAACAATTTTCTCTCACGATACTTGTAAGTACTTTCTCCATTCGTGTCACTCCACACATTCATCTCATCATTCTTGTCTCTACTTTTTTGAATATAGATAACTAGCTTTTGCCCGCGGCTTCGCTCCCTTTTAATTCGGGGTAACACTGTTCCCCTTTCCTGATTTGCAGGTACCTGCTACTTGTAGGTTTTGCCCTAGCGCCTTATTGATAGTAATAGCAAAGCTAAGTTTTATCTGTCCTTCCCCCTTCCTCCCTCATTGCCCACCTTAAAAAATAGCCTATGTCCGTCTCCAGAGTCCCAACTATCTCTGTACCAAAATTCATCATATTCTGTTTAGCCATGTAGGCGTGAAGACGTAACTAACAAACAAATTCAGTTTCACTTTTATAATATTAGTAAGGATTTTAATGTAGTCTTACCTCCATGATGGGACTGGATGCGAGCACCTTCCTCTCGACCTGTGTTTCACTCGCGTTGCCTCCAACCGCTGCGAAGTATCGCATCGCGTATTTTGCTGACACTGTCTTGCCAGCACCAGATTCGCCGCTCACTGTGGGTTTAAGAATAAGTTTTGTAAAGGCAAATCAAAGCTCAATCAACTCCTGCCGGGGTTTTGGGTTGTTCGAAAGAGATACCGCGGCCCCGGAACATAAAGGGCAATAGAAGGAACATGGGTGGGATTTAGTCAAGTCTGAAATCCCGAAAGAAAGTCCCGAAAAAAAGTTTTTGATGACTTCCCATCCCATCCGAAAAAAGAAGCTCAATTATCTATGTTGTCAATAATATTATAGGTGTATTTACCGCCTTTTTAGATGGGTAATCATCAAATAACTTACCCCGCTCAAGGTGAAGCAGGGGGGGAGTCACACTTAAAAAATGTACTAGATTTTGAGGTTATAATCGAACCATAACAACGAATATTAGGTGTGATTTTTCATAGTTTATCATAATACATATCAATTTTTAATACATACTTAGAAAATTAGTTAGGTACCTATGCATTACTTTTTTCTTACGCCTAAGGCGCGTCGCCCACACGATTGGCAGTCGGGGTGCGGTCGGGGCGCGGGCGCGTTAGGCGCGTCGCCCACACGACATTTGTAAAGAAAATCTCGTTGCGGCGTGCCTCTTATGTGCTTGCACCTCAACTGCACCTCGACTGTTGATCTTGTTGGCGATGCGCCTAATGCGCCCGAACCTCGACTGCGCCTCGACTGTTGGTCGTGTGGGCGACGCGCCTAAGTGGATGTAAGTGCAACCAATATTCTTAACATTAGGCGTAGATGGCGGCTGGCGGATGTTATTAATCACGTTAAATACTATAAAATGTACATTTAGGCATACAGCTAGTCCGTGTTACAGAAGTATTTTTGCAACTTACATTTTAAAAAAGAATATCTGTTTATATATTTTTGTGTTAAGTATGTATACAGGTAAATGTTATTATACTTATATGTGTATATATTTAGGTTTAGACATTCATATTTTAGTTACTATTCTCTTCCTGTTCTCACACACTACTGTCTACGTTTCTTTCTTCATATTTCCTCTCGCAGGCCTGCTGGTAGAAATTTCTTTAGAAATAAGCTGTGCCTTTGTACTCTTTGTTTTTTTATGTTTTCTTGTTTTCTCTTGTGTGTACATAAATTATTAAATAAATAAATAAAATTAATTATCGTGTATTCTGATACTCTTTATTGCACTGACCCATTTTGGACACTGTCCTTTGTCTAAGTTCACTCTATAGATATATTTTAGACTTACCAATAATACTCTGATCCCTCCTCTCCCTCTCAAGCTTCGTGTACGCCTCCTCTGACACGGCGAATATGTGAGGGTCTAAGTCACCCATCGCCTGCCCACGGTACGCCATGATTGTTTCATCACCTGTTGAAGAAAAATTGGTATCAAATCAATATATTTTTACTAGCTACCGCCCGCGACTTAGTCCGCGTGGCATAGTTACTTTGGGCTAACGCTAAATTAACCCGCGCAATGATCGAAAAAAAAAATATCTTACATTTTTTTAGCCTATGTCCGTCTCCAGGGTCCCAACTATCTCTGTACCAAAATTAATCAAAATCGCTTTAGCCATTTAGGCGTGAAGACGTAACAAACAAACAAGCTCACTTTCGCTTTAATAATATTAGTAAAGGTTCTTCAAAAACAGGCTCTTATTGTTCTGCGATTAGGTTCAACATCCAATGTATATCACGCGCGTACTTTTTGCTTATTTATGACATTTATGCCTTTGATTTTTTTCTGATTTCGCCACAGATTATTATCAGAACAAATCAAAGCCCTCATATGAACCTAAATACAAACAAATAACTGACAAATCCCTACAAAATCAAAATATTTTTATTTCACATAGGCCTACATGGGCACTTATAAAACGTCGAGAAAAGGTGCACGGTTCGGGTTGTCGTTTCCTATGGAGAAGAACCGAGAAGAAAGTACTACAGTCAGTGGTGATCTTTTTTTACAGTAAAGGTGCGCGCATGTTTTTAAGGTGTTATTTAATGAAAATTTAAATTATGTTTATCGACAGAATATCATGAATAAACATGATTACTTATACAATATTTTGCTTAAAACAACAAATTGACTTGGTTTCTAAATTTAAATTTGTTTTTTTTTTCAATATTAGAATGTTTAGCGGATTTATACTTTTGCTTCTCAATCAGCCTGAGAAGACAGAGTGCGGGAAAAACAAATTAAATCATAGTTTCATATTTATTAATGACAAAACTACTTTTTGTTTTGTTATCTAATTTCTCCGAAGTTTATTAAAAAACGTCGTTTGATTCATGTGAGAGTTTGTCACTGCTGTTCTCGGCTATATAACACCCTTGCCTGACGGCTCGGGCGTTAATTCCACCTCGGTCACAATGACAAAATTTTCTCATTTAAATAAACATGTACTATTAAGCAAACCACGAACCTAACGTATACGAAGTCACGGGTAACACATAGTGTTAAAAATATGTTTATTTTTTCACCGAAAAGCGTATCCAACTTACCGTAAATAGGTAAATCGTAGTAAGGATTAATGGCGACCAGCACGATGCCGCAGTAAGTATAGATGGCGTTGCGGTCGCAGAATCTGTAAACAAAACAAGATCAATAGTAAATAATATCTTCAGGCATGTGACGACAGGCCTTGTCGACGGCGCGTTCGTGTTCCACGCGCGCCTCGAAGAGTTGTCAGCAAAGCCGGGCCTGCCAGGGCCACCGCCTACCGGGGTTGCGGGTTGTTCAAAAGAAATACCGCGGCACCAGAACATAAAGGGCAAAAGAAGGAACATGGATGGGTTTTAGTCAGTAAAAATCTGACATTCCCCCCCCCCCCCCGCTTCAGGGGAAATCATTTGATGATTCCAATATCTCTTTAAACCCCTCCCACAATTACAAGGTTAATCAGAAATTATAGTGACAAACAATTTTGAACTCTATTCCTGTGATCACAGAAGAAAATTCGCAAATATTTTCTGTTCACAATAACAGACATGATTCATTGTTTAAACAAGTGGCACGTTCTTAAGAGATTATGAAAATTACGGAGGTTTTAAATGTTTGTGAAATTCTTGACCAGTTATTCATAAAATGTTCTTTTGAAGCAGAAAAAGATACTGACTAAGTGTCGACGACTCCGTACAAACTTGCGACATAAACGGCCATGTCTTTTGACTACGTAGACTTCGAGGGTTGATTTTATCAAAGCTACAAGGGACCACAAACTTGAGTATATGGTTTAAATTTCAAAGCAAAGTTATCCTATAAAGTGCCGTTTTTATTTCTTTTGAGTTATGGAACTCATAAATGCCTAAATGATTATTTATTAAATGGTTGAGTTACTAGAGAGCATTGTTTTATTAAATTCTATCGTTTTATATCATTAATCCTTACTACTACTTATCCTTACTAATATTATAAAAGCGAAAGTGAGTTTGTTTGTTACCTCTTCACGCTTTAATGGCTACACCGATTTTGATGAATTTTGGTACAGAGATAGTGTGGAACCAGGAGACGGACATAGGCAATTTTTTTTTTTAAAGTGGGATGTGAGGGAGATAGAGGGAAGAAAAGGGAAAACTTAGCGTTGCTATTACAAATCAATAAGGCGCAAGGGGAACTGTGTTACCCCGAATTTAACGCGAGCGAAGCCGCGGGCAAAAGCTAGTTTAATATTATAAAAGCGAAAGTGAGTTTGTTTGTTACCTCTTCACGCTTTAATGGCTAAACCGATTTTGATGAATTTTGGTACAGAGATTGTTGGGAACCAGGAGACGGACATATGCTAATTTTTTTACAAAAAAAAAGTGGGATATGAGGGAGAAAGAGGGACGAAAAGGGAAAACAATAAAGTTGCTATTACAAATCAATAAAGCGCTAGGGCAAAAACTACAAGTAGCAGGTACTGTGTTATACCAAATTTAACGCGAGCGAAGCCGCGGGCAAAAGCTAGTTATTCCATAAAGTATGGCGGGATCATTTCAAGAGTCTATTTGTCTTTAACATCATCATCATCTGCCTAGCCTTTTACCAACTATGTTGGGGTCGGCTTCCAGTCTAACCGGATGCAACTGAAAACCAGTAGTTTACAGCGCGGAGCGACTGTCTATCTGACATTCACGATCCAAGTAAAACAAGGCGAAAGATTTATACGTTTTGAAGGGAAACCAGTAGGCCTACCATGACGTCTTAAAGCAGAACTTATTCCACTGAGGGAAAGAGATGGTGCTAGAAACCCTGTATAGCTCTGTCTCTTTCCCTCAGTGGAATAAGTTCTGCTTTATGACGTCATGGTAGGGTAGCTGAGATAACAATCCAAGTAATAACTGAAGAATAATACTGCTTGTCAGACTTTCGAGACACTGACTTCCTGTAACGACTGTCAAAGATCTACAAATGACAGCCGAAACCGGATTCCATCTACAAAAATTATTTTAAATTACAAGTGCCCCTCGATTACATCTGTTTTTACAGGTGAAGCAATAGCAATTTTTGAAGCCATTTCATGTGTTAAATCTCACAACATGAATAATTCCATAATATTTTCTGACTCAAAGAGTTGTCTTCAATCTATTATATCTAACCCATTTAAATGTAAATCAAGATTCCCTATTATTCTGAAAATTAGAGATTTGCTGTTTGAATGCCACAAACTAGGTATTAAAACTGTTTTAGTGTGGATCCCAGGTCATGTTGGTATTCATGGGAATGAATCAGTTGATTCATGTGCTAAAAATGCTGTTCTCACAGGCTCCTTAGCCCATTCTGAAATTTACTTTCATGACATTTGTACCACTTTACCGTCAATTTTGTTTAAAACATGGTCTTTAGAATGGCAAATCTCTAAGTCTGTGAAAGGTAAATATTATGGTGATATTCAACCTGTCATTCCCCATAATCCTTGGTTCTTCAAATACAAGTTGGCAAATAAATCAACTACATCGACTATCTGCCGTCTACGTTTGAATCATTGTTGCTCCCCCTCTTTTCTGGCCAAACTTAGGATTAGGGATAGCTCTATTTGTGAATGCGGTTTGGATGATGGAAACGTGGACCATTTACTTTTCTGCTGTCCTAAATTGAAATTCTCTTTACACGAAATTATTCCCCCTCATATCCCTCGTCCCACATCGGTTAAATGTCTCCTCTCCCTTGTGTTCTCTCGTTTTGTATATAAACTGTGTAAGTTTGTTGAAGTTAATAAAATAAAGTTGTAAATTATAACAACTGTTAGCCAACATTCCGTCTCTTTTTTTTTTTTTTTTTTTTCTTTTTTCTTTCTCTCTTAGAACAAAATGTCTGAAATGTCTGTGCAGAAAATGGTTCATTATTTGTTTGTTAAAATATTTTAAATCATTTAATCTCTTGGCTGTGTTCTATTCAACAATAATAATTACTGATAAAATCTCCAGCGCTTGATTGTCTACCATAGTACCTACGTGATATTGGCAAAATTGTGGTGTCTCCTTCCACAAATGCCATTAAATAAAAAATTGAATTGAATTGACAGCCGAAACCAAAGAGATTTAAAAACATTATAAAGCGGACATTAGGAACATTTTCATGGAAAAAATTGTTCTCGATAACACATGTGACTGAAAGAGTGATGGATCTGAATGTTCATGGACGTAAAGCGAAAGGCCAAAAGAAAAGATGGATGGATTGTGTAAGGAATGATATGACGGAGAAAGGAGTAAATGATGCCGTGACGTCTGATAGGGGAGAATGGAAGAAGAAAACGTGTTGCTCCGATCCCAAATAGAATGGGACAAGGGCAGGAAAATGATGATGATGAACAAATAGTTACAATTTTTATAATTTCATAATTTTTGTACCCTATCACAATGTTGTATTTAACCCAAATGGCCGTTTATGTCGCAAGTTTGTACGGAATCCTCGGTACGCAATCCTGACTTGCTCTTGGCTGGTTTTTGCGGATGGAACATCTTCAAATAACTTCCCCCGCTCTGGGCGGAGTGGGGGAAGTGTAAGACTTTGACCGACTAAAATACACCCAGGTTCCTTCTTTTGCCCTTTATATTCCGGGCCGAGGTATCTCTTTCGAATAATCCGCAACTTTGGCAGACGGTGGCCCCGGCAAGCCTCCCTGCTCGACACCCTGGAAAGCCATGCTATGGAAGAAATCGGCTAAATGGCACCATCTTCACAACATTTCTACAATAATAACCAGGCCACAGATTTCACGTACAATAACTTATTGTATCATTGTAGCCTGTTCCGTGATTGTAGCAATACAAACGTTATCACACGTTATCTATAACATGATTCATGATTTCGTCATGAACTTAGTATAGAGTACATGGTACGGAAACGAATGGATTTATCATTCAGCTGGCCACGAGTTGGTTCATCCTGAATCCCGGGATAACAAAATCCCGTTTCATTGCATCGGTATTGGAACGAAGTTCCCTATCGCGCGTTGCGAAACGGGGTTAGACGGAAAAAATGAAGACCAAAATTTGTAACGACACTTTTTGCTATAGTTTTAAGCCGTGCGGCGTGCGCGTGTTTCTCTGTCTGTCTTACTCATAGAAAGCAAGCCAATTATTTTCGTTTCGTCTTTCTATTTCGCATTGAACAGTGTGGTGTCGCGACGATTATTTTTGTTGAGTGTATACAGGTTTTTTTGTACATAATAAATAATAACTTCGTTCCATCCGGATGTCCCTTGACACCTCTCAAGTTTTTTGTTTCAAAGAGATACCGCGTTCCTGGACATAAAAGGCAAAAAAAGGAACATGGAAGGGTTTTTTTTTGTAATTCCTCTAAAAACTTTTTTAGGATTCCGTTTCCCGTGTTGGATCAATTTGTTGTAGGTCTGTCTCGGTGCACGTGCAAAAGGAAAAACCGGCCAAGAGCGAGCCAGACTAACGCACCGAGGAGTTTGGAAATTGGTGGTAAGATACCCCCGTGCCTCGGAAAGCACGTTAAACCGTTGGTCCTGCGCCTGATCTCTCCCCGGTCGTGTCGGATTGCCGTCCCATCGGACCATGAGAGTGAGGGAACAGAGAGTGCAACTGCGCTGTGGTAACAACCGGGTTTTACCGAGATTTACTTCGGAAACCGAACCGGTTCTGCTTTCCCTAGATGTTTTGGATATGAAATATCGGATCTAGATGCGCATACAGGAAATAGGAAGTATTTGATACTGGTTTTGGATAAGGATACGAAATTGTTTCAGATTTTACGCTTGTTCGGATAGTTTCGGTTGCGGATATTTGTAGTTTAAAATTATAAAAGCAAAATACAAATAAAAACAATGCCTGTCGCAAGACACGACCGGCTTGTGTACGGGTCGGCTGGTCAAATAAAATAAAAGCCAGTCGTAACTTGACATTAAGACTCTTTTATCCGAAACATCTAAGTCAGCTTCGGTTACGGATATTTTTTTCGGATATCCGATATTTTCTGTTACGGTTAACGAGCCCTATAACATACATAACAGGTATGGACCAACCCAACTGTCAACAGTTGTACCAAGGTCGCAGGTCCATAGCTACAATACGCTTTGTAACTGCCGCAGCTGGCGCGCCCATTCCCAGTTTGACGAAAAAACATGGCGGCTATACCGTCAGAGACGCGAAGACGACAAAAAGCGCCGGCGCTACTGCTGCCCATTGCCAGCCCTGTGCTGATTAAGAGCTGAAACACAGAACCGTGTTGCGGCACCGCACCCCGCCAGCCGCTACGCAGAATAGATAATAGTGGTTATGTATTTCGGTCCTTACTCTGTATAGTGATCGGCAGGTCAGCGGGCCTTTTTTCAGATGAGAAATCATTAAAAGACTCCTCCTGCTCTGGTCAGAACGGAAGCCAGTGTCAGACTAGTACTAACTAAAACCCAGCTATGTTCCCTCTTTTGCCCTTTGGGTTCCAAAGCCACGGTATCTCTTCCCCGGCAGGCAAAGGCTCTGATACCCATCAGAGGCTCTGCCTGCCGAGGAATCAGCTACTGAATCCAATAAGACTGGTCCTTTATCAAAATAGTACGTAGACAAGAATGTTCACTCACCTAACTCTAAGGTTATGTAGCACGGCTGGCTCATGTAGATACGATAGAGATGTGAGGTCGTTCTGCCCGATGAGCAGTGAGGGGTTCCGGAGAGGCGGCATCTTACCCTCATCCTTGATCTGTTGAGAAAATACAAGGTTTGGAACACGCCTTCGTTGAATAGGTAGTAAGAAATGTAAAGTACCTATTAATTTATACATATACTAGCTGTGCCCAGCGGTTTCACCCGCTGAGGTTTAGGGATATGAAAAATAGATGTTAGCCGATTCTCAGACCTACTCAATATGTACCCAAAATTTCATAAGAATCGGTAGAGCCGTTTCGGAGGAGTACGGTAACTAACATTGTGACACGGAAATTTTATATATTAGAGATTACCTACTTCTGCGTCCCGTGAATTCATCTGCGTAGACCGAGATAAACCTAGCCTATGTGTTAATCAGCATCCATATCTGGATACAACATTTTAAACTAATCCGTCAAAGCCTTTTCAGCGGAAAGGAATAACAAGCAAACACATACACATACAAACTTTCGCCTTTATTATATTAGTGTGATGAGCCTGATGTGTCCCACTGCAGGGCAAAGGCTTCCTTCCCTCTTTAATTTTTATTCTGTCTTTTGGTTCTGTGTTATGCTTTTCAATTCCAGCTCGCCATATCATCTCCTTAAGTGTTAAATACACAGGTATTTTCAATTCCTACATTATTTGAAATGTATTCTTCACTTTAATGTTCGATGAGCGCCTATTTCGACTGCTGAAATTTACTAAAGGCGCTCCCTGAACAGACCTTTGGCTCTACGCCGAGCAATGAATAATAAAAAAAAATTCAATGCGTAGTAAAAAAAAAGCCATGATAAAAAAAAACGCCGGTGAGAACATGGACTATGTTGAATCAGCTGAAAATACCATTTCAAAACTTTTTTTTTAAGAAAAAATAAATAAATTTGACAACATGTCAGTCCTGTCAAACAATCAAATCGTCAAAAATAATAGTTTTTATTTTGTTGCTCGTAAAAGTGAGTCTCTAACTGAGGACAATACCTGTGAACTTTGACTTCCTCCTGCCTGCCCCATTTGGTAGCAGTATTCGATCAGCGAAGATATTGTTTCATTTATAATTATTTTGTATTTAAAAACAATCGGCCTCCAACAGCTTGCTTGACGCTTTAGTACTTACTATTGCCATGGTTGACAGCTACAATTTTTGACAGAGGCACAAAACAGCTTTGGCATGAAGGCGGGAAATATAAAATGTTTGGTATCTTTTTTAGAAATCGTTGATCATTTTGAATAGGTAATGAAGATTTGTGGTTGAACTTAAACGCTGCGTGGTATGGTATTGTACATATTAAATAACTTCTTATAACTGGGAATGACATAGTTGGGTACCTATATGTTAAGGACGCCATGAAAAGCAAAGAAAACATAGCGTTGTGCTCGATAGAGTAGGGCAACTCCAAGGTTCATGGCAAGAGTTTTTATACCTGCCATTCCCAAGCTACAACTGCATTTGGATTGAACGTGGTGTTTAGGTACCAACTCGTTTCAACCGAGTATCGCTAAAAATCTGTTTCTCTAGATTTATGAAAGAAGTTCCAGAACGAAAACAATATCGCAATGACTATGACAAGGAGAATAATTGTCTTTCAGCTTAGTGTTACTGACCTTTATTTGCCGAATCTCTCCAGACTGGTCTATCTTGGCGATGAGGACACCAGACCGGTAATCTGACGTCACCGTCGCGCTCTCCCATACTTTCTCTGGATGCTCCACCCATATTCGGGCGCCCTAGTACATAATACAAGACACATGTTAATACTTGTTAGGAAATTAGTAAAAAGACACAATATCTGTGCTGATCTATGCGTCATGTTTGTGAACGGGCTGTCAGTTGTGACTGGTCATCTCTCAGTTGCCACAGCTTTTTTTTAATTAATTATGTATTTTTGAAATTCTTTTTCTTTTACTATGGACACTTTTAATGTGCACGTCTTGCTACATCGTTCTCACATAGTTTACCACATTAACACGAATGATGTAACCAAGATTTCGTAACAATATTCTGATTTAAAAGAGTGTCCATGGAGTTTCTTGCCCATTCTTCTCCATAGAGATCTACGCTTTGGAATGGGCAACTACAGTACTTTCACAGTTATTATGCCTTGTGTGTCTGGGACTGTAGCTTAATTTTTATTGTTGTCAATGTTTCGACAGTTCAAAAGTGCTTGTAACTGGCCTACTTGAAATAAATGATTTTGACTTTGACTTTGATCTAGGTTGTACCATATATGGCTGGAAATGGAGAGAAAACCTAAAATGTGATCAACATTTGTCCACTACGGTAGACTCCATAAAGGAGATTGCCCGTTTTGTAAGGGAAGTTCGGTCCCAGTGGAAAATGCTTGTGCCCTGAAGTATTTTATTTTACCTAATAGTAAAAACATAGCATTTTCATAATCTGAAACCTTTTTTCATTTATTCACCCTGGTTCAGAAGATATAATTAATTTTCTGTTTTAAAAATCTAGGTTATAATTACAAATTGACATAAACTAGGTATACATAACTATTACTATATATGCAGATTTCCATACTATAAGCATGTTTATGCACAAAGTAATGGAGACATAATTAGGCATACTGTAGATATAATTACGTATCGTTAATAATAACTACGTAAATACGGGATTCAAAACTCAACGTAGGTATCTAAACGAAGCAATCACGAATGAAACGAATCTCAGAATCAACAAAGTGCTGTGACATGCGCAAGTAAATGTTGCCAGATCAATTATTTTTAATCCATTAGTAAATCGATTTCAGTTTTTTTATCGATTAAAACTCTTGTTAATACGGCGTTTCCAAAATACTTTTATGTTTGTGTAAATCGCTTTTATGAACATCTAATCAACAATATAGACTTATGAAAATAAGCAACCTATTGTTGTCATATTCCATCGCTATTACTCGCATAGACTATAAGCATTGTATATCCACTAGTTTACGTCATTAAATATTTTACATAATTAAACTCATACTTGGCCTACACCTGTCTTCGTGCATTCCAGATATAATACGCTACAATAATAAGTACCTATGAAAAAAACAGGGTTTACACCATTCTAACTCATCGTCGAGAAAACATAATGCCAAATCAGTAGCTTTGAAGTTGTCAAATATTGAGACTTACATTTAAATGTTGAGACGTAAACTAGCTTTAATAATTATTGTTAAAAGTATTTTTTTAATTATCTTTTTGTTTTGATATCGATTACTCCATTGATTATACGTCATTTTCGATAGTTATTTGTTTTCTGGCAACTTTTTTTTGTACACCTATCAAACGGATGTCGATGTAATGTTTAACTATTAATAATAATTAACTTTATTCCCAGGGTGAAAGAAATTGTATAAAAAATTATTAGCACACAAAAAAATAAATAACATTTTTTGGTTATTATTCCAATCAGGCACACGATTGCACAAAAGGGACCTGCCCCGTGGCAATGTCCTTTCTGGATTTTCGGATCAGGCTTCTTTATAAGGCAAGCAAAAGCCTTTATTCGTATTTTTTCAAATATCTTCTCCCGCTCTGTGCGAAGCGGAAGGGAGTGTCAGACTTGTACTGACTAAAGCCCATCCATGTTCCTTCTTTTACCCCTTGTCTTCTGGGGCCACGGTACTAGTCTTCATGATGTTAGGGTAATACTTTCATTGTGCGTACTGCTAAGGAGTGGAATTCCCTTCCCGAGTCTGTATTTCCCGATAGCTATAACCTGGGGGTCTTCAAGTCAAGAGTGAATAGGTTATTTCTAGGTAAGCGTGCTTCATCGTCGACCACATCATCACTTACCATCAGGTGAGATAGTGGTCAAACGCGAGCCTATCAATAATAAAAAAAAAAAAAAAAAAAAAAAAATGGGTCTTAGTTAGTAAATGTATGGCAGTCCCTCAAAATTATTTGAGAACATACCATTTATTTCATTTCATTTATTTCCATTCATAAACAATTTACATTGTGTTGAATATACATGCAATTTAAGTACGAAGACAGCCATGAATTATTAGGTAACATTTCAGCAAATATAATGTAAAATAGTTTTAAATACAATGTCAAGTTCTTTTGAGTTCCTTTAAAAACAAATTTATAATGGCAAATTATTTTAATTTATATAATGTCAAACAAGTTTTAATCCAAATATGTCAAATGAATCTAATTATTTGATAGAATAATTAAAAAAAAGAAATTACAATGTCAAATGATTTCATAATAAATAAAGTAATGTCAAACAATTTTAAATACAATGTTAAATGATTTCATAATAGTTGATTTGATGTCAAACAATTTTTAACCGTTCCAAAAATAAAAATTCTTTAGTATAGGTAAGACTAATGTCAGACTTTCGGGATCTGGACTCCTCATGACAACATTATTCTTGTTTATGTCCGACAAAATTCTGACATTTGAATGCATCAAATGTTAGGCGTTTAGGTATTTATACAAGAATGCATGACATCATAAAATCAAATAGTATTCAAGTTTTAGTGAGTGCCCTGTGCAAATTAAATAAGACCTAATACTGATGTAAAAAGACTCAAGTTGCAATAATTTAATGGTATAACTAAATTTAATATCTTTTCAAGTGTGTTTATTCTTACTATTACTTGGTGTCCAATACAATATGATTCAACAATAGATTAATGCAATAATATCAAATTCAATGAATAAACTTTATGTTCTCTCCCCTTATTCTCTAGCTGTGCCCTGCAGGTTCACCCCTGTAGACTGGAATAGAAAGTAGCCCATGTTTTAATCCATGATTCAACCTATCTGGGTGTCAAATTTCATCCAAATCTGTTCAGTAGTTTTTGCTCAAAAGTGTCACAAAAATCCATCCATCCTCACATTAAGTTTGCATTAATAATATTAAAGTGAGAATTAAAAATCAAGACACAAAATAAGCGCTTTGTCAGTTTAATATTCAAGGAATTGCATAATCGTTGGTTCTTCAAATCTTATTCAATAGACCTCTAATGATTGTATCTTAATTGAGAAGAAAAGAATCAACACTCTGATAGCTCAATTAAGATTGACCCAAAAACCAAACACAAATATTGCATAAGGTTTTTACTTAAAACATGATTATGTAAGACATCGGCCTCGTGGATCTAGTATTCACAAACGCGAGTGATGGGCATCAGGTCCTGGCATTAATTACCGAGACGGGCAGTGTCATTGAATTTCTCAGTAGCAGCTACGGAGATTGGAATTACGGTTGATTATAGGCAATAGGCTCGCCCCACATTATATGGGACTTTCATCATCATTTTCCTGCCCTTGTCCCATTCTATTTGGGATCGGCGCAACACGTTTTCTTCTTCCATTCTCCCCTATCAGACGTCACGGCATCATTTACTCCTTTCTCCTTCATAACATTCCTTACACAATCCATCCATCTTTTCTTTGGCCTTCCTCTCGCTCTCTGTCCATCAACATTTGGATCCTTCACTCTTTTAATCACATGTGCATCATCCCTTCTCATTACATGAACCAAGATAAACGACTCCCTTTCAATTTTTCTGTAACAGGCGCAACTTTCAAACTTCCTCTAATATACTCATTCCTTACTTTATCCATTCATTACGTCCCGGTCTACTTCGCATATTTTATGGGGCTTATTGCTAATAAAAAGCTAGTCTCGCTTTCCATGGGAACAATTTATGGCAATAGGCTAACACCCTGTTATGTCAAACTAAACCTTAAAAAAATATATAGATTATTTAAAGTTTTGTTTAATATTTGACCTTGTTATAAAGGCATAAGTATAATGCATTTTTAAGTAATTTACCACACAAATGTGCATGGTTGCACTCTTTGTGTTTAAAATTTGTTTTCTTGAAAGCTGAAAACAAAATATGGCTAACATTTTGTATTATTAAAGGTTAGTTCTACAAATCCAATATTAATTTAGGATAGCCAATTAATTACATGTAACTAAATTGTGAAAGTACATTTTGCCAGGTATGGGTGTTATAGAGCCGAGAACAGCAGTGATAAATTCAAACAATGTTTTACAATGCTAAGTGTATGATGAAATCAAATAACAGAACAAAAAGTACATTTGTCGTTAATCAATATGAACTATGATTTCATTTATTTTTTCCCCCGCGCTTTGTCTTCTGAGTGAGACTATAGGAGAAAAAAGGCAACAAGTAAGCTAAACAGCATTATAAAAAAAAGAAATGCAATTTTGAATTTAGAACTCAAATAATTGTCAATTTGTTGTTGTAAACAAATTATGGATCATGTTTGTTTGTGATATTAATTTGATAAATACAATTTTCTTTTTGAATAAATATGAAGCCCTTACACATAATTATGCACCTTTACAGGGATTTGAACAGTTGTTTATTGTTATCCGAGGTGAAATAAAAAAAAACATTAAAGCTCTCATTGTGATAAATGGGAAAAAATCAGGCAAGTTATATACTTTGCATATTGAACCTAATCATACTGCAACAAGAGTGAGTTTTCAAGGAAGTGTATTGATAATTTTTTTTTTCATTCTGTTATGTCTATGGATAACACTGCTTTCATACATGACAAACCAAAGAAAACATGTCACCAATAAACAAATACCACAATTATAAGACATATTTTAGTCATCAAGATAACACAAAATGTGTTGAGACAGCTGATAAGTTAATTTAATAACATATTTCAAGATAATAATCATTTTAAAATTGTAGCAATTTGGTAATGTTATGTTTTAAATGTAGTCATACTTCATACTCAGTGAGCACCTAAATACTGTGTAATTGTGATTTATAAATAATTCATAAGCATTTAAAATTCACTTATCAAGATAGCAAAAATGATTATGCATGTTAATTTATTATACAATCCCAACATGATTAATATGGAACCATATTGATTCCGTGTAATCGTAAAAAAACGATTCTGGAAAGTTGAATGAAAGAATGGCCAGTGTTATGTTTGTTTAATGTTTTTGAAAATGGAACAGTAGGGCGAACTGCAACATGACGTCATCCCGAAACTTACGATATTCCTTGACACGCGAATTATATAGAAATGTTGCAAAAATTTGCGAACGTTGAGTAAACTAATGAGAATGACGTCCTCTTCAATAATTTGTGTGAAGAAGGTCAATCGTAAACACTCCCTAATTCTGATATTAATTAATTAAAATACTTAACTGATGCAAAAAGTATTTAAATAGAAGGCTGAATAAATGCATGTATGGGTCGATTAAACTTTAATTAATTTTGCATTCTAGATTCGAAATGGATCTATCACAAAAAACAAAAATACAATCAAATACATTTCACTTAATATTTTACCTTGGTGTATAGCTCCTTCGTAGTCATGTTGTTGTTTTATATAATCCTTGATTAATGAATTAAATGATTTATATTATCTCATTATTTCACCACGAGTTCAGAACTTAAATAATCCATTTTAATAAAGTAAGGTAGATTCGAAATATGATTTTTCCGAATGCGAAACGTCACTGCAATGTTATTGACATCTTATTTTCAGTGTTATCAGGTTTTTATCACTATCACATAAAATTAATTCACAAAACTGTTTGATTTCTCACTGTGGGAGTATTTCATGATTTCTACTAGGAAGCGATTCCTATTGGAATCTAATTGTACGACAAAAACATTTGACAACAATACAAATTGAAAGTTACGCTTATCTTTAAAGTTCCCACGATCGGGGCTGCCATGATAAAATAAAAATATGCGGATTTAGGACAACTCTACGACTCATTACACGCAGAATTTTGAAAGGACTCGATCGATTTTTTAGCTTTAGGTACACTTAAAGATTTGTTTTAAGGCAGGTTTTTAAAATCATTTGAAACAGTACTGCGATTATCTACAGGTTATAACGATCTCAACAGTATTGCCGTCCTTTTCGCAGCCAGTCAAACATATAAGCGCTTAAGGTGAAAGCTCCAACCTACCCGCGAAATTCAAATTTTCTTACGTTTTTTGCAATTTTCAGGCCAGTGCTAGGTTGTATGTTGATTAAAATATTATTCGCGGCTGTAAGACGTATGTAATTATAGAATTATAATCATCAAAATCACCAATACAACCCTCCAAGTTCATAAAGCTGTAGGAAAGACTTTTTCTGTTTTTTTTTTGTTCCTACGCCTTTATGAACTTGGAGGGTTGTATTGGTGATTTTGATGATTATAATTCTATAATTACATACGTCTTACAGCCGCGAATAATATTTTAATCAACATACAACCTAGCACTGGCCTGAAAATTGCAAAAAACGTAAGAAAATTTGAATTTCGCGGGTAGGTTGGAGCTTTCACCTTAAGTGTTTGTATCTAGTGTAACATTTTAGCATTCGTACAGTCAACAGCACCAAAGTAACAATTAACATAGAAAACCTTTACGTTAGTCTGTAGCTGCGCATCAGCGTACAGGCTTAAATTCAGACATACAATTATTACGAATTTTTTTGTTGGTACCCCTAAACGTTTTGATGACAGTAACTACGTTAACCCTTCAGTAAGGTAGCTCAGACCGTAGATCTTCATTCTGGTTTTTCTTAAATTACATGTTATTGAGTCTCTAGGAGCTGTCTAGATAGTTAGATACTGACCGTCCCACAGATGTAGATTGACATAGATAACGCAACCGCAAGTATCACGATCTGTATGAAAACGAAGCGTGCCATATTTTGACTACCTACTATGACGTCTCATGCACTATATTTTAGTGAAGTGACGTCTATTTAGTGATTGACGAAAGTTTTTACAATTTATTACATAAACACAAAATTAACTATTTTAAATTTGATATCTGACGTCCAACTAGTGGCACACCGATGCAGACTGAGCGCGAAAGTAGCAGCTTGCGATTTTTGATCGTAAGTTTGGCTCGCAAAGTGAGACGCGTAGTAGTTACCCTTGCGTTATCTATGTCTATCTATATCTATGGACCGTCCCCTTTAAAATATATAGTCTAGCGAGGAGGTTCGGAGCGAAACAATAGTAGGGTACCTAATTTAAATAAAAGTATAACATTATTTATATATAAGCATTTATTTCTACATTTTAAGTCATAATTTCCCAGCCTTTATGATAGATAAAATATACAAAGATAAAATTTTGATTTAAAAAATTGGCGGAAGCATTAATGTTGCAATGCTCGATACCAAAATTCCCTACAAATTAATTTTATACTACCGCAGTCCAAATATCCAAATGCTATTGTCGTTAAATTTTGTCCTAAATTAAATTTTCACTTGTTTTCTTGAGAAGGGAACCACGCCTGGCACGCTTCTGTGGCGATCTCGCATAAGGCAGTGAAAGTCTTGCCACGTTGGTCGTATTCTGTGAAAGAAGTCGATTTGTATGTGTTAAAATAATTCACAGTTCAAGATTCATTACCAGACATCGACAACTAAATTTCTCTCGGGTTTATGTGCACTTGTTTTTGGTGAAGGAAAACATCGTGAGGATACCAGCATAACCAGCTTGCTTATGTAATATTTCGAAACTGCGTGTAAAGCGAAGTTAAAGGCTCATGGGCGGCATAAAAAGTCTGACACCAGGTTAAGCACTAAATAACCACACGACAAAGAACCAAATAAACATAATTATTATGTACCTGCCACGGCTTTCGATCGTATGCTTACCGTCACTTGAAGTTGACATGATGTATTTCACGACATGGCATGATCTATTGCAGCTTGTATAGAAAGAGCTTTAACAGTCTCTTAATGCTTAAGTGTCGCTTGTATGTTCAACGGTAAGTATACTGTTACACCCGTTAACTACTTACTTTGAAGAAATATTTGATACGAATTCTGTTTCTTTTTTTATTTATTTTGTAAACAGTGGCCATCGTGGAATAACCCTATTCCACGATGGCCACTGTTCCACTGTACTATACTACTGTAATAAAATTAAAAGTTAATATTATAACTTACCAGTAGGTCCCCTCTTGCCGAACATGATGCCGTTCATGGGTGCGTTCTTGTAGTTGGCTTCGCTAACTTCGGCTAGTGAGAGAAGCACCGCCACCAAGCAGATGACTCCAATGGTGAAACGCATCATGTCTCCGGACATCTGAAACAAAGTGAAAAGAGGGCAAATCAACACAAAGTATTTTCAGGCACCGCTTTTGCATAAATAACCTTGCCTACTCGCATTCTAAAAGTTTAAAAAAAATACGTGTGGCACTCGGGGACTGCCGCGGTAAAGCTGATATTCAGCTGCATCCGGTTAGACTGGAAGCCGACCCCAACATAGTTGGGAAAAGGCTAGGCAGATGATGACACACTCTCTATCATTAATATGAGTATGAAAGTGTGGTCGAGGTACTAAGATTTTCATTGCATTTAATGTTCGTATGATGATCAATGATTATTTTAGAGCCAATAAAGCCCGACTGATGAAAATGATGTGATATTAAAACACACACAACCCAAAGAAGAAAATATTACCTTGTATTGAACGAAGTATTTCTTGTTGGTAACACTGAAGCGGTTGAATGTCAACTGATGCTGTGAGACCATTTCGCGCCAATTTATACTCTGAAATGGAAAATGGCGGCGGTCCACCCAATTATTGGATTACTGGATAGTGACCGCATATTGACTGAGATTCCCGAGTATTCTCAAAGGATTATAACTTCGTTAGTGCATAAGATTAGTTGTTGGAATAGAATGAAGAGAGCGGCCATATTGGGTTCGTTATACGTATCTATACATCTATGAGACGTGGGTAGAGAGACAAAATTCATGTTATATTGCAAGCATTGTTAGTCATCATTTTCCTGCCTTTGTTCTTCTATTTGGGGTCGGCGCAACACGTTTACTTCCACGTTTACTTTCAGACGTCACGGCATCAAGCTTTGTTAATACCATTGGAACATGAATTCTGTCTAAAACAAAGAGAATTAGTCTAAAAGAAATAGTCTAACCAGATGCAGCTGAATGTCAGTATTTTACATTGAGTGAATGCCTATCTGACCTCCACAGCCTAGTCAGTACTGGGTAATACGATACCCCTTAGTAAGGCTGGTTGTCAGACTTTCGGGACACTGACTATCAGTAACGACTGTCAAATTTCTTCAAATGACAGCCGGGCCCCAACAGTTTAATGTGCTTTCCGAGGCTCGTAGGATACGCAGTACCTATGTAACGGGTGGTCATCCATTCAGAGACGCGAGGCACAATCTACTTTTACATTTAACTAGTTATTGAACTACAAAATATATTGGTTAAGTTAGCACAGTTCAGTTTTCTTGTTGCAGTTAAATATACTTACGCTGGTAGAGTGTAGTACTAGTGCACCCACATTTTGCAAATTACGTTTTAAGTCCTTGCTTGTGTCTTGAATGCCCTCGAACCTCATTCTCTACAGCCGCTTGTTGCGACCACTCGTCCAACGAGGTAATTATCATTAACAGCAACAATTTATTGTATTCCCGAAGAGGAAGTGAATTTGGAGATCGATGCCAGCAGGATTTGTAGAGTAAGTTAGTTTTTTTTTAGAATATTTTTGCTACATATAGGGTGTAATGTGACGTCCATAATATTCTGCTGTTTCCAGCGTACACATATTTCAGAGAATTAAAATGAAATGTATTATAACGATGTAATTATATGAAAATTTGATGTTTAGAAGACCATACAAACACTAGGTATCATGGGGACATCCAAAAAAATCTGGAACTGGATCTCTTCCAAATTCGAGTGAATCGCTTTCTTTTAGGCCGATTATCGTGAGCATCATGGAAGTTGCGTCCAATTTAAGTGCAATGCGAGGTATGTCGTGTAAAGAAAATAAATGGATTAGGAACGTCCTTCGGAATTCATCATAAATCTAGCAAATCCTATGACTTCCGCGTCCGGCCCTGGTTCAGTTTATGCTCCGGATCGAGAGGGAATGGAAAGCAGTCACGTCCTTCTGCGAAGCAATTAAAGAGATGTCTGGATGTTTAAGGGAAGGAACCTCATACCAACCCAGTGACTGCGGGCGACGCTCCAGGCTTCGTTAGAGGCGAGACGACTCCTGGCCACCGTAGACGCGGGTCTGTGGATGGCGACCAGGTAGCCCTTTAAGTGCAAGTCTGACACTGCCTTCGGAGAAGTCACTTGATACAACGTATTGACTGCATCTCTCTTGTCTTAGACGAGGAGTTTGGCTACCGGCTTCAGGAAGTGGTGTTCCGACGCATCCACGGGGCCGCGGGGCAATTCCACATAAACGCAATGTCAATATAACTTGCGACATAAACAGCCATATCTTATGACTGCTTCAACTTAGAGGGTTGTTTTTCACAGCTCCAAGGGTCCACAGACGTTGAGTAACGCGCGTAGGCGCGTTCGTGTTTCAGGCGCGCCTCAAAGAAATGTCAGCAAAGCAGAGGGGCTTGCCAGAGCCTCCGCCTGCCGGGGTTGCGGGTTTTTCGAAAAAGATACCGCGGCCCCGGAACGTAAAGGGCAATAGAAGGAACATGGGTGGGTTTTAGTCAGTAAAAGTCTGACATGCCCCCCCGCTCCGCCCAGAGCGGGGGAAGTTATTTGATAATTTCCCACCCGAAAAAAAAAAGACGTTGAGTAAGTACTTATAAAGTTTTAATATCAATTCGATACCTTCACAAGTTCTCGAGAAAAAGGATCTTGACATATAGACAGACGGACAACAAACTGATCCTTTAAGGGTTCCTTTTTTTTCCTTTTGAGGTAGGGCTCCCTAAACAAGATCGCAATGAGGTATATATAAAGCAAGTGCCTTTTAAATCCAATCCATGGACCAACGTTGCCTGCAAAAAAAAACTTTGTCTTTGGTAACCTTTTCACCAACAAAAACATTGCATATCAATATTAAACAGGCGTGTTATGATTGTCAATCAAGTTAATTGCTTACTTCGAATCTTGGATAAATAGATTACTACTGTCTTGTTCGCTTAATAACTTAATCAAAACCAAAAGTGATTGGACATCCAAGTAAATACGAAAAATTGTTTAACCCATTTTTTTTCTAACAAGATTGCCTCGCAATAATAACTTCGTCTGGAAGCAAAATTGCAGTATATTGGTTGTTAACTTAATAAGGAGGGTAGTTGTGGTATAAAAGGGGTTGAAAACTGGGTTGATGCATCAGTTGGTCTTCAACTCTTCAGTCTTCAAGAACTCTTCAGTTTATTATCAAGTGAGTTTGTAAGTTTACTTTGTAAACTAGAAATAAAAACAAAAAAACAAGCCAAGTGTGAGTCGGACTCGTGCACCGAGCTATCCGTCCACTTACGACATAAACGGCTATATCTTTTGACTGCTTAGACTTACGCCCGGTTCCAATAACATACGACTCGTTAGTAAACAAAAGCAACCATTCGTTTTTGAGTATGTGCGTTCCTATAAACTTTTTAGAGGGTTGATTTTTCAAGGGACTACAGACTTGAGTTTATGGTTTTAATTTCAACTTGATCGCGACGCTTTTTTTTAATTTATTATACATGACAGACATGACTTGATCCGGCAGTGCAGACAGGATCGCCTGAATCGCCTCCTCTCAAGAGCACTCGTCGGACACTATTAAAACTTTCTACGTAAAACGCATTCAATGTTGATAGAAAAATCTAATTTCTTTTTTTTTCAATCGTGGAAATGACTGTTATTCTTTTTCAATTTAATTGATTGAAAATCCTTATGTTAAGACAAAGGTGCTGCCTTAAATTCATAACCTGGGCTCCTATTTGGTGCAACTTTGAGACCTATCTCGTCTGTGCTTTAGACACACAACACACCGCCCTGTAATTAGCGACCGTTATAATGTACTTATAATTCTATGGTCTAAATCATCAAATAACTTCCGCTCTGGGCGGAGCGGGGGAGAGTGTCAGACTTGTACTGACTAAAACCCACTCATGTTTAACTTATCTTTATTTTTTAGATCCTCACAAAGATGCGTTTCATCATAGCTCTGTGCTTCTTCGCCATCGTCATGTGCATCCATAGTACTGAGGCCACGTACAGAAAGCCCCCTTTCAACGGCTCTATCTTTGGCAAGAGAGGTGTTGTTGGTAAGTCAGCATTAAAACAGCGTTTTTAGAAAGATAAGGTGCGCTTCACACAATGGTATAAAATCTGACAGGTGATAAAATATGCATTCTTTGTTGTCACCCGACCTGTTTTTATTGAGGCTAGAGTAATTGTGTCTCTTGGCCTGCATACATAATCACCTCCTTCTATGAAAAGTTATGGTAGCGAAGGAAATGGCGGTTTGAGGGAGAGATGCCCCAGGCGTCGGGAGTCACGAGACGACTCCCGGCCACCATAGGCACGGGCCTATGTACGATTAGTAGCTTGTCGTCCGTCCGTCTCGTAACGACTGGAACGTGTCAACGGCATGTTCGTGTTCCACACTCGCCTCAGGGCCGATCCGAAATTGTTAGAAAGAGATACCGCGGTTCTGGAACAGAAAGGGCTTAAGAAGGAATATGTGTGGGATGGGTCAGAAAAAGTCTTGCACTCCCTTCCGCTCCGCCCACAGCAGGAAGAGTCACTTAATGATTTCCCATCGGAAAAAAAAACCATATTATAACCGCAAAAACTTTGTAATACTTAAGTAAAAGCCGTACGAGGAGCTAAATTGGTAGGTACTGTTTTAATTTCCTGTAATTATAACACGTAGTTAATCACAGGCATGCTGTTTTTGTTTTTTTTTCTTGATTGGCCATTGAGAAAGCGGTGGTATCAGTAGGTACTTACTTATTTTTTTTTTGTTGGTTAGCAATGTTTGTGATCAGTTTTTAGGGCAGGTGGTGCGTTATCCTGCTTGTTCATTATTTCTTCATCAATATTATATTTTCTTTAATCTGTTTCAGAATACGACTCAACAGGCAAAGCATTATCGGCTCTTTGCGAGATTGCCGCCGAAACCTGCCAGGCGTGGTACCAAACTTTAGAAAATAAGTGAATCAATGTATCATTCCTCCAACAACAATGGATTTAATTTAAATACAGCCTTTTATGATGTGATAATAATGTTCATTTATAAAATATTTAGTCACAAACTTGTGTATTCTAAACAATCTTAATAAATAATAATGTTTCATCTTTGACTGCAGTTTGTTTCCTTGTTTCCCTAATGTTCTTTTACAAAAATAAGGACACCTATGAATAAGAAAAACTACAAAGAATCCTCGTAAACAGTACACCTCAGTCTTCAATTCAATTTTTTTAATTAATGGCATTTGTGGAAGGAGACACCACAATTTTGCCAATATCACGTAGGTACTATGGTAGACAATCAACACCTCAGTCTTTAGCTGGCTTAGCGTAGAGCGGGCTGTCAAAACAGTAAAGACCAGTGAGTACTGGAGTTTTTGTTTATAGTGACATGGGGCTTAGCGCAACACCAATGAAAGAACAAAAATTTAAAAAGAGGTTCTATGGTAACAATGTAAACGAGTCTTAAGCCTTATATTAAACCCATACACAGACCAAGTATGCCACTCAACAACTTAACACTTGGCCAGAACGCTGTTAATTGCTTATGGGACATTGAGATTTCATCTTGTATGACATGGATTACCACTAATGGTCTCCTAAACTAACAGCGGTTGGACGGTTAATAGACAAAATTGTGTTTATCCTGTTTAATGGCCTGTAACTTGAGTAAAAGATCCAGTTTAAGCATGACGAATAATCTTCGTCCATAGTTTCTATATTGATACTTGAAGAGTGCATTTTCGTGCTATCAAAGGTTATCTGCACCTTTCATAAATACGCGCTTAATTACTTATTGGAATTGCAGCCTTTATTAGCTATAAATACCTACTATTAAAATAGGTTCAACAATGTAAATATGTTGAATTTGTGAAGTGAAAATGGGTCCATTGATGAGGACACGTTAAAGATGAAAAAACATGTTTCAGGTAATAAAAATATTGATGTTGATGTCGAAAAAAAGTAATTAACAAACTACGACGACTAATTATAAATTAGAACGACTTAGTTTATTCAAGTAACAATCTGCGTTACCGGTCATATAAGATAAATTAAACATGGGCCTAGATTTGGTATACCAACATAAATTAATGGTGATCTTCGATCAAAAGTTGGTTACCATGCCATGAGAACAATAAAATGTGTCACGCGTGAAGAACATTTAATTTTGCAGTGCACCTATGTGAAACGGAATGTTAGTGCGTTCTAATTTACAAAACGATGAGACATTGACGTTTGAAATAATTCGCTATCTGTAGACGTCAGACGTCAAAAAATCTAGAACTTTCATTGGTTGTTTGTCACATCATTCACATCGCACCAATAAGAAAATTCGAATAAGAACCACGTTTTAATCACGAAAACAAATCTTAATCTGTCTAATGGCTGCTACATTTTTGCGATTTACGTGTGACAAATTAAAATTCAATTGTTATTACACCAAATAAAGAAGATTTACTGTGTGTTGACCGTGTATCTAATGTGAGAGTTTTAAATGAGCTATGGGAAAACAGTTCTTCTACGAGAGAAATTGATGTCTAAATCCGAAGTCCATTTCAAAGGTAAATCTCAAGACTATTTTACTTATTTTACGCGTATTAAGCACAAAAATCTTATAATTTCGGCTTTTACGGGGAAACGAGATGTTACCGGTGTATTTGTTTGTTAGTTTAACCTCTTACTTCGTGAAAAACGTCACGATTTAGGTGCCAGTAAGTGAGCTAACGTTAAAGGTATGATTATCAGTTTTTTTGTCAACAAGGCGCCATAATTGACAACAGGACTATTATCTATAATGAAAGAAAAATGTCACGTAATTAGCGCTGTTTAATGTAGTAGGGACTGAGTTTTCAACATTTTTAAGGAATATCAACGACAAGTTTTTATCTGGAGTTTTTCGACACATTATCTCGATCTGTCGTGATTATATACTACGCAAATAAAATCTAAGTATCATTGTAACATCATGCACTCCTAATTTATTCTTCTACAATGTGTTGGACAAGGTATACATAATCTGCTATCTTGTTTGATTAATTTATAAATATAATTAAGAAAAACAATATTTTTATATACTGTTATCATTATGCTGACTCTTAAAAGAACTTTTAAACGAGGTTTATTGCAGCATTTCATTCTCATAATAGCATAATATCTCTTCTAGGCACAGACAATGAAAGTCGTCAACTAATCTCTATGATGAAACTTATAGACTATCTTTATTATGAATTTGTGACAGACCAATATTTATAACAATAATAATTAGTAACTGTGTTAGTAACACTACCAACATCATGAAGAGATATAATAATCTTATTTCTGAACTTCAGTTGCTTTCATAATGGTCTTGACTTTGACTATCATTCAAGGTCAAAACTTTGTTTACTTTACCTGGTTATAACAGGTATAACACATTACTACTTTGCAAACTTGAAATTTAAATGCTAAATCTCAAACTCGAAAGCATTTATTTCAATTATACTGTTACAGGCGCTCTACGATAATAAAACAAATTATAAAAACATTTTTTAAAGAATTGCGTAAAACTAAAAATAATTATGTAACATATTAAATAACTAATATTTCAATTCTAATGAACCTTATACACCAAAAATAAAAGATTAACCGAACCGAATTAAAACTAATATAATAAAGACTGGAATTTGAATGACAAAAAAATATGTGAAATGAAATAGTAGAAATATTTCTACTATTTAATTTTAACTTGTGATTATGTTATTTTATTTCATGTGAAATTCAGTTAAAATGCAGTGTGTGTAATGAATAGTGTTGTTCTTTGTTTATTTTTCAGTAAATACTGAAGCAAGAAAGATTGAAGATTTTGGAAATTACAAGAGAATTATCACATTATAAACAAACAAGAAAAGCACTCTTATTAATGGCAAAAACTGGCAATACTACAATGACATAGACTAGAACTTATTTGAAAATTAATTGTATAAGGCATAACTCAGCTATGTCAGAGACAATAGAACCACCATTGAAAAAAGCCAAGATGGCTGATACCATAGACAGTTTTATACAAAAAATCATGCTTTCCAAAAGAAACCTTCAAGCCATTGTAAGTGACGAATTTGTTAAGCCAATTGCATTTACTAAAGTTTATGTCGGTCAAGTGAAAAACGTGAAGGAATTATCAAAAATAATTACTATTTTAAATGAGAAAATACCTCTGAAAGAGCTGCAGCATTTGAAAAGAGCTCGGAAAAAGGAGGTCTTACTATGCCCAGTACGGTATCTGAACTCCATAACTCAAGAATCAATCCAGGAGTATGTTGAAGAAAAAGTTTATGAACTGAAAGACTCGTTTGAGTATTTTAAAGTAATGGGTTTACCATCACTGCCTCCTAAATTAAAAAAACAACATATGGAATACAGTAGAATGTGGTCTTGTAATTTCCACCCAAACGAGTACCTAGAAAACTTATGTGGAAATGAATTCTTTGAGGAAGCTGAGCTTTTGAAGCATCGTTGTTACATGGGCATTGCATTTGAAGTTGTAAGATATTATTTAAGTGAAACAAACAGTAATTTGGAACTTTCAGATATAATTCTCAGAAATACTAATGCTACAGTTGTGGTTGATCCAACTATCTGCTCTATAGTAGCTATAGCTTTTGATGACAGAGAAAGCCATCCTGTACAGCATTCAGCTATGTTAGCCATAGACAATGTAGCAAAAACTCAAAATGGCGGCGCGTGGAGTACAGCTGGAACCGAAAACTTGTCATTTCCAGGAATAGACAACAATCTGCTTCAGTATTTAAAAAATAAATTCCCAAATGTCAAATTTGGCGCCAGAAATTACGTGTCAAAGGAGGTTTTGGATGAAAACAGAATGAGTGCTTCGGATAGCCCATATTTATGTACTGGGTACTATATTTACATGATTAGGGAGCCTTGTATTATGTGTTCAATGGGTTTAGTACATGCCCGGACTAATAGGGTGTTTTTTTGCTTCAAAAATAATCACAAAGGCGCTCTAAGCTCGAAAACAAAGTTACACTGTGTGCCATCATTGAACCATCATTTTGAAGTGTTTACCGACTTTTTATAGATCGTTCGACAATTTGTCTATCAAAATGTGAATTGAGCTATTCCTATCAATAAAATTTATTTTGACAAAACCTTTTTTTTAAACCTATTCTGGTAAGACCGCACTTTCTGTTACCATGGAGCAACCACCTTAATTCTATGACTTTCGGTAATTCATAACTTAATTTTTTAGTTTTACCATACAGCTGATAGTGTCAGTCAGTTTCTGCAGAAACTTCCAAGTTTTAGTGAAATTCAAGGACTCTTAGAAGTAATGTTCAGTTTTATGGTCTAAGAGACCCAGACCACACGAAAGTTCTTGTTTTTATTATGTTACATCTCGTTTGCAGCCGAAACAAACATAAATTGAGTACCAAAATAGAATACTGCTGAACTACGGTAATACCAAATGTGAAACGAATTTCGGTCCATCTCTACTTTTTATGCACAAGTTCCACCCGTGCCTCGAAGAGATGTCAGCATAACAGAGGGGCTTGCCAAGACCACTGCCTGCCGGGGTTCCGGGTTGTTCGAAAGAGATATCGCGGCCCTGGAACATAAAGGGCAAACTAAGGATGGGTTTTAGCCAGTAAAAGTCTCTCCCCCCGCTCTTACCAGAGCGAAGAAAGTTATTTGATGATTTCCCATCCGATCCGAAAGAAAAATGGTTCCTGCCAGAAACTGAATGGTCTAGCTAGAGACTTGTCAAGTCCAATCGCCCATAATAAGATGGCCTTGAGTTCTTGCTAAAATATTAACGTAATAGGTATGTACCTACAGCGACAGAATGGCGTAGATTCGCTTTACGAGTGTTGGGGTGTCTACATTGATTAAACGGTTTGGATGTGCGAAAATTTTGATGGAGAAGGCATTTAAACTATGTCGTATAAAAACTGCTAACGCTAAGCCAAATCTAAGGTCGATAAAGTCATCTTAGTTACTTTACTATAGTTTTGCTTAAACCTGGCGGTTTTTAAGTAAGCTTTGAGTGACGGTCTGTTCGGAAACAACTCGCATCACTTTCATGCAAGAAAGCAGTAGGAAAACCAGCACAGTCCGTAGAAATACAAATACAGATCGCGATCCGTTTCCCAGTAATTTACTAAACCGTCCCTTACTCAACGTACCAGCCCGCGAAGCTGAGCCTGTACCTTCAAATATCCCAAAATAAATCGACCGAGCCACCTTAGCTGCCCTCCCTCAATGCTGCCCTCCCTCAATGCCGCCCTAAGCCGAGGTCCACCCCACAGGGGGTACCGTTAGCGAGCGGACATTTAGTTTTTAACTAGTTTGTTTGCCCTAGCTGGGGGCCTTAATTTATTGAGGTCACCGCATTGTAGACTGGTTAAGCAGTATAACAACCCTAGCGATATGAACGGCGAGTGGCCCTACACAAAAAAAATACAGCTTGGCATGGCATGTATATCGTAAAGCTACGCAGAATAATATTTAAGTACTAGGCGGACGCAGATCACCGTCTTGACTATAATGCGCAGACCGTGACTCGCTGCTAACTTCCGATCCGCCATAAAGTTTGTACAGAATATAATACCAGATGAGAAAAGAAAGAGCGTATGAGTTTTAAGAGTTAACAAATTTGATTTCCTTCTTTTGTCCTTTGTATTCCGAGGCCGCGGTATCGGTAAGCTTGGCTTGCCCTAATATTCTGCTAGTCTTCATAATGGCCTTCTAAACAATCCGCTCGCCTTATGGGTTTGCCTTATTGTTTCCCTCTAGGCACGCCACTATGTATGTTCTGTGTTATGTTATCCGAATTCTATTATGGTATTGTAGTGACATAATCTTTTCTGTTACTCATTCATGTAATTCTATACTAGTATTGTTACATCTATCAAGATATTCTTTCTTTTTTAATGCTATCCACTTACACATCATTCTGGGATCTACCAGGTATTTTCGATCCTTATTCTTTCCTCCAGGGGGACAGTCCGTTTACACCTCACAGTATAGTAACAACTGTATTTTATAATTTTACCTCTAGTAGAATAGAAGAAAGAACTCTTTCTTGGCAGCCGGGTAAAAGGAAAGATCAGCTGTCGAGGAAAAGAAAGATGCTGGCATAGTATCTCTGTATGTAAAATAACTTGTTCAGCAAAATTTCCTAGCGTTTCAATCCTGTTTCTGTCTTGTGTCTTTTTTTTTCTATATTCTTTTGCGGATGTTTTCTCTAAAATTATCAAACTGCCATTGTATAGATCCATCAAATCCTTTCAAACAATTCAATCGCAAGCCTAAAAAAACAATTTAAGCCTTTTTAAACTGTACCAAATAATGTGACCACTAGATTCATTGAATATGCTCCCAATTGTGATCCCCCCTCACTATACCAACAGTCGGCCACTGCAATCCAGACACTTGCCGGATTTGTACGCAACTCTTGCGCATGCATTTGTGTACTGAGATTCTTTTGTGAAAAAGTTGTCTTTAAATAGTTGGATGGATAAAGAAAGTTTTAAAAATGGCCGTTTTTCTCTGCGTCTGTCTAGAAGATGACGCCTTTTGGTGAGTTTTTTTTTCTTTTTGTGTTCTTTTCTTGCGTGTTAATTTTTTTGGTATATGAGCATTTTTTTAAATCTACCATTTAATTGTATACCTTGCATTATCCTACGGTTAATCAACCGTCAGCTAGTCGGCTGAAAATGCCAATTGTAATGCATACATACAAAATAATCTATCGTTAAATCCTTGTTAGGTACTATTGAAGTTTTGGTAATTGACTTAATTTAAGTGTAGTTTAAATAATTAATAAAGGAAGGTACTTAATTAATAATAAGACATCTGCAGACAAGTATTTACATATAAGAATCCCACATTTTGTTACAAAATAGAAAGAACATCTTTTACATGAAAATAATAGACAATGCGTTTTTTTTTTCGAAAATTTTACAAAATTTCCGCTGTTGCTTGGTAAAATAACAGTAAAAACAAAACCCTATTTAGCACAAAAAAGATATAAGTATTAAATAAAAATATTTTTATTTTGCCTGTAAAAGCCTAGATAAAAAAGAACCGTATCCAATCGGCAAAAACTGGTTCACACTGAATTCTATTACAATAAATCTTGCTTTCAAGTACCTTAAACGGAGCATAGTTGGTGGCTTCCGCACATGCAGACCATGTATCTTATAACGTCTGAATAAGGTACGGTTTTGATTGGCATTCGTTAAATTAAAAGTGCGCTCTTCCCTTCACGTGGACAATAAATTAACTGTGTCATGTTAGGAATGTGGCACATGATGTTTATATGTGGAAATGTGACAGTTAAAGAAAATATGGAATAAAAAAACCGGCCAAGAGCGTGTCGGGCCACGCTCAGTGTAGGGTTCCGTAGTTTCCCGTCCGTCACAATAAGTGTTCCCACTTATGAGTTTAAAGGTGGAGGAGGAAATTATTTTGTACAACTTTTTGTCTTTTTTGTACAAAAACTGTTGTGTCAATCAAGTTCAAAATGATTTTCATAGAAAGTCCTTATAAAGTTCTACTTTTCAGATTTTTTTCATATTTTCTAAACTTATGGTTCAAAAGTTAGAGGGGGGCGACACATTGTTTTTTACTTTTGGAGCGATTATTTCCGAAATTATAGACATTATCAAAAAATGGTTTTAGTAAACCCCTATTCATTTTTAAATACCTTTCCAACAATATATCACACGTTAGGGTTGAAATTTAAAAAAAAATCACTTCCCACTTTACATATAGGGTGGCTACCCTAATAAAACATTTTTTTCCAATTTTTATTTTACCACTTTGTCGGCGTGATTGATATACATATTGGTACCAAATTTCAGCTTTCTAGTGCTAACGGTCACAGAGATTAAGCGAGGACGGACGGACGGACGGACGGACAGACAGACATGGCGAAACTATAGGGGTTCCTAGTTGACTACGGAACCCTAAAAAGTAAAAAGAAAATGGCGCTGGATAGACTGTCAGTTTTGGCGCCATTTTCGAGGTCTTCGATGACATAAACTTTTGTTGGAGGATCTTACGAGAGCGTATGAGAACCTGAATTTTCTCAGGTCTAGAACTAAAAATTCGTAGCGGAAGAACGAGAAAAAGTGTTATGAGGAAAGTTTTGAGTATAAAATTGGATAAAAGTACGAGAAAAACAAAGACACGATGGATGGACTGTGTAAATAATGATATGACGAGGAAGGTCTCTAGTAATAAGAACGACAAGTAATAAAAACGACAAGTAACAAGACGACACGGTTGACGCAGTGGCTGAGCTTAGCTTATTTCTTTTGCACTATGGTCCTAGTTTATCACCTGATACTTCTTCACTGCACATGTAAGCTGGCACACCCGTTAGACTGGTGAATTTATTATTTAGACTTGGGTAATTTGTAATTTTTTTTTTAATTTTTATATACATATAATTGGTGTTTGCTAGCTGACAAGTGACAATGAATGAATAATTTCTTAATTTTTTTTATAATTTCTGGTGATAAACGGAATTGTATAAAATCTGGTTCTTCTAACCTGACAGACAGATGTGTTGCTGAGGAGTTTGTTCCGCCACTTCTTCTTCCCAGCTAAAACACTAGGAAGTGGCGAAGGGCAGGGCTTTTTTGTGGGACTGTCTCTTGTAATCTGACGTTCAAAAAGTGCTGATTATCAGCCTAATTTGAATAAATGACTTTTGATTTTGACTGCTGCGCTGCGTGTCGCGGGTCCGATCCCCGTACGGAACAAATATTTGTATGACCTGGAGATGGTTGTTTCGGGTCTGGCTGTTTGTGTATGTGAGTTTAAATGTTTGTAAACGCACCCACGATACAGGAGAAATTCCTAGTGTGAGGCAAAGTTTAAAAAAAAGAAACAAAATGCTAAAATGTGCAATTGTACCAATTTAACAGTATTCGTCTTACAGTGAAAAATAAAAGGGTGAAAAACAATACGGGTGAACCCATAGTTGATGCGCATTTCTTAAAGAATAATTAACGCCCCCTGTTAGTCACATATGCCTCTTCTATATCAGAGTAAGTGTGTTATTGTATCGATGTTTCCGAGAAAGGATACCGACCTCGCAGCGAAACAAGACGCTGTCACTTCGTGTGCAATAGTTTTAATCCTACTAATATTAAAAAACCGGCCAAGAGCGTGTCGGGCCACGCTCAGTGTAGGGTTCCGTAGTTTCCCGTGCGTCACAATAAGTGTTCCCACTTATGAGTTTAAAGGTGGAGGAGGAAATTATTTTGTACAACTTTTTGTCTTTTTTGTACAAAAACTGTTGTGTCAATCAAGTTCAAAATGATTTTCCTAGAAAGTCCTTATAAAGTTCTACTTTTCAGATTTTTTCATATTTTCTAAACTTATGGTTCAAAAGTTAGAGGGGGGGGGACACATTGTTTTTTACTTTTGGAGCGATTATTTCCGAAATTATTGACATTATCAAAAAATGATTTTAGTAAACCCCTATTCATTTTTAAATACCTTTCCAACAATATATCACACGTTAGAGTTGAAATTAAAAAAAAATCACTTCCCACTTTACATATAGGGTGGCTACCCTAATAAAACATTTTTTTCCAATTTTTATTTTACCACTTTGTCGGCGTGATTGATATATATATTGGTACCAAATTTCTGCTTTCTAGTGCTAACGGTCACAGAGATTAAGCGAGGACGGACGGACGGACGGACAGACAGACATGGCGAAACTATAAGGGTTCCTAGTTGACTACGGAACCCTAAAAATGCGAATGTTTGTGAGGATGGATGTATGGATGTTTGTTACTCTTTCACGTCAAAACAGCTGAACGGATCTATGTCCCCCTTCAGGAGTATACCCTTTCGATTACAAAAATAATTTTGAAAATCAGCACACAATTGACGGCGAAATACAGTTTACGTAACAAACAAACAAAAATACAGTTGAATAGAGAACCTCTTCCTTTTTTGAGGTCGGTTAAAAATTAGGATCCCTCATTAACCAACAGGCCTTGAAGTATCGTCTATTATAACAGGATTGATCTAGTTTGTCAAGTAGACGGGTGACTAGAAAATGGACGGACTACGATGTAACATGATCCTCTGCTTCCTGAAGCGTGATCGACCATAATATTGTGTAGTAAAACGGCTTTTTACCCGATAATATCATGCCTGTAGTTTCCTAAGGGGTAAGTCGGGGTAATAGTGTTCCTCGCGCCTCAAAGAGATGTCAGCAAAGCAGAGGGGCATGTCAGGGCCACCGCCTGCCGGGGTTGCGGGTTGTTCGAAAGAGAAACCGCAGACCCGGAACTTAAAGGGCAATAGAAGGAACATGGGTGGGTTTTATTCAGTACAAGTCTGACACCGCTCCGCCCAGAGCGAGGGGTCTTGAAGATTTCACATCCGCAATAAAAAAAAATGCACCATGGTCTCCAGTAAGTAAAGTGTCATTCATTCATTCTTTCAAGTTCAAGTGCCCTTTATGGACACTTATAGAACAACGAGAAAAGGTGCATGGTTCGGGTTGGTCGCTTCCTATGGAGAAGAACCGGCAAGAAACTTCATGGTTACTCTTATGAAATCATTTGGTTTTACAATGTGTGTTATATGTTATTATGGCGTTACTACTTCAGCATGGGAGGACAGCGTAGAACCGATAATAAGTCGTTGTTGTGTTTGTAAAGTAAGACACAAAGTTATCAAGCACTTAGGAATCTATAAGGCCTACAAAATCCACTCATTAACAAACAACTAAAGCCAATCTAGTCGTTTTTGCGACCACTAGCGCGTCGAGGCAGAACTATTGTGGTATAAGTTGGTCAAACCAGATTGAACTTGCAATTATGGTTCGTTGCGGAGTTCAAGGATGATTAGGAGAATCCTGTTGTTCATCCTATCAGCTTAGACATAAGGATTGTATCAATTTCAAGATTGAGACAACTATGCATGCAAATATTGTATTATCATAGGGTAGTTTCCAGGGTCAAAGTAATTACATTCTATTTAGTCCGTCTTTTAGATTATTCAAAAATAAGGGACACGTATTTTTTATTTGTAAATTAGACCAAAAATGACAAAGATATAGTCCATTAAAGTTATGTGTGACGTCACTTGTTGCGATAAAATGCAGCAACGCTTGACGTCACACGTAACTTTATTAATAACCTAAAAGACGGAATAATATTTTTTTTGGAAATTAGCCTATGTTTGGCATCCTCAATATTGTATTTTTTCACACATGGTCCTTCGAGCCGGATAAGTTTGTATGCAGCTTTGAGGCTAGTGAATTCAGGGAGAACGTGTGTGTTTATACATATACTAGCTTTTGCCCGCGGCTTCGCTCGCGTTAAATTCGGGGTAACACAGTTCCCCTTGCGCCTTATTGATTTGTAGTAGCAACGCTAAGTTTTGACTTTTCTTCCCTCTTTCTCCCTCACACCTCACTTTTTTTTTTAAATTAGCCTATGTCCTTCTCCTGGTTCCCAACTATCTGTGTACCAAAATTCATCAAAATCGGTGTAGCCATTAAAGCGTGAAGAGGTAACAAACAAACAAACAAACTCACTTTCGCTTTTATAATATTAGTAAGGATTAGTAAGGATACAAGCTGATTTTTTCAAGTGGGCTTGGATAACCAATTCCTAAACTATAAAAAAATGCGAAAAGTTCTACTACTTCTACTAATTATATTTCTTTTTTTATTTTTTTCTGGTCATAACTAAGACGACTTAAAGTTTGTAAAGCTCTTTCCAAATCGCAAGTTTACTTAAGCTGGACAGTAAAAAAAGTAGGTCTAGTCTGGGTGATCTCAGATATTTTGTGGTTCAATAACTTCTTGGTGAATTGAACTTTTATTTATGACACTTAAGTCAAGTGTCATAATAAAAGTTCATTATGTTATGCTCTATTCAAATATTAATTTTGGTAGGCTAGAAAAAAAGCCTAATTTGGGTGATCTCGTTTGTCTATTATAAAGTTACCACACAAAAAATGTGTCCCTAGAGGTTTTTTTAAGTTTAACTCATCTCGCGGCATCGACTACTATAAACTTCGTTTCACCCTATTGCACTCGACTCTTCGTTTCCCACCCTTATTAAGTACATGAGACTAAAACAGACCGAGACGAAACAGACCTGGCGAAATGCAGTTGATAATATATTTGACGGCACGGTCGGTGGAGTGACTTAGCGATTGACTGCTGCGCTGCGTGTCGCGGGTTCGATTCCCGCACGGAAAAAATATTTGTCTGGCGTACAGGTAGTTGTTTCGGGTCTGGCTGTGAATGTAAATTTAAATGTTTGTAAACGCACCCACAATACAGGAGAAATTCCTAGTGTGAGGCAAAGTTTGAAAAAAAAATTAGGCACACCTCTGTCTAAGACTTCGGGGACTATGCGCGTGATGTTATGTTATGTTACTTGTTTTTATATGACAACTAGCTGGTGCCCGCGGCTTCACCCGCGTGATGATAAAAACAACATCCTATGTGTTATTCCAGACTATATAGTATATCAAGATCCGTTCAGCTGTTTTGAGTGAAAGAGTAACAAACATCCATACATCCATCCATACTCACAAACTTCGCATTTATAATATTAATACTAAGCTGCGCCAGAGGGGCCTGCCAGGGCCTCCGCCTGCCGGGGTTGCGGGTTTTTCGAAAGAGATACCGCGGTCCCAGAACGTAAAGGGCGATAGAAGGAACATGGGTGGGTTTTAGTCAGTACAAGTATGACACTCCCCCTGCTCGGCCCAGAGCGGGGGAAGTTCTTTGATGACTCCCTACCCCAAAAAAAAAAGTTACTAAGCTTCGCCTCGCGGTTTTACTCGCGTGGCACTGATCGAATATACAATATATCTTTATAAATTGTAGCCTATGTTTCATTCTGATGTATTATATTGTAAAGTTTCATTAAAATCCATTCAGTAGTTTTTGCGTGAAAGAGTAACAAACATCCATACAAGCTTTCGCGTTTATAATATTAGTAGGATTCTCTCTAAACATTAAATTTCTTCTATTACAGACAAATTAGACCCACTCTGCTGAGTACAACTGAGCTTGCAGGAAGAGAGGGACAGGCATATAGAAACTCACGTGCCAGAGCGAGACAGTAACACTTCGTCTCCTCCGCCGTTTCTTAGGATATTAATGGAAATTAATGGTTTCAACTCTATTGCACGTGTAATGAAGATCAATTTAGCAGTCTTCAAAATATTATACTGACTTTTGGAGATATTTTTGAAGAACGGCCTTTTGTTGTTAATGGTAAGTACTAAAATATTTTTAACACGTATTTGTTAACTTTTAATGGAACTACTAGCTGTGCCCAGCGGCTTCACCCGCTGTTCAAACCACTCTTACTAGTAAGGAGTATGAAAAAAGGAGGAGTTAGGTAACAGACATCGCGACATGAGAATTTATATATATTAGAAGATGTAAATAAATCTTAAAAGTTAAATTTGACCCCAGGAAGACCTGGTTTCCATTGATTGACCTAAAATGTTGACTCTCAGGTTTTTTATCCATTCTCATGATAAGGGTAACAAACGAAAGGGTTTGCTGACAGGAAAACGTGTAACTTGATGCATGCAGATTGAACCGGGGAAGGCACATCACTTAAAAAACACACTGCCCCACACTAGTAATTTCTCCTGCATCGTGGGTGCGTTAACAAACATTTAAACACACAAACAGCCAAACCCGGAACAACTACGTATAGACCAAATATTTGTACCGTGCGGGGATAGAACTCGCAACACGCAGCGCAGCAGACAATCACTCAGCACTGCGCCAACCGTACCGTCAATCTGACTTACCAGATCAATCAGGGTCGTAAACGCTTGCCGTATGCTCGACGCTGGAGTCGTGTGGTCTGTGGTTCTTTATGGGGCCCCAGTGTGGGCGCGTAGGTGGTAGCAATAAGGCTGATCCGGGGCTGGCTGGTCCAAAGAAGCGAGCCTCCTTGTACCAGCACGACCATGGAAATATGAAAAACTCCTTTCTGATATCAATGAGTAGGACAAACAGTATGGTAGGAAACTTCCGTAATTTGTCATCTTCCTTTAATGAGGTTGTATGAATTAGGCACTCGTTTTTTTTATTGCTGTTTTCATGGCTGTGTTTATTTAGACTTGTACTCACTAAAACCCACCCATGTTCCTTCTATTGCCCTTTATGTTCCGGGGCCGCGGTATTTCTTTCGAACAACCCGCAACCCCAGCAGGCGATGGCCCTGGCAGGTCCCACTGCTTTGCTGAAAACTCTTTGAGGCGCGCATGGTACACTAACGCGCCTTCGACATGGCCTGTCGTCAAAAGACTGACGGACGGTGAGCTATTCATTGCTCACCGTCCACAAGCCCGCATCTACGGTGGCCTGGAGTCGTCTCGCAGTGCCCGAATACCGACGCGTCTCCCAAAAAAAAAAAACGTATCCCTTATAAGATCACTTTGTCGTCAGTCTGCCTGTCTGTTAAGACCCTTTATCTCGGCAACGTGTGAAGGTATCACGTTGAAATAAAACTATATACTCAAGTCCCTTGGAGCTGTGAAAAAATCAACCCTCTTAGTCTACACAGTCAAAAGATATGGCCGTTTACGTCGCAAGTTTGGACGGAACCTGGTACCTTCTTCTTTTCTAGATTTGCCATTTAATGCATTTAAAGCTTAAATAAAATCTAACCTTTTTTTATAAGCATTCTGTTTCATTAATTTGAATAAATGACTTTTGATTTTCAAATTAGGCTGATAATCAGCACTTTTCGAACGTCAACATTACAAGAGACAGTCCCCCAAAACGCCCACCCTTCGCCAATTCCTAGTGTTTTAGCTGGGAAGAAGAAGTGGCGAAACAAACTCTCCAACAACACTGTTAGATTAGAAGAACCAGATTTTATACGATTTCATTTGGTCATCGATACACCGCAAGCGCGGCTTAACACTGATCCGAGCAACTGTTAGCGTGGGACGTCTAAGTGATCATCATCTGCCTAGCCTTTTCCCAACTATGTTGGGGTCGGCTTCCAGACTAACCGGATGCAGCTGAATAACAGTATTTTACATGGAGCGACTGCCTATCTGACCTCCACAACCCAGTTAGTACTGGGTAATGCGATACCCCTTGGTAAGACTGGTTGTCAGACTTTCGGAACACCACTGACTACCTGTAACGACTGTCAAAGATCTACAAATGACAGCCGGGACCAACGGCTTAACGTGCTGTCCGAGGCACGGAGGATACTCGGTATGTAACGGGTGGTCACCCATCCACAGACCAACCTAGACAAGCGAGCCTAGCCTATTTAGCCTCGAGCTCCTCTAAGTGATACCAAACCTTAATACCCCTGACCTCATGTGACCCTAGTACCTTTCAACGGAACCTAATCTTCCACCATTGGCCAGCCTCACCCATCATTGTCCATTGAACTATTGACCATTGAACACCATGCCCTTGGAAAACATGATGTCACCACCATGAATGAGCGTTAAACACGTGTTGTTCAATTGGTAGCAGATCTATATCAGTGTAAATAGTTTGATTGCGTATGTTTGTGTGTGAATGAGTAATTGGTTATTGAAGACTAGCTGTAATTCGCGGTTTCACCCACGTCTTAGGTTACTGCCCCGCTCCTGTATGATGTAGCGTGATTTTATATAGCCTATGTTTATCAGAGATAATGTCGGCTTAAAATGGTAAAAGAATTTTTCAAATCCGTCCAGTAGTTTCGGAGCCTATTCAATACAAACAAACAATAAAATGTTTCCAATTTATAATTTTAGTGTAGACTAGCTGCGCCCCGCGGTTTCGCTCGCGTGGTGATAGAATATACAATATATCTTTATGAATTGTAGCTAATGTGTTATTCTGATGTATAAGCTATATTATGGTAAAGTTTAATTTAAATCCATTTAGTAGTTTTTGCGTGAAAGAGTAACATACATCCCTTTCGCGTTTATAATATTACTAGCTTTTGCCCGCGGCTTCCCTCGCGTTAAATTCGGGGTAACACAGTTCCCCTTTCCTGATTTGCAGGTACCTGCTACCTGTAGTTTTTGCCCTTGCGCCTTATTTATTGTAATACCAAAGCTAAGTTTTCCCTTTTCTTCCCTCTTTCTCCCTCATATCTCACTTTTTTTTTAAAGTAGCCTATGTCCGTCTCCAGGGTCCCAACTATCTCTGTACCAAAATTCATTAAAATCGGTTTAGCCGTTAAGGCGTGAAGAGGTAACAAACAAACAAACTCACTTTCGCTTTTATAATATTAGTAAGGATGGTAGGATTACTATCCTAAAGAAGTAGGATAGTAAGATTGAGATAGTCAACTAAGTTATGATAATGGGGTTTTAATATTGAACACTTTTTACCTTTTAAACATATATTAGCTTCACCCTGGTGCACTTTCTGTTCCATGAAATAGATCGAAATTGTTTGCGCCCTTTGGAAATGTCAGATTATCGTTTGTCAATTCATACAAGGAATAATTTTGACGATTTTTATAAAATTGTCCATCATTAGAAAAAAAAAGATAATTTAAGAGAGAGTTTAAAAATGTTGCACCCACCTTTTTATTTTTTCGACCCGGCCAGTCGCCAGTAGACGGCCGGTGAGCTACCCATTGCTTACCTACCGTCCACAGACGTTCATCAATGGTTGCCGGGAGTCGCCAAGCGGCGCCCGACTCCTGGAGCGTCTCCCGTGGCGGCTGGGTTGGTTTAAGGTTCTCACCCTCTAAAGTCCGGCCACCTCCTTCGCTAGCACAACTGCTTCGCAGAAGGAGGTGACCGCTCCCCATTCCCTCTCGCTCCGTACCATGGACTGAACCATAGCCGGACGCGAGAGATCACCGCCACCTATCACCTCTACGAGGACACAGCGGTGCTCTGTTCAAGCTGGACAGACCGCCACAGTGAGCTCCACTGTGTTCTTCGAGCGTAAGGCTTGGGCTTAGCTGTGTACAACCATCATCATCTGTCTAGGTCTTTTCCCAACTATGTTGGATCGGCTTCCAGACTAACCGGATGCAGCTGAATATCAGTATTATACGTGGAGCGACTGCCTATCAGACCTCCACAACCCAGCTAGTACTGGGTAATACGATACCCTTTGGTAAGACTGGTTGTCAGACTTTAGGAACACTGACTACCTGTAAAGACTGACAAATATCTACAAATGACAGTCGGGACCAACGGCTTAACGTGCTTTCCGAGGCACGGAGGAAATTCGGTATGTAACGGGTGGTCACCCATCCACAGACCAACGTAGGCAAGCGCGGCTTAACCTAACGATCGACCCGAGCGGCTGCTGTTATTTAGCCACGAGCTCCTCAAGCTGTGTACAACCAAACATGTGCAAAAATCCCTTCCTCCATTCCCAGGCTATAAAAATTCGCAACAGCAATCGCGCTGTTCAATTGTCCCCAATAAGTATTAATTAAAATCATTGTGTTCTCGATGTACGCTTCTTTATTACTTCTGATTGCGTTTAATTGTCTATCTGTCTTCTTGAAGGCTTGAAGATTTTTGGGATTAGCGAAAACGGTTTTTGGAGGTTTAGCATTGAAGTTTGTGGGACAGAGATGAGTCTAAAAGCACCCTGAATGAAGCTAAAAGGAGCATGTCCCTCCATCATTACAATCATTTTGCCTGAAGGGGGTAAGAGGTTTGCTTACTTTTGCGACAAGGGGCACGCAATACTTGATCGGCCTCTAATACCTTCTAAAAGACATAGCGTGATGTTTTATAGCCTGGTTACTGGTACTCAGGTGAGTTTTGCGCGTCCAACCAAACAATCTGTTCAGTTTTAAAATACTAGTACAGATTCCCGCATTAAAAATCCAAAAAGACCTTTCTCTGTGGAATTTAAGCAATGGTTATGCAACAGTAAGGATAACCTAGTGGTATAACCGTCGGTCTGCCAAGTCATTGCTCTCGAATTTGAATCCAAGGCACACACCTCTTCCGAGAGAGAGATACCAAAACCCCGAAACATAAACGGCAAAAGAAGGAACAATGATGGGTTTTAATCAGTAAAAGTCCGACACTCCCGAGATATTTGATTTTTCTTTCTTTCTTTCCCACGGTCCTCTCATTTTTCGGATTCATGAGCGTATTGTATAATTATCACTTGCTTCGGTGAAGGAAAACATCGTGAGGATACCAGCATGTCTGAGAGATGTTTCTCGACGACATGTTACGCCAAGTCTGAGACCAGTGGCTAAGTGTTTGACTGCTGCGCTACCTCGATCCTCGCACGGATCAAATATTTGGATGACCTACAGATAGTTGTTCCAAGTCTGGATGTTTGGGTATGTGAGTTTAAATGTTTGTAAACGCACCCACGATACAGGAGAAATTCCTAGTATGGGGCAACGTTTTAATAAATAAAAAAATACTGACACCAGGTTATGTAAGGCACTCACTACACCACAAAGAATAATAAGTTCTAGATTGTTCTCTATATGTCTTGGTCTATCAATTTATATTTCACTTAGTACAGTTTTAAAGTCTAGCATTTCCAATATATTACTTAGTAGTAAATGACGGCAATTGAATTGTTTATTACTCGTGTACAGCGGACGCCATCTTGATTTCAATATGGACGCTTTTGGCGGGACATTGACTAAAGGTGATGTCCCCGAATTGGCGAAACTTTAGGCTGAGATGTTTCTAATTGCGCCAGTTATGTTGTTACGGACTGATTTCTTGTTGTTTGTGAATGAAAAGGGTGGATTCAAAACATCATTTGATAAAGTTGAACAACTAAATCTAACCGGAAGCCTTCATCATTTACTACCCTTGTCCCATTCTATTTGGGGTCGGCGCAACAAGTTTTCGTCCCATTCTCCCCTATCAGACGTCACGGCATCATTTACTTCTTTCTCCTTCATATACACAATCCATCCATCTTTTCTTTGGCCTTCCTCTCGCTCTCCGTTCATCAACATTCAGATCTATCACTCTTTTAGTCACATGTGCTTCATCCCTCCTCATTATATGTCCATACCTAGACAAACGACTCCCTTTCAATTTTTCTGTAACAGGCGCAACTTTCAAACTTCCTCTTATATACTCATTCCTTACTTTATCTATTCTTGTCTCTCCACACATCCATCTCAACATTCTCATCTCCGCTGCATGCAATCCTTAACTAGCTTAAATCTAACTACTGCTAAGAGGGCGCCAGGGGGGTTTTGGCAGGTGATCATCACTTTAAACCTTCCACTCCAATACAAACAGAGCCTGCTGGCGTGGATTCTCACAGGAATTGGTGATGATGCAAAATTAACATACGGTTTAGCCTAAATGTGCACTTCATATTTTTTTTTAAGGGTTGTCCCACACTAGGAATTTCTTCTGTATCGTGGTTGCATTTACAAACATTTTAACTCACATACACAAACAGCCAAACCCGAAACAACTATCTGCAGGTCATACAAATATTTGTTACTTGCGGGAATCGAACCCGGGACACGCAGCGCAGCAGTTGATCGCTCAGCCACTGCGCCAACCGTGCCGTCAGTGATTTCCGTTAACTCGCAACTAATAAAGGGCGTGACGGTAGGCTGTATGTAACAAGTAATTGACCACAATAAAGCATAAGTTATAATTGAACCAGTAAACAGCTATCAATGGCGGAACTTAAAAGTAAGGCACCCCTACGGCTAGGGTTGCCAATTATACTGTTTTAACAGTATTATACTGTTTTTCACTAAATTATACTTTTTACTGTTGAACAAAAATAAAGTATACAAAATACTGTTTTCGGATACTGCATTTACTGAAAGAGTTTTTTTCAGTAATGAATGCTAAGTGACCGCAGGATAGAAATAAAGCATCTATTAATTTGATAAAAATGAGCTCTTCATTTATTTTAATTACACTTATAAATGTGGTGAGGCGTATGAAGTTTTTAAAAAAGATTGTAAATTTGTAAGTTGTGCGAGAAGTTCTAAAAAATGTGTATTTAAAACAATAAAACAATAAAATACTGTTCATTTTTCTAGAATACTGTTTAATATTCTTCACAGACCTGAATATACTCTATTTCTTGTAAAAAAAGTTGGCAACCCTACCTACGGCCCCTACTAGGTACTACCCCTGTAATCCTATGTAATAGGGGGTGAGCCTATTGCCATCAACTAGGGACAAATCCAGAATCCATGGCTGCTATTAAGAAATTTCTCACGGAAAAACCTAATAACACTAACTGACCAGGGAATCGAACGCAAGATCTTATACCAAGCAGTTGCGCTTGCGACCACTATAGCAATGAGGCACTCAGTGATTGGAGATAATCTTTTTTAGGGTTCCGTAGTCAACTAGGAACCCTTATAGTTTCGCCATGTCTGTCTGTCCGTCCGTCCGTCCGTCCGTCCTCGCTTAATCTCTGTGACCGTTAGCACTAGAAAGCTGAAATTTGGTACCAATATGTATATCAATCACGCCGACAAAGTGGTAAAATAAAAATTGGAAAAAAATGTTTTAAAATATTTTTTAATTTCAACCCTAACGTGTGATATATTGTTGGAAAGGTATTTAAAAATGAATAGGGGTTTACTAAAATCATTTTTTGATAATGTCAATAATTTCGGAAATAATCGCTCCAAAAGTAAAAAACAATGTGTCCCCCCCCCCCTCTAACTTTTGAACCATAAGTTTAGAAAATATGAAAAAAATCTGAAAAGTAAAACTTTATAAGGACTTTCTAGGAAAATCATTTTGAACTTGATTGACACAACAGTTTTTGTACCAAAAAGACAAAAAGTTGTATTTTGTACAACTTTTTGTCTTTTTTGTACAAGAACTGTTGGAGCGCCTATCGCGGAACGTGCAACATTGCACGCTCCTCCACCTTTAAACTCATAAGTGGGAACAATTATTGTGACGGACGGGAAACTACGGAACCCTACACTAAGCGTGGCCCGACACGCTCTTGGCCGGTTTTTAATATTATAAAAGCGAAATTAAGTTTGTTTACTTGTTTGTTACGCCTTCACGCCTAAATGGCCTAACCGATTTTGATGAATTTTGGCACAGAGATAGTTGGGACCCTGTAGACGGACATAAGCATAAACAAGTGAGAAAAAGAGGAGAAAGAGGGAAGAAAAGGGGAGAGAAAGATAATTAATTTTCGATCATCACGCGGGTTAAATTTAGCGTTAGCCCAAAGTAACTATGCCACGCGGACGAACTCGCGGGCGGAAACTAGTCTAAAATATAAACTTCTCGTGCCGCGGTGTTTGTAGCCAAACTCCTCCGAAATGGCTTCGCCCGCGTGATGATCGAAAAAAAGTATCCTATGTGTTATTCCAGACTATAATCTACCTCTGTGCCAAATTTCATCAAGGTCCGTTCAGCCGTTTTGACGTGAAAGAGTAACAAACAACCATACATCCATCCATCCTCACAAACATTCGCATTTATAATATTACTAGCTTTTGCCCGCGGCTTCGCTCGCGTTAAATTCGGGGTAACACAGTTCCCCTTGCGCCTTATTGATTTGTAATAGCAACGCTAAATTTTCCCTTTTCTTCCCTCTTTCTCCCTGACATCCCACTTTTTTTTTCTAAAAATTATTATTATAATTATTATATTATATTATAATTAATATAGCGTATGTCAGTCTCCTGGTTCCCAACTATCTCTGTACCAAAATTCATCAAAATCGGTTAAGCCATTAAAGCGTGAAGATGTAACAAACAAACAAAGTCACTTTCACTTTTATAATATTTTTATTATTCAAAAATCGGTTCAGCCATTAAAGCGTGAAGAGGTAACAAACAAACAAACAAACTCACTTTCGCTTTTATAATATTAGTAAGGATTAGTAAGGATATAATTACTTGTAGGATTTTGTGCGCATATCGGGTAGGTTTGAGAATCGGCCAGCATCTATTAGTCATACCCCTAAGTGAGAAGGTAACCTAAGCAGCAGGTAAAACCGCTAGGCACAGCTAGTTTGCCTAAAAATCTAAAACGGTAAACATGTATTAACCACTAACGAAGTAAAAGGAGAATATCAGGATGGGGAAAGTCCTTAGTTTGTGTGTTTTCTGATTAAAAGAATTAATTGGTACGCTCTTCGACCAATCAAGCTATACAATTAATCCAAATCTCTCATTGTACGGAAAATCTATGCAAAGTGTGGAATGTATAGCTTGATGTGTTGCCGTGTGTACATGCGCGTGCGCATTAGAAGTTTTAATGCGCCATTTTTCATTGCCTCTTGTGAAAAATGCTTCCCCTGCAATGCCCTATTTGAAAAAAAGCTATTGATTTGAAGGCGTAAGCTGGGTCGAAATTGACGTGGACACATAAACAGTCTAATTCGTTTCGTCACTCCTGTCAGCAATCACGCTGCCATTTTAAAAGAGCAACATAATGTACGGAACCCCTTTCAATACAATAGCAGTACCCAACTCCATCTTGACCCGATGATTGTATGACCCTGCGCGAGCCAAGTGGACCCAATTCCCGACATCCACAATTCTAATGCGCACGCGCATGCGCATTAGAAGTTTTAATGCGCCATTTTTCATTGCCTCTTGTGAAAAATGCTTCCCCTGCAATGCCCTATTTGAAAAAAAGCTATTGATTTGAAGGCGTAAGCTGGGTCGAAATTGACGTGGACACATAAACAGTCTAATTCGTTTCGTCACTCCTGTCAGCAATCACGCTGCCATTTTAAAAGAGCAACATAATGTACGGAACCCCTTTCAATACAATAGCAGTACCCAACTCCATCTTGACCCGATGATTGTATGACCCTGCGCGAGCCAAGTGGACCCAATTCCCGACATCCACAATTCCACACGACGTTCTCGTTCTTCGCCACGATTGGCCAGGGAATTAATGACAATATTGCGTACTTATTCGTTTGACCGTCTACGTACGAACCGTCAATTTAGCAATATACGTTCACAGTCTTGACGTCTGCGCTCGCCGGCAGCCCGCGTTAATTTGAATTTTGAAAAAAGTACGTTCGAATTTCCGCCGCGTGGCTTTTGAATTTAGTGGATTCGAATTTGTTTTCTTTTTTTGTTTCAAAATGGTGGACTGATATGATATTTTTGAAGGACGGTGACGGCCGTACTGACAGATTGTATATGTGTTTCGCCAATATGGCTTCGTAATAGAAATTGTGTCGATATTATCGGACCCTCTTTGAATGTTATTTTTCTTTTTGTGATTTTAAGGACTCGTTATAAAGGTGAGCAAAATGAGGATTTTTACGTGTGGTACAGGTTTTTATTTTCTTGGAGGTATTTTTTTTAAACTGCTCCTAACATTTTTAGTGGCCTTAACCCAATGTCAATTAATCTGCTTTTCTTACTAATCTAAGAAATAATTTATTCAGATCCTAGATAATCTTCATTAAAACCAATCTACAGAATAGGTATGCACTAAACTTATTGCAAACTAAACTTAATTTACTTACGAAAGTTAATATGCTATAACTTATAATAAGTAAAAACAAAGCCCGCCGCTGTGCGCACGCGCTACTTCTTCAAAATAAGTATCTGAAATAATCAGAGACAGTTCCCGATTAACCGTTTATTGCTTTTCCGCCTGCAAACCCATTTTCTGATCCATAAAGTGAAGAAAAAATACAATGTAGTACCAAGTGTCTATTAGTATTAGCTCTTTCTTATAAGGATTTATTTTATTATATTATTTGGGTTTTCTTTAATTATATTTTTTTGTTAACTAACTGTGCCCGCGTATTCACTCGCCTCTATCCACTCGCGTATATTTATAAAGTACGCGAAAATACTTTATTTTGCGTCATTTGATTTCTCTTGACATAAAATATACAGAAACAGGTTTATTTCGAATTTTTGCGTCGAATAGAACGACAGAAATGAAAATCTCTCTAGCTCATCACGAAATCTCAGAAACTTCAAGTGTTGGGTGTCTCAAATTTTGCATGGAGGATCGTTTTAGGACGTATGTGCTTACTAAGACGGGATTTTGCTAAAATCCAGCCCTAAGGGGGAGAAACAAACCCAGCCGCCGCGGGAGACGCCCAGGGCGCCGGGCGCCGCGAGACGACTCCCGGCCACCGTAGATGCGGGCCTGTGGACGGTGAGCAATGGGTAGCTCACCGTCCGCCCGTCTATTGACGACAGGCCGTGTCGACGGCGCGTTCGTGTTTCACGCGCGCCTCAAAGAGAGTCAGCAAAGCAGAGGGGCTTGCCAGGGCCTCCGCCTGCAGGGGTTGCGGGTTGTTCGAAAGAGATACCGCGGCCCCGGAACGTAAAGGGCAACAGAAGGAACATGGGTGGGTTTTAGTCAGTACAAGTCTGTCAGTCCCCCCCCGCTCCGCCCAGAGCGGGGGAAGTCATTGGATGATTTCCCACCCCAAGAAAAAAAAAGGGTCAATCAATCAGAGTGGCAAAGTTTGTATCGTATAACGGGATCCTTGGCCTGATCGAGTTGACATTTTGCATAGGCATGTTTTCACGAAATTAATATAGGTACTATTTAGTGGGTGAAACCGCTGGGCACAGCTCGTAGCTAAATATAAATCCTACTAATATTATATACTAGCTATCGCCCGCGGCTTCGCCCGCGTGATGATCGAAAAAAAATCCTGTGTTATTCCAGACTATAATCTACCTCTGTGCCAAATTTCATCAAGATCCGTTCAGCCGTTTTGACGTGAAAGAGTAAGAAACATCCATACATCCATCCTCACAAACATTCGCATTAATAATATTAGTGGGATCTAAAGTTTGTGAGGATGTATGGAGGTTTGTTAATCTTTCACGCAAGAACTACTTACTGAACGACGATATCATGAGATTTTAATCAAAACACCAATTTTTTGCAAGTTTTAATGACTCAACAACCAAAACAACTGAAACTTCTGAGAAGACAATTAACTGAGCGTGTTACACTGTCAATTAAATAATTAGGACCATTTAAAAGGAAATCTCCATGACGTTTTGTTTGGCCCTCAAGACTGTATTGACAGAAATATTACTGAACTAGCTTTGGCCCGCGGCTTCGCTCGCGTTAAATTCGGGGTAACACAGTTCCCCTTTCCTGATTTGCAAGTGCCTGCTACCTGTAGTTTTTGCCCTTGTGCCTTATTTATTGTAATAGCAAAGCTAAATAGCAAATAGCAAAGCAATAGCAATGTGTCTTTGCTGCTCTGAGTCGTAGAACCAGTCGTTTTTATCTGAGTACCTTCAATTTCTGTTTGTGAATGGGTGATTACCGCATAATGTTGTTAATTTTATTAATTGAAAGTACGTATCTTGTTTTTAGAAAATTAAGTAATGAATGTGAGTACCAATACAAACCATTTATTGGTTTAATGGTACAATATAAATTTGAAATTGTCAACTACGTATACATATGAATAAAAAAATAAAAAAAAAATAAAAAAGCTAAGTTTTCCCTTTTCTTCCCTCTTTCTCCTTCTTTTTCCACTTTTTTTTTAAAGTAGCCTATGTCCGTCTCCAGGGTCTCAACTATCTCTGTACCAAAATTCATCAAAATCGGTTAAGCCATAACCAAACTCACTTTCGCTTTTATGATATTAGTAAGGATTATTCCTTCATGTACAATGGGCTGCATCTATTGCATATTCCAGTTGTATAAAAATTAACTTTTAAGGGGGTACCCACCTGCCAGGGTTATAGATCCCTGCTGGGGTTGCGGGTTGTTCGAAAGAAACCACGGTCCCGAAGACAAACGGCAATAGAAGGAACATGGGTGGGTTTTAGTCAGTACAAGTCTGACACTCCTCCCCGTTCCGCTCAGAGCGGGAGAAAGTTATTTGATTATGGGGACTATATTTCTTGTCACCAAACTTTATATTTGTCATCAAGTTGTATTACCTAATAAATATATCTATCGCCACGAAATACACACATCAAAAGTATCTAGGGATCAACATATATTTTTGCAATAACTTTTCTCCTGATTGATATTAATTAAAATTTTCTTTAAGGATTCATCAAATAAAGTGTTTTCGTTTGTCACAGTAACGATAAACCAAGTCACCTTTGCATTAATAAAGAAATTTGCCATTTTCCTAATAAAGGGATTTTTGACATTTGAACCACTAACATTAAAGTTCGAAAAAAAGACTGAAATAACAGTTTTCTTTAAAATTTTATTGGGTAACTTAAACAATTAATAATCCGTGTTTCTACCGCGAACACTAACAACACAAGAACATCGGTTTGGCATACTCAAAATGAGTTCATCCAAATCACGCTGTGGAATGGCCGCCCATGTTCGTTGCAACAACAAAAAAAGGTCTTCTTGCGACTGGATACCCTCCATATTCGGCAGAGCTCTTCTCTGTAGCATATCCCATGCATGCTCAATCGGGTTCAAGTCTGGCGACTGAGCAGGCCAGGGTAGGACATTGATGTTAGCTGCGGCGAGAGTCTGTCTTACAACTCTTGCGGTGTGCGGTCGTGCATTATCATGCATTAACTGAAATAAGGGACCGATTTGCACTTGTAGAGGAACGATTACGTCTGATACAATCGTCTCAGCATAAATTTGAGCGTTGAGGTTGCCTCTGATCCAAATCAACTCAGTTCTTCCGCCGATCCAAATACCCGCCCATACCATGATGGTTCCACCACTATAAGGATGGACTTCCTGGCAGGATTTTAATCGCTGTTGGCGTCCAGGGGTTCTCCAGTGTCGTATACGTCTTGTATCCGGTCTCATACCAAAACGAGACTCATCAGAAAAGCACACGAAACGCCATTGTTCTTCTGCCCAATTTCTGTGTTCAAGAGCCCATTGATATCGAATCCTACGATTGTGCATTGCTATAGGTGGTACCCGTAGCGGTCTTCGGGAATGAAGGTTCACTTCATGCAAGCGGTTTCTGACTGTTTGGTCGCTAATTAAGTTCCCTGAAGAGTGATGAAGCCTCACGGCTAACATCATGGCGGTTATTGTTGGAGCTCTTCGAGTTAAGATTTGAATGTATCGGTCTTGTCTCCGTGTGGTGCAGCGATACCGTCCTCCATGGCGCTCAGCCACGGTACCAGTGCTTCGGTAACGTGTCCAAAGTCGACTGATAACACTCTGACTTGTATTCAGAGCTAAAGCTACAGTACGTTGCCGGGAACCAGCTTCTATCATTCCCACGGCTCTGAGCATTTCTTCCCTGCTTAAATGACGTCGCCGCTCCATAATAACGTTGGTTTTAATCAGTAGTAGGGAAATAGTAGCACTAATAATGTCTTCAATGCGTTGTATGTTTTTATAGGGAAAATATTGACAGCTTATTTTCATCTTTTACTCGAATTTGATTGAGAGTTCCTGATTCAAATTATGAAATGCACCAAAAAGGATCCATATAAATTTATAAAATCATAAATTTATTACAAAGCCACATCTCAATCTCAAGAAATCCGCATAAAAATGCTTGATCCCTAGACACTTGTGATGTGTGTATTTTCGTTCTCAGATAAACAAAAAGTGTTCCCAAGTATGAATTATCAAATTAATGTTAGTATATGTGTAAAATAAGAGATGGATTGCCAATAAAATTGTAGTGCATTAGATGAATATAAACGTTCGTTCTTGAAATAATAGTTTTATTACATCATTAATAGCTTTGTGCTCAGAATGGTAGATCTGTCACCAAATAAATCGATTATCGATCCCTGACTGCTCCCTGACGTTCGTTTATTAAAATAATTAGTATTTGTTACCAATTTAATACATCAAATTATAATTTTAATGAAAATATGTTCAAAGAGGCGGAGACAAATTGGCGCGCTTGGCGCAGATGGCAGAAAATGGTTAAGTTAGGTTAGGTTAAAACTGTGACCTCCTACGACGTACTCCAGAATCGACTTGCATTAATAGAAAAAAGAGATTATTTTTAGTGGGTGACCCGGAACTGAACTATTTAGATTAGGATAATTACTTATTGTATAAAATTACATTATTTCAATTCAATTAAATTTTCTAGTAACATAATATATAGTTTATTGGTGATCTCTTTCAATTAGTTTGCTTAAATGCTTATTAGGGCAAACCTATTATAATATATACAAAAACAATTATTTGGTACTAGACCCTATATCTCCATGATTTTATGTGATTTATTGTGGAATTGATTTTGCATTATTTGGTGACTACATTTTGGTGACAAATCTACTATTTTGCGGGCAAACCCTATTATTTAAGAAACACAAAACTAATTAAATTGGCGATAGCTTAAATGATACCCTTTGATTATTGCCTATCCGCAAAAAAAAGAGTCATCTATGCCTTGCTATACTTGACCCCTTATTTCATCGAAAATGTTAGGTAGCCGGTATATTTAATGCAGGGCACTGACTGTTTGGAAACTTACAGGGACTCAATTGCGTTCCGGTTTTAACTGTGATTAAATTAAATAATTCCCAATAGGCCTAATCTTTTCCTCAGCCATGTCCTTCGGGACCCGGATCATTTGTAGACCATAGAAATATTTATTCCGAGCGGGAGTCAAACCCGCAATGCAATTCAGCAGTCAATCGCTCAGCCACTGCACAAACCTTCAATACAGACAGACAGACTGTTAAAAAAATGTCAACACTCTTTCACTGCCCAGAACTCAGCGTATGAGTCTATGGTATAATTCGGACTGGGCAGCGAAAGGGTTAATTAGGCCAATCCTTGTTCCAAAATTGCCAAGCGGTTGGTCGACTCTTCTCGTGACCAGAGGGCTGGCCTGTTTTTTGCACAAAAAATAAGCATTGCCATCCAACGCGGTAATGCTGCCAGCCTTCTGGGCACTTTACCTGTTGACGGCGATACGGACGAATTTTTTGACGCCCTGTAATTTTAAATTTTTTACTTGTATATATTTTTATTATTAGTTTGTGTCTATTTATAGGTTGTATATGTATATTTAGTAAATAATTTAATTAGCTGATGAATAAATGTTTTTGCGAAGTTGTTCCAAAAAAGTTAACAAAACCGCCATATTGTTTTCTGATGAAATATAAAAAAAGATTTTTTTTTTCCAAATATTTGGTGGTCTGATGACGCAAACTCAGTGTTTAAGTATGTACAAGTGTGCATAATCGGTAAATACTGGCTTCTTGGACTAGATCCAAGGCTTGAGGAAGTTTCCCATCCTAATAGTGAATATCAGGACGCTCCCTTTGTTGAATATCAGGAAGGCTACCAGTCGGTTCACATGGAAGAAACATTAACTTCAGAAGTTGACAGACTCGTCTCAAAATTCATTTGTTGTCCAACATTCTTCATATTTTGTAGATTTACCTTTCTATTTTTTTTTTCTGAATTTTTCTGACACAATGTTTTTGTCTCTGGTTCACCCTTAGGTTGACTGGTAGAAAATGCCTAAGGCATTAAGCACATCTTTTAACAATGTTTTTCGACATGTGCGGTTTTAATAAATAAATAAATAGTGAGTGAGTAAGTGAATTAGCAGCTTCATCATCTAGTGCGCCGTCGACACGGCCTGTTTTCACGACCAATTTTTCCAGTTAGCCCTTCCTACAGAAGGCTGCCTTTGCCACCGGCAGCTTTTCTACTTGAAAATAGCATATGAGCAGCAAACATTGGAATAGTATTAGTGATTCCTGATGTAGGACCAAAGGAGTATCGATCTCTGGACGAACTCTGTCACCAAAATCACGTCTAGTTCCACAGTTGATTTTGTGTGGATTCTAAACCGCATTCTTTGTGCAAAGGGTTCTTAATCCTGCCGGGGTTGCGGGTTGTTCGAAAGAGATACCGCGGCCCCGGAACATAAAGGGAAATGGAAGGAACATGGGTGGATTTTAGTCAGTACAAGGCTGACACTCCTCCCTGATCCGTCCAGAACAGGAGAAGTTATTTGATGATTTTACATCCGCAAAAAAAGGATCCTTAACAGATTCTAAAAAGCGCATTTTTTTTTTTTATAAAACTTTGCCCTACACTAGGAATTTCTCCTGTATCGTGGGTGCGTTGACAAACATTTAAACTCACATACACAAACAGCCAGACCCGAAACAACTATCTGTAGGCCATACAAATATTTGTTCCGTTGCGCTCCGTGTTGCGGGGATCGAACCCGCAACACGCAGCGCAACAGTCAATCGCTCAGCCACTGCGCTAACCTTGTCGTAATACATGTCTTTCCATTTCAATACAATATAAGAGAATATTTCGGGCCAAGATCTTACTTAATCTTGCGAAGGATATTCCTGTCTTTCAAATATACGCCTCTGGAAAACCCAAAGAAATCAATTAATTTCAAACACTAATACAATGCCTGCCCTGCGATTGTTGACTGTTGCGTCTTCTTAATGTATATGGCAGATGCACCAATTATTTAAATGGAAACTTTGACCCACCCAATAAATTAATTGTCCAGAGTGATCTTCAATGGAACTGTCATTGTCAATCGTCAACAATTGCGTTGTGCAAAAAAGATGATTCAATGTGCGCAATGTTTTCATGAGTATCTATACTGTTATGACAAAATTTATTCCGCGAAAATCATTGCGAGGAGTGGACGCAAATTTGATGTCATCATCTGCCTAGCCTTTTCCCAACTATGTTGGGGTCGGCTTTAGGTCTTACCGGATGCAGCTGATGCTGATCAGGATGAGCTGTTTTTTACATGGAGCGACTGCCTATCTGACCTATACGATGTTCCTTGATAAGACTGGTTGTCAGACTTTAGAGACACTGACTACCTGGAACGACTGTCAAAGATCTACAATTGACAGCCGGGACCAACATCTTAACGTGCTCTCCGACGCACGGAGGAAACTCGGTATGTAACGGGTGGTCACCCATCCACAGACCAACCTAGGCAAGCGCGGTTTAACCTAAAGATCGACTCGAGCGGCTGCTATCACTTCGCCACGAGCTCCTCACGCAAATTCGATGTATCTTATGGTTAAAAAGGATTTTCATTCTAATTTGAACCTACTTATGCAAACAGGAACTAATCCACACACATGATGCGAATCGATGAAAAATGATCTTTAATGATGATGATTCTATAATGATCTGACAATTTTTCATCTTTACAGGGTCGATAGTAGGTGCATTTTTGAAGCTTTTTGTATCCTTACCTCGATTTTGGCATGTGTGTGGATTGGTTCCAGTTTGCACAAGTAGGTCCATTTAAAGTGCTCTAGGAACATTCAGAGAGAAAAAGTTTAGGGATAAATGAAGTATTTTGCGTAAATGATGCGCGGTATATCAAATCCTACTAATATTATAAATGCGAATATTTGTCGGGATGTATGGATGTTTGTTGACTGGTGACTCATAGGCTCACATTTTTTCGATGAAATTTCTTCAGAAACCCTTTTAAAGAAATTAATATTTGCATTACGAGGCTCTCAATTGTCGCGCTTCTAGCGTTGCAAATAGGATTGATGTCCAAGGCCTTCCTCTATAAAGTTAAGTGAATAATTTAGGTCTAGACTCTTAGACCCTCTGAAAGGTACTCGTAGAGGAATGGAGATGTGAAAATGAAAAATGAAATGAAGAAGAAACATGGATGGGTTTTGGTCAGTAAAAGTTGCTCCTCCCGCTCCGGAGAAAGCTTTTTGATGATTTCTCAAACGCGCTATTGAGGAGTTCAAGGCTAATTGGCTAAATAATAATAATTGCGGTTCGGGTCGATCATCACGTGAAGCCGCGCTTGCCTAAGTAGGCCCATTGCTGGGTGAGCGAGTGGTCATTACATACCGAGTTTCCTCCTTGTCTCGAACAGCACATTTAACCAATGGTTCCAGCTGCATTCAGTGCTCAGAAAGTCTGATTCTTCTTACCAAGGGGTATCGTATTCAAATAAATAAAACAAAAATAAGAAAGCCATTTATTTCCTGCAAACTATACATTATTCTTATAATTAAGGTTCAGTACCTAACCTACTTAGTTAAATGTTAGTGCTGATTCCTATTCTTAATACAACCGTATTAAGAATAGGAATCAACACTAACATTTAACTAGTTATACTATTTAGTTAGTAGCTTTATGACTACTTAGTATTGTTAGTTGGTTAGTATTTATCCTAGTTTAAATATCTTAGTCTGCAAGAACCCCTCAATTATTTTTTAAGACTTTTTCCCACACTAGGAATTTCTCCTGTATTGTGGGTGCGCTTACAACATTTAAACTCACATACACAACACAAACAGCCAGACCCGGAACAAGTATCTGTAGGCCATACAAATATTTGTTACGTGCGGGAATCGAACCCGCGACAGGCAGCGCAGCAGTCGATCGCTCAGCCACTGCGCCAACCGTGTCGTCTATGGGTAAAGGCCTTCTCCAAAAATGCCCATGTCTCTCTGTTTGGTGGCACTTTGGTCTACAACGGATCAGCCATTTATTTTATTTCATCTTCCCAATGTGTCAATGGTCTGCCTCTTCTACGTCTGCCTAGTGGACCGCTCCACAGTGTAGTTCTAGCAGTACATCTCTGGTCCGTAAGTCTTGCCACATGGCCTGCCCCCCTCCATTTGAGTTTTTTGGGGTATCGTATTACCCAGTTTTAATTGGGTCGTTGAGATCAGATAGGCGACTGCCTATCCTGCACAAAATTTCAACCGCATCTGGTTAGACTGGAAGCCGACCCCAATGAAGTTGGGAAAAGGCTAGGCAGATGATAAACATACAATTTTGTGCTTCCACTTTCTTACCAAAATAATAACAAAACGTTCGTCTTTTATTTCCAGGAGCCGTAGACTGCCCCCAGGCTTAACGCTACGAAGAATCGAGAGGTTCACCAGTTCTCCTCTTTACCACATGGAGCCGCTCGCGAATCCAGCACATCACATCCACAGCCACTTCAGCACAACCTCCCCAAGCCTACCGCACATAAACTACCACACAAGTGCGAACAGAAACATGCAAATGAAAATTGAGAACGAACTACTACAAAGTCACCGACAAAGAGAAACGACAGGAATCAAAAAGTTATACAACTCATTCTTCGTTCTATTTTAACGTGTGAATCATTCTGTCTAAATCATTCATTCATTATCATTCATCATTCAAAGACTTAAGTGTTGGCATGGCAATTTTGTGATGGAATTTTATTCAGAAGAAAAGGACTATAGTATGCATGATAGCAGAAAAGAGGATAGCTATACTTGGGAGTCTAGTAGTGTGAGGTTAGCTTTGGTTGGGAGGGAAGAGGAACTCGGGATGTATTTGGAGGAGCGAGAGCGGGGAGGGAAGCGGAAGTGGCAGGGGGAGGGGAAGATGATGCGGAGGGATGATAGCGAGGAGAAGGAGCAGCGGAAGGTTCCGCCTAAGAAGATTATGGGTGAGTGTATTTTTTCTTTTATGGCGTCTTTTTTATCCTGCTTAATAGTGTTATTCCAAAGGCGACTCATTAGGTGAGTTATCGCGCATTTAGTCGCCGATAGTGGCGTTCGTGAAGAGTGATATCTTCAGAAATGTCAGATGTCATACTGTTCGCGTATTTTTGAAGGAGTTAATCGATGTAAAGCACAGTATGCTGTTAATATTAGTTTCTGTATTAACCTCTCAAGGACCGCCATTATTTACGTCAACTATCCGTCAAGCACCGCCGGGCGGGCTCTTATCGTAAGCGTAATCTGATTTTAAGACTTATCTTTACCACAAATACAGTTTTAAATCGGTCGGGGTTTGGTGGCACAAATTTGTGCCAGCGGGGCTCAATGGTAATACTTACTTACCACTAGGGCTCTAGAGGTTAAGGCTAAGTTTAAAACACCTTATTTATACAAAATAGCCGGCCGGTTAACAAGAAAAAGTAATGTTTTTTGACAGACGTTTATGACAGGTAAACCATTAAGTGGTGGGAAACTGTGACGTTTGTTGCGTTCCATTTCTTACAATCGAATAATAATTCAAGATTGTGGTCAAGAATAATTCAAGATTTAGCCATTCCTTATTACTTGTGACTTGGAGATTTTAAAATGACAAGTTGAGATCTAAATTGTTAGTACTTCGAGGAAGAATGTTTTTTAAACGTTTTGTTAGATTTGTACGGACAGTAGTTAACACTATGTTGAAATACGTTACAAAAGAAACTTTTATAAGATTCTTGACATTAAATAGTATGTATGAAAGGACTTTACTAGTGTCCGACCGAAACCGAAACTAAAGCCGAAACTAGATTTTTTTGCCGAAACTGGGCGAAACCGAAACCGAACCTTCGGTCGGACACTAGACTTTACTCTCCAGAGGCGCCATCTGGCGAGCTCAAAAACGAGAGCCCTCATTACGATGACAGAACGTAATGACAACGATTCTGTAGTGCAGGGGTGGCCGACTTGAATACACCCAAGATCTACTTTTTACGAACGAATTCCGGAGCGATCTACCAATATGTATGCCATTTTTTTTGGGGGTGGGAAATCATTAAATAACTTCCCCCGCTCTGGGCGGAGCGGGGGGGAGTGTCAGACTTGTACTGCCTAAAACACAACCATGTTCCTTCTATTGGCCTTTACGTTCCGGGACCGCGGTATCTCTTTCGAACAACCCGCAACCCCGGCAGGCCCCTCTGCATTGCTGACATCTTTTTGAGGCGCGCGTGAAACACTAACGCGCCGTCGACACGGCCTGTCGTCAAAAGACGGATGGACGGTGAGCTAACCATTGCTCATCGTCCACAAGCTCGCATCTACGGTGGCCGGGAGTCGTCTCGCGGCGCCAGACGTCCGGGGCGTCTCCCGCGGCGCCAGACGTCCGGGGCGTCTCCCGCGGCGGCTGGGTTGGTTTGAGGTTCTCTCCCTCAAACGCCCGGCCACCTCCTTCGCTAGCATGACTGCTTCGCAAAAGGAGGTGACCGCTTCGCCCTCTTGCTCCGGACCATAGACTGAACCAGGGCCAGAGCGAGTGATCGCCGCCGCGGATCGCTTCTATGAGGGCACGGCGGTGCTCCGCCCAAGCTGGGCAGATCGCCACTGTGTGCTCCACCGTGTCCTCCGGGCGATCGTCACAATGGTGACACCCGGGCGTTTCCTCCCGCCCGATTATGTGCCACAGAGGAACCTCTCGAAACTTCCGTGCCCGGTGAGGACCTGCGTCAGGCGGTAGGTGAGGACGCCATGGCGCCTCTCCAGCCACTCCTCAAAGATATGTATGACATTATGTAGTATTTTTTTTTTAATTAAAAATCACACAATATAATACGCGCAGACTTTTGGTGATTACGTTGCGCATATGTTAGACGTATTAATTTTGTTTGCCTTGCTGCGATCGACTGGAGTAATAGCCGCGATCGACCAGTCGATCGCGATCGACTGGTTGGCCATTACTGCTGTAGTGACTTAGTACAAAATGTATAACAGCGCCATCTATGATACGAGTAAAGAACTAGTATCGAAATTCAGAATTGCGCTATTATCCGCGACATAAAACGATATATTTAAAAAAAAAAAAAAAAAAAAATTTAAATTAAATTATTTATTGGCATAAACAAGTTTACATATTTGTGAATCACTGGTGCCTGTGGTAGGTAGTGGAACACCTGTATTACAAGTCACCAGGTTTCCACTCATAATACGTTTTACAGTAATCATATAGATAAAACACGACAACTACTCTCGTCTCGTTGAAGGATCGACCGTTTCCTATGGGAAATGAAGATCTTACAGTTTGTTCTTCACATCCCTAAAACTCCATAGATGGCGTTGTGATCGGCTTTGAAGTTCAAACTAGGTTTGCATCCACCAACAATTTGAATAGTCTTTTTTTTTTGCGGGTGGGAAATTATCAAATAACTTGGGGGATATGTCACACTTTTGTTTTAACAACCCGCATCCCTGGGAGACGCGGGAGACGCTCCTGGCGTCGGGCGCCGAGAGATGACTCCTGGCCACCGTAGACGCAGGTCTGTGGACGGAGTTCAATGGGTAGCTCACCATCCGTCCGTTTAGTGACAGGTCGTGTCCACGGCGCGTTCGTATTCCACGCGCGCCTCAAAGAGATACCAGCAAAGCGGAGGGGCTCGCAAGAGCCACTGCCGGGGTGGCGGGTTGTTCGAAAGACAAACACGGAACATAAAAGGCAAAAGTAGGAATATGAATGGTAGTAAAAGTCTGACACACCCGCTCCGCCCAGAGCGGGAGAAATCATTTGAGAATTTTCCATTTGAAACAAAAGAACTAGTGTTACAAAAAATTATAGAAGACTAGCTTTTGCCCGCGGCTTCGCTCGCGTTAAATTCGGGGTAACACAGTACGCTTACCATGAGTTGCCAAAGTAAAACGACACCATCTTACCGTAGTCGATATCGGATGAACGCGCATCGTATAGATTACAATTATACTCGTACCATGAGCTAAACGGACTCGCTAGCGTAAGTTCGATTGTTTATACAGTTTATAAATGTTTATGTTGGTACAAGAACCATTACGTATCAAACTTCACACTTAAGTTTGCTGTCTCGTTCTAGCTACAGTAAAAGACAGAGTAAGGCAGATAACCCTACCAATTAACAACACCGATTCTATAACGCTGCCTATTGTAAATGTAATAAAGCAAGCGTGAATCAAAAACATATATGTGTTTCTAAATTTGGATGGGTTATAACTTGTGAAATTAATGCCAGCCGTCATGTTTCAATGCGTCAATGTCATGATGGCCGCGTCCGAATCTGCATGAATATGAAAGTAAAGGAAGTTATAAAATGACTACCATCAATACATCCTATAACTTTTGGGAATCAATAGTGTAGTAACTAAAATAAAAGTTCTGAATAGGTACTTTGTCAAGGATAAGTGAAATATGTTTTGTTACACAAGTTTATTTTATATGTGCCTTTGTTTAATGATATCCCTTTCTTGTCTTGTGGTTGGGAATTTCATAAACTTTTTCATAAAATTGGAGACGGTTCAGTGTTGTTGTTACTTCTTGAATGTAGACACTCAATAAGGAATGAGGAAACTAATGTGGCCTCTTGGGAAAAATGTAGAGGTATACCGGTAATAGGCTGATTGCTTAAATGTGCGTAACATAACAATGCGCATAAAACTAAACGAGGTACTTAAAATGTGAAATTCATGTATGTACAAAAGTAAGTTTTAATAATGAAGGTTCTAACATAATTCTTATTTATCACCTATTCAAGTGATACTATTTTTGTTCACACAAATGCTCAAAATCCTCTTTATTGAGCCTATATTCTTTGATAAAATTATTTTTACCAATATGTGCAAGTGGATCTCCAAAAGCCTTTCGTACAGTATCTAGCTTAGAAATTTCCTTGGTCTTCTTGTTCGTGTTCATATGCACGCGTGGCTAACATATTCCACGCTAAATAAGTTTTACCGGACATATTTATACACAAATGAATTAAAAATTGTTTTAAACGACACACTTCACAGCATTTCATCCTTCAATAAGCTATAGTGAGTTACTTTACTACTGAAGTAACGGTTTGCACCGATAGCACCTGTCAAATTTGTAACTCATGGTACCGATTTGTATAGCAAACTGCCATAAACTTTAGCCGCTAGCGAGTTCCTATACGATAGGTTTCTTACTTGATGTCTCATACTGCAGATTTTAGTTCTAAAAGTGACCGCTAGAGGCGCTGTAAAATTTGCCATACAAAAATTTTACGGCGTCGGTATCGACTAGCGACGAATACTATGGGTTTAAACTCATGGTAGAGCTACAGTTCCCTTTTCCTGATTTACACGTACCTGCTACTTGTCGTTTTTGCCCTAGCGCCTTATTTATTGTAATAGCAATGCAAAGTTTTCCCTTTTCTTCCCTCTTTCTCCCTCATATCTCAATTCTTTTTTTAAAAAAATAGCCTATTTCCGTTTCCAGGGTCCCAACTATCTCTGTACCAAAATTCATCAAAATCGGTTTAGCCATTTAGGCGTGAAGAGGTAACAAACAAACAAACTCACTTTCGCTTTTATAATATTAGTAAGGATAGCTTCGTTGTTAAGCATGAGTTTATGTGATGAAATGTATAAATATTTTCACTCAAAACATAACGTAACTGATATCAACTTCATTATTTAATGAGAAGCGACTTAGTTGATACTATTCTACCAATGAGAGGAGAGGTTACAAAGATTATGTTCTCTGTAGATAGGTCTAGATATCTGCCTATTTTACCTACGTCTTCTTAGAGAGTTGATGGCAAAGTTTTTTTTATTACATTGTTTAGCTCAATACTTTACTTATTACTGAAACTCCGGTCGCGTGTTACGTTAGGTTCATAGAAAACAGTTTTGGTGACACTGGTGCACTCGGGAATCGAACCCAGGACCTTATGCTCAGCAGTCGCGCCCGAAGTTGCTTACAACTGTAATTTTTTTTAAAGAAACTTTGCCCAACTCTAGGAATTTCTCCTGTATCGTGGGTGCGTTTACAAACATTTAAACTCGCATACACAAACAGCTAGACCCGAAACAACTATCTGTACGTACTCCATTATTGACTGTTCTCAAAACAGGGAATAAAAAAATCGTAGGCCCGCGAATTATGTATGGCTTGTAGTCAGGAAGTCTATGTTCAAGGTGTGCCAACAATAGGAAGCTTCACCATCACCAAAAAAAAAACTGGCCAGGAGCGAGTCAGACTCACGTACCGAGGGTTCCGTACAAACTTGCGACATAAACGGCCTGTTGATGCCTGTGCTAAGTGTGGAAACGTGCAGTGCGTGTGTCGCACTTTTGCTAATTTAAAAGTCTAGGCGCCGCGTTTGACAGATTAAACTTATTGTGATTTTTATTTTATTCTCCCACCCACATTCTACTTTGTGTTTAAAAACTGTCACCAGCGCAAACACCTCGCGCTCCATCTAATTATATTATAAAAATATAGTCTTTACTTTAATTAAACCATCATACCTCGAAACGGGAGTTTCATTGAAAGTCCCGTTATAATTATATCCTTACTAATATTATAAAAGCGAAAATGAGTTTGTTACGTCTTCACGCCTAAATGGCAAAACCGATTTTGATGAATTTTAGTACACAGACAGTTGCGACCCTGGAAACGTACATAGGCTAATTTTTGTCTCTTTCTATTCCCCCACTTCCCTAAAATGGGGGGTGGAAATTTGTATGGAGCATTTCGCAATTTTCAAGGTAGAAAGCAAAAAAATAGTATGTGGACTGTTTGTCACTAATAAAAACATAGAGCATAATTTTTTTCAGAAATCTGTCCCGAACTCCTTAAAAGAGGGGGTGAAATTTTAAAGAAAACTTACATGCATCAATCGTTAGAAACAAGTGTTTTAAAAACTTATCGATAGCTTCAAATTTTAGGCAGAATACTTAACCATCTTATAAAATTAATCTTTGACCACTACTGATAATAAACTAATGATGAGTTACGAGTTGTAATACAAACATAAAACAGTGGCTTACAACGCGTCGCGAACGACAAACGTGCCTGCGTTTTTATTGTCGCAATTCTAAAAAGTGTTGTGTAGTGAAAATCGCAAAAGTTGAAAAAAAAAAAAACAGTGTGGTTTTAAAAATATTAATGGTGTGATTAGTACTTGAATTGGGAAAGAAATTAATGGTATCTTAAGACGAAATAATTCATTATTTTTGTTGAGATATTTCGTCATATTAGATTTTATAGTTTCACTACACTTTTTGCTTATTTTTAAGATTCCGCACCTAAAGTATTACCTACCCCTCCGGTCGTGTCCAGCTTTCACCAAGCTTTGTCTCATAAGCCGTGACAGTTAGATAGCTGCAATTTTCACACACGATATATTTATGTTGTTGCTATAGCAACAAATACTTACATACTATTAAACAGAATATAATAAATATTTAAGGGGGCCCGCTAGGGCCTCCGCCTGCCGGGGTTGCGGGTTGTTCGAAAGCGATACTGCGGCCCCGGAACATAAAGGGCAATAGAAGGAACATGGGTGGGTTTTAGTCAGTACAAGTCTGACACTCCCCCCCGCTCCGCCCAGAGTGGGGGAAGTTATTTGGTGATTTCTCATGCGCAAAAAACAAAAAAAGGGGCTCCCATTCTACGAAATTGTTTTCTGCCGTTTTTATGGATAACTAGCTTTTGCCCGCGGCTTTTCTCGCGTTATATTCGGGGTAACACAGATCCCCTTTCCTGATTTGCAGGTACCTGCTACCTGTAGTTTTTGCCCTTGCGCCGTACCTATTTATTGTATTAGCAAAGCCAAGTTTTCCCTTTTCTTCCCTCTTTCTCCCTCATTTCTAAGTTTAAAAAAGAAATAGCCAATGTCCGTCTCCAGGGTCTCAACTATCTCTGTACCAAAATTCATCAAAATCGGTTCGGCCATTTAGGCGTGAAGACAAACAAACAAACTCACTTTCGCTTTTATAATATTAGTAAGGATAATGATGGTATGACATGGAACACTTCGTGCGCGTTGTTATGAGAAGTACTCTAATGCGAAGAGATGATGTATTGATCACCAGTTTTTACGCTTGTTCATCGTGAATCCTTACTTAATATAATATTATAAAAGCGAAAGTGAGTTTGTTTGTTTATTTGTTTGTATGTTACCTCTTCACGCTTTAATGGCTAAACCGATTTTGATGAATTTTGGTACAGAGATAGTTGGGAACCAGGAGACGGACATAGGCTAATTAAAAATAAATTTAAAAAAAGTGGGATATGTGGGAGAACGAGGGAAGAAAAGGGAAAACTTAGCGTTGCTATTAGAAATCAATCAGGCGCAAGAGCAAAAACTACAGGTCTGCTTGGTGTGTTATACCGAATTCAACGCGAGCGAAGCCGCGGGCGAAAGCTAGTTAAGTATATAGAAGAGATTTCGAAGTCTGAAACCAAGATCTTAAAGCACTACCTACTTTTTCTTACTGCTCTGGGCGGAGCGGGAGTGTTAGACTTGTACTGTATAAAATCCGTCCAAATATCCTTTTGCCTTTTATGTGAGGGTTTGTCAGACTCTAACTGACTAAACTCATCCATGTTCCTTCTTTTGCCCTTTGCGTTCTGGGGCTGCGATATTTCTTTTGAACAACCCATAACCCTGCCAGGCAGTGACCCTGGCGGGCCCCTCTGCTTTGCTGACATCTCTTTGCGCGTGTAAAATACTCGCGCGGTCTCCCCAGCCTGCCATCACAGACGGACGGTGAGCTACCCATTGCTTACCGTCCACAGACCCGTGTCTACGGTTTTCGCTTCTAAGGAAGAGATTTTGAGGTCTGACGCCAAGATCTTCAAGCACTACTTAGCTTGTACTTTGACTTAAATGTTCTACCGAATCTACATAGCACTTGCAGATAGACAGCGACAGGAACAGCATCCAAAATACGTGCAAAATATTGTTTGCAGATCTCGATAAGAGTACGAGAGAGAGAAGCGGGAGTACCAGACTTGTACTGACTAAAACCCACCCTTGTTCCTTCTTTTTTGCCCTTTATCTTTTGGGGCCACTGTAACTCTTACGAACAACCCGCAACCCCGTCAGCATCACCCGAAGGCACCCTGGTAGACAACGCCTATCATTAAGTCCGCCTTTGTACAGTTTTTATCAGTGCATAAAGTTTTAATAAATAAAAATATTATAAGAAGCAGAGTTAACAACGCGATTTAATTTTGTTTTTTTTAAACCTTGCCTCACACTAGGAATTTCTCCTGTATCGTGGGTGCGATTACAAACATAAATCTCACATACACAAACAGCCGGACCCGGAACAACTATCTGTAGGCCATACAAATATTTGTTCCGTGCGGAAATCGAACCCGCGATACGCAGCGCAGCAGTCGATCGCTTAGCTACTGCGCCAACCGTGTCGTCAATTCATTTTCCATTGTTCTTAAAAGATTAGCAGATTATCCAAACCTCCTTTTTTTGAAGTCGGTTAATGGATATATTTTTTCTCCAAATGTTGATAGATATCCACGAAACCTCATTATTTCCTAGTTGTTATCCGTAACCTCATTAACTTTAAACCTCAACTTTATATCTCGACAAATGTCTTGTTGCTATGTTGATTAAATCTTGTCACTTTATTGATAGTAGCTTACTTTTTTAGGGTTCCCTATCTTAAAAGGAAAAAACGGACCCCTTATATATAGGATCACTTTGTGGTCCGTCTCGGGAAAGCCTGAAACTGCGTTAAACGGACACCCGCGCGGTTTCATAAAAAGAGAACCGACGGCGACGCGGGGACACGCGCGGGGCCCGCCACCGGTAGCGAATAGCATATCAAGCGAATAGAATATAAAGCGAATTAAAAAAAATCCTTGCATGCCGTTTTCTTTCTTTTCAAAAATAAAGGAATGTTTTCTTTGAGTAAAATTTTCTATCTAAAGTATTAAGAGTACTTCCCCTTCAGGTGAAATTCCAAAATTCCACCCTGTATGTGTATGTACAAAAACGCTGCCCCTCACTAGGGTATGAACCATAGAGAATATGATAGATAGATAGATAAATCATTTATTTGATGCAACAAAAGACACAATACAAGAATAAAAATAAAAAAAAAAAACATCACACAGAAAAAAATGGAACACATAAAAATAAAGTAAGGTAGACTGAGTTAAATCGACCCATAGGCATTTAGACACATCACATATATTTATTAAGGTCGCCCACTAATGGGCGGTGTGTGTCTCAAAATTGCACCAAAAAGGAGTCCAGCTCAGCATAATGCCAGGTGGATTACCTGACGCTGGTATTCTGCTGAATCCTGCTAGTGACACACGGATGTCGAGATAATGTGCGGTGAATATTATGCAGGTAGTCGGTAAAAAAGATTTTGAATTTAAATACTAAATATAATAAACTTGATTATCACATTATTATATACGTATGAACAGACATTTAAACTCACACACAAACAGAAATTTATTCCGTGCGGGAATCGAACAAGCGACACGGAACGCAGTATTCAATCGCTCAGTTACTGCGCCAAACAGGTTGCATATAATTAAGTATTTCTAGAGTTTTTTTTCGAATCGGGTTGGTCGTTGCCTATGGAGAAGAACCGGAAAGATCCATTCATATATTTAAAAAAAATTGTCTAGGTTTTTATGGGTATTGAAAAGAATATATTGACTAATGATAGCAGTTACTGCGCATATTAAGTCATCACCAATTAGTGCAATAATTGATTAGTTAATCACCGACACGCTCTTATCATAACCTGTTGTATTGTTCATTATCTCATGAAGTTTTTGTCTTATTTTTATTGGTGTATTTTTTTATATCTACCATTTTGTTATAGAATAACTAGCTTTTGCCCACGGCTTCGCTCGCGTTAAATTCGGGGTACACAGTTCCCCTTTCCTGATTTACAGGTACCTACTACCTGTAGTTTTCGCCCTTGCGCCTTATTTATTGTAATAGCAATGCTAAGTTTTCCCTTTTCTTCCCTCTTTCTCCCTCATTTCACAATTTAAAAAAAAAAGTAGCCTATGTCCGACTCCAGGGTCTCAACTATCTCTGTACCAAAATTCATCAAAATCGGTTTAGCCATTAGGGCGTGAAGACGTAACAAACAAACAAACTAACTCACTTTCGCTTTTATAATATTAGTAAGGATATTATATGTGGATAGGTATCTGTATTACTATATAGGTAAGAACATAGTTTTTTAAAATATAATTTGTGAACCGTAAACCGGTGCTAATGTAAGAACAACAAGTCCGGATGGGACATACCGCTGGGGCTGTATTGGTGAGATAAATTAGTAGCACCGCAAATCTTTCAGAGAATACTCGCGTGACAGCTAAGCACAAGCCAATCAAATTCCAGACCTTATCTACATTAACCTATAAAGTATAAAATCGCTTCGCAGCCAGTAAGTCGTAAGGTCACCTGGTATCATGTCGTTATTACAAACCATTTCAGCGCTGCGCTGGCAGGCGGACACGCGCGAGTTCAGAGGTTAAATATAATGAGTTTTCCTATCTGATTTTTGATGAGGATAATATGAGTTTTTGAGAGCTACCCTTTGGTATTTAAAAAGCTGAAAGCAAAGAAGGATGGTCATTTCGTACCAGACTACGAAATGATGGCGTCCCAACATGCCATATTTATGAAAAATACCGGTATTTTTTAAGGTCTTAAAATACACAAGAAATATCTTATTAAGTAGCCACAAAAAAAAGTTATCTATTTATTTTAGTTTTCACAACATTTAAAAATTATTTAGAACTAGCTTTTGCCTGCGGCTTCGCTCGCGTTAAATTCGGGGTAACACAGTTCCCCTTGCGCCTTATTGATTTGTAATAGCAACGCTAAGTTTTCCCTTTTCTTCCCTCTTTCTCCCGCACATCCCACTTTAAAAAATAGTAAAATAATAAATAGCCTATGTCCGTCTCCTGGTTCCCAACTATCTCTGTACCAAAATTCATCAAAATCGGTTTAGCCATTAAACCGTGAAGAGGTAACATAAAAATAAACCGAACTCACTATGGTTTATTTTGGGACATGAAAAAAAAGACAAGTCCAGCTCCTATAGAAATTTGGCCATTGTTCTTTACTTTTTAAAGTAAAGTACGTTACCACTATTTGGGGCCGGGCCGTCAAGCAATTAAAAGCCATAGTAATTATGTATTAATTAGATTACTAGCTTTTGCCCGCGGCTTCGGTCGCGTTAAATTCGGGGTAATACAGTTCCCATTTCCTGATTTGCAGGTACCTGCTACCTGTAGTTTTTGCCCTTGCGTCTCGTTGATTGTAATAGCTAAGTTAAGTTTTCCCTTTTCTTCCCTCTTTCTCCCTCAATCTCAATCTTTTTTAAAAAAAAATAGCCAACTCACTTTCGCTTTTATAATATTAGTAAGGATATTGGTATTTAGCCGCATCCTTTCTTTTAGAACTTTAGACCGCGCGACCGACCCCGTTGATGATAACCATATTTGTTTTACAAAGAGGAATGTTGGAACGAATTTCCTTATCGCGCGTTGCGAAAGTGGGCTAGACGGGAAAAATTAAGACCAAAAGTTGTAACGACACTTTTTTGCCATAGTTGTGTTGTAAACCGTTCGGCGTGCGCGTGTTTCTCTGTCTCTCTCTCTCTCTCTCATAGAAAGTAAGCCAGTTATTTTCGTTTCGTCTTTCTATATCGCATTGAACAGTGTGGTGTCGCGACGATTATTTTTGTTGAGTGTATACAGTTTTTGTACATAATAAATAATAACTTCGTTCCATCCGGGTGTCCCTTGACACCTCTCAAGTTTTTATTTTAGATAGTATGGTTCATTTAACTTATATGGCAGATCAGTCTTCTATACGCCATTACTTAAACCATCAGTTTACTTAGGACCGTGCTAATATTCGTGACGCTATGACAAATGTGACAATTTGTACAATAAAATGAATAAACATTTACGTCTTGTGTTGTTCGTATTCGGTTTGAGTGGCTGTTAGATATTGTTGTTGTTGTTACCTGGTTTCTGTTGTAAGTACGTGTGTTGAATGATGGTGTTCACATCGGTAAAATTACCAAGTTTCGTAGGTACAAATTTTAATTCCCAATTTAACTTTTAGGGTAAAATTTTGCTGCTAAATCCAACCGTTTTTAGGCTGTGTTGTCTATCCAAGGGCTGATTTTTCAAGTCAGATAACTTTTATTTGAGGAATAAAAATGGCGGTTTTTTTTTTAATAAAACGTTACCCCACACTAGGATTTCTCCTGTATCGTGGGTGCGTTTACAAACATTTAAACTCACATACACAAACAGCCAAGACCCGGAACAACTATCTGTAGGCCATACGAATATTTGTTCCGTGCGGGGATCGAACCCGCGACACGCAGCGCAGCAGTCGTACGCTCAGCCACTGCGCCAACCGTGTCGTCGGTTTGACAGCTTATCTATAGAAAATATGTCAAACCGCTATTTTTATTCCTCCGATAAAACTTATCTGACTATTGAAAAATCAGCCCTAAGAATTAAAAAGTGTGTGTCACTTATGACACACACTTTGATTTTCTTTTTCTAACTTTATTACAGTTATTTGGTACCTTCTGTGTACCTTAACTTACCTCTCTTGAAAATCTTTGTACAATGGTATTTTAAAAATTAGGTACACGGTCCGCCATCCTGATGTCAGAACCGCGAGTGAACTGCTAACCAATATATGGTACCTCTTGTTTGTTGCTTTTTTTTGGGGTGGGAATTCATCAAATAACTTTCCCCACTCTGGGCGGAGCGGGGGGGAGTCTTAGACTTGTACTGACTAAAACCCACCCATGTTCCTTCCATTGCCCTTTATGTTCCGGGGCCGCGCTATCTCTTTCGAACAACCCGCAACCCCGGCAGGCGTTGGCCCTGGCAGGCCCCACTGCTTTACTGACATCTCTTTGAGGCGCGCGTGGTAGACTAACGCGCCGTCGGCACAGCCTGTCGTCAATAGACGGACGGACGGTGAGCTACCCATTGCTCACCGTCTACAGGCCCGACCGTCCACTGGCCCGACTTGTTTGTTGCATAATAGATACCACAACTAAAAAGGCTGAATTTAAAAACATTTTTGAAAAATAAAACCGTCTTCCGAATAAACACAAGAAGTGGAAAATATGTTCACTTACGGAAGTCGGTGGCAACAATGTCGATAGAACAAACAAAAGTCACAGACTGCCGGAAGTAATCTTATTTATAAATTGACTTATGAGTTCTTTTTTATATTCGCCTATTTATAAATAATAAATATCTTGGGACAACTCACACACGGCTATCTGATCCCAAGCTAAGCAGAGCTTGTGTTATGGTAACCAGACAACTGATATACATACTTATATAATTTATAAATACATACATATTATAGATAAATCACACCCAGACACAGAACAAACAATCATGCTCATCACACAAAGTTTGTCCTGGGTGGGAATCGAACCCACGACCTCCGGCTCAGCAGTCAGGGCCACTAACCACTAGACCAACAGGCCCGTCAAATTTATGGATCGACGTCGTTCCCAATAAGTCCACTAAGACTTTTCGTACAAAAATACAGTAGAAACTCGATTAACCGGACTAATTGTTGTCGTAAGGCATTCGGAAAATCGAAAATCCGGATAATCGAATCCTTATCCTTACTATATATATAATATATATATATATATATTATATATATATATATATATATATATATATAATATTATAAAAGCGAAAGTGAGTTTGTTTGTTTGTTTGTTACCTCTTCACGCTTTAATGGCTACACCGATTTTGATGAATTTTGGTACAGAGATAGTTGGGAACCAGGAGACGGACATAGGCTATTATTTTTTTAAAAAGAGTGGGATATGAGGGAGAAAGAGGGAAGAAACGGTAAAACTGAGCGTTGCTATTACAAATCAATAAGGCGCTACCGAATTTAACGCGAGCGAAGCCGCGGGCGAAACCTAGTGTATTTATAAAGAAAAGCGGGTTTGGTGCATATGTAGTTGTATTTTCATTCAATATCTTCTTTAAATAAAAGAGTTTCCTTCATATATATTAGCTGTAATTTTTTTACCTCGTATTTCCAATTCACGAATCCCATGACGTGATTTAAATCTGTACAACCATCCGTTACTTGCCACAAATGATTCATCGCCCCCTATGTAGTTTTTATTTAACTGCTTTTTCACAGAGCAAAGGACCAGATATCGGTTGCCCAGTTGATCATTTTTTTAAGAACCAACAATTTATAGCGTCTTCCAAGAGTTGATGTAGTATTATTATATCACGCTCAATTATCACTTGTGACGTAGCATCTAGTTATCTAATAAAACACGCTTCATTATTTGTATAATTTCGTATGTCATATATATCTTTTGATATGTCTTCTTCGTCTACCATGATGATCTTTGCCTACTAATTGTTCTATTTGCAACGCTCCACTTAAGGCAGTGAGTTGATATTCCAACAGAGCTCCTAATATTTAGGTATCGTTTGGTTTTTGTGAAAACGAATGTGTCATAAATATATTTTATCTTCTTGGTTTTCCTAAATACTAATTGGCAAATAGTTTTTTATGCTAAATATTCCATTACGCAGTCATTTTTATTTATCTATCCTACTTATAATATTATAAATGCGAAAGATTGTGAGTATGGAGTGAGTGAAAAACGGCTGAACGGATCTTGATGAAATTTGGTACAGAGGTAGATTATAGTCTGGATTAACACATTGGACACTTTTTTTCGGTATCACGCGGGCTTAGCCGCGGGCGCCAGCTAGTAATATTATAAATGCGAATGTTTGTGACGATGTATGGATATTTGTTACTCTTTCACGTCAAAACGGCTGAACGGATCTTGATGAAATTTGGCACAGAGGTAGATTATAGTCTGGAATAACACATAAGACACTTTTTTTCGGTATCACGCGGGCGAAATCGCGGGCGCCAGCTAGTAATAATATAATAAAGAGGTAAAGTTTTTAAGTTGTAGGCGGTAATCTCTGGATCTACGGACCCGATTTTAAAAATTCTTTTACCAATAGAAAGCCACGTTATTTGTGAGTGCCATAAGCTATATAACATCACGCTACGACGCTTAGGAGCTGAGCATCGGGCAAAACCGCTGGGCACAGCTAGTTTGTTAATAAAGGTTTGCTAACATAACTTAAGTATGGGTTTTATCCTGCCGGGGTTGCGCGTTGTTCGAAAGATATACCTCGGCCCCGGAACGTAAAGGGCAATAGAAGGCACATGAGCGGGTTTTAGTCAGTACAAGTCTGGCACACCCCCCTTACTCCGCCCAGAGCGGGGGAAGTTATTTGATGATTTCCCATCCGCAAAAAAGGGAAAAATAAGAAATACTAAAATGCTGAAATTAAAAATCTTTTTGTAAAAATATAAGGGACTTCCAAAAAATTAACTAAAACGTGGAATATTTTAATACTTTTTTACCACCGACTTCTGGCAGTAAGCCGGTGGCAAAAAAATCAACGAAATAAAAAAAAAAACACCGAATTCCAGAAGTGAAGTTATTTTCCACTTTTTTAGTTTTTTTCTTTAGAAGTCGGTTTTAGTTTTATGCATTTAACTTCGCCCTGAAGAAACTGTTCAATTCAATTCAATTTTTTTATTTAATGGCATTTGTGGCAGGAGACACCACAATTTTGCCAATATCACGTAGGTACGATTTATTTTCGTTGGATCCCAGTTTTTGATCCCATTTTTTAGGTATTAACGATGGGTCCCATTTGATATTACCATTGAATCCCATTTTATGACAACATGTGTACATTTCAGAAGAAAAGTGATTTACTTTTATTAAATATTTCAAAAACACCGTGTGTGTATTTTGGATTTTTTAGGATTGTCGCCACTGGGGAATAAATGAGACAAATGATGTACTCCAAATAGTACTAGACTGGCATGAGTTAAAAATGATCAGGTTTATTTGTGATGTTTATAAATAAATAAATATGAACGCCTTCAAAACAAGCGCCTCTAAGCTCAAAAAAAAATACTGCCGTCATAATTTTTCCATATTTTTTTTTATATAATGTGGCCGTTTCGGGCACACAGGTCACAGTTTTAACCTAACCTTTTTTTTGTAAATAAGTATTTATCCTAATCTAAATAGTTCACTTCCGGGTAAACAACTAAAAACAATCTCTTTTTTCTATAAATGCAAGTCGCTTGTGGCACTCGCCGGCCGCTGCCGCGGCACCGCTCGCTCCGCTCGCTCGGCTCGTGCGTAGGAGGTCACAGTTTTAACCTAACCAAACCTAGTTCCCGGTTCCTATAATTTGTTTGGGTAATGACATTTTGTCCAAATCTTTTCGGCAAAACGGCAGGCACCCGTTATTCTAACATAACCTATCCACATACCCAAATTTCATCCAAATCAGTCTAGAAGTTTGAGCGTGTTGGAATAACAAACATACATACAAAATTTCGCCTTAAAATATTATTGTGATTTTGTTGTTGGATGTACCCGTATTCAGATGTTTTTAAACATCTGGGATCCAACGGAAATAGTTTTTGGGATTCAGTGGCAATAAAACGTATTTTTTTTGTATTTTTCAAATTTGGGATCCAACGGAAATATATAATAATGTTTTGTGGGATCCAACGCCAAAAATATTAAAGTGGGATCAAAAACTGGGATCCAACGAAAATAAGCGGTAGGTACTATGGTAGACAATCAAACGCTGGAGATTTTATCAGTAATTATTATTGTTGAATAGAACACAGCAAAGAGATTAAATGATTTAAAATATTTTAACAAACAAATAATGAACCATTTTCTGCACAGACATTTCAGACATTTTGTTCTAAGAGAGAAAGAAAAAATTAAGGAAAAAATTAAAAAAAAAAAGAGAAGGAATGTTAGCTAACAGTTGTTATAATTTACAACTTTATTTTATTAACTTCAACAAACTTACACAGTTTATATACAAAACGAGAGAACACAAGGGAGAGGAGACATTTAACCGATGTGGGACGAGGGATATGAGGGGGAATAATTTCGTGTAGAGAGAATTTCAATTTAGGGCAGCAGAAAAGTAAATGGTGAAAGAAACTGTTTATCAAGCCGCTACAAAACTGTCGAATTGATCAAAAATCCTTGATTCTATGAAACCGTTTCATTTCTCTTACACGTTTACTAATGTGCAATTCTGCAAATTTATCACGCGTTGATCTTACATCATAATCGGCACGTATTATCGTTTATTTATTTATTACAAAACTAATTGTTCTGTGGTCATTTCTTATTCAATTCTTATAACAGTAACATTTAGCAAAAAGTGTGGTGAATATACAGTATTATTTTATTGGACTACAAACAAGGTCAAATTAAATTGCTAGCGAAACTCTGCAGCGTCATGGGTGTCAGTATCTTAAAATGAGTATTTGGCGTATTGCATTTAGATAACCATCAAAGCTCCGCTAGAGTTTCGCCACGTAATTTTATTTATCCTTGTTAATTGCCGTGTTCACTTTAATAATTTATATTTTGTGATCAGCGGTGGTCGTTTACGGGCTACTAAAGTTATTGTAAAAGAGAACTATATCTAAACAATATCGTCAAAATGTTGCCAAGTATGAATCCCGACCAAAAGTTTAACAAGTGAAGTGGAAAACGGAACAATAAATAAAAAAAAAGTGCTACAACATTTTCCTCAATAAAATGACACTCGAACATTTTCGAAGCGCCACAAAATATCACAGAAATATTATAGTTAGCCAGTCGAGTACATGGACGTTTAAATGTGTGTTTTGTAACTGGTACTTCTGACAGTGACCGAAAAAAACAAACCCAGGCTGTGATATTCCATCAAATAGTGTTAAAAATCACATTAAACTACACCTTACCGCCCTCTGTTATTCGCAATGACAAACTGATTCATTGAAAACAACGATATCTATTAGTGTTACCCTAAAACTTTCGAGCGTGGAACTCATTGAGGTGCCATCTAGAAGAATATTGCTGAACTGCTAATAGACTAGAGGCGCCATCTCTTGGTGTGAGACGTCAAGCTGTCGGCCATGGTTGAGGATACGACGCCGCAGCAGGACCGGGTTTCCGCTGCTGCGGTTCTGCAGTTCGCTGCAAGAGAAGCGAGGGAGGGGAGGCGATTCACGGAGTTTGGAGCTCATGCTTTTGCCAGCATCACTTACAATGCATACGGTACTTTTTGCTTCCTATCTTACTTTCTAGTTTTAAACAGCTCCCCATTACATTTCATGTAGTAGAATGAAGACCACAGGATTAAGATTTATAGGTCATTACAACAACTGGTCATGTGCTTCCAGCGTCTACCGGATTTCTGCGACCTTTTCTATTAAGTTAAGCCATTGGAATTATCTTTGTTGGTTCTACTCTAACCCTATGCTCATTTATGTAGTAAATTAAGTAAGTAGCTGTAGACCATATTAAAAAAAAAAAACTTTTGGCGCCCAACATTATGATGTATTTTAAGAAAATATTATCATATTGATATAACTTGATAAATACTTGCTGCTATGTCATATTTGCATTTTGCCGTAGTCTCATTTTGGTGAAACTACGCGTATTAATAATAAATTCTAAACAAAGACAAATAAAATAAAAGAAAGAATTTCTGAAATCATTGACGATGGATGACACATATATTCTCACACATAGTCTTTTATATTTCCACTGCAGCCTGCTGACTAGACAAATATTCTATTCCTGATTCCGAATTAATTTCATATTATTTGCCAGATGGTCTCAATAACTCTACTTAAAATAAATCGTAATAAAAAGCCTATTTACCACTTAATACTTTTCATTCGTTTGCACTTTAATTGATGCCCATTAACCTATTTAAAATAATCATTTTGGTGGGACTAAAAGTTCAACGATCGAATGTAGGTAGCAACAAATCACATTTAAATATTCTCGAGTGGCACTTTTAGTGGCAGAAAGGTACTTATCTTTAGTTTATATAATTGCGACTCGGTGCCAGCGACTACAGAGATAGTGTCTGTAGGAATTTTCCATGATTACAAGTACCAGGTCAGATATTATAAAATATTCCGAGCTATGAAATCATCTTGTATTTTTTTTCAATTTTGTTATTGTGATAATTTGGAAGTTTGCTACGCAATTCAATCAATCAATTTATTTATTTCAATAAGACTATTACAGACACTTTTGAATGTCATCATCATTTTTACAAAACCATGGATACATCATTCATGGTTTTGTACATATACATGTGAGAACGAAATAGAAAAACGAGCGTCCAAGTTCAAACCGAACTGACAGATTTTATGGTTCTACAGGGATTATTAGATTATACTGTTATCGCTGTAGCATCATAGGGGCATTAGGTGACAATACATTTTTAGTGATGTATTGACAAGTTTATAGTCGGTTTGTTTTAAAGAAACAGATCACAATATGCAATTTTTATCCCTTCATTACAATTTTTAAATAAATAAATTATTTTTAAGAAGCCACTTAAAAATATACGCATTGAAGTTAAGATAAAAGCTAGGGTAGAAAATGTTCTCAACAGCTTTCTACTCCCCGACATAAGTCAGCGGCTTTTAGAGGCAGTTTTCGTTCGCAGCTACAAAATGTTGGAACAATATCCCGCCGCACATTCAATACAGTAAAAGTTGCTCGACATTAAAAATAAAGTTATTTTTGTTAAAACATCAAATAGAATTTCAGGATGTTCGAGCCGACATATCGTCAGCTATATAAATTGTAAAACATTTTATTATTTAAAAAATGTAGTAGGGGAGACTGGGGCAAGATGAGATAGCTAAGACAAAACTCGTTATACAAGGAAAATTAAACTCTTTAATAACATTCTTTAACAAAAGAGGTAACCATTATACATTTCTCTCATAAAATTAAACGTTGTAGCATGCAAAATCACAGAACTTTTTTTGGCAAATAAGGAAAAAATAAACTCGGCAAATTTCCCGTTTTGCCCCATAACTGGGGTAAGATGGGAAACGCTGTGGGGCAAAACGAGTACGCTTTTTAATCGGGTAGACAGCGTTCACAAATGTGTGCCTCTTCGTCTTCCTCATCTACTCCGGCACATGAATTATGCGCCCAACCGTGGCACACGCTGCAGATGACCCAACCTTCGGTTGAATCTGAGTATAAGTACCCACAATAGATGCAAGCACAGTCATCATCCTCTTCTTGGGATGAACTATCTTCCGATTCAGTTTCTTTTTTGCACCTTTTCGTTTGACGCTTTTTCTGCAGGTTTTCCTTGTCAGTTGTCTTTTTAATCTTCTTTGCAGTCTTTTTTTCAGGTTTCTTTATTTGTTTTTTACCTTTTTCAGTCACTTGATTATCAGTCTTTTTCTTATTTTTACCTTCTTTAATACTTATATCTTTCATGAGTTCATTTTTGTAAGGTGATTCAGTAAGTATTGCAGTCTTCCCTCGTTTCCTAGTCTTTCTCTCCTGAGTCCTAACTTCTTTAGGTATAGCCATAATATTTTCAGGACTTACCAGAAAAGAAGAAGTTACTCTTTTTATTTGCCTTTCGGGAGTATTGTCTTTAGCTCGAAATATCGACGTCGAAGGTTGCTCGGCCAATGTTTGTTCAGGGTTATTTCTAGTATTAATAATCTCGGGAGAATATCTATTGAAATTAGCATCTGCAGCAATGTTTTGGAAAGACGTGGTAGTCATAGAAATGTCAATTTGAGAATTCAACGAGACCAGGGCATCATTGTTATTCGAAAAAGATGTGGCTGGTTCAACAATATCTTCTCTTTCAATGGATAAAACTGGATGGACAGCATTTTCTGAGGATATCAGAGGCTCTGGAACACTCCCTTTATCAATTTGTAAGTTTGGATTAGAAATAATGTTTTCTGTATTTTCCGACAAACCACGACCATTTTCAGCCTGAGAACAAATAGCTGAAGAAGGTACATTATTTTGCTGGGTTGCAGACGAAATTTGTCCAAGGTGAGCTGAAGGGGATGGCCGCGATAGATTTTCTTCAGTGATTGCTGGTTCGGATGTTTGAGTTGATGGAGCATTTTCCACATTTAGCTCATCTCTTGCCAGATTTTCTGTGTTAGTCGTCTCTGCAGCTATGAAATCAGCATCCGTAAAAACATTTTTATCTAATGGCCATATACCACATTTCCGAAATCCATTTATGGCTGTGAGCATTGTGGCTGCTTGTAAGTAAGCTTGTCCAAAAAGTTTTGCCACTTGATATGGTGTAACCACGCGACCAGGGTGATCTCTCAGCCATTTTTTCACTTCTGCACTGTAATACGTGCTTAAAGGTCTCATGAAAGACACGTCTAAAGGCTGCAATTTGTGAGTGCAGTGTGGTGGTGTACATAATAAAATCACATTATTTTCTCTTGCATAATCTATTAGGTTAATATTTTTGGTATGTGAAGAGTGACCGTCTAACAGAAGCAATACAGGCTTTTCTTTTGTTGGTTGTGCAAACTGCACGAATGATTTAAACCAATCAAAAAATATTTTTGTTGTAATCCAGCCATTGTCACTGCAAGTGCCCCAAAACCCTGACGGAGCATCATCCAAAAGTTCTTCTTTCATCCGCTTCCGAGCGTATATTAGCATAGGCGGGACATAGGTGCCAACGGCATTAAAACAAATTTCAGCAGTGACCAACTGGCCTCTCTCTGCTGATGAGAGGCAGCCGACTTGCTTCTGGCCCTTCATTGACAATATCTTAGATTGACTTTTTGGAACAGTACTGATCCCCGTTTCGTCTACATTATAGATCCTTTCAGGCGTCAGTTTATGTTTATCTATTACATTTTCCAACAATGTAAAAAATTTGTCGACTGCCACTCTGTTAAAACCCATCGCTCTTGCAGCTGATGTTGGTTCTGGGCGTCTGTATGCTAGATCAGGGTGTCGTTTTAAAAACCCGCTGAGCCAATCTTCTCCAGCCATACCAGTTTCTGTATTAAATGGGTTATCTATGTGATTCCGCTGAGCCAACTGATAAGCTATAATACGAAGCTCTTTTCCTGTTAAACCAAAAAGCCGTGCTTCCATAGATTTCACATACTCCGCCAGCTCATTTTCTTGCTCGGCTGTGAAAACAGTTTTGAATCGTCCCAAATGTTTTTTCCCGCAGTCGTTATCAGAATCAGTGTCGGCATTATTAGTTTCACGAACTTTTCTTACTCGTCGTTCTAAGGTCGACTTCGGAACATCGTAAGTAGCCGAGGCTCGAAGAAATCCCATTCTATCAGTAAGAACAGCATTTACTGCTCTTCTCATATCTTCTTCGTTCCATTTGCCACGATCTGTTTTTCTTTTGTAGTTGCGAACCATTTTATCTGTAGACAAATAAATAAATAGGTAAATATTTTTGAACCTGATTTAAGTAGAATTTACAAATATTATCAGTACATAGAAAATATTATTTTACTCACAAGGTCGGGGCAAAACGGGTATCCCATTATGCCCCGATCATCTTGCCCCGATCCACACGTAGGTAAAAAAGATGACGCAATTCTAAACTCAAACTTTACCGGCAAAAAAATCAGGTTTAAATTTAATGTTTAGGACTACTATAATAAGCTCGGGATTGAAATAATACATTAACACAGGTACTTACATGTCTGTACATCAGTTTTTGAATCAAATTTCGCGCAAAAACACTTGCAATATCACTTTTTTCTCTCTGCAACGCAAAAACGAGTTCTAACCTGTTCGCTCTGCTTGGACGCACTAGCGGAGAGTGAAGTTCGTGCAAATGGCGCTGTTGCCGCTCCGAACACGAATACTATTCACGCACACAAGCTTACTTCCCGTTCTGCCCCGAACTTCATCTTGCCCCGGTCTCCCCTACCTATTATATACTTATATCTGAGCAATTTTGGGCATTTTTCAATTTCAATTTTAGCATTTTTATTTCCCTTTTATCTTAATTACATATTTTTTTTAATTTTACTAATGTTATTATTTTTATACATTTTTACTTTTTAATATTGTTTTTATTTATATCAATTTTAAAACTGTTTTCAATTCTGACTTTTATACATATATGTTTGTTTATGTTTTCGGGCGCATGGCACTCGTGGGCTGCAGCTGAAAATCAGTGTCAGGTTGCGTAAATCTATAAAATCTGGCAAATTTCCTTGAAGGCTGCCTTTTTTTACTAAACCTGTAGTCGCCTTTTTTGTGGGTGGGACATCATCATAAGAACATTTCCCGCTCTGGGGGAGCGGGGGAAAGTGTCAGACTTGTACTGACTAAAACCCATCCATGTTCCTTCTATTGTCCTTTACGTTCCGGGGCTGCGGTATCTCTTTCGAACAACCTGCAACCCCGGCAGGCGGTGGCGCTTGCAGGCCCCTCTGCTTTGCTGACATCTCTTTGAAGCGCGCGTGGAACACTAACGCGCCGTCGACACGGCCTGTCGTCAATAGACGGACAGACGGTGAGCTACCCATTGCTCACCGTCCTCAGGCCCGCATCTACGGTGGCCGGGAGCAGTCTCGCGGCGCCCGACGACCAGGGCGTCTTCCGCGGCGGCTGGGTTAGTTTGAGGTTCTCTCCCTCAAACACCCTGTAGGCGCCTCAGATACCTTTCCGCCAAATAATGAATCTTCTACACATTATATAATACCGCAACACTACCAAAAATATCATCATTTAAATCGGACTCAATTAATTCATTACAAACAAACAGATATCTGAAGTAGTTACGACTAGTTCAGTACTCCGACTCGGTCAAAGTTTAGCTGATAAGACGACAAGAGCGCTGGATTGTTTAACGTATGTTTCAATGGCTTGATTGATATTCTAACGTGGGCTAGAACTTCGAATGAGGCTTGTATCAAGGTATTTTATGATCATAGACATAGTCTACGCAAGTGCCAATTTATCTAATCTATTCGTATTTTTTTCTCCTTTTGTAACCGCCTTTAAAAAAGGAGGTCTTAATTCGACTATGTCTATGTCTGTTACGCGATTCCTAAGTCGATTGTGGGCCGATTTTCAAATTTCTTTTTTTTAATCGAAAGGGGTATTCTCCCCAAGGTGTCCCAAATGATTTTTTTCTATATTGGGTACCTAATTTATGAGTTATTTATGTTATATAATACATATTTTTTCTTCTAATATATACAGGTTGGCCCGTTGATAGGCGTCCATAGAAAAAATTTAGATGCCTTATGCTAAGGGGTACCTGAATTACCCCCATGTATGTTCCGCGATTTTTTGTAGTTTAGGAGCTAAATTTTTTTTTAATACTATTTTCAAAATTTTCACATAACATTGGTTTTTATTTTTTATCTCTTTATTCCTATCATTTCCGCCGCCTATCAACTGGCCACCCTGTATAGATGATATGCTAATATCTCATCAAAGGGAGAAAAAAAATATTACTATTCATCATCATCTTCCTGCCCTTGTCTCATTTAAATTATATAGTAAGGACTAGACTGCGCACGCAAGCAACTCTAGTTCCGAGTTCCGATGATTATCAACAGTTTTCAGTTGCTGTAATCGATGACTAAGTTAGTTCCGAATCGCCGCAACTATTAACTGTTAAAAATTATAAGTATGTAACTAGCTTCTGCCCGCGGCTTCGCTCGCGTTTAATTCGGGGTACTATAGTTCCTCTTTCCTGATTTGCAGGTACCTGGTACTTGTAGTTTTTGCCCTAGCGCATTATTTATTGTAATAGCAAAGCTAAGTTTTCCGTTTTTTTCCCTCTTTCTCCATCATTTCTCACTTTTTAAAAAAAAAAAAAAGTTAGCCTATGTCCGTCTCCAGGGTCCCAACTATCTCTGTATCTACCAAAATTCATAAAAATCGGTTTAGCCATGTAGGCGTGAAGACGTAACAAACAAACTCACTTTCGCTTTTATAATATTAATATGGATTAGTTTCTAAAATTAGGATTTTTAAAATGAGAGTAAGTGCTGCTTTGTCGATATCTATCGGGACATTGAACGCTGAGTAGACTGAGCAACTCGGCTATGAAAGTTGCTCACAGATTGTCATAAAATTGCGACAACTGTAAACGTTATAGCAACCATCAACTTTTTAATTCGAGCCATAATACATATGTTAAGAAAAAGAATAAGTTTGTAGCGGGGTGGAATGAGCATGTGAAGGGGGTTCATGCGCGGGCGCGCCTTGGGTTTCAAATGTTGATCTTACATGGAAAACCCGCGTCGGGAGATGTGTATCAGGAAATGAAAATGTCGAGACATAAGTTTAAAACTAAACTGAAGTGGTGTCAGAACAATGAAAACCAGATAAAAATGGATATTATTGCATCCCTTCATGAGGAAAAGAAATTTAGTTCTTTTTGGAAGCAAACCAATTCTTTGAATCCCCAGTCGAGCCTGCCATCGAACGTAGACGGCTTATCACTTAACAGTGATATAGCCAATATGTTTATGAGTCAATTTAAAGTCGCTCCAAATATAACAAATGCATCTAGGCGAGGCATTCGGATTCGGACCCCGTGTGAAGGTGATCCTCATGTTAGATTCAACGTGAAAGATGTAAAAGACGCGCTAAAAAGTATGAAACGAGGTAAGTCACCTGGGCACGCTGGTTTGAGTGTTGAGCATTTAAGGTCCGCTGGTGTACACTTACCTAGGTTGCTCGCCATGTTATTTAATTTTTGTGTGAGTCACTCTTACTTGCCTGACGATCTAACTATGGGAACTACAACAGTTTTTACGAAACTGTCGTAGTTTCCATAGTTAAGAACAAGACTGGTGACTCATCCGATAAAAATAACTATAGGCCTATTTCACTGGGTACAGTCATTGGTAAAGTGCTGGACAGCCTGCTTGAAAGACAGTTGAAGATACATATCAAACTCAACGACGCGCAGTTTGGTTTGAGAACCGGTTTGTCGACGGAAAGTGCAAACACAGACAGGAAGACACCTGTATATGGTTGTTTTCTGGACCTGTCAAAAGCCTTTGACCTGGTGAATTATGACATTCTGTGGCAAAAAATGTCGGATGAAACGGACCTCTCACCTGAGATAGTAAAGACATTTAAATCTTGGTATGAGAGTCAGATTAACTATGTTAGATGGTCAGATGCTCAATCAATACAATATGGGCTGGATTGTGGCATGAGGCAGGGGGGTTGACTTCACCCACCCTTTTTAATTTGTACATAGACCAGTTGGTTGGTGAGCTGAGTAGCACTATGGTTGGTTGTTCTGTGGATGGCAGAATGATCAACAACATTAGCTATGCTGATGACATGGTACTGCTCAGCCCATCAATCTGTGGACTGAGGAAGTTGTTGGCCGTGTGTGAGAGGTATGCGGAGGCTCATGGCTTGAGGTATAATGCTACTAAAAGTGAAGTAGTGGTTTTTAAAGTACGCAATAATATGCCCACAAATGTACCACCAGTGACGTTACAAGGAGCACCACTAAAAGTCGTCACTCAGTTTAGATACCTCGGTCATGTGGTCACGGATTCTCTCACAGATGACCAGGATATAGATAGGGAGCGCAGGGCGTTGGCAGCCCGATGCAATATGCTTGCCCGCAGGTTGGCGCGGTGCTCTGGTCAGGTAAAACTGACGCTCTTCAGAGCCTACTGTCAGTCGTTTTACACGTGCAGCTTGTGGGTTAGATATACGCAGAAGGCTTACAACGCTCTGCGCGTGCAGTATAACAATGCGCTGAGGATGTTGGTGGGGCTGCCTCGGTTTTGCAGCGCTTCGGGTATGTTTGCGGACGCGCGAATAGATGACTTTCATGTCATTATACGCAAACGATGTGCATCGATGTTGCGGCGATTCAGGGGTAGCCCTAACAGCATTTTAGCTACACTGGCGGACAAGGTCGACGGACCATTTATCAGGCTCTGGGCTGGCAGACATGTGCGTGCTCATGTTCATGCAGCCAATTAATGTGTTTTGTTTATTTTAATTATTGATTTAACTATCATAGGCTAAGTTATATACTAACACTATATGGATCTCTTGGTCTGAAATTAAGATTTTGATTTGATTTGATTTAAAAGTTTTCTGTGAAAAGTAAAGCAAAGCCCCTAAACATCGCATAAAGTGTTCTTCGTATTGTTATTAAAAATTACGCAATTATAATGCAGGTCTTACTCGTATCATTTTGTTAATTGCCAATACGACCCAAAATTATATCTTCGAATGATAATAAATGTCCAGTAAGAGTAAACAAGAACTATCGGAGGTCAAGAAGTCAACTATATCGAACTAACTCATTCTGGATACGAGTGTTTCATGAAGCTTACACGCACACTTGTTTTAGTTAGTTAGTTAATTAGTTTTGTTTAGCTGATATTAATAGACTTCAGGATGTCAATGAATTGTCTGATCTGTACCTATATTTAAACTTTCATTTATGGGGCATCTACCGTGGATTGTAATTTCTGTGGTCTCACGACATTTTGAAGATGTTACTAAGTATCGTATTTTTTTTATTTATTAATTAAACATGGAAGACTTACAGCTCAACAGAACATAAAAAAAATTTGCAAATAAGACTGTAAATTGCATGCAACAAGTCTCCATTCTTTCACTAGGAAGCGGCGCACTACCAAAACACTAAGAAGTGGCGAAGGGCAGGGCGGTTTTGGGGGCCTGTCTCTTGTAATATGACGTTCAAAAAGTGCTGATTATCAGCCTAATTTGAATAAATGACTTTTGATTTTGATGTAACATCATAACTGAACAAAACTAAATTCTATAGACATTACAGTAGTGTTTGGAACAGAACACCAAAATTATTATAATTTAATTACTTATGCATCTATCTGTTATTTAGGACAAGCAACTAAAAACGATTTGTTTATGATTGGAAATACATATGAATGAACAGACTATTCATCGAAATTCCTATCAGCACTTAAATGGAGATTCTCGAGCAAAAATGTGTCGCAATTGGATCGGTGGTACCAACCTTATTCATTTCATGCATCCCGTGAGTCGTCAAGCAGGCAAGGAACATTTACCAAAACCCTGAACTCATAAACCTCATCTTTTCTTCCACCAGCTGCCTTGAGCGACATGGGTGGCAGCGGCACCAGCTCCTCGTCATCACACATGTCTCCTGGCTGGCAGGTCAACGACCTTGACCTCGATTTGCCCGGCGAGCTGTCTATGAAGTGAGTATCACTAAATCTTATCAATTAATTCAAATTTAAAACTGCGCAATCTATTATTAAGATTTTTAAATCTGCAAAATATTAACGCAATAGTGGCTGTTATGATGTAGAAAAATAGAATTTACTTTATTGGATACTTTAACTACTACTCAGCTGTCAATATAGTATAGCGCCATCTTTGATACAAACCTCACAAACAATAAATGATATATTTTATGACTATCGAAGCGTTATTACGCTTACTCTCAGTGAAGTAAAATTCATGCAATATTTTGGAGTGGTCTAGTAACTTTTTTTCTGGCGCCATACAATATTGCGATTGCTGTGCTATTTGTCAATGTTAATATACAAAAAACTTTTATCTCTATCTCGGCTTAATTAACATTGCCCTTTCAAAGGCATTTCATAATTTAATACAGCGCCATCTCTTATCGAACTTTCAAAAAACTCACCGTGTAGTACTTTTTCTCATCGTAGCGAGGCGCTGCTGTCGCTGCCATCATTGGCTGTGTTTAAGCAGGAGGCACTTTCGCCGAATGGTGGAGGCGCCGTCGTGTCCCCACCACAACGGGCTTGGCCTCCGCGAAGACCTGATGAGAGACAGGTAAACTAGTAGATAAAATATGCAGGGTGTTTTTGTAATTATTGACAATTCAGGGTAGTAAAAATATATCTAACTTATGTTGTCAGTAAATTGAAGTCATAACTGTCGGTTGGGTGTATGTATTAGCTGTAACGAGGTTAAGTGAAGTAGTGTGTTAATTTGATAAACAATTAATTAAATTGATTGTGCAAACTGGTTATGCAAATACTAATAATTCCAATTTCACCCTGTATGTGAGTAATGTTCATTAGAATGCTTGCCATGTGTTTGTCGATTATTTTTTCTGTGTTTTGCAGCTTTTTTACGGTCATTTATACCACATCTTCTTTCTACACGAGGGGTCGCAAACCGGGATACCGAATTTCGAAAATACCGGAATACCGGGCCAAAATTCGGTCTTATTAATACCGGTATTCATTTCACAAAAACCGGGATATTCGGTATCTTCGGTTTTAGTAAAATAAATAAAAATTATGCGCCATTTAAATAGAATTACGCGCGCGCCAGTTTGTTCACCTTACGACAAGACTGATGAATCCGGCGACAGCCGAGTAGCCGAACTTCATTCTCATTACAAGGCTAAACCAACAATTTAATTTTAAATATTTCTTAGTAAAAACATAGAAAACAAAAAGAAAACCTTTAAAAATACAAAAAAAGTAGCCCACCGGTATCGAGAACAGGGTCCAAGCTACCGGCGGTCAGGGCTCCAGAGAAAGAAACCTCGTAACAATACGAGCCGTGTCTAGGAGTACCGCTTTCTGTATCAAACCCTTGATCTAGCTGCCTAACGAGAGCCTCCTCAGGTATTGGCCGAGGCTCTTGGCAATTAAGCCATTGGCTGTAACGACTACCGGCACAATAATCGCTGAGTCCACATCCCACATGTCGACAACCTCGCGAGGCAAGTCAATATACTTGTTTCGTTTATCTTTTTCGGCTTTCACGAGGTTCTCGTCATGTGGAACCGTTATGTCAATAATCATTGCGCGCCGCTCTGATCGGTTCACCACCACTATATCAGGTTTATTTGCAACAATAGTACTGTCAGTGATGATGGATCGATCCCAGTACAATGTGATATTGCCATGTTCGAGATCCGGGTCGGGCACATACCTATAGTACTCCACTTTCGATTCCACAAGGCTGTGTTTTAGAGCAAGTTGTTGATGGATAATCCTGGCTACAACAAGGTTGTGCCTATGCAAGTACTCTCCGTTAGCAAAACGAGAACAACCAGAGATAATGTGATGAATTGATTCACCCGGACGGTAGTATGCTCGACATATGTCAACCGTATCATCCTTCACAATAAATCTCCGGTAGTTATTCGTCATCATAACTTCATCCATGATTGCACAGACAAAACCTTCGGTTTCTCCAAAGAGGTCACCGGAACGTAGCCAGGCTACGGACGCTGATTGATCTACATCGGGTTCATTTAGGGCCCGGAAAAAGCGTCCGTGAAGCTTCTTACTCTGTCAAACTTCCCTCCGGTCGTTAGTGTCAAGTACTACAGGTTTGCACCAGTTCTCTTTAGCCAACTAGAGCGGTGAGAGGCCCTTGTCCACCGTAACCACATCTCGATGCATCCCTACGTCGGCTTCCAAGAAATATTCCCTGAGACTGCATAATTGCATATCTCGCGATTGTGGAGAGTCTTGGCGTTTAGAAAGCCTCGACCTCCACAGCTCCGCGGGAAATACAGTCATAACCCAAGAACGTGGCTGATGCATCCGATATGCCGTCAACAATGTACGCACCTTCCTATCCAGGGCATCTAGTTCTGTTTGAGTTCATTTGAGTATGCCGAAGGAGTACCTACATCTAAACCGGCAATAAAGGAATAAAAGGGCATTTAGTATTAGTAAATTATTGCTAAGAACTAACTGATTGATTACCAACTTATCAAATAATAAATATCAAGGAAAATTTTGTTTTATTTAGAAGATAAATTGATTTAGGTACCTACTTACCATTCCTCCGGAAACTAACTTTATTGTACAAAATTTGCTAACTTTAGCTTAATCCCGGAAATATCGAAAATACCGGATTATCGGTATTGGTCTGGACCCAATACCGAAAATACCGGTTTTGCTAAAATGATTCGGTATTGCGACCCCTACTACACTCTTGTCTTTTTTGTCTTGGTATTTTACGCCATTTCCCACAGCTACCCTCATTCAATTTCAACAAGATCCAATTCTGCATTGAATGGCCCTTCGCCGTAACTTTTTCTTCAATCTGACCATTGACAATACTTTGATTTCGTCCTTTATTTTATGACGTAACTCGGTGTTGCCAACAAAAGCTTATTCAAGCATGTTACTACTAAGGTAAGTTTTAAAAATCTTTAACAACTTCAACACAAAAAAATAAGAGAAACTTACTAGAATCGGCTCCCTACTCACACAAGTTTAGCATATCGACTTTCTTGCAACAGAACTATACTGTACTCCTGCCGTGGTAACGGGTTGTTCGAAAGAGATACCGCGGCCCTAAAACATAAAGGGCAAAATAAGGAACATGGGTGGGTTTTAGTCAGTACAAATCTGACACTCCTCCCCGCTCCGCCCGGGAGAAGTTATTTGATAATTTCCTATCCGTAAAACAAAAATAAGGTTGTAGTTACAGGCATTAATTTAATCCATTCTAGTAAAAATAAAATAAAATAGCCTTTTATTTCCTACAATGTTTCCATTCGTTTTAACTAAGTAGATTACTAATAATATAATATAACACCCTAACTTAACAATATGTACTTAGTATTAACAATTTAATCCATTCTAGTATAAATAGATAAAATAGATAAGTCATTTATTTGATGCAACAATAAACACAATACAGGAATCTACACAAAAACAGCATCAAGCTGACATAAAACCGGTCAAGTGCGAGTTGGACTCGCACACCGAAAGGTAATAAAACTGTATAAGTCTGCCTTCAACATATGTTCCTTATTCCATTACAAATAAATCCTTTCTAAATACACTTCCTGCACGTTACATTCTTCCTTCAGAACAATTGTTTGACTTCTCATTGACTCTTTATTCAAAAAAGATTTCATTCTTTACCCGACCTAATGATTTGAAGTATTTTCGCTTACATTCGTGCATCATTTTCTGTCCGCACAATTTTTTTGTTTCTGGTATACTTTCCGTGCAAATTAAAATCATTTGTACGTAATTCTTTCTTCGATCTACTTAAATCGCCTACTTTACTATCTGCTTCTCATAACTTTTCGTCATCATCTTCATGCCCTGGTCTCTCTTCTATATTTGGGGTCAACGCCACATCTTTGCTTCTTCCATTCACCCCTGTCAGATGTCACTGCATAATTTACTCCTTTTTGAGGTTTCGTACTTTAAACGAAAAAACGGTCCCTAAACCCTTATTGGATCTCTTTGTTGTCCATTTTTCTATCAAGACGATTTATCTCGGGTATGCGTGGAGTGAAAACCATATACTCAAGTCTGTGGTCCCTTTGTGCTGTGAAAAAATCAACCATATAAGTCTGCACAGTCAAAATATATGGCCGTTTATGTCGCAATTTTCTACGGAACCTTCGATGCGCGAGTATGGTGCGCTCTTGGCGGGTTTTTTTCTCCATGTCATTCCTTACACAATACATCCATCTTTTGTTTTGTACTTCTCCATCCCTCTCCATCCATCAACATTCATATCTATCAATGTTTTAGTCATATGCGTTTCATCACCGCGTACACTTTTGTGTATAATAATTCCGACTACTGATAGATCATGGTTTTCTTTCTAATTCTCAGATCAGCGCGGAATATACAGAGGTACAGCCGGGGCATGCTGTTACAGACAGGGATTTCAAGAATATATGGGAGGTGGATATTTTATCTTCTTCAAGCTGATGTCATGTCTTTTTGCTACGACTAAAACAAAATCTGTTCTACCCGTCTTTTGTTTCACCACTAAGCCCAAATTTTACTTTTTTTTTAATTCATTCGCTTATCTTAGCATTTATTCAATAAATGTCTAATGTAATTCTAGACGGTTTTAAATATTATCTGCTTGCATTATAGCCATAACAGACAGTTATAGTTCTTCTCTTCAATTTTTATTCTCTGTAATTTTCATCTTTGGAGAAGTATGGTTAGGAGAGCCAACCCCAAGGAAAGAAGGGATAGTGCCAGAAGAAAAAGAATAATGTGCATTTTTTATTTAAATCAAAATTAGTCCCGTCTTAAAACTTCTTGTCATGCCTGTGATATTATTTTTTTCATTCAGACGCGTTATCATTATTGTTTACACTTACTGATATTATGGCTAAGAGAATAAAACTAATTAACTGCATGTTTTTAAAAACAACATGTTTATAGAGTTAAAGTTTTTGCAATTTGATTATAAAACTGTTAAAAACTGCAAAAGATAAAACTACATTTATAACCGCATATTTTTCCAAACTTTTTATTAATTAATGTTTTTTTCAAATTCAGACGATTTCAAACTTGAATATTAGTGACTCAGTGTGAAATCAAATCCAAACTGATCTGAGAACAAATTATAATATAATTCCAATAAACTAGAAACACAAAAAAAAAATACGAAATTTGATAGTTTTTTTTTCATTTAACCTACATTTCTTAATAGCTAGACAATGATCTTCCCAAAACAAAACTGTGTCATTGTTTTCTGGCCATAAAAATACCTTCCCCATAGCTACATATTTAATGCATCTTGTCTTGCCAGTTTCCAAAATTCTATAAAACTCAGTACATTTCAAAATCACCTACATTGTCCATACGCTTTCTTCTTACACAGATTACCAGCATGGTGGTCGATGGCAACCGCGATGTCATGGAGGAAGGCAGCTGCGAGCAGTCGCCTCCACACAATGGGACCATGATGGTGCAGCATGGTAAGTGGCGCCATCTGTTATTTGTTTCTTAGAACTAAATGTCAAAATGGTTCTTATGTTTGCTGTTAGATGGCGTTACATAGTACTTGTGTTCTGTAATTGCACTTATGCATATTATTGCGCTTCAAAAGAAAGAAAGAAAAAAAATGGTGTTAGCCACAATGGCACACAATAAAAGAAAATATAAAAAATAATTATTTTTGTATATTTTTATAAATATACAAAAATAATTATTTTTTATATTTTCCCGCATCTTCGCTCAAGTGATATCGAAAAAAAAAGTATCCTATGTGTTATTCCAGACTATAATCTACCTCTGTACCAAATTTTATCAAGATCCGATCAGCCGTTTTGACGGGAAAGAGTAACAAACATCCAGCCATACATCCTCTCAAACATTCGCATTTATAATATTAGTAGGAAGTTTTTTTTAATGTTTTATTAAGAAATATTAAAAAATGTACAATGTGCCTACAGATAGTCTGTTGTTCTGGGTCTTTCTGTTTGTGTATGTGATTTAAATGTTTAAAAACGCACAAAAATAAACAAAAATTATATGTGTAGAAAACAAAAACCATAAGTAAATAAAAAAGATTAACGTTGTTTGCCTAATTTGCCTATTATCTGGATAATATCAATATAACGTTGTTCCAGGGAGTCCAGAAAGTATGCAGTGCCAGCCCGCCATGCCTCCAGGCACAATGATACCCATGAACGGGTACCACTCGCCGAATTCACAAGAAAACAAAAGTAAGTTCATCCTTACTTCCTTACTACTATTATAAAAGTGAAAGTGACTTTGTTTGTTTGTTACCTCTTCACGCTTTAATGGCTTAACCGATTTTGATGAATTTTGGTACAGAGATAGTTGGGAACCAGGAGACGGACATAGGCTATTTTTATTTAAAAAAAGTGAGATATGAGGGAGAACGGGAGAAGAAAAGGGAAAACTTAGCTTTGCTATTACAAATCAATAAGGCGCAAGGGCAAAAACTGCAGGTAGCAGGTACTGTGTTATACCGAATTTAACGCGGCGAAGCCGCGGGAAAAAGCTAGTACTTTATAAATCTATTTAAACTTCATTAACACGACGGCAGGTCAACCCATACTAAACCATTTTAACCTGATCTCTCTACTACGGATCGCACACTGTAGTAGACAGATCAGTTTTGGGCGGAGCGGGGGGGAGGGGGAGGCGCTCCGCCCAAAGCGGGGGAAGTTATTTGATGATTTCACATCCGCAAAAAAAAGGGCTTGCGAGGGCCACCGCCTGCCGGGGTAGAGATACCGCAAAAAAATGAACATGAGTGGATTTTACTCATGACTCTCCCTCTAGCTCCGCCCAGAGCAGGGGAAGTTATTTCATGATTTATCATCCGCAAAAAAGGGGTACTTTTACACCCTGTATTCGCCCCATATGTTTTTTTTAATTCTGTCATTTTTGAGTTTTCTAATGTATCCATTGATTTCCAGACGCGGGCTTGCTGATGTGTTCTCCCGTGGGCTCTCTGGATGGATTCCTGCACTCTCCCGTACCCACACGCTCTGAGCCCAGCTTTAAAGATGATACCAGGTAAGGATACCGTCTGCACTCTTACCAAGCTCACTATAAACTGGTCAACTTCGAGTCGGACTGGCGCACCTAAGGTTCCATACAAACTTGCGACATAAACGGCCATATTTTTTGACTGTGTATACCTAGATGGTTGATTTTCAGCTTCAAGAGATCAGGGACTTGAGTATATTACAATTTACAATATTTATTCTAACGCATCAAACCCAATCCTTACTAATATTATAAAAGCGAAAGTGAGTTTGTTTGTTACCTCTTCACGCTTTAATGTCTAAACCGATTTTGATGAATTTTGGTACAGAGATAGTTGGGAACCAGGAGACGGATATAAGCTATTTTTTTTAATTAGCCCGCTTTTTTTTAAAAAAAAAAGTGGGATGTGAGGGAGAAAGAGGGAAGAAAAGGGAAAACTTAGCGTTGCTATTACAAATCAATAAGGCGCAAGGGGAACTGTGTTAGCCCGAATTTAACGCGAGCGAAGCCGCGGGCAAAAACTAGTACAAATACAAATTAAAATAATTATAACCTACATTAAAAAAAATATATCACTATTCTGAATACAAATTACATACTTAAATAGAATATGGTTGTATATGGTTTTAATTTCAATTCAATACCTTCGCGCTTTCCCGAGATAAAGGGTCTTGACACACAGACACACACACGGACGAATAACAAAGTGATCCAGTAAGGTTCCGTTTTTTTCCTTTTAAGGTACGATCTAAATAGTTTGTAAAAATAATTTGCGAACACAAAAAGTACTAGCTCAAAACAAAACATACATTCAAATTATTAGAACATACATTTGTCAATTAAATTGACATTTACTATGAAGTTGAGAAACTCGTATATAACCCTAACTCGCGGATAACTCTGCTTGCGAGATGTTGGAATTCGCAGTTAGTTCTTCAGTGATTGCATATATGGCGCTGTAGTACTTTTTGCCATGTCTAGAATTGTGTCGCTACAACTTTTAAGCGCATTTTTTTTTTATAAACTACTAGCTTTGCTCGCTTGAGATTCGGGGTAATACAGTTCCCCTTTCCCGATTTGCAGACGCCTGCTACCTATAGTTTTTGCCCTTGCGCCTTATTTATTGTATTAGCAAATCTAAGTTTTCCCTCTTTCTCACTCATTTGTCACTTTAAAAAAAAATAGCCTATGTACGGCCCTCTCCAGGGTCCCAACTATCTCTGTACCAAAATTCATCAAAATCGGTTCAGCTATTTAGGCGTGAAGACATAACAAACAAACTCACTTTCGCCTTATAATATTAGTAAGGATAGTAAGTATATATTATTGATCGTACTCGGCGACGAGGCCCATTCTCAGGCACCCATTGCTCGGAGACTTGCCCAATCGTTGTAACCTTAAATTAAAGAAAAATAAACAGTTTAGATAGTTTTAAACCTTATTTCTAACGATACAGATTCCAATACGTCTTGGCAGCGGCGACATCCATTGCCACGAAACAGAATGAAGAGTCACTGACGTATCTCAATCAAGGCCAGCCATACGAGATCAAGCTCAAAAAGTTGGGCGACCTGTCCCACTATAAGGGGAAGATCCTCAAGGTAAGCATGTCGTGACAGGTAGTCAGACGACCAGTCTTACCAAAGAGTACCTCTTTTTTTTGGGGTGGGAAATCATCAAATAACTTCCCCCTTTCTGGGCGGAGCGGGGGGAAGTGTCAGACTTGTACTGACTAAAACCCACCCATGTTTCTTCTACTGCCTTTACGTTCCGGGGCCGCGGTAACTCTTTCGAACAACCCGCAACCCCTTTACCCAGTACCAACTGGATTGTGGAGGTCAGATAGGCAGTTGCTCCATGTAAAGTTGCATACGCTCGCGTTAAATTCGGAGTAACACGGTTCCCCTTTCCTGATTTGCAGGTACCTGCTACCTGTAATTTTTGCCCTTGCGCCTGATTTATTGTAATAGCAAAGCTATGTTTTCCCTTTTCTTCCCTCTTTCTCCCTCATTACACACCTTTATTTTTAAAAAAAATATGCCTATGTACGTCTCCAGGGTTCCAACTATCTCTGTACCAAAATTCATAAAAATCGGTTTAGCCGTTAAGGCGTGAAGAGGTAACAAACAAACAAACTCACTTTCGCTTTTATAATATTAGTAAGGATAATCTAAAAGACGGACTAATATTTTTTTTTGGAAACTAGAAAGAAAGAAAGAAAATTGCGTTTATTTAGCATTAAAAACAAAAACAAAATATCATGAACACATTAACAAAATAAAATTAATAATGCCAAAAGGGCCTCAGCTCAGCATAATGCCAGATGGCAACACTAGGCCGCCACCTGACGCTGATTTTCAGCTGCTGCCCACGAATGCCATACGCTCGAAAACATAAACAAACACATAGGTATAAAAGTCAGAATTGAAAACAGTTATAAAATTGATATCATAAAATAAAAAAACTATATTAAAAAGTATAAAAATAATATCATTAGGTAATTTAATTAAAATAAAAGAGAAATAACAATGCTAAAATTTATCCATTTGTCTGCAGAGCGTGATCAAGATCTGTTTCCATGAGCGTCGGTTGCAGTACATGGAGAGGGAGCAGATCGCACAGTGGCACAACGAAAGACCAGGAGAGAGGATTGTGGAGGTAAAGCAATATCACACACACATACATACACACACACACACACACATACACACACACACACACACACACACACATACACACACATACACACACATACACACACATACACACACATACATACACATACGTAATCGTCGCTTTGTGGTATTTAGAAAATATAATTTTCACTCGGGTGGTGATAGAATATCTTTATGTATTGTAGCCTATGTGTTATTCTGATGTATAATCCATATTATTGTAAACTTTCATTAAAATCCATTCAGTAGTTTTTGCGTGAAAGAGTAACAAACATCTATACATCCAAACAAACTTTCGCGTTTATAATTTTAATTAGTAGGATTATTAGCAAATAAAGTATTTAATATGTATAAATTCTAAATATTTACTTTTAAACCTTTTAAAATATATTCAACTAGCGACCCGCCCAGCGGTTTCACCCGCTGCTCACTTCCTAAGAGTCACAGCGTGAAGCATGAATAAATATAAACCTTCCTCTTGAATCACTCTACCTATTAAGAAAAACCGCATCAACATCCGTTGCATAGTTTTAAAGATTTAAGCATACATACAACATAGCAACAGACAAAGCGACAGCGACTATGTTTTATACTATGTAGTGATTATTAAAATTAGATTATAATTACATATAGTACATTTTTGTGTTTGGTTTGAATTTCAACTCTATACCTACACGCGTTCCCGTGATAGAGCCTTGACAGACCGACAGACGGACAACAGAGTGATCCAATAAGGGTTTATTTTTATCGTGGGTGCGTTTACAAACATTTAAAATCACATACACAAACAGCCAGACCCGAAACAACTACCTGTAGGACATACAAATATTTGTTCCGTGCGGGCATCGTAACGGCGACACGCAGCGCAGCTGTCAATAGTTCAGCCACTGCGTGCCGTCAATAACAGTTTTGAGGTACGGAACGGTAAAAATAGCTTTTTTAACACCCTTGCTTGTAAAGCTGATGTAATTCCACCGGTTTTAAATATGTAAAGAGGGTCATAAAAAACGCGTGTGTTACCAAAGCAAATAGTTAAGTTATAGTCCATACAAATTCCATAACAGTATTATTTGCCATTTCAAATTTGGAACTGATCGCCGCCGCACGACTCCAGCTAGTGAGCAGCGCGCTGTTGCTATTCAAATTTCGAACTAATCGCCGCGCGGCGCCAGTCAGTAGGCAGCGCTAGCGCGCTGTTAAAATGGCGGGAAAGCAACAGTGTGCATTCACAGATTGAGTTTATATAAAAAGGTTTTTTTTTCTGTTTCCTCGCAAATGTGTTAAAAAACGTCGTACGATATAGGTACGTGCGTATTGGTTATAACATGCTCGGCTCAATTACGCCCTCGCCTTCGGCTTGGGCTGAAATTCCGACTCGCATGTTATAACCATCTTAACGCACTAATCTCGTAATGTACTATTAATTAGCAACACTGATAAATACGTCCTCCATATCCAGGTGGACGTCCCTCTCTCGTACGGCGTCATCCGCGTGGAGCAGCCCGCTTGTCTGAACGCGCTGCACGTCTACTGGGACCCTACTAAAGATGTCGGCGTTTATATCAAAGTAAGTAAAATTCTTCGAAATCGCTTTTATATGGAACTGGGTGGCGACCGCGGCTTTGCCCGCGGGAAATCGAAATAAAAGTATCCGATGTATTATTCCAGACTATAATCTACCTCTGTGCCAAATTTCATCATGATCCGTTTAGCCGTTTTGACGTGAAAGAGTAACAAACATCCATCCATACATCCATCCATCCATCCATCCATCCATCCATCCATCCATCCATCCATCCATCCATCCATCCTCACAAACATTCGCATTTATAATATTAGTAAGATAGTAAAGTGTAATTTGAATTAAAGCAATTATGTTAATTTTATTTCAAACTAGCTTTTGCCCACGGCTTCGCTCGCGTTAAATTCGCTGCTACCCATAGTTTTTGCACTTGCGCCTTATTGATTGTAATAGTTTAGAGGTATGAAGAACAGGGTGTAAAGTTCTCCATCCTCTATGAAAAAGGGAGGATCCTCCGACCAGACGGGTGTTGTGTCTGGTGGGCCACTGCCCGACAGTTGCTTGTCGGGTGCTCGTATATATGCTAACTTCGCGCACAACTTTGCTTGCGCGATGTAGGACTCTTGCCGTTTAGTTCTTCAGTGGCTGGATAGATGGCGCTGTAGTAGTTTTTGCCTCTTCATATTTGTGTCGCTACAATAGCAAAGCTAAGTTTTGGCTTTTCTTCCCTCTTTCTCCATCATTTATCAATTTTAAAAAGTGCCTATGTCCGTCTGTACCAAAATTCATCAGAATCGGTTTAGCCATTTAGGCGTGAAGAGGTAACAAACAAACGAACTCACTTTCGCTTTTATAATATTAGTAAGGATTCTCGTGTCACAATTTTCGTTCCCATATTCCTCCGAAACGGTTCGACCGATTCTTATTAAAAAAAAATTCTACATATTCAGTAAGTCTAAGAATCGGTCAACATCTATTTTCCATATCCCTAAGTGAGCAGCGGGTGAAACCGCTGGGCACAGCTAGTATTATTTTTTGGAACGAAGTTCCTTGTCGTGCGTTGCAAAAGGGGCCTATACGGAAAAATTAAGACCAAAAGTTGTACCGAAACTTTTTGCTATAGTTCTAAGTCTCTCTCTCTCTCTCCCTCATAGAAAGCAAGCCAGTCATTTTCGTTTCGTCTTTCTATTTCGCATTGAACAGTGTGGTGTCGCGACGATTATTTTTGTTGAGTGTATACAGGTTTTTTGTACATAATAAATAATAACTTAGTTCCATCTGGGTGTTCCTTGACACCTCTCAAGTATTTTTTTATCATCTTCTCTTGTCCCCAGGTGAATTGCATATCAACAGAATTCACAGCAAAAAAACATGGCGGTGAGAAAGGTGTCCCGTTTCGTATACAAGTGGAGACTCACCTCGGCAGCGACGAACACACACGGTTGCATGCAGCTGCCTGTCAAATTAAGGTAAATTCTACTATATTTTTACGTAGTAAAAAAGTCAAGTCCAAAAATACACAGTCATCTGCCTAGCCTTTTCCCAACTATGTTGGGGTCGGCTTCCAGTCTAACCGGATGCAGCTGAATATCAGTATTTTACATGGAGCGACTGCCTATCTGACCTCCACAACCCAGTTAGTACTGGGTAATGCGATACCCCTTAGTAAGACTGGTTGTCAGACTTTCGGAACACTGACTACCTGTAACGACTGTCAAAGATCTACAAATGACAGCCGGGACCAACGGCTTAACGTGCTTTCCGAGGCACGGAGGAAACTCGGAATGTAGCGGGTGGTCACCCATCCATAGACCAACCTAGGCAAGCGCGGCTTAACCTAAAGATCGACCCGAGCGGCTGCTATTATTTAGCCACGAGCTCCTCTAAAAAAAAAAACACTAAAAAGATGGAATATTTACTTCCGGGAGTCGGTGACTTTTGTTTGGTTCCAAGATTTTTTGTTACCGTCTATTTAGTGTTTTTTTGGAAGTCTTTTTTTTGGCAACAAAGTTTTTTTGACTAAGTACTAGCTTTCGCCCGCGACTTCGTCCGCATGGCATTATTTTGAGCTAACGCTAACTTTAAAACTGCGTGATGATCGAAGAAAAAATATCTTTATCTCCACTTTTCTTCCCTCTTTCTCCCCATTTTCTCACTTAAAGAAAAAACTATCTCTGCACCAAAATTTATCAAAATCGGTTTGGCCATTTAGACGTGAAGACGTAACAAACAAACTCACTTTCGCTTTTATAATATTAGTAAGGAAGTAAGGATTTTAACGGGTCTGGTTGTATGTGTGTGTGAGTTTAAATGTTTGTAATGTTTTTAATTGTTGCCACACTAGGAATTTCTCCATTATCGTGGGTGTGTACCCACGATAATGGAGAAATTCCTAGTGTGGCAACGTATTATTAGTAAAAAAAAAAAAAAACTATCTGCAGGCCATACAAATATTTGTCACGTGCAGGTATCGAAACAGCGACATGCAGCGCAGCAGTCAATCGCTCAGTCACTGCGCCAACCGTGTCAGTAACCTTAACATTTCTTACAAAATCCTATGCTTTCTCCCCATCCCCAGGTCTTCAAACTCAAAGGCGCTGACAGGAAACACAAGCAGGATCGGGAGAAGGTCATGAGGAGACCTCGCACCGACTTGGAGAAGTACCAGCCGGGCTGTGAAGCCACTGTTCTTACAACGGTAAGAAAGAAGAAGATTTCAGGCTACTATCCTGACATACAGACGTACTAGATTAGACTAGAACATGTTTTGCAAAGTAAAGACAATCCTAAATTGTTCTGTGAGAACCTCAAACCAACCCAGCCGCCGCGGGAGACGCTCCGGGCGTCGGGCGCCGCGATACTACTCCCGGCCACCGTAGATGCGGGCCGTGTCGACGTCGCGTTAGTGTTTCTCAAAGAGATGTCAGCAAAGCAGAGGGGCCTGCCAGGGACAGCGCCGCACTGGGTCAAGGGTTTTTCGAAAGAGATTCCGCGGCCCCAGAACACAAGGATGAACTGGAACATGGATGGGTTTTTGTCAGTACAAGTCTGACACTCCTCCCGCCCCGCCCAGAGCCGAGGAAGTTATTTGATTATTTCCCGTCCGGAAAAAATGCTCTTTATTGTTTGGGAAGGGTACATAATATAACTAATTAATTGTTTAGAAATTCGAAATTGATGAAATGTCTTTGTTGACAGCTGTCAAACGATGCTCTAATGCCGCCGCCATCTTTGGTCACCACGTCACCTCCTTACTCGCCTGAACTATGGTAAGTAATGCAAAATCTGTTTTGTTTTTAGACTGAAAACGTGGGGATTTTTTTAATGTTTCCCCCTGACCCTGACCTTTGGAAGTCATTGTGGAGTAACCATGGAGTTTCTTGCCGGTTTTTTCATAGGAAACGACCAACCCGATTGCACCTTTTCCTGACGTTTTATAAGTGCCCATGTAGGCCTTAAAAATATTTTGATATGTTAATCCTTACTAATATTATAAAAGCGAAAGTGAGTTTGTTTGTGACGTCTTCACGCCTAAATGACTAAACCGAGTTTGATGAATTTTGGTACAGAGATAGTTGGGACCCTGGAGACAAAAAAGGCTATTTAAAAAAATATGTAAGATTGAGAAAGAGAGAAGAAAAGGGGAGAGAAATATTAAGACATTTTTTTTCGATCATCACGCGGGTCAAAGTTAGCGTTAGCCCAAAGTAACTTTGCCACGCGGACGAAGTCGCGGGCGGAAGCTAGTATGTAATATGTTTGTTAAACGAAGGGATATCAATGCTGTGAATATCAATTTCTCTCAATTGTTAAGACAACTGATATTTATTTACATTAACGAAGAACACGCATAATATTTCCTGGGATTTCTACAGATAAGTATACTTACGAAATACCGTTCTGCCTTCTCAACGTGGAACTCTTCCTTAAAAAAATCAGCCTAGTTATGTCGGTCTTTCCAGTTTTTTAGGGTTTCGCACCGAGTTTTGGAAACACGGAACCCTTATTGGATCGCTTTGTTGTCCGTCTGTTTGTATGTAAAAAACTAAAGACCCTTTATCTCAAGAACGCATGGAGATATCGAGTTGAAGAACCATATACTCGAGTCTGAGGTCCCTTGGAGCTGTGAAAAACCAACCTTCTGCGTCTACGCAGTCAATAGATATGGCCGTTTAGAATAGAATAGAAAAATATTTATTCGAAACAGACACAACACAACAGCAAAAAAAAAAAAGATACACAGAACGGAAAACATGGACAAGGTTGCGCTGAGCGTGCCCATAACCAACTCAGCATATGCTAGGCGTCAGACACCCAACGCTGGTTTTCAGTTGGCACCCGCAGTGACACACGGACGATGGCAACAAGTACACATAAATAAGTAGGTACTTAGTGATAAAATAATAATAATATAAATGTGAAATAACGATATAATTATGATGTAAATAAGTCATAATAATAAAAGATAAATAGAATAGTGTGGATCTGAAAACATTACCGCTAACTTCACGTTTACGTCGCTTTTTTTAGGGTTCCGTAGTCAACTAGGAACCCTTATAGTTTCGCCATGTCTGTCTGTCCGTCCGTCCGTCCGTCCGTCCTCGCTTAATCTCTGTGACCGTTAGCACTAGAAAGCTGAAATTTGGTACCAATATGTATATCAATCACGCCGACAAAGTGGTAAAATAAAAATTGGAAACAAATGTTTTATTAGGGTAGCCACCCTATATGTAAAGTGGGAAGTGATTTTTTTTTTAATTTCAACCCTAACGTGTGATATATTGTTGGAAAGGTATTTAAAAATGAATAGGGGTTTACTAAAATCATTTTTTGATAATGTCAATAATTTCGGAAATAATCGCTCCAAAAGTAAAAAACAATGTGTCCCCCCCCCTCTAACTTTTGAACCATAAGTTTAGAAAATATGAAAAAAATCTGAAAAGTAGAACTTTATAAGGACTTTCTAGGAAAATTATTTTGAACTTGATTGACACAACAGTTTTTGTACAAAAAAGACAAAAAGTTGTACAAAATAATTTCTGGACTATGTAGTATAATCGTATATGCAAGCATTTTTTTTAACTTCGTTTACATATTTTATTATCCTGAACGTATCTTTTTTCAAACAAAAAAAGAATTATTGAAATCGGTTCTCGCAATCCAAAATTACCACCGAAAACTTCTTAAACGTCTTTGTATTAATTAATAACCCAATTCCCCGAGAGATGGCGCTGTAGGTACTTATTACATTGGATCGGGTATTACCGAATTGTTCGGTTGGTCTCTCCTTGGTATTGGCGGTATCTTTATAACTACATAAAACTTCTATCAAGAACATGCTAAGGCAATTTAGAACAAAACTAAAATTCATTTTTTAACACCATCAAAATGTTAAGGTAAAAACCAGTTCATAAATGGTTCGATAGATGGCGTTGCGTAATGACGTCATTTTTTTAAAAGTCGATGTTAAGATTTTCCGTGCTTTCATGACCTACCGTGGTAAAGTAAGTTGCACTTTTATTTAATTTTATTTATGAGTGCATAATCTAATTAGTCGAAGAGGTTTGATTTTGATTTGTCCGGTATATTGTGACGGACGGGAAACTACGGAACCCTACACTGAGCGTGGCCCGACACGCTCTTGGCCGGTTTTTTATTTTTTTCTGAATGGCGTCTCGCAGTTCAACCTAGGAGGTTGTCGTCTGCTTAACCGGGCGATTCCTGTGGATGCCTAAAAAATTAAGACCTCCAGCCAGGGTGTAAACTTACAAACTAAGCGACTACACGCTAAGGGCACCCCCTGTGGGGTACGAGAATCGGTTTAGGGCGTCGCTGAGGGAGGACAGCAAAGGGACAGGCTGGATTTGAGTGATATTAATTGGGGACTGATTTGAACTGGATGGCTCTAGCAAGGGACGGGTGGGGTTTACGTCGCATGTTTTTACGGATATTTATCATCAAATGACTACTCTCGAGGAGTCTCAGACTTGTACTGACTAAACCCATCCATGTTCCTGCTTTTGCTCGAGGAGTTCGTGGCTAAATAAATAGTAGCCGCTCGGGTCGATCTTTAGGTTAAGCCGTGCTTGCCTAGGTTGGTATGTGGATGGGTGACCACCCGTTACATACCGAGTTTCCTCCGTGCCTCGGAAAGCACGTTAAGCTGTTGGTCCCGGCTGTCATTTGTAGATCTTTGACAGTCGTTACAGGTAGTCAGTGTTCCGAAAGTCTGACAACCAGTCTTACCAAGGGGTATCGTATTACCCAGAATTAACTGGGTTGTGGAGGTCAGATAGGCAGTCGCTCCATGTAAAATACTGATATTCAGCTGCATCCGGTTAGACTGGAAGCCGACCCCAACATAGTTGGGAAAAGGCTAGGCAGATGACTATGTTCCTGCTTTTGCCCTTTGTATTCCGGGGCCGCGGTATCTCTTTCGAACAGTCCTACTCGCACTTGACCGGGTTTTTCTAGCGTATTTTTTCACATAAATTAATAAACATGACATATTAGCACGTTCGATCGCTTTGTCACATATACGCGAAAAAAAATAATCACAACACTAGCTTTCCAACTAGGATAGGGGTGGCGAACCTTGATGGACCAACGTGCCATTTTTCTTAAATAAATGTTGAATGAGGCTACAGACGTGCCAACAAATAATTTTGACTAAGTGATTATATTAGGAAAATAATTACTATACTTACTAGTAGAGTCATCGCTAAACGGTTTCTAATCAAATTAATATTATTCATCTCTGAAAATAATGAACCGCTTCGGCGAGTCCAAAAATGATATGAAGAAAAAACTTTTTTTTTTTCAAAAAAAACGTTGGCCCACACTAGGAATTTCTCCTGTATCGTGGGTGCGTTTACAAACATTTAAATTAGGCCATACAAATATTTGTTCCGTGCGGGAATCGAATCCGCGACACGCAGCGCAGCAGTCAATCGCCCAGCCACTGCGCCAACCGTGCCGTCGGTCGGACTATGTATGATTGTTTGTGTGCCCAAATCGTTGATGGCACGCGTGCCATTGGTTAGCCATGTCTGTACAACGCCTTAGAATAGGCTCCGTTTCGTTGCTGTAAGATAAACCTCTGCCAAACCCTTATGAAGTTTAAGGCGTGATGTTACTTAGATCCACTGCTAGCAACATTTTACTTACCACTTTTGTTAAAAAAAATATCCAACTGTTTAATTTCGACAAGAACGAGCGCCGTAAAACTAAATTAATTTTACCAGCACCTAGACTCCAAATGTATAAAAATAGCCCAGAATACCGAAGTATACAGATATATAATAAATTGCCTGAAAATATACGGTCCACAAAAACATTAATAATATTTAAAGCCCGTTTAAAGTCATTGCTCCTAGATAAAGCTTACTATAGTATCCAAGAATTTATAGAAGATCCAAAGTTAAAATAGAATATTTAAATATAATTATGTATATGCTAAATGTTTATGGTTAGATATAAGTTTAATGAATATTGTTTATGTTGTTTATGGCTAGATATAAGTTTACTGAATATTGTTTATGTTGTTTAAGGCTAGATATAAGTTTACTGAATATTGTTTATTTTGTTTATGGCTAGATATAAGTTTAAATAATATAATATTGTGAAAGTTCCTACCATACGTGATATATTCTGCAATATAATTTTATTAGTTTTAAGTCATTTTGCTGCGCCCTAACAGGGTCATGTACTCATTAGTTATAAGCCTAGCGTGTAACTTTTTTGTACATTGTGCATTTAATGAATAAATAAATAAATAAACTAATAAAATTACTAAATACGAAAGAGATATAAAACTGACAACACAATTTGACCCCTAATCCAAAGTGTCAAGCATGCAATTCATAAAATCATTGTCACATGTCCATGAATTTAGAACAATAAATAACAATTGGCATCATGTGAGACAATTACTGGGACAGTACCATAAAGCTGATGATTTAACCTGAAGATACTAACTTCAGTTAAATTTTTTTAAACTTTGCCCCACACTAGGATTTCTCCTGTATCGTGGGTGCGTTTACAAACATTTAAACTCACATACACAAACACCCAGACCCGAAACAACTATCTGCAAGTCATACAAAAATTTATTCCGTGCGGGATTCGAACCCGCGACACGCAGCGCAGCAGTCGATCGCTTAGCCACTGCGCCAAGCGGAATTTACACACTAAATACAGTAACAAAGACAGGAACAGAAGATAGGTACAAAGGCAATGCTTATTTCTTAAGAAATCTCTTCCAGCATACCTGCGAAAGGAGAGTAAATAAAAAGAGATGTAGATTTTTTTTTTAATCTTCATTATTTAAGGGATTTTAGAGATGTAGATACAGTGTGTAAAAACACAGAGAAAATAGAATACATAAAAACATAAGAAAACTAGCTTTATCCCGCGGCTTCGCTCGCGTTAAATTCGGGTAACACAGTTCCCCTTTCCTGATTTGCAGGTACCTGCTACCTGTAGTTTTTGCCCGTACGCCTTATTTATTGTAATAGCAAAGCTAAGCTTTCTCTTTTCTTCCCTCTTTCTCCTTCACTACTCACTTTTTTTTTGAAATTACCCAATTTCCGTCTCCAGGGTCCCAACTATCTCTATACCAAAATTCATCAAAATCGGTTTAGCCATTTAGGCTTGAAGACGTAACTAACAAAAAACAAACTCATTTTCGCTTTGATAATTTTGTAAGGATAATGACATTAAATACAATAAAACATACTTACATACATACAAGTACAAAGACTAAAGAAATATCTATAAAATAAAAATGAATCTCTGAATTTGTTGTTAAGCTCTAATCTCGAGAACACCTGAACCGATTTCGCTAATTCTTTTTGTGTTATGTTGGTTAATGTCAGAAGAGGATTCTGGCGGTAGAAAAGTACCCAAACCTGTTTTGAACTGGACCTGGGAAACAAATTTATTCTATACTAGCTTTCGCCCGCGGCTTCGCTCGCGTTAAATTCGGTATAACACACCAAGCAGACCTGCAGTTTTTGCTCTTGCGCCTGATTGATTTGTAATAGCAACGCTAAGTTTTCCCTTTTCTTCCCTCGTTCTCCCTCATATCCCACTGTTTTTTTTAATAAAAATTAGGTTCTCCTGGTTCCCAACTATCTCTGTACCAAAATTCATCAAAATCGGTTTAGCCATTAAATCGTGAAGAGGTAACAAACAAACAAACTCACTTTCGCTTTTATAATATTAGTAAGGATACGTACAGATTTTTACACTTTTATACACAAAATATAAAACTGTCTTACGTCCGTCAAATCACATGATTAACTAAATATAATTATGATAGAATAAATTTGTTTAAAATTACATATTAATAAAATTGACGAAAACTGCAAAACAAAAGTTGCGGTTATATATTTGATTGTATTTCGTAAATTTAATGTTATCGTTGAATCCGTTTTTACCTTGAGATTAGCAATAAAATCTAGGACATATTTCTTATCGGCGAGATTAGCAAACTGCCCTTAACCCAAATACTAAAATCAATGACATACATTGTGTAGCTCTTGAAGAGGAATGGTACATTTTACTAATGATACAGTGAAAACAGCATATACCACATATCTAGTACACACGACGCCACATCAACCTATACCAAACCATTTTAACCTGATCTACTGCGGTGTGCGATCCGTACACCGTAGTAGATCAGGTTTTTCGATATGTCGCGGGCCAAACCGCGGCCGCCTGCTAGTTTAGAATGGGTTGACGTGCCGTCGTGTGTACAGACGCCTGCAGGTCAAGGCCCGAAACTGTCAATTTTTCCCAATGAACCTTGAACCTAATATTTTAGATATAAAGTCGAAAATCTATCAAAGAAATCTGACAGATTGTAGTAGCTTGATGTGCAGGCGTCTGTACATCAGTCTGGGTATCATATATCATGGCAAATTTATAAACGTCATATCACGAGTCAACCTCTTTTGTAGACACATCATCTGTCACAGAAAAAAAAACACACATATTCCGCACAAATGCAGACGGAATTGAATTCGCCTTCGAACAACGAGCTGAAGTTGTATGACCTTTGTCGATATATGTGCAGTTAAGTAATGTTATTGAAACTAGGTTGTGACCTGGAAGAACTAGTGGTCATTGGTAACTAGGACAGCAATTTATATGCTTTAACACATTAGCGTGCGTAATGCAATGAGTTTTGTTAAAAAAAAGTTACTAACTTGTTTTTTTAGGGTTCCGTAGTCAACTAGGAACCCTTATAGTTTCGCCATGTCTGTCTGTCCGTCCGTCCGTCCGTCCTCGCTTAATCTCTGTGACCGTTAGCACTAGAAAGCTGAAATTTGGTACTAAAATGTATATCAATCACGCCGACAAAGTGGTAAAATAAAAATTGGAAAAAAATGTTTTATTAGGGTAGCCACCCTATATGTAAAGTGGGAAGTGATTTTTTTTTTAATTTCAACCCTAACGTGTGATATATTGTTGGAAAGGTATTTAAAAATGAATAGGGGTTTACTAAAACCATTTTTTGATAATGTCTATAATTTCGGAAATAATCGCTCCAAAAGTAAAAAACAATGTGTCCCCCCCCTCTAACTTTTGAACCATAAGTTTAGAAAATATGAAAAAAAACTGAAAAGTAGAACTTTATAAGGACTTTCTATGAAAATCATTTTGAACTTGATTGACACAACAGTTTTTGTACAAAAAAGACAAAAAGTTGTACAAAATAATTTCCTCCTCCACCTTTAAACTCATAAGTGGGAACACTTATTGTGACGGACGGGAAACTACGGAACCCTACACTGAGCGTGGCCCGACACGCTCTTGGCCGGTTTTTTAATATTAGTAGGATTAAAACTATTGCACACGAAGTGACAGCGTCTTGTTTCGCTGCGAGGTCGGTATCCTTTCTCGGAAACATCGATACAATAACACACTTACTCTGATATAGAAGAGGCATATGTGACTAACAGGTTTCAATTTCTCCTGTATCGTGGTTACGTTTACAAATATTTAAACTCACATACACAAACAGCCATTTTCATTGTTCATTCGCATTTTTCAGCTATTTTAAACCATTATTTTGACATTCAATAAGTTATATTTGTTCCGTGTGGGGATCATAATGGGACATGCAGCGTGGCAGCCAATCATTCAGCCTCTGCTCCAGCCGAGCTGAGAGTTGCTAATAAACTTTTAATTAGTCAATTTGACGACAGTGAATACTTTCAAAGTTTTTTTTTACAATTTTTTTTTTAAACTGCAGTAATAATAAACTCGTTAATTTAAATCAGTTCGTTTAGTTCAATTTAAATGAGATATTTCAATCATTTATTTTCTTAACGTTTTGTAGGTACAGTATGCTAAATTGGGCTTAATTGGAAATTAAGAATGGAAAAATCGGGTTCCGTAAATACATGTGTCTGATTGAAAGTGTGATTAATAGTTTATTTTGTCTGATGAATTCTTTGCAAAAAAAACTTACACGCAATAAAAACTTTTGCAAAGATATTTTGCTTCGTGGCCAAAATCGGAACTAAAGTTTCACAAAAGCTTTGTTCGTCAATATTATTCAAATGCTTAAAGCTGCTTTCAGCCTTTTAATTCCAAAGTGTCCGCAACTTTTATTAAACTGGCATTTTGTACTTACAAGATTTTGAACTTCAAACTATACGTTAAATGTACGTATTTTAAAAGTCCTTACGCAAAAACCGGTAATAACCGCAAAAGAGAACTGTCAACATCACTAGCAATACAAAAATAACGCTACGTTTAATTCCGTCCGGTGCACGTTAATTCAATGCTAGCCATATTAGGTACAAATGGTACAATTAGTATGTAGATCGTACAATACCGGACAATTGCCTCTCTTGATGTCACAGTATAAAAGGTAGTACAGTAAATGAACCATAGTGCTGAATGATTATTTTTAAGTCAAAAAAGGGTTATTTTTTTATGTAGTTAGTTAAACAAATTCCGACACGATTTAAAAATCTTCATTGAATAAAAAAAGGACACTGTTGGAAGACTATGAAATTCATCGTCAGCGTAACTTTTCCCAACTATGTTGAAGTCGCTTTCAAGTCTAACCGGATGCAGACTGGATACCAGTATATTAGATGGAGCGACTGCCTATCTGATCTCCATAACCCTCTAAGTACTGGGTATTAAGATACCCCTTGGTAAGACTAGTTGTTAGACTATGAATGCACTGTTCGATGAACTGATATAGGCTCTGTTTTTCAATCAAAACTGCTTACGTCTATTCTTTTCTTGATCGTAATTTTTCTGCTCTAGTCCCAAATCACTTGGGGCGCAATACGTTTTTTTATTCACTCCTTTTTCTTTCATATCGCACATCTACATTTAAACTGAGACAACTAAAAATCGTGATTTTTTCATTGTCCTTGTATTCGAATGCTTGGTAATCATACGCAACTATCTAATATAACATAATTAACACGGCACACGACACGGTTGGCGCAGTGGCTAAACGTTTCACTGCTACGCTACGTTTCGCGGGTTCGATCCCCGCACTGAACAAATATTATTTGTATGACCTACAGAGACTTGTTCTGGGTCTGGCTGTTTGTGTATGCGAGTTCAAATGTTTGTTAACGCACCCACGATACAGAAATTCCTAGTGTGTCGCAACGTTTTATTAAAAAAAAAAAAAAAACATCGTGTAATTTTACTACTTATTTATGATCTAAAATATGTGTTGACAACTTGCTATACAAAGAGTAATGCGTTTTTGAAATGCGTCTCCTGAAAATTCTTCTTTTTTTAGTTGTCTTCCATATATCTTTTCTTTGGTCTTTTCCTCCGACAACTATTGTTTAATAGCTATTTGATTCTAGTTGAAATACTGTATGTCAATACTATAATGTCACGTGGTCATGTTTTGCGTGCCGATGACACTTGCATAGCGATTGGTTCTCCTAGCATGTAGCGTGACGTAACATGTCTTTATAGGGTACTAGTATAGCGTGTTGTTAATATGAAGGTTTGTTTTATTTATGTTTTACGTAATATAGTGTTGCAGTTGCACGCGATAGGTACATTTCATGGCATAACTACTGGTGCAGATTTGTTTTTATTGCTTGCAAGAGTGTCGTTATAGGTACCTACTTGTAATTATAGTGAGATGGATGAGTGGAGTGACAGAATCGATGAAGTAAGGAATGAGTAAGAGAAAGTTTAAAAATTGTGCCTGTTACAGAAAAAATAAAGGGAGTATTTCGCCAGTGCAATGCTGTTTTTTGCGCATGGGAAATCATAAAATAACTTTCCCCGCTCTGGACGGATAGGAGTGGTGTCCGACTTGTACTGACTAAAACCCACCCATGTTCCTTTTATTGCCTTTTATGTTCCGGGGCGGCGGGATCTTTTTCGTGCAACCCGCAACCCCGGAAGGCGGTAGCCTTGGCAGGCCCCTCTGCTTCGCTGACATCTCTTTAAGGCGTGCAATTCCCTTACCGTTGAATAAATGCTTTTCAAGACGTTTTCTTCCTCCCGAATATATACTTCGTAAGATTAGAGAAAATTAACCTAGTTAATTATTAAGACCCATTCGTCGTAGTCAAAAGTTTCTACGTCTAAAAATACCACATCCATCCCAGCTCTTATAAAAGGTCACTGTTCACACAAAGCATCAAATCTCAATATATCACCAGACTACATAATTGAACGTTACACAATCGACCTGGCACGTCCATTCATCCTGCATCAAGACGAATCTGAAGCAGTTAGCGACCCCATTACTGTAGCCAGTAGGGTTGCCATTGTTGCCAACCGTACTCGAGTATAGAGTATTGTACTTCGAAGAGTACATACGCTAAAATGCTCTATTTGTATTGACACAAAGTTTGAAATGAATTGATTGAATTCAAAATGCCGGTAAGTAGAACCGTGGCTTCATTGAAACCGTTATTGAGTTCGTCATTAATTTGAAGAATTAGAATGTACGGTGGTTAAATTATTTAAAAGAAAAAGACAAATTAGTCCTGTTCCACAACTTTAAAAGAAGTTATTATTTTTCAAAGAAACATCTTCTTATTTAAATAAGTCCGAACACGACTTATTTTTCACTTTTTAAAAACACTAGGAATATCTTCGGAATCATGGGTGTGTTTACAAACCTTGAAATACACATAAAAAACAGCTAGACTCGGAACAACTACCCGTCACACACCGTTGCGTTGATTTCTAACTATCATCCATCAATGTGGCTGTTGATCTGCCAACACTTCCTCCTTCGTCTTTTGGTCCACTGAAATTAGAAGTACCAACTCCTAAAAGATGACAGCCCTATACGACAGTAAATTATACCCGACTATATTTAGAACGAATAGATGCTAGCGAGACTTGTAACTCGTTTGGACTGGATTTAAAAGGATGTAATGATATTGTAAGCGGAGTGTATTTGTAACCTGTCACTTTAGAAACCTTTGACATGGAGTCTATGTGATGTTAGATGTGTTTTGTAAGTTTTTAGTTTTCAAGAATAAAGAAAATGTATAGAATTGAATCTTTGGACTTGGATGTCTAGGTCATTAGACTTCTGGATCTTATAATTTCGACTACAAATCTTCTATATTTATATTTGTCCCATTTTGTTAAAGACAAATAACCAATTTAGTTCGTGTTCGGTCAGAAGAGGACTCGGCAGCGGCCAACGACCAGGGACCTCGTTTTTAAACCTGGATCGAAAGAACTGAAAGTCATGGGGAAGGTATTTGCCCAAAAGTGGGATGATTTGGCCTAATAGTAACAGTTGATCTGAAGCTAAAGGTTTTGTTTTATTTAGTCTAACTCTACGCTATGCGCCAATGTAATCTTCAATGTGTTAAAGATGCTGTAGTTTGTACATATTATGTCCTTTTTAATTCTTATTCTTTCCTTTATAAGAGAAGCTCGTCCCTAAATAATAACAGCTGCTTGGTTCACGTTAAGCTTCGCTTACAAGGTTGGTCCGCGGTTGGTTGGCCACCCATTATACACCGAGTTTCTTCCGTGCCTCGGAAAACACGTTAAGCCGTTGTTCCCGGCAGTCATGTACTTAGTCAGATAGTCAGTTGTCCGAATATTGACAACCTGTCTTACCAAGGGGTATCGTTTTACCCAGTGCTAACTCTGTTGTGGAGGTCATCAGATAGACAGTTGTTTCATGTAAAAACTGGTCTTCAACTGAATCCGGCAGCAAACGGCCCCACCATTCTAACCAGTAAATGTCGAACGTCAATGCATTTACCGTGATTTAATCTCATCACTCCCATGGCGATTAAGAACAATGCAACACAATTCAGATTCTGCATCGCACTATAACTCTGTCCTGTTCTAACGCTCTGATTGGTGAGCTGTCAGCTGTAGTGGCCTATTTAGAATACAGGGTCGGTTCGGGTCGTTGACTTTCATGGTTTGCAGTTTTATGCAATACTAGTTCTTCTTGCTTGCAATTCCGACATCATGTAGTTTCCGTTTTATATTTAGTTAGTTTCACTGAAAATGATTCTTGGAAAGCAAAATTATTGAGCAAGCGCATGTTACGAAAGCATGTATACGATGGATGGACTCTGAAGAAAACTGAAAACGTGATGCGTCTGATGAAATGACGACACTAACAGAGAAGCATGGAAGATGAGGATATGCTGCGCCGACCCCAGATAAGTTAGAATATGGGTAGTACAATGATAGTAATGAGAAAAGCAGTCATGTTTCTTCATTAGATTTTGATTGCATCAATATCTTTACTGGCTAGGTGGCTACACGTTAAAATGGCTAGCAGAAAAAAAATCGCTAAGATTGCTAATTGAAGAATAATTGATAACAGGTACTATGACTTTGAAAGGCAATTTAGGCCCTCTAATGATCTCAAAATGCGACATATATTCTTTCTTTGGAAAATTCACAACAGCATATATCCAAATGATTCTTTGAAATACTCTTTTGTACGACCAGTGACCAGTGACCCGTATTACCTCTGGATCGTAAGAACTTCGATCAAATGATTTCCAGTTTTGACTTTGATTAGAAGCTCTTGACCAGCATTGGATGGTGTAGGCAACATTAACTTGTTTTGTTGATGTCATTGCTTTCATCCGTTTTTTCGGGTAATCGTCAAATGACTCCTCCTGCTCTGTGCGAAGCGTAAGGGAGTGTCAGACTTGTACTGACTAAGACCCATCCATTTTCCTTCTTTTGCCCTTTCTGTTCTCCAGCAGGTGCTTTCATACTAAACTGTTGTTATCGTCTAAGCAATAAAAAAACGGTATTTTGATAATAAAATGTGCTGTAACAGTTGTTTCTACTCCGAAATGTAAAAACTTCGCTATTTCGTTTGATTTGTTATTTTTTCGAACAAGAAATTTAGTTGTTTATTCGTAAATGCTGTAACGATCTCGTTTTCACTGTGCTTTTGATGGATGGATAGTAATTTATTAGCCATTATTTTATAATGTTATTGATAAAACAATAGGTAATGGAGAGGACGGTATATTATACCACCTGCTTGTGTTACTTTCGTACGTGTTAGAGTTAAAAGCGGTTTATTTCTGTATAATAATGTAAAACATCAATGAATTTCTTGAATAACAAACATCTTGCTATTCTCTAGGCTATTTTTTTAAATAAAAGGGAGCTGGAAACTTAGCTTTGCTATTACAATAAATCAGGCGCAAGGGCAAAACTTCAGGTAGCAGGCACCTGCAAATCAGGAAAGGGAAACCGTGTTACCCTGAATTTAACGCGAGCGAAGCCGCGGGCAAAAGCTAGTCTGATAATAAAAACCTACTACGGCATCAGAATAACAGACCAACTCATCAACTGATTACCCTTGTATTCACACCACTTTTAAACGCGTAACCGATTAGGTTTTCTCCAAAGTCGTGTGAAGGTGGCGCTAACCAGAATAAACCAACAGTGGTTAGTAATCACACCTCGCGCTGTTCATTTTATTTAGACACAACCGATTGTCGGTAAGACTATTGATGATAGAAACTGATAATCATCTTCTGCGACGTCTCTTTATCCATTCTGGTTTTATTAAATCTGCTTTCTTTGTCCAGGCAGTCTTCCTTTGAATATCAGGACGGTTACTAGTGCAATTGCTTTTAAAGAGAAAGCTTGTGAAAATATTTATAAAAAGTTGGTAGATTCGTCTCAGAATTAAGTTGTAGTTGTTGTCTTTTTACGGTCTCTTATAGCTTTATATAATTGTATGTATTTATTATATTTTATTTATATTATATTCTAGTAATCCTTTACTGATATCCTTTGCTTTCTGTTATTGCACCAACTAAGTTTTGCCTCTGCATCACCCTAAGGTAGACTGGTAGAAAATGCCTAAGGCATTATTTCTGCATTGGTACAGTTTTTACTTATGCATAAAGTTTTAATAAATAAATAATGTCCTGAAATATCTGTCTGAGCCCCATTTTACGACAAGCATGGCATGTCTATCAAGTATCTTTATTTTACGGGGTTGTAATAAATTTGCTAGTAAATCTTGTTAGACCTGGTGAGATGTCCTAACTATCAGTACTCATCGTCATCCTCTTAGTAGTTTCGCTAACAAATTTTAATAGGAAATTTTAAAAAATCGCGAAACACTAAAGTCTGAATACAAACGAATCTGAGGGCATCTTAAGCTGCGAATCGTCTGCTTTCCGCTGTCTTTTAAACGCGTAACCGATTTGTTTTTCTCCAAAGTCGTGTGAAGGTGGCGCTAACCAGAATGAACCAACCCAACAGTGGTTATAGCAAGCACCCCTTGCATTCTTGACTATGAGCGTGAAGCCTGCCATTGATAATAATAGTTTACTATTAAATTGTATCTTCATGGAGAAATTTTAAGACTGCTTGCTTTGGTGGGTTCTTAATTGGATCTTCTTGAGTGAAATCTCGCATTTAGGATTTTCACTGAGTCTAGTCTTGGAAACCAATTAAAAGTTATGATTTTATCTGTTAGTAATTTGTTTATTGTAGTAGAAGACTTTTTGACGATAAGAAGTTTAAAGATCTAGGCGGCCAACCTTTACAGTGATCCATGCCAATTTTGCGAATAGTAATATTTTTTTAACAAAGACCCTCCGGTAACGATCAAGTTGTTTTGTGCCACCAAAAGTGTTTCATTTTACTTTAACACGTAGATTTTATACTTATTTATTAATTTAGGTTTTACGGGAAACTTACAACTAAACAACGTTTGATCAAGCCAAAAACACTTTTTTTGAGTACACACGGCGTTTTACCGTACTTTAGGTACTACCGAACCAAATAAAGAATGTGTTATTGTATAATAGGAAATGATATCAAATCGCTATCAGTAAATTATCAATAGGGAAGTTTAGTTTATTTGTATGTCAACAACAGAATGACACAGAAACGGCTTATCGAATTGATATGGACCTTCACTATCAAAAATGCTGCTTTGAAAGAACGTTGCACTAGGAAACACCTATTCCAATGTCTTTTCACATCAGTGGTCTTAATACAAATATTATACCGTTTGTCATTAAGATGACTAGCTTAAATATATTCTACAGGAGCATAATTCAAACCTCTGAGGCAGAACAAACCTCAGGCTAGCCAACTTATTACTGTCAGGGCAGCGGGATAGTTCGAAAAAGATACCGCGGCACTGAAACACTAAAGGGCAAAAGAAGAAACATGAATGGGTTTTAGACAGTACCAGTCTTGCACTCCTTTCCGCTACGCCCACAGCGGCGGTCATTTGATGATTTTCATACGAAGAAAAAAACAACTTATTAGATAAAACAAGTGTAAAATTACTAGACAGTAAGGTATGTGAGATAGATAGAATATACTTTATTCTACAAATCAAATTTAAAACACAGCTCTAAATCAATAATTTTGCATACATACAACAGAGGTCTTGTCGGTGACAAATATGTCTCGTCGTTAACTCCGAGACGAGAAAATCTTTTTTCTAGGTCGCCTGACGTATTATTAATACAGGCATAGAATACCAGCCTACATCGAATGACAAAGTGCTCCCTTTAAAATAAGTTTGTTAAGTAAATATGCCATTTATAATTATATTTTTCTAAATGCTATTTGAAATTCCAGCTGTAGCCTATTTGCAAAAAACCGGAATAATACTACAAAATCGAATAGCTTCTGGCATAGAATAAATAATAGTACCGAGCCATCTTAAAATATTCGTACTCGCCATGAATCATGACCACTTACCAAATCTAAATTACATTAAAGAGGTACTCTTGATTTCAACGATATTGTAAACAGAATACTCAACCGTTCAGCTATTTTTAGATCATTTACTGTGTTGTTTTCAGTGCCTGAATAACGAATGACACGCTTGAAAACAATACCTTAGTAATCATATACATGACTGTACTAGCAACAAGATCATGCTAATTTTAGATTATAACAAAGCTCTAAATATCGTTTATTAGTACTTGGAAACGAGCGATAAACTTACTCGAGTTGCAAAACCGGATTGTATGAGTTTGCAATGAATGGACTCACAATTGGGCAAAATCGAATAAAGCGATTATTATATCCGGTTTATTGCCGATCTGTCTTAGTTTAAATGATTACCATTTACGTTGTTAATTGAAAAATATTTTATATTCTGCTCTCATTATAAAGAAGCTATGGTAAATAGATATATATAATGAAATAACGATAAATAAATAGTACGTAAAACGTTTAAAAATAAAACGTAGAAAAACGAAACGGTATGATATAAACATACGTGTCACAGCACTAGCCCGGCGAGCGCACCATGCACCGACCCGAGCCGGCCGCAGCCTCTACGAACCGATTCCAACCGGTTTTGATCCAATCGAGGTGCGCGCCTCACTCGCGACCAATCAGCGGCCATTACGCCCAGTCGCTCGCGCTCCGCCGTCTGTCACGTACTCCTTTTGTTTCTATTCACATTTATTTTTCCGTCGTGTTCCGCTGATATATCGTTGAATTTTTCACTGCACGCCATCAAACCGGTGTTATCCTGTGTGCACTAACGCATTACCGAAACGATCATCGCGATTCGCGTATCACTTTCTGCGGGCAGTTGACTGTATAAATATGTTGGACAAGTAAAAGGTGCTACGAACAGTAAAAGGACTTTACGGCCAAGTGTTGTGGTGTACATAGTGCGAATATAATCGTGACAAATGGTTGTTGAAGCGAGCTGCAGGCTAGCTATGGTGGTTGCACGCGGGCGAGCATATCGCGTTGGATCTGGTGCATTCATTTTCTTCAACCTTACGAGGCAGGATTATAGCTGACCAGAAATATGCTCGTCCTCGAGCAAAGACTGAGTGCGAGGCACCTAGGGCGTGGGGTTGTGCTCAGTGCTCGACTTGTGCATGGCGTTGAGGCCCAAGGATGGCGGATGAAATTCTCGCTCATAAAGGCAGAGGTCGAGATCGAGGCTGACCCGGCGACGTATAGGGAACTCGCAAGGAGGCTGAATGCAGCGAATGTCCACGTCAGACCCGCTCGCCGCCCGAGATTGATGTAAATATACTGTTTAATTTAGTTTTTTGAGGCACAAGACACATTTTGATTTTATGCCAAATGTTTTTGTTGTTAGTGGGATATTTAAGCTTATTTCCTTAATTCCAACTACATTTTAAATATTTGAGAGTAGACTACTTAATTCCTTTTAATATTATAAAAGCTAGTATGTATGTAAGTATGTTTGGTGCTCTATCTACTCAAAAACTATTGAATGAATACTAATGAAACTTCACTATAATATAGCTTACATACCAGAATAACATGGGCTAAAATTATAAAGATAAGTATATTGTATATTCTATCACCACATGAGTGAAACCGTAGAACGTAGCTAGTAAACAGATATATTACTAGTTTATTTCGAGGAGGCGAGCCTATTGTCATCAACCGGGCACAAATTCTGACTCTGTGGTTGCTACTTCATATTTTACCATTTTCTAGATTTTTGGTTTTTGATTTCCTGAATATACTGCTATTTTAAGTACCTAAAATTATTATGTAGCATATTAAGGGTGGAGCGTTCTAACACAAGCAAATTAATTGCTCAAAAGGATGCTCCTCAATATAACTAGCAAACTGAATAAACATGTTTTTTTATTAGGAAACCCTTTTTTTGCGGCAGTGTCATACTTTACTGACCAAAACTCACCCATGTTCCTTCTATTGCCTTTTACGTTCCGGGGCCGCGGTATCTCTTTCGAGCCCGGCAGGCGGAGGCTCTGGCAAGCCCCTCTGCTTTGCTGACATCTCTTTGAGGCGCGCGTGAAACACTAACGCGCCATCGACACACTTAGGAATCCCTTATAGAAACATGAATAACACTAACCAAACTGAATGAAACCCAAGACCTCAAACTCAGCAATCACCTTTGTCACCATCTGACAAACAATTTGAGACAATTATTGACTGTCTTTCTTCCTAAAACTGGTAACCTGCCAATTTAGGAACTGGATTTGAAATTCATAGTACCACTAGCTGTGCCCCGGCCATGCGTTGCAATGCAATTTTCTACCTTTCTACCTACCTGCCTAACCTACCTACCCTACCAACCCTACCAACCCTACCAACCCTACCTACCCTACCTACTCTACCTACCCTACATACCCTACCTACCTTACCTACCTTACCTACCCTACCTACCCTATCTTTTAAGTTGGATCAAACTGGACACTGTGTGTAAATTTAATTTAATTCGGTTAAGTAGTTTAGGAGTCCATCGCAGACAAACAATGTGACTTGCTTGTAAACATAATACTGCTAGATCTAGTGTTAGTTAGTGCAGCTTGACCTTGAAAATAATTTTGGAACAAAATAACAAGGAAGAAAGAAACAGAAAAACTTAATTTTAAACTTAAATCTAAACACAAATTATTGTATGTCTCACAAGGCTACTGTATGCCCCTGACAGTTCGGACACACTTAAAATGAAGTTTATTTCTATTAATTAAACATACTCCACATTTCTAAATATACCATTTTATTTTAATCATTTAATTTCAGTTTTTTTTGCACAAGTATCTTCACTAAGAAGCTTTAAAGAATACCACTACTCAAAACACATAATCCCTTTTTTTAAATACCTTTCTCTGTTTGACTTGTTGGCGAAGGCCTCTCCCCAATCCTTCCACTTTTTTCAATGTTACACCTCTTCTCGCAGATGTCCCGGGTCGGTCTAAAATTTGGCGACGAGTTCGGAGCCTTCCATGGTGTCAATCAGCACCTATGATGTGTAAACAATAGGACAGAGGCAGGACACCCATGACCCACTGTTTGTGGGCAACACAGCATTTGTATTATTTTCATCCACGTTTACGGGTTGTTTGAAAATGATACCCGGAACATAAAAGGCAAAACAAGGATGATTTCCCAAAGGCCACAGTCATTATGAATCCTCACTTTCAACAGGTTAGCCTTGTTCAGCCAACCTTTGTCTGGAGTCTGTACACTTCTTAAGTCTGCAAGCTTGAATTGAATCACTCAATAACAAATGAGAATTCATAAAATATTAACAACAATGAAATAACTGACCAAATTCTTCAATGAGGTAACTATTAATGTCTATGAGTCACCAACACCAAAACATAATAAGCATGACTAGAATTATTTTGACTCAGTTTATACAAGACTCGCTGCCACACTCCCGTGGGTAGTAGCGTGATGTTGTATAGCCTATGTAGCTTCCTATTAGTGAAAAAAATTGTTAAAATCGGTCCAGTAGCCTTGGAACAAACAAATCTGTTCTCTTTATTAGTATTCCTAGTTTTATGCTACTAATATTATAAATGCAAAAGTTTGTGAAGATGGATGGATGTAAGGATGTTTGTTACTCTTTCACGTCTAAACGGCTTATCGGATCTTGATGAAATTTGACACAGAGGTAGATTATAGTCTAGAATAACACATAGGATAATTTTTTTCGATCATAACGCGAGTGAATCCGCGGGGGCCAGCTAGTAGTTTATAACTTAACTTACACTGTCACTTCTGGGCTAACATAACATGACGCTTGTAATGTCCGAAGGGATATACAGAGGTGTATTTAACAGTACATCCACATTTGGGAGCGACCCTATTGCCATCAACCGGCCAGAAATCCAGATTCTGTGCCTGCTACAGAGAAATTCCTAACGCAAAAATCCAATAAGACTCTGTCTCTATGTCGACACGGAAATCGAACCCAGGAGTTTTCTGTTTTTTTGGCGGATGGGAGATCGTTAAAAACTTCCCCCGCTCTGGGCGGAGCGGAGGGGAGTGTCAGACTTGTACTGGCTAAAACCCACCCATGTTCCTTCTATTGCCCTTTACGTTCCGGGGCCGCGGTATCTCTTTCGAACAACCCGCAACCCCGGCAGGTAGGGCACTAGCAGGCCCCTCTGCTAACCCAGGAGCCTGTAATGTTATACACAGGCTCAATTCAGGTAGACGTCACATTTTCGAATTGTTGACGCAAATACACGCTTTGAATGTGGAGTTATCTAAGATCATGGGTTGCGGGTTGTTCGAAAGAGATACCACGGCCCCGGAACATAAAGGGCAAAGAAGGAACATGAGTGGGTCTTAGTCAGTACAAGTCTGACACGCCCCCTTGCTCCGCCCAGAGTGGGAGAATTTATTTGATGATTTTCCATCCGCAAAAAGACTGAGTTCAATCTCATGCAGTACCCCAAATTATTTAAATGTGAAGATAAAGATACCAGCTCTAAATATTACAATACTATGGGTAAGCCATCACTCGACATAGGTACCAAGAGCGAATGAGCTTTTGATGCGCAGTTCATAAGAATAGGCCAAAAATATAGCTGATATTTAAAGGTCAAATAGATTGATCTTGGGGTCAAATCAAAAGATTTAGGTCAAATTTGTAATGGGTATATTGTGTCGAGCAGATGCGTAGATATTTTTCTAGATTGTTTTAACGTTTTGAACGCTATTGTCGCATATATGTAACAAGCATGACTGTGCGTTCCCTAGATACCAATGATACAAATATGTGACATTTTCTTGCCAAAAATCAAAATTTATTACCGGACTGACTTTGTGTGATTCATAGATTTGAGTTTTCATTTCTGAGAGACGTGTAAAGAAAATTTATCATAGAAGATAAGTCATAAATTACCACAAACAATGTAGATAAGATCAAATGGTCCCTTTGGGAGTATACACTTTAAATTCTAAAAAGAATAATAAAATAGCTATTTTGAAAATAGTTCCACGATCATCTGAGAAATCGCGTAACATCATCATCTGCCTAGCATTTTCCCAACTATGTTGGGGTCGGCTTCCAGTCTTACCGGATGCAGCTGAATACCAGTATTTTACTTGGAGCGACTGCCTATCTGACCTCCATAACCCAGTTAATACTGGGTAATACGATACCCCTTGGTAAGACTGGTTGTCAGACTTTCAGGGCACTGACTACTGTAACGACTGTCAAGGATCTACAAATGACAGCCGGGACCAACAGCTTAACGTGCTTTCCGAGGCACGGAGGAAACTCGGTATGTAACGGGTGGTCACCTATCCACAGACCAGCCTAGGCAAGCGCGGCTTAACCTAAAGATCGAACTGACCGGCTGCTATTATTTAGCCACGAGCTCACGAGAAATCGCGTAACATAGATACAAAAAAGATTGCAGTCGAGTTGAGAACCTCCTCTTTTTGGAACTCGGTTTTTTGTAGATATTTGACCGTCTTACCAGACGGACAGTCCATAGTAAACATACACATATATATTATTTGCATATTAACCTAAATACGTCGCCTTTGTCTTTTTTATTTAATACTAGCTTTTGCCCGCTGCTTCGCTCATGTTAAATTCGGGGTAACATAGTTCCCCTTTCTTGATTTGCAGGTACCTGCTACCTGTAGTTTTTGCCCTTGCGCTTGATTGATTGTAAAGGCAATGCTAAGTTTTCCCTTTCCTTCCCTCTTTCTACCTCATTAAAAAAAAATTGCCTATGTCCGTCTCCAGGGTCCCAATTATCTCTGTACCAAAATCGGTTTAGCCATTAAGGCGTGAAGACGTAACAAACAAACTTATTTGCGCTTTTATAATATTAGTAAGGATTTTTTCACATATTTTCAAAATTGATCTGAAGACTTAGTCTCTTTGTATATATCTCCATTGATTAGTTTTTTTTTTTCGTGAACAATAAAGACTTATTTATATTGTTGGAGACTGATGCCTAAGCTATTCGTATTTCCTCGTACTTACGGGGTTGAGAAGATCAGATAGGCTGTCGCTCCATGTAAAATACTGGTATTCAGTTGCATCCAGTTAGACTCGAAGCCGATCTCAACATACTTGTTAAAAAGGCTTGGCAGATTATAATGATTAATTTGTAAAACACTTAAGTAATGGTAAATTGAGCAAATATTCCCCCGTAATACATAACACTTATGTGTAATCAGATAAAATTGTCAACAACATTGCATATATATATATATATAATATATATATATAGTACCTTGATGCTTTTATTAGATAATAAAGATAGCTATTCTATATTCAGATACTTCCTTGAATATATGTTGAGGCAAGATTCAAAGTGATAATTATCATGATCATTAACTTGAATAACGGCCGTGATAATTATCACGTTATATTTTTAATTAACATGATAATTGCTTTATCAATATACTTTTGATAATAATAAAAGACACAATTTATTTATGATTCCACACGTATCCAAACACATTGTCAATTAAAAAAAAATACTTGAGAGGTGTCAAGGGATGGAACGAAGTTATTATTTATTATGTACAAAAAAACCTGTATACCCTCAACAAAAATAATCTTCGCGACACCACACTGTTCAATGCAAAATAGAAAGATGCTGATGATTACAGCAGAAGATGATTACAACTATAGCAAAAAGTGTCGTTACAACTTTTGGTCTTAATTTTTTCCATCTAGCCCCCTTTCGCAACGCGCGATAAGGAACTTCGATCCAAAAGAAGATTCTATGAGAGAGAGAGAGACAAACATACAGAGAAACACGCGCACGCCGCACGGCTTACAACTGTAGCAAAAAGTGTCGTTACAACTTTTGGTCTTAATTTTTTCAAAGTTTTTTTTTTCTGGAACGTTACCTCAATTTCTCTTTTATGATCATTACTGAAAGCCTCTAAGGCTTTACCCTGAATATCATAGCCGTATAGGAGTACCCACAGACATGTTTAGTGATGGCCGCGGTTTCCCTTTCAACCAACCCGCAGCCCCGGCAGGTTGTTCAACAGTCTGCCAAATTGAATTTGCTGAATTAAGTTTTATGTCAACCATTATACAAGACCACAACAAAATAACCATTCAACTTCTTATCACTACTCATAGCAAATAGGTAACACATAATATTATGTATCTAATCTGTGTTGGCTATTTCCTGGATTAATTCATATTTGATTTGCACACTATCTGTAAGTGCTTTAATTATCTTTTTAGTAGCATTTAGTGGGTAAACACTCCATTGCTTGGAAAAATCTATACAATCTGAACAAATAAATTTCAGACTACAAGAAGAAAATCTAGAACTAATTTATATCTTAAACTAGATGGCGCCCGCGGCTTCGCCCGCGTATTGATCGAAAAAAAGTATCCTATGTGTTATTCCAGACCACAAACCACCTCTGAGCCAAATTTCATCAAGATCCGTTCAGCCGTTTTGACGTAAAGGAGAAACAAACATCCATACATCCATCCATCCTCACAAACATTCGCATTTATAATATTAGTAGGATCAAGAGCTAAAGCTGCTCGGTTCAAACATTTTCAGCTTTGGTTTGTTGTGAGGCATACGATAAAGGTTTTTGTTTTTTAGTTTGTTTTAACTACAATATTTATTTAAACTTCATGTACAATAGTGGAGGACTTAATACCATAAGGCATTCTCTACCAGTCAACCAGTCAACCTTTGGGTTAAATACGACAACATTGTGATAGGGTACAAAAATTATGTAAAAAATATATAACATTGTTTTTGAAAACTATATTTAAAGTTAACGAAATACTAATAGTCACCTCAGCCATTAAATAGCTTGAAACCTGAATACTAAACTTGTTTTGTTTTGTTGCAGTGTGGCCCCCAAGATTGCAAGTCCAACAGTGGTCACCAAGCCAGTTATACCACATAATGGTAAGTCTACATTATTATGTCATCCATCCACTGGATGTCCGTTCGTCTGTCACCAAGCTGTATCTCATGAACCGTGATAGTTACATTTGAAATTATTATTAACTAGCTTTTGCCCGCGGCTTCGCTCGCGTTAAATTCGGTAGCGCCTTATTGATTTGTAATAGCAACGCTAAGTTTTCCCGTTTCTTCCCTCTTTCTCCCTCATATCCCACTCATTAAAAAAAAATACCTAGCCTATGTCCGTCTCCTGGTTCCCAACTATCTCTGTACCAAAATTCATAAAAATCAGTTTAGCTATTAAAGTGTGAAGAGGTAACAAACAAACAAACAAACTCACTTTCGCTTTTATAATATTAGTAAGGACTAGTAAGGATAACTTTGAAAAAATACGAACAGTAACTCATTTTTTTATTACATAACTCGACTTTACTTATTTTTTAAGGATCCATACCCAAAAGATAAAACGTTACCCAATAACTAAGACTCCGCTGTCAGTCTGTTTGCCCGTCAGTCATCGGGCTGTATCTCATGAACCGTAATAGTAAGACAGTTGAAATATTTTACATGATCTATTTCTGTTGCCGCTATAACAACAAATACGCTATAAAAACAAATTTAAAATGAATATTTAAGGCGGATTCCCATACAACAAATCGAGGAGCTCGTGGCTACATAACAGCAGCCGCTCGGGTTGATCTTTAGGTTAAGCCGCGCTAGCCTAGGTTGGTCTGTGGATGGGTGACCACCTGTTACATACCGAGTTTCCTCCGTGCCTCGGAAAGCACGTTAAGCTGTTGGTCCCGGCTGTCATTTGTAGATCTTTGACAGTCGTTAGAGATAGTCAGTGTCCCGAAAGTCTGACAACCAGTATTACCAAGGGGTATCGTATTACCCAGTACTAACTGGGTTGTGGAGGTCAGATAGGCAGTCGCTCCATGTAAAATACTGATATTCAGCTGCATCCGGTTAGACTGGAAGCCGACCCCAACATAGTTGGGAAAAGGCTAGGCAGATGATGATTCACATACAACAAATATTATTGTTTTTTTTTTGTCGATAATGGCTACGGAACTCTCGTGTCCGACTGGCACGTACTTAGCCAGTTTTTTTTTATTACAAAATAAATTTTAATATGTCTTGTTTCAGCAATCCTTGCCTCCAACAATCAAATGAAGCAGTCGTATTGTCAAGAGTAAGTATATTACTGTATGTATAAATAACTAGCTTCCGCCCGCGACTTCGTCCGCGTGGCATAGTTAATTTGGGCTAACGCTAACGTTAACCAGCTTGATGATTGAAAAAAAAATATATCTTTCTCTCCCTTTTTCTTCCCTCTTTCTCCTCCTTTTCTCACTTTTTTGCCCATCTCCAGGGTCCCAACTATATCTGTACCAAAATTCATCAAAATCGGTTTAGCCATTTAGGCGTTAAGACGTAACAAACAAACTCGCTTTCGCTTTTATTATATTAGTAAGGATTCTTTTACCCGGCCACACGAACTCGCGGAAGATATCCCATTAGAAGTGACAGTTTACGTTAGAAAGTTTGTCATAATTTCTTCTGGTTTACAACAGTCGAAATGAGTAACGCCCGGTTCTAAAAACAACAAAAAACGACTCGTTTTGCTTACGGATGGTAGTATTTTGACATAAGTTCTATGAGACGCGACGTCATGTCAAAATCCTAACTATCCGTAAGCAAAACGACTCGTTTTTGTTTATTGGAACCGGACGTAAGACCACTTCAAAGAATAGGCAAGCAAAATGCAAAATGTAAATAAAAACACATTTCAGAAATAGTGTAAGTCGGTCAGCTCGAAGGCCGCTCGCGAATAACATAAATATAGAATTTGGCAGCATCCGTGATTCTTTCACTGTTTATATTGTCAGATGCGTTGGATTTAGATCATGTTATTGCAAGCATTTCTTTTGAGGAGCTTGTGGTTAATTAATAGCTGCCGCTCGGGTTGATCTTTAGGTTAAGCTGCGCTTGCTTAGGTTGGTCTGTGGATGGGTGCAGTTTACCAGGTGCTGCGAAAATGATTTAACATACTAACAAGCATATTCTGACTTGAACAAAGCGATTTCAGAGCTATAAATCTAGTAATAATTTTTACAACGGTTACAGACGCAAGTAACGTAATGATATTGTTAACCTACTAGCTTTTGCCCGCGGCTTCGCTCGCGTTAAATTCGGGGTAACACAGTTCCCCTTTCCTGATTTGCAGGTACCTGCTACCTATAGCTTTTGCCCTTGCACCTTATTGATTGTAATAGCAAAGCCAAGCTTTCCCTCATTTCTCACTTTAAAAAAAAATTGCCTATGTCTCCAGAGTCACAACTATCTCTGTACCAAAATTCTTCAAAGACTGTTTTGCTTTCACTTTCGCTTTTATAATATTAGTAAAGATTTGGTTCACCAACTATTGTATACACTGGTATAAACAAACTTAACAAGCAACATTACAGAATAGAGTGTAACAATCACTTATAGGTAAACTTCTACTTCCCACTCTTCCCAGCTAAAACACTAGGAAGTGGCGAAGGGCAGGGCGTTTTTGTGGGACTGTCTCTTGTAAAAGTGCTGATTATCAGCCTAATTTGAATAAATGACTTTTGATTTTGATATCTGCATGCACACAAAACGTTGTAGCTAACAAAAAAATAAAAGACTATGTTATGAAGTTCTACAGAACAAGCCTTAACAGATAGATTGAACTAAATGTAAACAAGATTAATACAAAGAGAGACAAACAGATTAAAAAATAAAAAAAATTGGTTGTTTGTAAAGTAGGTTTACGATCGAGATGTTTACGTGATAACTAAACGCGCTCGTGAGGTTTTGGTGTGACACAAGTTTCTGAACATGTCACCCGACTAAAACGATTTTAAAGACGTTATCACGTCAAAAATTGGTTGTTTGTAAAGTAGGTTTACGATCGAGATGTTTACGTGACAACAAAACCTCACGAGCGCGATCGATCGATCGATCGATCGATCGCGCTCGTGAGATCGATCGCGCTCGTGAAAACTAAACCTCACGTATGTATCGACCTCACGAGCGCGATCGATCGATCGATCGCGCTCGTGAGGTTTTGGTGTGACACAAGTTTCTGAACATGTCACCCGACTAAAACGATTTTAAAGACGTTATCACGTCAAAAACAAAATCGAATCATTAAATAACTTCTCCCGCTCTGACCGAACGGAAAGGAGTTCCAGACTTTTACTGACTAAAACCCATCCTTCTTTTGCTTTGTTTTCCGGGGCAGCGGTATCTGTTTCGAACTACCCACAACCCCGGAACTTAAACAGCCTGCAATTTAAATAGATTTATAAAGGAACTCCTTACACACCAGCCCTTTGACAAAAAGCCTTATATGGGTGATTCTCTGCTATTTGGAAATTTGTCCATGCAAGACTGTCCTAAGCTAATTTTATTAAATGTTGAGAATATTAGTAGATATAATAAAGGGCAATTATAAATTAAATATATATCTTAAAAAAGCCCACACATTTTCCTCTTGGTTTTTGAGTTATTGAGGATTTTATGAAAAATCGTGACAGGGGACTGTTGTAAGCATCCAGGGGAATGTTTTTATGAACAAAAACAAGTATTTTTCTATGAAAGTAATAAAAAGTCTTTATTTTTAAATTGTATGGCACTAAAGTCAGTCTTTATAATTAATAAAACAATAAACTGTTTAATTAAACAAAGAAACATCTTACTACTGCTACTTAATTATCACAACCGATATTTGGTTAGATATAATATGTACTTTGAATCATTTGTACTTTTGAAGTAACTAAAGTAATTAACATTAATTGTACAACACCTTACAAAAAATCAGTCGTAACATTTCACTTCAAGAATAAACCTATAAAACTTATTTCTCAAAGACCCGGCACAGGAACTAAAAATAATAAAATAATCTTCTCCCTTAATGAGTTAGATCTGGTTCAGGTAACTTCTCCAATATTTGGTTAAAATTGACATCAGAACTATCATTTTCGTCCATTCTGAACTTGTGGCCCTTATTATCACAAATTTTCATAAAAGTTACAGTTACTTCACCTTCGTCATTATCTACTTGATTAATAACAGCAGCATAACAATACTCCGTGTTTCTGGCGTTAAACTTGACTAAAACGTAATCACCACTGTTGTATTGCTGTTGACTGATTCTACTAGGCCCTGCAGTATTCTCAAAATCAGTACTGAAATTGTCACACAGTCGTGAAATTTCGGTTTCCGTAATAATGTATAATATCCGGTGAATTATGGGCAAGCCTGGTATCGTCCTCGGATTCTGAATCTGTGTAAACGTCCTCGACGTGAAGTTTCGTCGGTGAGTAGTTGATAACCCCTAAATTAAAATGCTGACACTCTTCTTCACAAGAGCAGATTAAACTTTTCATTATTAGCTTCTCAGTACCTTGAGGTAATCCCAAAGGGCTTCGTAAAATTTTACCCTTAATCTGATGTATTTTGAGGGTACCATTGAAAGTTTTCAAATTCTTGGCGTTTTTCTGAATGTCGTTAGTCATATTAATGATTGCACTATCGTCAATTGTAAACATTGTAATAGCAGGACATCTTTGTTGCACAGAAGCAATAAAAGATTCCAAACTGTCAATGTCACCTCCTGTAGCAACGATGGCATCTGCAGTTCTCTTACATGTAGCGCCAACACCATCTGCGGCACTCTTGCCATGGCCACTCTCTGAAAAGTTCCAAGAAAACTTTTGTACATTTGGAACCTCCTCATGAAGCCTTGAAGCCAATATATGGAACATAGTCTTGTTCCGATACTGTGTAACGGGTCCGTCACTCATGAAATGGATGCCGGTAATATGCGTCGATAAAGTTTTGAAAATTGGCTTCAAATGTTCCCATATAGCAGCTGGTGAGTGTGCAGTGTTTTGGGAAACAGTACAATAGGATTTTGTAGAATCTTTCGTGTAAACTACAACAGTGTGAAGACTCAGCTGAAGTCTAGATCCTCCAAAATGGTATGCCTGTATTTCTTCACTGTAGGTACTTGGTGCAGTAATTCTCTGAAAAATCCATAAGTATTGCAACTTCGTCATCATTAAGATTTTCTTTTAACACCTTAAAGGCACGTTCCGCGCCTTTTCTACCTGGCCCGTGCCTAAGCAAACAGTCCCCTGTGGTGTGAACAGTCCCCTGTGTCATGGAATGTCAGGGGACTGTTGACCAGGGGACTGTCATTTTCACAAAAAAACTTTATGAAACAAATTCAGTTAAACATATCAAATTAACGAAACAGATGTAACTTCATACTAGTTAATCAATTATTTTGAACAAATTATCGTTATTAAAACTCTTAAAATAGTAAAAATAAGACTTACCAGTGGACTGTTTACACTAATGACCGAGACGCGTGGTTCACCGAAAGACGCAGTCGTAGCACTAAACAAAAAGGCGGCTGCCGCTTAGCTCCACAACTGAACGAACTTCACACCAATTGCGTTCCGTTACACTGTCTGAATGGTACGCGCCAAAACCAAATTTGACTTCAGCGCGGTTTTAAAATTTTCTCAGGGGACTGTTGTAATAATTTGAGGACAGCATTCACACAGATATTTTGATTAAATTCGTATTGTAAAAATATATTTGTGATGTAATAAAGATGATTACTATTCTGTTTTATGTACTTAAATATTTTTTATTCAGTTAGCAACAGCAAAAAAATAAATATTGGTAACAAGATTTGTAATTCTGGTAAGAGGACGTACCAGGGGACTGTGTTTTGAGGTGGTTGAGGTTCATTTATTCAAATATTACATTATTAAATTACTAAGTAAGCTGTGGTGTGCCAAGAATACTTAATACTATATCATTATAAATAGAAAAAACTGAGAAATAATAAGATTTACTACACAAAATATGCTTGGGACAGCGATTTTCCATTTAGTGGAGAATCACCCATATCTAACGTGTATTTTTTTTGTGCACAGGACAAATGACGTGAAAGTGAATTCGCCGCCGTGCCACTCGCCCGGCGCCATTTTGCCTGACCTGCCACAACCCGCAGAGGATCCTGAAAAGGTAAGGATATTGTACTATTATGGACAGTCCGGTTGAGCAGTCTTGCAACCTTAGTGTTGAAATAAAGTGACCACGTCAAAAACGAAACAATTTTTGTTTTAATATTGAACTCTGTTTTAGGAATTGACTTTCTATTGCATACCTAAATATATTATTATTAACACTTTATTATTATAATTTTTTTAAAGACGTTGCCCCACACTAAGGAAATTCCTAGTGTGGGGCAGCGTTTCCTGTATCGTGGGTGCGTTCACAAACATTTAAACTCACATACACAAACAGCCAGAACCGAAACAACTATCTGTAGGTCACACAAATATTTGTTCCGTGCGGGGATCGAACCTGCGACACGCAGCGCAGCAGTCGATCGCTCAGCCATTGCGCTAACCCTGTCGTCATTATTATTAACCCTTGAAACGGAATATTTACCATTTTCATTATTTATTTCGAGTCTCCGATATTTCGACGATGTTTTAAACGCCATGATCACGGATAAACAGAAGATATTGCGGGTGGGTGTTTATGAGCAGACAAAACGATCAACCCTCTTTCTTATTCATTTTTTTTGCAGCCGGTACTACCGACACTGTCACTCAACTCGATTTTGGTCTCGACCCACAAAACTCACCGCCTTTTTCCATACTTAATTGAAATAAATATACGTAGTTAATCAGGATTTTTGTCCACAGAACTCGGGGCTGTCCAAGGAGGCGACATCATCTGAGACCCAAGCGTGGCTGGCGCGACAACGATTCGCCCACCACGCTGCAACGTTCACCAACTTTTCCGGCGCTGATCTGTTGAGGTAGCCCAGCATTTCCTTCAGTAATAACTGTATTGTATGCTGGTGTCCACAACTCCACGTCTAAGGCGCGTATTTTGCCTACGGATTGGTTCTTTCCACGCCAGCTCCCCTAGAAAGGCCAGCCAATGCTTTGCTGTTTCTGACGATCTAGCCGAAAGTACCCTGTCTGAGGCAACTTCTGGGCAGTGCAGAAGCACGTGGGCTGCTGTCTCGTCTTCCTCCATGCAGGCTCGGCACTTCTATGACAAAGAGGTGTTTATTAAGCCACTGTGCAAACGTGGACAGTTGTGTCTTGTGTCGAATACAAGTTACCATTGAATATTTGAATAACGTGTCAACGTTTGCGCAGCCCATATAGCCATTAGCCAGTAATGATAGCTGTAACTGTGTGCAGCTGAAATTTCGTCATCTGGCAGTCAATAATCCTACTAATATTATAAAAGCAAAAATAAGGTTATGAGTATAATTGTTACTCTTTCACGCAAAAACTACTGAATGGAATCTGCCCTACACTAGGAATTCCTCCTTTATCATGGGTGCGTTTACAAACATTTAAACTCACCGACACAAACAGCCAGACCCGAAACAACTATCTGTAGTCCATACAAATATTTGTTCCGTGCTGGGATCGAAGCGACACACAGCACAGCAGTCGATCGCTCAGCCACTGCGCCAACCGTATCGTCTGTTAATTCATAAAGATATATTGTAAATTCTATCACCACGCGAGTGAAACCGCGGGGCGCAACTAGTTTAACAATAAATTACTGTCAACTTTTGACACTATAACCGTTAGTTCAGACATTTTATTTTGTATTTCTTTGCAGGTTGTCGCGCGATGACATTATCCAGATCTGTGGACTAGCGGACGGCATTCGTCTATTCAACGCTTTACATGCGAAGTAAGTACTGTACTCCATAATAATAATATAAACAGTGTATCATTTTATTTGTCTTACAACGGCAACTTATTTTATACTAGCTTTTGCCTGCGGCTTCGCTCGCGTTAAATTCGGGGTAACACAGTTCCCCTTTCCTGATTTGCAAGTATCTGCTACCTGCAGTTTTTGCCCTTGAGCCTTATTTTTTGTAATAGTAATGCTAAGTTTTCCCGATTTTTCCCTCTTTCTCCCTCATTTCTCACTTTAAAAAATAAGCTATGTCCGTCTCCAGGGTCCAAACTATCTCCGTACCAAAATTCATCAAAATAAGTTCAGCCATGGCGTGAAGACGTAACAAACAAACTCACTTTCGCTTTTATAATATTATAATAAAAAATAGTGTAAGGATATCCAATGACAATGTTTTTTTTTTTTATAAACATTCATTTTGCAGGACACACAGACAAAAGTAGCAGGCAACAGCTAGATCTAAATAAACAACCCAGATTAATAATATCGTCTGTAAATACCAAAATAGAAATATATTTATCAAAGTAGAGATAATGACAATCAGCGAGCTTAAACAAACATGCGTGGGTAGTTCCTGTCTCTATACAGGGTTATTTGTAAAACAACGGCAACGTCTCAGGACCATGTTACTAACATCATAATCAACAACTTTTGTTCTAGGACATTAAAACATTATCATATTTTAGTTCATCAGATTTTCATACAAAAATAAAAATATTGAAATTGAACGCTCTAAATGTTACGAAATCTATGCGAAGCAAACATACCTACAAGCGGCGGTGTAGGTATGTAGGTACAGCAAAATACGGAGTTGAAATGTGTTAGATAGGACAACGAAATCTTGAAGATTTGTTTTTGGTATATGTATAAAATTTTGTAAAAAATCATAGAACAAACGTTGTTGTTTATGATGATTGTAATACAGTCCTGCAAGGTTGTCGGTGTTTTACAAATAACCCTGTATATTTTCAAATTCGCAATGTAACTGATAAATCAACACACACCTGTTTCTTTAAACAACTCGAAAGTTATTACTTAAGAAAAGGGAGGGCACAAACTTGCGACATCATAAACGACCATATCTTTTGGATGCGTAGACTTAGGTGGTTGTCTTTTGTTTTGTTTTTCACAGCATAAAGAGACCACAGACTTTGAGTATATGGATTTCATTTCACTCGATATCTCCTCGCGTTCCCGAGATAGAGGGTCTTGACAGACAGGCAGACATACGGACAATAAACTGATCCAATAAGGGTTCCATTTTTTGCTTTTGAGGACCCTAAAAATCATCAAATTTGAATAACTTGCCCTGCCCTTTTACTGACCCACTAATGTTCCTTACCCTCTGTGGTCCAGGGTATCTCTTTCGATCAACCCGCGGCAATTGTTTGAAATTAGATTTTTCGTTTGCGTTATTTAACGGATCGTAATTTTAAATTTTTGCGTAAGTAATTACTTAAGATCAAATAATTACTTCAAAGTCAAGTGACTATAAAATAGAGTGTTAGTGATTGCATATTTCTAACTGAGTGACACGTTCTTAACCGCCAATTTGGAGCAGCTCCAATTGTACCAGAAATAGAATGTATCTAATACTAGGATAAAATTAAATATTTCTAAATTGAGCCAGTTTTCTTTGCGGAACTTAATTTGTCGCCAAAATACTTAGTACATAGTGTTGAGGTGTGAAAATTTAAACAAGGATAATGAGACAAGGAAATTTAAAATTTAAACAAGGATAATGAGACAAGGAAATTTAAACAAGGATAATGAGACAAGGAAATTTAAACAAGGATAATGAGGAAAATAAGATTAAAATTTAAAACAAGGATAATGAGACAAGGAAATTTAAACAAGGATAATGAGGAAAAAAAATTAAAATTTAAACAAGGATAATGAGACAAGAAAATGTAAAATTTAAACAAGGATAATGAGACAAGGAAATTTAAAATTTAAACAAGGATAATGAGACAAGGAAATTTAAAATTTAAACATTAGGTCGAAAGCGTTTTTTAAGGTTCCGTACCTCAAAAGGAAAAAAGGACCCGTTATAGGAACACTTTGTTGTCCCTCTGTCTGTCAAGACCCTTTATCTCGGGAACGTGTAAAGGTATCGAGGTGAAATGTGAGTGCAAGGCAAACTTGCGCCGGAAACCGACCAAGTGCGAGTCGGGACTCGCGCACCAAGGGTTCCGTACAAACTTGCGACAGAAACTGCCATATATTTTGACTGCGTAGATTTAAACGGTTGATTTATTCACAGCTCCAAGAGACCACAGATTTGAGTATATTAATTACATCTCGATACCTCAAAGCGTTCCCGAGTTAAAATTTAAAATAAAATTCTTTTATTACAGACAAAGTCCATTTGGTTAGTACTACTCAACTTAAAAAACTAATGTTAGTAAATCTACGAGAAAAACAATCGTAAATTATACGCCACACTTGCATGTAGTCGTATCCAATGTCCCAGTATGGGGCTGTCCCATCTGTCCTGGCTATACAACATTATTTTTAGTTTATATGCGAAAGCCGAAACACCTGTCCAGTATTTTTATATAAAGAATCTATGCACAAAATTTCAAAACTGTATCATGGAAAACCACAAAGTTATAAGCTTGTTATGTTACCTGAATATCCGTACAAATACACTGTCACCAACGGCGTACGGCGGCGGCGCGGCGGCACGTCGTCGTCTTCGCGCCGCGCCGCGCGCCTTGCGTTCATTGATAATAATAATGTCTCACGTTTGTATTGTAGGTGATTAACTGGTGATACATTTTCCATCACACTGTCTGGCAGGCTTTGGACTGTCGTAATGGTCAACTGTAGGATAGCGCTTGCGAATAGGTACTTAGTGTCGCATGGTGTCCATATTTTAAACTTTTTTAAATATTTTTGGGAAAAAATATAACATGGTGTAAAAATGATTGGAATCGATTCAGTTACTTATTCTGAACAAACTATATTCAGGTTTCGCATATACTAAAAATAATGTTGTGGATGCTGTTGGGGCTGCCGCGTACTCTGTTTAAAGGGTCTTGAGAGACAGACAGACGGACGGACAAAAAAGTGATCCTTCAAGGGTTTCGTTTTGAGGCACACAGAACCCTAAAAAATATCCAATTATGACCTATAAACGGATCGACTTTACCTTCCCTGATTCTGAGAGCGATCTTAACATGCTTCTTCATTTTCCAGACGCATTGAACCCAAGCTCACAGTATACGTATGTCCTGCCGGCAGCAACATATACAGCGCGCTATATCTACACGCATGCAGAGCGCACGAACTGCTGCACAAACTGAACACACTTGTGCATGCTTCCAAGGTAAATATGTGCCATTAAATTGTATGACTAGATGTATGTGGACGAAGTAAAAAAAATATATGTATTCATATGTGTGACTAAATATCTTTATTTTATTTCTGTATTCACTAACTGTCTTACGTTTCATCCATCCTGCGTTCATCCATTTTGCGTTGATACGGTGCGACCGGGTCGTAACGCACCAGATCAACCCAGGATGGATGAAATGGCAACAGGTCACTGGAACAACTTGTGACCCACGGATGCCCCTCAGTTTAAGGGGAAAATATACAAGTCCGTGATTAGACCTGTTGTACTGTATGGGTCAGAATGTTGAGATGTGTGGGGTGACAAAAATGGATAAAGTAAGGAATGAGTATATTAGAGGAAGTTTGAAAGTTGCGCCTGTTACAGAAAAAAATAAAGGGAGTCATTTGTCTTGGTATGGACATGTAATGAGGAGAGATGCACATGTGACTAAAAGAGTGATGGATCTGAGTGTTGATGGACGGAGAGCGAGAGGAAGGCCAAAGAAAAGATGGATGGATTGTGTAAGGAATGATATGAAGAAGAAAGGAGTAAATGATGCCGTGACGTCTGATAGGGGAGAATGGAAGAAGAAAACGTGTTGCGCCGACCCCAAATAGAATGGGACAAGGGCAGAAAAATGATGATGATGACTGTCTTACGTTTATATCTATAACTAGCTTTTGCCCGCGGCTTCACTCGCGTTAAATTCGGGGTAACAGTTCCCCTTTCGTGATTTGCAGATACATGCTGCCTGTAGTTTTTGCCCTTGCGCCTTATTTATTGTAATAGCAATGCTGAGTTTTCCCTTTTCTTCCCTCTTTCTCCCTCATTTATCAATCTTTGTTTTAAAAAAAATAGCCTATGTCCAGTATATCCAGGGTCCCAACTATTTCTGTACCAAAATTCATCAATATCGGTTAGCCATTTGTGCGTGAAAACGTAACAAACAAAGAAACACACTTTCGCTTTTATAATATTAGTAAGGATATAAAAATGAATCTCTGAATTTGTAGCGCAAATCACGAGAACAGATGAACTGAATTCGCCGATTCGTTTTTTGTTGTGTTGGTTATTGTCAGAAGAGGGGGGAAAAGAAGGAACATGGGTGGGTGTTAGTCAGTACTAGTCTGACAATCCCTTCTGTTCCGCTCAGAGCGGGAGAAATCTTTTGACGATTTCCTATCCAAAAAAAGGCTAAATTAGATGCTAAACTCAGTCAGCCGATCGCCACAGGCTGAATGAAAACTTCACTCATACATTAATAAATGATAAGACATTAATATTAATGAATAAAAATAACAATTCAACAACGCAATTCACTAATTGATAAAGATGTCTTGATAAACAGTTTTAATTTGATAATGTCCTAAAACAATAAAAAGCATGACAGATAAACCTTTTGCATTCATACATACTTGTTGACTAATCCTTACTAATAATAGAAATGATATATCTACACTAAAAACGTTAACAGTTTTACTCCTAATTTACTGGACCGATTAAAAACAATTCTTTGGCCATTAGAATAAGCTATATAACATTATGCTACTGCCCATGGGGCAGTTACCAAAGATATTTATTTATTTATTTGGATTTCCAACAGAGAATGCACAAATAACATGATTACAAAAAAATACAAATAGGAACTGATTACTGTGCTCCTCCAATTACAAGAAATCACAGCATTCACTTAAAAACTAGTTACAAAAAAGTTTGAAAAGACATTTAAGTTGGAAAAAGAAAAGAGAACAAAAAAAACACAATGATTAAATACAAAAGACTACAAAAATAAAAGAACATTATTACAATCTGACCAAATACACATACCTACCGATACATTTTTTTAAATAAAATGTTTGTATCACAAAGTTGTCGTATTTTACCCAAACGTTGACTGGTAGACAATGCCTTTTAGCATAAATCCGCCAATGTACCACTATTAAAATTGTCTAATATTTAACTAAAATTGTCTAAAGCCATGTGCAACGTCAACTTTCAGAATATCCCCTCTTAAAAACCACTACTAATCAGAAATGTTCTTTTGTCTACAGGAATGCGAGACTGTGCTAGTTTCGGGCCCGAACGGCGCTCGCGTTCGTCTTACGGACGACCTCGTCCGACACATGCCGGACAACTCTACCTATAGGCTTGAGCGAGTTGACGACTGCAGCGCATTGCTACTGTGCGCTACTAATACTAACTAGGACGAGACGAATAAATATACTTAAGTATTTTTTATATTACCTCTAACTGCAACAACAAATTATGCATACCTACCTATTTGTTTGTAACAATATTGATATTCTTTGATATTGGTTCTAAACAAATTAACAAATGCAGTATTAAACTGCCAGGTTATCAAAATACTAAACTACTATATTTGTTGCTGAGAAAAATCGTAATATTTTGTATCAGTGATTTTTATAGGGACTCAAAATCAGAGGTAATAAAAAAGACTGTAATAGTCAATAGAATAAATTCGGAATTGAATTGTAATAAAATACAATTTTAAATAAAGTTCTTTGTGTGGTTCAAATGGTCATTATAATTTTGTCTTTGAACTGAGCATAATGCTTGTTTAAGAAAAATTATGTACCTAACCATTGGCCAAACGGGTAACTAGTTATAAAAATGAGATTATTTACAAAATATAAGTTTTATAGGAGAAACTTAAAACCAGGATTTGTAATATGGACGAGTGGCTATGTGTAATGTATGTTGAGAATTGCTGTAAACTGCTTATTATTGTGTTCATTTTCATAACAGTTGCATGGTGAACTGCGCTATTCTCGGCAATTATGGCTAATTAAGACATCTTACTGTGCCATCTATGGCAGTATCTTTGTGTCGAAATTGCCAAGAATTGCTCGATTCAAGCCAATGTAAGCATACTAAGATATGATTATCTTGTGATTTTAATTTATATGAACCTCTTAATAGACGACAGTTTTTTTAAGTGGATAGGCCTATCCAGACTTGTATAAAATGTTTTATATCTCAAGGATTCTTTGTGAAAAAAGTTTTGTCATGGAACTTTTACTGTATGGAAAACGATGAATGGAATAAAAAAGAAAGTTGTTCGAAAGCAGAGGGGGGGGGGGGGCAAGAGGCCATGAGAGTATTTTTTTGTCATTAATATTCACGTCATTCATCATGCTTACTCAAAAACCTAGATTGTGTAGCTAGTGCCCAACCATAAACAAATACGGCATATTAAGTTGAACGATAATTTCGTCCAAATCTTGATGTCGTTATTTTGTATCTGGGTACTGTATATCTTATATAAATAAATGTATAGTTTTTTTAAGAGATTATGTATAGTTTTTCACCCAACTATGTTTAGATAGAAATGCTCTATGTGTTAGATAAGTATTTTTTACAATAATGTAAACAAATCGATAGTGGGAATTTGAGATGTCTTGGGAGTATTGTCCGTGCTGAAGGATTTTCAACTGAGTTGATAGTCCAATGTTATAATGGCTTATCAAAATTTTCAATGTCAAATTAATTAAACAAACAAATACACAATATTGTCTTTATCATAATACAAATGACAATATTGTTAAGTACAATGTGATTAAAATGGTTATTTAAAATAAATTCGTTTACATTATTATAAAACTGTATAAGTGTATAATTTCGTATTATAAATTAGTTTAATGAGCTGGCGGCTGAATCTAGTACGGACCCCTTAGTAAGACTGCTTGTCAAATCGGGCAACTGGCTACCTGTGACTACAACAAATCTACGAATTTTACCCGGGACCATCATTTTGAGGTGTTTTTAAAGCATGATGCAGCTTCCTTGTGTACTAGATTGTTACCCACGGTCCAAATTCGGCGAGCGTTGCTTAACTTTTCTTGTTACTACTAGGGCAGTATTTAGAAACAAATCTCACTTGTGGTCTTGAGAAAAACTGTCTCAACGTTAGACCATGTTCTTAAGATGTTTCTTAAATAATAAATTCAAGTATCAAGATCATCTCAGCTCTATTGAAATGTCATATCTTTTTACCACAGATAACATAGAATCTGTCATATTGATGCTCAACAGGCCAAGTTGCCAGAACCTAGAATGTAATGAAAAAGTCTGATCTGTCAAAAAAGTATTAGGAAGAAAGTTTCTGTCAATAAATTCTTCTTCTGCATAGAAATACTTTTATTGTTTCTATATTTTTTTTATTACTGTTATTACTTGCTAAATATTCTCCAGCGTTTGATAGTTTATTACCAGTTTGCACGTGATATTTGCAAAATTGTGGTATCACTCGTCCACAAAAGCCATTAATGAAGAGTTGAAGTTAAAGAAATTCTTCCATGTTAACTTTAATATTTTGTTAATTACTCGCGTTCACACGCGTCGCGTCACAAATCATAAGTAGTTTTTTCACGGACCGTACACATGTCAACCAACTGTCAAAGGTAATTTTAACGAGCAGAGATGGTTTTAAGATAAGGTTCACCATGTATTGAGACCATCTTAGCGATAGAACCGATAATCAGTAGTGAACTCACTTAAAAATCAAGTCGCAAACCGGGTTTCAATATTTGTTTATTAATTATATCGATATCTCTAATGCGGTCTCACGACCGTGTTTTAGAAGTGAGATTTGTTGCTAAATACTGCCCCTAGTTCGAATGTATCGTAACTAACGGGTCAGTCGTCGATTTTAAAAAGATAGCCATGGGTTATGTGTTGATTATTGTTAAGTAGTGTGCGAGATCTAGGGAATTTACAAAATATCACGCCTGTACCCAAAGGGTAAGCAGATGTATACCCAGATTTTGGTAGTTATGTACAGACGCCTGCACATCAAGCTACCCGAAACTGTCAATTTTTCCCAATGAACCTTGAACCTAATACTTTAGAAATAAAGTCGAAAATCTATCACAGAAATCTGACAGATTGTAGTAGCTTGATGTGCAGGCGTCTGTACAAGACCCTTGCAGTAAGAGGCGAGTCTAAAGTTGCTGTAAATGAGTAATCTTTAAAAAACGACATAAAAGGTCTTGACAGACAGACAGACGGAAATCAAAGTGATCCAATAAGGGTTCCGCTTTTTCCTTTGGAGGTGCGGAACCCTAAAGATAAAGGTCTCGCCACAAAATGGATGTCATAAGGCAGCTACACACCATATTATGTTAATTAGCTTTAATTCGGTTGTTATGTAATCACAGATTATAATTGTTATTTAGAATTACGTTTAATATATAACGCCTCTCGGCGACATGCATGTTTATTATAAATAAATGATATTTCTTTTTATTTCAAATAAGTTTCAAGTTCATATTTAAATCCATGCACATTTTAATTATATTTACCCTTAAAAGTAACAACTGCAAATACAAATATCTGGCACATGATGAATATGCCAGCGATGTCTCTCAAAGTAGGAACTCTAGAATGCAGTGGCTATAATTATACTGCCCGTGTTTGTCACCTAAGATCGAAAAACCGACTAAGTGCGAGTCTTAGTCGCGCACCGAGGGTTCCGTACAGAATTGCGACGTAAATCGCCATATCTTTTGACTGCGTAGATTAAGCCCCGTTCCAATAAACAAAAACGACTCGTTTTGCTTACGCATGGTAGTATTTTGACATAAGTTCTATGAGACTTATGTCAAAATCCTACTATCCGTAAGCAAAACGAGTCGTTTTTGTTTATTGGAACGGGGCTTTAGAGGATTGACTTATTCCCAGTTCCAAGGGAGTAGAGGATTGAGTATGTATTTCATTCATAATTCAATTTCAACTCAATAACGCCACGCGTTCCCGAGATATAGATACAGATATAATTCAGTTCGGTACTGAACTTCTTAGTGCTGCAGCGTGATTTTAAATAGTATATTAATTTCGTGAAAGTGCAAAATTTCAAGTTATTCCCGTTTTGGTGAGAACCTGTCCATGCAAAATTTGAGACTCAACAGTTGTAGTTTCTGAGACTTCGTAATAGTCTGCGTATTTCCCTTTTATATATAGATACAATAAATAAGAAAGTATCAACTTGAAACTTATTTTTTTTGTAAATGGTGCCTTAATTAGTGCCTGGACACGACCTCGGAGGTTCGCGCTGTTGCTTCACGGAGTATTATGTAATAGATTATTGTATAAGGTTTTATTATTAAATACTAAATTGTTGGAATAAGATATTATGTTGCATGATTTAGGTTAGTCAATGTATGAAGTATATTAGTCAATAAATGTATAAAAGACGCAGTTATTTAGTTTCTTTTTGTTTTACAAACCTTGCTAGCGCTAATCATGTTTTATAGTGATGTGCATAAAGAGGCAAAACAGCTTCTTTTCCTCTTCCTACGACAGATGCGATCTCCTAATCGGATCTCATGTCATCACATACATAACCAGTTGTAGTAACCAACAACACTGATTTTATCAGAGGAACATTTGAAATATAGGCTAAGCAATTGGTATAATGGAGATTTCCATGATTTGACAAGGGCCTGGCAGGGCCGGCTCAGGTTGCGGGTTGTTCGATAGAGATACCGCGGCCCCTGAACACAGGGCTAATGAGAAAGAACATGGATGGGTTTATCAGTAACAGTCGCCCCCCCCCCCCACCCCTCCGATAGCTCCTTAACAGGGGACGTTATTTGATGTATTCCTATCCGCAAAGAAAAGGGTTAGCCGAGTCACTATTTCACCCACAGTTATTTTTTAAGTCAGATTTAATAAATAGAAGTCGAGCCAGACACAAATCCAGACTCCGTGGCCGAGGTATTCCTGATAGAAAAAAAAGACCGAAAAAAAATTTACTTCTGGAAGTTGGTGACTTTTATTTGATTCATAGCTTTTTCCTGCCACCGACTTCTAGATGTAAATTTATTTACCGTTTTTAGTTTTTTTTTTTGAGATCGGTTTTTATTTTAAAAGATAAAATTATGGTATATCACACAAATTCTTATCAAGTATTAATTGTTTGTTTATGCTATGCTGTTCAACTCACTGTTGAGTTGTTTTTCTGCTTAACGGGACTATCCTGTGGTGATCTCAAATTAATTTAAGGCTCCCGGCCGCCCCTCTTTGAGGAGTGGCTGGAGAGGTGTCATGGCGTCCTCACCTACCGCCTGACGCAGGTCCTCACCGGACACGGAAGTTTCGGGAGGTTCCTGCACATCATCGGGCGGGAGGAAGCGCCCGGGTGTCACCATTGTGACGATCGCCCCGAGGACACGGTGGAGCACACAGTGGCGGTCTGCCCAGCTTGGGCGGAGCACCGCCGTGCCCTCGTAGAGGCGATCGGCGGCGGCGATCTCTCGCGTCCGGCCCTGGTTCAGGCCATGGTCCGGAGCGAGAGGGAATGGGAAGCGGTCACCACCTTCTGCGAAGCAGTAATGCTAGCAAAGGAGGTGGCCGGGCGGTTGAGGGAGAGAACATCTGCCCAACCCACCCGCCGCGGGAGACGCCCAGGGCGCCGGGCGCCGCGAGACGACTTCCGGCCACCGTAGATGCGGGCCTGTGGGCGGTGAGCAATGGGTAGTTCACCGTCCGTCCGTCGATTGACGACAGGCCGTGTCGACGGCGCGTTCGTGTTTCACGCGCGCCTCAAAGAGAGTCAGCAAAGCAGAGGGGCTTGCCAGAGCCTCCGCCTGCCGGGGTTGCGGGTTGTTCGAAAGAGATACCGCGGCCTCGGAACGTAAAGGGCAATAGAAGGAACATGGGTGGGTTTTAGTCAGTACAAGTCTGACACTCCCCCCCGCTCCGCCCAGACCGAGGGAAGTTATTTGATGATTTTCCATCCGAAAAAAAAAAGGCTCCCGGCCGGAACTAACCGCACGCTAAGGGCACCCTGTGAGGTACGAGCCTCGACTTACATCATCGGATGTGATACGCAAATAAAAATCTGTCATTTATGATATGTGAGCCATAGGTTCGTCGATTTTTGTTCTATGGAAGTGCACACAGACTGCTAGATTGACGGCTACTCCCTCCTCTGACGTGCATGAGACAATGTTTTATATTGTTTGCATAGATACAAACACTACACCGAGCAATATAGATAAATTTAATTTTAAATTAATTTAGGCATTAAGTCCGCCTTTGTACAGTGTTTTTTACATGTGCATAAAGTTTAATAAATAAATAAATAAATTTAATATGGGACCCTTTCGATTATAAAAATAATTTTAAAACACAGCCCACAATCGGCGGAGAACGTTATTTATGAGTTATCTAGTCTATAATACATATTTTTTCTTCAAATGTGTATAACAGTATGCTAATAATTATCTCTTTACATACGACGACTAGCTGTCTTGCGCGGTTTCACCCGCGGCTTTAGTTGCTGCCCCGCGCCCGTGGGTAGCAAGCAGCGTGTTGTACATACAGCCTATGTGATTTCCTGATAATTTCGTGAAAAAAAAATCGGTCCAGTATTTTTGGAGCCTTTCGATACAAACAAACAAATCTTTCCTCTTTAAGCGCAGGCCACACCGCCAGCTAGCGGGCGGGCGGGCTAGGCGGGTGGGCGAAGCGAACGAAGGAAACTATACAAACTACGCGAAATATTGGCGAGCTCTAAACTATGGGGTTCACACCGAAAACTACGGACAGACGAGCGACGGGCGAAGCGGGGGGCGCGAATGGGAGAGCGAGAGGTTAGCGTTCTATCTGTCCATTGTCATTTGCAATTTCACAAACGTAAACACTACACTGCTATTCAAGAGACGAGCGTTGACTAGTCTACTCGAAACGGGGAGGACGGGCGAACGGGCTGGTGGCGGGCGAGCTAAGCTAGCGAAGCGCGGGCGCCCCAACGAGGTGAACGAGTAGCTTCGCTGGAATCGTCGGATATTTCGTTAGCTTAGCTCGTTAGGTTTAATCGGTAGCTCGCGGTGTGAACCGAAGTATGTCAAGAGGTGAAACGATATTCGCCCGCCTAGCCCGCTAGCTGGCGGTGTGGCCTGCGCTTTATAATATTAAAATCTAATATATAAAATTCTCGTGTCACAGTTTTCGTTCCCATACTCCTCCGAAACGGCTGGACCGATTTGAACGAAATTTTGTGTACATATCGGGTAGGTCTGAAAATCGGCCAAAATCTATTTTTCAGACCCCTAAGTGAACAGCGGGTGAAAACGCTGGGCACAGCTAGTCTAATATATAAAATTCTCGTGTTACAATTTTCGTTCCCATACTCCTCCGAAACGGTTGGACCGATTTAAACGAAATTTTGTGTACATATCGGGTAGGTCTGAGAATCGGCTAACATCTATAGGTTTATTTGTAAAACACCGACAACCTTGCAGGACTGTATTACAATCATCATAAACAACAACTTTTGTTCTATGATTTTTACAAAATTTTATACATTTACCAAAAAAATTGGTTGTTTGTAAAGTAGGTTTACGATCGAGATGTTTACGTGATAACGTCTTATTGGTGATATAAGTTATCACCAGTAGTGACATCTAAAATGAAATTAAGTACTAATTTAAAGTTTTTTTTCGAGCCAAGTAACAGATGGCGCTACCATCTTTATGAAATGTCGCTCGTGAGGTTTACAAGTTTCTGAACATGTCACCCGACTAAAACGATTTTAAAGACGTTATCACGTCAATAAATCTTCAAGATTTCGTTGTCCTATCTAACACATTTCAACTCGTATTTTGCTGTACCTACATACCTACACCGCCGCTTGTAGGTACGTTTGCTTCGCATAGATTTCGTAACATTTAGAGCGTTCAATTTCAATATTTTTATTTTTGTATGAAAATCTGATCAACTAAAATAAGATAAATGTTTAAATGTCCTAGAACAAAAGTTGTTGATTATGATGTTAGTTACATGGTCCTGAGACGTTGCCAGTGTTTTACAAATAACCCTGTATTTTTCATACCCCTAAGTGAGCAGCGGGTGAAACCGCGGGGCACAGCTAGTTATAATATGCTAACAGCTAGTTATAATAGTAATATGAAAAATGTGGGTAACCGTTTCTGCATCGGTGTTTTTTTCACATACCAAGTTTCACTTTTCAAATCTTTGCCCATTTTTATCAATAGGTCCTCTCATTCTATTAAAACGGCGCTCTACGTCATATCAACTCAGTGTTACCACTAACGTTCGACGGCTAGAGGAGAAAACAAATAAAACCATAAAAATTGCTTATAAAATTTATTAAATATTACAAAAGGCACTGTAACTTAATACTGGTCCTATATAATATATAGCGTTTATTTGTGATGGTTAAGATATAACAGTTAGTTCAACAATGCAGTTATAGCTAACACCTAAAAAAACAGGCCAACATCTGAAGCAATATAAAATATTTAGAAAAATATATATATAGTGAGGAAATAATTTAAACAATGCATCTTGGTACATTTACCCCATATTTGGGGGTCCAATATTACCCCAAAATAAGGCATTTACCCCTCGGGCAACAGTGGTGCCCATTAAGTGAACTACATTTACCCCATATAAGGCTACTTAAACCCCTTAACAGTGTTATTTGTACCCCAATTATGACCAAATAAACTCAAAAGGGTTACCAAACCCCAGCAAGTGTCAATATTTACCCTATAATGGGGCTTAATGATACCCCAACCAATATTTAAACTTTACCCAGTCTCAAATGAATACCAGAAACTAATGACTACGTCTATTTGCAAATTCAAGTGCGTCTTTCAAGTAATTTTAATGATTTGTAAAAATATTTACTTAGTTATTAATCTAGTAATCCCAAACCTGCTCCGTAGTTATTGCCATAAAAAAGTTAATATGGAATGTGTATATATAAAACAGTGCCTATATTATGCAGGTGTTTACATCTTGTGTCGTAAGAATTCTTATTTTACTCATAATATATTTTTAAAACTAAGGTGTATTTACAAGCTTCTGACCTGCCCTCAAGGGGGTAACCAGGTACTTTAATGTTAATTCTTAACAATATTTCATGTTTTTTTTTAGTATCGGACATATTTCTATTGATCTAAGATTATTTTAACAGGAAAAAAGATTTTAGCATTTTCTTAATCTTATTTTTATCAGGAAAAATGTCCGATACTTCTTATACAGTTAAATATAAATACTTAATAAAAAAAAGCAATGCCTTTCTTGGCAAATCAAGCCATATCGGTCATAAGAATTCGGCAAACTATTTTTGCCTAAAATATGAAACGGAATTTTTCATACACAATGAATCACAATAAAATGTTTTACAATAAAATACCGGAATGATTGATAATATAGAATTTTTTCATAAAGAAATTAAAAATGGAATGAGCGTCAAAAGCTTACAGTATAAGATAAAACAGAATTTGTTCGCTAAAATATTTTAATTTAAAAGTTAAAATAAATATTTTAAGACTGCTAAAATTTAGGCCTTACACTTAGTCAGAATTAAAAATGGAAAAACAAGTAGTTTAAATACTTTTTTTTTTTAATATCAAGTTTTTAATATTATTTTATTTCTAAAAGTTATATTAAGGCCTCTATGTAGTAATAGTGCAGCCTTACACAATTTTTTTTTTATTTAAATTCAGTCATAATTCGACTAAAATATACATGCATGTCGAAAATCGAAATTATATCATTTATTATTGATATGGAAATGAAAAGTTAAGGGAGTTTTTTATTTGCACCATCCCTTATAAACTGTTGAGTATGATTTTGATTTAGTTATAGTAACTTTTTAAGAGATGGAGCAAATGGTCCCTTGATTTATTTTTCTTTATATTTTAAATAAATTTCGCGAAAAGTATATTTTATTTGCCTATTATTTTTACATTCAAATCTTTACGGCTAGTGGCAATTTATAAAACGCTACAATTTTTATGATATTGCTCGAAAAATTCTATTGGATACTTACAAAAAAAATTGACATCAAAAAATTGGCCCAGCCAGTTGATAAAATATTTTGCATCGTCAACAAAAAGTTTGTTAACATGGAATAGTTTTAATAATCTACAAATGTAGATATTAAGGTTAGGTTAAAGATATAAAAGTGCAAAAATCCTGACTTAGGTATTTTAGTAAAATATTTTTACTAAATAATATTTATTTATCATTATTGCTGTCAAATACAATATTAAAAGTTCGTAAAATTCGTGAACATGATAGTACTCAAGGCACATCAATAATTATTACTTGATTTATAAAAAGCCTAACCTTAAATTTTATTGCAATATATTTTTAAAACAAGACTATATGGAATTGAATGAGAAAGTACTTTGTAGCAAATGGTTGTTATGATTCTGTTGTGCACACTTGTTCAAGATTATTAACCAAATGATATTTAAGAAGTAAATGTTTGGCGTATTCGTCAACCATTGCCTCACACACCCTCATTTCATACAGTTATTTATCTAATGTAGATTGGGATGAAACTTCTGGACCTCCTTGATACCTCTGGCAGCAACCGAACAACCAATAGACAACCACATGCTACAAAGCAACCATCAGCTACTATCGCACAACCAATATCTACCGACCCGTCGCTTTAGCAATCAGTTGTCGTAGTGTGGTACTGAGTTGGATTGCGTCAGCTCCACATAGTTAGCTGGCAGCATCCCGGTGCGGCCGGTGCGGAGGACCTGGCCGGTCATCCAGCCGGAGTCGATCGAGGTCACGTTTGAGATCAGGTCGCCTTCGCGGAATGATACCTGGAAGAATGAGAGGATAAATTAAGTTTCTTTTTATTGGCCAATGTTTTTCTGACAATGGTGAGAGTCGCTGAATATTCAGCTGGATTCGGTTAGACTGGAAGCTGACTCTAATATAATTGGAAAAAGGCTAAGTAGATGATGGTGATGATGGTGGTCGCTGAGTCCTTTTTGATTTAAAAAAAAACGTTGCCCCACACTAGGAATTTCTCCTGTATCGTGGGTGCGTTTACAAACATTTAAACAAATAGCCAGACCCGAAACAACTATCTGTAGGCCTTACAAATATTTGTTCCGTGCGGGGATCGAACCCGCGACACGCAGCGCAGCAGTCGATCGCTCAGGCACTGCGCTAACCGTGTCGTCAAATCCATATTTGATACATTCTTTTTCAGATGGGTAATCGTCTCATAACTTCTCCCGCTCTATGCGGAGTGGAAGAGAGTGACTTTTACTGACTAAAACCAATCAATGTTCCTTCTTTTGCCCTCTGTGTTCCGGGGCCGCGGTATCTCTTTCGAACAACCCCTTCATCCCGGCAGGCGGTGTCCCTGACAGGCCCCTCTGCTTTGCTGACATCTCATTGAGGCGCACGTGGGACACTAACGCGCCTTCGACACGGTCTGTCATCACGACAACGGAAAAAGTTCAAAAGTTAGTTCTTCATAAGCGGAAATATTAATTGTCTTACCTCATCGCTGTCGCTAGCTTCGTAATCATACATGGCAACGTATACCCGCTGAAATTAGAAAAGAAAAATACAATTGGAATTTGTAATCAACTCAGTTAATCTTTAAGTATAAGAGACTGGACTCCACGACACAGGGTATCCTTGTGGAGTCCAGGAGATAAACAGCAATCTAAATTAAGGCTAATTTGTATCTCGTTACAAACTTTTCAATATTGTACTGCATTTATTGGACTGTTTTTTTTTTGAGTTTTATTCAATGTGGTATGCGGAACCGATGCGTTTCGTCGCGTAATGAGTGGGCAGCTGAGAAAGCAACATGGAGACCTGATGCCGCCCTTAGGAGGTGCTATCGGGGTTTGTACTGTCGTCGCATTATATTAGAATTTCGAAATAAGGTAGTTCTTAAACCGCCTAGAACCCGTTACGGAACAATAAATATTTTATACTAGCTGCGCCCCGCAGTTTCACTCGCGTGTTGATAGAATATACAACATATCTTTATGAATTGTAGCCTATTTGTTAATCTGATAGTTAAACTATATTTTTGTGAAGTTTATCATAATCTATTCAGCAGTTTTTGCGTGAAAGTGCAACAAACATACATACATACATCCTCACAAACTTTCGCCTTTACCCTACTAATATTATAAATGCGAATG